>OZ025299.1:86491105-87813772 GCA_964019185.1 Maratus speculifer | reverse complement strand
GTGGCACGGTGGTGGCGGCGGGGCGCGGAGGGATGCGGAGGGACGGTTGCTGCGTGGTGCGGCGGCGGCACGGTGCCGCAGTGCCGCCGCATGTCCCCGTACTCTCCTTTTCCTACTACTTACGTTTCTACAGCATTCGTGTTAAAACTAACCCCAGAAGGCACTTTCTGCGCATTTTGTAAGAAAAATATAAAACGAAAATCTTTCTAAGAAAATATCGATGTTCAGTTGGCGGACCATTTGGGAGCCCTGTTAATATTAAAGCTGTATTTTCCCTCTTTAAACCAGGAAAGACAAAGAATTAAGCCAAAATAATTAAAAGCTTTTTAACTATACTTTTTTTAGAAAAAATATAAATGGGAAGCTGAACTACAATTAAATCAGTGATTAAAAAAATTACATTAGTACACATAAATAAATAAATGAAACAAAAAATAAAATAAAAGTAAAAAATCGCGAATCAGTAAAAACTGTGATGCGCACGAAGGCTTGATACTTTGAGAACTTTTCTGTATTCACTATATATTTTTAAACTTTTAAAATATGTTTGTCGGTTATCAATTATTTATTTTATAAGGGAAAAAATCTTTGGATTCACGTTGTTTTTGCAGTTAATCCATTACCCCTGACGTTGCATTCACACAACAGTAAAAATAAATGCACATATTTCAGTTATTTACATACATACCACTATTTTTCAATTAAAAAATCAGCCTTGGTTAAAGAAATAAAATTTTAAGAATTGATAAGGCGAAAATTTTCTTTCACACTCTCTGGTGGAAGACGACGTTTAGCTAAAATTTTGAAAATTACAACTCATAGTTTTGGCGGTTAATGGGTTAATGAAATTTAGTGCTCTATAAATGATTACAGAAACTAATTAGGCATATTTTTATTAGGTATTTAACAAAACAGATACTTATAGTTTAACCCTAAACCTGTACCTTTTAAATACTCGCGCAAATTCATACAGCAAGATTTCTCGTGCTCTATATTTTGCACACCACATATCTGTTAATTTCTGTAAAAATAAAATAGTGTTTTATAAGATTAATTTTAACTCAAATACAATTATCATGGAGCATATTATTATAAAATCCCCATAAAATAGGCATATTATTAGAGATATATTATAAGACTAGCGGCCTTCGCCCGCTACGCTGGTCGGTTTATCTAAAGAAATCTTGAAGAAGTAGTTAGATAAGGTTCAGACATACATTAAAAAAAAAAAAAGCAAGTCGATCATTCAAAAAACGTTGGGAAATATCAAATATTTACTGTAATTTTTTAAGAAAAACAAAGTTTCGAAAAAAAAAAATTAAATCGAAAAAAAAAAATTACACTGACATATTAATGCAAGGAAATTTTCCCAGAGAGAAAATTCGCCTTGAATACAATATTTCAAATTCTTTTAATTGCTTATAGGCGTTAATGCCAACATAGTGAAAAAAAATTCCATGCTGGGAATCGAACCCGGGCCATCAGTATGGCGCACTGACGTTCTACCGACTAAACCACATGGAACGACAGCCAGCTTGAAACTTTCTCATACTTAAGTAGACTGGCGAAAACATAACGATAGCGCGTTTTAAAATCGCACAGTGACATCTATTGGATTTTATATGTACTAAAAAACGTTATGTACTAAAAAACGTGAGCAGCGCACCTAATAGTTTCTTTTGTTTCTTTTTGTTACTTTTTTGTCTGTTGTCCGATTTTGATGAAACAAAGCCTATACACTGCCCGGGAGTGTGCATTCTTCATTAGTGAAAACCGCATAAAAATCCATTCAGTAGTTACGAAGATAACCTCGAACAAACAGACAGACAGACAGACAGACAGACAGACAAAAAATTCAAAATTTTTTTTTTTGTGTTTCATTGGTTTTCTTTTATCGCCCTGACTCCATTTTTGTCAATTATCTTCAATGTACAGACACACCGGGTCCTACTGTTTTATTATATGTATAGATTAATTTTAACTCAAATACAATTATCATGGAGCATATTATTATAAAATCACCATAAAATAGGCATATTATTTGACAATATTTTTGAAAAGTGTGCAATTTAACATTCCTATTTTAAATTTGTAACATCCGATGATGTGAAAAATACACTGGTACGAGTAATTAAGGGTTAAATATTGACATTAAGTCGATAAATGGCAAATATTACGTATTTTTAATATCACTATTTCTGGATAGTAATACACACCTTATTATTGGGTCGTTCGGAATGTCGTGTCCGTTTGGAAAAAATTAATTCGTAACGAAAAATTCTATTTAATTATTATACATTGTTTTTGATACCTAATTTTTAGTAATTAATGGGCAGAATTTTCCGGTACGAATTCATTTTCCAAAGGAATATTTTTGGATTTAATATAAGGAATATTTTTGATTGTCTCTGTAATTGAACTATACATCTGATTTCCACAAACTTTGAAATAACTCGACAAAACTATGCAACAACTATATATTTTAAATTTCGAACGATACGATTGGTAGTTTTTGTGTTGTGATATGAAGACGGACAAACGGACTGAACGACAACTATAGTGCTATGCATTTATATAATTACGAACGTACCTAAAAAGAGTGTACTTATTATTTTTGAAATCGAATATTTTAATTTCAACCACGATTAAGTTTTTGACAATACACTCCTTTCTAAAATTCTAATATCAGTTATTACATAAAGTTTTAAGATATAGACGATATAAAATGCTTTTCTGTAGATTAAATTGTGACGCAGTTTCAAAAAGAAAAATCGAATAGTTCTCTAGACTGTTTTAAATTCTGGTGACGTAAGAAAGGAATAAAAGTAAAAAAGGAATTTGAAAGAACCTCGAGGGATTGATAGAGAGGACAGAAAAAAAATGTTTTTGACCATTTTTCGTGTTTTCCTTAATTTAAAAGATTTTCTTTCGATGAAAGCGCGGTATTAAGAAAAAAGGTCAAATAATGGAAAAAACTTTGAGAATAAAATTGCCTGGCACATTAATGTCATACACATATGATGTTTCTCAGAATAGTTAAGTAAATTTATATTTAAGAAAATTCTTAAAAAAATAGATATATCCTTTGTTATGTTGATGATAAGTCAATATTTTTAGAGTTAATTTGTATATAGCGTTTCTTTGGAGCAGCATTACCGTGCTTACAAATACCAGTTAAAGCTTCCTTTTTTACGAAATAAAGTTTTTTACTTTTTCTTTTATACTTTTAAAGAAAGATTTATTAAACTTCTTTATCGTGAAATGCAAGTTTAATGTTTGTTCTTTTTAAATTATGAAAAAGAAAAGTTCGAAAACTACATAGAAGAAGTCTGAAGTGTTTTAATCTAAGTTAATGTTTAAACCCTTGAGTTAAGGAAAAGAGAAAAAGAAGTATGTCCGATTTCGTGAAACAGACACCCATACTCAAGACATAAGAAGGTCTCAACCTGAGTTCGTACGCCCGTCCATGAGCAGAAAAATATACAAATGAATAAAATAAAATAAAATAAAATGGAATAAAATGTAAATTAAACATTATTTTTTCTTAATGATCTTACTTTAAATCGATTTTCACCGCAAAATAACATTTACTTAAAAAAAGAATCATACACAAGAGTGTTAAAAGTACATTTTACTGGTATTTTCAACATTTTCACTTATTAAAAATTGGTTTTCATTATTGATACAAGTTTTTTGAAATAGTAAAATTACCCTTTTTCAATGATACATTAATTAAGGCGAAAAGAAAGGGAATTTTACCATTTCAGAAAAATAGTACCAATAAAGAAATCTTAATCTTAAAAAAGTAGCCCACTGGCAACATTGTTGACGACTCCTGATGCTGTTCATAATTATTTTTATTGAAATTTAATTGCCACATTCGTTAAAAAAAGCTACAAAAATTTACATTCTACAGCAATTTGTACACTTCTTTTGTATTTGTTTGTTATGGCTATTTCCACGAGTACTTGTAGTCTAAGTCACATGCTCAGATTTTTGTTCACCAGTATTTTAGAACGGAAAAATATTACTTATTCTATTGAAGATATCTCATTGGATTCAATAAAGCAGAGCAAGCTTTTCGGAAAACAAATGGTGTTTAACAAGCGTAGCAAGTTATTATCTATGTGACTTAGACTACACAAATTCATGGAATTACCCTTATACAAATAGTATGCCGTAAAGTACGTTCTATCATTAAGGTCCAATAATTCATTAACGTCTAGGGCCACGTCAGTCATCAAAGATTGACATTGAATTTTCCGTTTAACTCATTAGTGCCTAGCGTCCCATTTTTGGGACAGTTTTAAAAAATTCAAGTAAGCGCATTTCACACCAGTAAAAAAGAGTATAAATAAATACTTTCTTTATATAGACAAAGTCTTTGATAAATTAAGATAAAAGTTATTCTTGCTTTAAAAGGGGTGGGAAAATGCAAAATTTGAATTTTAACGAAGAAAATAATTCAGGCACTAATGGGTTAAACTGCGTATTTCACCTATGATTGGCAGTCTAAAATATGATATAAAACTGAAAATATATGTATTGTTTTAAGTAATTATTGAAAATTTATTTAAAATTTACTTAACTTTTATTTATTGCAGGATTATACTTTCTTAATAATTACTTAAAACATTGTAATTTTTTTAATTTAGTGTCAGTCATCGTGGCTTTGTTTGTTTGTTTGTTTGTATCCATGTCGGCCAATTATCTACGCTATGGGATATAGGCCCTATGGGGTGGGATGCCCTCCGTGGGGGTCTTTCTAAGGGAACCTAAGCTTTATTTACGCAAGGTTAGAAGAAAACCACGGAAAACTCCGAACGGTTAGGCCGACGGTCGCGATTGGGTTCGAACCCAGCACCTACCGTCTACCAGTTTGGAGGTCAGAACCCCGCGGCCACTGGTGGGGCCAGTCATCGTGGCATTCAGCATGTTAATTAATAGTAAATGTAAATATAAAATATAAGGAATACATTTTAGGTACTACATACATTTTGTATATAGAAATAAAAAATAAAAAAGTTTACATTTTTGACAAGAAATGGTATGGCGTCTTCAAACTTTAAAAATGATCAAAATAACTTTAAAGATTCAAAATATAAATAGCGTTTAGTAGGGATGAGATTTCCTTTTTTTTTCACACCAGTATTTTGTTAAAGAAAATATTTTTTGATTTAATCGATTTTTGTGATTTATGAGAAAAAATTTCCTCTAATAAAATACTGGTGTCCAAAAACGCAGAGATTTCATCCCTAGTTTTGAGTTTCAATAGTTTAGGATACAAAGTAAAAGCTGAGATACTTTTGATCAGAGTTGCCAAGTCTCCGCATTTTGCACGCCATTATTATCTTAGAGAAAATGTTGTTATTTTAAACCCCAAAATATTTTAATTGTGTAAAAGAACATTATCGGTATTAAAATACTGGTATAGAAAAATCCGGAGACTTGTCAGCTCTGCTTTGATGCATTTTTAGAAGTTAGTTTGAGGATTCTTACACTTTGAGACATTGCAACATCATCTATTGGCGAGAATGTGAAGTATTTTTAAAAGAACTGTATAAAAAATATTATAACCATTTCATTTGTTGCATCTTTATAGTCATTATAGCTAAAGAATTATTGAATTTAAAAGTAAGATAGCAGTTTGTGAAATAGCCTGCATAATATATGCTACCAAAAAATATCGAATAACACAAAATACCAATAATACCATTTCTTAAATAATTAAAAAAAACGATTTTTTTAATAATCTAACTTAATGCTTAAAATGTTTGTTGGAAAGAGTATTGATTATTGTTTCACGGATTATCTCTTATTTTTGCAGCCCACGTTTTCGTCAATTCATTTATTCCCTGAACACGAGTTTAGAGTTTGAAAATCGAATTTCCGACAAGGCCAGAATATTTCGACGGTTTTTAATCCACTTTCAGCATTAGATCCAAGTTTAATTTGCTCTCAAAGATGAAAACTGTCGATAGAAAGGTGAAATACTGTAAAATTATCATTTCGAAGTATCACATTCCATGTTTAAAATATCTAACGATGCTTTGAACCACTGCACAAATGATCTTATCAGGTGCTATGAAAATACCGTAATTTCGGGTGTATAAGCCGCGGATCAAACAATTCTTTTTGGACCCAGAAATTTTATTTAGTGATTGAAAACAAATACTTACGGCGATCTAACTAGTTATATTTGTTTCTTAAAAAATTCTGGGTCGAAAAAGAATTGTTTGAGCTGCGGCTTATACACCCGAAATTACGGTAATATAGTTAAACAACATTTTATCGATATTCACGAAAATAACATTAAAGCGATGTATTTGTTTTTAGATTTATGTGAATAATTTAATAGTTAACAACCTTTCTAACTACTTGGATATACTAAGGAAATTTTTTGAAAGTAATTTCAAAGAAAAATATTAGGTTAACTGGAAAGTTCTGTTTTATAATGTTATTTCACACCTACTTTTTAAAAATTAAAAAATTCTCATTTGCACCACTTTTTGAAACAGTAAAATTCCCATTCCCCCTCACTCACATTGATGTGAAACGTAGAAACTCTGCGAATTATACCATTTCAAAAAAAGTGGTACCAGTGAAGAAATATGATTAAAAAAAATAGGCATGAAAAAAAAATTATACGACAGAACTTTCCGATCGACCAAGTATTTTCTAAATGCTTTTTTGACGCAATCAAATCATAATCGACCAGAAGAACAGAACAGAATCTAAGGCAGGATTTTGCCGCGGGTAGCTTGTCACCGAGACAAGACGATTTTAACAATATTGTGCTAAATATACCCATGAGCAAAATCGTCAAACAGAATCTAGATTTGGCAACCTTTCATTTTGCCACCTGGGGCCTATCCCTTCTCTGCTAACCTTCTTAGTTTCGACCCTGGTTAACGGAAATGAACATTTCACATTTGGATAATTCTTCAGTAGCTGACTATTTTAATAGCTGATTCTTCTGGATAAAAAAATTGATACTTCATTAGATGATTATGATCTAACCCAAGGATATTGTATCACTTGAAATGAACATAAAAAATGTTGTTGCAGGCAATATTCAAACTATCTGAATATTAAGAAGGTGGATTTGAATATTTAGAAGGGCGGTTAGCCTAAGATCGAGTATTTATTTAAAAACACAAAACCTGGGACATAACTTTATTCCATTGATCTGAAAAGCAAGGCCATATTGAAAAAATAACTTGTATATTTTCAGCAAATGAAACATTATTCGGTATGAAAGACAGCGAGCGCTTTCTCATTGAAAAAGGAAAATAATAATCATTGCATTTTTACTGAAAATGGTTTCATGAAATCCTCATTAAACATAAGATCCCTAAAGATGAGACGAGATATTTTCGCATACAAATAAATATAAAATAAAAGTCTTTGATTTCAAGCACAGACAGTACACCATTCCTTGAATATTAGAATATTAGGAGCCGGAACTCGAAAAATTTACATGCCTGACTTCAGCGTTCCTAGACAGGATGCTTTTTAAAATTTGATTGGCACCACATGTATTAAAGGATAACATTCCTCTTGATTAATATGCCATTAATAAAAATAATTTTTTCCATTCCAAAAAAGTGGTGCAAATTTGAATTTAAAATAAGTAGCCCGTTTGGCAACACTGATGTCGAGCACAGTGTTGCCAATGGGCTACTTTTTTAAAATTCATATTTCTTGATTGGCACCACTTTTTTGAAACGGTAAATTACCTGAATGGTTATGTCATTCAACAAAGCACATTTTATCATTTGTAAAAAGTGGTGCCAATCAAGAATCTGAATTTAAAAAAAGTAACCCGTCTGGCAACACTGGTCGAGCATATAGATTTTTCGAGCCCTGCTAGGAGCAGTAGACTCTCTGAATACCAGGACTAAGCACTGCCGAAGGCGGATTATTTCATGTATGTACATCCCCCTAAAATTAAACACCACTATTTTATAAACGATCTGTTTGACTTCTTTAATCTCAGAAAAATTAAGCGATAAAAACTATCAAAAAATCATTGGTACCAAAATTTAACGAGCCGTAAACAAGCTGAAAAAAACCCGTCTTCGTCAACCGCCATTTTTACAGGGTTCATACGTATGCTTCAAGTAACTCTTAGAAGAATATTTATAATGAAATATTGTATTTATCTAATGAAATAGAATTCTATTTTTAGATATAACAGCAAGTACTTTACGAAATTTCTGGTTCAAGAACATCCAAAATTCAATGAACATTTTGATGCATACGAATCCTGATTTATGTCAGCGCTCAAGCCTTCTGTTCAAGGAGCGGTAAATGATAGACAAAAAAATAGAAAAAAATGTTCATTTTCATTTTAGAACTAATTAAATTAGCCACCAATTTTTTCATATTATTTATATGGCCTATTACTACAAGAATTGCAATGAATAACTCACCACGAAGTGTGTTTTCCGCGAATTTCCCAAGATAAATCTAGAACGAATAATTTCATAAAGAAATAGGGGTAATAAAAGATTTGAGTTTGTCTCTTTTAAAGAGATCGCTCCGTGGAAGTTTTACCTATGCTCTTCTTCAAAGAAGCGTGAACGAATCAACATCCTGTCACCGTACACTGAATACTAGGCCTGCTCTCTAACACAAAAATGGCTGCCGTCGAAGACGGATTTTTTTCACTGTGTGTACGATATCTTGAATTTTAATACCAATAATTTTTTCAATTTTTTCCCCATTTTATTTTCTGAGATAGAACAAGACACAGAAATAATTTATAAAATATTAGTATCTAAGTTTAGGGAACGGTACGTACGTTAAGAAAATACGCCTTCTCCAGTCATCATTTTTGCGTCAACGCCCAACGCCATTCAGCAGGTGGAGCTCTTGAGCTCTGTGACGCACTCAGCGTGCTTCATGCTATTTTGGTGATCTACGAGAGTGACGCACGACATATCTGGTTCATTTTTAATTAGACTCTCCGAGTTCTCACCAGATAATTTTAACTGGTATTTTTTCTTTACAAGGTGATTAATTTTTTTCCGTAAATAACGTTCAAAAATTAAATTTTTGTGGCGTGAATTCAAAATTTTTAAAAGAAAAAAAAATCTGCTAGCTACGTCAGCACTGGTGGCTAGTCACATACATCTGCTAACAGCGCAAGGGGCTGATTTAGTGTTAACCCATTCGTGTCCAGCATCTTTTGCGTAAATTTTATTTGATTGGCACCACTATTTTTAGAAGATTTAAGTTTAGTTTATTAATCACGAAAATGCATCATTTAAATAAAATAATTATTGCTTTTCTTTTTTACTGGTGTCAAAAACAGTGCTGAATGCACCTTTTGAAGCGTCCATATAAAGGGACGCTAGGCACTAATGGATTAATTGAATGGGTTTCTTGAAGAAGGGCCCATGTTACTAATTTAACCAATTTACAAATTGTTACAAACTTAACTGATTTGCCCGTACGTCGTACGGACAAAAAGAGTTTGCTTGATGCATTGCTTAAAGATTTTTGAGACCACTAATTTTTTTTAAATACAAATTCATACTACTTAATGGTAGAAATGTTTTGCATAAATATTACGAATATTTTAGATTAAAAAAAGTGGTGTTCATTTCATATTTTCAATCTATTGTGCATAAAAAAGAATCAATTAAGTGGTTAAAAATTTACTGAACTAATAAAAAATTACTACTAATGTCATTGTTTAGCGATGTCCTGAACATCTAGTGCAGCATAGGTTTTTTTCCGATCCTAATTACCTTACACTTTTGTCTTTAAGCTGAGCATTGGGCGAGAAATAAAAAACTACTTATTAGATGGATAACAAAAATAATAACATAAATTTTAGTTTATTATTTATTTTAAGTAAATATTTTTGTATGTTATGAAATTGCCATTTTTGACACTAGGTAATCGTTGATCATTCCACAGGCCGCTTTATAACAAAAAAACACATTTCCAAAAATATCTGTGCATATAATCACATAGAATTCTATTATTTTTGCCTGGTAGAAAATTTATTTTTTAAATATTGCGCACTAATTAATAATGTGCAATAATTGCATATTTTGTTTAACAAATTTTATATATATAAAAAAAACCCTAGTTTTTTTTAATTTATCTTATGAGAAATATAAGGAGCCATAGTTAAAGCAACTTTGTTACTTTAATAAACACGCTATTGACACAAATTTGTTCAGTTTTGTCAATTCTCCATGGGAACTTGACCGCAATAATAATACAAGAAAAAAAAAAAAAAAAAAGAAAGAAGAAATGAAAAGTTTCAAAAACCATCACGTAGAAACTGGAAGTGACTAGAAACCAGATCTACCTCAACATATTCACTATCTCAAATGTTGAAATCCGCAAATTTTAATCGACTAGATATGATAAAATTCCTTTATATACGTCGTTACGAGTTGGTAATGTGATGCTATTTGCTTCACACTGTGTAGTTATTAATTTACTGAATGCTTTGTTTATGAGAGCGAACGTTTAGTCTAAAGATGGTGTACGTTATAACACTCGCACACAAATGTAAACAAACAGAAAAACGCAAATAAAGTTTACTAACTTTTATAGAAAAAATATGAAATAACTCTAATGTCAATAATAACACACTGATGAAATTTAAATCCAATTTATACTCTAGAAAAAAAAAAAAAAAAATTACGGAGATTGTACTGGCAATTGGGACGCCAGTACAATTCCCTGTTTTTAAAAATCCCGTAAATAAAGAAAATTTTCCGTTTTTTCCGAAAAATAACGGAAAAATTTCTGTAATTTACGGAATTTTTCCGTTAAAAAACAGGCTCGCGTTTCGATTGCCATTACAATCTTCTTAAAACTATTCGTTTTCTTTTACAATGTACAACTTCCCATACTATAGTAATAATTCGCTAGATGAAATATTTCAATTAATGTCATATTCATGCATATGTTAATAATTACACACGAACGAATATACGGATGCATGCGTGCATGTCTGTATGTTTTCCTATTTCTGTATTTACAAACTGTATACAGGGTTTGTACACTTGAAAGATTTGTAAGGACATTTTACCAGAATTTCTGTAGTGTAATATTCGTCTTATTTAATTAAAATAAAAATCTATGTTCAGATATAAAGACCAGTACTGTACGAAATTTCTGGTACTGAAACAAGTAAAATCCCTTGATGTGTTTGAACCCTGTGTATAATAAGGGTTTTGAAACTTTCACGATCAAAGTCCACATTAATTTTTCCGTTTTAATTTTCTTGCAAAGACTGAAACTTGTCAAAAAATGGAAATTTTATATCTAATAGCAGAGTTACTTGCGATTAAAAATGACGAAACAAGAATTAAGAAATAAGTGGTATCCAGAATATTTGGTTGACCGTTTTACGTGGGACACCTGGCAATACTGTTGTTGAGTGAGAGTCACCTCTGAAGTGCAAAGGGTCAACCCTTTAGCGGGCGGTGTCCACAAGAAAGGACACCTAATTTTAAGAGTATTTGCACCAAGAATATTTAATGAAAAATTTCCTTTTATGAAGTATGCCAAAAATAAGCAAGCTTCTATTTGTTAATAAATTCGCTTGTAAATCCTGGTGTCAGACCATCATTTCAATAATTTTAAACAGAAATCCTCCACGTCGGAAAGGGTTAAGAAAGAAAATGTTATGTAATAGTAATATTAAGAAATGTACAGTATTTAAATATGGGGACTTTTAAGAATATGGGGTTAAATTTGAAAATCTAACAGAAATAGTATTTACAGAGTTAGTAAGGGTACTGGAATTACATGACTAGGAGACACTTTGGTACCAGCATTTTGTTATAGAAAATCTATGATTAAATAAAGCGAAATTTTGCATGTTGGAACTAGATTTATTTTTCTATATATATATATATATATATATAAAATACTGGTAGATTTCCAAAAAACAAAGGCACAGTTATAAACCCTGATTTCTAATAGATTTTCTAATAGATCATTAAATTACTAAGATTAGATTACTAAGAGATTCTAATAGATCTAAAATGAAAACTTTAAATGCATTTTTTAACATGATTTTCATAAACAATGAAACATTACAAACCGTTTGTTTCGCAAAATTATTGCTATATTTAATAATCTACTATTCAAGGAGTGTTGTAAGTGTAATGAACCAGCGATATGAAATATTTAATAATTTTCTGAATTTGTAAGGCTATTTTAATCAATTTTCACTCATAAAATATATGAAAAATTACCCAAATGAAAACTTAAAATGATATATCTCTGGGAGTTTTTATTTTATATCTTATATTTTAGTTCATTACATTTAAATTTTTATATATCTGAGTGTATATTTATGGAAATAAATAGTAAAATATCATTATTTCTACTATAAGGTTATTTTTGGTCAGTAAATATATGGATTCTTTTTGAATAAAATTGTACAACTATATCCATACATATATATCAATTTTTTTGTATCAAATCAAATGATATTTTGCCATTCTAACCTACTGGAAAAGAACAATGTTATACTCAATTTTGCTTTATTTTACAAATGGGTGTAAAACATAGTGGGATACCTTAAATCAGAGGCGCCAAAGAGTGACCTACAGGATATGACTAAAATTTTACAGCCTAAATTAGAGCCTAGCCTTATCCAATCATAAAATATTTGCTATGCAAGATGTCAGTCATTTGTTTAAAAAAATTATGAAATTGGTGGGACACAGTTTGACACCCCTTCTTTAAATAGTTTCTTGCACCTTCTATAATAACAATAACAATGACCGCAACAACAACCATCACCACCTCTATTATTATTTATTTATTTATTATTATCTCTTATTCGTAGTCATTTCCTGTTAAAAGCAGAGTGCTTACTACTACAACTTTTTAGCAGAAATTTTTGCCTTACATAATCTCTGAAAATTGTTACAACATTTACGATTAAATGTAGCAACTGTGAATTCTGTGATTGAAATACTAATAGAAATTTTCTAATCTGAAATAGTATCTGCAGATTCCTTAAAAATTCCAAGGCATGTACGTATTTCTAAAAAAGTATCAAAATTATGTTAAATTTTTACCTAATTAACCTTCCTACCCTGAATGGGTCTAATCGACCCAGTCCTATAATGCGTTTCATTCGATTCAAACCAGAAAATTTTTCATAAAGTAACTTAAATAAAGTAACTCAATGATTTAAGTTAAATAAGTATGTTAAACGAATTTTAATAAAAATTCTGGTGGGAAATATTTTAATCAAGTTTGAGTAAAATTTCAACAGGGTAGGAAGGTTAAAATATCAATTTAATTAAATTTCATGAATATTTATATTCATGAGATTAGCAACGCAGTAAAATGTATTTATCAGAGTTTTCAGATCTTTAATTGAGTTTCATAATGCTTTTTCAGCATTGAAAAACTACTGTGTAAAATGGGAAAAAACAATAAGAATTGGTTTAAAACAAAGGTGTATTATTATTAAAAGATAATACGAATTTTACATTTTGTATCATGATTTTATATTCGTTTGTATTTTTAATTTTAGAAGAAAAGCAAATTTCTTTCTATGTAATTTGATAACGCCAAAAATAAAGAAAATAATAATGTTCATTTTTATAACTTTAACCCTACAACGATCAATGATGACCATATAAATCAATTAACATTTAACATAAAAAAATAAATTCATTTCTGAATCACAAAAGCATACGAGCCAACTTCCGTATAATGTGAGTTAACCCCTTGAGCTCTGCTGGTAGAATTTTCTACCACATAATTTTAATTCCAAAATGTCACAATGCCACCAGAAAATTTGACGAAATTTACTTCAAAGAGGTTTAATGCATTTTTTTCGTGTTTATCGTTAACCGTTTTTTTCTTTGCAAAATACTGGTGCCAATGTGACATTTGGAATTTTGAAGAAATTTACACCCCAGAGCTCAAAGGGTTAAACTGACCTAGGCTAAGCACATTTCTAACTAGAAAAATTAATTGATGTACTCCTATAAATATAATGCCATGTTTCTCTATGAAATCTGTTTGAATTAATTTCTAAAAATATTTCTGGTTCGAAACATGTTTAATCTGGGTCATTTAAGTCACAGTATACGGAAGTTTAGCTAGAAGATGATGTAAATGTTTATTGCATAAGACGACCTTCAAATAATGCCGGAGAAGGTTACATTTTAAATAAAAACACTCGCCTTCTGTGATCACAGAAGCCTGCTATTAAAAAACGTGAAGACTTTTTCCTTTAAATTTTTGGTACCTAAGCCTAAGTAAGTAAAAAAAAAAAAAAAAAAAAAAAAAAAAAAAAAAAAACTCATTGGATTAATTAAAAATTGAATGCATCGCTAACATAAGTTTAGAGAATTACATTAACCCTTTCTTACCCAGTGGTCGCACGTAGGAACCACTTAATTTTAATTCGAAAACGACACGAAGAATATTTTAATAAAATTTTACATTTATAATGAAAGGTAACATGTTTTTAATTTCCAAAAAAAAATGTTTCTAAATTCCGGTGTCAGTGAATCTTTTCATGAATCCTTTCATCAATTTATGAACTCAACTTTTCTGTGACGATAAGGGTTAAAATATTACATTTACATGATTCAACGATGTGTTATTAACATAGTCCGAAAAATCCTCTTGCCCGATATCAGTGTTGCCAGACGAGCTACTTTTTTAAAAATTTGATCACCATCACTTCAACAAAGGATAAAATTCCTCTTGATTAATACGTCATTAAATAAAACGAATTTCATCATTCAATAAAGGTGATGCCAATCTGAATTTTAAAAAGTAGCTCGTCTGGCAACACCGATGTCGGGAATGTAGATTTTTCGAGCGCTGGATTATTAACTCTCTCGCTCCGCAACTCCAGATTTCCTGAGACGTGCATTTTTTTCTATCTAATTAACCCCCCTTTTATTATTCCAACCAGTTATTTTTTAGTGCAAACTTTTGCCCCACCAGTGGCCGAGAGGGTCTGACCTCTCAACTGGTAGACGGCAGGTGCTGGGTTCGAACCCAATCGCGGCCGTCGGCCTAACCGTTCGGAGTTTTCGTGGTTTTCTTCGAACCTTGCGTAAATACGGGTTAGGTTCCCATAGAAAGACCCCCCCCCCACGAATGGCATCCCTCCCCTTGGGCCTATATCCCTAGCGTAGATAATCGGCCGTCACAAAATACACTACACTTAGTGCAAACTTTGTCTTATTTAATCAGGACATTTCTCCCAAAAAATTCTGTTTTGAAGAACCGGTGATAACAGATTAAAAATTCTGTAAAAGACGCTCATCGAAAAGAAATTACACACGCAGCGAGAGGGTTAACTCTTTGAGGGGCAAAGCTCTTTCACTCATAAAATGCTGAAATGACTAAATGATACCAGAATTAAAAAAAAAAATTATTTCAAAATATATAAATACTTTTTCTTCCCATAGTTGATAAAATTTAGATTTTCCTTTCAAAATTCTGGTGCCAATGTGGCATTTCTCAATAAAAATTAAGTGGGATATATTTTATCCCACCGCCCTTCAAGGGGTTAACACTAGAACCGCGGCGAGGGTTCATTTTGACCCGTATCACATGCAGAGATGTTGAATTGAACCAGAAAACTCTTTATAAAATTAGCCAAATCTAAGCTGGGCAAAAATAATTTTAATGTATAATTTAAACAGTTTTAAATGGAAATTCCGGTGAGAAATATTTTTATAAAACTTGAATGAATTTTCCCGCGGTTCTAGTGTTAAAGAAATGCATCTTTTGTTTTTTGTTATAGCTAAATTGAAATTTTCCTTCAGAAAAAGTCAAGAAAATAAACCTTTTAGTGTTATTTTTTTTTGTTTCATCCCACCACTTTCAGTTATAAGCAGAAGGACATTTAAAAAAAACATGCTCACCACATGCCAGTATTATTCGTAGTTTTTTTTTTTTTTTTTTTTTTTTGTCAATTCTGGTATGACATATTCTTCTTAAATATGCAAGTCACGCACCAACGTTCTTTTAATTTACAGACTTCCTAAAAAGTCTATTTAAGCGTGATATTAAAAGCAAACTTTTTCCTTTGGAAATAGTGATACCTTATTCTTTCATTACTCCGACGAAACTCGTTCTTTATATAACAAAACTTACATAACAGTTTGAAAAGAAAGCAAGGTATTTTGATAAAAGCAGAGAGCAAGTTTCCACTCTAGTGATCATAAATGTTTATATCAAAAGACGTCGGTGAAATAATGTCAGAGAAAGTTACTTCTTAAACTTTAAGGAATTTGATGAAATTTCATATAAAATGAGCTAAAATAACGCAAACACTGAAATGACATTCTATTGAATATGTGTCAGCATACTTATTTCTTATCATCTATCACAGTCTCATTGTTCTTAGAAGCTCCAGTGGCATTATGAAACAAATTCGAGAGTAAAAATTCATTTTTACATGTTATGAGCCAGAATATAATTTTTTGGTTATTAATTTTTTTTTCTTATTTTACTATTGATTTTAAGATTCAATTAAACAGAAAACTGAGTTTTTTTTTTTTTTTTTTTTTTTTTTTTTTTTTATGTATTCATGTGATTAATATTTCTGACATACGAGACATATATTTTCGTTCAGTAATTATAAATGTTTATATCAAAAGACGCCGGTAAAATAATATTATAGAAAGTTACTTCTTAAACACTAACGAATTTGATGAAATTTCATTTAAAATGAACTAAAATAACGCAAACACTCTGTCAGCATAATTATTTCTTATCATCAATCAGAATCTCATTGTTTTTGGAAGCTCCAGTGGCATTATGTAATAAATTCTAAAGTAAAATTCATTTTTACGTGCTATGAGACAGAATATAATTTTTTAGCAAAAATGTTTTCATTATTTTACTATTGCTTTTCAGATTCAATTAAACAGAAATCTGAGTTTTTATATTTAGCTTTTATGTATGCATCTAATTCATGTTTCTGACATTCGAGTCTGTTATATATTTTCAAAAAGCGAATATGAACGTTTATATCATAAGACGTCGGTGAAATAATGTCAGAGTAAGTTGCTTCTTAAACTTTAATCCCTTGAAGGGCGGTGTGATAAAATATATTCCACTTAATTTTATCTCTTATATCATTTTTTCTTTATTTCACTTGATTTTGCCTTATTTAAGGCGCTATTTTCTATAAGAAAACACTAGTACGGAAGAATTTCCTGGTCTGGGAATTCCAAAAGCCATCCGAACCTTGTTACACAACAAAAACCCATGGAATGAGCCTTTAACCCTTTAAGGGGCAAGTAATAGGGTCACTGTAATATTGCATTCACACCGGAATTTTAGAAAAAAAAATACTTCCAAATCTGGAAAAGTATTTTTTAACATATCCCACCAAGTTACAAAAGTAAAATCTAATTAAATGTTTCTTTTGGACATGTTGGTCAAATTTAGATGGGATTTAATATATCCCACCTCCACCGCACTTCAAGAGATCAAAAGGTGAGGTAAAACTGTACGCACTCTATATTTTATAAGCTAAATAACTAAAAGCACTTAAAAATTGCTTCGATAGATCCCAAGAAATTGTATTATTTATTTATTTATTGCGATTTGAGCGTATGCACTAAATTTTTCTTTCAATGTCTTCATTTTTGATAGGAAAAATATTATCTTTTAAGTCAGGAAATTAAATATTTATTTAAAATAAAGCTGCTGCAGTTCCTTTCAGAAAATTAAAAAATAAAACGATGAATGATACCCATATTTCATTTACGTATAGAGTTCCTTAAGCGATAAATTTTCCTAGAATGCAGCATACTATTTAAGAAGCAGAATTTCAATGAAACTACCATATTAATATTCAGCAGTTTGCATGCAATCATGAAACTGTTGATTTATATGTATATGTATATATAATAGATTTTAAAGATTTATAGATTTTTATTTTGAATCTTTTTTTTTCTAATTCTGAAGGTAGTAAAAATATTACTGTTCAAGTAATATACACTTAAAAAAATGTGGATAATGAAAGAATATTTATTGCGAGGTTTTTGCTTTTTTCGAAATGTATTTAGGAAATTTTGCATTGAAAATAAAGATAAATGTATTAAATTTATTTTACATGTAAAGCGGTGTAAAATATTATAGCACGAAGAGAATTTGCTCATATTTTATGAAAGGAACTTTAAGAGCAAACATAAAAATATAATTTTTTCAAAGAAAAAGATATCTCTCTCTGCCGCAATATGCATTCTTATAGTTATTCATAGGTAGTGAGGGCATATTGTCGTGCCAAAAAGCCAATTGATGCCATTATTTTGAAAAACATATTCTTCGACACATTTAAGAGACTACTTCAGTGAAACGAAAAGACCTGTTCGTTAATGTTAATCCTACGGAAGACATTTATAAATATATCTCAGTTTGATTTCAATATTTTTAGATGATTGTTTTTTCATTGAACAGCTGAGATTGATCTGTACAAAGGCTGTTTTTTACTTATTCGATTTTGTTTATAGTTATTTCTAATAAGGGAGTTTTGATTTTCGGGACCGGTCGCTAAAGTTAAAGCATTGTCATAAAAAATATCAGCAATCAAAATTGAAAAAGTAAAAAACGGCGTTTATACAGATCAATCTGAGATATCCGACGCAAATATATATATATATATATATGTTGATATGCGATCGAGATATCTTTAAAAATTTCTTCCATATAGGATTAGCATTTGCGAACGGGTTATTTCACGTGACTGGAGATTAATTTTTGAGAATTAAACAAGGTGATAAATACTATTCGTGAAAAGTGCTGGCAATTTCCCTAGGTTCGCTCCATTTTAAGGAATAGATAAATCTTATACAATCTCAAGTTTATCATTCTAAAATAAAAGACTAAGGCCATCATAACTTTATTTGATTACGAACTTTCTATAAAGAAAATTTTCTTCTATGATTAAATAGTGGTAGCTTCATCGTAAAAATTATGTAACGTTACTCCATAAAATTGGTGGCAGCAGGCTGCCTCCAGTTTTATGGAGGTTTTTTTTTCACTTATATAATGATGGAATTTAAAATTATATTACTAGTATAACATTACACATTAGTGCAACGTAACACCGGTTATATCGGTTAAAGTACTGCATAAAATTGGACGCAGACAGGCTGCCACCAATTTTATGATGTAACGTTACACAATTTTTTACAGTGTTGGAATGCTGCAAGCAACATACTGAAGACACCTAATTTAAATGGACGGGTATGATTTTTGTTTTTATCGCCGCATTTCGAAATTTATTTAGAATATGATTTCACAAAATCTTACTGAATACAGGGCTGCCACAGGCGACTATTTTTATATTCTGTTCTTGCCAGTATCTTTCAAAAATAAATTTTGAAAGGTATTTTTCTTACAAATGTTGTCAAACAGTCTATTAATGTGATCTGTTATCAAAAAGTGATGTCAATTAGAATTAAAAAATAGTCGCATGTGTATAACAGCCTTGTGAATATGATTATTCTTGTGATATTTAAACTTAAAGTAAATTCTCACTGAAGTTAAATATTAAAATAATTGTGAAATATTAAATTAATGAAAAACGAAATTGATCAATGAATGTTAGTTTCGGAAAAACAACGCCTGAAATTACATTTACAGAGCTGCCAACTGTTGCATTTTTGAGAATTGGTATTTCTGAATAACATTTATTGTGTTATTTAATTAATTAATTTTTGCATTAACCCTTCCCGGCCCAGTGGTCCCTCGTTAGGACTACCTACTTTTAATTCCAATCTTACAAACGGCATCAAGAATATTTTAACCCTTTCCGGCGCAAGCAAATTCTGCTCATAAAATAAGAAATTGTTGATTGACACCAGAATTTAAAAACGATTTTTATAGAAATTAAGAATTCCCAAATTCACGCTTTCATTGTAAAAGCGAAATTTCTATAAAATATTCTTGGTGCCGTAAGCAAGTTTGGAATTAAAATTAAGTGTTGCCGGAGTGGTAACACTGCGCCGGAAAGGGTTAATATATATGTATATATATATGTAAGAAAATACAAAAAATCAGACCTATTGATTACTTTTTTAATAAATCGCCCCTCAATGTGGATACGGGCCCCATGACTAATAATCACGGGTTTTACAGGGCAACAAGAAACCTAAGTTTATCGTATTAATTTAAGTAAAACACATGGCCTTTTTAACTGGTAACCCCCCTCGGGAGATGAGAAATTTCTATACATCTACGCACTTGGTCTCCAGAACTCATGATGTAAAGACTTGCGAAAAGATTTTGCTATGTTTTAAATAAATCGTAATTAAAACTCATTCCCTTGAAGTCTGTCGTTTCATGAAATGCGACAGTTCTTCATAGTCGGCAGTATGACACCTAGTGCGGGAAAATAATCTACGAAATATGAACATCATTAAAAATACCGGACCCACAAAGGAAAGCAAAGAGAGTGGTCATTCTGACTCGAAACATCGAAAGAGGCCCTGAAAAGGAGTTAACGTCTCGTCATGAGTTATCATCCAGCAAACGTATTCCATATTAGAATACTGAGATGCTATTTTTCTATCATTCGTCGGGCCTTGCCGAATTCTAACACGGGATTCATGAATTTTCATCCAAAAAGTGTATTGTATCGTGGAATACTGGGATGCTGTTTTTCTGCCATTCTTCAAACCTTACTGGATACTTAACGCGAGATTTTTGCCTGAATGGGGCATGCTGTTGTGTGCTCGTTCATCTATCGTCGTTGTGTCCCTCCTTCTGTCGTGCCATGAATTACTTCCGCCGGTGCTCTCCGAACTTGTTTGTGATTTATTTTGTTTTTGTGCGTTCTTAAAAGAGGTTTTGTGTTCTTCTGGTTTCACCGAAGTGTATGGTGCCACCTGTGTTTATTCTTCTATGGTGATAATGAGAATAATTTTATCAGCAAAAATGTCGGGTACTTTGTGTTTTATTTCCAATAAAGTGTTTGAATGCAGTCATCGAGTCATCATGAAACGCGTAAATCTTTTCGACTTCAACAGTTGTGTTCGCTTTCTAGTGATTCATCAATAATCTTCAAATAGTGTTCCTGTAATCGCTTCGTTATTTATTGAAAGAAAAACTCGTGTTTCTTCGTGTGCGCACACTAAAATTGTTTAAAAAAAAGTTTTAGTAATTTTTCAGAGATGTTTATTTTCTCTCTTTTTTTTTATTTTGGTTGTTTGTATGTGAAAAAGTATACCCTGGGGTTGTTATTATTTTTATATGATATTATTATTCTTATTGTTTTTTTTATGTTTATTAATATATAAGTAATTAAAGGTAAGTGTTATTTATAGTGATATTGTGTTTAGTTTTATTATTTCTACAAACCATGGTTTTAAGTGTAATTATATTTTAAATTGAAAGAAAAAATGGATATCCATATTTACGTCTAATTCTTTTATATAATTAATTCTTTTTATTTATTTCATTTCACAATTCTATGCAGATGCTTGTATTATGTTGATATTATTATTATTTTTTTTTTTTTGAAGGTCATTTAGAATTTGTTTATATTTAGATTTTTAAGAAGTTGTCATAAAATTAATTTAAAATGGAAGCTGTTAAAAATCAAAAAACTGTTCTTAAGGGAAAAATCACTCGCATAAAAAATATTATAAATCCCAAAATTGATAATGAAACTGTAACTCTTGAAGAGTTAGATTTATATGGTAAACAGGTTCAGGATATTGAAACCGAATTAAATAAACTCCATGAAAATGCCATTCTTCAGAGCGATGCATCGGAAACTGATCCTATAATTGATGAATATAATGAGATTGCACTTAAATTAGACAATTTAAACATAGCAATAGATACATCACGTAATAAGTTAACTAAAAGTTTAAACATTCACGAGGGTGGTTCAGAAAGTCTAAATAAAACTACAGGTAATGTTTGTGTAAAAACTGTTAATCTTCCAAAATTTGAATTAAAACCTTTTCACGGAGAAGCTGATCAATGGCTTTCTTTTAAAGAGATTTTTCTTACAACTATAGATCAAAATTTGGAGTTGGGGGACGTCTCAAAATTGCAATATCTACTGGCTAGTGTAAAGGGTCCGGCTCATAAATTAATTTCTGGATTTCCTCTCTCGGAAGCCAATTATAAAAATGCATGGGACACTCTCTGCGCTCGCTATGATAAAACTAGGGATTTAGCCATCGCACAAATAAGTAAGTTATACAATTTAAAAAACATGAAAAATTGCCCCTCTTCCTCTAAAGCTATTTTTGACATAATAGATACTTGTAATGAGTCACTTCGAATTCTAGAGTCTTTGAATTTGACTCAAAATGCTTTGGTGGATAACATGATAATTTATACTATAATTCAAAAACTAAGTGATAATCTAAAAGAACGATGGGAACTCTCTCTTACTGATAATGATATGCCTAGTCTCACGGAATTTTTAAAATTTTTAGAGACTCATGCCAAAAGTATGCTAGCGTTGGAGAATCCAACTAAAATAGAGGTAAGAAATGTAAATTATTCCCGAAATTCTTCCGATAGATATAAATTCCCCAAAAGTCAAGAAAATACTAAATGCGGGGTTTGCCTTGAGTCGCATGCCACCCATGCCTGCAGAAAATTAACGAATATGTCTATAGATAACCGTTGGAGAACTGTCCAACTAAACAAACTATGTATCAATTGTCTGCGAGGTGGCCACTTTTCAAATAAATGTCCCTCCAAGATGAACTGTAAAAATTGCCATCGAAGACATCATACTTTACTCCATAAATATGATGTTCAGGGCAATGCAGGGACAACAATGAATACCGATTTGGCAACCCATAGTAATCAGTTTCAATCACAAAATGTCCATGAGTATTCCCCTGATCAAGGAATACCCCATAATGCTTTATGACGGTTTATAGTCCCGGGGTACATCACATATAGGAATTACGATAATCATACGTATCCAAAAACTTGTCATGAGGTTCAAATGCCATTTTTATTGGATAGCGGAAGTACCCTTTCCCTTATTCCAGAAAACTTAGTTGCAGCTTTGGATATGACGTCTATTCAAAGCTGTCATCCTCTTAAGGTTAATCAAACCCAAGGACAAGTTCAGATTTCTGAAAAACTTCACGTACCCCTCAAAATAGGAAATATCAGGCAAAATAGCACCTTATACCTAGTTAGGTCATTCTTGCCATATGCGATACTGGGAACTCCAGAATTACAAAAATTCCATATATCGATGGACTTTTACTCGAATATTCTGACTCAGGATGGAGTCATTCTTAAGTATGATCAAAACATTTCCAATAAAATTTCTCAGGGAAACTCATTCAATCATACATTAACTTTAACGAGTGATATGAATTGCAAGAAGCCGCTTCGTTCTCCTTCCAAATCAAATCAAGAAATTTTGTCGCAACAAGGAGAATGTTATCTTGATACTCAAATTCTCTCGTATTATGATGACAAAAGTTTTAGACATTGTACTACTGAAGAGAACTCACAGTTGGAAGGGCTTCTAAGCGACTTGAAGGATATTTTTGCGCGCAATAGATATGACGTAGGTAGAGTCAGATGGGAACCTCAGCGGGTAACTCTCACCTCGGAACTTCCTATCTCGCTTCGACCTTACCGTGCATCTCCTAGGGACAATGAAGAAATTCAAAAACAAATACAAGAATTACTGGAAGCTAAACTTATTAAAGAGTCCTGCAGTCCTTATTCCTCTCCCGTCACTCTGGCATATAAAAAAGGAGAAGGTAAAACGCGTCTCTGTATTGATTACAGAAAAATCAATGCCATTTGTAAGACTGACTCGGAACCATTGCCCCGTATAGATTGGCTTTTGGACAGACTTGTCAATGCCAAATATTTTTCCACGCTAGATTTAGCCTCTGGCTACTGGCATATCCCACTTCATCCTTCAGACACAGAGAAGTTGGCCTTTGCAACCAATCAAGGTCTTTATGAGTGGTTGGTTCTTCCTTTTGGCTATAAAAATGCCCCAGCTCAATTTGCAAGAGCTCTTCGAAGAATCCTAGATAAACATAAAGTTAATTTTGCTACCAATTATTTTGATGATTTTATAGTTTATTCCGATTCCTATGCCGAGCATATGGATCACCTTAAAACTATATTTAACATTTGCCGTCAAGAAAATTTAAAATTAAAATTTTCCAAATGTAACTTTGCTAAATCTCAAATTGACTTCCTCGGTTATAAAATTAGTAACGGCCAAATAAAACCAGACAATGCTAACACCGAAACTATTAAAAAATTAATCCCTCCAAAAAACGTTAAAGAATTGCAAAGGTTCCTTGGTTCTGTAAACGTATACCACAAATTCATAGACAAGTACGCTAAAATTAGAGCCCCTCTAAATAAATTGTTAAAGAAAGATGTTCCTTGGGAATGGTCAGATGCCTGTCAACAATCATTTGAATTGCTTAAAAACGCATTAATTTCTAGGCCTATTTTAAAATTATTCAATCCTAACCTTCCATGCCATGTCTATACTGATGCCTCAAAGGAAGCCGTAGGTGCTGTCTTAAAACAAATGGATGAAAAAGGGAACATGTATCCCATTGCGTTCCACTCGAGACAATTAAGGCCCTACGAGCAAAATTACGCTATCACAGAACTGGAATGTCTAGCAATAATCGATGCCCTTGACAAATTCCATTATTACCTTCACGGAAAACCTTTTACAATACATACTGACCATGCCTCCTTAGTATGGCTTAAGAAGGTGAAGCATTTAACAGGTAGGTTATTCAGATGGTCATTAAAATTAAGTATGTATGATTATACTGTAAAGTATAACAAAGGATCCATCAATTTTGAAGCAGACATGCTTTCAAGAAATCCCACTTTTTCTGTAAATCCCCATATTCATTTATTAACGTCAGATGAAATTAAAGAACACCAACAATTAGATAATATAATAGGGCCTAAATTTCAAAAAGTTAATGACATTGTAATAATTCGCAAAAAGGGTTTTCAAAAAATTGTAGTACCATTCTCCTTGAGAGAGAAATTACTAATAAATACCCATACAGAATTTGGCCATCCCGGAATCCAAAAAATGCTAAATTTAATTTCCCCACAATACTACTGGAGCAGCATGACCCACGATATTACACAATTTGTCAAGCATTGTGAGGTCTGCCAACTGAACAAAAAATCACATCAACCTAAATTTGGTCTTCTGGAGGCATTACCACCTGCAGAACTACCTTTCGATATAATTTCATTAGATTCAGTAGGAGGTTTTAACTATATTATAATTCATCTAAAAGGTATATGCACATAGCTATTGATCACGCTACTCGTTATGTTTGGGGTTTTGCCTCTAAAAATGTTACAACTGAAGTCTACATTAATATTCTAAAACAGATTTTTAATATTCAACTTCCCAAGAAAATTTTAACGGATAGAAATCCTGCGTTTACAGCGTCTAAACTTCGTAAATGGGTACATAAAAAGAATGTAAAAAAATTACTTACTTCTTCTCATAGACCACAGTGTAATGGGAAAAATGAGCGTGTGAATCAGTCAATTTGCACCCGACTAAGACGTAAAGTAAATTCTACCCCTTCAAACGTCCCATGGCTCAAAATTCTGCAGGAAGTAATTAATGAGTACAATAACACACCTCATTCAGTAACCAAGTACCCTCCTGCATACTTAATGTTCGGCCAATTACCTTATCCATCAGTATTAGGCAATGAAAATTATTACCCCCCTGTAGAGGAAGCCAGAAAAGAGGCTTTCCAAAGAACAAGTGAACATCACTTAAAAAATAAAGTCAGGTATGATTTAAAGTTTGTGGAAGCGCCTTTTAAACCTGGTGACCTTGTCATAGTGGAAGAATTTCACTATCCGAATACTCGGAAGTTAAGTCCGCCTTTTTCTGGTCCATATCAAATTATGGAAAAATTATCCAGTGTAAGTTTCAAAATAAATAAGCCTAACTGTCTTACAAAAAAGGATTATGAAGTAATACACGCTTCCAAACTAAGATACTTTTTTCCTAGCAATCAATTTTAACTACTTACACCAACAAACTGAAATAGTTGGTATCATATGAACTGATATTATATTATATCAGATCTCGGTTTGCATTATTATGAATATTTGGAATTTTAATTACCTTTTTTGATTTATTATGAATATTTGAATTTTAAATTACTTTTGCATTATTGTGAACTTTGTGTTATGTGGAAAAGTACTATTTCTTGAACTATGTCAGGACAGTTCTATACAAATTTGAAAATGTAAATAACATTGGATTTTCAGAATCCATCTGCAACATATTTCTTATTTGTATTATCTTATTTACGTATAATATTTACTGAGTGTTTTGCATTTATTAATATAATTGTTTTTATCAGGTTCAATGACGTATAGTGGTACATTTTATAACAGTGTTGTTTTTAGATATGATATTTGTACATTTTTTATTATTGTTATTCTATTATTTGTTAAGTATACGAAAGAAATTTCTCATCTCCCATTAGCTCACTTAATGTAAAAATTGTTTAACTTTTTCAGGTGAGTACCATGGATGGAAGCCGGCCCATCCCCGGAGACTTGTCTGGAAGGGAGGGAAATTGTAAGAAAATACAAAAAATCAGACCTATTGATTACTTTTTTAATAAATCGCCCCTCAATGTGGATACGGGCCCCATGACTAATAATCACGGGTTTTACAGGGCAACAAGAAACCTAAGTTTATCGTATTAATTTAAGTAAAACACATGGCCTTTTTAACTGGTAACCCCGCTCGGGAGATGAGAAATTTCTATACATCTACGCATTTGGTCTCCAGAACTCATGATGTAAAGACTTGCGAAAAGATTTTGCTATGTTTTAAATAAATCGTAATTAAAACTCATCCCCTTGAAGTCTGTCGTTTCATGAAATGCGACATATATATATATATGTTTACAAAGAAAATCTAAAGCAAAGGGTTAACCCTTTGAGCTCTGGGGTGTAAATTTCTTGAAAATGCCAAATGTCACATTGGCACCAGTATTTTGCAAAGAAAAAAAACCGCTTAACGATAAACACGAAAAAATGCATTAAACCTTTTTTAAATAAATTTGGTCGAATTTTCTGGTGCCTGTGTGACATTTCGGAATTAAAATTATGTGGTAGAAAATTCTACCATCAGAGCTCACGGGGTTAAAAGAAATTCTGGTTCGAATCGCAGTGCATTCGTATTTGGCATGGGTCCAAATGATCACTCCTCATCTCGGTTCTAGAGTTGAAAAAAAAAATAAGTTTAATCTGTTTTTGATTCCATGCTCTTTCAATTCTGACACCAGAATTTCGGTTAAAAATATTTCCAATATGATGTATGTGAAACATAGATTTTTCTTATTTAAAAATAAATCTGTTTCATAATTCCGGTGTCATTCATTCATGTATCAACATTTTAGTCAGTGTCACCAGTTGGCTACTTTTTTAAAATTTGGATTTCTTGATTGGCACCACTTTTCTGACATGGTAAAATTCCTCTTTCTTTCGCCTTAATTAGTTTGCCATTAAATAAGATTAAATAAGGTGAATTTTATTATTTCAGAAAAGTGGTGCAAATCAAGAAATCTGAATTTAAAAAGAAGTAAACCACTGGCAATCCTGAATGGAAGTATTTTTTCCCTGAAAGAGATAGCTTAATTATAACACAGAAATACTTTTTCAGGTGTGATTTTTGATTACATTACAAATCAAGATATCCGGTAAATAAGTTATGAAAAATTCTTTGTTGGAATTTTACTGAGTGTAAATTATTGAATTTCCTATGTATGAACAAGATTTATGATAGTATATGATGTAATTGCAACGATCAATTATTTAAATTAGGTAAGATTATAATAATAGCAGATAATTTCGCGTGATTTAGGCATATATTATCTCTGTATTAGAATACATAAATGTTGGAGCATTAAACCGATAGCAGCTATTGAAAGAAAATAATGTTGGGAAATTTAACACGTGTTTTATATTTTGAACTTAGATAACTAAAGATTTAAAACTTTTGATGCCGCCAAAAACATATCATTTTTTCTTTTTTTTTTGCAATTTTATCATTAATATACAATATTTATTGCAAAATATTATTTTTAATACATTTATTACACCGCGTGAGTTGAAATAAATTTTATCTCTTAAACCGCTTATGATGGAAAAATATTTCCAGATACATAATAATACAGAAATCAAATATGGCTTTGAGAAAAGAATGGGAATTTTAAAATGCTCATGTTGAACGCAGAACAACATTTTTCTCAATAAAAATTAGAAAAATGAGCCATATAAAAATTAATTCAATATTTTGGTATGTATACAGCCCCTTGTGTATAACCCTTTGTGATTCAACAACTAGGATTTGAAAAAAATTACTTAGATATTAGAATACACCATTTTACGCGTGTAAATAATAATAATAATGATAATAATAATAATAAAATTTAGAATATAAAATTGTTGATTAAAAGATGTTTTTTTCACATCTGACATACGAAGAAAATTACAAACGTCTCATAAATATAACCAATTTTCTAATACAAAATTTTAACCATACAAAGTTAACTTTCTAAAGAAATTAATTTATAATAAATAAAGAATAAAATTTTCGAAAGAATATTATGTATTTCGCAGCGCCGGTACAACGATTGCCGCACATTTAAAAAGATGTCAGGCATTTCCCCCACACACATAGCATACGTGAGCAATCAGATTTTTGTTATTTTCCAGATTACATATTACTTATAAATTACACTGTAAATAAACACTTTGTCTTCCTGTTCATGCATTTTTTGTGTTTGACAGATTTGCCAGTTTTGCGTTTTTTTTTTCTAATTAAAGAAATTCAGTTTCATCCCGGTATTTTTCAAAGATGATTTTTTTTCTTTATGTAATCATGAAACACCTGTCTTAAATAAAGAAAATAATAATATAGGGATTTTCTGGTATAAATAAGAATTTTTGAAATAAGAAAAGGCCAAATGAGCCCTTTGGTGATTGTACCTGAAAGCTTTACTTTCTCCCGTATATTTCTATACAATAAATGATTATTACAATGGCCTGTATCAACTCTGAAAGTTTGTACCGTGAATTTATTATCACCCTGTATACAAAAGTTAAAAGTATGTTCTTACTTATTCCCGAATGATTAATTTGAATTATAAAATCACTCATTCAGTCCATCGTTATATTAAACTTTCTATTCGAAATGGATCTAATCGACACATTTCTATAATTTGTTTCATTCGATTTCAATCAGAAATGTCTAAAATAAGTTAAATAATAGCCACAGAGAACTAAATTAAATAAATAGCTTAAATGGCTTTACCTAAAATTCTGATGTGAAGTGTTTTTAATTAAGGTTGAATAAAATTTTAACAGTGTACGAAGGTTAAAGATAACGTTTACGTGATCGTATTATTAAACCTGGCTAGTCATATTATGCTAAGAAAACGTTAAATTACGGTTATGTAACTTTTTTCAATAAAAGCGGTCGTAACAATTTTATTTTTTAACATAATAAAGGCCGGAAATTTTACTCAAGTTTTATAGAAATATTTAACACCAAAAATTTTACTTAAAAGTATTTTTAATTCTTAATTTTTTTATTTTTTTCTTCTTCTTTGTTTCTTTTAAATTTATTTTAAAAAGAAATTTCTGGCTCGAATCGAAATACATTTATATGGTAAAAGTCGAAATGACCCTCACGGCTCTTTTGTTCTTAACCCTTTCAGGGTTGATGGTTCATTTTTAAAACACTTAATATTATTTACTCAATGTCACACTGGCACCAAAATATTGGAAAGAAAATTTTCCTTTTACCAAGTACGCAAAGATTTTTCTTATTTAAAATAAATTTGTTTGTAGATTCTGGTGTCGCTCTCTCATTTCAGAATTTTAATAATAGAAGTACCTTGCCCCGAAAGGGTTAAGACCCCTGTCCTCGCTCGAGGAAACGCTCGCGAGCTAATGCTTTTCCTATGGGGAAGCATTTTTCTAATAACTCTTTCGCTTTTTGACATTCTTGAATAATTTTTTTTTGCATTGGATAGCTGAGGTGCATGCCGACAGCATACTTTTTTTACTTTTTCGATTTTGGTTGCAGATATTTTTTTAAAAAGCACTTACAGTTTCGAAACCGGTTTTGAAAGTGAAACTAACTTTGTAAAAAATAGCTGCATCCAAAATCGAAAAAGTAAAAAAGGTGCGCTGTCGGCATGCACTTCAGCTATCCAATGAAAAAAAAATTATTCAAAAATGTCAAAATGCAAAAGAGTTATTAGAAAAATGCTTTCCCATACGAATAGCATTAGCTCGCGAGTGTTTCCTCGAGCGAGGACACGGGCCTTAAGGATGTTTTGCAATGATATCCAGGTTCGACAAGTGTCCCGAGAATTTGGCTATCAAATAAGCTGAACACCAGTTTTTAAAGCAATTTTCTTCGCTTATTCTAATGGCAGAATTACCAGCAATTAAAAATGGTGAAATAAACTGTATGAAATTACTGGTGTTCAGATCATTTGGAGCTCTGATTTACTTGGAACAGCTGCTAACACTAGATATATCAAATTCTGCTCTATAATGTTAAATGTATGGGTGTGAGATGCATTTTTATTCTTAAAATATTTCCTCAGAAAATTAGAGTTTTAACTTCTCTTTCAGTATATTCTCCTCAAAAGTCTCTGCTTTTTTAGTTGACAAAATATTTATAAAATGTATTCTTAATTTAATAATTTATATGTTAAAAGATGAAGAGCTTTGAGGACGATTTTAATACTTCAGATGAATTTAAGTGTACAATTTAGAAATATTTTGCAAATTAAAAATTTCCTTTAAGGGAAGACAAGACTGAGTATATTAGTATGGGAAATGTGCGAGCTTTTTCTTGGAAACTATCCGACCTATTTTGAGGAAATTTGGAATCCATAATCGTTGGATCATGTTTAATCCTTTGAGCATTGGTGGATAAATCTCATTTAAATTCCAAATGTCACATTGGAAAGAAATCTTGAAAGAAAAATTCCGTTTACGATATACACGAAAAAATGCATTAAATATTTTTCATATAAATTTGGTCAAATATTCTGATCTCAAAGGCACTTATATCAGATTTTTTTTTCTTTCTGCAACTAAACTTTTTATTAAAAAACAATGGCAATTTTTCAAAATTTTTAAATTAAAAAAAATTTTTTTTTTAAAATTTTTTGCCACATATGATCTTATATTTACACTCTACAACCAAAAATTTTTATTATCGAAATCGGTCGCATACTTTAAGAGTTGGTGAGGTTTGTAGATGAAAGTACAATTTTTTGGAAAGTTAAAAATGAAGCATTTCTAATTTTATGAAGCTCTTGCACAGTTTTATCATACGCAAGATTTAAAGTACATATAAACGCTTGGATTAAATTTAGTTACATTTAAGAAATGACTGTAAAATGTTAAAGTAAAATTAATGTGAGTAGGCATGGCGTTACAGTGTTCGCACACTTGTACCACTAAATTTTAACAGTATTTTCGGAGTACTTCACTGCAGAAAAATAGCGCGAAATTTGAGAATAAAGGTGGTGGTTGCGAACTCCGTTTCTTAAAAATTAAATTTGAGTTATTTCATCATTAATAGTGGTGCCAGAGTCCTTACAAAAATATAAAGAGTGTGCTAACCTTGTGTTACAGTCGTGTCTTCACTTAACCCTTAAATGCATAGGATAGAACGCGTTCCAAAAAATGCGCAATTCAAAGAATCAGAATTCACACCAGAAAAATCTAAATAGTAAATTTTTCTTTATTTAATTACGAATGGTCTGTCATTAAGTAAAGTGAAAATTGCTCTTTTAAATTTCTGGTGAGAATACGGAATATGTGAATAAAACCCCCAATAAATCGGGAATACTTATGGTATCGAAAATGATACAATATGCATTTAAGGGTCAAGAAGAGTATACAGAAAAAAGTTAAATATATTAATTTCCTTGTGACTTATTTTAAGAAGGACAATGCATTCCATGCCCAAAGGACTAATATTAGAGGAATTTAACATCTCACTGACCGACACACTTAACGAATTGTGTTTCTAATATCCAAAGTTAAAGTAGGGAAATCAAAGTTAATCCTTCGCTATAAAAACCTCATTTATGGCTATGGTATAAAGAATATGATATAAACTAAGCGAAAGAGTTAAAGTAACACTAATTTAACCAGTTAAAGTACTGAAGTCAAGATTTATTCTTTACTTGAAATCTCCATTTATGGGCATGGTATAAAGCATATAATATAAAATAAGCGAAGGACTTAAAATAACACTAATTTTGACAGTTAAAGTAGTGAAGTCAAAATTTATTCTGCTTAAAAACTTCATTTATGGATACGATATAAAATAAACCGAGGATTTAAAATAACACTATACCGCATAATCCTTTATGACACTATTTCTAAACTATTTTGTCACTAAAAATAATGACTTACTAAATTGCTCTTTAAAAAAACATTATTTTTATACTATTATTAGCTTTATGTAAAGCTTTATGAATTATCAATTAATTTTATTTTTACTTGGCATTTTATTACATTCTAAAAAATATTCTTGATAGGATGGAAGTTTTAAAAATTATTTTTCCCACCAATTTAAAAATTTCGTAAGATTTCATAGCTCAAAACTATTTTATCCCAAGTTGTGGAAACAAATCTCGTTGGCAAATACTGTAATATTAGCATTAAAAAATATATAATAAGTTGCATTAAAAAATAAATTTATCATTATATTTTATGATATCAGACTTGTGTCCAATAATCCATATAAAACTGATAAAAAAAATCGAAAGATTTATTTTCTCTATCAGTATTTTTTAGCTCACAGGCTATCATAGCCTGAGAGCTTATGTGCCCGTCCGTTCTGTATGTTCGTTCGTGCGTAACGCTATAACTCATGATAAAAATATCGGATCCACTTGAAATTTTGTATATAGGTATATCCTGATAAGACGCTTCCCTGATTAGTTTTTGGAGTTCATTCGATATGTATAATAGGGGGAACGGGGGGCTCATGCCCCTCCCCTTAATTGATATAAACGGGATTTTCATGCAGAATTAACAGTTTTCGTTCAAAATTTAGATATAGGATCATTCTGATAAGGCGATTCCGGGACTGTTATTAGGTGTTCATTGAATAAGTATAAACAGGGGGAACGGGGGGCTCATGCCCCTCCCCTTAATTGATATAAATGGGATTTTCATACAGAATTAACAGTTTTCCTTCAAAATTTAGATATGGGATCATTCTGATGAGGCGATACCGTGGCTGTTATTAGGTGTTCATTGAATAAGTATAAACAGGGGGAACGGGGGGCTCATGCCCCTCCCCTTAATTGATATAAATGGGATTTTCATACAGAATTGACAATTTTCCTTCAAAATTTAGATATGGGATCATTCTGATGAGGCGATACCGTGGCTGTTATTAGGTGTTCATTGAATAAGTATAAACAGGGGGAACGGGGGGCTCATGCCCCTCCCCTTAATTATATATAAATGGGATTTTCATACAGAATTAACAGTTTTCCTTCAAAATTTAGATATGGGATCATTCTGATGAGGCGATACTGTGGCTCTTATTAGGTGTTCATTGAATAAGTATAAACAGGGGGAACGGGGGGCTCATGCCCCTCCCCTTAATTGATATAAATGGGATTTTCATACAGAATTAACAGTTTTCCTTCAAAATTTAGATATGGGATCATTCTGATGAGGCGATACCGTGGCTGTTATTAGGTGTTCATTGAATAAGTATAAACAGGGGGAACGGGGGGCTCATGCCCCTCCCCTTAATTGATACAAACGGGATTTTCATGCAGAATTAACAGTTTTCGTTCAAAATTTAGATATAGGATCATTCTGATGAGGCGAGTCCGTGGCTGTAATTAGGTGTTCATTGAATAAGTATAAACAGGGGGAACGGGGGTTCTAATGCCCCTCCCCTTAACTTGTATAAATGGATTTTTCAACCAGAATTGTCAGATTTCGTTCAAGTCTTTGAATAGTTTTGAAAGTTTAATGGTTAAGTATAAAAGAGGGGAATAACTCCTCTTAAATTATATAAATGCTAAATGGGTTTTTATTAAGAATTATCCAATTTGCTCTGAATTTTGGATATAGATTCTTTATATGATAAATCATGTCCTTGATAGTTTAGGAGATTAAATGATTGAGTATAAAAAAGAAGAAAGGGGAGGCTGTTTCCCCTTCTTAATTTTTTTTCGAACGGAATTAACGAAAATACAAGGCTGTAATGTACAATTAGTATGCGTAGCCTGTGAGCTCAATGCCATCAGTTTAACTGGGCAATATTCTTTTCATTTTATAACGTAAGTGATAAAATTTACACAATTATGGCTTAGAAATTGAAATTCACAGCATTTTTTTTTTTTTTTTTTTTTAGTTTGTTGTATCAAAATAGTAAGTAAATGTATTATGTATGAATTAAAAATTAAAAAAATAACTATAGAATTCGTTTCTGTTTCTTAAGATTTACAATATATGTAAAAAAATAAAAATAAATACTGTTATTAAAATAGCATGTTGTCAAAACCTAAAACAATGTCTAGATCCTATGCTGACAAAAAAAAAAAAAAAAAAAAAAAAGGTACAAATAAAAGATATTAAACAAATTCTTCGTTATTTGAAATAGTTTATAAAGTCTGAATGATAAAATTTTTTTGGAAAAAAAGATTCGGCCACATTTAATTATATTATTATTAGTTTTCTGTTGATTTAAATATGAATTATGATTAATTTTATTTTTCTTGTCATTTTATAATATTTAAAAAAATATTCTTAAAATAATGCAAGTCTTTAACGTTATTTTTCCTACCAGATTAAAAATTTACTATGATTTAATGGCAAAAGCATTTTATCTTATGTTTTCGAATTCAATCTTCTTGGCTAATATTGCAATAGTTGATAACATGTTTGAGAAAATAGCTTAAAATAGACAACGCACACTTGCCAACCTCTCGCATTTTTTTAAATGATAAAGCACACTTTCAACAAGAAAATTTATTAAATTAAAAGTTTCTTTTATCTATATGGTAGTTGTTTGAAACCTAAATTATTTCATACATGAAAGAAAATTTCTGGTTAAACGTAAGTTTAGCCAGTTTTTTTTTTTAATTTCGGGAATAATAATAAAAAAAAAAAAAAAAACTGGAGGTTGGCAAGTAGAAAATGACTTGAATTCTGGTAAAAGGTCTTTGAACCATGCAGAACAACATAGTACCGATACCGCAAACTAAAGTTTTGAGATTTGCATGCAAGTATAAAGTGAGAGGGTTGAATACAGACATGGATTATTATCAAAATATAATGTATAAAATTAACATTTTTCTGCAGTCAGTTGTATACTTGAATTTTTGGAAGTAAATTTAGCAAAACACTTGCTTTTACCAGGATTCGTACGCTACAATAACTTTTTAGCAGAATTTTCGTAAAGTAATATTTGCCTTATTTATAGAAAAAAAAAATATCTAACTTCAAATTTCAGATGATAGTACTTCACGAAATTTCTGCTACTAAAACACATAAAATTCCATGAATCACTTTATGTGTACGAACCATCTTTATTGAATTATAACCTCATATGGATTTATAAAAAACGTAAAATTAATCAAAATCACAAAAATTGAAATCTTTTGAAAAAAAAAAAGTAAATAAAATATGATCAATAATAAGAATTATCAGTGATAATTAGTAGACTTAAGATAAGTGATAATTAATACACTTAAGTTTATTAAAATTATTAATTATATCCTTTACGTAGTGAATTTTACCTTAAAAAAAGATATATTTACTTTTTTCTAATTAAAATGAATACTATCCCAAAATGTCATAAAAACAAAAAGAATTCACAAAGTGGTTTACGGTTCTTAAATAGAATTATGTGAAAGGAGATATCTCTTTTAATTAAGCGTTAACTGCATTATGTGAGATTATTTTCCGTTAAGTTTTTTTTGGATTAAGCATAAAAATTTACGGAAATGATAAAACCTTTTTATACATTTTTGCTGCAACTTTCACCTTTCATATTATGGTGTATCTAATATTACGTGTTAAGGAAAATAAAATCTTTGGGTCCAAAACGCATTCTAATTCAACTTTTTAATTTAATTAATTTCTTTACAGAAAATTCAAATAGTTATTAATACACGAAGATAAATTAATTATTTTCTGTATCTTTTTTTTATAAACTTATAAATTAATTAGAAATCAAAGTGACCAAATGCAATATCTGAGACGCTAAATTAACAAATATGCGATATAATAATCATATAAAAATCTTTAGAATGAATATGAAAAATACTATTTTCCATTAAGTGGATCCGGGACACATTTAAAAATAATTTTTATCTTTTAATCCTTTGAGCTCTGGGGTGCGAATTTCTTCAAAAGTCCGAATGTCACATTGGCACCAGTATTTTGCAAAGAAAAAAAACCGGTTAACGATAGACACGGAAAAAAAATGCATCAAACCTTTTTCAAATAAATTTGGTGCCAAAATTTCTGGTGCCAATGTCACATTTCGGAATTAAAATTATGTGGTAGAAAATTCTACCATCAGAGCTCAAGGGGTTAAGTTAAAATTTTGAATTTTTTTGTGATGTTTAACCATATCATTTGTAAACAAAATCACATGATAAAACTTCACACATACATTTTTTTATAATTTGAAATTTAAAACATACTAAAAAACCGGGGTAGTTTATAATCGTTATAGGGGAAGATGGGGATACTTGAGCCATTTTTTAAATTTTAATTTTTTTAAATTTTTTATAATTTCTTAGAACAAAATAAAATATTGAAAATGAAAATTTTATATTTTTTCTTCAATTGAAAACCACTTTCAATTAATTTTGAACTATTTTTCTATGTCTAATAAATTTTTACTTTTTCTTTTAAATCGTGGCTCAAGTATCCCCATGGAGGGGATACTTGAGCCAGATGTCACATTCGCACCAGTATTTTGCAAAGAAAAAAACCGATTTACAATATACGCGAAAAAATGCATTAAATCTTTTTCAAATAAATCTGATCGAATTTTCTGGTGTCGTTGTGACATTTCAGAATTAAAATTATGTGGTAGAAAATTCTACCAGCAGAGCTCAAAGGGTTAATCACCATACTTTCAAAATGGTACCAAAGTATGTGATTTCTTTTTTACATGTTCAGAACTATAAATATGTTACCATGTTGCCAGTTTTAGAAAGAAAAATTGACCAACTGTAGAGATAATAGGGGTGGCTCAAGTATCCCCTATGCTCAAGTATCCCCACTCTCCCCTATAATTCAAAATATTATTTGCAGTACTTTATTTTTTTACATTTAAATAAGCAGAAATAACCAAATTTTAATTTTGATTCATTTTGATAATTTTGATTTAATTTTGATTTACAAAGTATTAATTAAAAATAAAAGTAATTAAAGAAAAAATTTGAAAAAAAAAAAAACCCTTTTGTTTTAAAGATCACATTTTTAAGAGTATTTTTTTTTTTTTTTACTGAAACAAAATTAAAGAAAAACAATCAAAAAAGACATATTTAAAGTTTGAAGCATTTATCTTTAACGGTTCTTGAGTTATAACAATTTGAATCCGAGAAATTTTGAAAAACTCATTATGAAGAAAAACGCATTTTCACAAGTAGTCATTTCGATGACAACGATTGCTTGAAAGCTAAATTTTCAAAACAAACCAAAAGAGAAAAAAATAATGTTTCCTCTTCTAATTATGTTGTAAACATGATTTAAAAGTCGTCTTAAGTATAAAAAAGCCGAAAATATTTTACTGCAATTACACATTTTTTCGAAATTTTGAAGATTTTTGTGTTCTGCAGTGCCAAACTTTTTAATGAAGACTTTTAGGAAAAATATAAGGGTTTTAAATGTTTCTTTTAATCATTAATTCAAAATTTTTAATTTATTTATCTAATCATATAAAATTATTTTGTTTTTTGATTTTTTAAGCACACAGCACATGAGATGCTATAAATTAGGGGTGCACACACGGTTACCCGCGTGCCAGAAAGTTACCATCATTATCATGCAAAATAATTTTCCTTGTAATAATGCATAGCTGCCAACTTTCAACTAATCTTCCGTAATACCTGGATTAGTTTGATCCAGGTTAACGTCATTTCAAACCAGAAAATATACTTCATGAATATTTTATATATTTAATTTCAAGATTGTTAGTGGAACATACTTAACCCATTCGTGCCCATCATCTTTTGCGTAAATTTTATTTGGTTGGCACCACTATTTTTAGAAGATTTAAGTTTAGTTCATTAATCACGAAAATGCATAATTTAAATAAAATAATTATTGCTTTTCTTTTTTACCGGTGTCAAAAACAGTGCTGAATGCACCTTTTGAAGCGTCCCTAAAAAGGGACGCTAAGCACTAATGGGTTAATTTAATTTCTTTGAAAAATTTCCGGTTCGAAACTCATTAAACCAGGGTCAAATTAACGCACGTATTACGGATAATCTATGTCAGGTTGGCACCTATGATAAAGACAGAACTTTGCCATTAAATAAATCAAGCAGGCTTTTCAAATATTCTGGTGGCAAACAATTTTTTGGCAAAAAAGTTGTGCATCAGTACTCTACATTAATAAATATGTACTAAATTACTCAAAAAAAATTTAGAAAAAATGTAAAACTATTATTTTTCTGTTACGTAATGTTACAAATTTTAATTTATTCAATAATATAACAGAGGTTGTACGTTTCAATGACATTTCACCAGCATTTTCGTAAATTGATAACTGTTTTATTAAAAAAAAAAAAAAAAAAAAAAAAAAATTCTATCTATCGACAAGAATTTTACAAAATTTCTGGTACTAAACACCTAAAATTCCCCGAATTGCTTGATGTGTACGAATCTTGTATATGAAAGTTTTTTACCTTTATTTTTATGAAACATACATTATTTGACACGCTTTAAAGTATAAAATATATAATATAATAATCTATTTAATCTATATATAACAAATGCTTTTAGAATGAATGTAACTTTTTGAATGTATGTAATTTTATCATTTTTAATATATCCAATCATGTAAAAGATTTTATTTTAATCTTTTGTAATACATAACGTGTGAGATTTGCTAAATTAACAAATCATGATTTGAAATATTCAAATAAATATTTTTTCAATGAATATAATTTTTTTCATTTATGTAATGCTATAATTTTTAAAATATCATATCATATAAAGTATTTTAGATTAATCTTCTGAAATACACAACGTGTGAGATTTGCTGAATTAACAAATCTGAATTACAATAATCAAATAGACATTTTTAGAATAAATATAAATTTATCATTCTTCCATTATGTAATACTGTAATTTTTATTTTATCCAAATAACATGAAAGATTTTTAGTCTTAATTTTATGAAGCACACATTATTTAAGACGTTTTATATTAACAAATGCATATTTAATAAAATAACCTAATAAGTATTTTTGGAATGAATATATTTTTTTATTTATGTAATGCTATAATTTTTAATATATCATATCATATAAAGTATTTTAGATTAATCTTCTGAAATACACAGCGTGTGAGATTTGCTGAATTAACAAATCTGAATTAGAATAATCAAGTAAATATGTTTAGAATAAACATAAATTTTTCATTCTTCTATTATGTAATGCGATAACTTTTAATTTGTCCAATATGTAAAAGACTTTTAGTCTTAAATTTTAAAAGAAATCATCATTTGAGACGCTTTAAATTAGCAAATGTGTATATAATAAAATAACCTAATAAGTATTTTCGGAATGAATATTTTTTTCTTTTATTTAATGCTAATTTTTTTTATGTATCCAAACATATAAAATATTTTAGCTTAATTTTTTTTATATACGTAATATGTGAGACTCTTTAAATTAACAAATATGAATTAAAATAATAAAATAAATATTTTTAGTATAAATATAAATTTATTATTTTTACATTATGTAATGCTATAATTTTTAATTTATGCATTAAAATAAAAGTTTTTTAGTGTTAATTTTCTGATGCACACATTATTTAGGACAATTTAAATTTAAAAAATATGTAATAAAATAATCTAATAAGAAGTTTTAGATTAAATATTATTTTTCATTTATCTAATGCTGTAATTTTGAATCTATTCAATCATATAAAAGTTTTTTAGTTTAATTTTCTAAAATACATAACGCGTGAGACTCGCTAAATTAACAAGTCTGAATTAAAATAATCAGATAAGTACTTTTAGAATTAATATAATTTTTTTCATTATATAAAGCCACATTTTTTTTTTAAATTTCTCAGTCATATTAAAAAATACATACATTATTTATTTTCCAAACAAAATAAACAACAACAATAAAAAAACTACATACCTTGTGCCGATTCTGTCAAAAATTGATATCCGGGATGCTCCCACTTGTGTATGGGTCCTGTATAACCCGCAACGAACACTCCTGAACTTTCTAAATCCGCATATCGAGTACCACCATTAGACGCATTCAACTTTTTCGGAACATCTTCTACTTCATCTTCATCATCAGATAAGTTCCATTTCTGAGGTTTTTCACTATTTTGTAACATATTATTTAGATGCTCCGGGATTTCCTAGATGAGTGCTTAATATCAGATATATATTAAAAGAATATTTTTAGCTATCATTCACATTTCATTCCAGATCCTCGAAATGTATTTTTAAAGCTCATTTCAAATTATTATGACTCAATAGATCGAACAATAAATACCGAAGATTCATCATAAAAATGTTGTGTAATTTCTTTTTTTTTTAATACTTTACCGTCGAATTTATTTTCGCCGATTGAAGATTTCCGCAGACGGAGATATCTTTGATATCATTATCTTTACGACAGATATAAAAAGAGAAGCACCGCGAAAGCAGAATCTTTTGTTATCTCCTTTCTTCTGTAATTTCTTTTGCAATTTCAACAATTTATCTCTGTTCAACAACGATTCAAATGTAATTTTCTATTCGAAATGCTGCATTAAAGTACGGACGATTCAAGATAAATGCATTTAAATAGAGGAAAGAAAAAATGTTTTAACTGATCACAGTTCGTTACGAATCGCCAAAAGTTAGCACCAAAAATAATTTCCGACTAATTAACGGCTGAGTTATGTTCGTATTGTCAATACTGCAAGAAATCTCCACCTGCGTTACTAGAAAGTCAAGTTTTCTATCACAAGACTTCCCCTGTCACGTGCTCTTGGTGGACCACTTTGAAAGACGCTGGGGATCGTATAACCAGGTGACCTTCTGATGAGCTGTTGAAGGAAAAATAATATGAGTTGTTTTTTCTTTTTTTATGTAACGGGAGTGAGACGTTGTCGCAAAATTTTCTCATTTTGTTGAATTGATGGTTTCGGCTTCCGGATGGATTAGAGTTCCAGGATTTAAAGCGGATAATGGAATCGGTCTTTGTGGTAGAGAATAATGGATGGGAATGTGATACCTCATGTCACTTCAAATTATATTAAGCACAGTTAGTTATTTTATGGAAGAATATTTAAATAACTATGTGCCTTATTGGAACATTATTTTAAAATCATACAGTGACGGGTCGAATTTTTGAAACAATAATATGCTTTTAGGAGTTTAGTGTTTTTTATGACGGCAGATTATATGCGCTGGGGATATAGGCCCGAGGGGGAGTGCTCTCCGTGGGGGTCTTTCTAAGGGATCTTAACCTGCATTTACGCAAGGTTATCCAAGGTTCAAAGAAAACGACGGATAACTCCGAACGGATAGGCCGACAGGTGCGATTGGTTTCGAACCCAGCACCTCCCGTCTACCAGCTTCGAGAGCATAACCTCTTAGCCACTGGTGGCGCTACGCTTTTAGGAATTATGTTTAAGAGTGCTAGTTACCTAGCGGCCGAATTCCCCTCGGTAATGTTAGATCTATAGGCATTGGATGCATTTTGCATTAAAAATATCTCCTCGGGAAATTACTATTTTTAACTTCTTTTTTCAGGGCTCTCTTCTTAAAGCATCTCTTTTTTTTCTTAGTTTTCAAAATATTTCTAAAATCTATGCATACTTTTGTATGAAGTGTTAAAACTTTACTTCCAGTTCCTCAGTTTTTAAAGCATAAAATAATAAATTGAGCATAAATTTTAGAAATATTTTGAAAACTAAGAAAAAAAATGACATCCTTTAAGATCTTGTGGTATAGAACAATAAATGGGAATGTGGTACCTCGTGTCACTTTAAATTATATTAAGCACAGTTGGTATTTTATGGCAGAATATTTAAATAACTGTGTGCTTTATTGGAACATTATTTTAAAATCATACATTAACAGGCCGACTTTTTTAATTAATAATGCGTTTTTAGGAATTATGTTTAAGGGTGCTAGTCAAACAGCGGCGGGATTCTCTTTCGTAACGTTAAGTCTATGGGCGTTTGATGCATTTTTATATTCAAAATATCTCCTCGGGAAATTAATATTTTTAACTTCTTTTTTCAGGGTACTCTTCATAAAGGATGTGTTTTTTTTCCTTAGCTTTCAAAACATTTCTAAAATCTATGCATAATTTTATATGAAGTGTTAAGATTTTAGTTCTTCTTCGTCAGTTTTTAAAACATAAAATAGTAAATAGAGCACATATTTTAGAAATATTTTGACAATTAAGAAAAATAGTGACATACTGTAAGAAGAGAAAACTGAAAAAAGAACTTAAAAATATTAATTTCCCGAGAAGATATTTTGAATATAAGAATGCATCAAATGCCCATAGACTTAACATTACTGAGGGGAATTTGGCCACTGAGTGACTAGCACCCTTAACGCAATTCACTGTTTTATAGCCGGTTAGAAATAACTTTAACCCTATAATTCCCAGCGTAAAATACGTGCTAGAAATTCCCCAGTTAAGAGTATCTGAATTCACACCAGGAAATCTCATTAGTAAATTTTGATTTATTTAAATACGGAATGTCTTTTATTAAGTAAAACAAATACTGCTATTTCAATTTCCTGGAGTGTATTTGGAATGTTAGAATAAAAAAAAAAAAAAAAAAAAAAAAAAAAAGGAAAAGGAACAACACTAAATTTGAAACACTGTTACTAGCAGGGTTGTCAGTTTGGTCTCCATTTTTATTTTGCAATTTTAAACTCCCCCCAGAAACATCGGGAGAAGAATTTTCACTTTAATGAATTGCAAAATGCCCGTCATTAAATAAAGCAAAAAATACTTTTTTAAATTTCTGGTGTGAACTGGTATTTTCCGAATAAAAATAAAGTCCACACTGACAACCCTTCACTCTCAGAAATAAAACTCTCAATTTTAACGATACAGGAATCCTTGGGCTATATTTCGTCGTTTTTGACGATAATTTTGTATCAAAATCACATGACTTTTAACGAAACATAAACCCTCAAATATTTGACGAAACTGTTGTGTCAATCATGGCCAGATTCAATGCACTTTAAAGAAACAGTTGTGGTAAGTTGTTTGTCAAAGGACGCACTACTTATTTCCGCAATTCTTGCGATTTTAGCAAGTAGATATTTGGTTGTTTATGTCAGTCTTGTAATAATTTATTTTAAAACAGTACTTCTTAGCGCTTTTCAAAAAATACTGAAATATGGAAAGTTATTGTTTCTGAAATAGTTATTTTTTAGCTGTTAACATTTTTAGAAATGTTTATTTATTTATTGTTGCTGTTGATATTCGGTATGGTTTAATTCGGAAAGAACTAACTTGTTGTGTTATGCAAAATCGTTCTAAAAGAAAATTTGGTCACTTACATTTCAAAATTCTAGTATCTCTTCTATCCATCCAAGAAATAAATCAAATGAAAACGTACATAACTCATCCCTCTCCCTTTTATAAAGAGTAGTGTTAAAATCTTAGCTTTATCTTATAAATTATCTTATAGCATATAAAAAACTTCCCAATATGCACATCAAAATTCGTTATTTCAGAGCAATAAATTAACCAGGCCATATTTTGACCATTCATTGAGGAAAGAAAATTTCTCTAATAAATTATATTAATTAAGAGATATTATAATTATTCGTTAACCAGAAGAAAACCATAACAATAAATTAGCCTTATTTATTAAAACTTAAAAGATATATAACAACATGGATAAAATTACAAACTACTTTAAAAAATATAAACACGCAGTCAAATCCATTATATCTCTTTCGAAACAGAATTATTCAAGGTCCCTACGGCGTAATGGATAAGACAGCGCGCTGTCATACCGAAGGTTGTTAGTTCGAATCCCCTCGATGACGCTTTTTTTCCCCACTGTCAAAAATTACGGATGCTTCTAAATTTTTCGATAGATGGCATCACCAGCGCTGTTTTGACGAAACTTTTTAAGAAATTACTATCGTCAAATAAGCAAAGAAACTCATTTCGTCTTTCTGACGAAATATTCGCTCGGAGCATTTCCCAGGAAACGGTTTCGTCAAAAACGAAGAAAATTTCCTGAAATATGAGTATCCATTTCTGAGAGTGTTGTTGCTAACAAATCTGCTGCAATGGGCATTTTAGGGTTAAACGTGTATTAACCAACGTTTAAATGAAGCAGTAAAATAATTTCTAAAACTACCTCTTCAAATTTAACTAATTGCAATAGTTTAAATAATAATAATAATAAATCCGATTTAAATGGAGAGAGAAATATAAGGATATTGGAAATGGTCAGTTTTGATATGACAGAAACATCTTCAGCAAAAACTTTTAAATCGAAAGTTTTTTTTCTCATTATATTAGGTTAATGCAAAAGTTCTACAACAATTTTACTGTGAGCAAGCACTCTTGAACTGATAAGTAAAATTATCAGGTATTAAAAGCATTAAAATATGAAGAACTTTTGTTCAACTTAAAACATACGGGAAAAACAGATTTTACAAAATTTCCCAAACTCAATAAACTGGTATCGGATCCGAAAAATACAATACCAAAATTTTTCGTATAGTATATTTGTAAATCAGAGACAAATCCTGTTACGCAGTCTGAGCGTGCCCATTTTTAACTGTTTTCAGCAATAGTTTTCATAGCCTTATTTAACCCCTTGAAGGTCAGTGATGCAGTGATGACGTCACCTAATTTTAATCCCTAGATTTCACATTGGCACCAGAATTTTATAATAGAAATTTAATTTTTTTAAGTACTCGAAAATATACTTTTACTGCTTTACAAATAAATATTCGTGTAAATACTGGGGTAAATCCATTACTTCAAAATTTTACGAATACAATTCCCTTGCTCCTGAAAGAGTTAACCGTGAATATTTCAGTACAACGAATTAGATAAAACTAGAAATTACTGGTTGGAAAGAGCATGCTCAGTTTGAATAGAAGAATTTGTCCGTGATATACAGGGTGGTTCTAAATTCATAGTACAAACTTTAAGGGTTTGTATAGGGTACGGTAAAAATCATTTATTATGTAGGAATGTAGGTCTACAGGTGACGCGTTGAGGCACAAACGCAAAACTGGCATGTATGCCAAACACAGGAAATACATGAAAAGTAATAGTAATGGAGTTTTTGGTTGGTTTCGTCGTTTTTTTTAACTTCAAAAATTTTAATTTTATACCGTAAATTTTCAAAAAATGTTTTCTTTAAGTAAACAAGAAACGTATTTTTTTTAATCTCACACACACACACACCAAAAAAAAAAAAAAAAAAAACCATGGATTTTTTTGGTGCGAATGAGATATTTTGAGATAAAAGAGGAAAATATTGACTTCCTGGTGTTTGCACCTGAGCATGTCACTTGCACCTTTGCATTTTTATACAATAAATGATTATTACAGTGTCCGGTATCAAATGATAAAGTTCCGTGAATTTGATATACTTAAATATATATAAATGTATACACAGGGTATTCCAAAAACATCTAACTCGACTACAGTCTTGAAAAATTGGCGCAGATGTGGAGGCTAAGGATATCCCTAATTTGCTATAGTATTCTTCACCATTTAGAAATTCTGTCATTAAATAAGTTGAAAAAAAAAATGACTAAAATGTAGTAGTGTCCGTAGATTCTACCTCTGCGCTAATTATCTCCCACTGTGACTAAGGAATATTAAATACTGAATTTTAAATATTGATAATAGACATAAATTACAAAATTTTGCTAAATTTGAAGAAATACCAAATTAAAAATTTTATACAGTTCCCGTACAAAAAATTTTCTTAATAAAATGTATCTCATACATTAATAAGGTTATGAAAAAAATTTCAGAATTTTACCATAAAAAGTCGCAGATATATGTTTAAAGAAATTGGTGGGGGGTTAATCAAAAATTAAAATGCAAATATTTACAGTTGGAGTAGCAAACATTATTGTCTTTCGTCATCGGCGTACGAACCGTGAATCGCTATCATCCGACATGATTTTTCTCTTTTTCTATTTCATATGGCTATTCCCATGGGTTTTTGTAGTGTAAATCACATAGCTGATAACTGTTATGATTGTTCTTTTGGAAAAGTTTGCTTGGCCTTGTTCAATCAAATAATTATCAAAATCAGTTCATATTTACGAAAGTTATGCCTGAGCAAAAATACATGCAGTTAGAATTGATAAGTCACATTTTTCCTTTCTTAAATACTGGTAGCTAAAAATCACAGCATGTGATTTACACTGTAAGTACTCAAGAAAAAAGCCATTTACAGACATCGAAAAGCAGTTTAAGACAGCATTTATGAATTTTTATGTAAATTTGACTTTTTTTATGATAAAATGTTGAACTTTTGTACATAACCTTATTATTGTATGGGGCACGTTTTTCTCATTGGAAAATTTTTTTTACAGGGGCCGTATAAAAATTTCAATTTTGTATTGCTTCAAATTTAATTCTGTGAAAATTTCAATCGTTTTTATAAAATTCTGCATCATTTTTTACATAACTTTGTAATTCATAGAATATGTCTATGATCAATATTTAAGGAATAAATGCCAATATTTTCGGGACACTCTGTGTATGTCAATGCTTTTCGACTGACAATCTGGAAGGATTTTGTGATAGTAAATTCAGTGAATCACCCTTTTATACTGTTTAACTGATCTCATATGCTATAGTAGAATTCCTCACTTAGTTGAATCGCTGGTTTCGGCTTCAAAATGTATTATAATTTCAGGATCGGATAATGAAATTGGTCTTTATGGTACAGGACAATGGATAGGAATGCGATGCCTGTTGTCATTTCAAATTAAATTAAGACAGTTACTTATGTTATGTAAGAGTATTTGCATAGCTAAAGCTATGCAATATTCCTTACTCTGGCACAGAAATGTTTGACTTTACGGGAAAATCCCATATTAACTCATTGCATTGTAGAACTGTTTGCGGATGTAAGTCATTAGCCACCACTCCACCAATGTTGCCACATCTGACATTTTTTTTTAAATTTACGCCTTTAACCACTTGAGCTCTGATGGTAGAATTTTCTACCACATAATTTTAATTCCGAAATGACACAATGGCACCAGAAAATTCGACCAAATTTATTTGAAAAGGTTTAATGCATTTTTTCGTGTTTATCGTTAACTGGTTTTTTTCTTTGCAAAATACTGGTGCCATTGTGACATTTGGAATTTTGAAGAAATTTACACCCCAGAGCTCAAAGGGTTAAAGTTTAATTAGTAATTTTATTTTATTTTATTTATGGAAAAAGCAACGATCTCGTAAAGTAAAAATAAGAGTTAAAATTTTCTGGTGATAATTCGGAATGTGTAATTAAAAAATAAGCAAGATATCAACACGTACGCTGAGTACGTCATTGTCGAAAACATCCAAAATAACGTTGTGTACCGTATCCAAAACGTACGTTGCGTGCATCATAGAGCTCAAAAGCACCGTCCCTTGAAGTCTAGACAAATCAAAGAAATCTTTTATAAAATATTGGTGTCAAATTTAAGAGACCGTATATACGTAAAATAAAAAAGAATATTGCCCAGTTAAACTGATGGCATTGAGCTTACAGGCTACGCATACTAATTGTACATTACAGCCTTGTATTTTCGTTAATTCCGTTCGAAAAAAAAATTAAGAAGGGGAAACAGCTCTCCCCTTTCTCCTTTTTTATACTTAATCATTGAACCTCCTAAACTATGAAGTACATGCTTTATCATATTAAAAAATCTATATCCAAAATTCAGAGCAAATCGGATAATTCTTAATAAAAACCCATTTAGCATTTATAAAATTTAAGAGGAGTTATCCCCCTCTTTTATACTTAACCATTAAACTTCCAAACAGGGTTGCCAGTTTGGCCTCCATTTTTATTCAAAATTTTGTTATCATACCAGAAATAATGATAAATATTTTAAGCTTTATTTAATAAGTGACATTTAGCGATCATATAAAGTAAAAGTTATTTTTCCAAAATTTCTGGTATGAATTTTAAATTTTGAATTAAAATTGGAGGCCAAACTGGCAACCCTGCTTCCAAAACTATTCAGAGATTTGAACGAAATCTCAAAATTCTGCTTTAAAAACCCATTTATATAAATTAAGGGGGGGGGATTAGAACCTCTGTTCCCCCTGTTTATATTTATTCAATGAACACCTAATAACAGTCACGGAATCGCCTCATCAGAATGATCCTAATCTAAATTTTGAACGAAAACTTAATTCTGCATGAAAATCCCATTAATATCAACTAAGGGGAGGGGCATGAGCACCCCGTTCCCCCTCTTATACATATCGAATGAACTCCAAAAACTAATCAGGGAAGCACCTTGTCAGGATATACCTATATACAAAATTTCAAGTTCATTGGATACTTTTATCATGAGTTATCGCGTTACGCACGAACGAACATACATACAGAACGAACAAGCACATAAGGTCTCAGGCTATGATAGCCTGTGAGCTAAAAATATCCGACTTCGGCAGCCGCCATTTTGTTGCAGCGCTCAAGCCTAGTCTTCAGGGGGCGACAGTGTCGCCAGTGGGCTACTTTTTTTAAATTCAGATTTCTTGATTGACACCACTTTTTTGAAACGGTAAACAACCTTTTGTTTTCGCCTTAATTAGCATGTCATTGAATAAGGCATATTTTATCATTTGTAAAAAGTGGTCCAAGTCAAGAATCTGAATTTAAAAAAAGTAGCCCATCTGGCAACACTGGGGGGCGATGTCAAGAGGTTAATTGGTCATTTTTTGATAAATAATGTCATTTATTAGGAATTATATTTAACGATTCTAAAGATATGTGTGACATAAAAACCATATTGTATTATTATTATTTTTTGACATGCAGGATGTTCCTAAATCCGACCGACAAATTCAGAGGGGTGACAGTAGGCATCAAGGGGCTATACGTACCGTTGTAAACCCCCTGTCAGGTTTCTGACGCTAGTAAGCAGGTAACTAATTAAGATTATTGTTATCTGACATTAGCTTTTTTTTGTTTATTGTACGTCATATGTATCACTTTCTGCGTATACGCGGGCTTACGATAATATTTAAGTTAATATTTAAGATAATATTAGGATAATTTGTGGGTTTAAGATAAGTTGATCCGATACATTATATTTAGATTTTATTCTATGAATAAGCCGCTTTGTATCAATAAATTGCAGCTTCTCTTTCTGTTTAAGAACGTAGATCACAGATAAGGCAAATAAAGAAAGTCCTACCTAGATGTAGTGAATGCCACCTGAGGGAGAAGTTTTAGATAATAGAACAGGAATCCTGAGGAAAACCTCATGAAGTGAGGTTGCGTTATATTTGTTTGAGTTTTAGGATGTGGAGTAGATAGAATTACGGAAAAAGACTTGAGTCGTGGGCGGAAAATGCATGGCGCAATGGGAGATCCAAGCTGATCCTCCGATAAACTTACTGAGACACTGTAGGGTGAGAAGGTATTTTAATAAGTTGACCCAATGCGCGGGAAGTACTTTATATATATAACTTAGTATCGGGACGGATCGTCTATATCCAAGAGATTAGATGTAAATAATGTTTTGTTTCTATGTAAATAACTTATAAATTAGGCAGATGTGACAATCCCAAAACTTTCTTTCATTTTATGCATGTTAATATTTCCTGATAAATTCAGAATAGCAGCGCAAACGGTTAGGTCGTTTAAACCAAAATCCAGTCAGCAACAACTTATACCAACTTATAACTGAATCTGAAATTTGATGAAAATCCGTGCATTAGCTTTTGAGATAAAGCTGTTGCAAAATCTTTAAAAAATCTGCATGACAGCGCCACATGTTGCATGATGTACATGAAAAAGTAATCGGGATCAATTTTTTATCAGGCACTAACTGAATCTGAAGTTTGATGAAAAGCATGCATCGGTTCTTGAAATAAATTTATTGTAAAATCGTGAAAAATGCAGTATACCAGCACCATCTGTTGAGCGATTTACACCAAAACTAAACAACACTAATCCATATCAGGGACTAACTACACCTGAAGTTTTAGAAAATTTCGTGCATTAGTTCTAGAAATAGAGCTATTGCGATACTCACAAATAAGGCACCATGAGAACGCCGAGCGATTTGCACAAAAACGTAATCAGCATCACGTTATATCAAGTACTAACTATAAAGTTTTCTGAAAACCCATGCTCTAATTCTTGAGATATGGCTATTGTGGAAATTGTAAATAATGCAGCATAGCAGCTGTTGAGTGATATACTCCGAAAACGAATGAGATCTAATTATATCAAGTTCTAACAGGGTCTAAAGTTTTGTGAAATTACGTGCAAGAGGTCTTAAGATAGAGCGCCCACAAAATTTTTGTCACATACAGACAGTCTGACAGACAGACTGACAGACAGACAGACAAACTAACAGACAGACTGACTGAGAGACAGACATTTTGTAAAAACATGTTTTGGGGGGTTCTCTGACCGTAAATCCGTTCAAAACTGAATTTCGAAAATTTTCACGAATCCAATATTTTCTTCTTGTAAAGATAGAAGAAAGTAATAAGTTGTTCTTTAATGTTAATTGAATAAGTTTAGCACTTTCGATAACGCATCTCACATCGCGTCCGATATCACGTATTTATATCGATGGTGGCAGCCTATCAAAAAATGGAACTATTTTTCGACGTCTGTAAAAATGTTGATCATGGATCCGGGAAAGTTTAATTGCAATGTACTTCAGTTTTCTGAAACTTATTACTGTAAAAAAAAAGTTGGATTAGGATAGAACAACCTGTCTTTTTGAATAAATGGGTGTTTTGCGGTCCTATGTTCTATGGTAATTTTTCATACTCGTTATGCCTACTGTAATTAATAATGCTACTAATTATTTTTCTCGTATATAAAAAGAAATGAAATGGGCTCTTACTTTCTTTAATAAGGGACATTTTGATCCAAAATGTCTTTCTTTCGAGCTACGCAGAACTAATATTTTTACGGAAAAAAAAATATTCATCTTCTTTCTGTAAAATAAATTACACACAATATTAAATACCGATGTTAGTTCTTTATTCTGTTGCAGTAAGCATGTATAAGCACTTCCCCCTGAAGAGTAAGCCTGAGCGCTGTATAAAAATGATGGATGTCGTAGGTGGATATTTTTAAACATTTGTACAGTTCCCTTGATTTAGACACCTATTTTCTTTGACTTATTTAATTTCAGAAAAATGAAGCGAAAAAAAATATTGGTATTTAAAGTCAAGGGACCGTATAAAAGCTGTATAAATTTCAACTATGACAGTCATCATTTATTTATCAGCGTTCAAGTCTAGTATTCAGAGGGCGGCGGTCTGAATAAAATAAAATAAATTAACAAAGACTTTACACTTTCAGATGTAAGACATATCTGCTTCAAAAATGCTCAAATAATTTATTCTCGCTACAAATTACGAAAAAAATTCTTTGAAAATAACCAAAATTTCTCTGTGATGAATATTATAAGACATTGTGATGACTATTAAAAATTACTGGTGCCACTAGGCAATTTCGGCATTAGATTAACCGTTTGCAGACTGCAAATGGCGCACAGTGTATGATTTTGCCTATCTAGCGCATTAAAATTCAATTTACGAAAATTACCAATATTAAAGTAATAACGTTGATCTTACTAGAGGTAAAATGGTTATGTATTATAAAAAATATATCTTTACATATTTTATTGTACAATTTACGACATTGTCATTCCATCATCATAATCATAATAACAAGATTTTTTCTCATTTTCATATATTGGCATTTGCGTAGTGTCATTGTATTCAGTGCATATTTTTAAAAATATAATATATATTTATTTTCAACAATAAAAGTTTTCTTGTATTAGAAAAAATATAATTAATTAATTACATACTGCTATACATACCAATGTTATCATAAAATGAATCACTGTCATTTATTGTCGTTTGTTATTCTTTCATTATTTGTAAGAAAGTATAAATGTTAAAACTTCAGGGTAAATTTCAGCCACTGTATAGTTTTACTGAGACTTTAATATCATGATTTATAATGCTTAAAACCAGATATATTTATTTTATAGCCACATATAATGCAAAATTACATGAAATCCTTACCTGAAAAAAAAAAAAAAAATCTTGTATTCAAGAGTTGCAAATATTTGTAGCTGAAATTGATTTTTTATAGCTATATGCATAAATAATTACAAAAATAATTATATTACAATGGCCCGGCGTGGATAAAATTTTTAGCAGTATTTTAGAATTTATCATATGCTATTACATTTTCTAATAATTATTATGATGACTTAAAAATTATTAAATAACTACTGTAAATATAAGAGACAAGGTATCTACATTGTTGTAAAGATTTCATGCTATCGTAAAAAAATATTTACAAAAAAAGTGTGTTTTCAGCCAAAAATATCAATGGAAATTACAAATACATCGATCGCCATTCTAAAAAGGTTAAAAGAAAAGTTGGTTTTTGAGCCAATTTTTGACAGTGTTTCTGTAAAGTTAGGCTGCTATCACTTTACCCTTTTCCTCTCCAATGTGTTAGATGTTATTTGAAATGTTTAAGAGTTAAATTACTGTAAGTCGATTTTTGGACTTTTCCCCGCTATATTTGTAAAATCGCTCACTGTGAGGCGAACCCATTAACGTCCGACACATTAACGCAACTAACGTCTTCGTTAAAATTTTTATTTTGGATTTCGCACCACTATTAAAAGAAGAGTAATTTTTTAGTTTTTTATATCAAGAAAGGGTATAGCCGAATTTCTTGGTAAAATATGCCCTTGAGTCAACCACATCGAGTCCTACATGGATCGATAGCCCATAAAAAGAAATTCATTTCTCCCCAGTTTTAAGTTTGTATCTCAAGACCATGGGGGGTTATGGCCCTAAATGCCTGTTTTGGAAAAGAGTACATTGTGACGAAACTACTAAGCAGATTTCAACGAAAAAAAATAAGAGATGAAAAAACCACCATACGAATGTTTGAAAAAATTTTCAGATTTTTTTTCAACAAAAGAACAAGTTCTCTAACATTTTTTCTGTTTTTAAATGTACATTTTAATTAAAAATAAACTGTAATTTCTATGTGACCACTTTAATTTTTATACATGAAATACTATGACACATGGTGCATATTCACTATCAATTTCAACTTTCTACGTATGGTGCATCATATTAAAAAAAGGGCAAAATCATACTCCGGTGGAAATGTGGGGCATGTCTCGGACAAATTTCACGCCTTCTTTTCAAATCTCACGTATTAATTCACACGGTATTTTTTAAAAAAGGCATAAAATTTGTCCGAGGCACGCCCCACATTTCCGCCGAAATATGATTTTGTCCCTTTTTTTAATATGATGCACCATACGTAGAAAGTTGAAATTGAAAGTGAATATGCATCATGTCTCATAGTATTTCATGCAAAAAAATTAAGGTGGTCACTCAGAAATGTCGTTTTATTTTTAATTAAAATGTACATTTAAAAACAGGAAAAATGTTATAAAACTTGTTTTTTTTTGTTTAAAAAAATCTGAAAAAATTGTCAAACATTCGTATGGTGTTTTTTTACATCCCTTATTTGTTTTTGTTGAAATCTGTTTAGTAGTTTCGTCCCAATGTACTCTTTTCCAAAACAGGCATTTAGGGCCATTACCCCCCATGGTCTTGAGATACAAACTTCAAACTGGGGAGAAATGAATTTCTTTTTATGGGCTATCGATCCATGTAGGACTCGATGTGGTTGACTCAAGGGCATATTTTACAAAGAAACCCTGCTATACCCTTTGTCTCGTGAAAGAATACACATGTTTATCTTCATATTTACTTGTGTGAAAAACGTTTTCTTGCCACTAAGTCTAGCGATTTATAAATATACCACTGATCACAAACCCTTTTAGGGCCAAAGCATTTTCATAGGAGTTATGAAAGAAGACACAAAGTGTACTTATCAGACACATAGTGTGTTTATCAGATACGAGTGAAGTAACTGAAGAGGTTGCCACAAGGTAACTGCTGTTTCTTTTAATCTGCTGGTGAAACTTCCACCAATTACTTAAACATAGGTGCCAACCTGACATCGATTATCCGTAATACATGCGTTAATTTGACCCTGGTATAATGAGTTTCGAACCAGAATTTTTTCAAAGGAATGAAATTAAGTATGTTCCAGTAACAATCCGGGAATTAAATAAATAAAGATTCATGAACCCCATTTTCTGGTTTGCAATGACGTTAACCTGGATCAAACTAATCCAGGTATTACGGAAGATTAGTTGAAAGTTGACAGCGATGCTTAAACAGAAAACTTATTTTAGCACCTAATTGATTAGCAATTTCTCTCACAAGTATGGTTAAAATTTTTTATTTCTTTTTCTTGGTATCAGTTTGCCCTAATATTATAATATTTTCACTGATACTGACAGGAGGTTGTTTTGGTTGTCACAATGTGGCGGAACTATTGCCAACGACGTAAGCTTTCCTCTGTAAAAATGATTATCAGTTTTTGATTGATATTTTCCATTAATGAGGCGTTTTAAATAAAGAGACTTTTTCTACATAAATTTATTGGTGGAAGTTTGCCGAGGTGTTTTATGAAATTCTGAAAAGCGGTTACAGTTGAAATTTCACTATTTTAAGGATATGTCATTTCCTTTTTCGTAATATTTCCATGGAATTTTCCATACAGAATTTTTGAAATAAATATATTTGCACCGTCATTTACCAGCGAATTTACTTGGAGGTAAGGTATTCCAGATACATACTAAAAGGAAAATAATTTAGCAAAATTTTTCTGCCATTGTGGCGTTTAGAAAATAAAATTAAGTGATTTCATAAATATACCACTGCCCCCGAAAGGGTTAATGAGTTAAAATTCATATAAAAACGGATTTATTTTCAATAACTAATGAATTTTATTACGAATTATGTTTAAGAATATCAATTCTATTTTAGGTAATTAGAAATATTTTAAATGCGTTAACGAGAAATATTTAATTACTTCTCCAAATAAATTTTAAAAAAATCCCAGAATTTCTTTTGAAATTTAACGAACTGTAATTGTCTAATATTTTGCCTTTACCGTTAATGAAGTGACATTTTTAAACTACACTTTGTTCAGCTAATTAACAGTACTCTAAAACTATTTTTAAATTTTTATCAATAAATCTAGGCACCATTCCATTTATCTGTGTAGTTAATTTTATCGTTGAGGAGTTTTTGATTTCGAAAGTTTGAAACATTTGACTTATCAAAATTTTTGAGTTACTATTTAAAAAACTTCTTATCCATATATTTATGAAACAATTTCTTTTCTCTGAAAGATGTTTTAAAGGAATACTTCGGAATTTGAAGTGTCTTTACATTACTTCTATGAATTTTAAATTGTTTTAACAATGAATACATAAATATAGAAAAGCATTTCTCTGGAAAGTGAAAGTCTAAAGAAAGATCTTTCGAAAAACACTTTCGTTATTAAAAACAAAAATGAAAATATAATGTCTTATTCTTTTTTTCTAAAGAGTACAAATAAATATAAATACAGCATGAATGTCGGATATTCCGATTTTTGAATACCATAGTTTTCGAATACAAATATTTTCTTTATGCAATTACAGATTTTTGTGATTACATAAATGTAATATTTCTAATATAAAAGAAGTGGAATTAAAAAAATCGGGAGGTGTAGAAACCAGGGCTCGTAAAATCCAAATGCCCGACATCAGTGTTGCCAGATGGGATACAATTTTTTTGATTGGAATCACTTTCAATAAGGGAAGCGGTCGTTACGGTTTAAAAATGAGGGATAGTATCCAAATATAGTAGTACGTGCCATATTGTGTATTCTATAGTAACACTAATCAATGGATAAATGGATACAGCCCCTCATCCTTTTACTTAATTTTGGAGAATAAGGGATTTTGAGCTTATTCTATCGACGATCACTTTCAAAATTTTCAAGCTATGTTTTTGAGACTTTTACAAAAGTTGCTCTATACATTTAATTAACACATTATACAAATTAGATTTTGATTGCGGTGACGCATGCGCATTGAAACATTATTTAGTAAACCTGCTCATTTTCCCACAATTTTTATTATTTTTTAATTCTGATTAAAGGTATTATGTATAATGTTGTTTTTGATACTTTTGGAAATAAACATTATTTCATATTAAGAACTCTGCAAGTTATAAGCAAAAAAACTTGGTAAATTCAGGACTGCTTTTATAAAAACCTTAATTTCTCTTCGAGTATACATGTTATCCGCATAAAAATGAACACAGTTTATTAGAATAAGGCACTTAATCATAATCTATAGTTTGAACTCTTTTGCTACATTAGTTTTGAAGGGTTATCCAAAATATATTCGTTTTTTTTAATATATTGATGGTCCCCTATGGAGTTTCGGGAAAAAAATCTCAACGGAAATGAATGACCTGTACTATTATTTTTACACACTTAGAATTTCAGGATAATTCCTCATGTATCTTTATAGATATTAAACAAAATGTCTAAAATCGTAAGTGGCCGGTCACCTTTGACAATATAGTGTAGAATAAATAGAATTAAGCTAGTGATCAAGGTTGACAGTTTGGCTTCCAATTTGAATCCGAAATTTCAAATTATTACCAGAAAATTTGACAGAAGAAATTTTAATTTGATAATGGCCGAATGTCTCTTATTAACCCTTTCAGGTCTGGTGTACTATTAGTAGTACATATATTTTAATTGAGTATTATTTTGTTTTAACAAATACCTTTTTCACTGTTTACCTATAGAATTCTAAACATTCTATGCATTTACTATATGACTTTATTAATGTTTACGCATTTAATAATAATAATAATCATAAATATATGTTTACCTCTTTTTGCACCTTTTCATAGCTGCCAACTTTCAACCAATCTTCCGTAATACCTACATTAGATTGATCCAGGTTAACGTAATTTCAAACCAGAAAATATATTTCATGAATTTTTATTTACCGTAATTTCGGGTGTATAAGCTGCAGATCAAACAATTCTTTTTGGACCCAGAATTTTTTAAGAAACAAATATAACTACTTAGATCGCCGTAAATATTTGTCTTCAATCACTAAATAAGATTTCTGGGTCCAAAAAGAATTGTTTGATCCGCGGCTTATACACCCGAAATTACGGTATTTAATTTCAGGATTGTTAGTGGAACATACTTAATTTTATTTATTTGAAAAAATTCTGGTTCGAAACTCATTAAACCAGGGTCAAATTAACGCAAGCATTACGGATAACCAATGTCAGGTTGGCACCTATGCCGTTTACGATTCTTTTATTTTAAACATATATTTCACTCTTTAAATTTAAAATAAAGGCTAATTTTCTAAAAGAATCATATTCAGTAAAGCGTAGAAAGTATTAGAAAGCTGTAATATCTGTTAATAGTTCTTGTAATATAATATTTTCAAAACATCTCCAAAATCTCTCATATGAATATCGTAGTCATATGAATATGAATTGAATAGTACGCAAAACAACAACATTCATTATGTTTTAGACAATGAAATATTCGATCAACTATAATTAATCTATTTGGATAGCTAGTGTTAATGTTATTAACGTAAAAGTAATTTTTTCTAAAAATTGAAGAAAAAAAATCGGAACCGAAAGAGTTAAATAAAGCCTATAATATCATTCTTTATATCTGGGATGAACACTAAATTTTTGAACAGAAATAGAGGTTAAACCTTGTTAGTGAATGTCAAGAAAACTTCAAGCATAATTCAGCACCAATTATGTAACAAAATACTTCAAATATGTCCTTGAAATTGCTTGTTTTCATTAATATGAGAAGTTATGTCTAATATAGTATGCAACGAATGGGCTATGATGCAACTTTGTGAAATACCTTGAATAAAAACGTCTCATATCCAAAATTAAGGTCACAAAATTAAAAACTATAAAAACTCATGAATTATTCTCTGTGATACCACGAAATTTGGCACAAACGTTCATTACAATCAGAGAAAGGATATAGCAACATACCGTAATTTAGGGTGTACAAGCCGCGGATCAAAGAATTCTTTTTGGACCCAAAAACCTTATTTAGTGATTGAAGACAAATATTTTCGGCGATCTAACGAGTTATATTTGTTTCTTAAAAAATTCTGGGTCGAAAAAGAATTGTTTGATCTGCGGCTTATACACCCGAAATTACGGTAGTAATATGAAAAAGATTTCAATTGGGAATCAAGATACAGAGTACATCAAAAAGTGTTGAATCATGAATCAGAGATAAAGTATTTATATTGGGAAAAGCTTGTCTAGTATGGAGTGTGACCACCGTGCACTGCTATGCAAGTCTTACAACGAGGTGTCATACTGTTCATGAGAGTGTCAATAAATATTTGTGGCAACAAAACTTATTCTTCCAAAATCTCGACTTTTAACTCCTGGGGAGTCGTAGTAGGGGATTTATGCTATGCAATGGCTCCTGCTAGACCATGCCAAGCATGTTCAATAGGATTAAGGTTCGATGATCTCTAGGGCAAATGCATACGGCGAATATCCTCTTCAAGAAAATCATCCACAATGTGAGCTCTGTGTAGCATCCCATTATCGTTCATAAACATGATGGCCAGACGTTCAGCAACGAAGAACAACCTCACAGAGGATTCAAGAACCTCATCCCTAACGCCCGGCGTCTAGTTGTGTGTGTCCCTTTCCCTGCATCCAACAAGAGAAATCGATTGTTGTGGAGCTTTAACCGTTTCCGACACACTGTGTCCGGTCTGGGATACCTAATTTTAATTCCAAATTTGCAAACGGCACCAATAATATTTTAGCAAAATTTTGCTTTTACAATAAAGGCTTAATTTAACCCGTTCGGGACCATGGGTGCATATACGCACCCTGAAATAGAGGATAAAGACCTTCTTTTTTCTCACCAGTAAAAAAGTAAAGTTATACTTCCTTTCTTTAATCAAAGCAATTTCTTGTTTACTAAAGTAAAGTCAACTTTTTAAACGAAAGTGGTGATAACCGAATAAAATTTGTGTAAAAGGCGCCGGTCCCGAACGGGTTAAGGAAATCAAAATACCTAAAAAATTCGTTTGTGAATTATGGTGTCAGACGATAATTTCTCATTTTACTGCAAAATTTGCCCTTGCCGGAAAGGGTTAAACATGTCTTGGACACAACAGGATTGGAGCGTGTGACGACCAGTCAATCGGAGATTAATCGGAGAGATTGATTCTCGTCGAATATTCGTCTGGAGAGAACGTGGAGATCAATATCATCTCTTTTATGAAAATATATCGGCAGATTTTTTGGGAAAGGAATCCTTGTCTGAAGCGGCATAATGTTGGGGAGTCGTACACCATTGCACTGCTTCGATGCCGGTATTGTCAACGCACATTCATATAGGGATGAAATCCTTGAAGCCTTTTTGAGTATGTTCCGGGTTGCTTTAGTCACAGATTTCATGTTTATGGGCTATATGGCAAAGATACACAAAGCTCACATCAGTGGCGTAATCAGGGTGGGTGCCCAAGTACTCCGAATAGTGGTAATATTTTAATGTTCTGTTCATCTTATCTAACCGGGAAATTTACTACTATGAATTAAGGAGAAGAAAATTTTGCAATTTCGCTGGTTTTGGGCACCCACCCCGGTTACGCCACAGCACATTGTTGATGATTTTCTTCAAGAGGAGGATATTCGCCGTATGAATTGTACTTCGAGGTCTCTTGACCTCAGTCTTATTGAACATGCTTGGGATGGTGTAGAAAGAGCCACTGAACAGCTTAACCACCCTCCCACGACCCACCAGGAGTTAACCCTTTGCACTCTGATGGTTGAATTTCCTACTTCTTTATTTTAATTCCGAAATGTTACAGTGGTACTGGAATTTCAACTAAATTTATCTGAAAAAGGTTTAATTCATTTTTTTAGTGTACAATGTGAAATGAATTTTTTGCTTGCAAAATACTGGGACTAATGTGACTTTTGGAATTTTGAATAAATTTACCCATCAGAGCTCAAAGTGTTAAAACTGCGCTATTCGAAGAGCAGGTTTTATTGCCACAAATATTTATTAACACCCTACTAATTACCGTGAAAAATCGTTGTGAGGTTTAGCCGTGCACGTTAGTCACACGTCATATTAGAAAGATATATCTTATCTCTCATTCATGATGTAACACCCTTTCATATGCCCTGTATCTTAATTTAAAATTAGAATCTTTTCCATATTCTTATGTTGCTATATTCTTTATCGCATTGTAATATACCTCTATGTCAAATTTCATGGAAACACAGTGAATAGTTCATGAGTTTTCACATATTTTATGCGAGTGACCTTAATATTCGATTCGAGTGTATCTGCATATCGAGGTTTTTATCAAGATATTTCTCTGTTCAGCTAACATTGTATTTTTCATAATCATCTGTTTGAGAGCTGCGCGGTTATGCTGTTAATAAAAGTGTTGAACATATTCATATGAATATTTTATTTACTTTATAGTAATGATTTATCAAATTGTCTATTTTTGTTAAATAATTTACGCGTTATATGACGTATACACGAGGTTTGCACCAGGGCTCGAAAAATCTACATGCCCGACATCAGTGTTGTTAGACGGCGACTTTTAAAAAATTCAGATTGGCACCACTTCTTTGGATTGGTAAAATTACGTTTCGTTTAATGACATATTAATCAAGAGGAATTTTATCCTTTAATAAAAGTGGTGCCAATCAAATTTTTAAAAAGTCGCCGTCTAACAACACTGATGTCGGGCATGTAGATTTTTCGAGCCCTGGTTTGCACACGCCTTGGAATTTCCAACGACACTGGCACCACTATTAAAAATAAGAAAATTTACATTTAGTTTTTAAACCACAACATTTGCGAACCCCACTTTCATTCACAGATTTTACGATATTTTTCTGAAGTGAAACACTTTGAAAATATTCTTTAAATTTAGTGGTAGAACTATGCGAACCCTGCGTATACATGTAAAACACACACACACACATACCGGGTGTCCCAAAAATGACTGATGGATTTTAAAATTCAATAACTTGCAAACGGTGACAGCTATTTAAAATTTTTTTGCAGGAGGGTTATGTGTAATGTCAGGAGTTTTTTACCGTAATTTTTTATTTTAGTTCGAATTTCAAACAATAGGTGGCGCTGACGGCGATTGAAGGCCAGGTCGACGCTTCACTCAACACTGATCACCCGGCCTTCAATCGCCGTCAGCGCCACCTATTGTTTGAAATTCGAACTAAAATAAAAAATTACGGTAAAAAAACTCCTGACATTATACATAACTCTCCTGCAAAATTTTTTTAAATAGCTGTCACCGTTTGCAAGTTATTGAATTTTAAAATCCATCAGTCATTTTTGGGACACCCGGTATATAGATATACATTCACTATTAACATCCACAGGAAATTCAAGTCTTTTTCTAGCACAAAAACAAACAAAAACTTCATTTTCTACCGTTCAAGTGTTAAGAATGTCTGTTCTTTTAGAATTTTATAGAAATGCAAATACGTATTATTTTACGTATTTTATATTCAGTTTAATTTGGAATTTCGAGATAGTAAATTTTTCCTCTTCTGTCGCAAAGAATATGAAAAACTGCGTTTATTGCCGTTCAAGTGTAAAGAAAGTCTTTTTTTTCTTTTAGAATTTTGTAGAAATGCAAATATATGTATTTAGTTAATCTACAATTTAATTTGGAATTTCGAGATAGGGAATTTTTCTGCTTTGTCTTCTAAACCTACTAACGAAACGGAAATATTTGTTTAACGATTAATCAAATAGTTTCTGAAAAATCACTCAACTGTGAGATTAGAATCCAAAAAATTTGCAGCTAATAGAAAAAGACAAAACCAACGGATATGAAATTCATAAAACTTCTTGATCACGAAATATGTGAATTTTCAGTTATAAACTTTTATTAATTTATGTGCTAGAATAATTTAGTAATGCATTTTGTCTTTTGTAATGTGTCCTTAAATTAATTCTTCAGCAACAAATAAACAAAATTTTCTGAATGATTTTTTTTCGTCCAAAATTGCGAATTAGTGATATTGCCAGAATAGAAAATCAATTTACCGCAGTTTTTAATAGCGAGAAAAAATTAACAATTTCCAACATAGTTGAAAGGTGTTTGTGACATCAGTTTGTTTTTCCATACTCGTAAATATAATCGGATTCTCCGTAATTTTTATGCTTTATCGACTTTTGCTAAAGCACGATCACTATTGCACGGCTCCCAAATGGTCCGCTAACTGAACATCAATATTTTTTCAGAAAAAATTTCGCTTTAGATTTTTCTTGCAAATTGCACCGCAACCACCTTCGGAGGTTGATTTTAACAAAAATGCTGTAGAAACCTATTATGAAATTTTCTGTTAAAAAATATTGATGTTCAGTTCGCGGACCATTTGGGAGCCATGCTATTGAAAACGAAGTATGTAGTACAGTACTTATTGTTCGTTTAGAAAAGGCAAACAAGTATTCCGTTACATTACCACTAATGAGAAAAAACATTTCAAGTGCATTTAGATCAGACAGGGCTCCGAAATGGTCCGCGAACTGAACATCAGTATTTTTTAACAGAAAATATCATGAAACATTTGCGCCAGAATCAACATCCAAAAGTGGTTTCTTGACAATTTGCAAGAAAAATCTAAAATGAAAATTTCTCTAAGAAAATTCTGATGTTCAGTTGGCGGACCATTTGGGAGCCCTGTCAGATCAAGGTTGGCCTACTGTGGCACGCGGGATACATAGCTGCCAACTTTCAACTAATCTTCCGTAAAACCTGGTTTTTTTTAAATCTAGGTTAACGTCATTTCAAACCAGAAAATATGTTTCATGAATCTTTATTTAATTTCAGCATTGTTAGTGGAACATACTTAATTTCATTTCTTTGAAAAAATTCTGTTTCGAAACTCATTAAACCAGGGTCAAATTAATGCACGTATTACGGATAATCGATGTCAGGTTGGCACCTATGGGGATATCACAAAAGGGTATAGCCGGGTTTCATAGTAAAATATGCCCTTGAGTCAACCACATCGAGTCTTACATGGATCGATAGCCCATAAAAAGAAATTCATTTCTCCCCAGTTTTAAGTTTGTATCTCAAGACCATGGGGGGTAATGGCCCTAAATGCCTGTTTTGGAAAGGAGCGCATTGTGACGAAACTACTAAGAAGATTTCAACGAAAAAAATAAGGGATGTAACAAACCACCATACGAATATTTGACAATTTTTTCAGATTTTTTAAAACAAAAGATCAAGTTTTCTAAATTTTTGCTTTTTTTAAATGAACATTTTAATTAAAAATGAACTGAAATTTCTGAGTGATCCCCATAATTGTTTTGCATGAAATACTATGAGACATGATGCATATTCACTATTAATTTCAACTTTCTACATATGGTGCATCATATTATAAAAAGGCAAAATCATATTCCGGCGGGAATGTCGGGCGTGTCTCGGACGAATTTCACGCCTTCTTTTCAAATCTCACATATTAATTCACACGATATTTTTAAAAGAAGGCGTGAAATTTGTCCGAGACACGCCCCACATAACCGCCGGAATATGATTTTGCCCTTTTTTTAATATGATGCACCATACGTAGAAAGTTGAAATTGATAGTGAATATGCATCATGTCTCATAGTATTTCATGCAAAAAAATTAAGGTGGTCACTCAGACATTTCAGTTTATTTTTAATTAAAATGTACATTTAAAAACAGGAAAACTGTTAGGAAACTGGTTCTTTTGTTTAAAAAAAAATCTGAATTTTTTTTCAAACATTCGTATGGTGGTTTTTTACATCCCTTATTTTTTCGTTGAAATCTGCTTAGTAGTTTTATCACAATTCGCTCTTTTCCAAAACAGGCATTTAGGGCCATTACCCCCCCCCCCCCCCCCATGGTCTTGAGATACAAACTTAAAACTGGGGAGAAAGAAATTTCTTTTTATGGGCTATCGATCCATGTAGGACTCGATGTGGTTGACTCAAGGGCATATTTTACTAAGAAACCCGGCTATACCCTTTAATAGCAATCACTCAAGAAGGACGATTTCTTTAAAAAATAAATGGTATCTGTCGTTGGTGGCCATTTCCGATTCAGATGATTCTACAACATTTCAAAACTCACAAAATTGATATGTTCCAGAGTGCATTAAAACACATATGTTGAAAGCATTTGTTCATTTACAGAGTCTAAAAAAATAATTCTATTTTATAATGGGTTATGAGGGAAAAATCGTTTTCAGTATGTATTAATAATGTTACGCCATTTAAAACATAATGAAATTTATATGAATTATTGAAGTTTACTATAACCTGCTTACTAAGCATAGTGTGCATTCATCTGTCTTTCATGTACAGGGACACACGACATATTTTTATTCCAGCACCGTATATTAGCGTTATTTGCGTTGTTTGCGTTTTTAAGTTCAACTAAATTTTTGCATAGTACGTGGTACTTCATACGGGCATACTTCGAAAATTCTGAAAAATTACAGAAAGTTCTTTTTACGAGGCTATATGCGTTTATAAAAAAAATTCAGCGGGATCTCCTTATAGCGTCTGTAAAAAAATTAACGAAAATTTCCCTGTTTGGCGATTTTTCATCGGTTGGTGATTGAATGCAATTTCAAAAAATACTTTTTATTTATGTAAAATGTATTTTAAAGGGAAAAATTGTTTCTTGTCGAACTTATTTAGATAAATTCAGTTTAAATAACTTTAGTTTTGTCAGCTTTAATTTGTTTTAACTATAATTTTCTTATATCAACATTTATATGTATTTATATCTAAATTTATCTGTCAAAAATTACGATTTAAAACAAAATTAAAAATTTAAATAAACTAAAATTCTTTCAAGCTCAAAATGTCCAATGGAGCATTTCGATTCATTTTTTTTTTTTTTTTTTGCTATGGAAACGACTTTTTATTTTTGAACACGCATAAATGTATTAAAATTTTTTTCAGTATGTTTTTTTTATATATGACAATGTGTTTTCAGTGATAAATTAAATAACTGCAGAAACAAACAATATACATACGCAATGCAATATATATATATATATATATATGTGTGTGTGTGTGTGTGTTAATTAAACTCTCTCATTTTAAGATTAAATTTATTAAATATCATTACACGCATTCAAAAATCCATTAACAAACAATTTTTAGTTAATTTTTCAGTCAACACGCCTAAATGTATTTAAAAAAATTAGTGTATATATTTTTTTATGTATGAAAATATTTTTTCAGTGATAAATTAAATAACTGCAGAAACAAACAATATATATACCGTAATTTCGGGTGTATAAGCCGCAGATCGAATAATTCTTTTTCAACCCAGAATTTTTTAAGAGACAAATATAACTAGTTAGATCGCCGTAAATATTTGTTTTCAATCACTAAATAAGATTTCTGGGTCCAAAAAGAATTGTTTAATCCGCGGCTTATACACCCGAAATTACGATATATAACATATATATGTATATGGCTAATTCCATGAAAACTTGCCATGTCTGTCACATACAACGATTTTTGGCTACCAGTATTTTCGAACGGAAAAAATTGACTTATTATGTCCGAGATATCGCATCAGTTAAATAGGACGAAGGAAACTTTTCGAAAATTACGGTGGCCAACAAGCTTAGTGATTTTTAGCTGTGTGACAGACATGACAAGTTTTCATGGAATTGACCATATGTATATATATAGATTAAACTCTCTCATTTTAAGATTAAATTTATAAAGTATCAATTGCACGTATTCGAAAAATCCATTAACAAACAATTTTCAGTTATATTAAAATTGTTTGCTTTTGACGAAGAAAAGCTCTGCTCGCCGAATTGCTTGACGCTTTCATCTTTTCAAGCCAAACATTCGAAAGTATTTTATTTTTTTACAGACTTTCTACTGTAATTTTGCCGCTAAATTTGACTGATTTTTAAATAAATACATGAGTAGTCAAATTTTAAAGATAGGATTTTTAAATTTCTGGAAATTATTTCCTCATTTTACGAAAAGAGCTTTTCTGTGATGGAAAGGGTTAAAATAAAAATTTCTCCTTTTTAAATTTCCGGTATGAATTGGAAATTTTGGATTAAAATTGGATGATAGTCTTGCAATCCTGGTTTACATCTATGCATTTGCATACATTAATGTATGCACCAATAAGTTCATATATGTATATGTATATGTGCAGAAACAAATTATTTCTACGCATAATATATTATGATTGTGCTACAATAACACACAGCAATAGATTTTCAGAAGCTTTCCATATTTTCTTAACTATGTTAAAATTAAAATTGTGATAAATGATAGGCAACAAAGTTTTCCAAAGGAAGACGAATGAGTATCTTCTGCCAGATATTGAGGAATACCCCTTCATAATTCTACATTTACGCGAACTTCAAAGCTGAGCAAAAAACATTAATCATTCACATTTAATAATTTCTTGTTAACTTTGTTTGACTATATTTACTGAATAGTAGGTCAAGGCAAAGTCCATCTGCTGAAAAGAAAAGAAATTTTTGTTTTTCGGATGAAAAATGTTTAATATTAATCATAAAGTACATTTATCTATGCATGATTCGAAATTCATATGTTATGACATAGATCAGCTAAAAAGTTTAAAAAAAAAAAAAAAAAAAAAAAAAAAAAAAAAAAAAAAAAAAAAAACTGGTCATACCGGGAAAATTTTGAAAAAGTAGTTCAGAAAATTTTATTTTTTTTCGGCCTTTACTTACCAGGCTTTCTTCACTTTTCTTTTATCTTTCTTTTTACACGTAGCTCTTAAATTTTATTGAAAATCTATCAAATTATGAACTTATTCGTTAAAATTTATTGCATACGTTCACATTTTTAAAAAGGTTTGAGAAACAGGGTATTCCTTTGAAAAAGGGTACGTTTATTTAAAGAATAGAGCTTTGTATTAGCTTTTGCACTCGAAAAGTGACTCTCACACCACTAGTATTACTAGGTATTCCGCGTAAATCGGGCCTTCAAATGCTCTGGTCACCACTAATTTCTTACAATTTGTTTCGTCATATGTAACTGCAGATAATTCTGTCAATAGATAAGGCGAAAGAAATTACTTTAAAATGCTGGTATCCAAAGCATTTGGAGCCACGATTTTCGTGAACACTTGGCAGCAACACTAGTGGCGAGTGAGTGTCATCTCTCGAGTGCAAAGGGTTAAAGTTTAAAGCAGGGGTGCAAAAATCTAGGCGCCAGCAGGCAGTTTCTCACCACAAAATTTATTTCGTTTTTCTCCGTCTAATATTTCGTGTAAAATTCCTGCTAGAATGATATTAAATTTTGAGCGAAAAAAACTTTAAAATTTTAGTGGTGAGAGACTACCCTCTGGCGCCTAGATTTTTGCACCCCTGGTTTAAAGATCTTCCTATTTTTGCTTAAGACTGGTCATTTCCACTGTTTTATTGGCCGACCCAGTGGCGTGGTTGGCAGCGGTAGCTGGTCCCTGGTTCGAGTCCAACTAGCGGCATGGGTGTCTGTGTTGTCCCTATGATGTGTATTAAATGTATGTAATGGTTTTTCTGTAATAATAAAGTGTTGTGTATTTGTTTCTGTGTATTCCGGATCAATTGAGGCAACAGCCATTGTAGCTATAGGCCTCAAAGCACTGTTCACTCAAACTCAAACTGTTTTATTGGAACATACTTATTCTTTTTTTGCAAACGCCTGGAATATTTTTTTTGCCGCAGTGGTCTAAGAACAGATTAAAAAAGCATTATGAAGCCACATGCAAAAACGTATTCTTTCAAATTAAAATAAATATAAAAAAATACCAACCAATTTCAAAGTTATTCATCACTACACTCAAACATAGGTAGCTGTATGGTGAACTGAATATTTTCTCTTTTTTATAATTAATGAGTAAAATTTGTTTTATTTAGCCTTTTATTAACACCATATTGAAATATAATGTAGATTCTATAAACATCAAGAAACTTTGTAATTTACGAAAAGACTATTTGATTGGATTAAATGATTAACTTTAAAAAATGCGATAATTTTATATTAAACTTCTACTAGATGTGGCCTTCAACAAAATTCAACATATATCCCTAGAATAACAAATGCCCAATCACAAGTATAAAAGTTATTAAAGTTATTTCGCCAGTAATAAACACGTGTGTTGAAAATTTCGTATGCATTACAAATTTCTGTTGGAACTGAGGAACTAGCAATTAGCAAATGATAAAGGTATATTTTCTCCTAGAGTAACACATCTCATGCTCTACAATGCCATAAGTTGATACGGCGGTCATTAGTTTCTACGCTTGAATATGGGCTATTTACCCTAACACATAGATTATTGTAGGTAAGTACAGGTTTATAGGCGCAATTTTAATAAAGGTATAACATATCTAAACACCGTGTAAGATTTTGTCAGGTATAATTCCTATTTCAAGAGCTCGAATATATTTCAACATGATATTCACATATTGGAAAATAATTTTTAGTAGCAATCCGGTACAATCTTTCAACTTTTTAGGTGCGTTCGTAATTCTGTAAATACGTAGCACCGATAGTCGTCGTTCAGTCAGTACGTCTGTCCGCATATAACAGAGCAAAAACTTTCCAACCGAATCGTTTGAAATTAAAAAAAATATAATTATTGAATTTGTCAAGTCATTTCAAATTTTATGAAAATTGAGTATATAGTTTCATTACAGGGACAATCAAAAGTATTCCGTTACATTATGGTGAATGAGAAAAATAGTTTCAAGTACATTTCAATAATGTTACACTCTTTCGAATATTAAAAAATTGATATGCATGTATGAAGTATGTACTAAAATATACATTCTGTACAGATTGTGGTACAAAAAATAGTTGCTATTGATTTACAGGGCCACACAAAAGTATTACATTACATAAAGTTATAGAGGGAAACAATCTTTGGTTCGTGTTTTAATAATATTAAACTATTTTACACTTTATGAAATTGATATTGGTTGCTGAGGTTAACTTAATGTTATTTCTGCTATAACAGAAAGCAAATAGTATTTACAGGGACACCAAAAAGATTTCAGATATTGTACTGTATACTGTGTACTATTACACCAGGATCTGAGTATTTTTTTAAAAAAAAGTTATAGTTTGAACGCATCTCATTTGCTACGCTTCACGTGGAATTTTCGACTTGTTTAATATTGTTGTTGCAGTTATTAAATTGTTACAATATTTTTACAATATATTATATATTTGTAACAATATTTAAAAGCACACCTATCTTTTTATAATTTAAATAATGATTAATCTTTTCAGAAACACTCTCTAAACCATTTCAAGGGCAAAGCACAGGGTGGTTCAAATTAAAGTATCCCTGTTTGAGACGCCCTAGCAAGAGAAGCAGTGGATAAAACAACTTGATATTTGGAGCATATACATATCAAACCATGGGGAACTGATTGGTGCAATAATTTTTTTTAGTTCAAACAAAGGCCACCAGGTGGTAAAAAAGCATTGCGATCGGTTTCAGATAAGAAAAATGTAACATGACTTAGGATGTAAACATCTTGGTGCCAATGGGCTGCTTGCCACCAATATATTTTTTAATATAATTCGTTTAAATTTTATTGGTATATGATCGATTAATTTTATTAGCATTCTTATTAGGAGAAGCATACTAAAAATGTAGTGGTGGGAATTGTTTTATAGGTGCCATGATTTGTACACTCCAGAAGATGACACAATCAAGATTTGTCGCTTTCAAGAGGTAAAACCTGGCGATAATGATCTTCGTGAAAGGATCGCTTTCACGTTCTTTGGCTAGGATGAAGAGGGATAAGAATTGGCCATGGAACATCCTATCGACCAATGAGGTTCACTTTAACATGTGTGGAACAGTGAATACACAAAACTGTCGTATCTAGTCTACTGAGAATCCTCACCATATCCAACAAATACCTGTGCATTCTTCGCATGTTACATTCTGGATCACTGCTACCTCTTTGACTGGGCTATTTTTCATTGAGGAAAATATTCCTCAGGGACCAAAAACCTGTTCCGTAACTGCAGCACGTTATCGGGAAATGTTGCAAAAAGGGTCATTCCAGAACTTTCGAGTGCATTGGTACAACAGCATTCCAATAAGATGGTGCGCCACCTCACATTGGACGTGAAGTACAAAAATTACTGCGATGCTATTTTACGAAATATCGCATTACCAGCCTTGCATTTCCTATAAGATGGCCTTCACATTTACCTGACTTGACGACGTGTAATTTTTGGCTTTGGTTGGGAACCTCAAAGATAAAGTTTATCGAGAAAACATAGGAAATCAGTCTGATTTGCAAGTTTTTGATTTTATTGATTGCGTAATATTAAGGGGTGTTAAAATCGAGGCGAAAATGATCCAATTTCCACCGCTAATTTTTTATTGTTCTTCGCCTAGTAAAAATATTAATAAGATTAATCTCAGCATATACTAATAAAATCTAAACGAATAATACTATAAAAAATTATTGGTGGGAATCAGCCTTTTGGCACCAATATGTTTATATCCTTGGTCATGTTACATATTTCTTATCTTAAACAGATCTCAGCGCCTTATTAACCCCGGTTGGCCTTTGTTTGAACTAAATTTTTTTTGCACCATTCAATTTTCCATGGTCTGATATCTATATCCTCCAAATATCAAGACGTTTCATCCACTGCTTCTCTCGCTAGAGCGTCGCAAACAGGGATACTTTAATTTGAACCCCCTGTACTTCTATTCATAAAATGATGGAATAATTCATTGACACCAGAACTTACAAACTAATTTATTTGCAAATAAGTAAAAGCTTTCCTTCCTGCACTTAAAGGAAAATATTTATACCAAAATTCAGGTGTCAATGTTGCATTTATGGATTAAAATATAGTGGTCCGAAAATGAACTACTCTATTTCGAGGTGTTAAGAATAAAAAAAAAAATTCTTGATTAGAACCAAGCCTATAAAACTGATTTCGGAAATGTATTTCTTCTTTTCAAACTTCTCATGATAAATCAATTTTTAATAAAAGTGCAATTTTTATTCATCATCTAACTGTTTATTTTCCTTTTGTCAGAGTTGCCAACCTCCGGCCTTTTTAAAAATTAATAAAACATACTTTGAACCATAAAATTTGTCAAGTTAGAAATGCCTGGCATTAAATGAGATGGTCGTTTGAAATTTATTTGATTTCATTAATTATATAAATTTCTGGTTAGAAATATAATTGTTTGATTCTTAAAAAGCCGGAGGTTGGCATGTATGCCTTTTGTATTTATAAATCGTAAATTAAGGTTCTTACGCATCCAGGGATTTAAGGGATTTTAGATGTTTTATTACCAGAAATTGTGTAATGTACTGCTCGCTATGTATGAAGACATATTTTTCAAAATTATATAAGACAAATATTATTTTGCGAAAATCCTGGCAAGAGGTGCTTGAAAGTGCTTGAAGCGAACGAACCCTGGTAAATGGATTTTATATTTTTTTACACAGCATCTTTATTTTATTTTCTGAAAATTGATTTTTACTATAAAAGAATCTTTGTCATGTCATGACGTTGTTACTGAAACATGCTATCAGAACTTAGCTATCCGAAAAATCTTCTAAAGCAGCAGAAACAAGCATACTGATTGATCCTTCACTGCACGAATTTTTCTCTTTTTACGAAAAAAAATATTTCAAGGTCTATATATCTGTTTAATAATGGAAAAAATAGCAAAAAAATCATATTTTTAGCTAAAATTTCATATTTTATGGCGTGTACACAACTGGGGGATTTTAAATATTTTATTGCTATATTTTGCAATTAAATGGGTTTAAATTAATTAATTTTATCTTCTTAACACTCTGAGACTTTTTTTATATTAATATTTGTAATTTTTGAGAGTTTTGAAAGTTATAGTTTTTGAGAAAAGCGCATTTTTTCCGTTACACTCAAATTTCGGTTTGCGGGCATTCAGGAAAAGTGTTGATCTGCACTGAAGGTACCTATAATAGCAGAAGTATAAAAGCATCGTTGATAATCATTTTCGAAAAACTTTGCTGGTAATTAGCTTAGATATTAATCTTAAATTCACGGATGGTTTGGTCATAAATAATTAGGCAGCGTATTTTATATATCATCGGATTTTCAAGCCTAGATAACGATTTTTAATGATAAATTTCACAATGAAACGCCCAATACCAGTATAAAAGCAAAAAGTCGAATTGTTAAAAACAGATTAATTTAATTCGAATTAATCTCATTAATACTGCGGGATTTGCGACTAGTTTGTATTAAGCGGATCTCTCAATACGTTTCACGTGTTTTTAAAAGTTAATTAAAAGCCTATCGGAAAAAACGCGACACGGAACAAGATAGCATTGCAGTTTGTTACCTTCTTTCAAATCTCTCTGAGCACAAATACAAAGTTTAAAATTTTAACAAGGGTTTTGTTTTAGCTGCACTGTAAAAAGAAAAGATTATTACTACGCTGAATTTAGTTTCATGAAATACGAAAATAAATTTAAATATGCACTACTTTCATTGTCAGTATCAAATTAAATTCATCAAAATAATCAATTAAAGTAATATTACAAAAAATATTTATACAGAATAGCATTGTTTGATATTATTTAGGATTCATATATCTTTGATCTTTTATGATAGATCCATTCATACTTTTCTAGTATGTACAGATACTTCCAATCCTGAGTTGTATGGTTTTAATAAAGTCCTATTTTTCATTTAGGAGTGATTTTTTTTATAATATAGTTAATAATTCATATACTCATCGTACAGAGCCCTCTAATCGCAAATAACATTCACACTTGACAGTTTATTTATTATTTCAACTATTATTTTTTTTAAAATTGTTTATTATGTAGGGATAAAATTGAACCCTTTCCGGCCCAGTGTGTCCGGTCTGGACACACCTAATTTTAATTCCAAACTTGCAATTGGCACCAATAATATTTTAATAAAATCTTGCTTTTACAATAAAAGCTTAAATTAAGGAGTTCTTGATTTCTCAAAAAGTCGTTTGTAAATTCCGGTGTCAATCGATAATTTTTTATTTTACAAACAGAATTTGTCCGCGCCGGAAAAGGTTAAAGTGTCTTAAAAATGTAACACCTTCTAAAATCTTCGAAAGAGTTTTTTTTAACCCGTTAGTGCCTGAAATATTTTCGTCGTTAAAATTCAAATTTTGTATTTTCCCACCACTTTTAAAGCAAGAGCGACTTTTACCTTAATTTATCGAGAATTTTGTCTCGAGAAAGAAATTATTTGTTTATACGGCATTTTTACTGGTGTGAAATGTGTTTACTTGAAATTTTTAAAACTGTCCCAAAATTGGGACGCTAGGCACTAATGGGTTAAAAACACATTCACTTAGATGCCAACATCTGTTATTCTAAAGTCTTCTCCAAAACAAACATGTTTCAGACAAGAAAATATATATAGAGAAATGTGAGTTCTTTCTATGAGGTACATTTTAGATTATTTTTTTTTTGAGATTTCTGATTGAATAAAATTTCCTGTTGTAAATACGTTCATATTGGATATGTCACTTGAAATAGTAAGAGGTGTTGGCATCTACCAGGGCTCGAAAAATCTACATGCCTGGTATCAGTCTTGCTAAACGAGCTACTTTTTAATATTAAACTTGGTACAGCTTTTTTGGAATGGTAAAATTAGTTTTGATTTAACGGCGTATTAATCAAGGGCAATTTTATCCTTTGGTAAAAGTGGTGCCAATCAAATTAAAACTAGTTTGATGTGCCAATCCCAAAACTTTCTTCTATCTCATACGTACATTTTAATATTTTAAAAAAAAGTTTCTCATTTTAATGCTTTAATAATTTTAATTCAATACCATAACAACTTTGATTTTCATCTTAAATTTCTGCTTCAGTCAATTAATCGGAGTAAAAACGAATTTTGTCTCTGCACGAGCCGATAGACAATAGAATGGTAGGCAGATTTTTTTTTCGAATTCAGGGAGGACCTACTTGCCTTACCAAAAAATAATCATATACAAGCATTTTAATTCAGTTCTAGAACTAAATTCATACACTTTTAGGGGGTTCAATATTGAAAATGGCATAAAATTCGCTATTGCAGCGCCCCCTTCCGCCGGATTTTTTTCAAATTCAGGGAGTACCAACTAGCCATAACCATACACGTACACAAAAAATTTGGTTCAATTCGATGAATAATTTCATATACTTTTGGTCGGTACAATATTGAAAATGGCACAAAAATCGCGATTGCAGCGCTCCCTTCTGGCGGATTTTTTTCAAATTTAGGGAGGTCCAATTAGCCATAAACATACACTTACACAAAAATTTGGTTCAATTCGATGCATAACTTCATATACGTTTGGTTGGTACAATATTGAAAATGGCACAAAAATCGCGATTACAGCGCCCCCTTCCGCTGGATGTTTTTCAAATTCAGGGATGACTAACTAGCCATAGTCATACACTTATACAAAAAATTTGGTTCAATTCGATGCATAACTTCATATATTTTTGGTCGGTACAATATTGAAAATGGCACAAAAATCGCGATTGCAGCGCCCCCTTCCGGCGGATTTTTTTTCAAATTCAGGGAGGACCAACTAGCCATAGTCATGCACTTACACAAAAAATTTGGTTCAATTCGATGCATTACTTTATATACTTTGGTCGGTACAATATTGAAAATGGCACAAAAATCGCGATTACAGCGCCCCCTTCCGCTGGATGTTTTTCAAATTCAGGGATGACTAACTAGCCATAGTCATACACTTATACAAAAAATTTGGTTCAATTCGATGCATAACTTCATATATTTTTGGTCGGTACAATATTGAAAATGGCACAAAAATCGCGATTGCAGCGCCCCCTTCCGGCGGATTTTTTTTCAAATTCAGGGAGGACCAACTAGCCATAGTCATGCACTTACACAAAAAATTTGGTTCAATTCGATGCATTACTTTATATACTTTGGTCGGTACAATATTGAAAATGGCACAAAAATCGCGATTGCAGCGCCCCCTTCCGGCGGAATATTTCAAAACTGAAGTAGGACCTGCTTGTCACATCCAAAAATCTTCACAAAAAATTTGGTTCAATTCTATGCATAACTTCATACACTTTTTGATGGTAGAATGGCGACATACACACAGACACACAGACACACGGACAGACAGACATTTTGTAAAAACATGTTTTTTGGAATCTCTGACCCCTAAAATGTGTAAATCCGTCGAAAACAAAATTTCGATTACAATACTCTTTTCTATTGAAGATAGAAGACAGTAAAAATGTAGCCTGCCTGGCAATACTGAAATCGGGTATTTAGATTTTTCGAGCCCTGGCATTCTTAAAAGACTGTAATTTATACAACATAGAAAAAAATAATTATTTGAAAAAAATCTAAAATGAGAATTTTCTCTTTAACGAAACATTAATAAATTTAGAAAACTTTCTATTTTTATACTAAACAATGATTTTCAAGGGGAAGGGGTGAAACAAGGGTTACGCTTCAAGGACTGTCAAGCCTAGAATCAGGCCTTGAATTCCTTTATCAAACTTTTTGTAAAATACCGTCAACCGTTCTTTGGGCTACTTTTTCCTGGTTCCACTCACATTTATATTACTAAAAAATATTATATATCATTTTTCAACATCGATATTGAGTTGCAAACAATTAAAATGAAACAATGAAGTAAATTATATGATTTTAAAGCGGATATTATTTATTTATTTCATTATTTTTAAGGTTTTGAAACAAAATAGCCCCTGCTGGTAACTTCTACTGTCTATTCACTCAGTTTCATATAAAATTAATACATTTCATATGCAAATGAATACATTTAACCTCCTTGCAATAGCATCTGCTAATGAATTAACACTTAAAACGCGATAAACAGATATACACACAAATTATACAATACAAATACAAACAAATATTGACACGATATGGCGATTTTCTATTTAAATGTATCAGTTCTCGTAGAATATCATCTTTGCTGTATAATACGTCTATTCATTTAAGAACCAATAACAGGATTAGCAGTCGTCATGGTAAGCAATGGATTTGTTCCCTTTAGGTATTTCTCCGAAATAAAGGCAAGTCAATCAGTTTTTTAATACATATTTATTTAGAGCAAGCCATAAAGTTATTCCACCTGTCACCATTCCACACAATTACAACTATAGCATTCGCTCTCAAAGCTGCGTAATCTCCATGTTCTGAATTATCGGAAAAAATGTGACGGGCATCTTATTAATTCAAAGATCAGTTGTATTCTGACGCTCTCCTATCCTAAAATGAGCTTCCCAGACTCTACGCAAAAAACTAGCCCCTCCCCTTTGTCAGCGTAAGCAATTTAAAGACCCTTTAGGATTAATTTCAATGCTAAGACAGCCCACATCACCATCTCCCATTGGTAGTTGGGGCGTGTCCTCTTGTAAGAACTACCAACTAAGAACATAGTAACACAACCCGCTCACACGCAAAAAGGCGCATGAACACTGTAGCAGATGATTTAATTATATAATAAAACAAAATTAGTCTCGATAAATATTCCAAAAAAGAAAATTAACCTCTACACCAGGGGTGCACAACCTTTAGCCCGCGGGCCACTGTTGTACCACTATATTTATGCAGAATAATTTTCCTTATAGTAATGACAGAAACTTTACTATTAAAGAAAATAAACTACACTTTTCAAATATTCTGGTGTCAACCGATTTTCTGGTAAAAAGGTTGTGCATCCCTGCTCTACACTGAAAGAAATATTTCGCAATCATTCCCGCTCTTTTTGAAGAAAACAATCAATAGATTATTACTAACTTAAATAAAATAAAATAAAAGAACTTTAGCTGTTAAAATATTAATACATTATGAAACTGAGAATAAAAGTATGTTCCATAAAGTTACAATTAACAACTCAGGGCGTGCAAAATGGCGCAAATTTTTTTTTTATTTATTACATATATTTTTTATATTTAATTTCAGTTAATCAATTGTTAATATTAAAGAAACGAGAAACTGTTTTTTTCATGTTATCCTGAGTAACTGGAACAACAACAAGAAATAATAATAATAATAATGTTACATTTTACTACAGTAACATTTGAAAAGAATTTTACTTAAAACATTTGTAAACATATTTGGTTGTATAAAAGGCATTTTTAAGTAATTGGAGCTATTTTTGGACCAAAAAAATCCTGGCACAAAGTATCCCCAAAATATTAGTTTTTATGATGCCTTTATGAAAACGTAAACATTTCCTGTCAAAATAAAAATTTAAAGGGAAAACTGTGATCACATATGTGTTATAGGTTAATAAAGGTAATATTTTGACACTGACTTTATTTGTAGATCTTATCAATATTGTTTCACTATAGAAAGTTAGAGGTTAAAGAGGTTAATTTACACACGAAAACAGTTGTTAACAAACACATCCAGTGACATTTTAGGTGGTGCTAGTTAAATGTTTCAGCAGGACAATGCTTCTTGCCATGTGTAGGGATGAGATTTATGCTTTTTTTACACAAGTATTTTGCAACACAAGGATTAGATGCTACAATATTTGATTGGAACACTTTTGAAACAGAACAATATTTTCTTTAAGAATACACTGGTTTCCAAAAATTAAAGAAAAATCACAAAAATAGCGATAACTCTTTCAAAAAGAAAGCAATCCGTATGAAGTTTGGATATATTGTTAAATAAAAGATGCTGAATAGATATACCAAATGCAAATTAGTGGCGCTGCAATGGCATTGCGTCATCCGTGAGGCACATAAAAATGCACGTTAGAGAGTAAGGCTGCAGTTGTCGCTGTGATAGTGATATTATAAATCTAGGATAGCCAATTCATTACAATGACCTTGAGGCATCATTTGCCAGCAGAACTGAGATTTAGAGTAATTGGGAGATTGGAGGCAGGACAAAGTCAGGCAGAGGTGGCTAGATGGCTAAATGTGAGTCCTTCGGTGGTTCATAGGCTTTGGTAACAATTTCAAACCACTGGTTCGTGTTCAAGAAGGTTCATCCAAGGACGGCCAAGGGTTTCGACAAGTGCCGATGACCGATATTTGCGGTTATGTGTACGAAGGAATAGAACCGCAACCCCATCTCACCTTAGATCCTGCCTTGCTGCAGCCACTGGAAGGTTGATGTCAATGTCTACTGTGCGTAGAAGGCTTCACGAAGGTGGACTTTACGCGAAGCGACCAGCAATTTGTGTGCCGCTCACCTCACATCACCGGAGGGAACGTTTGATGTGGGCACGTCAACATTCCCACTGAACGGTTGATCAATGGAGGCGTGTTCTCTTCACGGATGTGTCCCGATTTAGCTTCTAAAGCGATAGTAGGCGTTGTTTGATTTGGAGAGAACAGGGAACACGCTATCATCTATCAAACATTCGTGAAAGAGATTCATACGGAGGAGGCAGTGTCAGCGTTTGGGGTGGTATCTCTTTGGGTGGACGCACAGACCTCCATGTCTTTCCACATGGAACCGTGAATGCTCACGTCTCTAGAGATGACATCCTTGATGCTTATGTGCGACCTTATGCCGGTGCAATAGGTAACGATTTCCTGTTACAGGACGACAACGCTAGACCGCACAGGGCTCACATCGTGGAAGATTATCTTCAGCACCAGACAATTCAGTACATGGAATGGCCAGCTCGATCACCGGACTTGATTGCCATCGAGCATGTTTGGGATGCTTTAGGGAGACGAGTCGCTGCTCTCAATCTCCCTCCTCTGACCCTTGCGCGCTTACAACTGCTTTGGAAGAGCAATGGCTCCTACTTCCCAGTGAACTCATCGACCGCATAATTGACAGTATGACACATCGATGTATGTGTTGTATTGCTACTAGGGGTGATCATACGGCATATTAAAGGTACTTTTTCTATACCAAACTGGCAAATTGATTTTGTTAATTTTATAATTATGCTATTTTTTGAAACACCATAATTGTCTGGTAATTTCTTTTCATGTTATTTTATACCTTACTATGCGTTGTATATTGTGGCTGAGTTTCATTAAAATCTACATGTAATATTTTGAATTATCGCTATTTTTGTGATTTTTCCTTAATTTTTGGAAACCAGTGTATATTGCTATAAAAAAGTGAATTTACTGGTGTCCGGAAATCTTATTTCTGCAGGTGTCTAAATCCACCCAGCAATGGTTTAAAAACGAAAGAAAATAATGTTTTATCATGGACAAGTTGAAATCCAGTCTTGTACCCTATAGAAAATCTTTGGGACGTATTAAATCTAAAAGTTTTGGCTGATAATAAGGAGTTTTTATTTACCAAAGAAGTAGAAGTAGCATTGCAAAAGAAGGGCATAATAATTTTGAATCTGTATTTAATTACCTGGTAACTTCTATAAACAACAGAGTGTTTGAGGTTATAAGGAAAATTGTAGGATCAATACCGTATTAATTTACATTTTTGTTTGGCGATTGTCTTATAATTTGTTAACAGTGTATTTTTCAATCATTGCTTATATTTTTGTAAATAAACTTATTTATTTATTGAATTGTTCAAAATTATTGCAAACTAATTTTAATAAATATGTTATATTTTGATATCTCATGTGTTTAAACTATAATTAGAAACTTTAATTACTTCATAATTTTCAAAATCAAAGTGGTCTTATAATTTCTTAACTGTATTGTTGTATGTAATGCCGAATCAATCTGTCACATCATTCTAATCATCTCATAAGCCAAGTGATGTTTATCGCACATATTTATCCACACAATTATCAAACGGCGACTGTTCACAATTACATACAGAACTCGGTGCCAATATCCTTGTTTTTTTATGATTTCAGTTATATTTTTTTATTCGATAATCATCTGTAAATTTTACTAAAATAAGTTTAACTGCTTCCCTGTTTTGCCCTCACGTCGTCGTACGGGCAATGTGATTTCGCCACTCACGATTTGTTCGTACCACGTACGGGCATCCATATCCGTATCACAATTTATCATTAATCTCACCAGTAAAATTTTATTGTAAATTTTGAATTTTTTTAATTCGAGCATTTTTCTGATTCAATTGAGAAAAATTTCGGGTCTGAAAAACCGGTCATAAAAAATTAAAAATTCTGTAAAAGACATGAAAAAAATAGACAGTATTTGAAAGTTTTTCAAAAATATTGATCAGTTAAGCGGTTAGTAAACGAAATTACTTTAAAACTTTGATAGATTTTTTAATGCCTCAACCTTCAAAAGCTGCAAAGCATGCAATGCGGAGAGGTATAATTATTTGAAAATGAGCTATATTATATATTATCTGCTCTCTAAAATGAGAAATTCTATTTTAAGTAAGTAGTAATAAATTCCAAAAACTTTCTATTTTTATATTAAATAATGGCTATTTTTACATTGAATCAGACAAAGAAAATTATTGAAAAAAATTATACAACCCATTTTGATAGAAGATTTCAAATAATCGGCATTTATCTCCTTTCGCCTTCTTTTGAGAGTGATAAGGCCTTAACCTAAAACACCGATATTATGGATGCTCATTTCTCATTTTAGACAGCTTGAAAGGGGTATTAGACATTGGAATTAGAGTGGAAAGAAGTCTTCAAATATGCGGGTATTAAGGCTAGGGAGTTTAATAAGACGGTAGAGAATGGTAATAAAGAGTGAGATTTAATACTAATCTCGAAATGTTAAAAGTATATTTGAAACGATTTGTTCAAGATTTACAGTGTTTTAAGATTAGTATACGCTTTAATTTTTTATATAATTTTTTTGCTTTGTGAATCCTTTCCGGTATGCATTTTCAGAAAGAATCACGTTTTGAGCACCAGCTTTGGCGAGTTGGCGAAAGCGAAAACGAAAACGTTCAGCTAGCTGCATCGCCAAACACAAAATAAACTAAGTTCAAATGTTTCATAAAACATATGAGTAATAGAATTATATTTATTTCAAGAGAATCTTTACTACTGTTTTTAATTAACTTCTCAGTTTCTTCGAACATAGCGAGTTAAGGAAATAATATTTTTGAATTGAGGAAAAAAAAAACCTATGTTTAGATGTTTTGTGAAATTTAAAGCATTTTAATCTGAAAAAGCTCTTTGTTTTAAACTATGTTTTAATCGCAAACAACGGTGAATAATATTTCCTCATATTATAGTCTTTGCTTGATAACACTTACGGAAAAACAAATGAAAAATAAGCGCGATCTCTTTGCAGAAGGAAGGGTTGCTATTCGCTGGCGTTTGACGTCACAAACAAGAAAGGTTGCGTAGCATTGACTTCATCTCCGCGCCAATCGAAGTTCTGGTGATAAGGTCTTCAAAACGTGATTCTTTCTGAAAATGCTTCCGGTATATAAAATTTCGTTCGTAAAATGATGAAATTATTGACTGACACCGGAATTTACAATCGATTTTTTTAAGAATTAAAAACGTTTCGCCTTTAACTTTTCATTGAAAAACAAAAAGAAATTACTAAAATATTCTTGGTGGTGATTGTAAGTTTGTAATTAAAATTAGGTAGTCTCGAGGTGGGACCGCTGCACCGGAAAGGGTTAAAAGCTGATTGTGTTATGAAATACGCGGTAAATAATTTATAAATGTCAGTTGCGTAATAATCACGTTTATATTATATTACATAATGCCAAACCAAGTTGCCACATCAGTGTGATAAGTCACGTGGCGTGTGTAACACCTATTTATCTACGTAATTAACTAATGACAGCTCTTCACGTTTACGTGCAGAATCTATGGTGTAAATACTATTATTTCAGATATCATATATTGTTTGAAACGTATAACAAGAGAATAATGTTAGCGTCTCAAAAATGGAATGACTTTTATATATATGATATATTTTAATATATTCTATTTTCAAAGCTATCTTAATAAGTACCAGAAATGTCCAATCTGGTTCTAAGCGAAGTACCATAATTTTAAAACAGAAATTTTCGTCTTATTTAATCACAGAAATTATATAATTTCATAAGATGAAAATAGTTTTAAAACATAGGGGTATTCGATGACAATTAAACAGCCTTGATATATACAATAAGGAGTGAGATAATTATTTTTAAAGATCTGAAACAATATATGTATGGATTAGGCAGTAATAAAGCTTTAAATATTTCTATTTTATATTAAACTATGATTACAGTTACCATAAATCAGATATACAGAAAATTATTGAAAAATTATCGAATCTGTTTTTCTGGAAGATTTTAGAATAATCGGCATTTTTCGTCTTTTATTTTCTTTAGAGAGTAGTAAGGCACACTGATGTTACGAAAGTGATACTATGAATGCTTATTTCACATTTCAGTCAGCTTAAAAAAGAGGTATTAAACATTGGAATAATAGTTGAAAGAAGCCTCCAAATAATGGAGTTATGAATAAAGGGGGGTGGGGAGACATATTGCTTACCAGTTTCGAATGAAGTAAGTGAGGAGGTTATCATAAGAGGGGGGGGGGCTGTATAATTACATCGGGTCAGCAGTTTCTGATTGCTGCCGAGACAAACTTTCACCAGTAAATTTGAACAGAAAACTAGCACTGTTCAAGTGCAAAATTTCTATCGAAATATGGCAAAAATTTCTATTCGTTTTTAATCCCTTAACGGTCGCATTAAATTATGATTTAAAAACTCAAATTCATTTTTGCCATCACTTTAAAAAAATATTCGTCTTATTTAATGACAAACAGAATACCAGAATAATAAACCAGTTACAGTAATTTATGAAACTGGTGGGAATAAAAAAATTCTGAATAAAAGCCGTGAAGCTTGCAGCCCGTGAATGTCTCGAGCGTGACGATTTAGTGGTTAAGACCCCACACTAGTTGCTGAAAAAGACTCGGATGATAATGTCAATTCTATGGGGGCGTTCTTTTCAAATATCTCCTCAAATTTTAATATTTTTACATGATTTTTTTTTTTTTACATAGGATAGCTGAGGACGATCTACAACCGGGCTAGTTTTTACTTTTTCAACTTTGGTTTCAGATTAAAAAAAAAAAAAAAAAAAAAAAAAAAAAAAACATTACTTTAATTTTTGAAACCGGTTGCAACCGGTTCTGAAATTTAAACCTTCATAATATAAAAAAAATGTATGGCCAAAATCAAAAATATAAAAACTAGCCCGGCTGTAAATCATCCTCAGCTATCCTATGAAAAGAAAATCACGTGAAAATATTAAAATTTGAGCGAGATATTTGAAAAGAACGTCCCCATAAACTTAACATTATCACCGGGTCTTTTTTAGTGACTAGTGTTGCGTCTTAATAGTGGCAGTTTGAATATGTATTGTAATCTTTCTTGCTGACACTGACCGAAGATTGTTTATGTTGTCACAATAAGACGGACACGCAAATTCTGAATGCTGCCGAAGTAAACTCTTCCCAGTAAAAATGAAAACCATTTTTTGCCTTTGAATATGACTGAAATATTTTATTAATAAGATGTTTAAATAAACCGGAAATTTTTATTTAAATTTAATGGTGGGAGCTTGCCCCGGCGGTAATCAATACATGTGAAAGCAGTCACAGTTGAAGTTTCATTATTTTAAAGATACATCATATCCCTCTTCTTAACCCCTTAAGTGCCGAGAAAAAAATTGCGACATTCACTCCCCAGTGCCACAGTTACAACTTAGTGGCCTTACAAAATGGTGCGTGGCTTAAGAGCGTGCGAGCTCTGTAATTAATCATTGAGAAATTCGAGAAACTGCACGGGTAAAGTTATGAGACTGAAGTAATGACATCAAAATAGCAATGCGACAGAAAGGCGAAAAGCGAACGGCAAACCAAACAATATTTTCTCTAAAATAATAGTGGTGTACAAAAAGGGCGGAGCCTTGTAAAATATGGAAAAAAATTCGCTTTTATTTTCACATCACTAGCTCAGTGCGATAGCCTTTATGAAGGTAGTTCCTTCTACCCCTTCTCCTCTGAAATAGGTCAGTCTTTCAGAAACACCTTCAAAGTCTTTTTTCTTTTTTCTGTTTCTTTTTTTTTAAGTACTGTTTCTTTTTACTGGTACAGCGCAGTATAAAGGACAATATTTTGACTCACGTATATATACGTCAGTGGCACTTAACGCATCGACTATGCGCGACGGATATATACGTCTGTGGCACTTAAAGGGTTAATAGTCACATGCTTCAAATATAGAAGTACAGGGATGCCACAGGTAAATATTTTTTTTAACTCCATTTCGCACCACTTTTTCAAAACAGAAATCCTATACATACGCTTTGGAAAATGTCGCAAGAGAAGTATGTTACAAAATATATCTTTTTAAAATAGTGGTTCAACCAGACTATAGAAACAGTCGTCTGTGGCAGCCTTGCGAGCATTCATGCGAGGAGAGTTCAACCCGAGAGAAATTGAAAAAAAAGGCTTTGAAAGGTTTTTACTTTGTCGCTAATAAATAAAAGTAATATTTGTCATCTTATTTTGTTGGAGACAATTATTAAAAACTTTGCGATAAAGCAAGTTGACAGTTACTTTTCGAAAAATAGTAGTGACAATTGTGAAACACCGAACGAACGCTGGGTATGTCATACTCAGCACGAGTACTCCCGGGTCAACGCTTTCCGATTCAGAAAAATTCTGAGTGTAAAATAATGAAATGATTGATTGACACCATAACTTACATACGAACTTCTTAGAAATTAAAAACATGTTGTTTAAATTTTGATTAGAAAATCAAAATTTTATTAAAATATTTTTAGTGCTGCATCCAAATTTGAAATCAAAGTTAGGTGGTCCAGCAGTGGGATCACCGTACCGGAAAGGATTAATAAGACGGCTGAGAACTGTAATGAAGAGGGAGATTTAATACCAGTCAAAAAATCTTAATATATATTCGAAACCATTTGTTCAAACTTTAAATCACTCTTGAGATTATTTCCTTTAACCACTTAACTGATTTGCTCGTACGGGTAAGACGAATTTGCTTAATTCATCATTTAAAGCTTTTTGACACCACTATTTTTTTAAAGTACGATTTAACTCATTAACGCTCAGCATCCTCATTTGAGGACGGTTACAAAAACAGCAAGAAAGCGGTTTCCCCACCAGTAAAGAGGAAGAAAAATATATACCTTCTTTCACGAGACAGAATCCTCGATAAATTTAGGTAAAAAATAATTTGTTTTTAAAAGTGGTGGGAAATACAAAATTTAAATTTTAGCGAAGAAAATAATTCGGGCGTTAATGGGTTAGTACTATTTAATTTCAGGAACGTTCAAACTAAATATTATGAATATTTAAGTTTAAAAAACTGGTGTTAACCCACATTTTCAATTTATTGTACGTAAAAAAAGGAATCAGTTAAGGGGTTAATTTTACTTTTTTACAAGGGGTGATTAAATGAAAAGGTACAAAACGACGTAAAAACGTAACAGTTAAATATTTGCATATTCCGCCATGGGAGAACGTAGCGAGACATCTCAGGATGCAATTGGAGTCTCTGACTGGGATCGGAGCATGCGCGTTCGCCCGTATGCGCAGTAGAGAGCTCTTATCAAAAGTGGTGTCCAAATGATGCGGCAGTCCGTATGAGGACAGGATGGCGTTCGTGTTGCAGAAGTGGGGAATTTTGTCAGAAGTGGGAGACGTTGGATCATCCGCCCTACAGTCCGTACATGTCGCCCTGCAATTTCCTTGTATTTGGTCCACTGAAGAAACACCTGAAAGGGAAGCGCTTCAACTCGGACGGCGTACTCAAGGACCATGTGAAGGACTAGGTCTGGTCACGGCCACAGGAATTCTGGGAACAAGGAATACTGCGGCTTGTTCATCAGTGGGATCGTTGTGCTCAGGCCGATGGTGAATATTTTGAATAAAGTCTACATTTGTATCCACCGTGTCGTTTTGTACCTTTTCATTTAATCACCCCTTGTACATTGCTAAAAGTCTTGTAAAGACCTTGGGAAATAAGTTTCAAATGTTTGTTCCCTAGCAATTCTATTATTAATTAGATTTTAGCCGAAGATTGTAGTTGTGATATAAAAGGACTATATTTTGAGAATTTAAACCTGTATTTTATGAATCGTGTTATATGTGAATATATTAATTTTAAAGTTTATTATTTCAAAATAAAGAAACTTATGACGATATATAAGTTTTTTATTCTTAATTATTTCATATGCAAAAGCGACGAATATAGTGATTGGGATAAAATGCAATATAAAAGAGACCAATTATCATTGTTTCAGAAGTCAAGTTAAGTGTATATTACATGGGCGTCAAATTGTGGCCGTTTTGATCAATGGCTTAACCAGGGTGGGTTTCCAAACTTTCTGATTACTGGTAATTTTTTTAAGTTCTATTCGGCTTATCTAACCAGAAAATTTTCTGCTATGAACAGTGTTGCCAGTGGGCTACTTTTTTAAAAATTCTAATTTCTTGATTAGCACAATTTTTTTTTGAAACGGTAATATTCCCTTTCTTTTCGCGTTATTAATACGTAATTAAATAAGGCACGTTTTAACATTTCAAAAAAGTGGTACAATTCAAGAATATGAATTTTAAAAAAGTAGCCCATCTGGCAACACTGGCTATGAACCAAGGAGAAGGAAACTCGACAATATAGCTGGTTTTGGGTACTCACCATGGTTATGCCCCTACTAATACTACTATTTTTTTTAAAGAAGTAGACCACTTCTTAACCCTTTGAGGCGCAAAACACTTTTGTTCTTAAAATGCTGGAATGATTGGTAGAAACCAGGATTGATAAAATTAAAATTTTCATTTCAAAACATTGATGTCAATGTAGTATTATGCAATTAAAATTTAGTGGGATATATTTTATCCCACCGCCCTTCAAGGGGTTAAATTGTAAAGATTTGACGTTAGATAAGACAGTGATTTCTGAAAACTTTTAGTAGTATTCGGCGGGCAGCAATTTGAAATCCCTGTGTTACAATGTAAAAATTGAAATTATGAAAAAAAGAAAAGAAGGAGAAATAAAGGAAATGATTTAATAATTTTAAATTAAAAAGTAAAATAAATGCAAATGCAAAAACAATCCTTATCATTGAATGCAAAACACATACTTATCATTGAATTAGCTGGATGGTTGGTTGGTTGATTTTTGACGTCCGATTATCTGCGCTAGGGATATAGGACCAGGGGGGGAGTGCCCTTCGTGGGGGTCTTTCTAAGGGAACCTAACCCGTATTTACGCAAGGTTCGAAGAAAACCACGAAAACTCCGAACGGTTAGGCCGACAGCCGCGATTGGGTTCGAACCCAGCACCTGCCGTCTACCAGTTGAGAGGTCCGAACCTCTCGGCCACTGGTGGGGCTTGAATTAGCTGGAAGCAAATCTTCACATTTAGGCGCGAAATCACTGTCTCAAATTTGAGTAATGTTCTTCCTTATTTCGCCTATAAAAATTATTTAAAACGTGCATTATGTAGGATAATATTTTAAATGTCTTAAAACTGAAACGACTTTTAATATTCGACGAATTTAATATCTCCAATTTCAATAGCTGCACAATATACATTATAGAACTCTATAACGATTTGAAGAGATCCGAAATAAAAAATTCCAATTTAAGTATTTGTAAACAAGAATTTCGAAAACTTTCTATTTTTATATTAAACAATGACTATTTTTAGATTGAATCAAACAAAAAGCGACTTATTGTAAAATAATCGCCCAACTCATTTTGGTAGAAGATTTCAGATAATCGGCATTTACCTCCTTTGTCTTCCTTTTGAGAGTGATAAGGCATTAACCTAAAACACCGATATTATGGATGTTCATTTCTCATTTTAGACAGCTTAAAAGGAGTATTAGACATCGGAATGAAAGTAGAAAGAAGTCTTCAAATATGCGAGTACTAATGCCAGGGGAGTTTAATAAGACGGCAGAGAACGGTAATGGAGAGAGAGATCGAATATCAATCACAAAATCTTGATCTATATTTGAAACCATTTGTTTAAGCTTTGCGCAGTTTTTTAGATTATATGTTTTAATAATGTTTTACTTTGTTTGAAGTCTTATAAAGTCTTTAGTAAATAAGACGCAAACGTGAGTTGCATTATAATTGTCTTTGTGGAAATCAGTGCGAATTTATGTTAGTTGTAATGTAAAATGACGATTGTTTGAGACTTTAAGCATATATTTTATGTCTTAAGTAAAATAGTGAATATATTAGTTTAGATATAATTATTCTATGTTGTAAGGATTCTTACATTAGGCGTTATGAGCCAGGTAAGAAGAATGTGGGTGGATAGATTTCCCTCTTTATATTTTATACACCCTGTAAAATGTATGCTTTATGAGCTTATGTAAATTTTCGAACAGAAGGAATTACAGATGAAATTTGATATGTATATCTAACAAAATAGTGAAGCATTACTATCGGCAGCATCTCTTAGTAACAAAATGATTCTTAAGGGGACAAGGGACCTTGAAATCCTTAAAAATAATTTTTTTTATTTTTTGTAAATTTCACCTAAATATTATTCAAGGGTACATTATATGCATTAAAACATGCATTTATCACAAAAAAAATGCAAAAAAAAAAATTATTTTTGACAAAAAAATGGCATTTTACAAATCATTTTACAAGTCTTCGAAATCTTCGAAATGACCACTGCGCATTCCATATCAATGAAAATCCCCAATATTTTTTATGAAAGTTTGTTTTATATATATAAACAAAATTGTGCATCGAATTTTAAATATTTGAATTTAAAGATTAAAAAAAAATTGAAATTTTGAAATTTTTTCGAAAATTTTTTCAAAATTTTCAAAATTTTCAAATTTTTTCAATTTTTTTTTGTAAATTTCATTTTAAATATTATTCAAGGGTACATTATATGCATTATGGCATGCATTTATCACAAAAATGTTTTTAAAAAATATTATTTTTGAGAAAAAAAATGGAATTTTACGCAGCGTCTTCGAAATCTTCGAAATGCCCCCTGCGCTTTCCATATCTATGAAAATCCCCAATATTTTTTTGGAAAGTATGTTTTATATATATAAACAAAATAGAGCATCGATTTTTACATATTTGAATTTTAAGATGTAAAAAAAAATGAAAATTTTTAAAAAAATTTCGAAAAAATTTCAAAAATTTCAATTTTTTTTTACCTTTAAATTCAAATATTCAAAATTCGATGCACAATTTTGTTTATATATATAAAACAAACTTTCATAAAAAATATTGGGGATTTTCATTGATATGGAATGCGCAGGGGGCATTTCAAAGATTTCGATGACGCTGCGTAAAATGCCATTTTTTTTTTCAAAAATAATTTTTTTTTTGCATTTTTTTGTGATAAATGCATGTTATAATGCATATAATGTACCCTTGAATAATATTTAGGTAAAATTTACAAAAAAAAAAAAAAAATATTTTAAAGGATTTCAAGGTCCTTTGTCCCCTTAAGTGATATTATTTCAACAGTTATTGAAGATAATAAAAATAAGAAAGGAAAATCTTGAATCACACATAGATTATGAAACATATTTCAGAGCTTACAGAATATTTTAATGCAATTAGAATTTTTGATAGGACTTGACTTCATTCCTTAGTGAAAAGCCAACCGTTCAGTAATCACCACCTGTAGAAATCTACGTATTTAAAACGTTTCTTACGATTTAAACCAGCTATTTCTTTGCATAAAATATAATTGAAATTATAATGGAACTATTAAGAAAGAGAAACTGACGTATCCTAAAACTAGTGAAGTTTGAATTGTAACTGCTTTCGCAGAGGTTCATTACCACCGTGGCAAACTTCCACCCGGAAAGGGTATAGCCTGGTTTCATAGTAAAATATGCCCTTGAGTCGACCACATCGAGTCTTACATGGATCGATAGCCCATAAAAAGAAATTTATTTCTCTCCAGTTTTAAGTTTGTATCTCAAGACCACGGGGAGTAAAGGCTCTAAATGCCTGTTTTGGAAACGAGCGCATTGTGACGAAACTACTGAGCAAATTTCAACGAAAAAAATCAGGGATGTAAACAACCACCATACGAATGTTTGACAATTTTTTCGGATTTTTTTAAACAAAACAACAAGTTTTCTAACATTGTTCCTGTTTTTAAATGTACATTTTAATTAAAAATAAACTGAAATTTCTGAGTGACCACCTTAATTTTTTGCATGAAATACTATGAGACATGATGCATATTCACTATCAATTACAACTTTCTACGTATGGTGCATCATATTAAAAAAAAGGCACAATCATATTCCGGCGAAAATATGGGGCGTGTCTCGGACAAATTTCACGCCTTCTTTTCAAATCTCACATATTAATTCACACGGTACTTTTAAAAGTAGGTGTGGAATTTGTCCGAGACACGCTTCAAATTTCCGCTGGAATATGATTTTGCCCTTTTTTTAATATGATACACCATACGTAGAAAGTTAAAATTGATAGTGAATATGCATCATGTCTCATAGTATTCCATGCAAAAAAATTAAGGTGGTCACTCAGAAATTTCAGTTTATTTTTAATTAAAATGTACATTTAAAAACAGGAAAAATGTTAGAAAACTTGTTCTTTTGTTTAAAAAAAATCCGAAAAAATTGTCAAACATTCGTATGGTGGTTGTTTACATCCCTGATTTTTTTCGTTAAAATCTGCTTAGTAGTTTCGTCACAATGCGCTCTTTTCCAAAACAGGCATTTAGGGCCTTTACCCCCCGTGGTCTTGAGATACAAATTTAAAACTGGGGAGAAATGATTTTCTTTTTATTGGTTATCGATCTTTGTAGGACTCGATGTGGTTGACTCAAGGGCATATTTTACTAAGAAACCCGGCTACACCTTTTGCGTAGGAATATTTTCCTTAATTGAATGTTTCATTAATGTAAAATTTCAATCAAAAATAATGGCCAAAAACTGACATTTCTTTTTACTGGTGGGAGTTTATTTTGATGGCCGTAGTTACGCAATATTGTGACAGATAAGACAACCTCCTAACAGTGTCAGTAATACTTGGGCAAGCCGAAACCAGTAAAAAGAAATAGAAAATTTTGAACTATAATTATGACAGAAATTTCCCATCAAAAAGGAATTTAACCCATTAGTGCCTAGCGTCCATTTTTGGGACGCTTCAAAAGGTACATGTAGCACTGATTTTGGCACCGGTAAAAAAGAACAGCAATATTTATTATATTTAATTGAAACATTTTCGTAATTAATGAACTAAACTTAATTCTTTTAAAAATAGGGGTACCAACCGATTAAAATTTTCGCAAAAGGTGGTGGGCACGAATAGGTTAAATGAAACGAAATTTTCTATTCAAGTTTACTGGTGGAAGTTTTCACCAGTGATAATCAGAAAGTGTTTATCCAATTAAAAAAATCAACCGTCATCAAGTGACAATCTCCTCAGTTACTTTACTGGCAACTGCTAGAGAAAACACTAAGTGTCTCCCCCTTTTTATTCATAACTTCAATGAAATTACCCTTTTCGTTTACTTTATTTTTGTACCTTAAAAAAAGCAAATTTTTGAAATTACAAAACAAATGTATTGTTGTTTCTAATATAAAAAACAAAACTGAAGTTATAAATAGAGAAAAATGGAGATTTATCCAGAAGAAGCTCCCTTATAATATTTGAAGTTGGCTGGTGTAAATTAAACCTCCAGTGTTTGTTTTTGCACCTTATCTCCACTAGGCGGTTTGAATTAAGCCTGCAGAAAAAAAATCTTATCATTGTTACTTCACGGAACTTTCGTTAGAATTATTCTTTATCACAAAATAAAACCACTCCTCAATACTATATCCACTCTTCTGCATTTTGAAGTTGAGTTTTGAACAGAATAACTGGTTCGTTTTATGAACGTTATCTCATTAGTACCTATTAAATCAGTACAAAACTGTTAACCCTTTGATCTCTGATGATTGAATTTTCTATCTCATTATTTTAATTCCGAAATGTCACAACGACACCAAAAAATTTGACCAAATTTATTTGAAAAAGGTTTAATGCATATTTTCGTGTATATCGTTAACCGTTTTTTTTTCGTTGAAAAATACTGGTGCCAATGTGACATTTGGAATTTTGAAGAAATTTATCCACCAGAGTTCAAAGGGTTAAATATGAAAATCAGTATTTTAGTAAGGAAATTTTCGTAATATCTAATCACAAACCTTGAAAGATTAAATGCCTTAAAATCAAAATGTGGGAAAACTGGTGTCAGCAGGTATTGAAGTATTAAAAAAGTCTGATAGAATATAGTCGTTAATTGTTGAACAATTACATTGAAACATTATCTTCAGTCCTGAGACAACTTTTATGTGAAGCAGTCAAAACTGGTTTAAAATGAGCGTAAAACAGCTTTAAAGATGTATCAATCTATACAACAATTTATTAAAAATGTCTAAAAGTACTTTTTACAATTCTAGAAGCATTTAAAATAATTATGTGGGTATTATATAGTGTCTCCACTAGGCGACATTAGGACTGGGGAGGTTGTACACATTACTGACAAATCTTCTGATTTTTCAGTATCATTATTTCAAAGTAGTCATCTTCGTTTATCAAATTAAATAAAGCGAATATTTTTTTCAGAAATTGTAATACTGTAGATTGTCTCAAATCTGCACGCCATCAAAGTTGTAAACCAGATTCGACAGTTTAGCTTGCGATTTTAATCCGAAATTTCAAATTGACACCCGAAGCTTTTCAAGAATAATTTTCACTTTATTCGATTGTTAAGCGTCTCTTATTAAATAAAACATGAAACACTATTCTTTATTTCTGGTTTCAAATCGAAATTTTATTAAAAACGGAGGTTAAACCGGCAACCCTGATGTAAACAATGAAACTTTCAGTTCAGATTTATGGTCAAAATAATAAATTTCTTTATTTTTTATATAATCATTTTGTGCATATTTTAACCCCTTAATGGTCACATTAAATTATAGTTTAAAAATTTAAATTCATTATTGCCACCGCTTTTTTGAAAAACAAATACCGTAATTTCGGGTGTATAAGCCGCAGATCAGACAATTCTTTTTCGACCCAGAATTTTTTAAGAAACAAATATAACTAGTTAGATCGCTGTAAATATTTGACTTCAATCACTAAGTAAGATTTCTGGGTCCAAAAAGAATTGTTTGGTCCGCGGCTTATACACCCGAAATTACGGTATACGTCTTATTTAATGGCAAGTAAAATGACACCAGAATAAAACCAATTACACTATTTTATAAAACTGGTGGGAATCAGACAATTCTGAATAAAAGCCATGAAGCTTGCTGCCCGTGAATGTCTCGGCTGCGACGATTAACTGGTTAAAAACGTAATTATCATTAATATGACTGAGCTCATGCTTTTTCATGAAGCATAGCTGCCGACTGTTGCCACTAAAACTTAAGAAAATTTTGCCTTATTTAATCGCCAACATTTGTGATTAAATCCGGCGATATTTGCTGTCAAACTTAAGTGTTAAGAAAAAAGCGTAAAAGTTGACAGTTATGATAGAGGAAATAAAAATTTATTTCGGAAAAAATTCAAAATATTTCTTATATCATTGTCGATTACAATCTTTTTATCAAAGATATTTATGTATTAATCAAGCTTTTTTAGTTATTAAATCTGGCAAAAAGATTCCTTATTTTATGATTTTGAGAGAAATTAGTACCGTAATTTCGGGTGTATAAGCCGCGGATCAAACAATTCTTTTTCGACCCAGAATTTTTTAAGAAACAAATGTTACTACTTAGATCGACGTAAATATTTGTCTTCAATCACTAAATAAGATTTCTGGGTCCAAAAAGAATTGTTTGATCCGCGGCTTATACACCCGAAATTACGGTAGTGTACTTTTATAACGCAAATTGCATTGAAAAATGCAAGAAAAATGCATCTTTCTGTTGCATGTTTAATAATACATTATTAGTAATTTACTTGAGATATATTTACAATATTTCAATAATTTTTAAAATCATGATAACTTTATTATTTTAATTTGTTACTTAATTATTTTAATATTGTATTATATTGTAAGCAGTTATAATAATTTCGATTAAATTATAGCATTCAAATTATCTTTAAAAAATGCAGTAAGCGAATCAATGACCAGAAATCCACAAAATTCTAAAAACTGCAGAGCTTCCGGTTACAAGCAGCGCTGGTTTGAGGAAGTCTACTGTATTTGGAAGGCTTTTTTAGCGATGTATACTTATTCAAAAGAGAGAATATCTCGACGTAAAAGTTATTAAAAAAAATAAAAATAAATATAAATAAAAGCCGAAAATCCAATTTTCCTGTCTGATATAATCAAGACATAAAAAGCAAAATTTATCTATTTTATTTGAAAGAAAAAATTGCGTGGTTCGTGAATATTTTGTTCCCAAACCCACAAGGCATTATTTTCTGGCACTGAAAAGAAATGTGATTTCATCTATAATGTTTTCTAGTTGAAGAAAACGATGGCACGTCTTTGCATAAGATAATTCAAAAAAAAAAAAAAAAAAAAAAAAAAAAAAAAAAAAGCATACTAAAAAAGAAAAAAACCCGTCAAACTTGCATTCAGTTGTTTTTCTTTTTTGCAAACTCCAGAAGAAAAAATCGTTTCAAGACGTTTAAAAAAACTAATTTAATTAATTTACAATTTTTAGAAATATGTTCAAAAAATGCAATAGAAGTTTTAAATTAGGGATCGCAACCGTTTCATTTTGTGATTTAGAGATTTTTTCATAATTTTAACCTTTATAACTTAAAATTTTTTTTATCAGATTAACCCGATCCGTAAAAAGTGCCTTTATTCTGCCCTCTCGGCCGCTATCATCGAACACCTCAAGGCCTCAGAACAGGAGTCGTGACTTCATCACTAACGAATCGATTTGTCACGAGTATTGGAATTGTCACCGGAATGATTTGAATAGCAATTTTCTTTTATTTTATTTGTGGAACATCTATCATCTTATAAAATATTAATAACTATTTAAATTTTATGGTGAGAATTCAGATTCCCCCCCCCCCCAAATAAAAATTCAATCAGATCTGGAATGTCACAGTGTTGCCGTATCTGGATGATTTTTTTATTGGGGCATTCCAAATTCTCACCAGTAACTTTTAACAGTTATTATAGTTTTATAGGATGATAAATATTCCGCAAATAAAATAAAAGAAAATCGCTATTCAAAATTTACCGGGGTCAATTCCAATGCTAGTAAGAACTCGATCCATTAGTGATGATGTCACGACCCCTGTCCTCAGGCCTTGAGGGTTTCGATGGCAACGGCTCTTTTTGTTTGAAAGTTTGCCTTTATTTTGACGGTTCGGAGACTGTTTCGGTTACACGCCTTGGTGCAAGCCTGGGACGGTGCAGACCATTATCATATTTAGAGTGTAAAATTTATATGCTGCTGTTTTATATAGAAAAGAAGAACTACTAAACAGATTAAATGACTTTTAATAATGTATAAATCTGTGGATGATCCCCTTCTTGCGTTTCAAATGCATCAACATCACATCGCTGAGAGTAGGGTTATCAAACTGTGGCCCACCGGCTATCACTAAAATTTTATTGTAATAATTTTCTTAAGATAATAAGTTGAAACTCGTATTAATCAATCGAATTGAAAAAAACTTCTTTAAAACACCATAAAGTAAACTAAAATGCGCAAAGCGTTTCGAAAGAACTGTCTTTTTTCGTCAGGTAGTCCACTATGAATGTAGCAGCCCGACTGAACAGCCGTAAGTTCGTTATGTTTTACAGGGACTGAGAAAAAAATAAATATGACATGTTACTAAATCACACCATCAGGAAAAACGTAAGACTCCTCAGACCCTTTCAGGGATCGCAGCGTCCCTAAAATTTTCGCACTTTTCTACTAGTATTTTAGATCAAAAATCTTCCGTGTCAGATTAATTTAAAATCTACAATGAAATCCTACAATAAATATTTTCGTTTTAAAATTGCGGTAGGAATGTGCGAAAATTTTAGGGACGCTGCGACCCCTGCCCTTTAATTAAAAAGAAAAAAGTATGCCGTTTTTATTTTATTGATTCGATTACAGTTCTTTACATGAATTAACACCAATTTTTTCGTAAAATGGTTTAATTTATGGAATATGATAAGCTTTTAAAAAGTATAAAGTACAAAATACTGTTATAAAGTATGCTTTTTTAATTTTTTATTGCTTTTATAAATAAAAATATTATCAGTTTTAAAAATTTCTGAGTGAATGTTGAATGCATCATTATTTAGCCTTGAAATTTCATTTTGATAACTTGAATAGGTTTCTTTTTAAATGTTCAAATTATTATGATAATGGAAAAAATATTCAGTATATTTTATTTTTATGTACCGTGTTTTAATCAATTTCGCCGAAAAAAAGGAGTTTATTCGTATAAAAAATTGTAAACAATTGAAAAAAGCAGTTGATGGTAAACTGGCGCAGAGGTGGAGCCTATTGACACCACGAAACAGTAGTAGCATTTTTCGGCTTGTTTAACCCCTTGAGGGGCGGCGGTATATATTATATACCACCTACGATTGATGAAGATTCACACCAGAAAAATTTTATTAAATTTCACTTTTCTAACTTTGGTGGAAAACAGTCGTGAAATTGCTTTTCCTCTTTTTGATGTAACATTTTTACAAATTTCCGGTTGGAATTCAGAATTACTCGAACGCAATTGCTTGCCCCTCAAAGGGTTAATGACAGAATTTCAGCGTGTCTATTAAGTTGAAGAATACTATGAAATTTTTGCGGTGTGAATATGCTTCACTTCTGCGCCAGTTTTTCACCATTGAAAACAATTAAATTAATTCTTTCACCGCAATTTGTGAACATATTTATTTGCAAATAATCAAAAGCTATTTTTCACGCATATTTAACGATTGAAATTGTACAAAAAAATTATTGGTGCCATTTGGCCTTTCCGACAGTAAAGTTAACCGTTTGCAGTCTGCAAACGGCGCCCCTGAAAGGATTAATTGAGATTCAAAAATAATTGATCATTATTTTCTTGAGAGATAAAAGCATGTTCGGGATTCGAACTGATGTCCTAATATTAAAATTACATTTCTAGAGGGACAACAATTTACACATATTCACACGTTAAAACGTTATTTATTGAACCAGAGTATAAATAATGTATTGTTACAGTATATGAAATTAATTAAAATATTTAAAACTAAGCTAAACCATAACATTTTTATTATATTGGTTTACTGAATAAATTAATATGAAACAACATTTATAAATAATATTAATAATAAAAAGCAATAGGAAGCAAAAAGTAGAAAGATATATTTCTTAAATTGATCTTTATGTGAAGAATGATCAGCTTAAAATAATACGCTAATCATTTTAATTTTAGTTGTTTACAATTTTATATAAGACTATAAAATGTTTTATGATTAATTAGATTCTTATATAAGAATAACTTTGAGTGCTTTTGCTGAAAATAGACATTTGTCGCGACTGGCTGACGCGACATGGTTGTTCCTAATCCTTATGTTCGAACATTAAAGAAAAGTTTTGTAAACAGATTTAAGTGAGTATTATTCTTAGAATAGAATTAGAAAATGTCACAGATTCTGACTCAATTTGTAGGAGATGCTTTAAAATTCGATCACATATTTCGTTTTATGTTAGTCTTCTTTTACTTTTTTTGTATATTTTACATTATGCATTGATGGGCAGAATAAATGATTTTACTGTCAAAGACGCTATTGGATAATGCGAAAAAACAGTTTCCAACCTTTGTATCTATTCTTGATTAATTACCAGTGGAACGTTTGTAACACGTCGGAAATTGCACGTCAAGCGTAAAAAATGAGGTGCGTTCGTACTCTAATGAAGTTGTAAAAATATTCAGATTTTGGTGTAATAGTATGCAGTGCTTCGAATTATAGTATAGTAACCGAACAGATCCGAATAACGCCGGGACAAACTTCCACAGGTAGATACAAATTAATATTTTTGTCTTATTCATAACATACATTTTGAATGAATAAGAAATTTAAGCATGGCAAAATCTTCTATTCAATTTTACTTGTGGAAGATTGCTCTGTCGGCAATCGAATTCACTGATTTTGGTAAGAGGATTGTTTAGTTTGCCACAATATGCCAGAACCGCAGTTGCTGACTATCACTTTGCCGAACTTCCTCCCATAAAAACAAATAGGCATCTTTGCTATTATTATTATAGATATTTTGCGTAAATAAAGCGTTCAAATAAGGCGTTAATTTCTATTCAAATTTATGGGTAGAGGTTTGTTCCGAAGACAATCAGGCTGTGTGGCACCACTGAGTGACTGATAAAGTAGAGGAGATATATAATGTACTGTAAAACAACTGCGAGAGAATTAACCCTTTGAGCTGTGATGGTTGAATTTTCTACCATCTAATTTTAATTCCGAAATGTCACAATGGCACCGGAATATTCGACCGAAGTTATTTGTAAAAAAATTAATTCATTTTGTCGTGCATATCGTAAACCGATTTTTTCCTTTGTTAAATACTGGTGCCAAAGTAACATTTGGAATTTTGAAGAAATTTACTCGCCAGCGCTCAAAGGGTTAACTGAAAAGATGACGGCTGTTTATTTTAATCAAATCAATAGTTTCTGATTTACCTCGCGCAAACTTCCATCAGTAAATTTAAATAGAAAATTTCTTTCTATTTAAGCGGCTCCTTCGTGGAAATATTTTCTCAGAAACATGCTAGCAATTTCGATTTGTTTTTAGTGGTGTCAGTTAGACTACTTATTACAGTATTTTTCGCGGACGGTGTCAGAAGATTATCCAGGTTGTGACAATCTGGCAGAAACGCAGATCCTGAGAAGCGATAAAGTAAACTCCCTTCCATAAAAATGAATATCCGTTTCAGCAATTACTTATCACTAAAAAATTGCATAAATAAGAAATTCGAATAAGGAGAAAATTTCTAGTTGAAATTTATTGGTGGAAGTTAACAGACCATAATCAACCCTTGTAAAAGCTCTAACAGTTGAAGTTTCATTATTTTAGGAAGCAATCAGTTAAAGTTGGGGTTTTAAATGAAATCCTTACTAATATTATAAATCGGAAAGTGAGTTTGTTTGTTTGTTTGTTTGTTTGTTTGTTCCGCTTTCACGCCGTAACTACTGAACCGATTGCTTTGAAATTTTGCAGACGTAAAGTTAGAAGTCCGGATTAAATAATAGGGTAATTCTTATTTATTTTATTCAAATATTTTCCTTCATAATTCAAAATTTAATTATTTTTCATACAAAATCAATAGGCATTTTTCAGATAAAATTTAACCATTTTCCTTTCCTGTTGCCAAGAAAATAAAAAATTGGAATAATAATTTTTCAGCGGCAATGAATTTTTAATAGAAAACTTCCACGCGAAAAACTATAATAAAATAATTTAAAAGAAAATAAATATGACGTCATGTTTGAAATAAAAATAAAAGGTGTATTTTTTATAATACATTTAACAAGGATATTTGTTTAGTTAATGGGAATTTTTGTGTAAAATATGGTGACATAAATTAAAAGTAAAAAAAAAAATGAAAAAGAATTATATTTTTAATAAAATGGTTCACTCATGAAAATGTGACGTCATAGTTGAAATAAAACAGGTACTTTATAGCAGTCGTTAAAAATACAAGGGGTATGAATATCAGTAGCTAATGGAGCGAGATAAATAATGACGTTATATTTAAAATGAATCAGAAATATTTTTTACTTATAGTAATTAATAAGTTATAAGTTACATACAAATGAATATTTTTATTCAAAACTCATAATTATCAATGGAAGAAATTTTTTGTGGGGAAAAGGTGGAAAATAAAATCACTGATTAATATATTTTTGGCTCGATTTTTTAACACTTTCGAATAAAGTTGAAAAGTTATTATGCTTTCGGTTTGTCTGTCTGGTCGCTTTCCAACTTTCGTAAATATACTCCGTTTTCCATGAAATTTTTGGACATTATTAACGTTTACCTAGCACGAATACCTATTGAAAATGAAGTTTCTACCATGATTAGTTTATTTACAGGGATAGTCAAAAAATTTCCTTATATTACGGCATTATGGGGAAAAATCGTTTTAATTAAATTTAAAAATGTTACAGTCTGTAGAACATATTCAAATTTATATGCATTTTGTAAAGTATGTAGTGAAAAGGGCACTTACTATTCATTTACAGGGTCAGACAGAAGAATTCCATAGCATAGGAATAAAGGGAGGAACAGTTTCCGACATATTTTAGTTATGGTAAACGATTTCATGTATAATCAAATTGATATATGTTGCTGAGGCTTAATGTAAGTTATTTCATGCATAATACGAAGTACATAGCATTTACAGGGACACACAAAAGATTTCAAATATTATGTATACTATCCGAAGTACTGTATATCATGGATGATGACTGTTGCATGGATGAAATGCATTTTGAATTATGATATGTGCTTTTAAGTTTCGCTAAATGTTTGCATATTAAATGGAGAGTATAAATGGTAATAGTATAAATAGTTAAATTTAGATATACAGGGTTACACAAAAGATCTCGGAAAGGTTACTGAATAAGAGCGTAATTTACTTAAAGGTGGTTTTTAAATAAAATCTGCATTTTTATTTTGAACTGCATTTAGTAAACTAAGAAATGTTTGTAGTATATATATAAAATGATAAACAGGGTCCCGCAAAGAACTGGATACAAGGTTGTCTTCGGATGATAATTTCTGAAAATGTAATTTAGGTAGTAATAAGAAATATTTTTGTTTGAACTAAATTTTTTCGTGTATTAAAGGCACTTGGAAAACTACAGGGCTGAACAAAAGAATTCAAGAATGTTTCTATTTATTAGTATTAATCGCTGAAAGGAAAATTTTGACCAGTAAACAAATTAGCAACTAGGGATTATCATAAGTTTTTTTACCATAAATTCGCGATAAAAAGTTAATCACACATGCTTTTCATCATCGAAATTTTTTGCTTGATTGATCAATTATTTCTTCTTTAAATGTCATGTGAACGAAGTCACGGGTAACTGCTAGTTATGAATAAAGGAGAGGAGACATGCAGTGTATTGTTTAGCAGTTGCGAGTGAAGTAATTTAGGTGACCTCATAGACGCAGAGACTCAAGGGAATCTGCCCAGTCCATCACCGTTCTGGAACACCCCCCTAGTGGGCTAACGACTCTCAGGCTTTCATGTTGACCTCATTGACGCAGGGACCCACAGGACCCTGTGCGGTCCGAAGAGCAATGGGAAGCAACCTATTAGACCACTTATCCCGAACCGCACACGTTGACCTCATCGACGCAGAGACTCAAGGGACTCTGTGCGGTCCGAAACGTGTTCGGAGTTTTTCTTTTTCCCTTGTTTTTTCTAGTGATAGTACGCCTCTTTATTAGGTGCATTTGGACTCTGTCCGCACCAGCTACCGGACCCGCTCCAATGGGACAGCCCATGGAGCACCTTTTTTCCCCTTGGGTACGGTAGAAAGGCGGGATCACGTCACCACCAGCAGCGATTCGACTGCCTTGCATTTCGGCCCAAAAATTCTCCCTTCTCTGGCACTACTTAGCATTTCGGACTTTTTAGTTTTGGTTATTTATTTTTCTAAATCTCCCTCAAAATTGTCCCCCCTGTTGTCTGCTAAGGACATGCCACCATTTCGGCTCAAAAAATTTTAACTCCAGCCCCATTTCACCTGGTACTGCGAGTGGGAGTGATGTGCGGCGCCAAACTCAGAACATTCACAAAGGCAGTAAACTACTCAGTCCAGCAACCGTTAGCCACAATCAGCCGACCTCGGCACTTGTCTGCGTAGATCGCCCCCACTTTGCCGGCTAAAATTCCATCATGTACGCTAATGGCGCCTGGTGCATGTAAAATCCGTCGTGGGTGCAAAGTCCTCCAAGTTACCTGTTAATTATACCTCTGGAGGTGCCTTGCCAGGTGAAGGTCTCGTCATCTGATCAAGACTCTAAATTACGAGACCATCTTGCGAAGCCATTTGCAGTTCAAACAACAGGATGTACCATTACCCTAATAGCATTCATGGTCACAGTGACGTCACTGTGAGTCACTTTGGTCACATCACATCTGTGACCAAAATGCCACCACTCAGTGACGTCACATTGTGACTGAGATGTGACTTTCTTAAAAATCTTTAGAAATTTATAAATAGCCTTCAAAACATGTTATTTACTTTAAAAAAACATGTTTCTGGCAATTTAAATATCGTCGTTTTTGTCACAGTTTCGTCACAATGTTAATGTCAAATTAGTCACAAATGACACATTTTTCACAAATTTGTCACATTGTGACCACTTCGTAAAACGTCACAAAAGAGCTCTAAAACGGCCATAACGACTTCCCATTTTAGTCACTGTGACTTCACATCGACAATCAATGGTCACAAAGTCACAATGTGACTTCACAACGACGTTGCAGTGACGTCAACATGCTTTACGGGTAATTAAGAGGCGAAACAAAGTATGCTCAACGACAAGCAAATACTGCAGAAATGATGGTACGCGAAGCAAAGTTCATTGCCACTACGTGGCAATTAGGCGGTCGTCCGCCTCGATACCAGGTATCTAACCCGTTAAGCTGAGATAACTCGGCAGGTAGGGGCTTGGTCATCGGTAAGAAAGAAAGTAATTTAGGTGGTTGTCATAAGATGACGGCTGTTTTTTTTAAACAGGACCAATATTTCTGATTACCACCAAATGAAAACTTCCACCAGCAATCTTGAATAGAAAATTTCGTCTAATTTAATCTTTAACTCGCCACATTCAGATCCAGGCATATTTTAAAATATTTTTTGCACACCATGCCTTCTAATGCTTTAGTTAAGGGATATTAGTCATTAATGTGATGGAAATTTTTTTCCAATTGGGAACATTGGTCAGTTCCGGCGGTCATTTTCCAGTGGTCATTGGTCATTTTTGCGATTTTCTGTTCATTTCCCTATAAATGATGGGAATGTAACTTCTATTTCAAAAAATCAAGTTGTTCTAATTCGAAAAATCTATTTAAAAAAAAACATTTTTATGACTGATCATTTTCCAGTTGTCATTGGTCATTTTTACGATTTTCTGTACATTTCCTCATTAATGACAGGAATGTAACTTCTATTTAAAAAAAAATCAAGTCATCTTTTTACTATTTCTGCTAATTTTTTCAAGTCAATTTTGATTAAATTAAATTTATGATAAGTTTTTTAACTTATGTTCCCAATTGGGGACATTGGGCTGTAAAAGGTTAAGTGTCTTATTGCTCGAAAATTTATCTCACATAATGGTTAAAAAAATTTATTTCTTTTTAGTAGCGTCAGTTTGCCTAACTATTATATTCTTTTCACTGATACACACAGTAAAATGACTTGGTTGTCAGAATGTGGCAGAAGTGCAATAGCCGAATTAAACTTCCACTTTTAAAAAGGTATATCAGTTTTTGTCATTATTTTTGAAAGAAATTTTCATTTAAAGAGACATTTAAATAAAGAGAAATTTACTACTTAACCCTTTGAGCTCTGATGGTAGAATTTTCTATCACATAATTTTAATTCCGAAATGTCACATCGGCACCAGAAAAATCGACCATGTTTATTTCAAAAAGCTTTAATGCATTTTTTCGTGTATAACGTTAACCGTTTTTTTTTCTTTGAAAAATACTGGTGCCAATGTGACATTTTGAAAAATGAAGAAATTTACCCACAAGAGCTCAAAGGGTTAACACTAAAACTACCATGATTCGTCATTATGACAGCTACCATATGAATATGTTTCGGTTCAAACCAGAAATTTCAACATGAAATAAGTTTGAATGATACAAAGAAGAAAAAACGTTAATTAATAAAGTTAAATTGTTTTAAATGAAAATTCTGGTGAGAAGTACTTTTATAAAACTTGACTAAAATTTCCGGAATCTCTAGTGTTAATTTACTGGCGGACATTTTCTGCGGTGGAACTAGAGTTCTGCGAAAGCGGTTACAGTTGAAGCTTTACTGTTTTAAGACTATGTCAATTCCTCTTTCTTAATAGTTCCATGGTTCTTCTTCATTCTCAAAAATTACTAGGTTTTTAATACTAGAACCGCTGACAATTTTACTTATATAATAAGCAAGCTTTGTAAAAATTGTGTCACACCGGAATTTCTATTTAAAACTATTTATCTCATTAAATTAGCCTATAATTGTGCCTTACCCATTTAATTTATCATACGCATAGCTGCCGACTTTCAACTAATCTTCCGTAAAACTGGATTAGTTTGATCCAGGTTAACGTCATTTCAAACCAGTAAACATACATGCCAACCTCCGGCTTTTTAAAAATCAAACAATCATATTTCTAACCGGAAATTCATTTAATTAATGAAATTGAAGCACTTTGAAAAGTCTAGCTCATTTAATGCCAGACACATTTACTAAAACTAATTTTCTGGTTCAGAGCAGGGTTGCCAGATGGGCTACTTTTTTAAAATTCAGATTCTTGATTGGCACCACTTTTTTGTAATGGTAAAATGCGCCTTATTTATTGACTGATTAATAAAAGCGAAAACAAAGTGAATTTTACCGTTTCAAAAAAGTGGTGCCAATCAAGAAATCTTAATTGAAAAAAGTAGCCCACAGGCAACACTGGTTCAGAGAGTGTTTTCTTAATTTGAAAAAAGCCGGAGGTAACTATGAATAAATATATTTCATGAATCTTTATTCATTTAATTTCAGGACTGTTAGTGAAATATACTTAATTTCATTTCTTTGAAAAAATTCTGGTTCGAAACTCATTAAACCAGGGTTAAATTAACACACGCATTACGGATAGTCGATGTCAGGTTGGCACCTATGCATACGAAGAAATTTTTGGTTTGAAAAAACTATTCTTAAATTGGTATGGGTCAAAATGAATCCTTATGGAGGGTCTAGTCTTAATTCTTTTAGCAAGAAGAAATTCTGAAGTCCCTTATCACTGAAATATCTACAAAAATTCGTGTTTAAATTATAATTTTTCTTAAGTAACAAACTCTCTCAAATAATTTCTACAGCAAAAGTTTTCGTATTCTGCTAACCTATATGAATCATGAACATTATTGAAGAAGTTTTAACTCAGAACGCCGTGAGTTATTTAGTTCTCTGCATTGTAAAAGTTAAACTTCCACGTGATTTGGCAAATTTGTGATTTACGGTGTAACAATTTTCTGAAGTAATAATTCTTTTACTTTTCAAGTTCGGCAAAATTATCCTTTCTGATAATTAAACAATTACCTAAACTTTCCGTACTATAACTCTTTCTGTTTCATAATTTATACTTTTATTTATTCATAGCAAATACTATATTGTAAAAGTGTGCAAGCCATTTTTGTACAGGAATAATTTCTATTGCATATATTTTGTGAATAAATAAAAATTTTCGTCTTTACCTTGAATTGCAATTGCATTATTTAACGAAATTATTGGCAGTTCAGTAATTGAAGGTTAACTATTTGTTGATAAATAAAACATGTATATAACTTGCACAACTAAATTAATCAATTTGCAAAACTACCTCAGCCATGTTACTCAAAAATGAGTCAAATTATTTATGTTGCTTACATCGTTTTAATTATTTCGGATACTGCACGCAATTTTTTGTTCATCACATTTTGCAAGATGAATTTTTAAAGGCCATTGCAGGGCTCCCAAATGGTCCGCGAACTGAACATCAATATTTTTTAAAAGAAAATTTCATAGTAGGTTTCTACAAAATTTACGCTAGAATTAACCTTCAAAGATTGTTTCTGGGCAATTTGCGAGAAAAATCTAAAAAGAATTTTTCTCTAAGAAAATATTGATGTTCAGTTGGCGGACCATTTGGGAGCCCTGCCATTGTATACCTTCAAACTCACCCTTTTTAAGAAATAAACGTACTCGGAATCAGAAAATTTAATTAATAAATGAAATTATCTAACTCTCACGTAAATACAAGGCAATCTTAAATAATTATATTGCATAAATTTTCTGGTCCCACGCATGTTTATTGACTAAAACAAAACCTCTGAAAGTTTGCCAGCTATGTACAGGGTTCTTACATTTCAGAGAATTTTCCTGACTTTAGATCAGATAGACAACGGTATATTTTTTAGAAAAAAACTCGTCTTTTGCAATCGCGCGTTTATATTTCTTAGAGTATTTCTACTTGAAAATGCTGGTATTTTAGCTGAATGTGAAATTAGCTGAGTGTGAAAAATTTTCCCGTAATTTGAACTTTTGCATAAATAACAAATGTCTTCAAATAATTTACAGTCGAAAAATTTTATATAATGTTAACTTTTAATGATCAAAGTTTTTTTCTCGTTGATTGATCACTATATCTGTCTTTTTTCACAAATAGAAATTGCGTTAACACTAGAAAGACGGTGAATTTCACTAAAATTTTATAAAAATATTTTAAACTAGAATTTTTATTTAGAACGATTAAACTTATTTATTTATTTTCCCCCCACATTTTTTTTCTCGTTTAAGTGTATCTCTTTTAAACTTATTTTCTAGAGAAATTTCTGGTTCGAACCGAACTGTACCCATTTCAAACCAGTCAAAATGACAGCTCACTGTCGTTCTGGCGTATTTATTGTTCATGTGCCTTGGAAGAGTATTTCTACTGTTAACCCTTTCCGGCTCAGTGTACTTCTGTCGCTAAAATGTTGAAATTATTGGAAGACACCAGCACTTGCAAAAAAAAAATTAAGTAAAATATTTTGTTCACATACAATCTAAAAAGCAAAAATTCATTTTAAAATACTGCTGCCGTTATGGCGTTTGGGCATTAAAATTAATGAAGAATTAAGTTATGAATGAAGAGGAAGAGACACACATAGCGTATTGTCTATCAGTTATGAGTGAAGTAACTAAAGAGGTTGCCACAAGATGTCTGCATTTTCGTTTAATCCGCCGGTGAAAACGTCCATCAGTAAATCTGAATGGAAATTTTCGTGTTATTTTAGCGCCTTATTTATCAGAAAAATCCTCCCACAAATACAGTAAAGCATTTCTATTTATCTTTACGGGTATCAGCTTGCCCAGGTATTATCTTTCACTTACGCTGACAAGAGGTTGTCTTGGTTGTCACAATGTGGCGGAACTATTGCTGACGAAATAAAAACTTATCAGTAAAAATGATTATCAGTTCTTTTGCTGTTATTTATTACTGACATTTTCCACTAATGAGACGTTTAAATAGACATTTTATACATAAATTTATAGGTGGAAGTCCGCTTCACCACCTGGCTGCACTATTTTAAGGATACTTCAGTTCCTTTTTCTTAATAGCTCTCCGTTAAAATTAAGTGGGACAGAATCTAACCAATCATGCCTGAAAAGATTAAGGGATAAACAAAGGTAAACTCTCATGCTTTTTTCACTTTAAAAATTTAATAGAATTTTTCTTTAATTTATCGGATCATCAAGAGAATTTGCGCGGTTTTTGAGAGCTGTTGCTTTTGTCGCGTAGATCTGGTGAAACTGATTCGGATGATGTCGTATCTGCACATTCTTTTGAAGCCTCATTCATTCAAGTGTTCTTTTGCGCATTCCGTGTTTCGTTATCAGTTTTGTAGAAAGTGAAACCTTTGAAAGAATATGCCCTTCATTTAGAGAAGCTGAAATAACAGCTCAGAAATGGTTCAGCAGTTTTTCGAGTGTTTCATTCATTTAAGCGTTCTTTTGCGCATTCCGTGTTTCGTTATCAGTTTTGTAGAAAGTGAAATATTTGAAAGAACATATTGTGCGCAAAAGAGAATTTGAGGCCTTTTTTGCTCTGCAAGCTGTAATTAGGAATCAAAGCTGTAGAGGTCACTAGAGTAATATGCTCTTCATTTAGAGCAGCTGAAGAAACAGCTCAGAAATGGTTCAGCAATTTTTCGAGTGTTTCCTTCATTCAAGTGTTGTTTAGCGCATTCCGTGTTTCGTTATCAGTTTTGTAGAAAGTGGAATCTTTGAAAGAACATATTGTGGGTAAAAGAGAATTTGAGGCCTTCTTTGCTCTGCAAGATCAAATTAGGAATCAAAGCTGCAGAGTCACTAGAGTAATATCGCTTCATTTAGAGAAGCTGGAAAAACAGATCAGAAATGGTTCAGCTGTTTTTCGAGCAGAGACAAGAGCCTCGAAGACAAGCTCCGTGTTGTTCGCCCACCTGCCTAAGCAAGGTCCACCTCGAGAAGAAAATCAATACTATTTTTCCCTTTTTTTAAAATTATAGCCAAAAGTTCCCTAACTATTACTAATATGGCTCTTTAATTTAAAAATTTTATTCATTAATGCAGGGGTCGGAGCATATAGGACAAATTTTATTGTTGGCACCAGTATATTTTTTCAAAAATCTTCAAAACACCTTTTTATAAGATGTGTTGTAAGACTATGTCATGATGATTATTTTTAAAAGGTATTGGTAAGAATATTAAAATTTGTCCTATATGCTCCGACCCCTGATTAATGGCAAATCCTATGTTGTGGAAATATAAAAACGCTGAAGTAAATATTAAAAGTTAAATGAATCAAAGTTTTTGGAATAAAATTAGAAATTGTCTCAGATTTTTTGCAATTTGCAGGCGACTCTGTAATTCTGGAGCATAATTTTTTATGTTTGAATTGTTTGAATTCTTTGGGATATTGTCCACAACTTTTTAATTATCCTAGTTTTTAGGCATTTCTAAAGCACCATACCATTGTATAATTATAATACTTACAAAAATTCATGTGTAACTTTCAGCTTTGCTTAAATTACAACCGCCTAAAGTAATTTCTGCATGAAAAGTTTTCGTATACTTTTAACCTATATGCATCATGAATGTCATTGAAGACATTTTTACGCAGAGTGCCGTAAGTTATTTAGTTCTCCCAAACTGAAACTTCCACGTGATTTGACAAATTTGAGATTTAAGGTGTAACATTTTTCCAAAGTAGTGATTTTTCTTTCGTTTTTCAAGATTGCTAAAATTACCTTTCCTGTTAATTAAATAAATTCCTATAAGATTTCTTACGTAAATATTTATATTTTATAATTTATTCTGTTATTCATTTAAGACAAATCCTATGTTGTGAAAAATGCTTAAGCCTTTTTGAGCAAAAATAATATCTATAGTAGTTTTTTCTTAACACTAGAACCGCCATTAGGGGTCAAAATGACTCCTGCCATATTGATAATAGTCTGTTCAGACCAGAATTTTCATTGTAAGATATGTAAAATGTACGCAGCACAAAAAAAAAAAAAAAAAAAAAAAAAAAAAAAAAAATAGCGTTATTAAATAAGTTAAATAGTTTTAAATTAAAATTCTGGTGAGAAACACTTTTTATAAAACTTGAGTAAAATACCCGGCGATTTTAGTGTTAAATCAAAAAATGAAAATTATAGGCGATACAGTAAATTATTTACTCAATATGTTTGTTTTATGTATCTTTCATTTTAATTCTTATAGAGCAAAAGGCGACAATACAGACAATCACCTTATCGAGTTCACGTATGAAAATCTTGATTAAATACATCTTGATTCGCTTATTAAAACGAAATTGGTCTAACAAGTCGTACCTTGGTGGAAAACACCTAAATCTCGATGTTAATAAATGACTCGAAAGTTTACCATTGTGCTTTCCTGCACCCAAAAGTATGAAAACATGGAGGCTTCGGAGTAGGAAAACATACTTGTAAACGTATGAGTCAACCGCTATGTGTTTTCTCCCAATAGGACTTGGCAGACCGATTGCGTTTTAACCCTTTCCGGCACACTGTGCCCGGTCTGGGATACCTAATTTCAATTCCAAACTTGCAAACGGCACCAATAATATTTTAGTAAAAGTTTGGTTTTACAATAAAGGCTTAATTTAAGGAATTCAAAATACCTAAAAAATTCGTTTGTGAATTCCGGTGTCAGTCGATAATTTCTCATTTTACTGCAAAATTTGCCCGTGCCGGAAAGGGTTAATATGCGAAATTGAGATATTTAACTATCCCAGATTTTTACCCATTAACTCGATGAGGTGATTATCACTCGATGAGGTGAGGTTTATTCCGTGTGCTATGCATTTCATAAGGTTTTGTTTTGTCCCACTCTGCTTATGCAGATTTGTCAAGGCTCCAGCTTTTTGGATACCAGTATTTTAATACAGAAAATGTTGTTTTATTTAATTGGAACATTTTGCCAATGTAAAAGAACCAGATTTTCTCTAAGATAATACTGGTATCCAAAAATCTGGAGATTTGGCTACTCTGGCTTAGGGCAATTTCTAAAGTACCATACCATTGAATTCAGCGATGGTGCAGGATTGTCATTTTACCACAATTTTAGAATAGGAATATTTTCTGAATTTAATCACAAAAATTCTGAAAGTAAATAAAGCGGTTCTTCCAGTGCAAATAATGACATGGCGATCATCCCTAGCCTTACCTTGGCTAAGATATTGTTAAAACTCCTATAAAAAACGCATGTAACATACATTTGCGTTTAAATAATAATCTCTCTCGAATAACTTCCACTCTAAAACTTCTCTTATAATTTTAATCTGTACGTATCATGATCATTATTGAAGATATTTTGACGCAAAATGCCGTAAGTTATTTAGTTTCCTGCGATGTAAAACTGAAATTTCCACATGATTTGGAAAATTTGAGGTTTACGGTGCAACAATTTTCTGAAGTAATAATTTTTCTTTTATTTTTCAAGCTTCGACAAAATTATATTTCCTGTTATTTAACTAAACTTTCCTTACAACCACTTATTCTACTCCATAGCTTATACATTTATGACGAATCCTATGTCCTGAAATGCTTTTTTTTGCGCAGAATTAATTTCTAAAGCACATATTTTATCAATGAATGAGAACTAATATTTTATTTATTTTCATCTTTCTGTATGTTTTCTTTCCATGATCGTAATTTGAATTAATGCATTGTAGTAACAGAAGTTTCAAGTATTTGCTAATAAATAAAAAATAAGTGTAACTTGCACAATTAAGTTAATCCAATTTGTCAAATTACTAATACCATGTTAAACAAATATGAATCAAATTATTTATCATTTTATCCACTCATTTGATGATAAATTCTTGCATTAGTTGTTCCTTTGATTGCCAAATGTTTATCGATTTAAATATTTATGAATGTAAAGCCATAAAATAAAAGTTGTTAACTTGAAATTAGTAATTTATCAGCCGAGAGTAAGATAAAAGTGTCGTAAAATATTTGTTGCTCAATTAATCGGTTGTTAATAGCCATGATTTACAGTAAAAATTAAGCAAATAAACTACGAGATAGTCTCATCAAAATGGAGAGAAATTTTGTGATAAAGTTTAAACAGAAAATATTTCCAGGAATCTGCTCCTATTTAAGCGACAATGTTTGAAATCATTTAGATAGCATAAATTATATAACATTAAATTCGTTAAAATAAGCCATTTTTTTAAAATATATTTTGCAAACCGATGCTTACGAATGAATTGAGCCAAAAATTACTGATTTTTATAATAAATTCAAACATCGCCAGTAAAAATTATTTTATATTTTCAGGAGTTGTTACTTGCTACAACTTTTTAACTAATTCCGGCACAGTGGTCTCATTACGGGCACTCTTAATTTTAATTAAAAACTTGCAATCGACGCCAATAATATTTAATAATATTTTGCTTTTACAGTGACCGCTTAAATTAAGGAGTGTTTTAATTTCTAAAAAAGTTGTTTGTATATTCCGATGTCAGTCAATAATTTCTCATTATTGGGATCGCATTTTTGCTCAATATTAGATTTAGGTGTTTTCCACCAAGGTACGACTTGGCAGACCGATTGCGTTTTAATAAGCGAATCAAGATTTAATTAATTCTAGATTTTCATACGTGAACTCGATAAGTTGATTGTCTGTATTGTCGCCTCCCGGCCTATAAGAATTAAAATGAAAGATACATAAAACAGACATATTGAGTAAATAATTTATTGTGCATCGCCTACAAATTTCCCGGTAAATAAAAATTAATTTTCATTTTTTGAAAAAAAAAAATCTAATATAGGTATTATTTCTGCTCAAAATGGTTTACGCATTTTTCACATTTTACATTTTGGATCGCATTTTTTTACATTTAGGATCAGAAGTTGCCTGTGCCTGAAATTGTTAATCTCTAGTTTTAACCATAGAACTATTAAGAAAGAGGAACTGGCATATCTAACCCTTTGAGATGCAACGCTCTTCTATTCTTAAAGTGCTAAAAAAGATTCGTTGTCACTAAAATTTAAAAGCAAATTATTTTTAAAATAGATAAATTCTTTTCTTCATGTATTTGCTAAAAATAAAATCTTCATTTCAAAATTCTGGTGTCAATGTGGCATTTATCCATTAAAATTCAGTGGGATATATTTTATCCCAACGACTTTCAAGGGGTTAAAATAATGAAACTTCAACTGAAACCGCTTCCGCAAGGGTTCATTAACCCAAACTTCCACCAATAAATTCACCTTTAACTCTTTCCTGCACGGGCAAAATCTGTACTAAAATGAGAAATTATCGACTAAAACCGGAATTCAAAAACGAATTTTTTAAATATTTTGAATCCCTTAATTTAAGCTTTTAATGTAAAAGCAAAATTTTACTAAAATATTACTGGTGCCATTTGCAAGTTTGGAATTAAAATTAGGTATCCCAGACCGGGCACAGTGTGCCGGAAAGGGTTAACTCTTTCCAGCACGGTCGAAATCTGTTAGTAAAATGAGAAATTGTCGACTGACACCAGAATTCACAAACGGTTTTTTTAGATATTTTGAATTCCTTAATTTAAGCTTTTATTGTAAAAACAAAATTTTACTAAAATATAATTGGTGCCGTTTCCAAGTTTAGAATTAAAATTAGGTATCCCAGACCGGGCACAATGTGCCGGAAAGGATTAAATTTAATTTGACCGCATGTAAATTTAATTAGATGATTTCTTATTTAAACGCCTTATTAATGGAAAATTTCATTCAACCATCAGAGGGTTAAAAAGAATTACATCATAAGGCGTGCATATTTCTACCAAAAATTTTAATAGAAGTATTCGCCTTGTTCAATCTCAGTAAAACATTAAAAGTATGCTGTGAGGTAAGATTGTTATGATTTCTATTAGTTAAACATTAAATAAAATATTCCTGTTCAGAAATATTGGTGTCAGATTTATTGGAAATTTCTATGTACGTACTTACAGATGGGATATCATCAGTAATAAAATACTTTTTATGGCATAAAAGTTTTTTTTTAACCATTTTAAGTTTCCATTGAATACAACAACACATATCTTTAATCATTTTATTTTTATCATATCTAGGAAAAAGCAAATATATATTTTTACCAACAAGCATCCACTGTTTAATTAGATTCTAAATAATTATAAATGAGCTTCACTTGAAACATTACGTGTAAAATATATGTCATTTTTAATCAGCAAAAGTTAGTCACTAGGTTCCAAGAAAACAAAATCATTTGATTCAATAATATTAAAAATAATTCGCAACATCTTACTTATTGTGAAATGGATTCTTTTATTCAGATTTTTATAGTCAAGATTGTCATATATGTCATCAGGGAGTATGTTCTAAAACTTTTCAAAGGAAGACAAACGAACAAAACAAAACTTAAGATACATTAGGGCATTATTTTTATTAGAAAATAATAATTGTCAAACAACGGTGACAGCTTAAAAAAACACGAAGAATATTTTTTATATCATAAGCCGTTTATCTCTATAGCATTACCCGCCTTATGTGGAAATTCATATCAAACAACCCATCTTTACTGGTTTAGACACACCCTTTGTCAAATTAATTCTTAGTGTCATTGTCAAACGACAGGTTTAATTTTCAATGAGAAAAATGATTCTTTTTTTTTCATGTCATTTTACTTGTTTTTTTGTGTTCTCGATCACCATTTTTATGCTACATGAATAAATATGTTTGTTTATGCGAATTTAAGGAGCAATCAATTCATTTTATAATGAATAGATATCCTGTTATGTAATTTTAACCCGTGTTTCTGTTGTTGTTTTGGGAAGTTATTGAATGTTGCCTAGACGCGTCGCATTACATTCAACCCAATTTAATCGAGAGTAAATTTCTTGTTAGACAGCAGAGTTAGAAGTAACATATTTTAATGCAGAAAAAAGAATCTTTTTTTTTTTTTTCGCGTGTCAGAATCAAAGGAATTAGGTAAATGTGATTAACCCAATTTATAATTTCCATGTGAAATTCCTCTTAAAATTATGATATCCTATTTCATTTTGTTTACTGTGGCATTTTTTTCTCAGTACTTGTATCTTAGGGTGTTATAGAATTTGAGTATCACTATTTCTTAATAGTAATCTTTGTCTTATTTAAATATATTTTATGCATTCAATAAGACGAAAACCAATATCTGGAAATAGTGGTACTAAAATTTTTGGCCTGTAGCAATATTGTTCTTTTCCTTTAAATGTTGATATCTGTCAGTTCTTGCCAAAGGAGAAGTATAAGTGGTCTCGAAGAGGCTCCAAGTCACAACTATTTTCGTCTAACAGTCTTCATTATGTTTAATCGCAAGTTCCCTCGTCTTCATCCTTCTCGCAGCTGACACTTTCGTATAAAAATAGGACCAAATCCCCCCAAAACTAACCACCAAAACATTAAAATTATCCCTAGATATGTTTGAACGACAATTTTTGATTAATAACCTCAACCTATTTCAAATTGATTTATATACACTCAGTGCCAAAAGTTAAGCACACAGTGGTAAAATGCGAAAAATTCGACACGTACTCATTGGAATGACATGAAATGCGGCAGGGAAATGGAAAATATGTTTATGTATGGAAGAAAACAAAGATTTACATACAAAGATGAAAACAATATTGAATTTTCATAAGTTATAATATGAAGTATTAGAGTCATTAACAAAAACCTGTTTAAAGCGAAAACAAACAAATGAAATTGACATTAATAGGGTGTGTGAGAACACCTCATCTGCATACAATGTTTAGAAAATGTGATCATGCTTCCTATAAGGCGATCCTCTAACATAGAAACGAGAAATCGGCACTCCTGCAGAATAGTTGCAACTCTGTGAGAGTGGCTGAGAGTGGTAAATGAGTACACACAGCAAGGCCGAGTGCATCTCAAAGATTTTAATTGGTATTAAGGCCGGATGAGTATGCCGCCTTCCATAAGCACATTTCTCTCACTCTCCAGATAGTCTTCGACTAAAATAGCTCTATTAGGATGCGTATTATCACTTATTAAAACAAAAGTAGGAACAACTCATCACCTGAGAATAATAAGGTTCTATCTGTGTTTTTGAAAAAAAGACTTATCGATATACAAATGCTCCATTTGCATCTATGAAGGCATTTTTGGATTAAAATAATATCATAATATAATTGCAATGTCATATTTAAATTATATATAACTCCTTTTGATCTAAAAATGCCTTCATAGATACGAAAGTTCGACAAGTACTCATTGAATTGACATGAAATGCGGCAGGAAAGTTCATTTCAGGTCAATTTTTTCGTAAACACAGCTAGAACCTTGTTATTCTCAGGTGACGAACTGTTGCAGCTTACAATGTCAGTGTGGTCTAAGACTCCATTACGTTAACGGTCAGTCGTCATAGAAAGGACCCACTTTAAATATGTGCAGGTCGGAACGAAATCCTTGTAATGCGGCTTTCATATCGTAATGCGTAATATTCGGATATGTGCTGTGACCAATTGTATGCGCTTCTTTTCTCCATACCCTTACTTATCTTATGTCTTATCTGGTTGCTGGGCAAATCTAGATTCATCCGTGAACATAACGTTGCTTCAAACATCACACAGTCCTAGTGACAAACCAAACGCAGTCCAAATGTTATGTTGCCGACATCACTTTAATCGTGACACTCTGGATTGGACGAATAACGAAACAAAAATTTGGAGTACCTGGGCGTACAGTCTATTCATGTTTAACTTTAAGCGTATGGTAGTGAAAGATATCGTATAACCAATGAATGCTGCAACGATAGATGTCACAGGTGTGAAGATTTATTTTCAATTCCGCTTGGCTACAACAGCAATCATCCGCGGAGTCGTAAACATTGGACGAACGGCTGCAAGTTTTCGGACAACTGTATGGCTGGTTAGGCATTGGTTTCATAATTTTGAAATTTCAGAATAATGAATGCTGAAGAAAAGACCAAAATCTATGACTGATTGCCTCTCTTCAAAGCGTCCGACGAAAAACCATCGCTCAAAATCTCCCATTCGTCTTTTGGAATTCATAGAAACAAGTCTATTAAAAAAAAACGTACAAAAATTCTAAACATTTTTTATTAGAAATTAAATGCAACACTTGTAACCCTGCACAAAAGTGGCTTCTTATACGACTACCTTTTTTGCCTATTTCTCGACAAAAAACCTTGCTGTTATATAATATGTTTGTATAATTCCATCTAACTCTATATTAACCCTTTCCGGCGCAGTGTTACCACTCCGGCAACACCTAATTTTAATTCCAAGCTTACAAACGGCACCAATAATATTTTAGTAAAATTTTACTTTTACAATGGCAGCTTAAATCAGGGAATTCTTAATTTCTAAAAAAGTCTGTTGTAAATTCCGGTGTCAGTCAACAATTTCTCATTTTATGAACAGAATTTGTCTGCGCCGGAAAGGGTTAAATTAAAGCGCCTCCAATTCATATTGGCTTTCGGAAATTAACCTTTTCCTCATCGTGCCTAAATTTTAGTAGTGAGAGTATATTTGATTTTATTAAATAAGCAAAAATTTAGCTTCAAAACGTGTTTATTTTACTTAAGTTAAACTGATTCTTTTTTTGATTCTACTTTGATGATTTGACTTGAGTTAAATAGTGATTTTAGTATTAATCCTTTGCACTCGATAGGTGATTCTCATTCACCACCAGTGTTGTCAGGTGTCTCTCGTAAATCGGGAAGCAAAATGCCTTGGAAATCATTAATATCTTACAGTTTATTTCACCATCTTCTATCACAGCTTATTCGCCCATTGGATAAGGCGAAGAAAATCACTTTAAAATACTGGTGTCCATAGCATTTGGAGCGTCTATTTACGCGGGACACTAGTGGTCAGTGAAAATCACCTCTCTAGTGCAAAGGGTTAACACTCTAACTTCTATGGCAGAATATGTTCTATAAATACTATAATATGGAGAATCTGAATGCACACCAGAATATTTTATAAAAAATTCGCTTTATTTTATTGTGGCGTGCCTGTTATTAAATAAAGCAAATATGGCTTTTTTAAATGTCAGATGTGAATTTGGAAAATCTGAATTAAAGAATACACTAAATTGGAAACACCGATAGTAGTATATATTCTAACATGGGCGTATGAGGGTTAAAGAAATACTATTTCTACAAACACATACATCTTTCTAAAAGAATTGTGGCATATAGCTAGATTTTAATTTTGTAGTACAGTGTATTTTCAACTATTTACATCACGTACTAGAAATTTTATATGTGACATTTAAACTACCTCTCTAGAAACAATCGGTTATGCGACATAAGTATATATTTAAAAAAGGAAATTTTAAAAAACCAGGTAGGCAACAACAGAAACAACAAAGAAACTGACTCCAAGAGTTTGTTTTTTATCTTCGTGTTTTGTGGTATCCCTCTATTACTGGGATGTCAAACTGTGACCCGCCGGGTATCACTCTGTTAAAAATTTGAAAATTTTGCTGCATCGTCACTCCACCGCTTTTATAGAAAACGATTATTTCACTTCATTATGAAGGATTCTCATTGGTCAAAATAGAGATATTCTAGAAAAACGGTGGAGTGACGATGCAGCAAAAGTTTCAGATTTTTAACAATGCATTAATTTTATAAAGAAATAGTGGGCTTATTGAATTCTGTAATTAAATAAGGCAGTAATTCTATGAAATTTTAGTAGTATCTGTCACTCCTGCTCTATTGTCATTAACCTCCTACATTAAATATATTAAACCCCTGCAGAAATCGAATTATACGGACCCGAAACCAAAATTTCTGTATGAAATTAACCGGAAACTGGATCCACTTCACCTCAAATATTATTAATAATATTTAACAATGAAATTACCTATATTAAGGTTGTCACTATCGATCGCAGATTTAGCTTGAATGTCATTAACCATATTTTATCTAAATCATAGACAATCACTGATTCTGTTCCAGTAAATAAAGAATTTTAAAATGTTATTGTCTTACCTTATTTTCCTAAAATCAGTACACAAAACTTTTGTATTCTGAATAGGTTTAGTTTCAAAGTTGTTTTCTCTTCAATCAATAAAGTTTCTTTCTCCAATCTCAAAAATCCAACTGAGAACTATAATACCTGGGGCATTTATAGATTTTTTTGTTACTGCGCGGCCTCTCCTACATAAGGTAGACGAAGCCTGCTCTTAGGCAGGCATGTAAGAAATCTAAAATAGCTAACCATTTTCGGAATTCAAATCAACAGATTAATTAATCAGAGGCTAAAATAATTTTAAAATGTTATTCAGATTTGGATCTAGACTTTGAAGCTTATTACATACATAAACAAACATCTTCCTTTGTGAATGATATAACCAGCACTCCTTTTCTAGCGATGAGGGATCCTGCACAGTGATTCTTTTTTTAGGTACATTCGTAATTATATAAATACGTAAGGCGATGAATACTATAAAATTTTAGTGTTATCAGGCTAGCTACAGTTTGACACCCCTAATAATCACACAAAACATGTATTCAAGCTCATGCTATTTGCCATGATATATCGGCAGTGGCGTAACCAGTATGGGCGCGCAAAACTAGTACCGTAATTTCGGGTGTATAAGCCGCGGCTCAAACAATTCTTTTTGGACCCAGAAATCTTATTTAGTAATTGAAGACCAATATTTACGGCGATCTAATTAGTTATATTTGTTTCTTAAAAAATTCTGGGTCGAAAAAGAATTGTTTGATCTGCGGCTTATACACCCGAAATTACGGTACTATTGTAGGGTTTTCTTTTTCTTCGATCATAGCAGAAAAATTTCTGGTTACATAAGGAGAACAAAAATTTAAAAAAATTACCGGTATTCAGGGGACTTTGGCATCCACCTTGGTTACGCCAATGTATGAATTATTTGATTATCGCAATATGTATCAACCAACAGCGGCATCTGAACAAGATACCAGATAAAGTGTTAGTATAATCTCCAAAGGATGGTTGAATCTGCTGTTTGCGGGACAGGGATAAAAGTAGCTGGTGAATTTTAATATTCTGTTGTGGATAGTCAGCAAAAGAGAGATAGCCAACAGAAGTAAATATTCCGGTTCAAATGAAGCAGATCACTGAACAGCAGTAGCGGCTCGTCAGGGGGTGCTGCATCCATTTATCCACACCACTAAAATTGTATGGTTATTTCAGTTTTATTTAATCAACAAAATTCATCGAATATATAATAAGAAAGACTCTGTTAAATTTTAGTGGTGTGAGATATCTGATGCAGCACTTCCTGACGAGCCGCTACTGCTGAACAGGTATATGAATCGGATGAAAGAAGAATTGAAGCTATTATGAACTTCAGAATAGAATCATTGAAGAGATTTGGATAGCAAATATTCCGCGCTGTTTTCAGAGATGTAAATCGCAATGCGGGCAACATGTATATATATATATATATATATATATATATATATAAGTGTTATTATAATATAATACCAGAGTCGAGTTTAATGTGTACTTTAAAAGTATCAATATATGAACGATATATTGATAAATAATCCAGGCCTAATGCAGGGTTCCTACTCTTCAAGGATTTTCAGGCACCTTCAGAATCTTTGTAAAGTAATATTTGCCTTAGTCAATAATCTTATCTTCATATTTACAGGGCTGCCGCAGCCTAATCTTTTTAATTCTAACTGGCACCACATTTTGAAAGCAGAAACAGCTAACAGAAACTTTGACAACATTTGTAAAAAATAAATTTCAAAATTTATATACGAAAAAGAGTGGTGCGAACCGAATATAAAAATAGTCGCTTATGGCAGCCCTGCATTCATCATGAAATTTCTGATACTAAAACACACAAATCCCCTGACTCCATTGAAGCGTACGAACCAGTGGCGAAACCAGGGTGGGTGTGCACAAGTGCTCAGAATACCAGTAATTTTTTAAAATTCTGTTACCTTATCTACCTTATAAATGAACATTTTCTGCTATGATTTCAGGCTAAGAAAACCTTACAATATTGCTGATTTTGGGCACCCACCCTAGTTACGCCACTGACGATATTTTCGAAAATTTATTTCAAAGTATACCGTTATCGTACGATCTATTACGAAACACAACTTTTGAATTTGAACCAAAGCAGAGGAAGGCGCTACATACGTTGCGTAACATACTCACAAGTTCTCCAGTTTTACATATTTTTATATTAGGTTCCTACCTCGAAGTGCATACTGACGCCGGTAAATTTGGTTTTGGTGCAGTTTTCATGAAAAAATCTCAAACCATCCCAACTGTTTCAAAAAGCTCTCTACAGAAAGGACGTAACACAAAAAATAGCGCGTTGGGCTCTGTTCTTCTAGGAATTTGATTGTGAAAATAATCACAGACCGGGAACAAAAATGAATTACGCGGACACGCTAAGTTGCTATCCTGTTATGCACATTGTATACGATAAACTGACATTAAAAATCATGAAGTCGCAAGATCCATTTATTTCTACCTTAAAAACAGCAGCGTTGGAAGCACCAGTAGCCGACTTAGTGGTGCGAAACAACATTTTGTAAAAACTCCAACACAGTCAAAATCTATTAGGGATTTCAGAAACAATATAAATTAGCATACACCAAGCTATACACACTGAAGGACCATTATTGTGCTAAAAAGATTAAGAAATTGCGTCACAGATTTTTTTCATTCTTAACCTACTGAGTTGGGGCGCGCGGTCGAATCAAACTGTGTTCCATGCATTTTAGCCTCGCGAAAGTTAGGAAAACAGGAAGGCTTTTTGCCCTCGACCCCTAAAAATCACAAGCCGCTCGACACTTACCACTGTGATTTTTAGGTCCATTACATTCTACAAATAAAATTTATAACCATCTTTACGGTAGCGGAACCTTTCACAAATTTTACTGGTTACATCCGGTCTAGTCTGTAGCAGCCGAAGATGCACCAGTAGCGCAACCAGGGTGGGTGCTCAAAACTAAAGGTTCTCAAAAGGTTTTTCTCTCTTTGATTCATAGAAAATTTTCTGGTTCGATAAGGTCAATAGAACTTTTAAAAATTACCGGTATTCGGAGCATTTGGGCATCCACCCTGGTTACACCACTATGTACTATACAAACTTAAATTTCAACAAGATTACATTTGTAAATCCTCGAAGAATAATCACGGATAAAGCACCCACATTAACTTCTTCAAGTTAAATAAAGTACCGTAATTTCCGGCGTATAATTCGCAGATCAATCAATTCTTTTTGAACCCAGAAATTTTATTTAGTTATTGAAGCCAAATATCTACCGCGATCTATCAAGTTACATTTTATTTTAAAAATTTTCTGGGCTGAAAAATAATTGTTTGATTCGCGGATTATACGCCGGAAATTACTGTATTGCGAACAAGAAAATATAGACCATCATCCAATTACTACAAGAGCATAGCTGCCACCTCTTCTGCTTTTTTGACTCGCAAAAATTTAATAGAAAATTTTGGCTTATTCAACCGGTAGATAAAGGCAATTTTGAGTGGTAAAACTTACTGTAAAATTTTTCCGGGCCAAAAAAGTGGAAGATGTTGGCAGCTATGCAAGAGTAATGCAAGGAAATGAACAGATTGAAATGTAACATAAAACTCTTATCCATATTTCACATAATCAAGATTCATTATACTGTTATTTATCGTAAACCGTAGTTGTTTTAAGCTCTAGTATATATTGTATATATGCATAGCTGCCAACTTTCAACTAATCTTCCGTAATACCCGGATTAGTTTGATCCAGGTTAACGTCATTTCAAACCTGAAAACATATTCCATGAATCTTTATTTATTTAATTTTAGGATTGTTAGTGGAACATACTTAATTTAATTTCTTTGAAAAAATTCTGGTTCGAAACTCATTAAACCAGGGTCAAATTAACACATGTATTACGGATAATCGATGTCAGGTTGGCACCTATGTATATGTATTAAAAATTTTAAATGATATAGAAATTTACCTTAAAAACAAAGTTATTTCTGAGAAGGGTTAGAAAACATATTTTTAATGAATGAATTATTTAACAAAGGAATGCTTATATACGTAGAATCCTGCTTTATTTTGAAAATCACAATTAACGCAAAATGTTTTTTAAAAAGCTTAAAGTTCACAAGAATGACATTTTTAGAAATAAATTCACAGTATTATATTTTACATAAAAAAAATGTTTTATTCTTTTTAATAAAAATAGTTTTTTTAAAAAATTATTTTATTAATTACTTAACTGACAATTTTAATACCGCAAGTATTCTCCAAATACCAATTGCCACCATTCACTTTAAATTCTTTGGGGGATTTTTATCAAATAATTTTCGACGTGAAAATCTTTCTCAGCACTCCTTTGAGGATTCAGCAAGATTTTCTTCGTAAGTATTCTTTTATACAATAATCTAAAAAAGGCAATGTTTTATTCATTTGATTCGTTTATTTCCTTAAAAAATGTTTTTAAATATAAATATGTTGTAAAATGCAACAGAAAGATAGATATCAACAAAATTTTAATCTATTTAAGTCTGCATTCGATAAAATTATTTGCATTTTTCATCACAACAAGGGAATTGGACAAGTCAAACTTATAAAAATCTTGGCGGAATTTCTTTTAAAGCCTTTTTAACATTTTATCTAGAAGTTTTACTGCCTAAGGTAATTTTAGCAGTGCTTTACTATATACAGGGTGCGACATGTATTTGAGAACAAAATAACGCTTGCTTTCAAACAGACACTGAAGATAGTACATTTTTTTTCCATTTTGCTGTTCTGAACAGGAAACCACATTCACAATAGATAATATCATTCACTGAAAACACTGTCAGCCATAATAAATTCCTCTATATGCGGCCGAAACTGGATGCAGAAGAAAATCAGATGCGTGTTGAAAATGTTTGCCATTGCATACACAACGGTTGCCATGAGAGCCACAGTAGGGTTGTGTGGATGGCTTTTGAGTCCTTCTCAACCACGTCTCGTACGTAATAGTCCATCGGATTAATTTATGTGAAGCTGGGGAGGCAACAAGTTGAGGGTAACATAGTCATGAAAGTTTCTAGATATCTATTATTAGGTTCTATGGCCTGTATGGGATTGTATAAAGTCTTGTTGAAATATGTATAAGACCTTCCATAAACAACAGATGTAATTTTCTTTAATTCTTTGATATCTTGAATTTTTTACCACTTAATTTTAATTCCGAAACGTCAGTGTGGTACTAGATTATTCCACCAAATTTATTTTTAAAATATTTAATAAATTTTTTCGTGTATATCAATTATAATTTCGTTTATATAATAGTCAGTTTCATTTAAATGCATTATTTTGCAATAAATAATGTATTTAAATTTGTCTTTAACAACAACGACGACAAAAAACGATATGTAATCAGGTTTAGCACACGCCCGTACGCTAACAAAAATTTGGGGATGATTAGCAATAAAAATGACCATACGATAAAAAAAAGCAAAATGAGCAAGATTTTCCGAAATATTTACTCTCTTAAAACGCCAACCTAGTAGAAAAAATTATAGTTAACACTTAATTCGTTTTAACTCATAACTAAAATCTTCAATGTTTGTAGACACAGGGCCTGATTACTAACGGGGCACTCTCCCACCAGGAAAAAGAAAAAAAGAATTTTTCCTTATTCATTACAGTAATCTTGTATGAAAAGGGCGTTTAAAGAAGACGAAAATTTCTATAAATTTTTTCTGGTGAGAGAGTGCCCCGTTAGTAATCAGGCTCTGTGTAGACACTTAACTTTTTTTTTATAAATTTCCCCACTATATGTTCTAAGCGTCACTATGTCTATAAAAATCGCATTAAAAACAAAATGAAAGTTAATAATTTTTGTTACATACCTGTAGTTAAAGGTTCCATTGTTAAAAATACCATTTTTAAATTATTAAATGCAATTATCAAATGAATGTTGAAACATAATTATTGAATTTTTTTTTCATTTATTGTCAAAGTGCGATATGCAGTTTAACTTCTTTCTTTAATGATGAACAAGGTAACTTTGCACACTTTTTAACACTAGGCAGATGTTGACTGACATCTGCTCCAAATGACGTATGTCGGTAGTTCAGAATAGAATTTCATTTTTTAGATTTTTTTACCAGATTTGAAGGTTTTTTGCCCCATTGTGTGCCGGGGCAAACTTATGACCAGTAGATTTGAATAGAAAATTTCTTCTTATTTAAGCACATTACTCATGGAAATATATTCTTACAAATATGGTATGTTTTTAATGGTGGCAGTTTGCCCAGATATTCTAATAGTTTTCACTGATAATGACAAGAGGTTGTCTAGGTTATGACAGTATGGTGAAAACGCAGGTCCTGATTAACACCAAAGTAAACTTTCACCAGTAAAAATGATATATCGGCGTCAGGCGTTATTTATGACAGAAATTTTACATAAATGATTTGTTTATATAACGACAAATTTTCTATATCAGTTCAGCGGTTGATATTTATCACAGTGGTAATCAACCCCTAAGGAAACGATTACATTTGAAGTTTCATTATTTTAAGGAATGCTAGTTCCTTTTTATTATTAGTTACATGCTAAAGTTAGATTAGTAGGGGGTAAATTTTTAATAAAGGGTACAGCCGGGTTTCATAGTAAAATATGCCCTTGAGTCAACCACATCGAGTCCTACATGGATCGATAGCCCATAAAAATAAATTCATTTCTCCCCAGTTTTAAGTTTGTATCTCGAGACCATGGGGGGTAATGGCCCTAAATGCCTGTTTTGGAAAAGAGCGCATTGTGACGAAACTACTCAGCAGATTTCAACGAAAAAAATAAAGGATGTAGAAAACCACCATACGAATGTTTGACATTTTTTTCAGATTTTTTTAAACAAAAGAACACGTTTTCTAACATTTTCCCTGTTTTTAAATGTACATTTTAATTAAAATTAAACTGAAATTTCTGAGTGACCACCTTAATTTTTTTGCATGAAATACTATGAGACATGATGCATATTCACTATCAATTTCAACTTTCTACGTATGGTGCAACATATTAAAAAAAAGGCCAAAATCATATTCCGGCAAAAATGTGGGGCATGTCTCGGACAAATTTCACGCCTTCTTTTAAAAATAGCGTGTGAATTAATATGTGAGATTTGAAAAGAAGGCGTGAAATTTGTCCGAGACACGCCCCGCATTCCCGCTGGAATATGATTTTTCCTTTTTTTAATATGATGCACCATACGTAGAAAGTTGAAATTGATAGTGAATATGCATCATGTCATGTAAAAAATGAAGGTGGTCACTCAGACATTTCAGTTTATTTTTAATTAAAATGTTCATTTAAAAACAGGAAAAATGTTAGAAAACTTGTTCTTTTGTTTAAAAAAATCTGAAAAAATTGCCAAACATTAGTATGGTGTTTTTTTACGTCCCTTATTTTTTTCGTTGAAATTTGCTTAGTTGTTTTGTCACAATGCGCATTTTTCCAAAACAGGCATTTAGGGTCATTACCCCCCATAGTCTTGAGATACAAACTTAAAACTGGGGAGAAGTGAATTTCTTTTTATGGGCTATCGATCCATAAAAGACTCAATGTGGTTGACTCAAGGGCATATTTTACTAAGAAACCCGGCTATACCCTTTGGAAAAGGTGATGGAATCACCTTATATGGATTAAAAATATTAATTACAAAATTGAAAAATATCTTTAATGATTAAAAAATGCCTGGTCACTGTGGCGCCTGTGGCAACATTGAAAATATCGAATTAAAGAGCACATTCGTAAACAATAAATAAATAAATAAACTTTTTCAGATAATGCTAAAAAATAAACCACACTTTTGACTTAAACCCAGCTAAAAGTAGCTCTAAATGTACTTCTATACTTAAAGCCTTTTTTAAAGCATTCTACAACTACAAAAATTATGAAAGCATTGTTAACTGTGACCGCTGTTCCCTCAATGTCAGATTTTTGTAAATATTATATAAAGAGATCATTTTCTTAATTTTTCTAACATTTTGCCATATTTTCAGCTTTTTTCCGTATGTAATTTCCTAGTAGCTTTCTTCTCTGATTTTTTGTTATTATATTGATTTCTAAACCTACCCCTCAGATACTCTTTTTGACAGCCTTTTCAACCAGGGTGGATCCCCAAATGCTCAAAATACTAGAAAATTTTGAAAGTTCTGTTTGCCTTATCTAACCAGAAAATTTTCTGCTATGGATCAAGTAGAAGAAAACCTTACGATATTACTGATTTTGGGAACCCACTCTGGTTACGCCACTGGAATATTAAAAACTGAGTTGTATTTAGACAGTGTATGGCAGTGAAACTGAAGCCCTATTTGTATAGAAACAAGGATTTGTTTTATAAGAACAAAAATGCGTGGTTAACTCAATTTTGCCATTTTATGACTGAAGCTATTTTTGCTTGGTACGATTCTTTTTTGCATGGAATGATTCATTTTTGCATCAAACGGCATCTAAAACTAATACGTCCAATTTTATCTCCTCTGATATTTAACTTCTAATTATATATGTTTTGAACTGAGAAAAGCCTAAGCAAGCAGCTGATAATTTATAATTTTACACGCATTGCTTTTTTGTCACAACAGGTTTTGTACAGTGTTTTCTGTCAAGGCAACGATGCAAAATAAATTCATTTTAAATGCAATTAGATTGTACTTTTCCATGCATTGATTCTTATCGTTGTAAATTTTCCGGAATAATACAATTGTAATTCCGAGTTAATTAATCTAATGAGGGTAGAGAGAAAGGAGAGCAAAGGAACAGAAAATCAAGTGATAAATATTACTGCAGGAGAGTTTTAGTTACGAAAATATGTTTTTTATCATAAACTGTTCCTGCGCATTTTTCTTCTGGAATGATGCATAATTGTTGTAACTACCATTTTGTATTACATTATTTTCATCATTGGAAATTCCAAGGTAGAATTACTCGCAATCGCTTATTAGATAATTTAATAAATTTTGCGCTTCATTCGGCAAAAGTGTACACATATATATAAATAATAAACATCAATGTAATAAAGTTTCGATTGGGAGAATATGCTTCATTATGTTATATAATAACAACTTTTCCAAGGTTTTCTCTGCAACGTTATACAACACAATTATTCTAAATGCCATTTTGCCTTGCATTTATTCTTTTCTTTATTATTTCAGAAGAAAAATTAATCATAGTTCTATCTTATTTAATCTAATAAAAGTAGAGTGCCATTGGACAGAGGAATAACAAATACTACAAAAATAAATAATAAACATCAGTGTAATTGAGTTTTCAGTCATTCCAAATGCGTTTCATTATTTTATAAATATGATTTAAAGTCGCTGCTAGAATTTAAATATTTTGTACTGTTATCATTACAAAAGTTGAGTTTGAAAAATTCAATATTAAGTTACCCCCAGCTCATATGAATTTAATGCTGTAAAATAAATATTGATAAAACTTTCATGTACAAGTAAATGCCAGCCAGAAGAAAATTCGATTCAAACATAACCATTTTAAATGTATTCAAAATATTTCCATTTTGGCAAATTAAGATTCCGTATTTCCCTTCAAGACTCAAAAGGAATAAAGAAATAAGGCACATAAGAATAAGACATTGAATAAAAAAATTCAAAAAAAGAAAAAAAAGGAGTTCGGGGTTATATAATTAAATAATGAAGTAAGTCAAAATTTTCCGAGACAGGATAAATTTAATCAATTTTTTACGAGATAAAGCGAAAAGAAGCACGTGGAATGAACCCAGATAGAATTATTTTAATATTTTACAGCGGTACAGAGTTAGTTTTAAGGAGATCAAAGACGTTTGAAATGCCGGAAATTGACTGAAGTGTAATCGTTAACCCCTTGCCGCGCGGTGGTTTCATAGTGGAACCACTTAATTTTAATTCCCAAACGCCACATTCGCACTGGAATTTTGTTTAAGAAAATTACGGTTTATTGAATGGGTGAAATACAGCGTTTTCGTATTTATAAATAAAGTTGTTTTCGAATTCCGGTGTCAGTCATTAATTTCAACACTTAAGCGATGAATTTGTTCTGCGCCGCAAAGTGTTAAATAGGAAGACAGTAATTAATTTAGAATATTACTAACTTTTGAATTTATTAAAATTGTATAAATATTATTAATTTGTCCATTTATTGTTATTACTGTTTCTGTTATTTTTATCTGTTTCTTTGTACCAGTGATGCTACAGTACCAGTACAGTACAATGCGATACATTTTTCAAATTTCTTGTTTGTTACCAGATTTTTGAAATTGTAAAAGTTCCCTTGTTTACGCCTTAATTAATATGCTATTTTATAAGAATTTTATCAGTTTTTTAAAATGGTGGCAATCAAAAATCTGAATTAAAAAAGGTAGAACACTGTCAAAATTAATTTGTACCATAACGCGAAATTACGGCTTTTGGGACCCTGCATTACTATGTCATTCTAAATCGTCACTGTGTCTCCTACACCTCCTGGTTTGTCTGTCTGTCTGATAAACACTCTGTATACGGTGTTTTAGTATTTTATAGCGGTAGAGAGCAAAAGATGTTTGATCAGATGCTTGAAATGCACAAAACTGGCTGAAGTTTGAACGTAAATAAGGAAGACTAATTAATATAGAATATAATTATTTTCTGTATTTATTTAAAATAGACCCAATCAAGTAACGAAAAAAACGAGTTCCATATTATACAATTAAATAATGAATTAAGTCAAAAATTTCCGAGGCAGGATAAATTTAATCAATTTTTACGAGATAAAGCGAAAAAAGCACGTGGAATGAACCCAGATAGAATTATTTTAATATTTTACAGCGGTAGGAACTTAGTTTTAAGGTGATCAGAAATGTTTGAAATGCCGATAATTGACTGAAGTTTGATCGTAAGTTAATAAGACTAAATAATTTAGAATATTATTAATTTTTGCATTTATTTAAAAGAGATCGAATCAAATAATGCAAGAAGAAAGCCTGGGGTTATATAATTAAATAACAAACTAAGTCATTTTTTTTTTGAGCAGGATAAATTTAATCAATTTTTATGAGATAAAGCGAAAAGATGTATGTGGAATGAATTCAGATAGAATTATTTTCATATTTTACAGAGGTAGAAAGTTAGTTTTAAGAATATACTCCAATTATAATTTTTTATTGTAAATTTTGCATTATTTAACACTAGAACGCCCGAAAGGAGTCGATTCGACTCCAACTGTGTGATTAAATTTCAGTTCGAACCAGAAAAATTTTCTTGAAATAATTTAAATATGATCCATGCAGATTTACGTTAAATAAATAATTAAATAATTTTGAATAAAAATACCGGTGAGAAATATTATTGTCAAACTTAAGTAAAATTCCCGGGCGTTCTAGTGTTAATGCGAGTATTTTTCTGATTAAATTAGACAAAAAATTTCTGTTTTGAAAAACCGGTGGTAAAAGATTAAAAGTTCTGTAAAATAGGAATTATTTGAAAGATTTTTCAAAAGTATTGATCAGTTAAGTGATTAACCCGCGAGGACGCGCGCAGGGCCTAAAAGACCCTGAGTGCGTGTGGTTTTTACAATTGTAACCACTAATTTTTTTAAAGTGATCGTCAATTTATTTTATCGCAAAATTTGTAAGAATTGTCTCCGTCTTAATAAAGTGACTGTTATAATTAGATTTTATTGGTGGCAAAGTTAAAATCATTCATACCTTGAAAAGCGCGCGTTCTCCCGGGTTAATTAAATAATAAATCAGTGACGTAGCCAGAGGGGGAGGGGGGTCCAGATTCACTGGATACCACTAATTTTGTAAAGTTTTCTTCACCTTTATCTATTTAGAAAATTTCCTGCTGTTAATGAAGGCGAAAAAATCATTTACATTTTAGTGGTATGCAGAGCATTTAGCCCCCCCCCCCCCCTCTGGATACGCCACTGTAATAAACTAAGTCAAAAATTTCCAAGCAGGGTAACTTTAACCAATTTTTGCGATATAAAGCGAAAAGAAGCGCAGAGAACACACCCAGATAGAATTATTTTCATATTTTATAGCTGTAGCGAGGTAAAGATTTTTGATCAGAGATGTTTGAAATGCCGAAAATTGGCTGAAGTTTGATTGTAAATTGGCAGGCTGTAATTAATGTAGAATATTATTTATTGTTGTATTTATTTATTAGGAACTGAATCAAGTAATAAAAAAAGGAGCCCGCAGTTTCATAATTAAATAATGAAGTAAGTGAAAAATTTCTGAAGCAAGATAAATTTAATCAATTTTTACGAGATAAAGTTGGAAGGAACGCATAGAATGAACCCAAATGGAATTATTTTAATATTTTATAGCGGAAGAGAGTTAAAGATGTTTGACCAGAGATGGTTGAAATGCCGAAAATTGGCTGAAGTTTGACTGTAAATTAAGAAGAATGTAATTATTTTAGAATATTATTTATTTTTGTATTATTTATAAAAAAAAAAAAAAAAAAAAAAAAAAAAAGGTCGGGGCAATATAATTAAACAATTAAGTAAGAAATTTTTTTCCGAGGCAGGATAAATTTAATAAAATTTTTCGAGATAAAGAAAGAAGAAACACGTGGAATGAACATATATAGAAATACTGTATATACTCATATATGAGTCGATACAATTCGACAGGAATAATAGATTGCATTAGAGTTGCCAGTGGGCTACTTTTTAAAATTCCGATTTCTTGATTGGCATCACTATTTTAAAATGATGAAATTTTAATTGTCTAATGACATTTTAAGTTGAAAACAAAGAAAATTTTACCATTTCAAAAATGTGGTGCCAATCAAAATTTTGAAAAAAGTAACCCACTGGCAACACTGGGCAGAATAGCAGTATTTAAAATAAGCTATTTTCATCTTTTCTAAATACAGTCAGTAGTAAAATAATCAGTAGAACCCCGATAATCCGGATCGGTTTTTCATTTTTTTTTCAAGTTTGAGAAGCGACTGCTAATTTCCATAACATTAACTTATTGCATCGTCATATTCTGAATTTAAAAAAAAAACTTTTTTGCCAATCGGTTCTCAAACTTAAAGAAAAAAAAAAAATCCAGATTATTGGGGTTCTACTAGAATTTGCTAATATTAAATAAGGCAAAGATGGCTTCAAGAAAATATTGTTTTGCAACATATTCTTTTCTTGAATTTTGTGTTCGACTTATACACATGTATATACAGTATATTTTAATATTTTATAGCAGTAGAGAGTTAAAGATATTTGATCAGACATGTTTGATGCCCAAAATTGACTGAAGTTTGATCGTGAATTAGAAAGACTGTAATTAGTTTATAACATTATTAATTTTTGTATCTATTTACAAAAGACCAAATAAAGTAATGCAGAAGAGGATTTCGGGGTTAAATACCATGGAATTATTAAGAAACAGGAACTGACATATCCTTAAAATCGTGATGCTTCAACTGTAACCACTTTCGTGGGTTCATTACTTTCGCGGAAAACATCCACCAGTAAATTCAAGAAGAAAATTTCTCTTTATTTAAATTCCCCATCAATGGAAAATCTCAATTAAAAAGAATGATAAAAGCTAAAACTAGTGAAAAATTTACTTCGTCAGTAATAGCTCCGTCACATCATGACAACTCAAGATTACCTATTGTTTGTGTGAGTAAAAAGATAATAATGCTAGATCAAACTGACACCAGTAAAAATAAATAGAAATTTTTTATGATATTTGTCAAAGAAATTTCCGAACAACAAGGCGCTTAAATTAGAAAAAAAATTAATGAAGTTATTGGTGGAAGAAAATATTTATCTAATTAACCCTTTGAACTCTGGGGTGTAAATTTCTTCAAAATTCCGAATGTCCCATTGACACCAGTATTTCGCAAAGAAAAAAAACCCCTTAATGATAAACGCGAAAAAGTGCATTAAACCTTTTTCAAATAAATTTGATCGAATTTTCTGGTGCCAGTGTGACATTTCAGAATTAAAATTATATGGTAGAAAATTCTACCATCAGAGCTCAAGGGGTTAAAAGAAACAACCATCATTTTGTGACAACGTCCTCTGTTGTTTCACGCAACTGCTAGACAATGCACCCATAACTCCATTTTAAATACCGTAATTCCTGGCCTATAATCCGCAAATCAAACGATCCTCTTTCGACCCAGAAAATTTTAAGAATAAAATGTAACAATTTAGATAGCGATAAATATTTGACTTCAGTAACAAAATAAAATTTCTGAGTCCAAGCAGAATTATTTGATCCGCGGATAATACGCCGGAAATTACTGTAATTAAATAATGAAGCAAGTCCGAGACAGAAATTTAATCAATTTTTACGAGATAAAGCGAAAATAAGCACATGGAATGTACCCAGACAGAATGATTTTAATAATTTACAAGTGGTAGAGAGTTAGTTTTAAAGGAATCAGATAAGTTTGAAATGTCAGAAATTTACTTAAATTTGATCGTAAATTAGGAAGACTGTAATTAATTTAGACTATTATTTCTTTTTGCACTTATTAATGTTTAGTAAGAATAAAAAAATATTTGTTAAATTATAGAAAACCAGTAAAAAAAGTTTAAAATATTGCACAAAAAATAAAATATTATATTAAATAATTCGTAATCTATAAAAGTCAATCATAATGTTTGGCTATGCTTTGAGATTTTTTTTTTTTTTTTTTTTTTTTTTTTTTTTGTATGACTTTTAGGATTCCACACTCTTTACTTTTGAATACCAATATTTAATGATAGTAATCACGGCCTCATTTAATAGTAGAAATTTATTAATAAAGATTGTTATTAAGAAATAGTGGTACTCAAAATTAAGAGCAGTGGGATATCTGTGAGATTAATTTTACTTTTATTTGCATAGCTGCCAACTCTTAACCCCTTGGGGCCGAGCGACACGTATACGTGCCGCAAATAGGCTTAAGAATCCCTGTTTATCGCCACCATTAAAATTATTTTGTAAATTTTGCCTTATTTAATCGGAGCATTTTATCGATTTAATAAGTCACAAATTTCTGATTTTTAAAACCGGTGGCAAAACATTAAACTTTCGAATAAATCTCCCGTCCCAAAGGGGTTAAGCTTTTTTTTGTCACAAAAATTTAATAGAAAATTTTCAGCAGATTACAGGAGATTACATCCATTAAACAAATAAAATTTAATATTTGGTGCAAGAAAGCCTAAGAGTTGGCAGCTATGCATTTAATAACCTCAGGCTTTTTTGTAGATGGATGAATAATTTTTAGGAAAAAAACAGAAAGTAACATGAATATGTAAAAAGCACGAATATATTCAGGGGAAAATGTTTATTTCCTATTTTAATTGATTATCAAGTGCGAAAATAAAATTATGTTTAAAAAAAGATAAAATTAACTCTATGCATAGAAAATATTTTCTGAAACATTTTTCTGAAAGTATTAAAGTACTAAATTAAATGGAGGATACGAAACAGTCTAAAGATGTCCACTGGTCACTTTTTAATAACACCATATTTCCAAATACCAATCTTCATGATTGATTTCTATTTCAAATTATATAAGAAATGTACCACGCAAATTATTATTTAGAAATAATGGTATCAAATACAGTAACTAATGGTTTCTCTCCACTCTATAGCACATAGTTTTAAACAATTTATTACTTTTATCATTCAATTCAAAAAGAAATTAAATAAATCGGAAAACTGGATTTTTCAGTTGTCTATTTCCCACGGTGAGCAGTAGGGAGTTAAATAAAATATACGCTCTAAAACTTGGAGGAATGAGTCATTCTTTGAAAGAGCGAAATGCATTTTCACTCTTTTTGGAGAAAATTTCACAAAAATGCACTTCAGGGTGGAATTTTCTACTACCTAGAAAAAAAACCAAACTATTTCGCTCAATTTTTGAGATTGAAAGCCTGGAATTATGCAGATGCAGTGTCAAAGTTTTTTGTTTAGCGTTGAACCAATATATGGAATAAAGTAATTAGAATTAGTAAAATATGGCACTTCTGAATTTTCAAAAATCAGATTTCATCCTGTAATCAGGGATGAGATTTCCGCTTTTTTTTTCCGCTCCACCAGTAAAATCTTACAGAAAATGCTAAATTTTTAAATCGGAACATTTTTATGACTTAAAATAACAACATTTTCTCTAATATTTTACTGGTGTCCAAAAAAGCGGAAATCATCCCTAGGTATAACCTTAGGAATTATGATGAGTTGGTCTAAGATGAAACACCTTGCCATACTACTTACTCATCAGCCATTTAGAACAGCATGTCTACGACGCCTTTATGAGATAAGAAAAATAATTATAGTCCACCATATTGTTAGGAGACTATTTTCATGAGTTTTTGTAGTGTAAGTCACCTAGGTGATAATCGCTATGCTTCTTTGGCACCGTTATTTTCGAAAAGTTTGCTTCGCTTTGTTCAATTAATCAGATGTCTCTTATAAAATAAGTCACATTTTCCCATTCTAAAATACTAGTAGCCAAAAATAGTAGGCAGTGACTTTAAATTACAAGTATTCAAGGAACTATCCAGAATTCAATGAACCGGATATTATCAACGATTAACCCCTTGCGGCGCAGTGGTATATCTATAAAACCACTTAGTTTTAATTCCAAAACGCCACATTGGTACCGGAATTTTGGTAAAGTAATTTACGGTTTATTGAATGCGTGAACTATCGCTTTGTCTTATTTATAAATAAAGTTGTTTTCAAATTCCGGTGTCAGTCATTAATTTCAACACTTACGCAATCAATTTGCCCTGCGCCGCAAAGGGTTAACACTTTTTTGCATAGTGATGCAAATTTACATAACCTTTTATTTTACTTTTAAAAATTAATTAAGTTCTTAGCAACCACTATATTTATATAGAAATATTAATCCTGTAAAAATTACAAAAATGTGCATCTATATAAGGTTGAAAATCTATCTAAAAATTTCTGGTGTCTAATCCTTAATATAAGAATAAAAAAAACACAATTATAAAAGAATAATTTATGCAGTTAAGGGTTAAAGGGTGGTGGTTAATTTTTGGATCCCTTAATTTTTATTCCTAAATATCTCATTGGCACCAGAATATTGGAGGAAAAATTTCCCATTTAATAAGTACGCAAATATGTGCGTGAATATCGACACGTTATCTCTTTCGTATGATGGGCAAATTATATGAAAGACTTTTGAAACTTAGAGTTATTACAATGCTAGAGTACGCTAATTATCTCTATGATGGACAGCATGGCTTTCGAGAGGAACAAAGCACTTTGGCAGCACTTTCAATGTTAAAAAATAACATCGAAGAAACATCAGACTATAAATACTGTGCAATGATTTCTTTTGATATCAGTGGTGCATTTGATGCTTTGGATTGCCCTATCGTAGCTGATATCATAAATATCGTATCGATTTTTGATTATATGAAATCAACACTTAAAAATTACATGAGCTATAGACTTCTTTGTTTTTAATATACGCATGGATTAACATGGTTTCACGTATTCCGTGGCTGACCGCGGGGGTCATGCCTTAGGCTGTTTATATGGACACTAGTGGCTGACAGGATTTTAAAGAGTTGCAAGCAGAGAGAAACTTTCTGATTGTTTTCTATGCTGATGATAGTGCCATCATTGACGCACTCTGCCTTAGAACATAAAATTAATACTAGTGTTCAACACTTTTCGAATATCTGTTCTGACAATCAATTTCATATTTGTGCAGAGAAGCCAACCTCAATGCTGTTTGGAAGCCACACTCTTAGTAAGAAAAAATCAATTTTCAAACACAATGACAAAAGTATCCGTGTAAAGGATATATTCTTTATTTTTTATGTATACTTGGCAGCAAGTTTCGCTGGATGTATTATCTAGGTATGATTAAAATCGAATTCAAGGATTTCACGTGTAAAATACGCAAAACCAGAAGCCGTGATAGTTGTATTCCTTCTATTTGTCTATATGGTACAATGCAGTCTTGAAGAAATATATTTCATATGGCCATGAGATCTGGATACTTGACCTAACCCTTTCACAGCAAAGGACCTCTGTTGCTATAATGTATGTAAAAATGATTGTTTGACCCCGGTATTTATAAACAATTTTATATGAAACTAATTAAAATCCTTTCTTTGTATATATTATTTGCAATAAAAGTTGATTCCTAAATTTTGATGTGAATGTAAAATTGGGGATTAAAAATGAAGTGGTATATAGCATATATCGGTGTTCTTCAAGAGGTAAAAACAAAATGGAACAAAAAGATTATTCTCATGTCTACGTCTATGTCTGCTATCTGTCTTAAACGCATATCGTACGATTTCTAATGACGCATTATATGATTTGGTAGGTGCTCCGTCACTAGACATAGCACTGAATTTGTTTCCTAAGCGTTATAATTTTATTAACCCCTTGAGCTCTGATAGTAAAATTTTCTACCACACAATTTTAATTCCAAAATGTCACATTGACACCAGAAAATTTTACCAAATTTATTTCAAAAAGGTTTAATGCATTTTTTCGTGTTTATCGTTAACCGGGTTTTTTTTTGCAAAATACAGGTGCCTGTGTGACATTTGGAATTTTGAAGAAATTTGTACCTCAAAGCTCAGAGTTAACCCATTAGTGCCTAGCTTCCCTTTTTAGGGACGCTTCAAAAGGTGCATGTAGCACTGTTTTTGACACCATTAAAAAAGAACAGCATTCTTTATTTTATTTAATTGAAACATTTTCCTAATTAGTGAACTAAACTTAATTCTTTTAAAAATAGTGGTGCCAATCGAATTAAATTTGTGCAAAAGGTGGTGGGAACGAATGGGTTAATGGAAATGACACAGCCTTGATTGACGACACGAGTTTCAAAGGTGAAGACATATAACTATACTTACGTTTTTAAAAACTTCGATATAAAATTTCTTAAGACTATAATTGATACAGTACCAGTAGTGAATCACCGAACTTCGTATACTGATGGTTCTTCTCAAATATGAACAGTGTAGGAGTTGTATTTACGGTTTAGTTTAGGGAACCTATAATACTTGACATGAAATTCAAACTAGATGATTGTAACTCAATTTTTCAAGCTCAATTGGCAGCGATAGACGAGGCTGTAACTGATGTATTGGTTCATTACATGATTTATTTCATTTTTATAGTGACAGCTTGTCATCAATTTATGCTCTTCAGCGCTTATTTCCTCTAATAGTCAATTTTTTTATATTTTCACTTTTTTGCGCCTGATACATAATAAATTCATACATTTTGGCTGGGTAAAATCGCATGTTGGAATCAGGAAATGAAAGTGCGGACATGTTATACAAATCAATTATTATAAATTATCGCAATGGCATAACCAAGTGCTCTGAATACTGGTAATTTTTTTAAGTTCTGTTCACTTTATCTAACTAGAAAATTTTCTGCTATAAATCAAGAAAAAGAAAACCTTACAGTATTACTGGTTTTAGGCATCTACCCTGGTTAAGCTATTGTATCTTTATGACAAAGTTCTACGCATTCCCGCACCAACTTCTATTTTAAAACGACATTTTAAAACATTTTACATTATCAGGGGCAGACTTCTTGCAAAATTCGAACAAGAGAAGAGATAATTATGCGATATTAAACAAAGTCGATGATTTATTTCTGTATGATTTCCAGGTGATTAGTTATTTTGTTTCTTCACATGAAGCATTTCCACAGTATATGTTTAAAATAGGAAATCAACAAAATAACAGGTGCAGCTGTGGTAGTGTTGGAAGTTACCGTAATTTCGGGTGTATAAGCCGCAGCTCAAACAATTCTTTTTCGACCCAGAATTTTTTTTAAAACAGATATAACTAGTCAGATCGCCGTAAATATTTGTCTTCAATCATTAAATAAGATTTCTGGGTCCAAAAAGAATTGTTTGATCTGCGGCTTATACACCCGAAATTACGGTAATATTCATTTATTAACCTCTTGGGGAGCTAGCAATAATGTCTCTGCAAAACTGGGTTGCCAATTTGGCCTCCATTTTTATTCAGAAATTTCAAATTTATACCAGAAAATGCATACAGTTTTTTCTAATCTGTTTAATAACAAATGCTTCGCGTTTTTGTTCTTTTTTACATAAAGTGAAAATTTTTCTTAAGGCAGTTACTGTGTGAATTCAAAATTTCGGTATTAAAAAGGAAGCCAGATTAGCAAATATGATAGAAAGAAAGAGTAAGTCTATTTTAATCTCTCATTCCTACAGATCAAGGAGCTCAAACTTTGGCCTACCGGATAACACTAAAATTTTACAGAAATAATTGCCTTATTTAATCCTTTGAGGGGCAAAGCACTTCTATTCTGAAAATGCTGAAATGGCTGAATGACACCGGAATTTAAAAACAAATTTATTTCAAAATAGATAAAAGCTTTTCTTCATGTATTTGATAAAATTAAAACTTTTATTTTAAAATTTTGGTGCCAATATTGCATTTTGCAATTAAAATTAAGTGGTATATATTTTATACCACCGCCCTTCAAGGGGTTTTATCCCTTTGAGCTCTGATGGTAGAATTTTCTACCATATAATTTTAATTCAGAAATGTCACATGGGCACCGAAAAATTCGACCAAATTTATTTGAAAAAAGCTTTAAAGCATTTTTTTTCCCATGTATATCATTAACCGGTTTTTTTTCTTTGGAAAATACTGGTGCCAATGTGACATTTGGAATTTTGAAGAAATTTACCCGCCAGAGCTCAAAGAGTTAAACATTGAATCTCTAAAACTGAACGTCGAGCATTTCTTAAAAAAAAAAAATTAGTGATATCGGACGTACTACACTTTGGCATTCCTTCTATATGTTTAGTATCTTATAAATAGTTTGTATGTTTTATAGAAAGATCGATGTATTCAATCCTCCGGTGTGAATAGTCATTCATTTTTAGTTAGAGTGTGCCCCAAAATAAAATGCAAAAAGACAGATATTTCTTAATCAATATTTGTCACATAACTTTTTAAATGACTTTTATAGCAATGTGTCTGAACTTATCAAAATTCTGAGACTGAGAGTAACTTATGATTAAATGATAACTGTGAGAGTGGATGTTATGCTATAAATCATTTGAAATTGAAAACTTCGAAATTATACACAGTAAAATAAGCTATTGGACACATGCATGTTAATAGGCTAAGACAAATTCAAAATAGAGAAAGTGTGTTGAAAGTTTTGATTAATTTTCTATGCAAATTAAGATAAATTTCAGGATGTTGCCGAGGCTTGTCAGACAAAGTTTACTAAGTTTTAAACTTTCATGCATTTATATGAGCTTAATTACGGATCCGAGTATAGTTTGTGAAATTTCAATTGATTTCCGAAACGCAAATACAGCAAAATACGTCAAAAATATATTGTAGAACAAAAACAGTTGAACTTTGTTATAACAAAGATGAAGGAAACGCTGGATTTGTTCGTTATAACAGAGTTCTTTCAATAATCAAGTTTAAGATTTTATATGAAAGAAAATATGTGAAATTTCGAGTTAAAATTTTAAAACTTATAGATTGATTACTCATAAAGACAGTTTTAGATTTCTGAATTAGCTACATTCAATTAAAGTCGTAATGGCAATTGGAAGTCTCTTTTGATATTTTTTCAATTCTAAACGTATAATATGAAATAAAATTTCTTAAAAACAATTTTAAAAAAGTCACTTTCCAATTATTTACAAATTTGACATTTTGAGGGTAGGAATTTATATTTAATTTTTGAGAAAAATTATTTTTATGTTTAACCCTTTGAGCTCTGATGGTAGAATTTTCTACCACTTAATTTCAATTCCGAAATGTCACAGTGCCACCGGAATATTCTACCAAATTTATTTGGAAAAGATTTAATGTATTTTTTAGTGTATATCTTAAACCAAATTTTTTTCCGCAAAATACTGGTGCCAATGTGACATTTGGAGTTTTGGAGAAATTTACCCACCAGAGCTCAAATGGTTAACCCATCAGCAGACGCGTCTATATTTGTCAATTTGCTTCAAAATGTAATTTTGGTAAATCTTATTTACAGCGCGTGTGCTGATGCGTTAAAAAAATTAAAAGTGACTATCCTAATAACAAAAATGAATGCTTACAGAAATTTAATGAATATGATATCCATTGAAATTTAATGATTATAGTTATTATGCTTATTACTAATACGAATACAGATTATAGAAAAATCTTCGAAGATGTTTGAAAATATCGCATAACAATGGATTAGGAGGGTCCAGAACACAAAAATCTTCCAATTTTATAAGAATTTTTTTTATTTGATTAAAATTTTCTTTTCTTTTAAATGCCTAAAATGACGCTAATATTATGTTTTTATCTTTATTAGAAGAGGAAGTATTAATTTTTTCGTTTTGGTTTGTTTTCAAAATAAAGCTTTCAAGCAATGGTTTTCACGGAAATGATTTCTTTTGAAAATGCGTTTTTCTTTCTGGTGGAATTTTACGCAATTTGTCATATTTAAATTTTTATAAGTTAAGAACCGTTGAAAATAAATGCTTCAAACTTGGAATATGTCTTTTTCAATTATTTTACATTAATTTTTATTCAGCAATTTGGAAAAAATATTTAATTTTGAAAATATGATTTTTTTTAGTTACATCAGTTTTTTCCAAATTTTATTTGACTTTTTAAAAATTTTTTTAAATATTGATATGTTTAAAAATACTAAATCATAATTAAAATTTAGATATTTCTGTTTATTTAAGTGAAAAGAAACTGAAATTCTACTAATAGTATTCCGAGTTATGATGGTTTTAAATAGCCCATTTTTTCATAAAGGGTATAGCGAGGTAAGAATGGCGAAATGGCCCCCATGGTCAATGACTAAATTATTATTTGTACTAGTATCAGCACTCTAAAAGAGTACGAAATACAAGGTCATTAACCCCTGATCTTGACCTGTCTTTAAGATATTCGATAAAGTTTGTACGCGCGCCGTTATTTTTTAAATGTATTTTTCTGAAAAACGATAAAAGCTAGAAAGATGGTTCCAATCGCGAATATTGAGAGATACTTTGAAAAATATTTTATATTTTTTTCAGAGTTTTCGTGAAATGACAACTGTACAAAATAATGAAACAAAGTATAAATCTTTTATTTTAGTACTGTTCTGTTATGTCTACCGCGCCAAAAAAAATATATAATATTCTTTAATTTATATACTTATAGCACACAAAAAATTATCAAAATCAAAGAGGCGCTTTTTGAGTAATATCTAAGAAGAAAATAGAAAAGGTTAAAATAAAAATTCTAAATAGAAAAGGAAGAAAAAGAGAAAAATTGATACCGGACAAATTTAAAAGAAAAGGTAATACTGATATACGGTTAGTGAGACACTGACATACGGCTACTGTGTGGGTGCAGTAGTGAAAGTTGCAATCGCCCCGACGTGCATGCGCATTATAGTCTTCGAAGGGCGATTTTTCTGTTTTGATACACCAGTCAATGGGCAATTATTATATAATTAGAAGATAGCCCGTCAAAACGGCGTGTTTGCATTTTTAAAGGATGATACAAATGTACAACACCTGTGGTCAATCATAGCTACTTTAGGCTGAAACAATTTTGATAAATACAGCGATTAAACTTGGAAAGAGAAAAATCTAACCAAAAAAAAAAAAAAAAAAAGAAAGAAAGAAAGAAATTTTCAACAGAAATCTGCATTTAACACTATAGCAAATCTATCTGGTAGATAGGGGTGGGGATTATAATGAAATTTAAAACGCATCCGCGGTTTGCTTAAAAAAAGTTTTAATTAAATAGTGTTTTTGAAATCGTGGAAAGATTTCAAAGCGAAGTAAAATGTAGTGACGTCATTTACAGCTCCCGCTGTAAATGTGACCATTGAGAACGCTCCATTACGACTATGGAACGGTTTCATTACTGAGAAAATAGATTGCCTTTAAAATCGGAGGTAACTTTTCACAATGTTTTTTATGCATATTCACAGTATCCGCAAAGAAACTCTTCGAGAGGGTTGAATTCTGATAGGGATTGGCCGACGCGTTTTCACGTAACTTGGCGATAATTATACTTCGCGAGCGATAGATGCTTCCGTCGAGGAGTTTGATTTCCTTCCGAACCGAGTACAAAGTAACTTTTCTCTTGCAGCATTGCATTGGATGGAACGTGTCTTACTGAAAGCTGTACTCTTTAAAAGTTTTTAAACACAAATTTTTACTTTGTACTCGGCTCCGAAGGAAATCAAACTCGCCGGAAGCGTCTATCGCTACGCCAAGTATAATTATCGCCAAGTTATGTGAAAACGTGTCGGCAAATCCCCATCAGAATTCAACCCTCCCGAAGAGTTTCTTTGCGGATACTGTGAATATGCGTTTTTTATAGATTTGAAATTCTCAAGAGTCATTCACGGCTGTAAAGAAAAAAAAATTAAAGCAACCCGAACATAAAAAATTTAACAATATTGCATTTAAAACGCACCTTTCGCTTTCCTTTAATAAAAAGTTTTAATTAAATATACACTGTAAAAAAATTGACTCATTTCCTACAGCGTCACTCCACCGTTTTTATAGACAACGGGTACTTTACTGTGTTATGGAGCATTCTCATTGGTCATAAAAAAGATATTCTATAAAAGCTGTGGAGTGCCGCTGCAGCAAATGGGTCACATTTTTAACAGTGTACTTTTTGAAATCGTGGAAAGATTTCAAAGCGAAGTAAAATGTAGTGACGTCATTTACAGCTCACACTGTAAATCTGACCAATGAGAACGCTCCATTACTACTATGAAACGTTTTCATTGGTGAATGAGTTTCTTTTTCTCGTGGATAGGTTGCCTGGTTTGTCATAATTAGGTGAGAATAATTGTTTACACCCGCCGAAAGTTGTATGGTGACAACAATGTTCGTGCAATGTAAAGTTTGTGACATTTTCGTGCATAAAGTTCGTGGAAGAAAGAAAGTTATCGCTACTGAAGAGGATGCTAGATTATATAGTGACTCGAGTAAAAAAACAGTTTCTGTTGGTGACATATTATGTGGAAAGTGTCGGCTTATTATTTACAATGGTAAATCAAATGTCGCATCAACTTCTGCAACGTCTACCCTGGCTGAATATGAAGACCAAGAGGAGTTTACTGAACATTTAGAAGTAGAGGAAACATCTTCGATTGTTCCATTTCAACAAGAAAGTGAAATGAATTTGCCGTGTAGTTCCGAAAGTGACGATGATGATGATGATGGCAATGATGCTGTTCCGTATGTTGCCGATAACAACGAATTTATACATCTACATATACCACGCGTTGTATCTACCCACAAGTATTGTTGTATATGTCAATCCACAAAAAACTTAATTCGAATACCGTTTGAAGCACGTTACAAGGTTTATACAAAAATTGGGATTTTCATACCAGAGGGTAACCGTTGTTGCTGCACACATATAATAGGAAAGTCATTTTATGAAGACGAGTTGGTTCACCTACGTGTTATATCTAACACCAGCAAAATAAGTTCCAAGGAAGTTGCTCATTTTTTAAAATCGCTTTCAGAAAGAGCAGAGATGTCGCTTTTCGAAAAAATTAATGAAAATGATATGCCTGAAAATCAGATAAAGATATTGACAGGACTTTGCTGGCAAAACATAATTGAATTAAGGCAGCTATTAACTTCTATGCGAAACACAAGCGTACGTACTATAACTCAAGCGTTAGTTGTATTCTTGTTTAAATTAAAAACTGGAAATTCTAATTCAGTGATAGCAGGAGTGCTGGGTTTACCATACGAACAACATGTGTCGTCATTTTTTAAAGAAGTATTAAGAAGTTTTGAGATTGATATTTTGCCTTATTTTGGATTAACCTCCATTTCTCGAGAAGACATAATAAAGAATACAAGTTTAACTGCTCGAATGTTACTAAACCTTAGAAATGATCAGCTGGTATTGATATTTGACGGCACATATATTAGGCATCAAAAAAGCTCTAATAATGAATATCAGCGAAAATCGTATTCTGGTCAAAAGAAAACCCATTTATGTAAACCGTTTACAATTTGTACCACGAACGGGTATGTAGTTGATTTTGCTGGGCCATTTTATGGTACGGAAAATGATGCTACTATTATGAAAAAAGTGTTACAAGATGCTAAACTTCAAACTCTATTACGTCCAAATGATATATTTGTTGTAGATCGCGGTTTTCGTGACGCCGTTGACTCTATCACCAAAGAAGGCTACGCCGTATTAATGCCAGCACTTAAAGGTAATCGAGCCCAGTTACCTACCGAAGAAGCCAACATGTCACGACAGGTGACTAAAATTCGATGGGTAGTCGAAGCTGTGCACGGGGCCATTGCTCAGAAATATAATTTGCTTCATAACAATCTTGATAATAAAATACTTCCAAAAGTAAGTCTATTATGCAAAGTTGTCGGATTTTTACACAACAAATTCAGTAAGCGATTAGATTCTGATGCAGGCTTAAATGAGATAATTGTTCAATACATTAAAGAGCGAATGACGTTATCAAACTCTTTAAGTGAAGAGGTAAAAAAGCAGCTCTGGAACCGTAGAAAAACAGCTTTTCAACGACTGGTATCATCAGAAATTTTGGATTTTCCACAACTAAATGAAGAACAATTAAAAATAATATTTACAGGTTCCTATCAGCTCTCATTTGCCATTTCATACCTGGCTGAAATAATGGACGACACGAGTAATCTCTGTATATATTACGTTAAACAAACCCCAAATATTATCAAGTTAAATGTTCGTTCCAGGCACGTAAATAGTAAATATTACCGGGTGTTCATTGATTATGTTCCTAATATTAACAAAATCGAAGGAATCCGAAGATATTGTTGCGATTGTCCAAATGGAAACAGGACAGTTGGATGCTGCGCCCATGTCGCAAGTGTCATATATTATTTAGCTCATGCGAGATATCTATCTCGCATTTTACGTCCTGCTGAAATTCTGTCTAAAATTTTTTTAAATGATGAAGTCACTATTGTAATAAATGAAAATAGTGATGATGATGATTGAAATTATATTTCTCATGTAACTATAATAAATAATTCTAAATAAAGTCCTCATTAATTAGTTCCTACCATCCGTATTCATACTTACCAAATTCATAATTACTCAACGAAGCACCTCTTTGATTTTGATCAGCTTTTGTGTGGTAAAAGTATATAATCCGGGAGAACGCCAGGGAGAACGCTTATCCAGGGTATGTATGTTTTTAATTTTGTCAACAATGAAATCAAATTATAACAGTCACTTTAATTAGATGCACACAATTCCTACAAATTTTGCGATAAAATAAGTTGAAGATTACTTAAAAAAATTATTGGTTACAATTGTAAAAACAATACGCACTCCGGGTTTTTTAGGCCCTGCGCGCGTACTTAGGGTTAAATTAACCCTTTCCGGCGCAGCGTGTCCGGTCAGGATACACCTAATTATAATTCTAAACTTGCAATTGGCACCAATAATATTTTAATAAAATCTCGCTTTTACAATAAAAGCTTAAATTAAGGAGTTCTTGATTTCTTAAAAAGTCGTTTGTAAATTCCGGTATCAGTCGATAATTTCTCATTTTACTAGCAGAATTTGTCCGCGCCGGAAAGGGTTAATGAATATTATATATTTTTTGGCGCGGTAGACATAACAGGACAGTACTAAAAAAATATTTTTAATTTGTTTAATTATTTTGCACAGTTGTCATTTCACGAAAACTGAAAAAATACAAAACATTTTTCAAAGTAACTCTCAATATACGCGATTGGTCTCATCTTTTTAGCTTTTATTGTTTTTCAGAAAAATACATTTTAAAAATAACGGCGCGCCTACGAACTTTTTCGAATATCTTAGACAGGTCAAGATCAGGGGTCAATGACCTTGCATTTCGTACTCTTTTAAAGAGTGTTGATAGTAGTACAAATAATAAATCAGTCCTTGACCATGGGGGCCATTTCACCATTCTTGCCTCGCTATACCTTTTTTTTTTTTTAAATGATGAAGTCAATATTGTAATAAATGAAAACAATTATGTTTGAAATCATATTTATGATGTAATTATAATAAATATTTCTAAAAAAGACCTCTTTAATTAGTTCCTACCATCCGTAACAGTAGGGGCTCGTCAGGAAGAGATGCATCAGATTTTTCTTACCACTAAAATTTACCAGAATCTTTTATATTATTTATTCGACAAACTTGGTTGATTAATTAAAACTGAAATTACTATACAATTTTACTGGTGTGAAAAATTTGCTGCAGCACTCCCTGACGAGCCGCTGCTGATCCGTGATCTTACTTATTAAATTCATAATTACTCAAAGAAGCACCTCTTTGATTTTGATCAGGTTTTGCGTGGTATAAATATATAAATGAATGAATATTATATATATATATATATTTGGCGCGGTAGACATGATAATGATAGATATAACCCTAATTATCATCATCATCTCTTCTTTCATTTATTACAACATTGGCTTCATCGCTTAATAAAATGTTTAGACAGAATTTCAATAGGACAAGTATATTTGGGGTGTAGGTCGGGGCGATCCCTAGTTTCATCGCTCCACCCACTCACTAGCCGTGTTTCCGAGTCACACTAGCCGTATTACAGTGTTACTTTTTCTTTTAAATTTGTCCGGTATCAATTTTTCTATTTTTCTTTCTTTTCCATTTAGAATTTTTATTTTAACCTTTTCTATTTTCTTCTTAGATATTACTCAAAAAGCGCCTCTTTGATTTTGATAATTTTTTGTGTGCTATAAGTATATAAATTAAAGAATATTATATATTTTTTTTGGCGCGGTAGACATAACAGAACAGTACTAAAATAAAAGATTTATACTTTGTTTCATTATTTTGCACAGTTGTCATTTCACGAAAACTCTGAAAAAAATATAAAATATTTTTCAAAGTATCTCTCAATATACGCGATTGGCCCCATCTTTCTAGCTTTTATCGTTTTTCAGAAAAATACATTTAAAAAATAACGGCGCGCGTACGAACTTTATCGAATATCTTAAAGACAGGTCAAGATCAAGGGTTAATGACCTTGTATTTCGTACTCTTTTAGAGTGCTGATACTAGTACAAATAATAATTCAGTCATTAACCATGGGGGCCATTTTGCCATTCTTACCTCGCTATACCCTTTACAACTAATTTTTTTAAATCAAATTATGAGAAGTACTATCATCTGATTTTGTTTACAAATGATATGATTAGATCAACAAAAAAATTACCATTTTAAGTCAATAAAAAAAATTATTTTAAAATGTGTCTTAGACCCCCCCCCCCTCTTTCCCCTTAAATAGATATAACAACTTTTCAGTATTTTTGTATAATACATTTTTTGGGGACCAAAGCCTCATTATTACAAGTGCAAATTTCCATTCTTTTGCTAATTAGTTATTGTCCCTTCATTTAGACGCCCAGTTAATATAATAATTATGACAAAAATTACTATTTAGAAAGAACAAATCGTGTAAGCAAAGACATCGACATAGCAGGGCTCTCGAAACTACTTGGTAACGAACCACCACTAATTCAAAAAATATATATACTTTTTTCTTAAGCCTTTTTGGCATGGATAAATTTTGTTCGTAAAATGTTGAAATGACTGATTGGCACCGGAATTTACAAACGCCTTTTTTTAAAAGTTAATATATATATATATATATATATATATATATGTAAGAAAATACAAAAAATCAGACGTATTTATTACTTTTTTAATAAATCGTCCCTCAATGTGGATACGGGCCCCATGACTAATAATCACGGGTTTTACAGGGCAACAAGAAACCTAAGTTTATCGTATTAATTTAAGTAAAACACATGGCCTTTTTAACTGGTAACCCCCCTCGGGAGATGAGAAATTTCTATACATCTACGCACTTGGTCTCCAGAACTCATAATGTAAAGACTTGCGAAAAGATTTTGTTATGTTTTAAATAAATCGTAATTAAAACCCATCCCCTTGAAGTCTGTCGTTTCATGAAAATGCGACAGTTCTTCATAGTCGGCAGTATGATACCTAGTGCGGGAAAATAATCTACGAAATATGAACATCATTAAAAATACCGGACCCACAAAGGAAAGCAAAGACAGCGGTCATTCTGACACGAAACATCGAAAGAGGCCCTGAAAAGGGGTTAACGTCTCGTCATGAGTTATCCAGCAAGCGTATTCCATGTTGGGATACTGAGATATTTTTCTATCATTCGTCGGGCCTTGCCGGATTTGAAACACGGGATTCGTGAATTTTCATCCAAAAAGTGGGTTGTATCGTGGAATACTAGGATGCTATTTTTCTGCCATTCTTCACACCTTACCAGAGCGATTTTTCTGCCTGAACGGGGCATGCAGTTGTGTGTTGATCGTTCATCCTCCGTAGTGCCATAAATCATTTCAGTCAAAGCGCTCCGATGACCGGGTGAAACTGATACTCAAGATGTTTGTGATCTATGTTTTTTTTTCTTTCTGCTTCTCTTGCGTTTCAAAAAGAGAATATACGACAACAATATATGTGACAGCAGTTTTTGGTCTGTGATTATGATCTCAGGAGAGATTGCGTGAATATATTCGACATCTACTACATGATTTATAATCAAAGGGTGGTACAGTGATTTATGATTAAAAGAATGTTTAATTTATAATATGTGAGCTCACAAGTGTACACTATTTTATTTATTTATTTATTTGTTTATATTAGTGCGCATGTTTTTTTTACCTAATTCCTTGATTATAAAACTAATTGATTAAGGTAAGTAATTTATCTCTAGTGTTATTGTTTTTATTACTTCTACAAACCATGGTTTTAAGTGTAATTATATTTTAAATTGAAAGAAAAAATGGATATCCATATTTACGTCTAATTATTTTATATAATTAATTCTTTTTATTTATTTCATTTCACAATTCTATGCAGATGCTTGTATTATGTTGATATTATTATTATTTTTTGAAGGTCATTTAGAATTTGTTTATATTTAGATTTTTAGGAAGTTGTCATAAAATTAATTTAAAATGGAAGGTATTAAAAAACAAAAAACTGTTCTTAAGGGAAAAATCACTCGCATAAAAAATATTATAAATCCCAAAATTGATAATGAAACTGTAACTCTTGAAGAGTTAGATTTATATGGTAAACAGGTTCAGGATATTGAAACCGAATTAAATAAACTCCATGAAAATGCCATTCTTCAGAGCGATGCATCGGAAACTGATCCTATAATTGATGAATATAATGAGATTGCACTTAAATTGGATAATTTAACCATAGCAATAAATACATCACGTAATAAGTTAACTAATAGTTTAAACATTCACGAGGGTGGTTCAGAAAGTCTAAATAAAACTACAGGTAATGTTTGTGTAAAAACTGTTAATCTTCCAAAATTTGAATTAAAACCTTTTCACGGAGAAGCTGATCAATGGCTTTCTTTTAAAGAGATTTTTCTTACAACTATAGATCAAAATTTGGAGTTGGGGGGCGTCTCAAAATTGCAATATCTACTGGCTAGTGTAAAGGGTCCTGCTCATAAATTAATTTCTGGATTTCCTCTCTCGGAAGCCAATTATAAAAATGCATGGGACACTCTCTGCGCTCGCTATGATAAAACTAGGGATTTAGCCATCGCACAAATAAGTAAGTTATACAATTTAAAAAACATGAAAAATTGCCCCTCTTCCTTTAAAGCTATTTTTGACATAATAGATACTTGTAATGAGTCACTTCGAATTCTAGAGTCTTTGAATTTGACTCAAAATGCTTTGGTGGATAACATGATAATTTATACTATAATTAACTATAATATTATACTATAATTTATACTATATTTAAGCAATAAATACATCACGTAATAAGTTAACTAATAGTTTAAACATTCACGAGGGTGGTTCAGAAAGTCTAAATAAAACTACAGGTAATGTTTGTGTAAAAACTGTTAATCTTCCAAAATTTGAATTAAAACCTTTTCACGGAGAAGCTGATCAATGGCTTTCTTTTAAAGAGATTTTTCTTACAACTATAGATCAAAATTTGGAGTTGGAGGGCGTCTCAAAATTGCAATATCTACTGGCTAGTGTAAAGGGTCCTGCTCATAAATTAATTTCTGGATTTCTTCTCTCGGAAGCCAATTATAAAAATGCATGGGACACTCTCTGCGCTCGCTATGATAAAACTAGGGATTTAGCCATCGCACAAATAAGTAAGTTATACAATTTAAAAAACATGAAAAATTGCCCCTCTTCCTCTAAAGCTATTTTTGACATAATAGATACTTGTAATGAGTCACTTCGAATTCTAGAGTCTTTGAATTTGACTCAAAATGCTTTGGTGGATAACATGATAATTTATACTATAATTCAAAAACTAAATGATAATCTAAAAGAACGATGGGAGCTCTCTCTTACTCATAATGATATGCCTAGTCTCACGGAATTTTTAAAATTTTTAGAGACTCATGCCAAAAGTATGCTAGCGTTGGAGAATCCAACTAAAATAGAGGTAAGTAATGTAAATTATTCCCGAAATTCTTCCGATAGATATAAATTCCCCAAAAGTCAAGAAAATACTAAATGCGGTGTTTGCCTTGAGTCGCATGCTACCCATACCTGCAGAAAATTAAGGAATATGCCCATAGATAACCGTTGGAGAACTGTCCAACTAAACAAACTATGTATCAATTGTCTGCGAGGTGGCCACTTTTCAAATAAATGTCCCTCCAAGATGAACTGTAAAAATTGCCATCGAAGACATCATACTTTACTCCATAAATATGATGTTCAGGGCAATGCAGAGACAACAATGAATACCGATTTGGCAACCCATAGTAATCAGTTTCAATCGCAAAATGTCCATGAGTATTCCCCTGATCAAGGAATACCCCATAATGCTTTATGACGGTTTATAGTCCCGGGGTACCTCAGATATGGGAATTACGATTATCATACGTATCCAAAAACTTGTCATGAGGTTCAAATACCATTTTTATTGGATAGCGGAAGTACCATTTCCCTTATTCCAGAAAACTTAGTTGCAGCCTTGGATATGACGTCTATTCAAAGCTGTCATCCTCTTAATGTTAATCAAACCCAAGGACAAGTTCAAATTTCTGAAAAACTTCACGTACCCCTCAAAATAGGAAATATCAGGCAAAATAGCACCTTATACCTAGTTAGGTCATTCTTGCCATATGCGATACTGGGAACTCCAGAATTACAAAAATTCCATATATCGATGGACTTTTATTCGAATATTCTGACTCAGGATGGAGTCATTCTTAAGTATGATGAAAACATTTCCAATAAAATTTCTCAGGGAAACTCATTCAACCATACATTAACTTTAACGAGTGATATGAATTGCAAGAAGCCGCTTCGTTCTCCTTCCAAATCAAATCAAGAAATTTTGTCGCAACAAGGACAATGTTATCTTGATACTCAAATTCTCTCGGATTATGATGACAAAAGGTTTAGTCATTGTACTACTGAAGAGAACTCACAGTTGGAAGGGCTTCTAAGCGACTTCAAGGATATTTTTGCGCGCAATAGATATGATGTAGGTAGAGTCAGATGGGAACCTCAGCGGGTAACTCTCACCTCGGAACTTCCTATCTCGCTTCGACCTTACCGTGCATCTCCTCGGGACAATGAAGAAATTCAAAAACAAATACAAGAATTACTGGAAGCTAAACTTATTAAAGAGTCCTGCAGTCCTTATTCCTCTCCCGTCACTCTGGCATATAAAAAAGGAGAAGGTAAAACGCGTCTCTGTATTGATTACAGAAAAATCAATACCATTTGTAAGACTGACTCGGAACCATTGCCCCGTATAGATTGGCTTTTGGACAGACTTGTCAATGCCAAATATTTTTCCACGCTAGATTTAGCCTCTGGCTACTGGCATATCCCACTTCATCCTTCAGACACAGAGAAGTTGGCCTTTGCAACCAATCAAGGTCTTTATGAGTGGTTGGTTCTTCCTTTTGGCTATAAAAATGCCCCAGCTCAATTTGCAAGAGCTCTTCGAAGAATCCTAGATAAACATAAAGTTAATTTTGCTACCAATTATTTTGATGATTTTATAGTTTATTCCGATTCCTATGCCGAGCATATGGATCACCTTAAAACTATATTTAACATTTGCCGTCAAGAAAATTTAAAATTAAAATTTTCCAAATGTAACTTTGCTAAATCTCAAATTGACTTCCTCGGTTATGAAATTAGTAACGGACAAATAAAACCAGACAATGCTAACACCGAAACTATTAAAAAAGTAATAAATAGGTCTGATTTTTTGTATTTTCTTACAATTAAATTGTAAGAAAATACAAAAAATCAGACCTATTTATTACTTTTTTAATAAATCGTCCCTCAATGTGGATACGGGCCCCATGACTAATAATCACGGGTTTTACAGGGCAACAAGAAACCTAAGTTTATCGTATTAATTTAAGTAAAACACATGGCCTTTTTAACTGGTAACCCCCCTCGGGAGATGAGAAATTTCTATACATCTACGCACTTGGTCTCCAGAACTCATAATGTAAAGACTTGCGAAAAGATTTTGTTATGTTTTAAATAAATCGTAATTAAAACTCATCCCCTTGAAGTCTGTCGTTTCATGAAAATGCGACATATATATATATATATTAATTAATATTAATAAATATATATATATATATATATATATTTATATTTTTACGTTAAACTATCATGGTAAAAGCAAAATTTTATTAAAATATTATTGGTGACAATTGCAAGTTTGGAATTAAAACTAGGTAGTCCCGACGTGGGACCCCTGCACCAGAAAGCATTAACATATTGTTGACTGGCGATTTTCTATGAAATCAGTATTTCGAGATAATAGAATTCCCGAATTTTTGAAAGATTTTGATAGGTATTTTCGAGATTTTTATGAAAAAATACTTTAACAGTGGTTGAAATTTCGTATAAGTCTAACAAAGAATGTCTAATTATTTGGTATAACGGCAGAATCTTTCTAATATTTTTTTCCAGGAAAATTGCTTAGGGAAAACTAAGGACGCAGTTCAAGCCCTTAGTCAACAAAGGCTGGCTTACAAAGCGCTCTCTTTTTACACAGACTAAATCAAAACTTTTTTCACTACTATTTTTGTACGGAGATTACCGTTTTATATTTATTCTGAAGATGCCGTATGAATGTTCTTTGTGTAGAGCTTTTTACTGCAACTGTTATAGTAATCTGCCGTAAAAATAATTTTAAAAAATAGTAATGGCCAAAAGAAGGACCGCTCTGAGATCTGTATTTCAGAACTACAAATATACTCTATAGATGCAAATTTCCAAAATTTTTAAAGAGCCGGCGTCCCTAAATCCAAATAATCTAATCGCCACATTGTGAAAGTAACGCAATAGCGTTTATAGGGGCAAAAAATTTCAGGAATTAAAGTGAAAAATAATCCACATATGTACAAAAGAAACAATGACAAATTACATCAAATGTGTATATTTCATTTAATCAAACCATTTTTTTTAAATTTGGATATAAATTAAGTGTAATCAGAAGAAGTTGGGAAGAAAAATCCGTTGGGCAAGATAGAGATAAAAAATATAGCTAAGGATCGCAGAACTCCTTCCTTCCCCCCTAATTTTGTCAAAGTATCGGAAAAACAACGTGAATTTCATCAAAATATTGCAGAAAAAACGCGAATTTTATTAAAGGATAGCAAAAAACGCTCTCAAATTTCGTCAAAGAATCACGAAAAAAAGCGCGACTCCCTCAAAGCGTCGCCAACAGAACGTATATTTTGTAAAAAAGATCTCTATAAAATTCTGAATTTTGTCAAAGAATCACTAAAAAACATGATTTTTGCCAAAGAATCACGAAAAAACGTAATTTTGGTCAGAGAAGCGCGAAAAAAGTCGCCACGTGGCGACTGGTGACCGTGAATCTGCACCTATAGTGTACTCATAGCAGGTGATTAAAGTGTTAATAAATACTAGTGATTAATGATTTTTTCTTTAGAAATTAATGATTTAAGTAGGCATGAGATTTCCGCTTTTTTGGACACCAGTATAATCTTAGAGAAAATGTTGTTCTGTTAAATCACAAAAATGTTTCGATTAAAGAATATAGCATTTTCTCTAAGATTTTACTGGTGTGGAAAAAAGCGGAAATCTCATCCCTGTTTAAGTAAGCATGTTTGATCACCGACTCCTCAATATTAACCTATTCGTGCCCAGCACCTTTTGCGTAAATTTTATTTGGTTGGCACCACTATTTTTAGAAGATTTAAGTTTAGTTCATTAATCACGAAAGTGCATCATTTAAATAAAATAATTATTGCTTTTCTTTTTTACCGGTGTCAAAAACAGTGCTGAATGCACCTTTTGAAGCGTCCCTAAAAAGGGACGCTAGGCACTAATGGGTTAAGACTTAGCACTGAAAAAACAACAGCGTCTATCATAAGTGGATTTTTTACACGTACGTACGGTGTCCAAAATTTTAGGACACCTGTATTTCATGAAAGATTTTTTTGACTTGTTTAAACTAAAAAAAAAAAAAAAAAGGAAAAAGTTTTTAAAAATTATTAGTGCTAAAATTCAAGGGAATGTATGCTTGCACGCGCTGAGAAATATCCGCTTTTCGATAGCCACCATTTCTGTATCTGCCTTCAGGTAATGGGGTTAGGAATAAAGAGGAATAGACATACAGTGTACTGTCTACCAGTTCTGAGTAAAGCAAGTTAGGGGGTTATCTAAAGATGGCGTCATTTTTAAAAAATCGGATCATGGCCAGGCCAAACTTATCTCCACTAAATAGATATAGAACATTTTGTCTAATTTAAGCTCCTTTTTCATAGAAATATACATTTAGAAATGAGGTAAAAAATATGCTTATTTTTATTGGTGTTAGTTTGACTAGGTATTATAGTCATTTTCGCTGGCACTGACAGTGGAATATTTACCGTAATTTCGGGTGTATAAGCCGCGGCTCAAACAATTCTTTTTAGACCCAGAAATCTTATTTAGTGATTGAAGACAAATATTTATGGCGATCTAACTAGTCATATTTGTTTCTTAAAAAATTCTGGGTCGAAAAAGAATTGATTGATCTGCGGCTTATACACCCGAAATTACGGTAAGTTGTTATAAAATGACGGAAACGTAGGGCTTGATTACCGCTAAAGTAAACTTTCACCAGTGTTAAAATGAATACATGTTTCTGTCTTTATTTATAACTGAAATTTTGCACTAATACGGCGGATTAAATAAGGAGAAAATTTCAATCTAAATTCACTGGCGGAAATTTCTCCTGGTAGTAATGAATCCCTTCGAAGCTTCACTAATTTTAAGATATGTCAGTTCTTTTTTATTAATAGTTCCATGGCTCAGGCATGGTATTCAGGGAGCGATGGTTTGATTCTTCCGTTCGCGTGAAGTCAGTGCAAAGTAAAGTTTATTTATCATACCTACAGGTGTCAGCAGGGCCTGATTACTAACGGGGCACTCTCCCACCAGGAAAAAGAAAAAAAGAATTTTTCCTTATTCATGACAGTAATCTTGTATGAAAAGGGCGTTTAAAGAAGACGAAAATTTCTATAAATTTTTTCTGGTGAGAGAGTGCCCCGTTAGTAATCAGGCTCTGGGTGTCAGAGCAGCTTCTTTTTACTGAGACAAGAACAAAATTTTACCACCACTATTACATTACGAAAATTTTCTTTACGGATTTATTTTGTAAATGTCGAAAGAAACCGCTTCGTGGTGAGCTCTTTAATTCTATTAATCTAGTAATCTACCATAAAGATATTTAAAAAAAATTCTGGTGGCGAGAAAAGTGACTGCTCCGAAGTCAGCCCCTAGTTATTCGGAATTTCTGCCTTTAAAGTCTTGGAGGAGACCGGTATATGTTATATGCACTTAATTTTAATTCCCAAATGCCACATTTACACCAGAATATTTGAATTAACTTTTGTTTCATATAATGTACGCAAAGGCAATCTTTTACTAAGTTTCGTATAAAGTTGCCTATAAATACCGGTGTCACTTAACCATTTTAACATTTTAGCAACAGAAGTGCTTTGCCCTTGAGAAGGTTAAACAAGGCGATGGTTCGCATTCGAAAATAGTGCTGCTAAAGTTAAGAGAAGTAACCTGTGACTAAGTACACTGAAAGAAAACAAATAATGTTTATAATATTTTTTAAAAATTAATAATCTTATAATGATAAAGTGCGAAATATTTTAAACAAATGTATACAGCGATTCACACAGAATAGCATTTGAAGAAAATTATTTTAACCCTTTAACGGACAAAACATTTATAATACGTACATAACATTTCTTTCAAAATACATAAATGCTTTTATTTATGTACTTGATGAAATGAAAAATTTCATTTAAAAATTCTGGTGTCAATGTGGCATTTCGCAATTAAAATTAAGTGGGATTTATTTTATCCCACCGCCCTTCAAGGGGTTAAACATTTCTATGTTGATGCCAAGAGAAGGATGTTAACATTTATTAAAATTCGAGATAAGAGAAAAAATCCTTCAAATTCTGAATAATATTTCTTTGATAAGATGATAAAAATTTAACCTGAAAGCAGTAAACAAAAAATATAGGTTCTAGATTGAAATTCCAGATTTTCTGTGCCAGAAAAAGTATATATATGATTATTAAAAATTATCGCGACGCAAAAAAACCTTTAAAATCGCCAAAAATGTTAGTTTTCTGTTAATTCAATTCATATTAACCCTTTCATTCCCAGTGAGTCCAAATGGCATCATGACATTATTTATTTTATTTGTATATTTAATTCGGATATTTCTAATTCATACCAGAAAATTAAAATAGAAATACTTGTTTTATGTAATAGCAAAAATTCCATAATTAAATGAAGAGAAATTTATCATTGAACTTTTCTGGTGTAAGTTCAGATTCTTTGAACTATGGATTTTCTAGAACGTATTTTACCATGGGAATGAAAGGGTTAAAAAAAGTGTACTGTTAATAAAACTTAAAATATTAAAGTTCCGCCTGAGAATAACAAACCTACAATCTTCTGTATGAAAGACTAAAGCTCTACCACTACTCTACGGGTACTCGGCAACACTTGCTGATATTAAGATTATGTTTTGAAATTGAAAACGAGCGACTTCATTTAATTAAAATAATATAAGTCATTTTCAATATTTAATGATTTTGGGTATTAAGCTGTACTTTTTTTCAATGTAATTTAAATAATTTTTTAGTGTGAGGCTGTGACGGGCAGACAGACAGACTCAGAAGCGATACTGTAAAAGAATAATTTAAAGGTATTGATTTCCACTGCAGATATTTTAAATATCCAAATGCATCATATTCCCATACACTTAACATTACCTGAGATGTTGACAGACTAACAGCCTTAAATAAACATAGACAAAAATAGAATCGAATAGTCTTGTAGTGATATAACATTGGCGCGGCAGTTGGGTTATTGCTTCCTCAAAATTTTATTGCTATTCTTCGCGATAACAAATCTTAGAAAATCTGTCATTACATAATATGAAGAATGAAGCATAATAATGCATAATATGAAGAACATAATATGCTGTTTAACCCTTTGAGCTCTGATGGTAGAATTTTCCACCACATAATTTTAATTCCGAAATGTCACTACGGCGCAAGGAAAATTCAACCAAATTTATTTGAAAAAGGTTTAACGCCTTTTTTAGTGTATACCCTTAATCGGTTTTTTTCTTTGCAAAATACTGGAGCCAGTGTGACATTCGGAGTTTTCAAAAAATTTACCCATCAGAACTCAAAGAGTTAAATTTAATAGCGTCAAATGGTTATCTGATGAGCCATATTTTTCATCAATTCTCTTGTCATAAAACTTTTTATCAGCAATGGAAGAAAAAAAATTTAATATAGATTCTATTGTTATTAAAAGATTATAAAATCTAGAGTAGGCTCAAGAAATTGCTGTGAGGGAGAGGTCAATAACTCTTTCTAATTCCGACTGGTTACCGCCCTGCTGCTGTGCCTTATATAAATAACTATAATAAATAACTATTTAAATTTAATAGTGTCAAATGTAAAATGAATAATATGAACTTTAAAATATGAACTTTAAAATATATAATTTTTTATATTTATTTTATATTTATTTAGTGTCAAATGCTTATATGATGCGTCATTTTTTTCATTACTGCTCTTACCATACTTTTTATCAGAACTGAAAAAAAAATGTAATAAGAATTGTATTATTATTAAAAGATTAAAAAATCTAGAGGAGGCCCAAGAAAATGCTTTGAGGAAGGAGTCGCTTTTAATCCCGTCGCGTTATGGCCCTGCTGCCAATGCCTTTTTTAAAATAATTAATATGATGCATATTATTTAAATTTAATAATGTCGAATGATTACATGTTTTTTTTCTCCGCTGCTCTTGTAATAAACCTTTTTATCAGAAATGAAAAAAAGCAATATATATTCTATTATTATTAAAAGATTACGAAAATTTAGAGGAGGCTCAAGAAATTGCCATAAGGGAGGGGAGGGGGCACTCTCTACTTCTACCGTAATTTCTGGCGTACAATCCGCGGTTCAAACAATCATTTTTCGACCCAAATTTAAGAATAAAATGTAACATTTTAGATCGCTGTAAATATTTGACTTAAATTACTAAATAAAATTTCTGGGTTGAAAATGAATTGTTTGATCCGCGGATTATACGCCGGAAATTACAGTAATGTCGTCTGATTATGGCCCTCTGCATTTTTCCTCGATAAAACTGGGTACTTGTAACCGGCAGTCTCGCCATCACCAAGCCTAACTGTAATACCATAGCTGCCGACACTTATATGCTTTTATGTGCAAAAATATTTGATAAAAAATTTTACCATTTTTAAACCCCGTAATCTGCCGATTAAACTTGACAAAAATTTCCATTAATTTTTTTATGATACAAAAAAGCGTTAGATTTGACAGCGATATAACACAATTCAGTTATAGCCTGTCTTTAACTCTAAAACAAAATGCAATAAAAACTGACAAAAACGTTATATTTTAATAATTTTAGCATTTTAATAATTCTGTAAAGATAAACGAGAGAAAATTCTAAACAAAAGTATACAGTGAAATCTCCAAGAACAACAATAGGAGAAGGATAGCTTTAATTTAAACAATGTCACGGTCTTTAACGCTCTCGTATCTTCAGCCTTCAGCCTGAATTCAATTAAATCAACCATTTCAGTAGCTTCCGCATTTGTTTGTTAACTTAAGATGACTTAATGTACTAGCTGACAGAACGAGAGAACCGTTTCAGAATTAATTTAGAAGGCGGACGCATAAATAAATTATTTACGCGTGACTGGGAGAGTTTTTTTTTTAGACAGAATCTAATCAAGAGAATGTATTAGAAACACTATAAGTAAACATTGGTGAATATTTTAGCAAATAACAAAGATTGCATTCTATCATCTTAGTTCTTAAAATAGAACGAGAAGTCAATAGATACTTTTTCTTGATTACTTTAACACTGAACATATCGGGAATTTTATTGAAGGTTTTTAAAAATATTTAACACCAGAATTTTTATTTTAAACTATATTTATTTAACTTGTTTTTGTGTGAATTGCAGTAATTCCTTAAAATTCTCTAGAGTTAACCCATTCGTGCCCACCACCTTCTGCACAAATTTAATTCGATTGGCACCACTATTTTAAAAAGAATTAAGTTTAGTTCATTAATTACGAAAATGTTTCAATTAAATAAAATAAAGAATGCTGTTCTTTTTTTACCGGTGTGAAAAACAGTGCTACATGCACTTTTTGAAGCGTCCATAAAAAGGGACGGTAGGTACTAATGGGTTAAGTTCCGCGGGTGTCAACACCGCGACCGCAAAACTGCAATTTTTAAATTCTGTTCACACAACTATAAAAAGAAAAAAAAAGTAATACACTTTTCCGGCAAATGTTGTCAACGTGTGTGTAATCAAATATCAAATCAAAATATCTTCCTTGGGTTTGAAACACCAGTTGATGGTATATTTATTGTTAAACGATAAAAAATATTTTTAAAAGTAATTTTTTTAAAAACTTTTTCAATGAATTTATCCTCTATCTACCTAACATTTGTTATATCTAGTAATATGTATTTTAATGTACAGCAAAAAAAAAAAAAATAAAATAAAAATAAAAATAAAAAATAAATAAAATAAAATAAAATAAAATAAAATAAATAAGTGAATAAATAAAAATGATAGTTCAAAGCCAAATGTATGTGTAATGTAAGACTCGTATATAAAGCATTCGTGATCGAGTCATGGTTTGAAATATGACAGAATGAATGATTTTAGTAACAATGAATCATTCGAGCATATTTTTTCACATATTGAGGCATATATTTCCCATAAAACTGTTAATAAAGATGAACTGACATATCCTTAAAATAGTGAAGCTTTAATTGTAACCACTTTTGCAGAGGTTGATTACCGCAGTGAAAAACTCCCACCAGTCAATTTAAATAGAAATTTTCTTCTTAATTAAACGCTTAACGCAAACTTTCTAACATAAATACTGGAGAAACAGATATTCATTTTTACATGTTTCAATTTATTTTGGCGGTAATCAGGCTGTATGATTCCACCATATACAGAGCCTGATTACTAACGGGGCACTCTCTCACCAGAAAAAAATTATAGAAATTTTCGTCTTCTTTAAACGCTCTTTTCATACAAGATTACTGTCATGAATAAGGAAAAATTCTTTATTTCTTTTTCCTGGTGGGAGAGTGCCCCGTTAGTAATCAGGCCCTGACCATATACTGATAATTTCTTATCAGTGTCAATGAAAAAAAATTATACTAAATGGGTAAAGTGACATCGGTAAAAGGAAGTAGAAATTTTTGCCACATCCGCGAGAAAATATTTCCATGAATGAGGCACTTAAACAAGAGAAAATTTTATATTCAAATTTATTGGTGATAATTTCGCCCTAGCGTAATTGTTCATCCGATTTACAGAGCTGCCAACTTCTACGCCTTCGTAAATCTTATAAACTTGTTTGGAACCACAAAATATTTTTAGTAAAATGTATGCCAAATGCATTCAATGTTATGTATTGCAGTACATATTGCCAATTATTAAATAAATTTTCTTTTTCCAATATGTTTATTTAACTGTAAATAGGCGTAGAAGTTGGCAGCCATGGATTTAAAAAACAGCCTCCATCTTGTGCCAATCTCCTCAGTTACTTTACTCGCACCTGGCAGACACTATACTGCACATGCCTCCCCCTCTTTGTTCATAATAGAGGTCTGCACGGGCCGGGCCTAGTCACTAATCTTTTCGGGCCGGGCCGGGCCGGGCCGGGCTCACGCCTTAATTTTTTTGCTGGAGTATCAGGCCGGGCCTAACTTTTTTTCCCGTACGAAGCCGAGACTGATTTCATTCTTCCTAGTTTTACGGACCAAAATAATCAGTTTCTATTGAATCTTCCTATATGAAAATCCTTTTCTCGACTCTTCATAAATAAGTAAAATTTGGCTTTGTCCAAAAATTTTTGCAAAAAAGGCATATACTTTTAAGACGTCATTATTCTACAACTGAACATTAGAATTTATTCCTTTTAAAGTATCGTAGTACTAGGCTAAAGTACTAGGCGTTTTAAAATAGAATTAAACAGATTAAAAAAAAAAAAAAAAAAAAAAAAAAAAAAAAAAAAAAACATGATTATGACAGAATTTTCTTTTAAACTGAAAACTGCAAGTTTCTTTTAAACTGTTCATCCATGCAAAATGAATACAACAGTACGCGAGAAAAAAATATACTAAATATTTGCATCTGTTAAGAAGGGAACGTATTTATTTATTTATTTTTTCTTCTAAAGAGATTCCGTATTAGGAAATTTTATTTTTACCATGTACCATTTTTTAGATTTTTTTTGTCTCCATTACATGGAATATGATTAATATTATTAATGATAACTGAAACATTTGTATACAACAAACAAAGGTTCATTAAAAACGTAAATATCGCAGCCTACGGCACTTCTGCATAAATGGAGATTACAAACATGGAAAAAAAAAACAGACTAATATAAGTTTATTTGATCAGAACTCTTCCGTAAGAGTAAAGATCAATGTTCTGTAGAAATTCATTCGAGTCGGGCCAAATTGTAAACTTTTTTCCGGACCGGGCCGAGTTCGGGCCGAAATTTTAACTTTCTGGCCGGGCCGGGTCGGGCCAATATTTTTTTCGTTCGGGCCGGGCCGAGCTCGGGCCGAAATTTTAACTTTCGAGCCGGGCCGGGCCAATATTTCTTTCGTTCGGGCCGGGCCGGCCCCGGGCCGAAATTTTAACTTCGGGCCGGGCTCGGGCCTGGAAATTTCGGCCCGTGCAGACCTCTAGTTCATAACTCCATTATATTTTCCAACCGCTATATATATTTTTAATCAATTACCACCAACAATTTTTCCGCCATAATGTGACAGTCCAAACAACTACCTCCCAGTATGCGTGAAAAATATTATAATATCTGGGAAAATTGCCATTAGTAAAAAGAAATAGAAAATTAAACCATGTTATCCGCTTCGCGATGGGAGACTTTTGCGAAATTTTTAATGTTTTGTCACCAGTTTTTAAAAACAGAAATTTGTTCCTTATTAAATCGAGAAAAAACCCCGATTAAAAAAGACAAATTTTACTGGTGGGGATAAACACGATTCTTAAGCCTTTTTGCGGCACGTATACGTGTTGCTCGTCCCCAAGGGGTTAATGAGAAAATTCCATCTTGAAAAAACCGCTTATATAAGGAAAAATCTCCCATTCAAAATTTACTGGTGGAAGCTTAATTCTAAAATGCTATTTGACACTAAAATTTTGCAATAAAATTTTGCGTTTATATTGGACATGAAGAGAAGCTTTTACTTTTTGGAAATAAATTTTATTTCAATTCCTGGCGTCAAGCTGTCATTTCGACATTTTAGCAACGTAAGTACTTTGCCCTTGGAAGGGTTAAATTGCGTTTTATACACTAGCCTACTTTTAAAAAACAAGGAGCCAGGGGTTAAGGATTTGAATACGGAATATTTTTTTTAATCTTCGTCTTATATAATCGCGGTTGTTTTTCAAAGAAAATTAAAAAATAATAGTGGTACTCAAAATTCGTTATCCTTGGTATTTATTTATTAGAGATTTTTTTATATTATCATTGTTCATATTATCATAATATTATCCATTTTTTTATTTTTTATTTTATTTTCAAATAAAATTAATTATTTAAAAAAATATATTAAAACCATAAAAAAAATATTTGATACTTTTTACAGAGGTCAGAGGAAATTAAAACGCCTTGAAGTAAATTTTAGCATGATCAGATTTGAAATTTATATGATAATGTAGAATAGTAAAGTTTGTCCTAATCACATTTGAAATTTATATGATAATGTAGAATGGTAAAGTTTGTTCTAATCACATTTGAAATTATATGAAAATGCAGTGTAGGAAAATACTTAATGAATATGCAACTTAAATCGAAACCTCAATTACTTAGTGAAGGTAGTCTCCTCTGTTTTGTAAGTTAACATGTGCACGTTCGCTGCTCTAGACCAATTAATAAAAGTCAAAGACTGAAACAGTATTCAGTAAAGCAAGCTTGCATTTCGATGAGGAAATAGGGAGTCGCTTTACGACTTGCTAAGCAAATTACTTCTTCAAGAGTCTGACTTGATAATTTTGCATTGCGTTAGTTTACTTTGATTAACTAATTAGGGGCTGTGCAAATATAACGTTATCATTTTAGGGGTCTGTAAGATGATATCGTACGATATCTCTAGGGGAAGTGGGTTGTCTTTTGATATCGGTATCATTTTTGATCCAATCACGTTTCTCTCTTTTTATTTGTAACATGGTCTTTGGTACAAAATAGTATGTTTTTTTTTTAGCCTGTTATCCATTTTTTTTATGAAAATACGAAGTTATTATTAAAATCACTAAATTATTATAAAATAACTTAATTCTAAAATATGAAATATCTCAACAGTTGATATTCCTATTCTTTTTCATATGCATATGCATGTATAATCACGGTTTGAGAAATCATATGTGAAGTATATTTGAAATGAGGCTTGTGTTTACTAAGTAAAAGAGAAACAGAAGGAATATTGTCCACCTGTTTTGTTGATAAGAATTTCTATCTGTTCCCCACACCTCCTCTATTCGGGACAAGTGCAACAGAACTTTGTTACTGTTGAATGTATTATTGAACAAAAAGCTCATAAAACGTTCATAACTCATAAACCTCATAAAAACCTTCCTACCCTGTTGAAATTTTACTCAAACTTGATTAAAATATTTGACACCAGAATTTTTATTTAAATCCATTTAACATATTTATTTAACTTAAATCTTTGCGTTATTTATTTAATTTACTTTATGAAAAATTTTCTGGTTGAATAGAATGAAACGCATTATAGGACTGGGTGGATTAGACCCATTTAGGGTAGGAAGGTTAAAAAGTAACTATATCTTTTAAGTGTTATTTGATATAGAGTTTTTTCATATGAAAAATAATACTTTATTGACTTCTCTTCATTTGAATCATGAAAGTATGCGAGAAATAAATATAATCAGTTTTGTACATCACTTCAAACAAAATAAATAAATTCTAGAAATTAAGAAAAATTACATTTTGATAACGATATCATTAATGAGGGGGGGGGGGAGAGGGATGATAATGTAGGATATCGGAAGGGGGGGGGGTTCCAAAATTATCAAAATGGTAATATCGTTATATTTACACAGCCCCTAACTGGAGTCAGATATTTAATAAGGCTTTCTGTTTACTTTTAAGGGGATCTTTTCGTCAATTTTGTTAAATTTTAAAAGTATAGTTCAAATGGTGAACTCACTGCATTTCAATGTTCAATGTACAATTTGAAAAAAAAATGCATATTTAATTAAAATTTTAAAAGCGTTTTATAAAAATTGATTTTTTTCACATCTCTATCAATTTTTTAAATATTGGTATTTTTGCCCATTTTTAATAAAAAGATTTTCAGATACACTGCTCGACATTGAAAATGCAACACCAAGAAGGAGTGGTCAGAAAGTGATGAAATTTGGGGAAAAGACAGAGACAGCAAAGAGCATTAAGTGATCTTTATTTCAAAATGATAATCAGAATACAGAACGAGAACGGCGTCGGCTCAGTAGGGTGTAGGACCACCGCGAACTGCGATGAACGAAGAAACATGTCTAGGCATGGAGTCAATAAGAGCCTGGATGGTGTCCTGAGGGATCGCTTTCCATTCCCTTTCAACCATTTGCCACAGTTCATCTTCTGAACGAGGCAGGGGCAGAGCCCGCAAAACGGTATCCAATCACATCCCACACATGTTCGATTGGTGACAGATCAGAAGAGTACGGTGGGCAGGGAAGCATCTGTATATCTTGCAGAGCATGTTGGCACATGCGAGCACTGTGTGGTCGGGCGTTATCCTGCTGAAAAATTGCATTAGACTGCCCCTGAAGGTAGGGGATTGCCACTGGCCGCAGTACATTATCCAAGAATCGTTGGGCCGTCATAGTGCCTTAAATACGAACTAGAGGTGGCATGCAATTATACGCAATAGCGCCCCAAACCATTGTGTCACGTTGTCGCGCGGTGGGGCGTCCCACAGTTATTGCCGGATTTGATCTGTCTCCACGTAGATGCCACACACGTATTTGGCGACTGTCACTGGATAAACAGAAGCGTGACTCATCTGAGAACGCAACGTTTCGAAATTCTGCCATCCAAGTCGCTCTAGTACGGCACCATTCGAAACGTTGGCGTCTATGCTGTCGAGTCAATGGCAGTCTTCTTAACGAACGCCTTGAGCACAGGCCATGTTCAACCAACCGATGGAAAATGGTTCTGGTCAACACGGAAACATCCAGGGTATCTTGTACATGCTGCAGAATCGAGGTACAAGTGACTAGCGGGCCCGCCACAGCTTGTCGGTGGATGCGTCGATCCACGCGTGCTGACGTCACTTTGGCTGCACCTGCACTCCTCAATCCTGCCACATTTCTTTGTTCCAACCATGTTCGTCATAGTTGATGCACCGTGCTCGCATCCATGTGGGTATCAGCTGCGATTTGACGTAAAGACCAATCCCCCTTCTCAGTCCCATCACCATACCTCTAGTAAAATCGTCAGTCTGCTGGAAGTGCTTTCATTGACGGCGGCCTGGCATTCTCTTCTATACACGTATCCTCCGAGACAAAAACAAAATTTCTTCGATAATTCGTCTGGCAGAAATAGCGACACGAATATTGCCCATTCTACAAGTTTCTTCCCTTATATCTTACATCACGTGGGTCGGAGACCTACGCATTTCATATCATTTGCATAACTCAGTGACATGCGCCTACTCTGAAAGGGTATAGCGAGATAAGAATGGCGAAATGGCCCCCATGGTCAATGACTGAATTATTATTTGTACTAGTATCAGCACTCTAAAAGAGTACGAAATGCAAGGTCATTGACCCCCCATCTTGACCTGTCTTTAAGATATTCGATAAAGTTCGTGCGCGCGCCGTTATTTTTTAAATGTATTTTTCTGAAAAACTATAAAAGCTAGAGAGATGGGACCAATTGCGTATATTGAGAGATACTTTGAAAAATATTTCATATTTTTTTCAGAGTTTTCGTGAAATGACAACTGTGCAGAATATTGAAACAAAGTATAAATCTTTTATTTTACTACTGTTCTGTTACGTCTACCGCGCCGAAAAAAATACATAATATTCTTTAATTTATATACTTATAGCACACAAAAAATTATCAAAATCAAAGAGGCGCTTTTTGAGTAATATCTAAGAAGAAAATAGAAAAGGTTAAAATAAAAATTCTAAATAGAAAAGGAAGAAAAAGAGAAAAATTGATACCGGACAAATTTAAAAGAAAAAGTAACACTGATATACGGCTAGCGTGTGTCAGAAACACGGCTAGTGGGACATTGAAATAGAGCTAGTGAGTGGGTGGAGCGATGAAACTAGCGATCGCCCCGACCTACACCCCATGTATGCTTGTCCTATTGAAATTCTGCGTAAAAAATTTTTAAGCGATGGAGTCAATGTTGTAATTAATGAAAGTAGAGATGATGATAATTATAGTTAGACCTATCATTATCATGTCTACCGCGCCAAATATATATATATATGTATATAATGTTCTTTCATTTATATATTTATAGCACGCAAATCCTGATCAAAATCAAAGAGGTGCTTCTTTGAGTAATTATGATTTTAATAAGTGAGATCACGGATGGTAGGAACTAGCTAAAGAGGTCTTTTTTAGAATTATTTATTATAATTACATCATAAATAAGATTTCAAACATCATTATTTTCATTTATTACAATTTTGACTTCATCATTTAAAAAATCCCTGTCGGCTTGGCCTATAGGCGGAGGTAGATTTCGAAGAGTGCTCATTTCAACAACAAAAAAGAAAATTTGATTACAGATAAACCCAGTTTAACAACTTTATTTGTCCTCTTTTGAAAATTTTTTAATTTCATTTTTCTGTAAGGACTGGTTTTATCTGAATCATCTTAAGCTAAATTCGGATCAAATGCTCATTTTGACAACATATTTTGAAATAATTCTGACTTTATTAAAAAATCGACTAATACGGTATATTATATAGTTCTTAATAACAAAAGACTGCCAATTGAATGCGTTTGAGAACAAAATTGAATTTAAAAATGAGTTATAAAATAACCAATTTTGAATACAACCTTAATTCTTAATCATGATAGCTTCGGGAAATTTTGCGCGAGTGCCCCCTATGTCACCAACAGAAACTGTTTTTTATTCGAGTCACTATATAATCTAGCATCCTCTTCAGTAGCGATAACTTTCTTTCTTCCACGAACTTTATGCACAAAAATGTCACAAACTTTACATTGCACGAACATTATTGTCACCGTAGAACTTTCGACGGCCGTAAACAATTATTCTCACCTAATTATGACAAACCAGTCAATTGTTTATGTATTGTTGTCTTGACACAGCAAGACTAATAAAAGATACGTAAAATCGTATTATTAGGATGAGCGAAGCGAATCCTCTACTAGGCCACTCAAATGACATTTTGTCGTACGCCTTACAAAAAAACTATACAGTATTTTGACTTGAAATTAAACACAAATATAAATTATGATCTGTAGATTTGCAGAATATTATTTTTTTTACAGAAATACTTTTCAAAAAATTATTATTTTAATTAATTTATTTTACATGTTTTTCCATTACAAACGCATTTTTTCAAATAAAAAGTAAAACACGTACGTTTTCAGAAGAAAAACTTAAATCATGGGGTCAGTAATTATAGCTAGAATCATCATTAAATGAATAAAATATATTTTCATTATTCTGACAAAATATCTCAAAAACTGCTTTCAGATTTTCAAACTATGCTCATTCCTTTTAATTATGTATAGTTTCGTGATTTATTTTATAAAATTTATAAAATACTTTTTTTTTTAGAAAAATTATAGCATATTTTTAATGAATTAAAATTTGTGAAAATTTTCCTATTAACATTCAATTATAAAAGTATTTTTCTGTGTTAGGAATTCAAATACACAATTTATTCTTATTTTGTGAAATCATTTAAGCAGACGATATTTAAGAATTTTAAAAGAATTGCATTATATTTTTGTGAAGTGGCAATAAAAGAATTGTAAACAAATAAAATTAATATTTTGTATAATTCTACTTCGAAAATATTATTATTTATACCAGTCTTATATCATTAATAAACAATCTGAGGAAATTTTTAGTTATTTGGTAAAAGTAAATTTTTAAATTAAAATGTGCCGAAACATAAAATTATATTTTTGCTTAATAAGGATGCAAAAGTAATTTAAAAAATATATTATTACTTTCAAATATTTATCGTATAGCATAATACTTCGCGAATCCAAACAAAGCATGGCTTTTGCTAGTATATATAAAACCCTTCCGGGGTCAACCTATCCACGAGAAAAAGAAACTCATTCACCAATGAAAACGTTTCATAGTCGTAATGGAGCGTTCTCATTGGTCAGATTTACATTGGGAGCTGTAAATGATATCACTACATTTTACTTCGCTTTGAAATCTTTCCACGATTTCAAAATATATATTTAATTAAAACTTTTTATTAAAGGAAAGCAAAGGTGCGTTTTAAATGCAATATTGTTAAAATTTTTATATTCGGGTTGCTTTAATTTTTTTTTCTTTACAGCCGTGAATGACTCTTGAGAATTTCAAATGTATAAAAAACATTGTGAAAAGTTATCTCCGATTTAAAAGGCAATCTATTTTCTGACCAATTACATCGTTCCATAGTCGTAATGGAGTGTTCTCATTGGTCAGATTCACAGTGGGAGCTGTAAATGATGTCTCTACATTTTCTTTGCTTTGATATCTTTTCACGATTTCAAAAACAATATTTAATTAAAACTTTTTATTTAAGCAAACCGCGGGTGCGTTTTAAATTTCATTATAATCCCCACCCCCATCTACCAGGTAGTTTTGCTATAGTTTTAAATGCAGATTTCTGTTGAAATTTTCTTTCTTTCTTTTTTCTTTTTCTTTTTTTTTTTTTTTTTTTTGTTAGATTTTTTTCTCTCCAAGTTTAATCGCTGTTTTATCAAAATTGTTTCAGTCTAAAATGGCTATGATTGACCACAGTTGTTATAATTTTTTATAATCCTTTAAAAATGCAAACACATCATTTTGACGGGCTATCTTCTAGTTTTATAATAACTATCCACTGACTGATGGATTAAAACAGCAAAATCTCCCTACGAATATCATAATGGGTATTTACGTCGGGGCGACCGCTAATTTCACTACCTTACTCACTCAATACCTGTATGTCTGTGCCTCACTAACCGTATATGAGTATTACTTTTTCTTTTAAATTTGTCCGGTATCAATTTTTCTTTTTTTCTTCCTTTTCTATTTAGAATTTTTATTTTAACCTTTTCTATTCTTAGATATTACTCAAAAAGCGCCTCTTTGATTTTGATCATTTTTTGTGTGCTATAAGTATATAAATTAAAGAATATTATGTATTTTTTTTGGCGCGGTAAACATAACAGAACACTACTAAAATAAAAGATTTATACTTTGTTTCATTATTTTGCACAGATGTCATTTCACGAAAACTCTGAAAAAAATATGAAAATTTTTTCAAAGTATCTCTCAATATACGCAATTGGTCCCATCTTTCTAGCTTTTATAGTTTTTTAGAAAAATACATTTAAAAAATAACGGCGCGCGTACGAACTTTCTCGAATATCTTAAAGACAGGTCAAGATGGGGGGTCAATGACCTTGCATTTTGTATTCTTTTAGAGTGCTGATACTAGTACAAATAATAATTCAGTCATTGACCATGGGGGCCATTTCGCCATTCTTACCTCGCTATACCCTTTGCATAAATTTCTGACCACTCCTTCTTGGTGTTGCATTTTCAATGTCGAGCAGTGTATGTATTACACAAGACTGCGAAAGCGTTGCCCATGACCTCCTTTTTTTTAAATTCAAATTTCTAGATTGACCACATTTTTCTGGAAAGGTAAAATTCTCCTTATTTCCGCCTTAATTAATATGTCATTAAAAAAGATGAACTTTACAATTTCAAAAAAGTTGTGCCAATCCAGAAATCTGAATTAAAAAAACTTAACCACTGCGCATGGATTTTTCGATGCATCTAATGTTACATTTAACATATATATATATATATTTTGTGATATATTTAGTGTAAACCGATAAAATCTACAGAGTTATCACATATGTAATAAAGAACGTATAGAAAAAAGTTTAAACCTTTATCTCAAATACACACACACACACACACACAAAAGGCCGTACAATTTTTAATACATAAAAGTGAGGAAAATGTGAATACAGAGAAAAGCCATTTAAATTTTAATTTGTGTTGGAAATTACGTTGAGTGTATTAGCAAAACTTACAATATCTCACTATGTAATTGATGTATGGGTAAAAAAGAGTTGTCCAAATATTCAAAATTAAACAGGCTTTTATTTAATACTAAAAAAAGAAAATAGATTTTTTGATCAATAGTGAGGTGAACTGTCATCTTTTTAACTATAAAAATACAAAAAGTTAATGCTTAATTTTGTTTAACTCTTTGAGCTCTGATGGTTGAAATTTCTACCACTTTATTTTAATTCCGAAATGCCGCAGTGGAACCAGAATATTCAACCAAATTTATTTGAAGAAGGTTTAATGCATTTTTTTTTAATCCGTGTGCATAGTAAACAGAATTTTTTCTTTGCAAAATACTGGTGCAAATGTGACATTAGAAATTTTGAAGAAACTTACCCACCAAAGCTCAAAGGATTTAAAGGCGGATAAATTTTGATCGAAAAATGATGAAATAACAGATCATAAAGTGACAATAGTCAAATAATCAATAAATCAAATAATAAAGTGGCATCAGAATTTACAAACCAATTTCTTCGAAAATAATAAACTGGTTTTTCTACATTATTGTTATTATTATTATAAAATCAAAGTTTTATTAAATTTTCTTGGTGTCGATCTCAGTTTGTAATTAAAATTGGGTGGTCACTCAGCGTGACCCCCCCCCCCCCCTTGAAATGGTGAAGCTTGTTTACTCCATTACAATTTCTAAAAGCACGAAAATTAATAAATAATTATTATTGCTGCTTATTTGCTTAACCATCCATCTATGCACGCCCATGGTAGCATAAAGGCTATCATCAGTGTTCCCGTTTTAGTTAGTTAAATATTCTGCATTCACACCAAATGATTAAAATAGAAATCTCTGCTTTATCACTTTAAGAGTCAACCCGCACGATCTTGCGGGTTAGGCATTCAATTAAATATTTGCTTCTCAGTCGTATGTAATGAAAACCCGAATCGAACAATTGTTCTGGGTTGCAGAAAGAGTAAAGTATCATTTTTTATCAACAGATAGTGTATGCTGTTCTAGTTTTACTTTCAGCCGTCATTACAAGTACAAGGGATACATCTCATTGGGTCTTAAAGGGTTATGTAACCATTTGTAATCCGTTATCGACACTGGGGTGACATCATTTTACCTTGCAAAAAAGTTTTTTTGGCAATAGTAATAAAGGAAAATAAAATTTGTTTTATTTATTACAACATTTTTGAAATTGCTCAGTTGAAGGAATTTGTATAATAAAATAAAATACAATAAATACAATAAAATTTGTGTAAAAAATGCCGGAGTCTGAAGTGTTAATAACATACATTTCGTTATTTGCTTATGCATTGATATTTAACAATTACACAATAGCTGGGAATTTTATCCACACATCCTACACATGTACACCGTGTGACCAAAAGTACTAATAACATAAAAAAATAAAAATAAATAAAAGCTTTGAAAGAATCATTGTCATTTTTATAACTTTTCTGTTTGAAAATATTAACAAATAAAATATTTCTCAAATAAAGCACTACTGAAAAGTTAACATGTTACCCATTTAAAAGCAACTTCTCATATTTTTCAAAAGATAAGGAGAGTTCATAAGTAATTCTTGAAAAGCAGAAAGTTTCCTTAACAAAAAGACTTTATAAAGAATCTTAATGTTTTCTGCACGAGTGTAAAACATCCAAGATTTATAAAATGAAAAGCATCTACATTTTACAGTAGAAAATAATTTCCATTCATTTATGAACGCGTATTTAAAATTTCCGGTTTCAACGGCTGTAAAATCTGCAAAACACATCCTTATCGTTACCTAAGTTGCTGTTTGAAAACTAAAATAGCAAACTTATATTAGTTTCAGAAGTACTTTTATGAGCAGTTTTTATGAATCTTTTCTTTCATAAAGGTGTTTTAGATTGCACTATTTAAAGGGGTACTTTTATCACATGAAATTTACTTTGAACATTTATAACTCGAAGCTATTAACAAGGAATTTGATTAATGGAAAGTGTTTTATTCGTGAGATTTAGACTAGCTTTAATATTAAGTTATATTTAAAACTCAAATAAATTTTCTTCACGTGCTTAATAAAAAAGTAATTCCAAAAATCTGGTACCAATGTAACATTTAGCTATTTAATTTAAGTGGTCACTAGGAATTACAGCCCTAGATTGAACTAATCGCAGATACTTGTTATTAAATATGGCAAAATTTGCTTTTCGGAAATAGTGGTGTTTAAAATTAAGTATTCTTTCGAACCTTTTACGGAGAACGAAGCACGAACAGTATATATAGCTATATTAACACATATGCATTGATATTTAACAATTAAACAATAGTTTCTTTGGAATTTTATCCACGTATCCTACACAAGTATACCGTATGACCAAAAATACCAATAACATAAAAAACAAAAAGAAATAAAAGCTTTAAAGGAATCATTGTCATTTTTATAACTTTTCTGTTTGAAAATATTAACAAGTAAAATATTTCTAAATGAAGAATTACTGAAAAATTAACATGTTACCCATTTAAAAGCAACTTCTCATATTTTTCAAAAGATAAGGAGAGCTCATAAGTTACTCTTGAAAAGCAGAGTTTCTTTTAACAAAAATACTTTATAAAGAATTTTAATGTTTTCTGCTCGAATGTAAAACATCCAAGATTTATAAAATGAAAAGCATCTACATTTTACGGTAGAAAATAATTTCCATTCATTTATGAACGCTTATTTAAAATTTCCAGTCTCAACGGCTTTAAAATCTGCAAAACACATCCTTATCGTTTCCTAAGTTGCTTTTTGAAAACTAAAATAGCAAACTTATATTAGTTTCGGAAGTACTTTTATGAGCAATTTTTATTACTCATTTCTTTTATAAAGGTGTTTTAGATTGCTTTATTTAAAGTGGTACATTTATCATATCAAATTAACTTTGAACGTGAAAGTATCAACATGGAATTTGATTAATGGAATGTGTTTTATTCGTGAGGTTTAGACTTGCTTTAATATTACAAATACAATAAAATTGTTAAAATACAGGTTTAAAAATTGTGCACATTTAAATCTTAAACAAAAATATTCATAAAAAAGCATTTTTTCCGAAATGTCACAACGACATCAGAAAATTCGAGCATATTTATTTGAAAAAGGTTTAATGCATTTTTTCTTGTAATCGTAAACCGTTTTTTTTCTTTGCAAAATACTGGTGCAAATGTGACATTTGGAATTTTGAAGAAATTTACCCACCAGAGCTCAAAGGGTTAAAAGCAGAAAGTTTCTTTAACATAAAAACTTTATAAAGAATCTTAATGTTTTCTGCTCGAGTGTAAAATATCCAAAATTCATAAAATGAAAAGCATCTACATTTTACGGGAGAAAATAATTTCCATTCATTTATGGACGCGTATTTAAAATTTATGGTTTCAAAGGCTGTAAAATCTGTAAAACACATCCTTATCGTTTCCTAAGTTGCTTTTTGAAAACTAAAATAGCAAACTTATATCAGTTTCAGAAGTACTTTTATGTGCAATTTTTATTAATTTTTCTTTCATAAAGGTGTTTTAGATTGTGCTATTTAAAGGAGTACGTTTATCATATCAAATTTACTTTGAACATTTATAACGCTATTAACAGGGAATTTGATTAATGGAATGTGTTTTGTTCGTGCAGTTTAGACTATCTCTAATATTACAAATGCGATAAAATTATTATCATATAGGTTTAAAAATGTGCATAGTTAAATCTTAAACAGAAATATGCTATTATTCACAAAAAGACATTTTTTAAGTAATTCCTAAAATATAAACTTCTTCACAATCCAGTGTTCACTTATGCACTTTTCTAAATTTCAGTTTTGAATTTATATTAGCGAACTGATAACTAAAAAAAGATTGAAAAACGAAAAAAAAATAAAATTTGTTTTTTGCACATAAAATTTTATGATACTTGGAGACTCAATAAGTATATTTTTTAACAACTTCTTAGGGTTTTTCTAATTTTATTTTCCATTTTTTACACTGCAAAACCATTAGCAAACATAAAATAAAAATTTATTTAACCATTTTTAATTACTAATGTATTTTACAATTGATGTCTCAACACACAATTCAATTTTTTTCGTACATTTTGATGTAACACATAGTTCGCTAAAAAAGTGCTATCAGAAAGAAATTGTCGTTTTGTTTATTTCTGCTATCTGTTAGGTTCCATTCACACTAATTTCTCTTTTATTAGTATTATTTAAATACCTGAAAAACATGGTAAAGATGTGTATCCTATAGGATACACCAGATCTGAAGAGGTTACATGCTTTATTTGATGAACGCGAAAAATAAGTCTAACAGTTTTGCCAGTTCGACGATTTTCTTAAAATTCCCATTGCTTGATTGCTATTTCTACTTTTGAAGTAGAAATATTCTCCTTGTTTTACATCAAGAGTGATTTTTCCGAGATCTTGTTTTCATAAATAACGACGGAATGTACGTTATTAAATAAGGAAAATATTGCTGTTTTAAATATCTGATTTGAATTGGGAATGTCTGAAATACAAAATCTTCTAAATTGGAAACAGTGATGCTTGCATATACGCTATTATGAGCATTAGAGTGTTAAACATGTAACTAAAAGAAATCAAATAATAATAACAACGATAATAATAAAACATTTTACAACAAAAAAGCATTTCTACCCAATTTTCACAAAATTTCATTTCCGTTACATAAAGCAGAGCTGCAAGTCTCCGGCTTTTTGTATACCGGAATTTTAATACAGAAAATGCTGTGCTATTGAATTGGAGCATTCTACCAATTTAACAGAGTAACATTTTCTTTAAGATAATACTGGTGTGCAAAAAGCCGGAGATTGGCAATACTGCATAAAGCCTTCTGCTACTGACGTCTTAAATTAATTTATTGATTTTTGTTTAAGTTAATATGTTTTTAACTTATTTTGATTAAGTTAACTCTTAAGCAAAATAAGTAAATAATTATAATATAATAAGCAAAATAGCTTATTATATTATAATTATTCATAGAAGTTAGACAAATTTTCACTTACATTTTAAATTACCGTTTAATTCCACCGTACAGTAACGTTATTGGAATGCTTGTTATAATAAAACTTACCTTATTGACATTTAACATTAAAACTGAATTTACTCACGAAAAACTTCGTAAGATAGCTGATTTAAATCTAGTTCAAGAGTCTAGTTAATAAATAAATGTCTGACGAAAGTGAATGAAGTTAAAATTTTATCCGAAAGACAGTGAACTTTGTTATGTAAGATTGGAATTTAATTAGAGCACTGAAAGCATTGTTAAAGGATCAATTTAAATCAAGTTTAAAATTCTTGTTAGGCTGAAGCTATGTTTGGAGGAAGTTTTGAATTTTCTCCTGTATTTTTGAAATTAAACAAGCATCTGTCAATCTGTTTTGTATTTATCAAGCTCTTCAAAGATGTGCTATCGCAAGGAGCCATAGTTGCCAATTTTCGGGATTTACTAATCAAATAAACGTATTTTTACTTTCTTATACCTTTTCAAGAAGAAAGTATTGGATTTGTAGAGGGTTCGGGCATTTGTATCACTAAATTTTAACAGTATTTTCAAAGCATTTCACTGTAGAAAAATACTGCGGAATTTGACAATAAAGGCGGTGGTTCTGTATTCTGATTCTTAAAAATTAAATATAAAATTTCTTTTTGTTAATAGTGGTGTCAGAGTCCTTTAAAATATAAGGAGTGTGTGAACCTTCTTGTAAAAAATTTCAACTTTCGGTTTTCTACGGCTTTACATATTTTAGGGGTCAGAAATACCGAAAAAAAATATTTTTTTTTAGAAAATGTCTGCCTGTGAGTCTGTGAATATGAGAATATGTCTGTATGTGACACAAATTTTGTAGGCGCTCTATCTCAAGAACCTATGCACGGAATTTAATAAAAAAATTATATTCAGTTAGTTTCAGGTGCAAACCTGTGCTGATTAGTTTTTCGTGAAAAACACTTAAAAGGTGGCTTTGCTACGCATCATTTTTCACGATTACCACGTTAGCTCTATCTCAAGCACTAATGCACGGAATTTATCAAATTTCAGACTCAGTTAGTCCATGACATGAATTGATATTTTCTACCATTTGGTGTAAACCGCTCAACAGGTAGTGCTGTTATACAGTATTTGTCACTATTTCCGCAATAGCTGAATCTCGAGACCTAATGAACCAGATTTTCATAAAACTTAAGATTCAGTTATTCCTTAGTATCACTTGATGTTGTTTACATTTTGGTGTAAATCGATCTGTAGATGGCACTGCTATGCAGCATTTTCACACTATTCCGCCATAGTCCTACCTCAAGAACTAATGCACGGATTTTTATCAAACTTCAGATTCAGTTAAATGTTGACATAAGTTGTTGCAAATTAGGTTTCTGTGTAAATCACCCAACAAGTGGTGCTGCTCTACTGCATTTTGAAGGATTTACGTTATTTTAGAGGTAATCATATCTCAAGAACTAATGCACGGAATTTCATATCATTACAATTCTCATAATGAGCATAGATTGTCATTTAATTTTGGTACTGTGAGAAAAAATTTCAAATATTAACATGGATGAGAGTTTTGGGATTGCCACATCCAAATAGTTAAGAAAATGCATTTAATAAAACGAATGTTTTTCTTTTTGTATTAAATATTAAGTGACTAATTTTCGCAATATTTCTCTGCTGCGAAATATTTTGAAAATACTGTTAAAATTTAGTGGTTAAAATGTGCGAACGCTGACATAACGCAACGCAAAAAAAGTATTTTGAATCCGGAAGTATACTGAATAAATAAAGTCAAGTACGATACAACTTATGTTTTATTAAACACAATTTTTGGTTCAAAAACGTTTGTTTAACCTGCGTCTCAAACGCCGATTTTTACGATAATTTTACAGGGTTCGCACACATCAAGTGATTCAGGCGATTTCAGGTGTTTTCGTAGCAGAAATTTCGTAAAGTTTGGGTCGTTATATTTGGAAATAGATTTTCTTTTCATTTTATAAGGTATATATTACTTTATAAAAATAGTGGTAAAAAGGTCTTTGGACATTCTTGAAGCGTATAAGCCCTGTTTAACCCTTTGAGCTCTGGAGTGTAAATATCTTCAAAATTCCAAATGTCAGATTGGCACCAGAATTTAGCAAAGAAAAAAACCGGTTAACGATAAACACGAAAACATACATTAAACATTTTTCAAATAAATTTGGTCGAAATTTCTGGTATCATTGTGACATTTTGGAATTAAAATTATGTGGTAGAAAATTCTACCACCAGAGCTGAAGGGGTTAACCTTTCGGACTCTGGCGTCTCTTGCACAATTTTTATTTGGCCAGCACCACATTTAAAAAAAAAGTTTCCTTCAAGTATAGAATTTTAAAAATCCTTTGATTTAATAAGCAAATTTTATTTTCCTTTATTACTGGTGACAAAAACGAATATTGCAAGGAAAGATGATGTCTCCGCAGCGGAGACAAAGGAGAGCCAAGGGGTTAATTTAGCAAACTGATGCATTTGCACACAGTGCAATTTTTAACCCTGTTTGGAAAAGGCACAAAAAATGTTCTGAAAATATGCGTTTTCTAAACAACAAAATTAGACATATTTAAATTTTAGCCTTAAATAATGCAAATTTATGAAATGTATAAAAAATTAAATTATAACCGAGAACTCTAAGTAAAATATATTATTTTAAAAAGCGGATAAGATAAAGTGAATCAGCTTCAATGATAATATTCCGTCGTATTCATTCTAAATTATTACATGTACTAGACTAGAGATGACATAAAGTAAATGATATTACGAAATGGACAAAAGCCAGGAGAGTGTTGTTTCTGCAAACGTTGATTAATTGTGAATAATTTCGCTGGCTTCCAGGGCCTTTGAAGCACTAACATGATTATATAATAAAAGGAATAAATATCTAAGCATACAACGAATAAACTTGCTGCTTTCTGAAAACATGTTGCGAAATTCTCTTGTCGATCACGGATCTGTATGTTGTAAACAAATTTAATTTTTATCGTTTTATTAAATTTTAGGTTGCTTAATAATTTTGGTGATGCAATATTTTTTTTAGCCCTATGAGCATTGGTGGTGAATTTCTTTAAAATGCTTACATGTCACATTGGCACCAGAATTTTGTAAACGAAACATTTGATTTTCAATATACATGGGGGAGGGGGGGATGCATTTATCCATTTTCAGATAAATTTGGTTAAATATTCCGGTGTCAATGTGACATTTAGAGATTAAAATTACGTGGTAGGAAATTAACCCGTCAGAACTCAAAGGGATGATAGATGAACTGGAGGGGTACACGACATTTCGGTCCCGCCACTTCGGTCCCGCCACTTCGGTCCCGCCATTTCGGTCCCTCCGTTTCGGCCCCTGGCCATTTCGGTCCCGAGACAATTCGGTCCCGAGGCATTTCGGTCCCGAGACAATTAGGTCCGTGGCCATTTCGGTGCCCAGCAACTTTGGTCTCTTGCCATTTCGTCCTTAGTCATTTCAGTTCCCTGTTATTTCTTTGCTCGCTATCTTATAAGTCGGATTCTAATTGTTGTAGGCCTGCCAAATGGTATAAGTTCAACATTATTCGGACCTTTTTTTAATTTTTTAATTCTCCCCCTCCCCCCTCCAAGTTTTATATAAAGTTGAATATAAGAGTCCGATAAATTTAATTTTTTATAACTCGTGACAATGAAATCACAGCGAGCTGAAAATTTTGTTTGGTTAAACAATGTGATATAAATTTAGGGATATTGTCTTTTGCCTTTAGTAGTATTATTATCATTAATCAGAATAAATATTTTAAATTTTGTTATTAAATTATTAGTATCAGTATTTTCTATAAATTTCTATAAACTATATAAACTAAAAAGTATTTTATGTAAACTGTCATAAATATATTTTTTTATTTTTACGTAAATTGTTTAGAACCTTTAAATTAGCATTAATTAAATAATAAAAAAAACTGTGCTTATTTTTTCCCTTCCAATTAGTTTGATAATAAATGTCTTTAATAATTTAATTAGACAGTTATAAGTTATAATATATACATATTTCCTCAAATCACCCATCTGCACCTTCTCCTTTGATAATTCAGAAATGAGATATATTTATTGAAGAACAAATTTTTTATTTTTATTATTATTTTTATAACACAAAATTGCGTATTAGAAATTTGTTTTCATAAGTTACTTTCCATTATTAACATTGCGAAAGCAATAATGGTTTCGTAACTGGGTATGCTATGAAACAAATTTGTTTTTAGAAATTTGCCTCCGCCACTTTTTTTTTTTTTTTTTTTTTTTTTTTTTCAAGTAATAGTACTTATTGATTGCATTTTTCAAGTCTTTTCACGCCATGAAGACAATTTTTGTGAGTTAATTTTATTGAAACTGGGCCTATTTCACTCTAATAAGATGATTATTTTTTTTTACATAAAATTTATATAATAATATTTTAAAATATAATAATATAAATATTATATATAAAATATAAAATATAATTTAATAAAATATATTAAAATGTAATATAATAATACTTTAAATAATTTTATTTTCAGTTTTTAAGTGACAAAACTAAATTTTTATTTATTTGTATTACCTTTTCGCTCTTACTCCCCCCCCCCCCAAAAAAAAAAAATAATTCTTAGTTTAGTTTTATTTTTAACTATACTAATTGTTTTAAATTTCTGTACTTTTAAATATTCAATAAATAAACAAGTAAAAGATAAATTTCTGTTTAGAAATACTAGGAAATATAATGATGTATTGAATATAAAATGGATTATGTATTGAGTTTATTTTAAAATAAAATTCATTATGTAAATTAATCATGTTATTAATAATAGATATATTTAATAAAATATGAATTTGATTTTTATATTAAAATTACTAACTATTTTGAGAATTAGGATTACCAGTTATGATTAGGATTACCATACAAAATTTGCGTGAATTATAATATTTTGTATAAGAGTTATACGCGTGTGCGGTTTCCGGGCAGTTATAATCGCATTAAACTAAAATTTTATGGTATTCAGTTTAAAAACTGCAATGTTCCCTATAAAATTATGTCTCATTTTTCAAAATTTCAGTTTGTAGTTGAAGGGACCGAAATGGCTAGGGACCGAAATGTCTTGGGACCGAAACGGCAAGGGACCGAAATGTCTTGGGACCGAAACGTCCTGCTTCCGAACTGGAGAATTGATTTAACCATATAAATCGGATTAATTTTTTTTATGTAATATGATTACGGTATGGGCACTTTTTCAGCTATTTTCAAAAAATAATGTTTCTCTTTCTAATACAAGTTTCTCTTGTAAATTTTGTATAAATCTGGTGATTTCTGTCCTAATTTTTTGTAAAAATCTTTCATGAAGATTATTGTTTGGATATACCATAATTTCACGCATATACGCCGCACATCAGATAACTCAATTTCGCAACAGAATTTATTATATATAAAACGTGAGCGAGGTTTTTTTTTTGCCCTCAGCATTTATTTGATTTCTTTTTCCCATTAAAATTTCTGGTTTGAAAGCATTTAACTGAGCCGCGGCGTACACACAGGATGGAATACGGTAGATGGAACTGTAGACTCTATCGGCCCTGTATTAAAAAAAGGTAATTTTAAGGAAATAATCTGTACATATTACTTATGGGCAAAATCTGATAATATAATGAAAAAATCATACTGAATAAAGATTATTTCGTAAAATAAAATGTTTTCTATTGGCGTCGTTGTGGATATTTTATCCCCAATAAAATTGTCAGATTTTTGTTACAATGTCAACTAGCATGCCAGTAAAAAATTGATTAATTTATGGAAGTAGTCAGTATTTATTACAAATTTTAGGACAAAATTTGTTAAAATAACGAAAAGTTCATAGTGAAGAAATATTAATTCGTAAAACAGTTCTATACTGGCGTTCTGGCTGACATTTTATTTTGTGTAAAACTAACAAAATTTTTTTTAAATTAAAGCAACATATATTTATTTTTCAGTGTGATTATTTTCTTTGCACTTTGCTTTCCGATAAAAACAGGTAATGTATCTTTTCAATGATGCTAGAAAATATCTTCTTTATCACTATCAAGTTTCCATGATGTATAACATATGAAGTTTTGCGGATATTAGAAGCAATCGATATAAAATAATAATCATAATAAATAAATAAAATATTACGAAAATCCTCATACATGCCAACCGACCTCCCCCCCTTCCACAATTCCGATAGTTACATTTGAACCAGAAATTCTATTGTATTACTGAAACCAAATAGAAGTCAAGTGACTACCACATCGAAACAAGGCACACGTGATAAAATAAATTTTCTCAAAATCATTTGTATTCTAAAATTCAATTTTTACCAGAAATTTAGCATGGAATGAGAAGTTTCTTATTTTAATTAAAATTAATTTAAGAACCCCATAAAAATATGAAAACTCTTTTTACTTTCAAAATTTCTGATACTACCGTAATTTCGGGTGTATAAGCCGCAGATCAAACAATTCTTTTTCGACCCAGAATTTTTTAAGAAACAAATATAACTTGTTTGATCGCCGTAAATATTTGTCTTAAATCACTAAATAAGATTTCTGGGTCCAAAAAGAATTGTTTGATCCGCGGCTTATACACCCGAAATTACGGTAATAAAAAAAATTACGAAGGATGGCAACTATGTTTTTACATCTTTTCATTTTACATTTTTTTCTTTTTTGTGGCAATTGATTATATATGCATACAAAGGTTGGAAACTCCGTTTTTGCCGCAGCCCGAACGTTAATAAAATCATTCATTCTGTCCATCACTATTTTAACTCCTTCAGGAAATGTGTCCCGCGTACTTTTTGCCTTTTATATTTCAGTTCCTTTTATATTTCATTTCTTTATCTTGCATAATTAATTAGAGTAAAAAGGTAAAAAAAAAGTTTGTACTCGTATAAAAAAACACTAAAACGGCGTTAAATCATGCCAGTTCTAAATGGGGGAAGGGGGAGGGGTAAACCTTTCGTAACGAGCAATTCTGTTCCAGTACATAGTATCAATTTTAGTTACTTTAATTGTGTGCCACATTTTGTCACGGAAAAAATTTTATCTAAATTATTTGTAAGTTCAGTGATTAATAAAACAAAAATTTGAATATCAAAACAATAGTACATGTATTTGCATAAAAAAGTAATAATAATAAAATAATAGACAATGGCGGTAATGGTATATGTGTATTGTGTACATTATTTACATGTCGAAACTTGCATAGATGTGAAGCTTCGGCGCTGTTTGTATACTGCTGTTTCCGAATAGTTATCGTCATCTTATTATATCGAAGTATTTGCCTCATTAAATTAAATAAATATTTCTATTTGGAAAAAGTTGTAATAAAATAATAATAATAATAATAATAATAATAATAATAATAATAATAATAATATAATAATAATAATAATAATAAAACTGAAGTGATCACAATTATGAGATTGTACTTTGTTGAGCGTGCCCCTAATTGTGTCTGATATGTTTTCATAAATGCGTCACATTATTACACACATCGTATCCAAATAATGAATTTCCATAACACCTGAATTTTAATTGCGGTGCAACTAGATATCAAAATCGCTATGCATAAGTTAAAAACTTTAAACAACGTTGAGACGCACAAATACGTACAAACAAAGCCCCCCAAAATAACATACGGCTGTTTCAAGGATACTCTAAATCCTTTCCTAAGTGAAAAAAAAAATTGTGAAATTGGCTCAAAGAGCCCGTTGATTATAGCCCCGAATATTGGCTAATGAACTGTGTGAAAATGTGAAAGTAAATAATTTAACTATCTAAAAGAAATGACGAAACTAACTGGAAATAGCTGAAAAGAAGGAGTCACTATGCAGAATCCCCCCACAGTAACGACAGAAAAGGGGTGTTGGTCATATCGTTCATTAAAGTCAAAGTATGTTTATGAATATCGTAAGCTTCGTAAAAATTTAGATCCAAAACTGAACTACATTTTTGATTAATTTTAGCCTCTTTATAATTAAACTGATGGTTGAAATTCCAACAATGATTAGCTATTCTAGATTTCTCACATTTCTGTTTTATAACATAATTCTGATGTTTTTTCAGCCTTTTCTAAGAGCACGCTTCGTCTGTCCAATGTAAGAGAGACCACACTCACAAAAAATTCTGTAAATGCCCCAGCTATTGTGGTTGTCAATTGGATCTTTAAGATTGGAGAAAGAAATTTTTTTGTTTGGACAGAAAATAACTTTGAAATTAAACCTATTGTGAATACGAGAAATTTGTCTACTGACTTTAGGAAAATAATGTAAGACAACAACATTTAATTTTTTTTTATTTGTTGGAATAGAATCAGTGATTATCGAAAGTTTAGATAAAATGCGGTTAATGATATTCAAAATAAATCCACGATCGATGGCGACTGCTTTAATATACATGTAGCTAATTTCACGATTAAATAACTCAGAATTTGAACAAATTTTATAAGAACAAAAAATAAAAGTACTGAAAGCTGCAAGTTTTTGATAAAGAAAGGGGGTAAAGAAAGAGGGGGGAAGGGGTTAAAGAAAGGGGGGGGGGATGATTGGATCTATGATGCGATAAAATGTGCGTCAAAACGTTGTTTAAAGTTTTAACTTATGTATCAAAAAGTTCGCCCAAAGTGTTTGATTTATGCTTTTCAGAATTTCTATGAAAGAAAAATAGCAGATAACACATTAACTAAAAATTGTAATTTTTAGAAGTAGTCTTTTAAATAATACCGTAATTTCGGGTGTATAAGCCGCGGATCAAACAATTCTTTTTGACCCAGAAATCTTATTTAGTGATTAACAACAAATATTTACGTCGATCTAAGAAGTTACATTTGTTTCTTAAAAAATTCTGGGTCGAAAAAGAATTGTTTGATCCGCGGCTTATACACCCGAAATTACGGTACTTTATTTTCTCACTAAGTAATATTTCCAATAGTTTTTATTTTTCTTTATCAATCAGTCCGCCCGCGAAATATTATTTCTGATTTTGCCGATCCACAAGGAACACTGCTGTAACGTATTTGCCAACCTCCAACAATCTTTTGTAAAATGTAGGTTAATTTAATTATTGTTAAACACATTTCAAAGTAGAAAATGCAGCTGACGTATCATTCTTTATTTAATTACACATTTCTAGTAGAAGTTTTTTACTTCTTTTTTTTTTTTTTTTTCTGGTTCGTGACGTGTTCAACCTGAGCCAGGATTGTCAGTTTGGCCTCTATTTTTATTCACAAAATCCGAATTATTTCCAGGAATTAATAATAATAATTTTTGCACCTCTTAATGACAGAAATTTTGTTGCTGCTTAAAGTAAAAATTCTTCTTCCAAAATTACTGATGTGAATTTGAAATTTCGAATTAAAAGTACAGGCCAGACTACCAACTCTGAGTCAAATGAATCTACATTTTAACCCTTTCCGGCGCAGACAAATTCTAATCGTAAAATGAGAAATTGTTGACTGACACCGGAATTTACAAAAGACTTTTTTAGAAATTAAGAATTCCCTGATTTAAGCTGTCATTGTAAAAGTAAAATTTTACTAAAATATTATTGGTGCCGTTTGTAAGTTTGGAATTAAAATTAGGTGTTGCCGGAGTGGTAACACTGCGCCGGAAAGGGTTAGAGAAAATGAAATTTCCGTAATTTCCGGCGTATAATCCGCGGATCAAACAATTCTTTTTCGACCCAGAAATTTCATTTAGTTGCCAAATATTTACCGCGATCTAAAATATAAAATTTTATTTTCGAAATTTTCTGAGTCGAAAAAGAATTGTTTGAACCGCGGATTATACGCCGGAAATTACGGTAACTTGTTATCTCCTTTGCACTCGTATATCCCAGTCTAAGTAGACATCATCTTTCGCTGCATTTTTTTTTTTTTTTTTTTGTGATACCAGTAATAAAGTAAAATAAAATATGCCTCATTTAAGTAAAGCATTTTTCAAATCATATACTGAAGGAAACTTATTTTAAAAAAGTGGTGTCAGCCGAATAAATTTTGTTTAAGAGATGCCCGAGTTGAAAGTATTAAAAAAATTATAAATAAATTTAGTTGAAAAAGTGTAGCGTCATTTTACTCTTTCTACAAAGCGAGATCAGACGAGCATATACGAGATCAGATGAAAAAATTTTATTTTCATTGCTATTGAAATTAATATGCATAGAAGAAATAACATAATTTTCTCTATTTAACCCCTTAATTCTCACTCCCGTGAAACAGGTTACGAGCTTCACGGTTTTTATTTGGAATTGTTCGTTTTCCACCAGTTTCATAAATTAGTGTAATTGACTTTATTCTGTTAAAAGTGGAAGAAATTGTCAATCTAATTCTTTAGACCGAAATTTTATGCGACTATTAAGGGGTTAATTGCAATATGCAATATTCATTCTAAAATATTTCACACAATTCATGACGCTATAGAAATCAATTATTGTTGATTTTAAATATCACTATTTCTGGTAGTAATGTTTACTAAATATAATCGCAAAATTTTTGTATTAAGTAAAGCGATATTTAGGGGAAGATGGGGATACTTAAGCCATTTTTTAAATTTTAATTTTTTTAATTTTTTTATAATTTCTTAGAACAAAATAAAATATTGAAAATGAAAATTTGATATTTTTTCTTCAATTGAAAACCACTTTCAATTAATTTTGAACTATTTTTATATGTCTAATAAATTTTTACTTTTTCTTTTACATTGTGGCTCAAGTATCCCCATGGAGGGGATACTTGAGCCAGATGTCACATTCGCACCAGTATTTTGCTAAGAAAAAAACCGATTTACAATATACGCGAAAAAAAAGCATTAAACCTTTTTCAAATAAATTTGGTCGAATTTTCTGGTGTCGTTGTGACATTTCAGAATTAAAATTATGTGGAAGAAAATTCTACCAGCAGAGCTCAAAGAGTTAATCACCATACTTTCAAAATGGTACCAAGGTGTGTGATTTCTTTTTTACATGTTCAGAACTATAAATATGTTACCATGTTGCCAGTTTTAGAAAGAAAAATTGACCAACTGTAGAGATAATAGGGGTGGCTCAAGTATCCCCTATGCTCAAGTATCCCCACTCTCCCCTACTATTCAGAAATAGTGGTACTCAATTTAAGAATCTTACGAATTCATTACCCCTGCCACCTACATCAATTTACCAGATGTTTCACTGGGTAAATGTACAGATTCCGTAAGATTCTTGAATGTCAGTGCCACAATTTCCCACCAGAAATCTCCGTCTTAGTTAATCCTAAAAATTATGCTATTAAATAAGATAAATATTACTAATTGGAGAAAGTGGAAGTCGATTCCAGAACTGCATGAACTTTGTGTAACTACGCTGTGTGTAATTTCCCGGTATATAATATAAAAATTCGTATAAGGTAATGATTAGATTTTTAACAATAAGTTTTTAAGTGAACTAATAACACAACTTAAAGAAAAGGGTAATAAAATGTTTAGTTACTAATTTTCTTTATTTTCACCTCAAAAATAAATAACTGAGCTTATACTGTTATACTGTTAATACTGTTAGCTTATGTATGCTATTTTTAAATATATACTTTAATTAACATAAATTATTCTTGACAAATAATAAAATCGAAAACGCATTCGAAGTGACGATGTGTTATTAAAAAAAGGATCAAGGTCCGTTTTTCCATTTTTTAGGATATAAAATTTATTGCCTAATCAATAAAGTTGATGAAGAAAGTTTGACACCGCTGTGAAGATATAGAGGTTAACTGATAGCTTTTTCAATCTTTTTTTGCTTCAAATAGATGAATTTTGCCCCTCGGTTCCAATAAAATGAAATTAAGTTTTCAGCGAAAATTTATAGCATCATCTATAGTGTCTATATATCTTCCATGATAAGTTTTTGATATCTGTCTTGATTATATAGAAACGGTTTAATCATAAAGATTTTCAAATGTGAAACTATCTGCGGAAAATACTGAACTAATAAATTATATTTCTCATATAGACTGTGTGGTACCATTGAAGCAGTTTAATCTGTGTAACAAGGTTAAACCACGTTCCTGGGGAACGCTGACGTTGTATTAATAGTGGCTATAAACGGATTTCATAGTAATGTTAAATCTATATTTCTGTTTTGCAAAACATATGTCACCGAAAATAAATTGTTACAAAATGTGTAAAAAAGTCTTTACATATTTAATAATAATTTTTTTGTAATTGTGCCATTATCAAAATTTTGACTGTGTATAAAAAACGGGAGAAAATTTGCTATTTTTCCCCCTATCCAGCAAAGAAATTTTTTTTGAAATCCGTTGTTCACCCCTTGCCACAAAATTTCCGTTCCCAGGTGTAATTCATCCTAATTACAATTGCTGTGTTAAATAAATTTTATACAAAGTGCATTTAATGGTACTTTAAAATACAGAGTTCAGAGCATTCTCTTTCTTGGTGACCAGTATTTTTTTTAATTACCTTTGTATCAGATTTTTACTATTTCAAGGAAAAGCTAAAAAAAAAGTAAAAAAAGTAGTAGACAAAATTAAAAAACCCCCGCTTCGAGACCTAAAAAGGCCGTTTGGACATAAAAAAGTTAAAAGTGCTTTATCAAAAAATGAACTTTACACTAACCCATTACCTGCTAATGTTGCGTTGACGCAAGAGTTAAAATAAATCGGCATGCTTAAAATATCTATCTTGCTACCACTATTTTTGAATTAAAATTTTGCATTATTTAACCCTTTGCGGCTCAGGGAAAATTCATTGCTTAAGTGTTGAAATTAATGACTGACATCGGAATTTGAAAACAACTTTATTTGTAAATATGAAAACGCCATGTTTCACGCATTCATTAAACCGCAATTTATTTAACGAAAATTCCGGTGCAAATGTGGCGTTTGGGAATTAAAATTCTGTGGTATATCTATGAAACCACGCTAGGGGTTAACAGCAAAATCTTTGATGAGAAAATAAAGCAAATATTCCGTTTCAAAATTTGTGGTGGCAAACGTTTTCTTATAAAAAAAAGTTGAAAATCTCTATGTTAAAGTTTTGGCGGTTATCCCCCCCCCCCAGTACCATTGGGGTCTTATTTGACCCCAGTTGTTATCTGTTTTGAAATTTTTAGTGTTTCAACGAAGAAAAAATGAGTAACGCATGCATAATATATGAAATTAAAGTGACACCTCTCAGGACTACTTTATGTATAATAAAGTTAAATTTCGGGTGCAAATCTGTAAAACTGAGACGCCACAAAAAAAATTAGAACCTGGTTTTAGGACGGTTAATGGGTTAATAATATATAAATATATAAAGAATGAATCCTCAAATATAAATATTAAAATCTTGCAAGATAAGAGAAGAGATTATTTTAACCCTTATCATATGAATATGACATGGATAGATTTCGAATGAATCATATATTTATATACATGCATACCATATGAATGTGATATGAATATATTTCGAGAAATTTCTTTATAAAATAAGTTTAAAATATATGAAGAAGAAGGAAAGACAAATAAATAAATTAGAGTTTTAAAGAGTGTAAAATATTTTTTATAAAATTTGACTAAAATTTCCAGCTTTTCTAGTGTTAAAAATTAAGAAAAAAAAAAAAAAACATATTTCTGCTGCTTTACTGTAAAATTTTTGAGCCTTAAGAATTTAAAAGTAATATGAACTAAAATATTAAAAATGTAATCTCAAGCTTCAGTGGAAAGAAAAACAAAATTTTTAATATTCATCTTGTTTACAAAATCTTATTTGTTACTTGAAACTTAAATATTTACAACTCGGTCATCGTAATATATAATATACATTTAAATCATGATTTGAGGTTACTTTTTCGGGATATTTGAAATATGTTTGACTTTATGCAATGGTAAATATGACTTTTATCATTTTTTATACAAAATTAATAGATAAAGATGCGCAAAAACAAACTATAAAGAGAAATTTCTTCAGGCACTTACTTTTTAGATATAAAAGTTGAATCTAATTATACGAAATAAAAAAATAATTTTTTCTTAGTAAATTTTGCTATGGCAACGGACCGCAATCAAACCGCGGAACTGTGTAAGAGAAGCTTAACCTCCGGCCTGCGGGCTGCAAAAGCTACTAATTTTTCAAGCTGTGTAAATAATAAATAAGACAAATTACTGAAAAAGTGAATGAAATGACTCAATAAAATGTGTTTTTATTTATTTATTTTTTTTATTTTTTATTAACGACCACAACAGGACAAAATAGGATTCAACCATTTATGGTCCAAATTATGAACCAATAAAAATGTCATATTCCAAAGCACTTTTCAGTAAAGAAATAAATGAATACAGTATAAAAAACACTACAGAAGATTTGCGAAATAGCATGGTTGCCACTGGCGTATTTTCTTTTATTATTTTGCTTACCACAGTTAGAAAACAAAAATGATGGTAGATTTCTGAAAATCTCCTAGGTATATTTTTATTCTTTGGATTTGGAGTTGGAGGTAATAATAATAACATGAACTTGCCTGAGGCAATATTTCCGCCATTAAATAAATTTAAGAAAGGTAGGGGAAAAGGTTCATCAGTTAGAATTAAAGGGTTATCTCGACCCATAAAGTTTGAAAAAATCGATTGTAGGCATATGTATCCATGCAAAAGTATAGTCCTTAGATTCTTCGGTTAGGAAATTTTAAATTCATCAATTACAGCTCATATTCAAAATATTAGAATAATTGAGAAAAAGTAATAAGAAAAAATTATTTGTCATTTATTTATTTTTTATACTTAGTAAATGCAATTAAATTTCTTATAAATTAAATCTGGAATGTTTAGATAAGATTTTAACATTTATAAAATATAAAATACAGCACAATAAATTATGTATACAGCTTCCTTAAACACACCAGAATATTAGAATAAAATTTAGATTGGTTCAAAATATTAGAATATTTTATTTTACGCAACAATATTACCTTATGAATATGAAGTAAATGGTAGTTAATATTTTGTAGCATCCCCTTTAGCTTTCATAACAGCGTACAATCGATCTTGCATACTATATACAAGGTGTTTACAAACATTTCTATCAATATTAGCCCAAATAGACTTTATACGTGCCACTAACTCAGTTTTACTTGAAGGAGGATTTTCTTGAAGTTTTTTCTTCATTATACACCATAAGTTTTCGATGGGTTTAAGATCTGGTGAATTTGGTGGCCAAGTAAGTACCTTAATGTTGCGTTGGGGGAACCAATTCTTAGTTGACACCGAGGTATGCGGGGACGCTAAATCTTGTTGAAAGATGAAATCATCTTCAAATAAATCTTCTGATGATGGAATCATGTAATATTATAAAATTTCTTGATATATCAGAGAGTTAACCTTTTCGTAGACGATGCATAACTTTCCAGGTCCTTCTGCACTCATACAACCCCAAACCATGACACTAGCAGCAAATTTTACGGAACGTTTGAGGCATTCTTTATCAAATGCTTCTTGCTTCATTCTCCAAACTCGAATACCTTGATTACCATATGAAACACAAAACATACTTTCATCACTAAATAATATATTTTTCCAATCTTCATTGCTCCATAAACGTCTTGATTTACACCAATTCAATCTTATACGCTTTTGTCTTGCAGTCATGAGAGGTTTTGTTTTCGGTACACGAGATTCAAATTTAAATTTATGGAGACGTCTTAATGTTGTCGATGTAGAAACTTCAACTCCTTCTTCTTTCCATTTTCGGTGCAAGAATCGCACACTTTTAAAACGGTTTTTCTTAACTATACGCTTCAGTTTCCTGTCATCTCTAGCAGATGTTTTTGGTTTTCGGCCACCATTTCGGCGATTATTTTGAAATTTTCCAATTTTTGAATATTGTGTTAGTATTTTACTAACGCTCGATTGCGAACAATGTAAATAATTCGCTATAAAACATTGATTTTTACCGTGCCGATACAAATCAACCATACGAAGTTTAGTAGATTCAGGAATATCACTCACATGGCCCATTTTAAGACGAAAAATAAACAAACAGCAAAAAAGAATACTGATTTTAAATAAAATAGTCTGAATTTAATCAATGATGCCACCAGTTAAGAATTGCTAATAATTAAAGGAGAATTAATGTGAAATATTCTAATATTTTGAACCACTTGAATAAATATTCTAATATTTTGACTTTTCAAAATAATTTTTTTTGCAATTAATCTTTTCAAAAATGATATTAAATTTAAGATAACAAGTAAGTTTAATCAACAATAAGTTCTTAATAAAAATATCGTTTGCATATTTTCATTAAAAGACATTAAATTACCAAACGATATTTTCAATTTCTAAAAAAAAGGTAATTATTCTAATATTTTGAATATGAGCTGTATCAGGGTTCGCACAGTTCGACCACTAAATTTTAAGGATATTTTCAAAGTGTTTCACTGCAGAAAAATATCATAAAATCTGTGAATGAAGGCGGGGATTACGAATGTTGTGGTTTAAAAAAGTAAAACATAAAATACTATTTTTTGGTATGACCATTGAATTTCTGAATTAAAAAGAGGGCCAAAATGGCAACCTAGCTTCATTCCCTAATTTTTAATAAAAGTATAAAAATGAAATATTTTCATAAGGCAGTGATTACAGTAAAATTTTAAGTGGTATCCGGCGAGCCACAGTTTGATACCCATGTCCTACAGTGTAACAACATAAAGGGGATTTCAGAACGCTCTAATAATGAATTAATAAAGCAAACACTTAACAACTTGGTAATGACAATTAAATACTGGGACAAAGTTTTAATTAAAGGCAATTATTTTTTTCTTTGAATTTAAAGTTCTAATTATATTATAGGCTGAGAGAAGAAACTTTGTTGTATCGGTTTTAGGGTTGCTGGTTTGGACATTTTTTTAAATCTGAAATTTCGAATTCACACTTGAATATATGAACAGCATTTTTTGATATATTTAATAGTAGACGTTTCGAGATTACTTAAATTAAGGATTCTTTTTTAGGAAGTTCTGGTGTCAATTCGGAATTTAGGAATGAAAATGGACACCAAACTGGCAATCCTGATTGGTTTTGGCATTATTCAAAGATTTTTCAAAACACCACACCAGAGTGCCACTTCGGCTCCAATGTTAATCAAAAATTTAGTGTTTGCCAGAAGTAAATAATAGTATTTTATGATTTAATTAATAAGAGACATATAGTTATCACATAAAATAAAAAAAAAAAATCTTTCGAAATTTGCGTTATACATTTGAAATTTATGATTAAAATTAGAGGTCAAACTGGTAACCCTGCCCCAAACAATAATTTTTAATTATTAATTTTGAAATTAGATGCCATGGTAATGAAATTTGCAAGATTATTTTTTTTTTTTGTAATTTACTATTTTCCCCATGTTTTTACTATTGCCCAATGTAATTTATTACTGCATTTCTTCAACTAAAATCAAAGCATTCATGTTAGATTCATTAAATTTTTCTTTTCGCCAAGGACATAAAATTTCTCCTTTTCGGAGAAAAACGCTCGAAACTTCTAGTGAATACCTCATTTGAATTTAAAAAATATTTAATTCTTTTAACTTCATATTTTAAATATTGTATATATATTTTTTTGACACATTTATATGGTAAGAATAGAAGTATATAGGGTTACACTCCAATGAATCCAGCTGACTGCCATGGGGGGATCGCGTGAAATATCTGCTTCTCTACAAGGCGCGTATTATCAATAGCAACAGATGCTATGGTTAGGTTTTGTTTTACACGCTAACACGAATTGTTAACAGCAGCCGTCTCCTTTTGTGGGACGAACGAAAAAAAAAAAAAAAAAAAAAAAAAAGGTTAGGTTTTGCTTTAAGGTGTACAAATTAAATAAAAGAAGAATATTTTAGTCTGGAAATAAGAGATTAGAATATTTTTCTATAGCAGGAGTGTCAAGCTGTGGCCTGCTTGATACAACTAAAACTTTATATTTATCTTTGACTTATCTAATAATCGAATCCCTATGATTCAGATTCTCAACAATTTCTTTTAAAATTTGGTATCCTGTGAGCCACCGTTTGCCACCCCTATTCTATAGTCTCGAAATATTGTAATATTTTCCCATTTTCAAACCAAAAGTGAAAAAAGGTTACAGAGAAATATTTTGTTTTATTTACTACATAATAAAGGAAATTATTTTTGAAATGATTTACAAATTCTATTAACCAGTTTGTTGATGAGATGCAAAATCATTTTTTTCCTTTCAAAAATTATGAATAACGTTCGATAACATTGCAGAAAAAAAATATTTGCCTATTAACCCCTTAATGGTCGCATTAAATTACGGTTTAAAAATTCAAATTCATTATTACCACCACTTTTTTGAAAAAAAAAAATATTTATCTTATTTAATGACAAGTAAAATGCTACCAGAATAAAACCAGTTACACTATTTTATAAAACTGGTGGGAATCAAAGAATTCTGAATAAAAGCCGTAAAGCTTGCAGCCCGTGAATGTCTCGGGCGCGACGATTAAGTGGTTAGAAATCCTTAACCTTTTTGCCTCAAAATCGTCAGGCACCTCAAATTTTAAAAAGTAACATTAACATAATTAAATCGAAATTCCCATCTTGGTTGCCAGTTTGGCCTCTATTTTAATTCGAAAATTCGAAAAAAGAATTTTTATTTCATGTAGTTGTAATTTTCTCTTATCAAATAAAGTATAAAATATTATTTTTTATTCTAGTATGAACTCTAAATTTTTAAATGAAAAATGAGGCCAAACTGGCAACCCTGGTTTTTATCTTTAATTTTTCTTTAATGTTTTTAGTAATTTTCATATATCTAATATCTTTAATAAAATTTTTACATAACAAATGGAAGTTTCATGACCCGTTCCAAATCTCCTATTTTTTAAAATGGAAAAATTAAAACATCTGTAAAGTCTCATCTGAGAAATGGGCGAATTATTCATCTTAAATACTGTGAATTAACGAAGTATTTTAAACAGATCTAGGATTTTTAAGATATCTTACATCAAATAAAGAAAAGTCTTGAAATATTTTGGCCATTAACGGTGGTAACAAAAAACTGTAGCTTATAGTAACTATGGTTAATGCCATAGATGTCAACCACTTATTTTGAATGCCTTTTGACCTTTTCAGGGGCAAAGCACTTATGTTGCTAAAATGTTAAAATGATTGATTGACACCAGATTTACGAACAAATTTATATGAATATTAGCAAAAGCTTGTCTTCGTATATAATATAAAGAAAAAAAAACTTTATTTCAAAATTCTGGTGCCATTGTGGCATTTTGAGTTAAATTAAGTGGTATATATAATATACCAATGCCCTTCAAGGTTTTAATCCTCGTCCTTTTTTAACGCAATTTTTTTTGTCATTATATAAAATGAATGTAAATATTTCTATTCAAAAATAGTTGTATCGAAAAAACGGATGGATTAATAGCTGTGTGTTACGGTAGTTATTTTTATTTATTTCATAAATTTTTCAATTTTTATTTTTTTACTAAAAAATTATATGTAAGACAATAAATAAAGGAAAATTCTGGCACTGACTTAGCAAGGCTGCCACAAGCGACTATTGTTTAATTCTCTTTCGCACCAGTTTTTCAAATCCAAAAACTTTAATATAACGTTTAACAACATTTGTAAGAGAAATATACTACCAATTGTATTTTATAAAATGTTGTTACGAACAAAATGTATAAAGAGTTGTCCGTGGGAGCCTTGACATAGGTATTTAGTAATTTATTGTTGAGAACTTCAGTACTTTATTAGGATGATCAATATTTTTAATTTTGATTGTTTAGGGATATTTTTTATTTCGGATTGTTCAAATAAAAATTAAAAAGTAAACACTTTTGATGTTTTGTGTATGTAACTTGTAGAACGTGGAAATCCATTAAAAAACGCTGATTTAAATGAAAACGTAAGTCGAAACATTAATTATTACGAATTAGATGTATATATGTTGAATTTATTTAAACTTACTATAACAAATAGCCATATTTATTATTGTAAGTTTATTGTAAGCACAGTTACAGTTACACATTGCACAGTTACAGTAAGTACTATTGTGAGCACAGAAATTTTTTTTCAATAAAATGGGTGTTGGTAAGATGATGTCGAAATGATGTATCGAGACGTCCTTGAATTTTAAGATTTTCTTTAATATAAATTTTCTTTATTTTTGATGATTTTTGAGACAGAATTTTTTTCCGTATGAATCAATATTAAAAAGAAAAATTAACATTAAATGAGCATCAATTAACATCGATTAACCCTAAAAAGAAAAGTAATATGAATTGTGAAAAATAATTTTTTATAGTAATACATCCGGTTATCAAAAAAGAATAGAATCTTTTAAACAAACCAAACCCTTTTGCTTACCCACGAAATTTCATTTTACGAGTGTCCAAGTGTTTTTATATATAGATCTATAATAAATAATATTACTATAATGAATCCCAATTGAAAATTATTCGCTGTAGCATAACAAAATTAAGCCTTCTATTCATTTTTTCTGTCTGCCATAACTCCCAGATGGCAGCACTCCTACTCATTTCTAAACAAGTTCTTTTATGCTACTCTTTTACAACCTGCATTACAAATTCACTTCTTTTATTATTCCGTGTGTGAATCTTACTCATTTCACCTTTTCTTTTCTTTTATTTCAGATAAAATTCCCGCCTCAAAAAGTATATCAGATAACTCAAATGGGTGAAGCAGCGTTACGCATCTTATCGATTTAGATATATATGAGAAGGGCGTAGATTAGACACGACACATCTATACTTTATTTGTAATGTTTTTAAATGATATGATTTTTAGAAAAAGTTTTAAGAAATAAATCCGTATTAGAGTTTGTCAAAGTAGTGGAGAGGCCAACAAGTTTTAAAATCGGTGCTCGTAACAGAAAAAAAAAAAAAAAAAGAAAAAAAAAAGATTTATTAATGTAGCTACCACTGATTCGAAACGATATGATATGTTTCTATCACACAAGGCTCCCAAATCGTTCGCCAACTGAACATCAATATTTTCTTAGAGAGATTTTCGTTTTATATTTTTTTTACAAATTGCGCAGAAACCGCTTCCGGATGTTAGTTTTAGCACCAATGCTGTAGAAACCTAGTATGAAATTTTCTGTTAAAAAATATTGGTGTTCTGTCCCGAATTAGTTGCTACATTTGAATATTTTTATATTGATTATTGATAATGATAATTTTGTTATTTTGTTTGATCATTTTTCAGAGATTTCAGGCTGCTATGCTTCAATCGAGAGCCTTTACTTACCAAGAGTTTCCTTCGTCCCTTCGTAAATCAGTACCATATTATTTTTAAAAAAAATCCAGCGTTCGCACACTCTTAACACTAGAATCGCGGGAAAATTCATTCAAGTTTTGTAAAAATATTACTCACCGGAATTTTCAATTAAAACTGTTTAAGTAATTTATTGGAATTATTTTTGCTCAGCTTATATTTAGCTTATTTTAAAAAGAGTTTTCTGGTTCGAATTGACATCTCTGCGCATGATACGGGTCAAAATGACCCGTCGCCGCGGTTCTAATGTTAAGCCATGCCGAATTTTATTTTGTATTACAACGTTCCTCAGAATGATATAATTGCAAATTCCCTCTATCTTTTAAAGATTCTCCTCTGGTATTAGGATTCATTTCTTCCAACATTTAGTATACTATATAATATTCATTATTCTGTAATTTTACTGGTGTTTATTTACTAAACTGCACCAGAAGTTATTTATGACTCCACCTACTTCAAATGTAGCAACTATTTAGGACAAAATTTTTGACCTAAATGTAGCAACTAATTTGGGACGGAGGTAGTATTAGAAATTTAAAACAAATTTATATTTCAATAGCATTTTTATTGAATACACGTAATGAATTACGTATTCATACTTGAATCTCAAATAGAAGAAAAAAATCCTTTAAAACAGTTAAATTATTATATGCGAAACAAAAAAGTGAAAATTATATCATATATTAAAGTTATATATTCGAAATGATTAAATTATGGGCAATGTTCATGGGACATCACAATAAGAATTACGTAGTATAAAAGTAACGCGGATAACAATTTTGTTTAAAGGTTTCATTCCTTGATGCAGCATAAATATCGGCAAATGCTTCCGCAAAATATTTTCGATTTTTATTTATTCTGTGCAAATTTTTATTAAATAAATAGTTTTTGGAAAATTATTACATAACTTATTTTAAAAAAATAAACAATTCACGTTTTAAAAATAAAATGAAAATATGCATTATGGTGTATTAAAATAGACCAAATAATTAGAACCTGTTACTGCAAATATCTAAAGCAGGGGTGCAAAAATCTAGGCGCCAGCAGGCAGTTTCTCACCACAAAATTTATTTCGTGTTTCTTCGTCTAATATTTCGTGTGAAATTCCTGCTAGAATGCTATTAAATTTTGAGCGAAAAAAACTTTAAAATTTTAGTGGTAAGAAACTACCCTCTGGCGCCTAGATTTTTGCACCCCTGATCTAAAGGTCAATCAAAACATTTAACACTAGAACGCCCGGAAGGAGTCGATTCGACTCCAACCATGCGATTGAACTTCAATTCGAACCAGAAAGTTTATCTTGAAAACAGTTAAATTTTAACTAAGCAGATTTGCGTTAAATAAATCAATGAAATAATTTAAAATAAAAATTCTGGTGCTAATTATTATTACATAACTTGAGTAAAATTTCCGGGCGTTCTAGTGTTAAAAAGCGAAAAATATCAAACCACAGCTCATTCCAATGTTTTGAAAACTATTACCAAGTAAATGGAGTTTTTTTTTTTTTTTTTTTTTTAACTGCTAACCTAAAGGAAGAATATTATACATAGCGCCGTTATAAAAGCATGGAAGAGACGACATTTTTACCCTATTTTATAGAAGCGGATTTTCCAATGTGTAACTGATTATATTTATCATTTCATAAAGCAACCGAGAGCTGTCGCGACAGCGTCAGATGAAGCCATGGTAATTGAAAAATAAACAATTCGTTCGTAAAAACAGGGCAAACTGGTTGCAGAAAATGGTCGTTGCTCATGTTAATATCATTCAATCGCCCATTAACCTGGTAATATTTTTAAAACAAGGTGCATTATCATGTTTTTACTATATTTTTAAAAATCTCTGCTACTGTTATAAATATGAATATTTTGTCTTGAATTATTTCCCACATTCATTGGAATATATTACATAAACCTGTTTATGGACTTTTAGATGCATGGGATTTTTCATTTAATATGAAATTTTTTCTCTCATGTATTTAAAAATGTGAAGGAAAGTCAACAAATTCTCAGTTAATTTTTTTTTTAAATAACTATAAGTTTGAATGCTAAATCCATACACAAAAATATTAAACATCCCATGGAAAACGAGTAAATTTTTTTTCAAACCACAGTTTAAATTAGCAAAAGAGCCTTAGTGTTTAACGAACAAGCTAGTTATTATAATATGAACTCGGTAAAAAATCGTTTTAAAGTTTTCATTCGTATACGTCATTGCGCTGAATCTATTAACAAATTACAATATCTCGGGATATAATTGTGATATTGGTAAAAACGATGTGTCAAAATATTAAAGAAGCCTTCAGTTAATATTTAAAAAAGAAAATTGATATTTTGATCAATTTCAAGGTACTGTGTTCCCTTAAAAGTTTTCCAAATATCATAAAACCTACATATTTCAAATTCTGGTTGTAATTTGTGTAAATTAAATTTGAAAGACTCTTGTAGTGTTTCCCTTGAGTCTTTTAAATGTCACGCGTATCAAGAACATGTGCAAACTTCGACAATAAAACATTTCAATTTTAAGCTTTGTCAATGTCGTAGGAGAACTGGGAACGTGCTGAAATAGAAATAAGCTCTAATTGGTTACATATCATGATTCCTATTGCGTGTATGAATGGGAGAAAGGGGAATTAAGCAAAAGCAGAAGGAAAAAAAAAAAAAAAATAGATTAAATAGCATCAAAAGGAGAAAGATAAGTTTATGTGTGACACATGGAAAACTGGGGAAAATATTTTGATTCGCATATCTAATTTTTATGTTGTTTGAATATTTTTAAGAATTTTTAAAAGAAACTTCTGTGTTTTGAATGTTATGTATGTTTTGATGTATGTATCCCAGCAATTAGTTCAACGCGCACTGAACGGATTTGAATGTAATTTTTTGCACCATTATTTTTAGTAATCCAGAAAAGGTTTTAAGTTATAAATACTTAGAATATCGTATGTTAACATTTAAACATAACATATCAACATTTAAAGGGGACACGTCAGAAGTGTCCATATGTGATTATCTGCAGCGGGTAAAATGTAATGTTTCAAAAGTTGCAAAAAATAATCTGGAAACAAATTGGAATTTTTGTAACTTTAGCTCAACACAGCAGTGTGTAGAAGTATATATAGTGCGGAAATCAACAGCCAAAACCGTATCCAAAAAATTACATATTCAACAGAGAGCACAATGATCGAGTTTATTGTTACAAATGAATAGAAATCCTGCATGTATTAGATAATTATGATGCAATTCAAGCTACCAGAAACTTATTTTTGAAAGGTAAATTTTAGAAAAACAGAAGTAAAAAGATTTGTATAGTAATATTCAATACACTAGAAAAGAACGAAAATGATTTAAATTCATTATATTCATACACGGATATACAGGGTTATTTTAAATTTATGATAAACTTTAAAGGTTACTACAGGACAGTGTAACAATAACCCATTGTATCGGAATGTATAGCCACAAGTGAAGTGATGGGATCAGAGCAGGAAAAATCTGCATGCTAGGCATCAGTGTTGCCAAACGGGCAACTTTTTTAAATATTTGATTAGCACCACTTTATTGAAGGATAAAAAATCACCTTGATAAATCAAATAAATTTTACCTTTCCAAAAAAGTGGTGTTAATCTGATTTTAAACAATCAGACCGTCTAGCAACGCTGATGTCGCGCAATTAGATTTTTTGAGCCCTGGTTGGGATACAAATACAACGGAGCCAATTTTCCCTTTTTTAGTTAAAAAATTTTCATTTATAACAGAAAATTCCTATACCATTCCTTTCTTTACCTAAGGCAGATATTTCATTATTAGAAAAAGAAAAAATTCTTTGAAAATTTCCCGTATAAAATCTGAATTAAATAATAATAATAATAATAATAAAACGCAAAGTAATGTATTTTCTGTGTTTGACAGATTTGCTGGTTGCATTTTTTCTTTCTTTTTTTCTTTCTTCAAAAAAAAAAAAAAAAAAAAAAAAAAAAAAAAAGAAAAAAAAAAAAATTGACACCGAAAAATTTTAAACAAGAATTTTTTGTTTAAGTAGCAAAGGAGTCCGTCTTAAATAAAGAAAAGAACACGTTGAATGTTGATTTTGCCATTGCAGAATTCAGTTTCGCTTCCGATTAAGAAGAAGAAGAAGAAAAAAAAGATTCGACAGAGGTCTTTTAGAAGGACGACCCCGTTTAGAATGCAATGAACTAACTTCATTTTTCTTGTGCTTATCAATATAATAGCAAACAGAACAGCATGAAATACCCAATTGATTAGCAATTTCTCTCTGAGACATTGGAATTGCGGAATTATAAAGAGATACAAGAGATGCATTGCAATTCCAAAAGAAAATTTAAACGTATATTTAAATATTCTTAATATACATAGTAATGCTCCATTAATGAATTGCTGATGAACCCATTCCGACTAATTATGTAAAATACCAAACTACACACGTAGAACCGGATTACGTAAAAGAAACATCCTTATAACTCCAAAAACAATAATCATATTAACTAACAGTTTAATGCGTCAGATTAAGCGTCTCATTTCCAATTAAAACATATCTTTGAATTGAAATTTGAAGAGAATACAGGGTCATGAAAAATCGTAGAATGTGGAAAACAGGATTACAAATATCTTGGCAACTATTAATTGCCTTTTACGTCCTTTCCTTAAAATAAAAAAAATCGAAAATTTTTATATACATTTCATCAGAACGAATTTTTCGAGAGTCCGAAAAAAATACTTCCGGATAATCGAGGTTACTGATATTAAATAGGCTTCGTCCTATTCTTACTTACTAAGTACATAGAAAATTTTAAGCCTCTATCTCCATTTGTTCGTGAGATAGAACGTTTACAGACAGACAGACAGACGGACGGCAATTCTTTTTTCTAAAACTATGTTTTTCGGAATCTCCAGTATCTGAAACGTGTAAATCCGTCAAACGACGATTTCAAAACGATTGCAAAACTTACCGTAAATTACGTATGATAGGTAAGTAAAAATGGGCCACATTTTTTGACACGACACTTTTTAGCTTGTCTGAAAGTAATAGCATCAAAGGTTTAAAAAAAAAAAAAAACTAATTTCATTTTTACTGTGACATTATTTTCACTAACTGAAGTCCTCTGACAGTAAAATCTCAATCTCAGTGTCCATAATGAAAAGAATATTGAAATGTAATATCGTTATGAGTAAAAATACGATGTTTTAAATAGTGACGTCATTTTCTCTTCAAATATTTTTTAACCCTCTCATGCATATTGGCCTCATATGAGGACAGATAATTATTGCTTTATTAGGCAAAAAGAGTTTCGAGCATTCATTTATGGAAGTCTGATTTTTGGAAAGATAATAGCTAGCATGCAGCACAATAATAAAATTATTTTAGAATGGGTCTTTCATTTATCATAAAAAAGATTTCTTGTGAATAATGAAAAATAATGAAAAATAATTTATGCATGAGAGGGTTAAAAGTTACTGTTATTAGTAATATGAAAAAGGCATCCATATGAGGAAATATTGTAATTATCATTTATCTGGTCTCATTTATCATCGTTTTCCTCATTTGAAAATTTTCTTATTTTGCTTTAGACATTAATTTTTATCATAAATTATTTTCTGTTATTTTATTTACATTATTCATATTATTTCTTAGTAAATGTATTTTTTTTTTTTTACCTCAATTAGTGCATAATTATACGCAATCCTTTTATTGTGGTTAAATTTTAGGAAAACAATTAACTTTTTTTTTTATAAAATGTGAGGACATGTTCACTGATGAGATCAAGCTTCTGATCATGGAAAATAAACTTTTATTACCGAGAGAAAAGCTAAACTGAGTTGCCACCATTTGAAGAAACATCGTGAAAAATCATTTAAAATTAAAAATAAAATATAAAAATGGAAATAAATTAAAAAATAGCTAAAATGGGCACAACTACAAATAAATAGCTTTCATTTAAAAAAATAATTATCAAAATCGGTTGAGTAAATATTCAGGGATGATGACACGACATTTTTAGCTTGTCTGAAAGAAATAGCATCGGAGGCTAATAAAAAAGTAATTTTTTGATATGAATGAGAAATTTTGCAATAAAAAAGCACAAATTGTCTCTCTGGTATTTGTATCTCAACCTGTACTCATACATTCCTGTACAGTAAGTGATTGTTAGTGTCACAACCCTTAAAGTTTGCATCTTGAATTTAGAATCTTTTGCATTTTAGATTCATTTCGCACCAAATATTTCCATGGAACTATAAGAAGGAACTAAGAGGAACTGTCATGTTCTTAAATTACCGTAATTTCCTGCATATAATCCGCGGATCAGACAATTATTTTTCGACCCAGAAATATTTGAAAATTAAATGTAACTTTTTACATCTCGGTAAAGATTTGGCTTCGATTACAAAATAAAATTTCTGTGTCGAAAAAGAATTGTTTGATCCGCGGATTATATGCAGGAAATACGGTAGTGAAACATAAACTGTAATAGCTTTCGTTGAAGTTGATTGCTGCTAAGTTCTTCCAACAATAAACTTACAACTGTACATTATAAAAGAAAGTATTTTCTTATTTAACCTTCCGTCTACCAGACAAAACACCCATTTATCTACGGCAACACCTAATTTTAATTCCAAACTTGCAAACGGCACCAGTAATATTTTAATATAATTTTGCTTTTACAATGAAAGCTTAAATTAGGGAATTCGTAATATCTAGACAAGTCCTTTATAAATTCCGGTGTCAATCGACAATTTCTCATTTTACCATTGACACCAGAAATATTGCTGTCGGGTCCAATGGACCCGTCTGGTAGACGGAAGGTTAAACATCTTATTAATGTAAAAGTAATGTAAATAAAAGCTGAGTGAAAATAATATCGATAAATTACTTAAACAGTTTTAAATTGAAAATTACGGTGAGAAATATTTATATAAAACTTGAATGAATTTTCCCGCGGTTCTAGTGTTAATTCGGGGGGATTTTACGTGTTTTAGTAGTAGAAATTCCGTAAAGATAAATATATATATACAGTGTGTCCAGCAAATAGCACCCTGATTTCAAAATTAAATTTCTCAAAAACAAAGATAGATAATAATATGCGGTAAACGGTTTTTACATTAGTTAAGCTGTAAAAATCTTATACAGAAATTTCAAACAGTGAATATTTTGAAAAAATTGCGTTCTGATTGCATAGAATGCTTTGATTTGACATTTTTCTTGTTTTAGATTGCCTGCAGAGAAATAATTTTTCAGCTTACAGTGCAATATTTTAAAGATTTTTCGAAGTAAATTTTTAGAATTTCGAAATTGCAAAAATTTAATAAAATAAACTATGAAATATGGCACTTTAAGCCGAAAAACACATTCTCTGGCAGCAATCTAAAGCAAAGCAAGAAAAATGTCAAATCAAAGCATTCTTTGCAATCAGAACACAATCTTTTCAAGATATTTACTGTTCGAAATTTTTGTATAAGATTTTTACAGCTTAACTAATGAAAAAACCGTTTACCGCATATTACTATCGATCTTTGTTTTTGAAAAATTTAATTTTGAAATCAGGGTGTTATTTGCTAGACACCCTGTATATAGATAGATATGCATATATTGTTATATCTGAAGATAGATTTTCTTTCATTAAATAAGGCAAATATTACTTTACGAAAATTCTGGCCGTATGGATTAGAAAGTCCTTACAGCGTACTAATAATGAATGAGAGTGGCTAAATAAGCTAATAAAAATTATCTGGTTGAAAACAACTGTTTCGTAGAGCGTATCGGTGATCGAAAATTTGAGCAAATATGCAATTATTCACAAATCTTTTTTTTTTTTTGATGATTTGTCCTCCTCATCAAACTGGATTTGTCTAGGTGAATATTGCCAAATTTTGGAATGCGGGTTGAAATAGTTTGGACAAAAACTTACAATCTAAATATGTGACCTTTGTGTATTTCATTACGCTTTATTTACGTATATATAAAATTTAGTCTACATAACTGGGTAATTCCATGAGCACATGTCGTGTAAGTCACATACTACGATTTTGGATACCAGTATTTTAGAACGAAAAAATGTGACTTATTTTATCAGAGATATTTCATTTATTGAATAAGGCCATGCAAACCTTTCGAAAATAACAGTGGTCAACAATTTAGCAGTTACTAGACATGTGACTTACACGATAAGTGTTCATGGAAATACCCAACTACAAACCACAGCTGCCAACATCTTCCGCTTTTTTGGCCCGTAAAAATTTTATAGTAAATTTTACCATTCCAAATCGCCGTAATCTGCCGATTAAATAAGGCAAAAATTTCTATTAAATTTTTCTCGGTTCAAGAAATCGGAAGTATTTGCAGCTATGCCGTAAACGATTATCATAGAAGACACTCTGTTATACGAAATCACTTTAGCCAAATTTGCCAAGTCTCCGGCTTTTTCCACACCGGTATTATCTTAAGAAAATCTGGTTATTTTAAATCGTCTAAATGTTCCAATTAAATAAAACAACATTTTCTGTATTATAATACTGGTATCCAAAAAGCCGGAGACTTGGAAGCTCTGCTTTAACTTAAACCTGCTCATGACATGCAATAAATAAATATAAAAGATATCAATGCTAATAACGTGTTTTTCTTTTCGTTATTTCTTTACACTTCTTCACATTTTTCAAGTTAGTGCTGATTAAGAAAGAAAATTTTAAGATGATTTCATTTAAACTCTCTCATACATAGCTGATGTGACTTAGCGAATCACAACTTCCGTAAAACTACAAGAAAATTTCACATTGTAAGTGAGACAGATCTTGGTAAAAGTATTTTTAAGTTATTTATTAGACACATAATAAAAAATTAAATGTAACAATAACAATAAATAAATATATAAATAAAATTGTACAATATTGCAATTCCTAACACAGGGACTAGAACGGAACAGATGTGACCACCTGAATTTAACCACTTAATCGTCGCGCCCGAGACATTCACGGTCTGCAATCTTCACGGCTTTTATTCAGAATTGTTTGATTCGCACCAGTTTTATAAAAAAGTGTAATTGGTTTTATTCTGGTATTATTTTTACTTGTCATTAAAGAAGATAAATACCTTTTTTTTTTTTTTCAAAAAAAGTGGTGGGAATAATGAATTTGAATTTTAAAACCGTAATTTAATGAGACCATTCAGTGGTTAAGCTGCTAAAGAGAAACTCGGAGACCACTGAACAGGCCCCTACCTACCGGGATTCAACCCAGTATAGAGGGTATGAGTTGCCTGGGCTAAAAAGAAACTCTTAATTGAGATAAGCATCTGTCTCCAACTTTCTTAAATCTTCATTACAAAAGAGAAGCTATCTCTGATTCTCAAAAGAGAAGCCTGTCTATCCCTCAGAGGAATCTGTGATCTATCCTAATCTTCCTCTCTTTTTATCTCTCTTTACCTCCTTTCACCCACTAGAGGGGGTATTGCCTATTCTTTCGACTTAGCCTGATTCGTTCCTGAGAAGCACATCTAGACCGGCTTCCTCGACTTTTATGCGGTACGACTGCACTTCGTATAGCAAGCATGCGACAAAGATATTCCACCTGATCAAAATCTTAAAACATTATTTATGAAAAAATGCAAATTTGATAATCCAAAGTGTTCAATCTTAAAAGTATATAATTAAAATAAAACATTCAGATTTATCTTGAAACGCCATTTCTACAGATGGAACATTTCACAAAATAATCCTTTAACATACATTTCTCTTCTCATATCCAGTAACATATATTTTCAAGAAACACGGATACTCATATCCACGCCACTGAATTTCCAAAGATTTTTCTAAATTTATAAAGAATACCTCAAACAAATCTGATATCTAAACATACAAAGCTAATACAGGTTTTCTCTCCTTATTAAAAACTTTTCACTCATTGAATTATGGACTTAAAAGATTCCCCTTCATCTTGTTATTTATTGATATTGAACACTCATTGAATTGCGGACTTAAAAGATTCCCATTTATCTTGTTTATTTATATTGAAAACTTTCTGTACATGCAGATACGAAATAATAAATCTATACATGTGTGTTTTATCCCTTTCTGTCACGTCAAGAACGTTTGTTAGTAAAATGTTGAAATAATTGGTTCATACCAAGATTTGCGAAAACACTTGTATGAAAATAATTGAAAGCATTTCTTCACACGTATTTCTTTTTAAAATAGGAGGCAAACATTGGTTTCAGTTTTAAGGTTCCGATGTGGAAATTGAGGATTAAAAGTAAGTGGGGCAGAAATTCTCACATCGTGCTGGGAAGGGTTAAATAATTCTTTGGCAAGGTTGCGTTGGCACACGAACACATATATACCCACTTCGCTTAATTACAAATGAATTGTAAAAGTTTTATTAGCTACGTCTTAAATACAACATTATTTACGTAAATAATAGTAATTATTATTATTATTTATTAATGCTTTCTTAACTAATATAAAGTGTTTGAATTAATCTTGATGTAAAATGTATACTCACAGACATAATACTGCATAAAATAATTTCAGAATACATTGTTCAAACATATGCACACTCATACCACAATACTGAATTACTAAAAAGTGTTTTTAATTCCTTAACTGGTTTGCCCAACCGCCGTTCGGGCAAGACGAATTTGCTTATTGCATCATTTAAAGCTTTTTGACACCACCATTATTTTTAAGAAAATTTTCATACTATTGAAAGGCGGAAATGTTTAGACTAAATTTTAAGAATATATTTTTTTAAATAATAGTGGTGTGAATCCGCTATTTTCAATTTATGGAACGGAAACGAATTAACCAGTTAAGGGGTTAAAGGTATCTCAAATAAAACATCTAAAGCCTTAAACGTTGTTACACTTTGATTTACATTCCTAAAACAAAAAAAAATACTAAAAATTCAAATTAATTTCTTGAATCTCTTTGTATATATACAAGGAATACCTTACAAAATAATCCATCAGCACATATGTGTTTTAAATAATTATTTTATATATCATAATTTTCGTATAGTACGCAGATCAAGCTATTCTGTTTGGACTGAGAAAATTCATTAAGCAATGGAAGACAAATTTTAAATTCAGATTTTATGATTAGCACCACTTTTCTTAAATTGTAAAATTTCCTTTATTTTGGACTTAATTAAAATGTCATTAAAAATGTCAATTATACTACTTTAAAAATGTGGTGCCTATCCTGAAATATGAATTTAAAAATGTACCCCACTGGCAACACTGTTTTCATATTGGATAATTTGACATGGTACCGACGATTTGACCAGTGATGACTATTTTTGTATTATATTTATACTTCTAATTTAAAAGAAAATCTTATAGTACATTTCTCTTGACATGTTGACAAAGTGTATAATAAAGATTTTTATTTTGAAAAATAGTTGCGAGATAGAGCTAAACGTTTAAATTCTGGGGTTGAATTTCTTCAAAACATTCATATCAGTATTTTGTAAACGCATGATTTGGTTTAGAATACACACGAAAAAATGCATCAACTCTTTTAAAAATAAATTTGGTAGAATATTCCGATGCCAGTGTGACATTTGGAGATTAAAAGTAAGTGGCAAGAAATTCCCCATCAGAGCTCAAATGTGTACAAAAGATTAATTAAAAATGTTCTTATCTTTAACAGCAATGGCAGTATCCTTGGAATTTTTAAGCCGTATATGCACCTTCCCGTACCATATAGATGAAATCAATGGCTGCAAAGTCTTTTAAATTTTGAGTAACACTATTTATACTATTTTCAATAATACATCCAAATAGAAATATTCGTATTATTAAATGAGACAAATTTCTGATTAAATAAAACAAAGATTAATTAACATAATTAAATAATCAAAATTATCATACATAACCACTTCACTGATTTGCCCGTATGCTGCACGGGCAAGAAGAGTTTGCTTGATCTATCGCTAAAAGATTTCTGATATTACTATTTTTTAAAATTACAATTTCATACAATTTAATGACAGAAGTGTTCAGACTAAATATAATGAATATTTTAGTTTAAAAAAAGTGGTGTTCATTTCATATTTTAAATTTATTGTATAAAAAAATTACTTAAGTGGTTAATAAAAATAAAAATAATTGTGTAACACACACGTGTGATTAATAATCCCGTATTGACAGACACATGTATACTCATACCTAGTCTACTGGATTACGAAAACTACAAAGTATGTAAAGAAAATTTGAAATAAAACTGATATCTCGACGTATAAAACTAAATACTTTTTATTCTTTGAATTATGTATCTGTATCAAGAGATTTAAAATCTGTTTTCTGCTTAATCATCTTAAAAGTCTTTATATACAAATATATACAATGCTTTATAAAATGCCGCAGTATGTTTGTTCTAGATTGGCAACAATGGTTTAAATTTTTTTTAAAACTGTAATAATTTAAACTACATGCCTGAAAAAATGCTCTCAAATTCATCTTGAAACAGAAAAAATAATTATGCAACACACATGTGTGTTTAACAATCCTTTAACACATATTATATCAGTGTTCGTACATTTCAAGGATTTTCAAGGACGTATAATCAGAATTTTTATTAAGTAATATTTACCTTATTAATGGAAAAAATATCGATCTTCAGATCTAAAGACCAGTATTTTCAGATATTTCTGGATTTGAAACATTTAAAATCCCCTGAACATCTTGACGCGTACGAACTCAGTGTACATGCATATATACACACATGCATACTCATACACACTCCACTGGATTGCGAAAATTTCAAAGTTTGTAAAGAAAATCTCAAATAAATCTGCTACCTTAACGTTTTAAAACTCGCATTTTTCTCACTTTACTTAATACTTTCCATTCTTTATATTACATACATCTACATTAAGAGATTCCAAATCTGATCTCTTTCTATTCATCTTGAAATCCTTTGTATACAAATATATACAATACTTTATAAAATTAAAGCAACATAACATTTTCAGCACATATGTATTTTAAATAATTCTTTTATACACATTGTCTTCATATGAACATAGACGACTACATCGCTAAATTACTAATGACTTTCAAAATTTTATAAGAGACATCTTAAATAAAGCCGCTATCTATAAAAATAAAACAGGAAGCTCGATAACCACTAATGCATACAGAGCTGAATAAAAATACGTGAAAGGCAAATATTAAAGCGATCGATTTTTGAAAAAAAGCTGTACCATCTCTTCTTATAAAACTATTTGCATTTACAATATTGTTTACGCCGTATGTGGTGCTTTACATTGCAAAAGAATGTTCCTAGCATTAATACTAACAATAAGAATGTAAATATATTCGATTCTTCTTTTTTGTAAATGTAGATGTTCTTATTTCTTTCCCAAAATAAATGGATTCTTATTTCAGCGGATTCTGTTCTCTGCTATGTTTTTATTTCCTTTCAGATTATTATCGATGAAGTTTACTCGATTTGTTTTGAATACAAAATATATTTTAAAGAGTATAATTCTCTTTAAAATATGTAAAAAATGATATTTCATTTCAACATAAAGCAGGATGATAGTTTCTCTTGCACCACGTCATTTGAATAAAAATAATTATCATTGTAATAATTCTCTACACTGCTAATGTGGTGGTGCATTTGTCCTTTTATGAGATTCATACAGAAAACGAAATTTAAAATAGACAGTATTTTATTTAAGAACCATTTCTAAACACAATTATGTCTTTTTTGAATCATAAAATGATGAACATATCAATGAAACTGTTTCGAGTTATTTTGAGTACAAAATATGTTTTTAAGAATAAAATTTCTGTATATGGATATTAGTTATTAAAAATTAATATTTATTACTAAATAAGTAACATAACAACAATAATCAAACATAACCTTTATAATGTAACTAAATTAATAATTGATTATAATTATTGTAAATTAAATAAAATTGTGTTTCATTTGAGCCTAAGTAAGCATGTTATTTAATATCGCTTCACACCGATCGATGTATAATATTAATTATCTTAAAAATCATCTATACTGCTGCCAAGACAGTGTACATGTATTTTTAAAAGATTCATAGAAGTACAGGTTTAAGGAGAATAGTGTTAAAATCTTTTATTCCCGATTTAATAGTGAACAAAATTAAGTTGTTTTATTAGTCAACTGTAAATGAAATTTCCGCGATTTGCATTGAATGCAAAATGTATTTTAAACAATATAATAATCTTTAAACTCAACAAAATGGTGGTTCATTTAAGAATAAAGCAGGATGCTATTTTCTCATTCAGATCTAAAATACTTAATAATAACTGAAAAAAAGAGAAAATCTAGCGGGGGTAAATCACTTCGATTCTTAAAATGCTTAAATGATTGAATGACACCAGAGTTAAAAAAATATTTCCAAATATTTAAAAACTTTTCTTTACGTATTTGATAAAATTCAAATTGCCATTCCAAAATACTGGTGTCAATGTGGCCTTTTGCAATTATAATTAAGTGGGATATATTTTATCCCACTCCCCTTCAAGGGGTTAAGGACAGTGTTCCAAAAGAAACATTGATACTAATTGAGTTGCTAGTTGGCATTTACTTTCAATTTAAAAAGTTCGAATTCACATCAGAAATTCTGAAAGAAATGCTTTTACTTTGGGTAATCACAAAACATCTGTTTATTAAATAAAGATAATGATACAATGCAGAATTTCTGGTTTAAATGTAAAATTCCAGATTTAAAAAACAAGGCCAAATCTGGCCAACAAGAATTTCCTGGTCTGGAAATTCAAGGACTTGTACAAACTATGATGACTGTACACAATGTTGCTAATTCGCTTCTTTTTTTTTAATTGAGTTTTCTCGATTGGCACCATTTTTTAAGAAATTCCCTTGTTTTCGCCTAAATTAATATGTCTTCGAATAAAGCGATTTTTACAATTTTAAAAATATGGTGCCAATCAAGAAATGTTAATTAAAAAAAAAGTAGCCCACTGCCAATACTGACTGTACATTCTATCTTTTAACCCTTTCCTTCGCAGGGTACTTCCATTGCGAAAATGTTGAAATGATTGAATGATCCCGGAATTTATGTACAAATATACAGGGTGTTTCTAAATTCATGGTCCAAACTTTAAGGGGGGATAGTACACATCAAGACAAACAAATATTTAAATAGGAAACCAAGGGTCCCAAAGTCTTCCGAAGGAGATAGGCGCCATTAAAGTTTAGGGTCCAAAAATTCAAATGATTATGAAAAACAGAAAAATTGGTCGATTCGTTTGCGGTTTTCACTAAAATTATTCTTTATGTCAGTATTGTCTTGAAAATAAACTATAAAGATAAATTTCAAAAAATGACGATAGAGGGCGCTTTAGACTTTAGAGTAACGAACAACTAATTTTTACCGTTATCTTTTGCATCTCATTAAAGGTTTCGTAAGCTTAGACTTAAACTTAAATTTTGAGCTCAAAATCTGAATAGTTGGAAGCAGTTAAGTAGCACAAACTTAACTGTGTTCAGAGGGTTTTAAATTCAAATGATTATAAAAAACGGAAAAATTGGTCGATTGATTTGCGGTTTTCACTAAAACTATTCTTTATGTCGGTATTTTATTGAAAATGAATTATAAAGATAAATTTCAAAAAATGCCGATAGAGGGCGCTTTAGACTTTGGAGTAACGTACAACTATATTTTACCGTTATTTTTCACATCTCATAAAATTTTCTTAGAAGCTTAGACATAAACTTAAATTTTGAGATGAAAATCTGAATCGTTGGGAGTGGTTAAGTAGAGCAAATTGAACTGCATTCAATGGGGGTGGGGAGGTTCAAATTTCAAATTATTTTAAAAAACGGAAAAATTGGTCGATTCGTCTGCCGCTTTCGCTAAAACTATTCTTTATGTCAATATTTCCTTGAAAATAAATTTTAAAGATTAATTTTAAAAAATACCGTTAGAGGGCGCCTTAAACTTTGGAGTAACCAACAACTATTTTTAACCGTTATTTTTTGTATCTAATTAAATGCTTGAAAAAGTCCAAACTTAAATTTTGAGCTCAAAATCTGCATCGTTTTGAGTAATTAAGTGCGGAAATTTGAAATGTGTTCGACGGGTGGGGAGGGTAACATTTTAACTCCTGAACACTGTTCAGTTTCCGCTTCTTAACCCCTCCATCGATTTAGAATTTGAGCTCAAAATTTAAATCTAAGCATTTGCAAGCATTTAGTTAGATACAAAAAATAACGCTTAAAAATAGTTGTTGGTTACTCTAAAGTTTAAGGCGCCCTCTATCGGTATTTTTTGAAATTAATCTTTAAAATTTATTTTCAAGGAAATATTGACATAAAGAATAGTTTTAGCGAAAACGGCAGACGAATCGACCAATTTTTCCGTTTTTTAAAATAATTTGAAATTTGAACCTCCCCACCCCCATTGAATGCAGTTCAATTTGCTCTACTTAACCACTCCCAACGATTCAGATTTTCATCTCAAAATTTAAGTTTATGTCTAAGCTTCTAAGAAAATTTTATGAGATGTGAAAAATAACGGTAAAATATAGTTGTACGTTACTCCAAAGTCTAAAGCGCCCTCTATCGGCATTTTTTTAAATTTATCTTTATAATTCATTTTCAATAAAATACCGACATAAAGAATAGTTTTAGTGAAAACCGCAAATCAATCGACCAATTTTTCCGTTTTTTATAATCATTTGAATTTAAAACCCTCTGAACACAGTTAAGTTTGTGCTACTTAACTGCTTCCAACTATTCAGATTTTGAGCTCAAAATTTAAGTTTAAGTCTAAGCTTACGAAACCTTTAATGAGATGCAAAAAATAACGGTAAAAATTAGTTGTTCGTTACTCTAAAGTCTAAAGCGCCCTCTATCGTCATTTTTTGAAATTTATCTTTATAGTTTATTTTCAAGACAATACTGACATCTATATTAATAAAAGAACAAAACGCTCTGTCTGCGTGTGTGTGTGTGTGTGTGTGTGTCTGCGATGGCTAGCAAAATCTACAGCATGTACGAAGCTCAAAATTTTTTTGAGAGTAGCCCCAAATCTCTTCTGATGCACCTGAGCTTCAGAATTTCGAAATTCCATTTATTAACTGAGTAATTAATTAAATTCCAAAGATCACTCTCATAAAAAATCGCCTTTTTTCATCTTTTTTCCCTTCATTTAGTTATGGTTGGTTGGTTGCATAAAATTTTCGCATAAATAATTAAAAAAGCTGGAACAGACCTTTAAAATTCATAGACTGGCAAACTGTCAGTTTAAATGATGATTTTTTATCACAGCGGTTGTAAACCATAGAGGAAAAAGATAGGTGGTGGTGAAGTAAACCGAAAAAAGGATTGCAATATTAAACCATTTATCGCTCAAATTTTAATTTCTCAAACAAAAGCCTGTGGAAGGGATTTTGTATTAATAACACGAATTAAAAGAAATGAATTAAAGCTGAAACATATTTTACGAAGAAATAGTAATTTTTTAAATTGGTCTTTTTTCTATTATATTATTTATTTTAAAAAAATGTTTGCTTTTAAAATAATATATTAATAAAATAACAAACCGCTCTGTCTGTGTGTGTGTGTGTGTGTGTGTGTGTCTGCGATAGTTAGCGAAAACTACGGTACGTACGAAGCTCAAAATTTTTCTGAGAGTAGCCCAATATCTCTCATGATGCACCTGACGCTCAGAATTTCAAAATTCTATTTATTAACTGAGTAATTAATTAAATTCCAAACTTCACTCTCATAAAAAATCGCTTTTTTTTCGCTTTTTTCCCTTTCATTCTCTTATGGTTGGCTGGTTGCATTAAATTTTCGCCGAAATAGTTTAAAAAATGCAACTGACCTTTAAAATTCATAGACTGGCAAACTGTCAGTTTAAATGAGGATTTTTTTTTTTTTTTTTTTTTTTTTTTTTTTTTTTTTTTTTTTATCACAGCTGCTGTACGCCATGGAGGAAAAAGATAGGTGGTGGCGAAGTAAACCGAAAAAAAAAAGGTTTGCAATATGAAAACATTTATCGCTGAAATTTTAATGTCTCAAAGAAAAGCACGAGGAAGGAATTTCGTATTAATAAGACGGATTGGAAGAAATGAATTACAGCTGAAGCATATTTTACGAAGAAATAGTAATTTTTTTAAATGGTTTTTTCTATTATATTATTTATTAAAATAAATGTTTGCTTTTAAAATAGTTGAAATTGGAAAGTTAAAACTAATTAAATGTCAAGATAAAATTAAATAAAATATTGAAAACATATGATTTGAAGTAAAAAATTGTATTACTAAAAGTTTTCTCCTTTTTTCAGAAATTTTTAATACTTTATAACGTAGATAAAAATGTTTATGATTTAACAATATATTAATAATTCCATGTCATTATATAAAATATAGTGATGAAAAGATGCTTTTAAAATCGTGCATGAACACTTAAATAATCTATATATATAAAAGGAATTCTGAGGATAATTGAGGCACAGGCGAAAGCAAATCTTGGCAATGCGCCAACTCGGTCCAGAGGAAGCAAATCTTGGCAATGCGCCAACTCGGTCCAGAGGTATAAAAGCAAGATAGAAAAAAACGCGCAGGTCTGTGCATTCAAGTACAACCACCCATATGTATATGCTGAAAGTTTGTTCTGACGCTCACCCGACGCACGTGGAGTGCCGATGGTCCGGGGAGAGTCACCGGGGGATCCGTCGCGAGCTGAGAGAGAAGCGTACCATACACATAAATTATTAAATAAACCTTCAAATTAAGCCCGGCGAAGCGGGCTGGGTATGCTAGTAATATTAATCTAAAATCTAGATTTCAGAGTGCAGACGATTTTAAGATATTAACGAAAGAATGTTGATTTTTCAAGCAAAATCTTAAATGATGCTTCTATACTGATATTTTAAAGTTATGTGATAAAAATAATCAAATAATTCTTGCCTATGATTGATCTATTTGTATCTTTCATGCATTCTGATCATGTATTACAGGCAATAATGGCATAAAACGTTATTTTTTTAAACGAAATTTTAGTCATCTATTCAATAACAGTTTAACCCATTAACGCCCAGCGTCCTCGTTTGAGGACGGTTACAAAAACAGCAAGAAAACGGTTTTCCCACCAGTAAAGAGGAAGATAAATATATATCTTCCTTCATGAGACGGAATCCTAGATAAATTTAGATAAAAGTTAATTTGATTTTAAAAGTGGTGGGAAATACAAAATTTAAATTTTAACGAAGAAAATAATTTGGGCGTTAATGGGTTAAAAGATAAAAAACAAAAAGAAATACTGGTTTAAACCAGTTTGAATTGATCGGAGTTTCAAAGCACATGGTTTTGTTGGTGCTTATTTGGACTTAATGTAGCGGATTTTAGAGTTACATTTTTTGCATCACCCCAAGACATTATACGGCCACTCTATTAATTTCTTTTTACTGTATGGTTGTACGCATATTTTTAGCATTTCGAACATTACAATGTATGAGTCATTAGCTGTATTGCAGTCAAAAAATTACACAACACTTTTCTATGAGTTTATTTTTTTAATCATTGATTAAATTTAAATGCATTTTATTCAATTTAAAATTGTAATATGGCTTTAATTTGTTTTAAAAACAAAAATAAAATAGCTGTTAGGCGTACAATTGTTTGCATCCGCAAACGATTCATTCACCATAATAAAGTATCAAATAGCAAAGTAAATTATCTATCAGATATAGCCATAAAAAGAATAGTAGCTAAACTGATTATAACCTCAATGTTTAGACTAATTTCAACATAACCCGATCCCAACCAGAAAAAACAGACCACACTCCGATCCGTGATACACAAAATTTCCGTGAGTATAAACCCGACCCTAACCTAAAAATTCTGTTTGGAAAAAACTATGGATTTGATAACTGAGACGAACCAAATCTGAATCCCGCAAAAATGTTCAAGTGAAGCATAACCCGATCCAAACAAGGTAAAATAATTTTCGTGGGCATGAACCCTGACCCGAACCTAAATATTTTCTTTTAAAAAAAACAACCCGAAATATGACTGGAACGAAATCTGAAACCGATTAAAAATATTCCAGAGAACTATAACCCGATCCCAGCAAGACAAAATACTTTCCATGGTCATAAACCCGACTCAAACCTAAAAAAACTCCGTTTGATAAATCCTGAACTTTGACCCAAACCACATCTAAATCTGACCAAAGTATTCGAAAGAACCATAACCGGATTCAAGTCAGACAAAATAATTTCCGTGGACATGAACCCGATACGAACCTAAAACTTCCATTCGAAAAAATACCTGAAATTTAAATCGAATCAAATCTGAATCTGACAAAACTATTTCAAAGAAACGCAACCGAATCCAATCAAGACAAAATATTTCCATGGACATGAACACAATCCGAACTCAAAAAATTTCTTTGAAAAAATAGCGAATTGAACCAAATCTGAAATTGGCAAAAATATTCCAGTGAAGCATGTCCTTATTCGAACAAGACAGAATAATTTCCGTGAACATGCAAGAAGTCCCGAACCCAACAGTTATATTTGAAGAAAAACCCGAAATCTGAATTGAACTAAATCTGGACCCGACAAAAATATTCCAAAGAACTATAACCCAATCCAAGCAAGACGAAATAATTTCTATGGACATAACCCCGACTTGAACCTAAAAAATTCGATTTGAAAAAACCTGAAATTTGACCCAAACCACATCTAAATTCGACCAAAATATTAGAAAGGATCATAACTGGATTCGAGTATGACAAAATAATTTCCGTGGACATGAACGAAATCCGAACCTAAAAACTCTATTTGAAAAAATGCCTGAAATTTGAATCGAACCAAATCGGAATCTGATAAAAATTATTCCAAAAAATCGTAACCGGATCTGAATAAGACAAAAAAATTCCATTCACATGAACCGAATCTGAACCTAAAAAAATTCTTTGAAAAAATCACGAAATCTGAACTGAACCAAATCTGAACTTGAAAAAAAAATATTCCAGTGAAGCATGTTCTTATTCGAACAAGGCAGCATAATTTCCGTGAACACGCAAGAAAACCCGAACCCAAAAATCCCATTTGAAGAAAAAGCCGAAATCTGAATTGAACCAAATCTGTTCCCGACAAAAATATTCCAAAGAACCATAACTGTCTCCGAGCAAGGCAAAATAATTTCCATGGACATGAATACGAACCGAACATTAAAACTCAATATCAAAAAATACCTAAAATCTGAACCGAACGAAATCGTAACCCGACAAAAATGTTCTAATGAATCATAACCAGATCCGAACAAGACAAAATAATTTCCATGGACATGAAACCAATATATGGTTTGGTAACATTTAGGTTGCAATTACATTACGGTAAGTCTTTGATTATACTTAATTTCCCGTTAGGTTATAGTTAGGTCACGGTTAAGTTAAAGTTAGGTTAAAATTAAATTGCATTTATGTTATGGTTAGTATAAGGATATGTTACAATAAACTGAAGGATAGGTTACATTTATGTTATATTTAATTTACGGTAAGATACTGTTAAGTCGAAGTTAGGTTACAGGCAGGTTATGGTTACGGTGCAAAAGTTTACGGTTAGGAATTAATCCACAGAGTGAACATCACGCATGATTTGATTAAAAATAACACTTACTTTTGTTAAATGGCTCTGAAATTATAATACTATATACCAACCTTTTAGCTACCAGCGAGTACCGATTTCATTCATGGTATAGTCGGATTTAAGAGTAATATAATTAGTTTGAAATTCAAAAATTTCACTTGGGATTTCTATATGAAAAAAAAAAATTAGTTACGTGACTTAACAGTGATTTTTGGTAAATATCAACACTTTAACACGAAAATCACGCAGTCGTTGGATACACATTCCCTCCCGCATTTCTCATCGTTCATTTTGAGTATTTTTAGAGCTTAAAATTAGTTGTTTTTTAAACCGATTTTTCACACAGTCAGTGGCCACGTATTTCAGACAATGCATTTCTGCATGTTTCGAGTTAATGATAAAATCATACAAATTTCAAGTTCGTTTAATATTGTTAATACGGACCCGAGCAACGCCGGGCGGGTCAGCTAGTAAAGAATAATTTTAGTGAAAACCGCAAACGAATCGACCAATTTTTCTGTTTTTCATAATCATTTGAATTTTTGGACCCTAAACTTTAATGGCGCCTATCTCCTTCGGAAGACTTTGGGACCCTTGGTTTCCTATTTAAATATTGTTTGTCTTGATGTGTACTATCACCCCTTAAAGATTGGACCATGAATTTAGAAACTCCCTGTATTTGGAAATGATAAAAAAGGGCTCCCCCCCCACATGTAATAAACGAGAAAAATATGCATCAGAATTCTGGTGGCAATGTGGTTATGTGGTCGAAATCTTGTTAAGTGTTCCATGTACTGAAATACTGAAATACAAAGGGTTAAAATATTTATACAAATAAAGATGTTTTAAAACTGATAATGCTTTATTTATGACTCAGTTAGTGAACACAAATAAGTCTTTTTATTAATCGTCAGATCTGTGATACAATAATAGGGTTCGTTCGAGTTCTAGAATTTAATGACCACAAAATTCTTCGGCAACAGTATTTTCTTACAGAAAATGTCTGATTAAATGAGGCGAAATTTCGCATGTTTCAAGTAATTTTTTTTATGCTTAAGAATACTGGTATCTCACTTGAAAAATAACGGTACCCGTACGAATCCTGAATAACCGTTTCTGTTATATATTTTGAATGGAAAATAAATTTTAAAGTATGTAATTATCTTTAAGGTAAATAAAGTCATGTTTTATTTGAGAACAAAGCAGGATTTTTTTTTTATCTTGCATCATATACATTAAAATAAAATAATAAGTATTGGGGAAATCAATCTAGATTAGTATTATGACTGCACATTTGCCCTTTTAAAAGAGTCATACAAATAAAGAGATTTAAAACAGATAATGTTTTATTCACGACTCAGTTAGCAAAAGCGATGAATTCTTTTTTAATGGTCAACGATTCCTTAATTAAATAAGTATTTCTATGAGATATTTTAGAAGAGTATTTTGAAAGCAAAAGATATTTTAAGGAATATTCATATGATGTGCCTTTATTAGATTAATTTGATTAGATTAGTTGATTACTGATACTAGAGTTATTAGTTAGTTAGTGATATTAGATTAATTTTTAACACAATTACGCAACTGGTAAATAAATCAAAACAGTTGTAAATTTCCAAATGGGTGAAAACAATTCCGCGACAGGACTCGAACTATTAATGCTGCGATCGTTATAGATTGACTACGTGAATATAGTCCTCCAGATTCGTCCGAGAAGGATCAGTTGGTAGACCATTGGAAGATTCAGTCAAGTCATCCCTGGTTCGAATCTTGACTCGTATTTTTTTTCATCCATTTGGAAATTTTCAACTGTAATAAATAATATGATGTTTCATTCGATCATAAATTGGGATGTTGTTTTCTCTCGCACAAGACAATTACTGTGAAAATCTTCTACACCTACATCATAGCAGTACATTTGCTAATGTAAAACATTCATACAAATATAGAGAGGCATATTTAAGTCTATATTAAAATGGACATACGATAGACATAATTAAAACTTTTGTTAAAACAGACATAAGATATATATAATTAAATTTTATATTAAAATAGACATATTTAAGTCTCATTTAACCCTTTCCGGCACGGGTAAAATCTGTAGTAAAATGAGAAATTATCGATGTGACAGCGGAATTCACAAACGAATTCTTTAGATATTTTGAAACCCCTAATTTAAGCTTCTATTGTAAAAGTAAATTTTACTAAAATATTATTGGTGCCGTTGGCAAGTTTAGAATAAAAAATAGGTATTCCAGACCGGGCACAGTGTGCCGGAAAGGGTTAATCAACCCAATTATTTGAAGAATTAAGATGACAAAGGTGGTATGTGACAAAAAAAAAATGTATATAATTATCTTTAAGCTAAATAAAGTCATGTTTTATTTGAGAGAGAAAAAAAGGATTTTATTTTCTCTTGCACTACATTCATTGAAATAAAATAATAAGTATTGGGAAAATCCCTCTACACTGCTATTATTAGGACTGCACATTTGCCTTTTAAAAGATCCATACAAATAAAGAGATTTAAAACAGATAATGTTTTTTTCACGACTCAGTTAGCGAATGCGATGAAGACTTTTTTAATGGTCAACGATTTCGTAATTAAGTATTATTTCTATGCGATATTTTAGAAGAGTATTTTAAATGCAAAATATATTTTAAGGAAAATTCATACAATGTGCCTTTAATCACTTAACTGATCAATATTTTTGAAAAAAAAAAACTTTCAAACAATGCGTATTTTTTCATGTCTTTTGCATAATTTTTAATCTTTTGTCATCGGTCTTTCAAAACAGAAATTTTTGCCTAATTGAATCAGAAAAATATTCGGATTAAATAATGCAAAATTTACAATAAAAATTTACTGGTGAGAATAATAAATCATGACTGGAATATGGATGCCCGTTCGTATCACGGGCAAATCATCATTGGCAATAACAAGTTGCCTGTATAAAGTACGGACAAATCAGGAAGCGTTTAAACTAAATAAAATATTAGATACATTTTTAATACGATTACGAAACTGGTAAGGAAATCATAATAGTTGTAATTTTCAAAATGGATGAAAAAACTGCGCGACAGGACTCGAACCAGTGATGCTGTGATCATTATTGGTTAACTACGTGAGTTTAATCCTCCAGATTCGTTTGAGATGGCCCTGCTCAGTTGATAGAGCATTGGCTGCTTCAGCTAAGTCATCCCTGGTTCGAATCCTGACCTTTATATTTTTCTCCCATTTAGAATTTTTCAAATGTTATTAACCCCCTGAAGGGCGGTGGTATAAAATATATACCACTTAATTTTAATTGCAAAATGCCATATTGGCACCGAAATTTTAAAATGAAAATTTTAATTTTATCAAATACATGATGAAAAGTTTTTTTCTATTTTGAAATAAATTTGTTTTTAAATTCCGGTGTCATTCAGCCATTACAGCATTTTCAGAATAGAAGTGCTTTGCCCCTCAAAGGGTTAATAAAATGATATTTCATTCGAACATAAATTGGGTTGTTGTTTACTATCGCACCAAATCAATTGAAATTTAAAAATAATTACTACGAAAATTTTCTACACTGATATGTTAACAGTGCATTTTCTCATTTGAAACATTCATACAAATAAGGAGAGAAATATTTAAGTCTATCTTAAAATACACGTACCATAGACATAATAGAGTCTTATGTTAAAACTGACATATGATAGATATAACTAAGTCTTATATTTAAATAGACATATTTAAGTCGCATTTAATGAACTTAATTATTTGACGAACTAGGATGACAAAGGAAAAACAGTGTTGACCCTCCTAGTATCAATTTTTAATATTTTCTGAGGATTCTTAATTTTGCATGAATTGAACACGAAATTTAATTTTATATATCTAACTTCCTCTTAGGGAGTGTCTAGTTAATTTCATATATTAAGTATATATTATTAATTTTTTTCTGGTTTGAAATATTAAAATTTTAAACTAGAAAATATCTCGGGTCAAATGTGACCTCAGTGGTACCAGTAATCATATCGTTGTTACCATGTAAAAATATCTAATATGAAAACAGTGTTACTAATGGGATACTTTTTTTAAAATCAGATTTCTTGATTGGTATCATTGTTGAAATAGTAAAATTCGCCTTATTTAACCTTATTTAATAACAATTTAATTATGGCGAAAACAAGAATTTTACCATTTCAGAAAAGTAATGCCAATCAAGAAATCTGAATTAAAAAAAAAAAAATAGCCCACCAACGCGCCAACACTTACTTTCATATTGAATGGTTTGAGATGGCACATACAATATGATTGAAGATAATCAATGGTTCGTTTGATATCGTTTGATAAATCAGTACACTGGGTTTCATAATACTATGAACATCTAGTATTTTTGAGATATTTTGGAAAAAATTAATAAATAATTATCAGAAAACTCCATTCTTGAGAGAAATACAGTAATTTTATATAACACGTAACTGTAAAAGTAGTATGAAATTTTAAATTCGTAGAAAATAAGAATTGTCTAAAAAAAAAAATGTTGTTGCAAAATTATATAAATATGGATCAAAATTATCACTAAACGAGAATGAAAACTATACAGGAATATTAAATGCTCTTAAGAGAAGAAGAAATCAAAATATGAAAATTAGTTTAGCATATAGAAGTATTTGGCGGACTAGAATATTTACAACCTGATCGCAAAGTGTGTTCAAGAAATATGTGTCGTAAAAGCGCTGTAAGTGGTTTTGAGAAAGGTTGTTGACCACTGATATTTTCTTTTATAATACCATTTTTTTTCCAAACTTGCGAAGGTGGCCGGAAACTTTTGAAAACACGCGTTTTCCTTTGCACTTAATTTTGTCAGTTAAATTTATTAATATTAATTTGTTATTCCATAAATAAGTTTCTAACTATTATGTCAATAAAATGCATCATTATCACTTTAAGATTCCTTTTCATACGAGTATAATTAAAAATTAACAAAAATATTTTTGCTGGTCGGAAAACTTTGACCGCCACTGTGTGCATATATACCGTAATTTCGGGTGTATAAGCCGCGGATCAAACAATTCTTTTTGGACCCAGAAATCTTATTTACTGATTGAAGACAAATATTTACGGCGATCTAAGTAGTTACACTTATTTCTTAAAAATTTCTGGGTCGAAAAAGAATTGTTTGACCCGCGGCTTATACACCCGAAATTACGGTATATATATATATATACGATAACATGACATCATGTAGGCCTGATGTCATGACATTTTACAGAAATAAAAAGTAGTCTGCTGAAGGTTTCGCTAAAATATCTTCATTAATATAGTGGTCATGAAGAAAAATATTGCTTCAACTTTTTTAACATACTCTCATAGATTGACAACCTCTTTATTACCGTGTTGGGGAAGAGACTATATTTACTTTTATTCCATTTGTAATACTTTATGAAGAATAATCAGTGCCATAGACACATCTATTAAGATATTGTCAAATTATACCTATCACAAAGATTTTTTTTTTGTAAATTTTGCTGCGTTTGAATATAAAAAATAAACGCTAATATATCCAGGTAATCAAATGGTTAAATTACAACATGTTTAACTTATTAATATATAATATATTATTAATATTATCTTTTTTAATATATAAATCTTATATTTTTATTGCATAATTTTCTTATCTATACATAAATATTTGCAAGAATGAAATAAAGAGTTCAGCGAAAGCTTCATGAAAATAAAAAAATATATAATTAAAAAAAATTAGATGGCTAGTTTGACAGGGAACAGCCAGGGTTGTTATTAACCAGTGTTGATTTCTGGCCTACATTTTGTATTAAGAAATTCTTGATTCATACCAAAAATTCCGAAAGAAGAATTTATTCTTTTTATAATCACGAATCTAATATTAAATAATACCAAAAGCATTATTCAAAATTTTTGGTAAAATTTTAGCATTTCTGAATGAAGAATGAAGTGTAACAATTCTAATTCAAACACCATTTTTTTAATACATAATGGATTATACAGAATAATCTCAATTTTATTTCAGCTTCATGTTCGAAAGAAACATTTTTATTTAACTTGCATCACATTGACACATACGGCAATTCTAGTAATAACTGACTTATTTTCTGAAAATTAGTTTATCACTAGTACTTTTCTAATAAAAAAAATATTTTTTTTGCATTTTTTTTTAAAATTCCTAACAAAGCAGAAAAGAGAAAATACACTATTATTTCGCAAAGCATTTGCAAACACATTTCCATTTGTTTAAATTACACCCTCCGTTACAAAGTGTTAAGTACATTACGCTTTTCGATATTTTATATCTAGGACATTAACCTCTCCAAGGAAGTAATGATGTGCACATATTAAACTCTTCGAAACAGTTTTGCGAAGAAGTTAAGTTTGTGAAGAAGTTTGGCCTTGCGCCCGTGTCAGGCAGCAAAACCTAATGAAACCGTAACTGTAAAATATGGGCGATCGTAAAACTGTGTATCATGCTACATGAATGAAAGCTACCTAATCGATAACTTGCTCGTCTTAGCTACATAATGTTTGCGTGGTTCTAAGGGAGTTGATTGAAAGTTACACTGAAAAAAGATTGAAAATTTTGATAGGTAGTTGATGACTTTGAAAAGACCATTCAATCCTAATTACTTTATGTATTAAACTTCTGAAGAGAGTCATTTTGATTATGTTTTTTGTGCTTGAGATAAATGGAAACTTCCATGTATATACATTTAGTTTATCCAATGGTTGATAATTAATAAAGCATGTAAGCGTGCGTGTTTGTAAGCATTTACACACACCTGGTAAATGAATCTTTACACGTAATGAAATTATCTTCATAAAGCATCATCAGAGTAAATGGAAATAAAGTTCAATAATGCTTGTGAAATAATAGGTGGTAGAATTATAGGTGATGATATATTCAGAATATATAGAAATGTAGGTGGTAGAATTATGTTAATTTTTAATACTTAGTTTAAAATGAAACAGTCGACATTTCTGTCGGCATTTAAAAGTAGAACCGCGGCGAAGGGTCATTTTGACCCGTATCATATGCAGAGATGCTAATTCGAACCAGAAAACTCTTTACAAAATTAGCTAAATGTAAGCTGGGCAAAAATAATTTCAAAATATTACTTAAAGAGTTTTGAATAAAAATTCCGGTGAGAAATATTTTTGTTAAACTTGAATGAATTTTCCCGCGGTTCTAGTGTTAAAAGAAGTTTTTCTCAAAGAATGTCTTCACTTGAATTTAAACATAAACACGAGCATTTTCTTGTTATGTAATTTTTAATTTGTGTAGTGTGTTTAAACCATTAAAAGGCGGTGGGACATAATACATCTCACTAGTTTTAATTCACAAATGCCTTTGGCACCGAAATTTGCTTGCATTAAGTACCTTTTTAAGAGATTACCTTACCAAGAGTTTATTTAACTTGAAAATATATTTGTTTAAAAAAATCCTTCTGCCAATTAATCAGTTAAACATTTTACGAACAGAAACAATTTCTCTCAAAGAGTTAAAGTGCATAAAAAATAACTATTACAAAATATTAGAATAATGATTTAATAACTATTAGAAATACTTTTTTGGGGCTTTGGAAACTACGCATAACGTTTAAGTTATAATTTTGCAATAGATGTAAAACTTAAACATTGTTTTTAATTAATAATCGATTTTAAAACTGTTTTAGATAGAAAACCTTTTTATCGTTATTTTAAAGCGAATTCATGCCCGATAAGTCTAATTTTATTATATTTTAGCTATTCGCTGTCTTCATATTATATGCAGTAGAACGGTCATTCTATGGAAAAAAAAATACTTCATAAGCTCAAAACTCTCTCTCACACACACTCTCTCGGTGTATATATATAGAGAGAGGGTTCGCGCACATCAGGTGATTCAGGGAATTTTAAGTCTTTTAGTATAAGGAATTTTATAATACTGGTCATTATATTCGTAAAAAGATATTTTTTTCATAAAATGAGGTAAATAATAAAGCAGACGAAATTTTGGTAAAAGGAATGATGAAAGTCCTTATGCGAATGAGTCTTTACATATATGAATACGCAATTTCATAAATAATATTCGGAATATAATATACATTTCAATTACAGGAGTATATTTTTTAATGCTACCTCGCACCACTTTTTCAAAAAAAAAAAAAAAAAAAATCTTTTACATACGCTTTCAGAACATTTACAAGAGAATTATGCAAAAAAATGTGTTTCTTTAAATAGTGGTGCGAATAAAATACAAAAATATTCGAATATAATTGAAACTTTACAATACCTCCACGTATATCCCCTTGCGGCGCAGTGGTTTAGTAGATAAACCACTTAATTTTAATTCCCAAATGCCACATTCGCACCGGAATTTTGTTTAAAAAAATTACGGTTTTTTGAATGCGTGAAATACAGCGTTTTCTTATTTACAAATAAAGTTGTTTTCAAATTCCGGTGTCAGCCATTAATTTCAAAACCTAAGGAATTAATTTTCCCTGCGCCGCAAAGGGATATACGGGGTGTCCCAGCTAAGATGTCACAAAGTTCGAGGGGAGGTAAGGTATACCTAGACGAATCGGAATCACGCAAGAATGCCCGGAAACGCCTTCATGATATAGTAAAAGCATTGGAAAGGCTGAATCAAGCAGAACTAACCGTTGGCCCTGGCAGTGTTGCCACTGAGCTACTTTTTAAAATTGAGATTTCTTGATTGGCACCATTTTTTCTTAAATGACAAAATTTCCTTTATTTTCGTTCTGATTAAAATGTCTTTGAGAAAGCCGCATTTTACCATTTCAAAAAAGTGGTACCAATCAAGGAATTTCATTAAAAAAAAGTAACACACTGGTTACGCTGACAGGGTGGCGTGTGGTCAGGGAAAAATGCAGTCAAAAAAGGCGTTAAAAGCCAGTATTTTGTTACAGAGAAATACGCTTTCTTTAATCCCTTTATTTCAAGTATTTTCTCAGAAAAAATACTGGCTGCATACTATTTTTTTACTGTGTTTTTCCTGAACACTCGCTCTGACTGTGTTTTTCCCTGACTGAAATCTGATGTTGCGAGAGTGGTGCTAGTGGATAAGACGGGCAGTGTTCTAGGTGCAAAGTTTATCAAGAGAGCGTTAATCCTTTCAAGAGCAGTGACCCACACGGCGGGACCGCCTAATTTTATATTCCAATAGACACCAAGAATATTTTAATAAAATGTTGCTCTTATAATCAAGTCAATCATTTCATAATTCTACGAACCTTTTCTTAAAATGATTCCTAAAACAAACCTCCCTTACTGGGTCAGAAAGACGTTTCCAGCCCGGCATTCTTATGTGATTCCGAGTCGCCTAGATGCATTCTCCCCCCCCCCCCCTCGATGTTTGTAACACTTTAGCTGGGGTACCTTGTATGTATAAGCCCATTTGTGTTTCTTAAGGCTGTGCTCAAATCCCCTGATCATCAACTTTCTGATGCATTTTCTGACTCATTTTTAAACGTAGAAATATAAAATTGGCAGGGTTGAATATTGAAGCAATATGAAATCTAAAGACATTTTCAGATTTTTTACTCTTTCTTTATCTGTCACATCCGTAAATTCATTTTAAAAGTCAACTGTGACTGCATTTTCTGAAGGATTTTTTATGTTTGACAAAAAATGAAGAAAGGATTTTGATGAAATTGTTTTTGAATAACTTTTTTGAATTAAAACATCTACCAATTTTCCAAATGAAATTGAGGACATAAATGAATTAAAAAATATGTCGGGAAATGGTCATTTTACATTTGAGAACAGTCTTTAAAAAAACCCTATAAAATAAATAAATAATGTTGAATTTTATACATTTATATATACAACAAAATTCTAAATTTTTAGAATATAGCACGTTCACAAATATCTATCCAAATATTTTGAATAAACGATCATTTTAAAATACATTTTTATTTATATTTAGAGGGGAGATGTTAAATATTTTGAAAAATGGTTGTAAAAATCCGTCAAGTTTATGCATGTTTATGGATGATGTGGCACAGAAATCTGATAGAAATAAAAAAGAAAGTAGTAAAATGTTTTTTCTATAATATTTATATATTTTTCCTTACAGTATATTTTCTTGTACTACACATATTTCTGAACATTATTCTTTTGCAGGCTATATTATTCTTATCTAACATCTAATTTATATACAGCTATGCTCTTATTATAAAATGCATGAAATCGCTGCCCTGGATAAATGTTTTCATCTGATGCATATGAAAATTTAAACTAACTTATATTTTGAAATATTTTTATTCAGAAATATTATTAAAAAAATACATTTCATCTTAAATATTTTAAAGAAATATGCCATTTCTAATCGCGTTTTCCTAACATTTTTCAAATTCACACCTTTCTTATATATTTACTTGAAATTGCTCCGATAAATTCTTAGAATAGATGAATAATTTAGTGATGAAAATAAAATATTCAAGAATACATTTGATATTATGTTCCTCGGAACACTAGCTTAAGAAAGAGACAATGTTTTGAATAGGATATTTTATGCATTATAAATTTATGTATATAGAGAGTATAGCAGTACAAATTCAAAAAGAAAAGCAATGAAAATTGTTCATGAATTTTTAAAACACGAGTTAAAATAAATTATGCAAGAAAAGGTCGAGAATTAAAAATAAATTAGATGTGACGAGTATTAGATGCTTGTTGGTATTTTGTTCCAGTTTGATTTTTTTTCTGACTGTTTTAATTTATAAAAAATTAATATATAAAACATAAAGAAGATCCAAGCTCTTAGTCTGTAGTTTAAAAAATGGTGTTTAATAACTTTAATCCTTTTGGGTTCGTTTTGTTTTTCAATTTTGATAAAAAAAATAATTTTATGTTAATAATGTTAACGGTAACCCATCCAAATTGATTTATTGAAGTTTAACGAATATGTCATTGACTGAAATATAAGGAATGTAGTTATATATACTACTATATATACTATGTAGTTATATATACTTGGGTTCTATATTAGTTCATATTTATAAGACAATAGGCTAAGGGAGAATTCTTGGAGAGGTTTGGAAAATACTATATACAACAGGATATGACAGGTATTACAGCCTTCTAATATTTTCTGCATTTCATCATACTCACACTTTAAGAAAAGTAACCTACCGTAATTTCGGGTGTATAAGCCGCGGATCAAACAATTCTTTTTGGACCCAGAAATATTATTTAGTGATTGAAGACAAATATTTACGGCGATCTAACTAGTTATATTTGTTTTTAAAAAAAATTCTGGGTCGAAAAAGAATAGTTTGAGCTGCAGCTTATACACCCGAAATTATGGTATTTTTTAAATTTTAACACTTTTGGGACCATGGGTGCATATACAGTCTTCGTAAGGGTATTACCAGGGTGATGTACCAGGGTGATTATTAAGGGTGATGTACCAGTATCTGTTTTAGAGAAAGGTAAATCTAAATCAAACACGCGAAATTTTGCCTTATTTAACATGAAATTTTCTATAATAAAATAGTGATAACGAAGAATTTTCTGTTCATGAAAGTCCCATACGAACCAGGAGTAGAAAGTCTACATGCCCAACGGGCAACATATTTTCTGTTGAATTGACAGCACTTTTATTAAAGGATAAAACTCCCCTTGATTAATATTGTGCCAATCTAAATTTTAAAAAGGAGCCCGTCCGGCAACACAGATGTCGGGTATGTAATTTTTCGGTCCTGAGATATACATCTTCAAAAAATGCTTACAGCACTTGTTTTTGATACCACTGAAAAATAAAAGTAAAATTTGCCTTATTTAATTAAGGCATTTTATTGAATTATAAAGCGAGTTCTTTTGGTAAAAAGTGGTTCTAACTGACAAAACACTGTTTTTAACACAACTGATTGTATTAAAAATAAAAAAATTCTCATGTAAATATTATACTTGGCAAGTTACCGATAACTTCCGAAAATCGCTACCGATACTGCCTGTAATAAATAAACAAATTTCGAACCAGAAAAATTATTTAAAAAAATGTTTCCTATATCATTATGTTCTTTACATAAATTTATATAATACGCATTTTTATAATAGATCCAGGCCCACGATCGAGTTGGGCCGGACTTTCATCGGGCTTAATTCTAGTTCAAAAATAGTTGACGAATGTTTACGTGGAGAAAAACAAGAATTTTCTTAGGTTTGGACCTTGGATTAAACGATCCGAAATCCAGCTGGCTACAGACCATGCGCATTGCTTCAGCTTGTGATTGGATGTAATTTATCTGCATGCAAAGTTTAACATAAACTCCATGGCTTGGTTGCTCAAAAAACCTGAACAGAGTCCTTTAAAATGCGTTTTGTGCGGAGGTGAAAAAAATCTGTGCCAGAGACATATCTTCATGGCCAGAGAATAGTCTTTCAAAACCAAAACTTAAAAGTTTTCTTCACTGAAAATTTAATAGTATTCTAGAAAGGATTATATATATATATATATATATATATATATATATACAGTCACAGCAAAAAAAATCTTGAAATTTGCGATTTCAGACGTTTTGTCAAATATCAAGGAAAATACATAAGGAATGACTCTGAAACTCCAGATGTATAAACAAAATAGTACAGGTCATATATTTTTGAAGAGATTTTATTTCAAAATCCAAGAGGGGACCGTCAACAAATTAAAAAAGAACTAATATCTTTTGAATAACACTGTGAAAACTAATATAGCAAAAGCGTTCAAACTGCAGATTATGATTAAGTGGCTTATGGTAATAAACTGTGTTCATTTTTATGCGGATAGCATGTAAACTCATAGAGGAATTAAGGTTTTTATAAAAATGGTCCCAAATTTTGCCAAGTTTTTTTGTTTATAATTTCCAGAGTTTTTAATAAAAAACAATGTGCTTTTCAGAAAATAACAGAAGCGACATTGTACATAATACCCTGCAATCAAAATTTAAAAATATTAATAATTGTATGAAAAATGAGCAGGTTTACTGAATACATTTTCACTGCGCATGCCCCAATTCTATTAAAATTTCATTTGCGTATTGTGTTAGCTAAATGTATAGAGCAACTTTTGTTAAAATTTCAAAATAGTACCTTGAAAATTCTGAAAATTATCGTCGATAGAATAATATAAAGATCCGTTAGTCCCAAAATGAAGCAGAAAGGTGAGGAGCTGTATTTAAATATAGTAGTACGTGCAGTATTGTGTAGACACTAACCAATGGAATATGGATATAGCCCTTCATTTTTTTTGTTTCATTTTGGGAACATCGGATTTTGATCTTATTCTTTCGACGATAATTTTCAGAATTTTCAAGCTATGATTTTGAAACTTTAACAAAAGTTTCTCTATACATTTAGCTAACACAAAATGCAAATGAATTTTTTTATAGAGTTGACGCATGCGCAGTGAAAATTTATTTAGTAAACCTGCTCATTTTCCATACAATTATTAATATTTTTAAATTTTGATTACAGGGTTTAATGTACAATGTCGTTCTCATATTTTCTGAAAAGAACACTGTTTTTTACTAAGAACTCTGCAAAAAACTTGGCAGAATTTTGGACCGTTTTTATAAAAACCTTAATTTACCAGTATACATTCTATCCGCATAAAAATGAAGTCGGTTTATTACCATCAGCCACTTAATCATAATCTGCCGTTTAAACGCTTTTGATACATTAGTTTTGACAGGGTTATTCAAAAGATATTCGTTCTTTTTCAATTTGCTTACGGTCCCCTGTTGGATTTTGGAAAAAAAAATCTCTTCGAACATATATGACCTGTACTATTTTGTTTATACATCTGAAGTTTCAGAGTCATTCCTTATGTATATTTCTAGATATTTAACAAAACGTCTGAAATCGCAAATGTTAAGATTTTTTTTACTGTGACTGTATTTATATACATATACATATATATATATATATATATGTGTATATATATAAAGAAAGAAAAAATGCCAGCTGGCATCTTGATCATTGCACCCCTTGTTTATCTTTTTCACAGATCCCTAAATACGAGGCCTACTCGCTGATTCAAAAATGGCGAGTGTTCAATGGCAGATATTAAACTCTGTAATGTTTTAATCTATAGTCATGTAACAAATATTGTTTCAGTAAAGTAAATAAGAAAAATGCCATATATAAAAAATTAACACCTTACAATATTACATTCTTTCAAATTGCTAAAAATGTGTAAGCTTTTAAAAACAGTAAAATAGTTTTATTTAACCCTTTCCGGCACACTGTGCCCAGTCCAGGATACTTAATTTTAAATCCAAACTTGCAAACGGCACCAATAATATTTTAATAAAATTTAGCTTTTACAATGAAATCTTAAATTAAGGGATTCTTTATTACTAAAAAATTCGTTTGTGAATTCCGGTGACTGCCGATGATTTCTCATTTTACTTAGAGAATTTGCCCGCGCCGGAAAGGTTTAACTGTTGACATGCATAGGTGCCAACCTGACATCGGTTATCCGTAATACATGCGTTAATTTGACCCTGGTTTAATGAGTTTCGAACCAGAATTTTTTCAAAGAAATGAAATTAAGTATGTTCCAGTAACAATCCTAAAATTAAATAAATAAAGATTCATGAAATATATTTTCTGGTTTGAAATGACGTTAACCTGGATCAAACTAATCCAGGTATTACGGAAGATTAGTTGAAAGTTGGCAGCTATGGACATGTTTCAATTCTTCAACGAGTCATTTTCAAAACAAATAAAAATGACATTTTTAAAATGATATTATAGTTGATTTTATTTTAAATGATCTGAAAATAAAAGCGAGCATATCTTTTTCTTTTAACAAGAGTGTACGTGTATATATGTGTGCATGCAGAAATAAAGGTACTTCAAAACGTTTAAAATAATTTATCTAGATGAATGGTCAAATAATTATACAGTCGAACGAAATTTTATTTTTTTTAAATTTTTAATCAATGGTAATTAAACCTTACATTGTTGGAACATAATGTAAAAGTGAAATAAATAAACGTAAAACACTTCAATGTCATTAACTACCGCCACTGCATTGCGAAAATTTTAATTACCCTTATTAAGCATTAATTCTAAAATTCAATAAATCACTAATTAATTCAGTACTTTTAATGTTGGATGCAGTAAGTATAATAACATAGTTTGCAAATTCTCGATTTCTTGAATAAATGATATATTTGATTAAGATTCTTTAGCAAATTTATAACTATGCCATAAGTATCACTAAAATTTTTCGAGCTGCAAAAATCTAAAAAGTAAAAAAATATTTTCATAAATTTTAAATTTACCATTTGAAAGATCTTTTAAGTAACATTTAAAGAGATGACTATCAAAATATCTTCATTTTCTTTCCAAAATTTTCTAGAAATAAATATAACTATTAAATACTAACTACTAACTATTAAGAAGCTGCTAGTTAGCTGCTAAGCACCTTTAATTTAAATGTGTATTCATTTTATATTAACTGGAGTTTTTTTTCCGATACGTCTCTATTTTTAACACTTTCAAATACAGTTGAAGTTTGTCTGTCTGTTCACTCCGCAGTTTAAGTGCCTGATGATGCTCTAACTTGAATAAATATAATAGGATTAACATGTATTTTTTTGAATGTTAAAATGAGCATTTTATTTAAACTTCTTATACAGATATATGATTTCATTGCGTGAAAAGTGAAATTTCTTAACAATATTCTAATAGTCTTGGGATGCGTTCCACAACCTATGCCTGATGCACTATTATTGGCTCTTTTTCGGAAGGGAGGGGGGGGGGGGGTTGAGGAGGCCGTTTAATTTAGTGACCTATTTGTTTGCCTTTTGTGACTTTACACCTCCGATGTGAAAAATATTTAGAACACGACATTTGAAGCATTTGAAAAATAATTTAAAACAACTTAGAACATAAAAAAATATCGACTAAAAGGTACATTTTACATATGCAGTGAACAAAAAATTACACAATTCTCATAAATATTGTCAATTACTTAATACAAAATTGTAAAATATTGTATATGAATTTATCTTTCTAAAAAAATCTATTTTTGAACATCTTCAGCCTTTTTATTTTGACAAAAATTACGAAGTTCATTTCAGCAATAACGATGTGAAACTGTTCAAATTATAAATAAATGCAACTTTGGCATAAAAAAATTAACTCAGTATGACCTTATTAACACTTTCCAACAAAGCTGAAAAGTGTTTATGATTTCAGTTTGCCTGTCTGTCTGTCCGTCTGGCCATCTGGCCGCGCTCTATTTCCCGTAAATTTACTTGGATTGCCTTGCAATTTTGGATGTTATTTACGTTTACCGTAGCACGAACCTTATTTTAAATGAAGCTCCTGGCATGATTAGTTTATTTACAGATATAGTCGAAATTTTGCCGTTACATTACGGCTTATGGGAAAAATATGTTTCAAATGAATTTTAAAGATGTTGCACCTTGTCAAAATTATTAAAATTTACATGCAGCGAAATGCAATAAAATATGAATTCTGTAAAGTATGCGGTATTATTCATTTACAGGGTCACACAAAAGAATTCCATTACATAATGCTAAAAGGCGAATTGTGTGCGACTTATTTTAATTATATTAAACTATTCTATGTATAATAAAATTTACATGTGTTCTTGAGGCTTAATATAAGTTATACGATATGGACATGCAATGAATATGACGTGCGTAGCATTTACACACAAAATATTTCAAATAGACAAAATATTTCAAATATTACAAAATATTTCAAATAGACTACTTCTTTCCGAAGTAGTGCGTATGTATCTGAGTATGGCTGATGGATGGATGAAATACACTTTAATTGTGAGATGCGCTTTTAAGTTTCACTAAATTTATGCATATTACATGTTGAATATGATTGCTATAGTTGATATACAGGGCTACACAAAAGAGCTAGCAAAAGTTACTGAATGTGAGTGTAATTTACTTAAGGTAGTTTTAAAATAATTTGTGCATTTTTATGCTGAAATGCATTCAATTTACTCAGAAATATTTGTAGAATATCGATAAAATAATATACAGGGCCACGCAAAAAATTTGATAAACTGAAGCCTATGAATGATAATTTCTGAGAATGTGATTTCAGTGGTTTTAAGAGTGTTTTAGTTTAAAATAAATTTTAGCCAAATACTGGCGTGTAATAAAGGTACTGGGCTACACGGCTGAACAAAAGTATTCAAGCCTGTTTCCAGCTATTAGTATAAATTGCCGAAAGAGAAATTTCAACCTACTAGGCATTTTCTTGCTACCCTAAATTTTCCTATTAAATAGTATATATATCAACCTACAAACCAAATACAGGGCTGTTTAAAAATATTGAAATACATATTTAGCTATATACAATAACCTTATATACCTAAATAACGAAGTTTTGTTAAAGATTTCAAGAAGTGCTGGAAAGTGTTTCATAATCCGCATGATTCTTAACGCATGATTTTTCTTACTTGTGTTGAGGTTAGCTTAGTACGGTCTTATGTTGATATTTCTATTAAAAAAATTACATGAACTATTGTGTTAAAAGCATGCATTAATCCTTTCGGGATGAGCGTCTTTTACGGAATTTTTAATCTGTTATAAACATTTATTTCATCATATCATCCTTTAATAAACATTTAATTATAGACATTCTGTATCAGTTATTAAATTTCCTTGAATTGTAAACGCGTTTTCTAAATTTTTGAAACACGTAATTATTGACACTAAAAATTAAAAACATGGGTATTTCAGCATTGAAATAAAAAGCTTTTTATATCTGTTTTGAAGTTTATGGTTAAAACTGCTTTAGTATGCTTTTTAAAACGTTCGAATTTACTTGCATAATGCAGGATTGAAAATTTAATTAACTGCTGTATTTTACACTTTGAATGTTTTTTTTTCACAATAAGAACCCTGCATATTCAATCATTTCTTTTCTTTTTACATTGCATTATTCTTTTCTATTGTCTAGATCATCAATTTCTTCCTATAAACCTATAAAATATATTTACCTCATACTCACAAAATACTATATATACGTGAATAAAAATAAATGTATTAAATATGGCTTATCCGTGAATGCAAGCTCTGAGCCACAAATGGTTGATTTTCACCATTAACACTAGAACCGCCATTAGGGGTCATTTTGACCCCCTGCCAAATTGAAAACGGCCGATTCGAACCAGAAATTTTTTCATGAGATTTGTTAAATATGTGAAATACAAAACTAAGCTAATTAAATAAGTTAGATAGTTTTCAATAAAAATTCTGGTGTCAAACACTTTTTTATAAAATTTTTATAAAATAGCCGGCGGTTCTAGTGTTAAATTTCAATATTTTTTTCTTCTTATTGAATCTTTAAAAAAAACCGTCATTAAGTTAGATGAAGAAGACTATTAAAATTTAGTGGTAGCAATCGGCCATTTGTTGCACAGCGCATACAACCCTGTGCTTATCATGTCGTTCCATAAAGAAGCATATTACATTGAAGAAGAATAAAGAAGCATAAAGAAAATATAAAGAAGCATATACATTTTCCATTAATAGCGGAAGGAAAAAGGAAGGGTTAATTTAAAAGAAAAGTATATGCATATTCCAAAGAATATAAATATTTAGATCCCATGTTCATATTTAATAAAGCTTAGGACAAATCACAACACATTAGAAAAACTTAAAAATTCTTAATATATAGCCCCTTAACTTTTACATTTTTTGACAACATAAATTAAAAGTAGGGGCTGAACACCACTTTTTTCATACTATAATATTTGCATTACATAATCGAAAAATATCGGAGAATCAATAAAGATAAATTTACAGCTGCAAATTAGTGATATCAAAAACATTTAGTAGCGCAGCAAGCAAAGGGATTTTGTCCGAAACCATTTCGGGCAACACAATTAAGGGGTTAAATAGTGCTTAGATCTCATTATAATAAGATGTGAGTTGATAAATATTGTTTTGAAAGAGGAAAAATTAAAAATATTTTAGAACAATAGGATTTTGCAAATTAGCGATAATTTAGTTTAAAGAACGGTCAAAAGATAGAAATTCATATTTAAAACAAAAAATTCAATTAAATTAAACATTGTTGATTTTATAGCTACCATCAATTAAATATTTATTACTATAACTTTAAAAGTAGGTAATATACAGTAATAAATAACGTTTGATTAGATTTTAATTCATTAGCAATGAATACTGAGATGCAAAGATCTAAAATTTGAATTAAACATGAAAAACAAAAACAAAAACAAACTAATAACAAAAAAACTTTCATCACAGACATTATTAAAATACTTAATACAACTTAATGGACACCTGAAAAGAAAGAACTAATAGTAATCAATTTAGATTATACTTAAATACTTGCCTTTATAGGAGTTTTAAAACTATAATATCTTTATAAGACGTGCAAAAAAGCAAACACGACGGATAAGATAGGAATAAAATATTTCAGTATATTTCTGTCGGTAATCTAATTTAATTGATATGTAACTTCAACCGAATTTTTGCTTTAATGTTCAATTAGTGTTGGAAGCTATGGATAAAATAGATATTGCCAATAAAGTATTTTATTGGATCGTTCGGAAAGTCGTGTCCGTTTGGGAAAATCAATTCGTACTGGAAAATTCTGCCCATTAATTACTAAACGCTAGATATCGGAAACAATGTCTAGTAATTAAATGTTAGAATTTTTCGGTACGAATTAATTTTCCCAAACGGACACGACTTTCCGAATGACCCAATATTCCAGTCTTTACCGCACTTGTAAGCATTTTCATTGAATGCTCTACAAGATATGGTTCTTTAGAAATGCCCATAAAAACAACCTGGAAAAGAATTCACTCCATAAAAGCACTCTTTTCGCAACAGTAAATACACTGCTCAAAACAATTAAAGAATATTGCAGTTTTAGGTGGATTTTGTATCTGGGAAACTTTTTAGCTGATTGATACATGGTCGACAGACATAGCAGGTTATATGAGAATAAATTACACATGTTTGGCAGAAAAAAATGCATTTTATTGCGCATTTGTGTACAAAAGGAAAAAAACACAATTTGTGCATATGAGAAAAAAATAATAAGAAAAGGTGTTTTCTTCAAAGAAAATCATTTTCAGTAGGAGGTATGGTTTCCACGGGCGGCCAGCAACGTTGAACACCTTTGAGGCATGGACCCAATGAGGCTATTAATGACGAGTTGGGGTATTCTGCCCCACTCTTCCAGAAGAGCTCTTTCCAGTTCTTGGAGAGTTTGTGGGGGTTGTTGGCGGCCAGAAACTCGTCTTCCTAGAGCGTCCCAAACGTGCTTGATTGGATTCATGTCTGGAGAACACGCTGGCCATTCCATTCGAACGATTCCTTCCTCGAAAAGGAAATCCTCCACCAGGTTTGCACGATGTGGCCTGCAGTTATCGTCCATTAAAATGAAGTTATCTCCGATTGCTGCAGCGTAAGGGACTACAATAGGTCTGAGGATTTCATCCCTATATCGGCGACCAGTCAGAGCTCCATCTCGAATGATGTAGAGGTCAGTGCGCCCGTCAATGGAGATTCCACCATACATCATCACTCCTCCACCGCCAAATCTGACACTTTCGTGCACGAACGCAGGATTATTCCTACTGCCACGGTCCCTCCAGATGAAAATACGCCTATTATCCGGATGCACAGAAAAACGGGACTCGTCAGGAAACAGTATATTGCTCCATTCATTTCTCCTCCAGTTGACATGCTCGGTTGCCCACTCCCTGCGGTCGCGACGATGCCTTGATGTTAATCTAACACATACCATCGGTCGGCGAGCATACAGACCTACAGCATGGAGCCGGTTTCGGACAGTCTGAGTTGAAATCGTGGTGCCTGTAGCCGAGCGAAGGTGTTGTTGGAGAAGAGTAGAGTTCATGTTTCGGTGTCTCCGAGCTGTTAACGCTAAATACCGATCTTCATTGGGCGTTGTTGCCCGTCTACGACCTTGCCCTGGTCTTCGGCCTGCACATCCACTCTCCAAAAAACGGTTCCAGATCCTGGAAATGACACTTTGTGACACTCCAATGACTTGCGCTACTTCGGCTTGAGTTTGCCCCCTTCTAACCTACCAACAATTCTCCAAGCTTCTGAATCTGCCAAATGACTTCGCTGAGACATTGTACTCATCGAAACAAAGCAATCACTGAATGCCGATCATACTTGTCTTCATTCTCTTTTATCCAGTTGAAAGTCAAATTTCATTCGCTGTCGCTGAAGCGACGTTTTTGACGTCGAACTCAAAATTTGTATACTCTACAGTTAGAAAACCAGAAAAATTTGCATTTGTGATTCTCTTCTTCTGTTTTCGGCAAAAAAATTTCGTTTATATCTTTATTTTATATAAAACTTCAAATATCCTTTAATTGTTTTGAGCAGTGTATTTACTTCTCTGAAACAGTGATTATTCACCTCTGTTTAGAGTGAATATTCACTTCGCAAGAGTGACTATTCACTCTTTCAAAGAGTAAACCATTCCACTTTTGCTTAGAGGAAATATTAACTCTTTAAGGTGCTAGGCATATTTTCATTTTGCGATAGAATCACTATTCACTCCTCCGTAGTGAATAGTGATTCTTTTATCGTTAGAATGTAAGTTGAAGTATCAAACACTATATATATATATAATTAATTTTTTAGTTAATTTTCAGCTCTGAAGTTACGCTTGAAATTGTGGAATATGCAATTTGAAATATATTGCAAACTGAACTTTGAATAAACAGAGTGAAAAATGTTCAGACCGGGAATCGAACCCTGAACCCATGGATTAGAGTTTTGGGTTCGATTTCCTTCTTGTACATTTTTCATTCTGTTAGTTCTACGTTTTAATTAGTAATGTGATAAATCCCCTATTAAAGATTCCAACAATGTATTTTCAAAGTGCTAAGCATTTTCAGAGCCAAAAATAAAGAAAAGAAATGAAAAAGAAAAAGAGGGCTGGTATAGAAAAGAAATATATTGCTATCCCAAAGTCATATTTTCACAAACAAAAAAAATAATTACTGTAATTTCGGGTGTATAAGCCGCGGATCAAACAATTCTTTTTCGACCCAGAAACAAATGTATCTACTTAGATCGACGTAAATATTTGTCTTCAATCACTAAATAAGATTTCTGGGTCCAAAAAGAATTGTTTGATCCGCGGCTTATACACCCGAAATTACGGTAAATATTTCTTAAGAGTTTAAGAGTTTAACTGTTGTAACTGATAATTTGAGTAAATTGTGGTTTCCATAATGCCTACTGTTTTGCTTAAGATATGTATATGTCTTTAAAATGTCAATTTTGATAACAATGTAAATCGAAAAACTTACTGTTTGATAAAAGTAGAGGTTAAACTTTATGATTCTGGAGCTTTTCAAACTCTTACAAACAAACTTAAAAAAAATTCTTTCAAATAAAAAAAAAGAGAAAGAATTACATTGAAATTTGTAATGAAATTTTTCTGAAAAGTGATGTTTTTTTATTTTATAAAATTGTGTTCAATTGTGTATTCAATGAGAGTTTACTATTCTTATGCTGACTTCAAGAAAATTTTATGAGCTACACAGTTTTAATCTACGAAAGATTAATGTTTCTCAAGAATTTCCATCCTTGTTTGTCTTTTTATAATTACAGCTTTTAATATATTGATGTCATTGTCATAAAATTATCATAGTTTCTGTATTACATTAAGGAAATCATAAGATGCATTTATTTTTAATTGTTTTAAATTTAAATAGTTTTGAGAAAACAGCCATTTTTTGGTTAATTTTATACTATTTTTTTATAGGAAAAATTTAAAAAAATTAATTATTTGTATATTAAAGGTCACATTTTTACGAAATATTTAGTAATAAACAGCAATTTTAAACTTAAAATTTATAAAAATTCTAAAAATTTGCTGCTAAGGCATACAGATATCTTAATTAAGAATTCAATATAATTTTATATTCTGTTGGAATTTAAGTAATGCTTTCGATTAAAAATAATCCTTGCATCATAACAATTCAGATTTGAAGTTCAGAGAAATTTAACACCGTTGTGAACTTCTCGTCTCATCCATTGTTTTCTCAGTCATAAGGATTTCCTTTTCAATATAATATCTTAGAAATAAATGCTGAAAGTTAATTTCTCCAATTCCTTTAGGAAGAAATCATGTGTAAATTGTTTCAGAAATTAGAGAATACGTGTTTTCGACAAAAATCACAGAGAATGAATTAAGCAGATTAAGGAAAATATAGCTTAAAATAGGTTAGTAAAATTCTTCAATCGAGTTTAAAAAATAATTTTACAAACACAAATCATTTAAAAAATCTTTAAAAATTTATTCGATGTTGTTTCAACATTCAGTTCACTAAAATCTCATTGCGTATCAAATTTTAATATCCTTGTAAAGTTTTAGGAATTATGGCTTTTTCTAAAATGAAAGAGATGTAAAATTTCTAACATGTATGGAAGTTAATTGAAGAATGAATGCTTAAAAGAAAAAAGAAAAAAAAATTAAATAAAATTAAATAATATATTTCTTAACTCATTCCGGCACAGACAAATTCTGTTCGTAAAATGAGAAATTATTGACTAACACCGGAATTTACAATCTACTTTTTTAAAAATTAAGAACAACTTATTTTAAGCTTTCATTGTGAAAGCAAAATTTTATTAAAATATTCTTGGTGCCGAATCAAGTTTGGAATTAAAATTTGGTGTTCCCACTGTGCCGCTTAAGAGTTTAACCCTTTCCGGCACACTGTGCCCGGCCCGGGATACCTAACTTTAATTCCAAACTTGCAATCGGCACCAGTAATATTTTAATAAAATTTTGCTTTTACGGCGAAAGCTAAAAGTAAGGGATTCTTAATTTCTAAAAAAGTCGTTTGTAAATTCCGGTGACAGTCGATAATTTCGCATTTTACTAATAGAATTTGCACGTGCCGGAAAGGGTTAATCTTTTAATTCCCAGGGTAGAAAAAGTTTTAGAAATTCCGTAGTTCAGATAATCTTAATTCACACCGGAAAATTCCATTAATAAATTTCGCTTCATAAAAATCCAGAATGTATATTACTTAAAAAAGCAAATTTTGCTTTTATAAATTTCTAGTACAGATTTAAAATACTTGAATTAAAAAAATACGTTAAACTCAAAACACTGTTCGTAGAATATATGCTACCATTGGCATTAGAATGTTAACTACTTTAAGGCAGACCATTTGAGAAGTTGGTGTTTTCTATAAAGCCCATTTCTTTCATTAATTCAGAATTCACTATAATTTCCTATTTTGTTGGAATTTAAACAATGCTTTCGACCAAAAGTAATCGCTACATCATAACAATTCAGATTTGAAGTTCGGAGAAAATTAACAGCGCTGTGCACTTCTGGTTCTATCCATTGTTTTCTCATTCTGACAGCTTTCCTTTTCAATAATATCTTAGAAATTAATACTGATACAGGATTTCTCAATGGGGGCTGTGCAAATACAACGTTATCAACTTTTTGATAATTTTGGACCCCCTCCCCCCTTTTGATATCATACGTTATCATCCTTCGACCCCCCCCCCCCCAACCCCCTGGTAATGATATCGTTATCAAAGTGTAATTTTTTTTTAATTTTTAGAAATTTTTTTTTTTTTTTTTTTTTTGTTTGGAGTAATATACAAAACTAGTTAAATTTATTTTTCACATACTTTATTGATTCAAATGAAGAAAAGACAATAAAACATCGCTTTATTCAAATAAAATAAAATAAAAAATAGTTCTTATTTAAAAGTATTTTATAATAGCTTTTGTAACATAATGCATTCAACAGTAATAAAATCTTGTCGAACTTGTCTCCCTAATGGAGTAAGGATAGGGAGAGGGGGCAGATAAATATTCTTATCAGGAAAACAAGTGAACAACACCCATTCTCTTTTACTTATTATTAAACACAAGCTTCATTTCAAACATACTTGAGATATAGTTTCTCGAACAGTGATTATATATGCACCTATGAAGATGAATAGGAATGTCAAAAGTTCGGGTATACTGTATATTAGAAATAGATAATTTTATAATAATTTAGTGGTTTTAATAATAATTTTGCCTTTTCATAAAAATAGATAACAGTCTAAAAAAAGATATTTTATTATTTTGAACAAAAGACCATAATTACAAATAAAAAGAGAGTTTTGATTTGGTCAAAAATGATATCGATATCAAAAGGCAACTCTCCTTCCGCTAAAATGATAAGGTTATATATGCACAGCCCCATATCCTCTAAGAAAAAAATTATGCGCGAGTAAACTACAGGATAAGTGTTTATGGTAAAAATCCCAGCGAATGAATTAAGCAGAATAAGGAAAGAGTACCTAAAAACAGATCTGTAAAATTCATCGGCCGATTTCAAAAAAGAATTTTACAAACTCAAATCATTTAAAGGCTAATTAAATATTTATTCAATGTTGTTTGAACTTTACTAAAATCTCATTTCGTATGGATTATCCTTGTAAAACAAGGGCGTCAAACTATGGCCAGCCGGATACCACTAAAATTTTATAGCAATCACAGCCTTATCTAATAACCGAATTTCTGCAATTCAAAAAGTTGACAAGCTCTTTTAAATATCAGTATATTCGGCTGGAAATACTTTGACACACCTATTATAACGCTTTAAGCGTTATGGAGTTTTCTAAAACGAAAGGCATCTAACATTTCTAACATAAAGAATGAATGCAGTGGTGTAACCAGGGTAGGTGTGGAAAACCAGTAATATTGTAAGGTTTTCTTCTCCTTGATTCATAACAGAAAATTTTCTGGTTAGATAAGGCGTACAGAACTTTCAAAATTACTGGTAATCACAGCACCACTTGGGCACCCATCCTGGTTACGCCACTGCAATGCTTAGGATCCTGTTCTCTATGACGTTGCGTAGCGTACGTATTGTTATTTTGGTTATTGGTTATTTCCGACAATAGGACATACGCAGCATGATATAATGACTGATTTTTTAATTATCGTAATTTCTAGCGTATAATCCGCGGATGAACCAATTATATTTAGTAATTGAAAAAATATTTACTGAGCCTTAATAGATTACGCTTTACTTAATCCTTTGCGTTTCCGTGTTATATTAGACGAAACATGCAACTTGTTTCCTAAATGCCAAAATGATATCGAAATTCTGGTATTGCGAGTTTTTAATTTATGGAAAAAACAGATTTTTCTTATTTTCAAATACATTTGTACTTAAAAGTCCGGTGTCATTCAGTCATTTCAATATTTTCGCATTAAAGCTCTTTGCGCCACAAAGGGTTAAAAGAAATTTCTGGGTCAAAACATGATTCATTGATCCGCCAATTAGACGCCGGAAATTGCTGTAGGAATCCCGAATTCTGATCAAAAAGTTTTAACTTTTATTTTTGCCTTACAGGATGATCACCTTGAAATAACGCAAAAGAAAATTGCCCATTGCTATATGACTTTGTTTTGAAATGATGTATATTTGAATGTGGTGGAAATTTTTATCGTGTAAATAAAAAAAAAAAAAAAAAAAAAAAAAAAAAAAAAAAAAAAAATCTGTCAGATGCACTAATACTGATGGTCAGTGACATACATCCCCTAAAGCACCTAAATGAATGGGGTCAGTGTTGCCAGTGGGCTACTTTTTTAAAATTCGGATTTGTTGATTGGCACCACTTTTTGGAAACGGTAAATTACCTTTTGTTTTTGCCTTAATTACCATGTCAATGAATATGGGACATTTTATCATTTGTAAAAAGTGGTGCCAATCAAGAATCTGAATTTTAAAAAAGTAGCCCATCTGGCAACACTGAATGAGGTTAAAACAATATGTATATATACAAAATATCTATTAAGAATTTAACTGCCATATAAATGAACCAATTTAATTTTCCTTAACTGTCATATAACTGCTCTGATAATTTGATCAATTTGTGTTTTCCATAAAGCCTTCTTTCGATAGTTAAGAAATCAATATAATTTCATACTTTGTTGGAATTTCAATAATACTTTCGATCAAAACTAATCGCTGCATCATAACAATTCAAATTTGAAGTTCGGAGATATTTAACAGCATTGTGCACTTCTGATAGCATCCATTGTCTCCTCATTCAGACGGCTTTCCTTTTCAATAATGTCTTCGAAATAAATACGGATAGATAAATTCTCCACATCCTCTAGGAAGAAATCATGCATAAATTGTTTGAGAAATTAGCAGATAAGTGTTTTCGGCAAAAATCTCAGCGAATGAAATAAACAGATTAGGGAAAGAACAGTTTAAAATAGATCAGTAAAATTCTTGAACTCGATTCAAAACAGAATTTTCCTACCTCAAATATTTAAAGGTTCATTAAAAAAAATTCGATGCTGTTTCAATAGTCATTTTGTTAACCCCTTCAGCTCTGATGGTAGAATTTTCTACCTCATAATTTTAATTCCGAAATGTCACAATGACACCAGAAAATTCGACCAAATTTACTTGAAAAAGGTTTAATGCATTTTTTTTTTCGTGTTTATCATTAAGCGGTTTTTTGTCTTTGCAAATTACTGGTGCCAATGTGACATTTGGAATTTTCAAGACAATTACACCCCAGAGCTCAAAGGGTTAAAATCTTATTGCCATGGAATTTGATTATTCATTTAAAGTTTTAAAAGTTGTAGATTCTTAAGAATTTAACTGCCGTTTTGATAATCTGAGCCATTTTTGTTTACCATAAAGCCTATTTCATTTGATAGTGGAGAAATCAATATAATTTCATATTTTGTTGAAATTTCAATAATACTTTCGTTTAAAACTAATCGCTGCATCATAAGAATTCAAATTTGAACTTCGGAGAGAGTTAACAGCTTTGTGCACTTCTGATCTCATCTATTGTCTGATCATTCAGACGGCTTTCCTTTTCAATAATATCTTAGAAATAAATACGGATAGATAATTTATCAACATCCTCTAGAAAGAAATCACGCGTAAATTGTTTGAAAAATTAGCAGATAAGTGTTTTCGGCAAAAATCTCAGCGAATGAATTAAACAGATTAGAGAAAAAATAACTTAAAATAAATCAGTAAAATTCTTGAACTTGATTCAAAAGAAAATTTTTCTACCTCAAATCATTTAAAGGTTCCTCAAAAAAATTTTCGATGTTGTTTCAATAGTCATTTTGCTAAAATCTTATTGCCATCGAATTTAATTATCCATTTAAAGTTTTAAAAGTTGTAGAGTCTTAAGAATGTAACTGCCGTTCTGATAATCTGAGCCATTTTTGTTTTCCACAAAGCCTATTTCATTCGATAGTGAAGAAGTCAATATAATTTCATATTTTGTTGGAATTTCCATAATACTTTCGATTAAAACTAATCGCTGCATCATAATAATTCAAATTTGTAGTTCGGTGAGATTTAACAGCATTGTGCACGTCTGATCTCACCCATTGTCTCCTCATTCAGACGGTTTTCCTTTTCAATAATTATCTTGGAAATAAATACGGATAGATAATTTCTCCATATCCTCTAGGAAGAAATCATGCGTAAATTGTTAGAGAAATTAGCAGATAAGTGTTTTCATCAAAAATCACAGCGAATGAATTAAACAAATTATGGGAAGAATAGCTTAAAATAGCCCAGTAAAATTTTTGAACTCGATTCAAAAGAGAATTTTTCTACTTCAAATGATTTAAAGATTCATCAAAAACAAATTCGATGTTGTTTCAATAGTCATTTTGCTAAAATCTTATTGCCATCGAATTTGATTATCCATTTAACGTTTCAAAAGTTGTAGAATCTTAAGAATTTAATTGCCGTTCTGATAATCTGAGCCATTTTTGCTTTCCATAAAGCCTATTTCATTCGATAGTGAAGACGTCAATATAATTTCATATTTTGTTGGAATTTCAATAATACTTTCGATTAAAACTAATCGCTGCATTATAACAATTCGAATTTGAAGTTCGGCGAGATTTAACAGCATTGTGCATTTCTGATCTTACCCATTGTCTCCTCATGCAGACGGCTTTTCCTTTCAATAATATCTTAGAAATAAATACGGACAAATAATTTCTCCAGATCCTCTAGGAAGAACTCATGCGTAAATTGTTTGAGAAATTAGCAGATAAGCGTTTTCGGCAAAAATTCCAGCGAATGAATTAATTAGATTAGGGAAAAGATAGCTTAAAATAGATCAGTAAAATTTTTGAGCTCAGTTAAAAAAAGAATTTTACAACCTCAAATCATTTAAAGTTTCTTTAAAATTCTGTTCGAAGTTGTTTCAATAGTCATTTTACTAAAATCTCATTGCCATCTAATTTGATTAATCATTTAGACTTTTAAGAGTTGTGGAATTTTTAAAAGCAAAAACGTTAAATTTCTGAAAACAGAGACGAGATTTCCGTCTCTTGCACATCGTTATTTTCTTAGAAAAAATGCTGTTTTTTTAAATCGCAAAAAATGTTCCGATTAAATAATATAACATTTTCTTTAACAAAATATTAGTGTGCAAAAAAGCGGTAATATTATCCCTATAACAAGCATGAAAGTTAATTGAAGAATCAATGCTTAACCCTTTCCGGCGCTGAGTAATTCGGTATGTAAAATGGCGCAATGATTGACTAATACCAGAATTTACAAACGAATTTGTCAGAAAATAACTACTTACATATTTTCACGTACGTTACTTAAAATAAATAAATAAAATAAAATAAAATAAACATAAAATTAAAAGGTCATTTTTATGACTGCATCATACACGAAAGAGCTCATGAAAAAATTGTGCTGTATGTTTTGTGTAAAAATATTTTATTGCAAATCTAATATGAAAACAATTCAAATATTTTCACCCTTTGTTTATATTTATTTCCTGCACATATATAAAATTTAGTACAAGGCATGAGTCAGATCGGTTTCTTTTTTTGCTAACTTCGATATTGAATGCCTGAAAAAATGTTTTCTCTCTCTAATAATCCTTAGAAAATTATTTTAAGACCGTACTCTTAGAAAAAAAAATCATGCATGAAATGAGTAAGATTTGAACTGGTAGCTTTTGCACATGTATACTTATTTGCGCGATTTGTAATTCTCATACAGGGTTCGCACACTCCATATATTTTGTAAGGACTCTGGCACCTCTATTAATGATAAGAAAATTTATATTTAACTTTTAAGAAACAGAATTCGCAACCACTGCCTCCATTCGCAATTTTTGCAATGTATTTCTGCAGTGAAATACATTGAAAATACTGTAAAAATTTAGTGGTACAGTTGTGCGAACCCTGTCATAAAATCTAATTCTCTCATTAATTTACAATTCTCTACAATTTCATATTATTTCTGAATTATATTACAATATTATTCTTTCATTTAAAACTAATACCAGTTTCTTAACAATTCACATGCAAAGTTCGGATAAATTTAAACCTCTACCGCCCATTGTAGTATATTTGGTACCATCAGTATTCCTAAATTTAGTGGATTATTTTAATTTAGGTATTCAATATTTACAACAGGTATTCCATATTTATAACAGAAATTTAAAATAGGAATATAAAATAAAAATTTTTGCAATATTGTAATTTCCTGCGTATAATCCGTGGATCAAACAATAAATTTTCGACCCAGGAATTTTATTAAATAAAATACAACTTTTTAGATCGACGTAAATATTTGGCCTTCAATTACAAAATAAATTTCTGGATCGAAAAAGAATTGTTTGATCCACGGATTATACGCAGGAAGTAGCGGTAATTTACGGCAGACATTTTGTGATTAAATAAACAGAAATTCGCTATTTAGAATTTCTGGTGTGAATTTCGACTCTCTAAAACACGCAATTTCTACCTTGGGAATTAGAGGGTGAACAGACTGGGTGAAATTCAGGTCCCTTTCATTGTTTTCTCATTCAAACGGCTTTTATTTTCAATATTATCTTAGAAATAAATATAGGTCGATAATTTTCTCGCATACTCTCGTAAGAAATCATCCGTAAATTCTTTGAGAAATAAACGGATAGATGTTTCGGCAAGAATCCCAGCGAATGGTTTCAGAAGATTAAGGATAGAATAGCTTAAAACAAATCAATATTGTTCTTCATTAATGTTCAAAGAGGATGTTATTACCTCAAATCTTTAAATAATTCTTAAAAATTTCTTTGCTTCTGTTTTAATTGTTACTTGGTTAAAATTTCATAACTTGTAGAATTTTATTGTAACATGAAACTCATAAACATCCTAAAATAATAATAATATAAAAGTGTATACAACTAAACTAACTGCTTTACAGAAAATTAAAATAGCCCGTTTACATTACATTTTTACAGCCTGTATAGTTAAAAATGTTTATTATTTACGTAATTTGCTGATACATGCATCAGTTTTGTTCAGTCTCAGGGGCTAAAAAATATAGTGGTAAATATTTTTTGCGTTTTATTTCAGTTTTGTATAATTTCTATGGGAATTTAATTTTAGATAAAATTAAGTAAATAATTAAATATTAATTCCAAATAATTAATATTTAACCTTTTTAAATACAGAATTTGTTTGATTAAAAAAAGCAATAAATATTATTCAAACGTAATAATGAGTACATTCAAAGAGTTTCACACCTAGTTAGTAACTTTTACAGATACAGTAGACTCTCTCAAATCCGCTCTCCTAAAATCTGCAACTCTCTAAAATCCGCACATAATTTACCGATGTAAACAGTGAAACACTCAGTTCAGATCTAGGTACAAAATTTGACTTTTTTAGTTTTATATAAATTCCAAAAATTGTTTAATTTGTAATTTTTGTTAAAATTATTGAATTCATGTTTTTTCATGAAGAAAAAATAATTTATTTCTCAAGAAATCAAGATATTGCTGATATCATTGGTAATCACAATCTTACCAAATATATTTATATATTAACCAAGCTTTTTTAGTTATTAAGTCTGGCTAAACCTGAAATAAAGCTTCATTATTTTATGATTCTGGTGTGAATTAGTAATGTACCTTTATGAGGCAAGTTTCATTGAATAATTTAGGAAAAACACATTTCATCTTTATAATGAATATTTAATTGTACATTATTGATTATTAACTTGAACTTTGCTTTTAGTATTTTAATCATTTAAAAAAATTATCTACAATTTTATTATTTTAGTTTATTACTCATTTTAATATTTTAGTATACTGCAAGTATTCATTATAGCTTTGATTTCATTTTTAATTGTATTCAAATTTCTTAAAAAAATATATATAAACAAAGCAATGACCAGAATTCCGCAAAATTCTAAAATCCGCACAACCTCTGGTCCCAAGCTGTGCGGATTTGAGAGAGTCTACTGTATATAATTTGGTATAAGGGCACAGCTACAAAAAATTTCTAATATTGACTACCTCTGTTTAAGAATGCTACTTATTATATACTCTTGAAAATATATGTTGTAGTCTCCTGTGATGCAAATGAGACTTATTATATTTCAAATATCATAACACCAATGAAATGCAACGGAAACAATTTTTAGCATGCAACCGAATTAATTCGATGTTCCTGTAAACGAATTATAAATGAACACCTCATTTTTAATACAAAACATCCTGTCATAAATATCAAAGTTCATATTAAAAAAAAATGAAAATCCGAATTTATTTACGAGAGTTACAGCATGACCAGAAAGCTAGACATATAATTCGAATTCATAAGCAATATTAAACTATGTTGGAAAATGCTAAAAAAAGATGTCTGCATTATACCTTGATATCAAAATTTATCAATTATATTTATATTTGTTTTCAAAAGTTGCACAATCATACTAAACTTTTTAAAAGTAAAATGTATTTATTATTCTAACGTATACAATCACACTATATTAATGTCATAATTTTTAATATTCGCCAGAATTAGTTGCCAGGCATTTTTTGAGTACGAAGTATTTCTAGATTACAACCTGCATTTTTTTCATCACAATATTTTGTAATTAAATAAAGTTATTAATTTTTATATGTAAATAGTAGTCAGGTCCGTGGATAGGAGATGCGATGGCCCGCCTAAAACATTTCGAGCTTCCCCTGGAAAAAAAATCTAAGGCCACTAAATAAATTTTCTTTTCCAAATAAATTCTGTTCAAAAATCAAATTTAATTTTAAAGCCCTTTCACAGTTTTGTAGAAATACTAATTTGTAACTAAAATAAGTGTTTCAACATTCGCATCATATTTGCACATATGAAGATAGCATGATGTTTAATATTGCACTCGAAATTTTCAACATCATATTTTTTTTTGGCATAAAATGAAGTTATTACAACGATTTAATAAGAAACATGCAACCTGAATATGCACTAAGTTATCATTAGGCGTCACAGAGAGAGAGAAAATACATTACCCCCTTACATTTTCTTGACCCCCCCCCCAATTATTATTCACTTTTGAATACTCAACTTTTAACCCTTTGTGTTACTGTATTTTATTATATAGAACACACTACTTGATTCTCAAATGCCACGGTGATACCAGAATACTGGTATAAATATTTTCCGTTTATAATGTATGTAAAAAATAGATTTTTCTTATTTTCAAATACATTCGTATGAAATTTCTGGTGCCAATCGGCCATTTCAACATTTTCTCAATGAAAGTGCCCTGCGCCGGAAAGGATTAAATTCATAGTCAAGTATACCTGCATCACTTTTTATTTAACTTTTAGCAACCACTATACTTATATAGAAAAATTAATCCTATTAACCCTTTGAGATCTGGTGGGTAAATTTCTTCAAAATTCGAAATGTCACATTGTAACCAGTATTTTGAAAAGGAAAAATTCGGTTTATGATGTACACACACACACACACACAAAAAAAATGCATTAAACCTTTTTCAAAGAAATCTGGTTGAATATTCCGGTGCCAGTATGACATTTCTGAATTAAAACTAAGTGGTAGAAAATTCTACCATCAGAGCTCAAAAGGTTAAAATCACAAAAATATAATACCAAATAATGTTAAAAATCTACCTTAAAATTTCTAGTTTCTAATCCTTAGTATAAGAATAAAAAACATAATTCTAAAATAATACATTATGTATTTAAGGATTAAGTTTTACTAAAAAAAAAAAACTTATATAAAATAAGGTAGGTCTGACCAGCCTGGCACCCAAGAACACCAGAAAAATTTTACCAAAATTTTAGCCTTATTAAATTTCCGAATATCTCCGATCCAATATGGCCTTGATTTCTGTAAGAATTTTCTGGTGTGCGCTGCATCAGGTTGGAAAGCCTAGAAATGAGGTATTTAGATTCATACTTAATAACTCTTCTAGTACCAGTTGGGTCTTATTTGTTCCCACATATTTTCTATTTTGAAATTTTAATGTTTCAAACCAGAAAAATTGATTAATTTATACTCAATTTATTAAACTGACTAGAAACCTCCAAAGAAGATGTTATATATATAAAAAAAAAAAAAAAAAAATTCTGGTTCTAATCATATAAAATTTAGAATCCGTAGAAAATATTAAAAGCTGGTACTAGGAGGATTAAAATGTTTATTAATGTGTAATATTTTAGTTATGACGGTAGTTTTTACTTGAGTTGCAGATGTGCAACATAAGAAAAGATTCACGTATTATGGCGTAACACAAGTCACAGAAAAATACCCGGGTGATAATGTAAAGTCTATGGGAGCGTTCTTTCAAATATCTCACTCAAATTTTAATATTTTTACATGATTCTTTCTGCATAGGATAGCTGAGGACGATCCACAACCGGCAATTACCTTAAATTTCAAAACCGATTTAAAACGGTTCTGAAATTGAAACTATCATAATATAAAATATATATAAGCAAAATCGAAAAAGTTAAAACTACGCCGGTTGTAAATCGTCCTCTGCTATCCTATGCAAGAAAAACAAGTTGGAAATTGCACGTGAAGCGTAGCAAATGAGGGGCATTCGTACTATAAGTTTTAAAATATTCAGATCTTGCTGATATAGTAGAGCGTACTTTGGATACAGTATAGTGGTCGAAATCTTTGTGTTCCTGTAAATATGCAGGGAGTAATTTTTATTATACTTCATTAACGTATATCTTATTCATAAAATGTGAAGTAGGTTAATATAATTAAAACACGCCCCAAACAATGTTTCCCCGTATAACATTATTTAGTGGAATACATTTGTGCGGCCCTGTAATTTAATAATAAATATTCTCTGCGTCCCAGATTGTACAGAATGTAGATTTTAGTACATACATCATAGATTAATGTCAATTATATTATGTTCAAATGAGTATAACACCATTAAAATGCATTTGAAACATTTTTTCCCATTGATCGTAATGTAACGGAATATTTTTGATTGTCCCTGTAATTGATCTATGCATCCGATTTTCATAACTTTTGAAATGACTCGACAAAATTATGTAATAATTAAACGTTTTAAATTTCAAACGATTCGGTTGGATAGTTTTTGCGTTGTTATATGCGGACGGACAGACGGACAGACAGACGGACAGACTGCGTGACAACAATAGGTGCTACGTATTTACATAATTACGAACGCACCTAAAAAATGCAAAAATATAAAAATTTGAGCGAGATATTTGAAAAGAACGCTCCCATAGACTTTACATTATAATCCGGGTCTTTTTCAGTCATTATTGTGGGGCCTTAAATGAAAAACATTTCTCTCATATTTTTTCCCCCGTGTCATAAACTTTTGTGAAACATAGTATATATATTTTTCCGAAATAGAGTGAAAAATCATGCATCAAATTGTTAAACATTGCAAGGCATAGTAGGTTTCTGAGTTTAAAAATAAGTTTAATTTTACATATTGTATCATTATATTTTGATTAACGTATTGAATTGATAATTGAAAACCAATTTATTTAATTTCTTTTAGACTAAAAATAGAATAGTTTTGATGAAGTAACGGTTAATCTTTAACTTCCTGTTTGTCACCCTATTAAATAGTACAAAACGCCGCTATTGCAGTAGATGCCGCTGCATTACACGTACCCATTAACTCATAATGTAAGGGTGAAACCAACGGGATCCTTAAGTTTTTCTTTTGATGCATTCTTGCGTGCATAGATGAAAGGGATTCATAAAGTGTAAAACAGTCTCTTTCTTGGTTTATTGTTTGAGACAATTAGAAGACTTCCGCAGATTTTATTTATACATTTTCAGAACAAGCATTTTTTTAAGATGAATACGTTGGTTTTAGATTTTACCTATGTGAAGAATATACTATTGGGTATTCTTCAAATAATTTACCTTTTTAGTTCATGGTAATTAATTTTTGGCAGATTATTACAAAAAATGCTTTAAAGGTTTACATTATAGAATACACCAAAAACATATGTTTGTTTAATTGAAGATTTAAGATTATCTGTATTTTTATATGTTTGTTTAACAATGAACAGATGTACAAAATATACTGTACTGCTGTGAAGCAGTGTTGCCCAGTCGGCTACTTTTTTTTTTTTTTTTTTTTTTTTTTTTTTTTTTTTTTAAATAAAAGTCAGATTTTTTGATTGTCGCCACTTTTTTGAAATAGTAAAATTCTACTAATTTAACCTTAATAAATGCATATCAATTAAACTTTCGAGGGCGGTGGTTCAATTTTGGACCAGCTAATTTTAATTCCTAAATGCCACATTTATACCAGTGTACTGCATTTATACCAGCATACTGGAATGAAATATTTCTGTTTATTAATCCTTTCCTGCGCAGTGTATCCACTCCGGGCACACTTAATTTTAATGCCAAACTTACAAACGGCACCAAGAATATTTTAAAGAAATTTCGCTTTTACAATGAAAGCGTGAATATAGGAATTCTTAACTTCTATAAAAGTCGTTTTTAAATTCCGGTGTCAATCAATAATTTCTTATTTTATGAGCAGAATTTGCCCGCGCTGGAAAGGGCTAAATACGTAGGCAAAAGCTTTTGCTTGATTTGAAATAAATATGTTTAAATATTCTGGTGTCAATTCTTCATTTGAGAATTATACAAATGGAAGTACTGCGCCTGGACGTGTTAAGACGAAAACAAGGAGAATTTTGCAATTTCAGAAAACTGGTGCCAGTCAAGAAATCTGAATTTTAAAAAAAGTAGCCTATTGCCAACACTGCTGTAAAAGGTTAAAAATCTGCAGTCATTCGACCATTTTCAAAGTTTATTTGACCAGACCATATTATTAACTATACAGAGTATAAAGATACATTTTAATAGCAGGGGTGCATAACTTGTGGCTCGCAGGCCACAAAGTTACCACTATTTTCATGCAGAATAACTTTCCTTAAAACAATGACAGAAACTTTGCTATTAAAGAAAACAAGCGTCACTTTTCAAATATTCTGGTGGGAAACAATTTTCAGGCAAAAAGGTTGTTCATCTTTGTTAATAGTATCAACTGTTAGCGTTGTAAAGCTTCAAAGTCACAAATAAAGAGGAACTCGAAAATTTTAGTAAAGAATTTGCAAGAATACTATTTTGTTATTTTCTACCCCTCAGCTCTACATACACAGAATTCCGACTCCTGGGCAAAAAACGTTATTGCAATACTAAAGATTTAGCACTTTACTGCACCGTGCGCCACATCTGACACATACATAAATAAAGAATATTGCCCAGTTAAACTGATGACAATGAGCTCACAGGCTACGCATACTAATTGTACATTACAGCCTTGTATTTCCAAGCGTTAATTCCAATCGAAAAACAATTTTAAGGAGGGGAAAGAACTCCTCCACTTCCCTCTTTTTATACTTAATCATTGAATACCCTAAACTAATCAGGGACATGCTTTATCTTATAAAAAAAACTAGATCCAAAATTCAGAGCAAATCGGAAAATTTTTAATAAAAACCCATTTATATAATTTAAGAGGAGTTATCCCCCTCTTTTCTACTTAACCATTAAACATCTAAAACTGTTCAGAGATTTGAACGAAATCTGATAATGAAGACGCCTCAGAATGATCCTATATCAAAAATTTTGAACAAAAACTGATAATTCTGCATGAAAAACCCATTTATATCAATTAAGGAGAGGGGCATGAGCCCCCCATTCCCTCTCTTATACATATCGAATGAACTCCAAAAACTAATCAGGGAAACGCCTTATCAGAATATACCTATATACAAAATTTCAAGTGGATGGGATATTTTTATCTAGAGCAGGGATGCACAACCTTTTGACCGGAAAATCGGTTGACACCAGAATATTTGAAAAGTGTAGTTTATTTTCTTTAATAGCAAAGTTTCTGTCACTACTATAAGGAAAATTATTCTGCATAAAAATAGTGGTATAATTGTGGCCCGCGGGCCAAAGGTTGTGCACCCCTGACCTAGAGTTATCGCGTTACGCACGAACATACATACAGAACGGACGGGCACATAAGCTCTCAGGCTAAGATAGCCTGTGAGCTAAAAACGTATAATTGTCCTTATGTGCCATGAATTTGTCCATTATGATCGTTGTAACTGATCAAGAACAGGCTAAAAAATGGAATAACACTTATTTTGTCCATGTCAGATGGCTGCGTAGAAGAAAAAAAATAAAATGTGCCCTTCGGAAACGAAAAAGAAAAAAAAAGCTATTAACCCATTAACGCCTGAATTATTTTCTTCGCTAAAATTTAAATTTTGTATTTCCCACCACTTTTAAAAGCAAATTAACTTTTATCTAAATTTATCGAGGATCCTATCTCGCGAAATAAGATATATATTTATCTTCCTCTTTACTGGTGGGAAAACCACTTTCTTGCTGTTTTTGTAACCGTCCTCAAAAGAGGACGCTGGGCGTTAATGGGTTAAGGCAAAATTTACTTTTATTATTTTTATTGAATAGTTACCGTAATTTCGGGTGTATAAGCCGCAGATCAAACAATTCTTTTTCTACCCAGAATTTTTTAAGAAACAAATATAACTAGTTAGATCGCCGTAAATATTTGTCTTCAATCATTAAATAAGATTTCTGGGTTCAAAAAGAATTGTTTGATCCGCGGCTTATACACCCGAAATTACGGTAAAAATATTAATATAAAGAAAGTTGCAGAGTGTTAAGCAGATAGATTTAATTAATTTATGCCCATTAAATTACAAAAAATAGTAATATAATATTTAAAAACCCTGATTGTGTATATAGGGTACACATCATAAAATATGAAATTCTAGCTGTAATTTTGAAATTTAATTTTTTTTACTACTTTTCCCATTATTAAACCGATACATAGATTTTAAATAATTTTTTTCATATAAATAATAAAAATCGTGCAGTGAATGGTTAAAAGCCATTAGATATTTAATATTTTTAGTATTCAATAAAAATAATGAACATCAATCTTAACTTATTATCTTTATCGAAATTTTTTTTTCCGAAGAGCAAACTCTCCTTTTTTTTTATCTATGCAGCCATCTGACATGAGCAAAATAACTGTTATTCGATTCTTTGGATTGTTCCTAATCAGAGACAGAGATCATATTGGCCAAATTTATAGCACTATCCTCTGACAGTCTTACAAAAGGGCAAAATTGTAATGTTGTTTTATCAGCATTTTGTTTTAATTGCTAAAAAAATATGATTCTTTCAAAATTATAGAAAAATCTTATTTACGAATATGAATGCTATCCTTGAGTGTGTTAATCATTGCACCATGTATTAAAAATCCATTAAATCAACTGAGTTATATCATTTTAATTATTGCTTGCATTGCAGTGAAACCTGGAGCTTAGGGAACGTCTATAGACGGGCTTGTCAGTGAGAGGGCGAAAATTATAACGTTTTTAGTTATGTGCAAGATGTGGCACTAGCATACCCTCATAGCATGCACAGTCACTAATCGCACCTCATAGCATGACGTCACAATGACGTCACTGTGAGTCACTTTGGTCACATCACATCTGTGACCAAAATGCCACCACTCAGTGACGTCACATTGTGACTGAGATGTGACTTTTTTAAAAATATTTAGAAAATAACAAACATTCTTCAAAACATGTTATTTACTTTAAAAAACATGTTTCTGGCAATTTAAATATCGTAGCTTTTGTCACAGCTCCGTCACAATGTTAATGTCAAAGTAGTCACAAATGACACATTTTTCACAAATTTGTCACATTGTGACCACTTTGTGAATTGGTCACAAACGAGCTCTAAAACGGCCATAACGACTTCACATTTTAGTCACTGCGACGTCACATCGACGTCACGTGACGTCACATCGCCAATCGATGGTCACAAAGTCACAGCGTGACTTCACAATGACGTCACAGTGACGTCACCATGCCTTACGGGTAGTAATGCGTTAATGATATTGTCACCTGAAGCTTAAAAAAATAGATTAAGAACCAAATAATGAGAAGACTGCGGAAGCACTTATATGAATCTTTAGGGGATCCGGGACACAAAAATTTTAATTTTTTAAAACTTTTTATTTGCATTAAATTTTTTTTGTTTTGTTCTGCTTAAAATGATTTTAAATCATGTTTCTATCTTAATTAGAACAAGAAATATGAATTTTTATGTTTCGATTTGTTTTCAAATTTAACCCATTAACTGCCCGTGAGGCATACATACGTCTCGCTCAAATAAATGCATAGTTCTGAAATTAGCTATCGAACAACAACTTTTTGAGTTAAAAATTTTGCTTTATTAACAAACAAGAAACTTTTACCATTAAATGAAGGAAAAACTATTTTCCAAAACTTGCGGTGGCATTTTTTTTTTTTTTTTAGCAAAAAAAAAAAGGTGAAGATTTTTTTTCTTAAAGCTTCTGCAGTTAACGGGTTAAGCTTTCAAGCAATAGTTGTTATGGAAATACTTTTTTGATAATGAATTTTTCTTCATGCTGGGTTTTTTTACCCATTTGTCCCGTTTAAATTGTTATAACTCAAGAACCGTTTAAGATGAATGGTTCAAACTTGGAACATGTCTTTTTCAATTGTTTTACTGTAATTTTGATTCAGTAAATTTGAAAAAAAAATTACTTAAAAATTTTTTTCTTTTTTAAAGTTGTATCATTTTCTTTTAAAATTTTTATTTTAAATATTTTTAAATTTATTTAAATTACTATTTTTAAAAATGCTGAATCAAAATTAAAGCTTATATATTTTTGTTTATGTAAGCGAAAAAAGAAATAAAATTCTAGAAATAATATTTCAAGATTTTAATTTACCCCCTTTTTTTTAAAAAAAAATTAATTTTAATTTTTTTTAAATTATGATAAGTTTTATTATGTGATTTTCTTTACTAATGATATGATTAACCACCACAAAAAAAATATTCACAATTTTAACTCAATAAATAAAAATTATTTTAAAATTTGTCCCAGACCCCCTTAAAAGAGATGATAAATGATATGAATATTAACTTTATTGTTACTATTTTACTTAGATTTATTAAAAATTTATGCTCAGAAAGCATGGTTTTGTGTAGAATGACCCTCCTGTTGTATGCTTTAGCATACGAAAATAGAGAAAATTAAAATCAGAATTAAATTATTTCTCTCATGCAAGAATTTGCTTAAAACTGATAATAAAATATATTTTGAATACAAAGTGGTATTATAGATTATTAAGATTTTTTAATTTTACATTAATTACAGAATTATGAAACAAACCTCATGTAGTTTCCATGTACTAAAAATACTAATCAGACATTCTCTGAGAAAATCTTCTACCATGCAGATTAGAAAAAAAATGCCTAAGCGGAAATTTCTAAGAAAATATCCGAAAACAAAATGCTTTTATTTCCTATTACTACATTTCACAAGCATTATTGAACTTCGTATACGAGGTTTTAGGTAACAAAGGAAAGAAAATTGTCAAATAGTTCTTTGAGATTTGTTTTGCAATACAACCGCATCCGAAGTCATTATGCAAGAGAAAGTTAAGCTAACTTGAAATTAAGAATTTTAAATAGCGTATTTAACCCTTTGAGAACTGGGGGTGAATTTCTTCAAAATGCTGACATGTCACATTGGCACCAGAATTTTGTAAACGAAACATTTGGCTTATAATATAAACGAAAAATTGCATTAAACTATTTTCAGATAATTTTAGTTGATTATTCCGGTGTCAATGTGACATTTTGAGATTAAAAGTAAGTGGTAGAAAATTCACCCATCAGAGCTCAAAGGGTATTAAGTACCGTAATTTCGGGTGTATAAGCCGCAGATCAAACAATTCTTTTTCGACTCAGAATTTTTTAAGAAACAAATATAACTAGTTAGATCGCCGTAAATATTTGTCTTCTATCACTAAATAAGATTTCTGGGTCCAAAAAGAATTGTTTGATCCGCGGCTTATACACCCGAAATTACGGTATTATTAGAGGACCCATAAAAGAACTTTAGGGTTTTGAAGCAGAATTTTTTGATTCAGTCATTACAATTAGGTTAATCTTATATATGTACTTAAAGGTAAATCTATCAAGATTTTTACTATTTAGTAGATTTTAATGTGTGTTCCGTTTAACACTAGAAAGTTTTATAAAAATATACCGAAATCTTCATTTAAAATTGTTTAAGTAATTTATTGAAATTATTTTTTCTTAGCTTATATTTAGCTTATTTTATAAAGAATTTTCTGATTCGAATTTACATCTCTGCACATGATACGGGTCAAAATGACCCGTCGCCGTGGTTCTTAGTGTTAAGGCACAACACACATACAAATGGTATCAAATCTCTTCCCATGTCGTGACCAACATGTGTAGAGTGAGGTTTGCACACAATTGAATATCCTTTGCCTCAGATACTTTTTCAATATTCTCAGCGTAAACAAGATTCTTGATATGTCCCCACATACCCCTCAAAAAAAAAAAAAAAAAAAAAAAAAAAAAAAAAAAGTCTAATGGAGTCAGATTAGTGGCGTAACCAGCTTGGTTGCCCATAACAAGTAATATTGTGAAGTTTTCTTCTCCTTGATTCATAACATAGAATTTTATGCTTAGATAAGACGAAGGGAACTTAAAAAATTACAGGTATTCAAAGCACTTGGGCATCCACCCTGGTTACGCCACTGCATATCCATATCCTACATAAAGATGCCGACAAATAACGTACACATAATATTTCCTGCTATGCAGGCAGAAACTTTTTTCGCAAGCGCGCTTCAATTGTCTAATTCCCGGTGATGGTTGTCAAGCTGAACATATTTTTCCATTGGTCGTAATATAACGGAATAATTTTGACTGTCCCTGTAATTGAACTATTCATCCGATTTTTATAAAATCTGAAATGAGTCGACAAAATTATGCAATATATGTAAATAAATATACGTTTTAAACCATTCAGTTGGTTAGTTTTCGCGTTGTTATATGCGGACAAACGGATAGACGACACGACGATTTTAGGTACTGCGTATTTATATAATTACGAACGCACTTAATAAAGGTGGTCTGATGGATCGAAATATTTCACATATTCTTTCAGGGGAAAATAAGTTAGTACAGAGAACTAGAAATGGTTTTACTCATCAATGAAATATTAAAAACAGGAACACTATAATATAATAAGTTGAAACTGGTGTTAATCAGTTGAATGGGAAAAACTTTTTAAAAACACCTTAAAATAAATTAAATTGCGCCAGATCTTTCGAAAGAGCTTAGTCTTTTTTCGTCAGGCACAAAAAAACGCAGTGAGATCTTAAGTGTTATGCGTCTTTTTGTGCTTGATCAATGAAGATAGCGCTTTTTCGAAAGGCCTTGCGCAATTTAATTTATTTTATGGTGCTTTTTAAAGAAGTTTTTTTCACTTCAGGAACACCACGTGCTGTAAAGAGAAGAAAATCCAGTTAAAGTGGCATTACCTCCAAGTTCCTAAATGAAATTTAGAATTTCGTCCAGTTTTTAATTAATCTTTTCTAATTACAGTAAAATACAAAATATATGTTCAAAAAGAATGGTTTTTTAAAATTATATAAATATTAAAACATTTAAGATTTTTTTTCATAACATTTGACGATTATAAAGTAGTCTATACAAATATAAGAAATGCAATATCATATTACCTTTAAAAAAGTTTTTTTTACTCAGTAAATAACTCTTAAATATTTTAATGCGTATTTTTAAAAATAATTTCAAGTTTTTTCTAATGAATACCACCTTTCGATATAGCATTAATGAAACGTATTTTTAAAAATACATAGAAAACTCATCGTATGAAAAATAAAGGCTTATAACGCTATGATTTTTGAAGATTTTGAATAAAGCTGTTATCACACGAAGAATCTTAGCCGAAGGGAAAAAAGAACCACTTGGATCAAGTGCTTTCGAAATATTTTGAATTAAAGCAACTTTATTTCCTTTACTTTTTAATGCCAAAATCTTTTCCATATCTGAGAAATGAAAGAATGAATTGATAAGACTTCTATAATTCCAAACTTTGTAGTGTTTTAACGTTAATTTTTCATCAAGTTAAACATATTCTTTTAGCTCTGGTTGATTTTTCCTATTCTTTGCATTATTTAATCAAGTAATTTTGTCATTGAATAAAGTAAAATTTACATTTCGGAATTAATAATAATGAAATTCAAGGATCTGTGTCAACCCTATTACATATAGAACAAGTAAAAACATATTTTTAAAACATGCATAGAAACCTCACACAATCCAAAAACAATGACTTATACAATTATGATTTTTGAAAAAAAAAAAAATGAATAAAGCTGTTTTCGCATGAAGAATCTTAGCCGGGGGAGAAAAAAGATTCTTGGTTCGAGTAATTTGGAACTACCGTAATTTCGGGTGTATAAGCCGCGGATCAAACAATTCTTTTTGGACCCAGAAATCTTATTTAGTGATTGAAGACAAATATTTACGGCGATCTAACAAGTTATATTTGTTTCTTAAAAAAATCTGGGTCGAAAAAGAATTGTTTGAGCTTCGGCTTATACACCCGAAATTACGGTATTTTGAATTAAAGCAACTTCCAAATGTCACAATGGCACCCGAATATTCGAACAGACTTTTTTAGAAAATCAATTACCGTAATTTCGGGTGTATAAGCCGCAGATCAAACAATTCTTTTTCGACCCAGAATTTTTTAAGAAACAAATATAACTAATTAGATCGCCTTAAATATTGGTCTTCAATTACTAAATAAGATTTCTGGGTCCAAAAAGAATTGTTTGAGCCGCGGCTTATACACCCGAAATTACGGTAATGCATTTTCTTTTCTGTGTGTGTAAAAACACATCGAATTTCATTTTTGCAAAATACTTGCAAAATTTTGCAGTTATTATTTTGCAGTTTAGTAATGACCAATGTGACATTCGGATAATTTGAAGAAATATTCACCCCAGAGCTTTAAGGGTTAAGGCTATAACAGCTGCAAACAATTTTGCCAAATCGGGTGGTTTTTTTAATTTAGAAATTTCGAGTTAATGCCAGCAAATTTTTAATATTAATTTTGCTTTATCTTTTGCTTTTCATGAAATATCTATTATAATAATCAAAACTAACTATTCAAACTTTCTGAGGAGAATGTTAAATTTCTTAATGACAGTTTAATAAACGAAATATAAATGTATCAAAAAGGGCCTTTTTCTTATTTTCAACTAAATTTGTATAGGTAAATTATAATGTCCTTTAGTCATTTCAGTATTTTCATAATGGAAGTGTCTTGCGCCGGGAAGGATTAAATTGATATTACACAAATATTTATCGCACATTTCCTGTGTCGATTCATGTTATATTTTGTCAATTCCATTGTAAATGAGTATAGCATGACATTTTTTCATTCCATGTGATTTACTAACAATAATCTAATGTCAAACGAAGAAAACGTAAGCATCATTGTAATCTTATAACGAAGAAAAAAAAATGTCCCAACTGACAATTTTTACAATTTCTTTTCAGATTTTGCATTATATTCTAATCAAAAACTGACCAAACATTTTTTGGTCAGATTTTTTTCTGAGTTATAGCTAATGTGAAAGAAAAATAATAATAAAATAAAAATAATGGGGATAACAATAACAGTAACAATAATAATAAAATAAAATCGTGCAAGATAAAAAAAAAGACAAAAGACAAAAAAATTGCCATGCGTGAGAAAGACTATAACTGCTAAATTGCACAAACACAACGCCCAAAGCTTGTGTTGAATAAATCTCTTTTTTGATTTATTTAAAAAACGTTACAAACCATAGCTAACAAATTCATTCTTGAGAAAATGTTATTTCATCCAGAAGTTGTAGAACAGTAGCACAAATCTTTAAGTAAGGAAAAGTTAATTAGTTTTGAAATATTACAAGAAATATTTATGAATTAATTTTTAAATGAAATAAAAAACCAGTTCTAGAGTAAAAAATGTTTCAGATTTTAACTATCCACAAAACTGTCTTATATGTTTCTTGGAAATAGTTTCGCAGTATTCAAAGTATTCGCAATATTCGCCGTTGTATTTCGAAGCTATTCTAATTTTAACCGCTTAACTTATTTACACTTATTTACTCGTACGTAGTACGGGCAAGAAGAGTTTATTTGATTTATCGCTTAAAGCTTTTAGACACCCTTAAATTTTTAAACACAATTTCATACAGTTTAATGGCAGAAATATGTAGAAAAAATATTACTATCATTTTAGCTTAACCCTTTGAGCTCTGGGGTGTAAATTTCCTCAAAATTCCAAATGTCACATTGGCACCAGTATTTTGCAAAGAAAAAAAAACCGGTTAAGGATAAACATGAAAAAATGCATTAAACCTTTTTCAAATAGATCTGGTCAAATTTTCTGGTGTCATTGTGACATTTCGGAATTAAAATTACGTGGTAGAAAATTCTACCATCAGAGTCCAAGGGGTTAACCCATTAGTGCCTAGCGTCCCATTTTTGGGACAGTTTTAAAAAATTCAAGTAAACACATTTCACACCAGTAAAAAAGGAGTATAAATAAATACTTTCTTTCTCGGGATAAAGTCCTCGATAAATTAAGATAAAAGTTATTCTTGCTTTAAAAGTGGTGGGAAAATGCAAAATTTGAATTTTAACGAAAAAAATAATTCAGGCAGTAATGGGTTAAAGAAAGTGGCGTTTATTCCAATTTATTGTACGTAAAAAAAGAATCAGTTCAGAGGTTACATTTATTTAAAAATGTATTTTGGAAATAATACAACAGATATGCACACAAATTTATCAGAGTATGTTTTATTTCCTTAAATAATATTTTACATTCTCCACAAAGATATAGCTGAAAATTCTTATGCTTTTTCGTACCGCAAAATCTTAATACTAAATTTTACTATTTCTACTCTTAGTAATCTAACCATAAATTCAAACAAACAAACAAAAAATATATAAAAATTTTCTGGTACAAAAACCGTAACAGTTGGCAGCATAACAGTTGGCTAGTGCCAACTTTTAATATTTTGTGAAGATTCTTAATTTTAACTGATTTGAACCACGAATTTATTTTTATTATAGTTTACATTAATCTAAGAGGTGTCTATTTGATGTCATATATTAAGTATAAATTTTAATTATGTCTGGTTTGAGACATTAAAAATTTCAAAATAAAAAATAACTGGGATCAATAAGACCACACTAGTTCTAGGAGGGTTAATCCAGGGTTGTATCCAAGGATACAAGCCCTGCTTCAATATAGGCCAACTGGTACCACAAAATTTTTAAAGAATTTCGCTCCCTACATGATTTCTAAGATTCAATAAAGCAAAGAATACTATTGAATTGTAGTGGTTAAAATCAGCTACTTTTGGCACAGCGCTTGGATCCCTGGTTGTATCCAAGTATTTTGAACCCACTGTTTAAAATGATATACCCTAATTTCCTGCGTATAATCCGCGGATCAAACAATCATTTTTCAACCCAGAAATTTTATTAAATAAAATGTTACATCTTAGATCGCCGTAAATATTTGCTTTCAAGTACAAAATAAAATTTCTGGGTCGAAAAAGAATTGTTTGATCCGCTGATTATACGCAGGAAATTAGGGTACTCGGCTGATGTAAAAACAGAGATCTACAATGAAATAAAGCGAATATTAAGATGAATTCCGGTATTCTAAGTACCAGTACTCAAAAACCGTCAGTAATAAAAACAGATTATTGAAAACAATTTAAAAATTCGACTTATAAATGCCTTTTATTACTCTTCTGAACATTTTACTCAGATAGGAAATATAAAATAATTAACAAATGTCACACGATTCTTTTTCGCTTAACCTATTTTCATTAACCCTTTGAAGGGCACCGGTATATTATATATACCACTTAATTTTAATTCCCTTATGCCACATTGGCACCGGAATTTTAGTATTAAGATTTGCTTTTTACAATGTACGCGAGAAACAGCTTTTACTTTCTATCATATAAATTTGTTTGTGAATCCCGGTGTCAATCAGTCATTTGAACATTTTAGGAACAGATGTGCTTTGCCCCTCAAGGGGTTAATAGCATGCATTTCAGAAATTTCTGTTTTATTCAGAAAGTTCTAATTCATGTCAAAAATTCTAAATAATGTTTTTTTTTTTTTTTTTTTTTTTTTTTTTTTTTTAACGTCGAGCCTCTATATAACGAAATCCGTCGTTCCAGTAAAAAATTCGTTATATAGAGAAATTCGATGTATAGAGTATGATGTTAAAAATAGTATTTAATGTGTAAATTTTGAACAAATATTATTTTTGATCTTTTCAGTTAAGAATTTGAAATGTTTAAAAGTATATATTAACCTAACATTTTATTTCTTACTTATTTAAGCAGTTTCAAAAAAGAGAAAAGACATTTATTTGAAAGTTTAATGAAAATCAAATGAGGAAGACTTACATAAATTTCAGAGGAAGAAATCTGTAATTTTTTGTTGTTTTGATTTTAAAATTACAATTGTTACGCTCTCAAAAAAAAAAAAAAAAAAAAAAAAAAAATCTCAAATTTTAGCAAGGAATGAAAAATTGTAGTTGATATTTTCCTCCATTTGAAGGTCTCTCTTATGTGCTCTCATTGATTCTTCTCTTATATGTGTAACAATTCAATTGACTGTGTTTTGAGAAGGATGTTGAAAGGTGTGTGGGAGGTGGGATGAACTTGTTAGATTTAAAGAATAAGGAGAGAAGTAATATTTATAAAAAAAAAAAAAAAAAAAACCTCTCCACTGAACGATAAATCAAAAATAAGTGATGGAAAATTGATTCCATATGATTTCGAAGCTTTTTTAAAACTGAATAAATTAAGATCAATTTATGAAAAAATTCGTTATATGGAGATAGATATTTCGCTATATAGAGTCTGTTTTTAATGTAATCATGCGAAAAGGGGACCGTTCTTACTAAAAATTCGTTATATGGAGAAATTCGATGTATGGAATTTCGTTATATAGAGGTTCGACTGTATATAGAATGGCAAACGCCTTGTTATTTCATAAAATATTTTTTTCTTTTGAAATTTCCGGTAAGAATTCCAAATTTCTGAATAAAAAAGAAATTTTTGAAATAGATCCATGTATGCATCAACGATGCTGAAATTGATTTTCAGCATTTTATATATACATATATTCTGACAAGTAAAATTTTAATTGAAATGTCTATAACTGTGGAGTGCCATATTATTCGAATTAATTAATCCGAATAGTCTGACAATTATCCCTGTTCGTGATTTACAGAGCTATCTTTTGAGAGATCATTTCAAGTCTCTCGCCATTTTTCAACTCATATGATGACGAAAGTGCCTCAATTATTGAATAAGGATGACAGACCCATTCATAACTCAGTGGCAGTGTTTAAATCTTTACAGTTGATGAACGCAATGATCAGAACCCCCTTTGTCACCCCATTCAGCTCTCCCCACATTTTATATTTGTATTTTAAAGTATCCCATAATTCCCCTTCTTTGTTCTGTGCTGTATGCCCCAGTTTTCGGGAGTTCCCCGCTCCCCGGTTCCACAAGATAGAGATGAGCCTATAAAACGGAGGAAGAGTTGAATCAGATTATATATATTAATTTTAGACACATGTAGAAACAGCTAATGTTTAAAGCAGAGAAGAATTTTGTTGCTTAGTTGAAATTATTTTTTCATTAGATACATAAATATGCACGCACATACATGCAATGAAACATATGAGTATGTATGTGTATGGATTGATAGATCCGTAAATTTATGTATATATATATGTATGTGTGTATAATTAGACAGCTGAAATGAAACTGCTTGTGTAAACTGAATAGGTAAGCCACTAATTTTTTGAAGTAATACTCGACTTCTTCAATCTGAGAGAGTACAGAAGTCAATGCAATACATTTTTAATGGTGTCTGTCGGGCCACAGTTTGGTATTTCTGATATAACGGAAGCGAATGAAATTATAAAAATAAAACCTGATAAACCAAAATTGAAGCTTAAAAATCTTATGAAAATGCTATGCTGTACTAAAATTTAAAAAGACGAAATACAATTCCGATTGCACAATTACTTAACCTTCCTACCCTGAATGGATCTAATCGACTCACAACTATAATTACTTTTATACGATTCGAACCAGAACTTTTTTCATAAAGAAGGTTAAATAACAGATTCAGATAAATAAGTGAATTAAATATATTAAAATGTTTTAAATAAAAATTCTGGTGAGAAATGTTTTTGGCCAAGATTGAGTAAAATTTGAACAGGGTAGGAAGGTTAAAGGTAGGCATAATTACTACATCAGTTCGCAAAACACCAGGGAAATAAATTAAAAATATCATGAATTTCAAAATTATTAACCGACAATTAAGATGGAAATTAAATTCAAAATAAACAAGGAAATTTATATTGAATCTTCATGGAAAGCTTCACAAACACAGAGCTTCCAAATGATTCGCCAACTGGCTGCCAATATTTTATAACAGATAATTTAATAGTAGGCTTACACAGAATTTGCGCTACAATCGATCTCCGAAGGTGGTTTCTGCACAATTTGAAAGAAAAATCTAAAAAGAAATTTATTTTAAGAAAATATTGGTGTTCAGCCGGTGGACCATTTGGGAGCACTGCAAACACAATTCAAAATTAAATTAACCCATTCGTGCCCACGACCTTTTGCGCAAATTTTATTCGGTCGGCACCACTATTTTTAAAAGAATTAAGTTTAGTTCAATAATTACAAAATTGTTTCAATTAAATAAAATGAAGATTGTTGTTCTTTTTTACCGGTGTCAAAAACAGTGCTACATGCACCTTTTGAAGCGTCCCTAAAAAGGGACGCTAGGCACTAATGGGTTAATGTCATCTAACCCTCGCAGTACCATTGGGGTTTTATTTGACTCCTGTTATTTTCTATACTGAAATTTTTAATGCCTCGAACCAGAAAAAAATTAATAATTCATTCTTAATATGAGAATATTAACAAATACTTCCTAGGAAAATGTTACATATGATACAATTAAATTTCTGGTTCAAATCATGTAAAACTAAAATTCCTCAGATAATATTAAAAGCTGGTACGAGTAGGGTTAATTGAATATTGTTTGAAATTGGTTAAATAATGGCAACAAGCTATCGATATCATAACACGATATCCATATATGTATACTGGTCAAAAGTCAAATGAAGTCTTAACCCCTTGAGGGGCAATGGGATATATTTTATTCCACCTAACTTAAACGAGATTTTGACCAGAAACTTTTAGCCAAATTCTATATTTTTAACTTTGGCGGTAAAATGTTGAAAAATTGCCTTTTCTTATATTAACACTAGAACCGCGGCGACGGGTCATTTTGACCCGTATCATACGCATAGATGTTGATTCGTACCAGAAAACTCTTTATAAAATTAGCTAAATATAAGCTGGGCAAAAATAATTTCAATATATAATTTAAACAGTTTTAAATGAAAATTCCGGTGAGAAATATTTTTATAATACTTGAAAGAATTTTCCCGCGGTTCTAGTGTTAAAGCAAAGTTTTTCGATTTCTCCGGAGAGAATTCAATATTGCAGAGACATTATTGCCTGCCCCTCAAGGGGTTAGTTAGGAATGAGATTTCCGCGTTTTTGCACATAGTATTTTATTAGAGAAAATATTATTTTATTTAATAGGAATATTTTTGTGATTTACCTATAATTTATTTATTTATTTACTTGTAATAATTTATATTTCGCACTGCATTGAATCATAAACATTTATACTTACGTTTGATTTTTTTTTTCCAAAGCAAATGAATGTCCTAGACAATAATTACAAAATAATAAAAATGACATATTTGAGCAAAATGAGGTTTAAAAATGTTCATCAATAAAATTATGAATTATTGAAAGTATTAAATAAATTTCTTTTTTACAAACATGTCACCTAAAATTGCATAGCTTCCAAATGTTTCAAAAATGCACCATATTAAAAATTTTATAATTTAAAATTACGTATAAAAATGATTTTAACCCTTTTTAGGGTTCGATTTTTGTTTTAATTTTTGGAAAAAATTACTTTTATGTTAATAACATTAACACTAGATATCCAAAATAGATTTATTAAAGTTTAACGAATATTTCATTTTCTAAAACATAATGAATGTTGTTTTTTGAATACTATTCAACTTATAATCATATGGTGATAGGCTCAAGAACAGTTTTTTAAGATGTAAAAAAAAAGGCAGCATGTAATTAAAGAATAAAAAATAATCATAAAAATATTTTTGATTTAAAATTTTATCATTAAAAATACTTCAGGGGGTCGTACTTGTCCTGATATTTCAAGAACAGAAAATTCTTCGGTACCAGTATTTTCTTATTTAAATTCCTTACTTAAAGAAGGTAAAATTTCGCGCGTTTAACCCTTTCCGGCGTAGTGTTACCACGCCGGCAACACCTAATTTTAATTCCAAACTTACAAACAGCACCAATAATATTTTAGGAAAATTTTACTTTTACAATGACAGCTTAAACCAGGGAATTCTTAATTTCTAAAAAAGTCTTTTGTAAATTCCGGTGTCAGTCAACAATTTCTCATTTTACGAACAGAATTAGTCCGCGCCGGAAAGGGTTAACATAGATTTACCTTCTATAATAATAAAGAGAGAAGTTTGTGAGTGTGTCAGCATTGTTCTGAAGAGACAGCTGCACCTAGAGTTTACAAAATTTGGAGAGAAATTACCTCTGTATATGAAATTTTGCATCTCGAAGTCCGATTTTCGATTTTTTGATTCGATTTTTTTATTTAATTTTTAGTCGATTTTTAGCGTTTTTTTTTTATAATTCAAGTCGATTTTTCCGCATTCGTGAAAGGAATACGGTTTCATTCTATTATCTTAATATAATAAATTTAGTTCAATAAAGCCTATTAGGAATTCGTGCAGCGATTTTTAAATTTTCAATGAATTTTTTAATGCGATTTTTAGTATTTTTTTCGCATTTTGCGACTATTTTTTGTTATTGATAAAAAGAAAATTGTTTGAAACTTTTAGCGAAGTTTACTAAGTTTCGTCTGTTACGATTTTTAAATTTCATCGGTTTTCACTGCGATTTCCAAAGTAATTTTTAACGATTTTTCGAGTTGTTGTGCTGTTAGAATTGTATTTTTTTTCAATATTATAGGTTTTTTTATGCATCATGGACCCGGGCAACGTTGGGCTGGTCAGCTAATTTTTTTTATATATAAAATAATAATAATATTAACAATAATAAATACTAATATTTGCGCTGAAAATTTCCCTGAGGTGTACGATCTCTTGCTTATTTCTTTTTCTTAAATATTTTTAAGCTTATAAATGAGCCGATGATGAATTCTGTGATTTAAAAATTAAAAATAAATCTTTTTATATTAAATAGTTTTGGCATACTCCTGGAAAATTTAAAGGTTTTACGTTCCTTGGTATTAAATTTTAATTCTTAAAAAGGACCTACATTTGATAAGGATCAAGCAAAGAAAATTTTAATGCATGTAATAAAAAATAATCATAAATAATCATAAATATATCAGGGATTTAAAATAACTTCTAATTCCCATGTTAGAATATAGGCTATTTACTACCAGTGTTTTCAGTTTAGTGGATTATTTAATAAAGATATTTAAAATTCATATCAGAAATTTAAAATAGCAATATTTGGTTTATTTAAAGACAGGCATTTCGTCGCTAAATAAAGTGAAATTTGCTATTGAAATATTCTGGTATGATTAGTCAATCTATATTAGATAAGAATAATATAAAGCAAATTTGACTGCATATAATAAAAATAATAATAATAAAAGTATCGGGAATTTAAAATGTTACTGTTTTAAATACTTATTTCGTTTTATTAAATACTTTTATTCTTATTTTTAGAATTAAAAAATATTTAATTAACATTAAATTCAAAATATTATGTTATGTTTTTTTTTTAGTAATATTTTTTTTTGTATAAATTATTTTAATATTCCAAATTTAAAAAGAACTCTTGTTAAGATATTTTTAATACGGCTTTTTATAATGCTTTATGTATCTCATATTTAAAATTATTCTTTTTTTTTCTTAGTAGCGAAAACCCTGGACATTCCCTTTTTCTATTTATTTTATGATCGTTCTCACGAGAATAAAGGCATTGGTGTGAATGAAAGTGAAAGCTTCCCATTCCCTTATCTAGCATAAATAACACCCATTCGTACGAATGCTTTTACTATCCTGAAATAATTGTACTATTTGAGTAAAGTGGTCCTTTGTTGTTTTTTTCGAAGAAGAGTAGCTTCTGGCTTGCTCGTAAAGGGCATATATTCAGCCTTGTTAAAAATTGGACCACACGCATAGTTTATTGCTTGCGTACGTGAATGAATAGTACCCTAAAATTTTATAACCCATGACAAACGTTGACTGTCATTTGAGGCGGAGTAGATATTTCCCAGGCCCTTAAAGTTATTTTATGACCGATTTGAGATAAAAGTGCCAATTCACGGTTATCGGCGGGCACTGGTTTGCAAGCAGGTGCAAATTTTAGAAACAGCTGTCCCTGCTATCTGACCACGTGATTGAGAGGAGGGGACGCGAGCGATGACCATATTTGGTCATGAGAGAGGGTGACTGTTGCATTGCCCAATGAGGTGGACCCTAGGAGCGGGAGAGAAAGGGGGGCGCAGTAGTCTTCCTGGTATTTGGTGCCCCTTTTTTGATTGCAGAGGAGCATGCAATTCGGTTTGGAGATGAGGTAGTTCCCTGCTAGCTAGCTAACGAAGAGGATGTGAGAAGAAATAGTCCCATCCTTCACCCCCTCCCCCATTTTTTGATTTCTATCGGGGTGAGGGGAGTTTTTCGGCAGAAAAAGACAGAACTTGAGTAGACGTGAAGGTCTACACAGCGAATTTTTTTTCAGCCCCGTGCCCTCTCGGAGGAGTAGAAGTGGAATCGGTTGAAGAGAAACTTATTAGTTCATAACATGTCGCTGTCCTCCCTTTTCCTGACATGAAGTTAAGTTCCAGACTCAAGTCCCAGCGAATTTTCTTTCAACCCCGTGCCCTCTCGGAGGAATAGAGGTCGAAGCAAATGGTATTTGTGCCATGCAACCGAAACCTTGTTGAAGAGAAACTTATTAGTTCGTGACAGGTCGCTATCCTGCCTTTTCCTGACATGAAGTTAAGTTACAGACTCAAGTCTCAGCGAATTTTCTTTCAGCCCCGTCCCCTCTCGGAGGAATAGAGGTCGAAGCAAATGGTATTTGTGCCATGCAGCCGAAACCTTGTTGAAGAGAAACCTATAGAGTGTCCATAGGAATTAATACTCACTTGTATGCTTGGAACTAGAATGGTGAGTCAAACCAGTGTCGCCTTTTTTGAAAAGAGACTAGAATGGTGATTTTAATGAACTAGGAAGCTGTAGTATCGACTATTCTCAAGATTATCGAGAAATGTTGTGATACTAAAAAAATATACTACTTGGAGCTCGGAGGTAAGCTACTCTCAATGTGTTGTTAAGTAAATGAGTATAGTGCATAATAAGTTGTTATATTTCTATAAATAAGTATACCTAATATCGGATGTTTTACATCCCTAAGAATGTTATTAATTTACAAATGCTCTTGTCCAACATTAAGTGTACGCAGTTTAATTACTGTCGATCTAATATGAAAATGAAATAGTTGTGAGTAAATCTCACTTCAACATACATTGTACTTTCATCGAAGTGAGAGTGAGTATTATTTAATTAACCGTTTGACTGCTACGCGGCGCAAAAGCGCTGCGATAGTTTATCTCGAAAACCGCGGCGCAGCGCTTTTGCGCTGCGAGTTCTTTATAATACAAAAAGAATTATTAAAATTGATTGATATTTGTCTAAATAACAGTGTTTTATATGACAACATTATTTTTTCCTTTAAAGAAATCAAAATATGTACCGCAATTTTCGTGCATTCTTGCAAAAATTGCTTAGCACTAAAACGGTTAAATAAAAGGGATTTTTTTTTATGTGAAAACAAGTTGTTATTGATACATACCATTTCAACATGTCTTATACTCTCACTCTGTTTAGTAGAAGTTGAGAAAGAAAAAAAAAAAAAAAAAAAAAAAAGGAAGAAAATGTATATTTCGTGTTGTTTTATTTAGAAATTCATGTTAGACTTGATTAGAGATGATGAATATAAACCTTCTTATTAGTTTTCTTTTCACTATTAAAATGTTGAGGTGAAATTAAGTTTTTAAGTGATAATTTAACTCAAAGTTAAATCCTAGTTGCATTTAGTCTTGAATAAAATAGTTTTTTATTTAAAGTTTTAAATTTCTAAATACAGGATTGATTTAGTATAATTAAGTGATAATTTTTGAAATTGTAGAGATTCTTCTAAATGTTTATAAGAAAAGTGAATATTTCATTTGATTTCTTACTCATAGATTTAAGGTAATTTTATAAGGATTATATCTATCTCTACATAAACTAATTTACAAGAATATTTTTTTAATACTAATCACTATACGAAATTGGCCAAAATATCATTGTTGATTTCTGGGGTGTTTATTCTTATTATTTCTTGTGTTTTAATTTTTTCAAATTTATATCTTTCTTTGCCTTCTTGAAAATAAGAAGGATTTCAGGGTCTTTCTTTTCTCTTTTGTAATGCTAGATTGAATCTTGTATTTTAAAATTATTAGTATGAATTTAATATCTCAGGAATCAACGTTGATAAATGTTGGGTTCTACTGCAGATCAAGGTTTAGTACTTGAGACTGGGTCAAATTGAGAATCCTGTTGTGTTTTTTCTTATTTACTTGTATTCATTAAATTTTAAAGAATCTTAAATAATATTTGTGTTTATCCTTTTTATCGTTTTAATTTGCCTTTTAGTTTATTTATTTTAGTGATTTCTTAATGTTAACTGGTGTAATATTAATTTAATTAATTCTCTTTTTTATATAAGCACCTAATTTAATTATTTAAATCAACAAGAAGATTCATGTGATTGGAAATTTGACCCAAATCTCATTAAAGTCTTTAATAAAGCTGAAGAACATTTATTGACCCATAATAACTAAGTTTAATTTGCTGAGAAGAAGTTGCAATTAATTAAAGTAATGATCTGTAGCAGAGGTTTAATAAAAAGAACCCAACAAAATAAATGGTGCCGTGTGTGAAAAGCCTGATTATTGTGGTACAATATGTATAAAAATAGTACTATGAAGTAGAGCCTATTTATTACAACAATAGCCTGAATTTTGATATATATTTACTATATTAAGAGTGAAACGAAATGAAAATATATGTGTTTTGTGATTTTATTGTGTATTATGTTTGATTATTTTAGTGTATGTTATGCATATGCAATAGGGGTGTACATAGCTTACTAATTTCAAATGCTTTTTTTTTTAGTTAGGCAATTTTACCGGGTTTTCAAAAAACTATTTAATTTGAAATTTTTACTGTTATATTTACATTTAAATGAGTGTTTGGGCTTACTGAGTAAATTATATGCCAATATAAGTTATGTATTTATGTATTTTTTATTTATTTTTTTTTCTCTCTTTCTTGGGCATCTGAGAATTAAGTAGCAGTTAAATTACTTTATTTTCTATTATTTTATTTTTAATTCGGTGTGAAGTTTTGCCTAAAAATGACAGAAAACCAGCATTTCAAGGAGCTCGCTCTTATTCAGAAAAAGAGTGCTTTAATCGAGAATGTCAGCCTTATTCCCCCTTTTAGTGGCGAAGGCAACTCTTGCTCATTTTCTGCATTTTTAGAAAAGTATGAGCAGTTGTCCGAGTTCTTTAATTGGTCAGAGGATGAAAAAAAATTTGCCCTACTAAGTAGATTAAGTGGGAATGCTGCTAGGATATATAAATTGCACCGCACTAAGGGAACTGTAGAAATAATTAAAGTACTTAAAGAGAGATATACGCAAGAGCTAGCCCCTGATATTGCTTTGACCCAATTTTTGAATTTTAAACAAAATCCCCATATGCCTGTTCAGGAATTCTATGACAGAGCATATGATTTGTCCCTTAAAGCATTAGTAGTCGAGGGTGTAGAACAGAATGTTGCTGATAAAAGCAGGGAAGCTCTACTGCATTCTATGTTATTAAGTAATTTAGTTCCTGAGATAAGAAGAGGAGTTATAACTAGGTGCCCTAAGACACCTGTTGAAATTTTAGAATTTGCCCTCCTTGAGGAAAAAGCATTAAAGAGAGTTAATCCTTTATATAACATGCAGGTAGAGAATATGAACCCTTTTTTCCCCCAAATTGCCCAGCAAAGTGTTGCATGTGCTGCTATCCAGCCAAGTCACCCTAATCAGTCAGAGCAGGAGATTAGTAAACTGCGGGAGCAGGTAGAAACTCTTACTAGTAAATTAGAGAGATTTTTAGAGGGTAGCAATCAGCAAAGAGACTTTCACACTACTGAGAGGCCTCAGTATAGAGAATTAATCTGTTACGTGTGTTCCCAAACAGGGCACATAGCCAGATTTTGCCCCCAAAACCAAAATGCTAATAGAGGGAACTTTCAGAATTTTAGAGGAAGAGGTAGGGGTAGTTATTCTCAGTCCCACCAAAATCGCAGGGGAGGATATAATAATTACAGAGGTAGAGGGAATAGAAATAATGATTATAGTGTAAATATAGAAAGCGAGAATGTTCAAAGCTCAATTAGTGAAGGGAATAATCAAAACAATTCTTTAAACAGGTAAGGGCTGGTGTCGATTTGGTCGAATCGTCTCCATCAAGGCCTCTAGACCCCCCAATTATTTTTAGTATGTTTTCACCCCAGTCTTATCATTTACCTACTGTCTTCATAAATGTAAATAATGTGTTTTTTAATGCGCTGTGTGATACAGGATCTGCTATAAATATTTTAAGTAATACAATACTTAATGATTTAGATTCTTATGAAATTGTAGAGTGCAACACCCCTATTTTAACGGTGACTGGCGAGAGAGTGCTTTTAAACCATAAAATTTCCTTAAATTTTAAATTTAATAATTTATTATGTCAGTCTGAGTTTTTTATTGTCCACGGTAAGTTGGCCGATGAGTTTAGTGTAATTTTGGGGATGCCCTTTTTAAGTAAATATCAGGCTGTAATTAATTGTATAAATAACAATGTGGTTTTAGATGTTCCTACTGAAACGCAGTGTAAGCAAATAGTAGAGAATCATATGTCAAATGTTTCACCTGTGAAAAATTCTAGAGAAAAAAATGTTGTAAATAGTATAGGTTTAGAGAATAATTATGTAAATACTTGTAATGTGCAATCTAAAGGCAGGCAAAGTTCTGATAGTGAACAGAGAAGTAGGTGTAGTAATAAGAGTACTCCTAGGAAAAGTGTAGACAAAAAGAGTAAGGAATGTATAAAAGAAAAATTTGGGAATCTGGGTAGTGGAAATGAGAAGGTTCAGGGTAATATGTATCCCATTATGGAGGAAAGGGTAGACTCAAGCATAACATTTAATGCGAAAGAGTCAGAAAGTGAAATTGCTCAGGTTTTTTGTTTGCAAAGTATACCAGGGAGTAACTCAAGTACTAATGAGTGTGAAATTAATGAGAATAATGTGCCTTTAGACCTTAGCCAGCAATCAGCGAGTCAAATTGTACAGGAAAATTCAATCTATGTTCATGAAAATTTTTACATATCTGAGGATAATGAAAATGAGTTAGTAAATAGAGCAAATCAGACTAATGAGTTAGGCATTGTTGACAATAATAACAGAAATAGTGAAAGTACTTCCTTAGCTATTTTATGCGAGAGAATTTCTGTCCCCCCCCCAGTCAAAATTAATAGCTGAAGTTAAATGTAATAGAAATAATTTTATAAAAGATAATGATGTACTAATATTAGAACCTTTAGCGAAGAATTTAAGCCAAGGGCTTCTTATTTCTCGAGCCATTTGTACTCCAGAACATGGCCTTTTTGTTTCGCTTGCTAATTTTTCGGATAAAACTGTTAAGCTAGGAAAAAATACTTATGTTGCTAAAATTCAGAAATGTGTAGATAAATCTAATATGCCCTTAAATAATAATAATATAACTTGTAATGTAAATTTAACCACTCCAATAGCTGACTTTGATCACGCTGATCTCACTTGGAGCTCTGATATTGATTTAAGCCATCTAGACCCCCCCTTAAAATCTAAAATGCAAGAATTTTTAGACCAAAATAAAGATGTGTTTGCAGCTTCTGTCCTAGACTTACCAGGCTGTAATACCATACCCCATGTTGTAAATTTAACCTCTGATAAACCTGTAAAATCCAAAGCTTATAGAGTCCCATATAAATTACGCCAGGAAATGGAAGATCAACTTAATATTTTACTGCAAGCTGAAATTATTTCCCCGTCTATGTCTGAATTTGCTTCACCAGTTATTCTTGTAGAAAAAGCAGATGGTTCTTATAGATTAGCTGTTGATTTTCGTAAACTTAATAAGAATCTTGTCAAAGATGCATATCCTATCCCAAACATTACTGACTCTGTTGATGCGTTAAGTGGAGCTAATTTTTTTTCAACACTAGATTTAACTAGTGGCTTTTTTCAACAGGTCATAAGACCCGAAGACAGGCATAAAACTGCTATTATCACGCATAAAGGTCTTTTTGAGTGGAATAGAAATTGTTTTGGGTTGTCCGATTCAGGCAACAGTTTTCAGAGGCTAATGAATGCCATTTTTGGAGATTTAGGAAATCTAGGAATTTTAGTGTATATAGATGATATTGTCATTGCTTCTTCTGATGTAGAATCCCATTTTGAAAAACTTAAATTAGTATTTGATAGACTAAGACAACATAAACTGAAACTTAAGCCCAGTAAATGTAATTTTCTTTCAAATAAAATACAGTATCTTGGCTTTGAAGTTAATAGCGGGCAAGTATCCCCGGTTAATAAAAATATTGAGATAATAGAAAAATTGCAACCACCTACTAATCGTAAAGGTGTCAGGTCTTTTATTGGAACCCTATCATTCTATAGGCGTTTCATACCTGATTTCACAAAAAGGGCATTAAATTTAATCGATTTGACTAAGGAAACTGGACATTTTGCCTGGACAAAAGAAGCCCAGGAGGAATTTGAAGATTTAAAAAAGGCTTTAATATCTAAACCTTGCCTAGTACTGCCTGATTTTACTAAAGAATTTTATCTATATACAGATGCGAGTGGAGAAGCACTGGGTGCTGTTTTGTCACAATTGGATGATGAAAATAAAATTCATCCAGTGGCGTTTGCCAGTAGGCGACTAAAAGGTGCAGAGACAAGATATTCTGCCACTGAGAGAGAACTTCTCGCTCTGGTTTGGGCGACTAGTCATTTTAAGTGTTACCTAGCTAACACCCATTTTAACATTTTTACTGATCATGCCCCACTTACTTTTATGTTAAAAATTCATGACCCCACTTCACGTATAGCCAAATGGGTATGTACTCTTTCAGATTTTGATTTTACTATTAAATATATTAAAGGGAAATGCAATAGTGTAGCAGACTTTCTATCTAGATTTGCTAAAATTGATGAAACACCTGAGATTAGTAAGAGTAATTTTTGTATTCAAGTAGAAAAAGAAACTACTTTTGTTCCCCATTCAAATTTAATTGAGAAAATTAATGAATTACAAAAAATTGATAAGAAATGTTGTGAAATAGCTAGAAAATTAGACAAAAATATAGATATAGCACCTAAATACATGAAGTTTTTTTTTAGAGATGATATTCTTGTATGTGAGGACACCAGAGATTCAAGTGTAATAAATAATCCTATTAAGTTAGTAGTTCCTAGGGATATGATTGAGCAAGTGTTCGCTCTAACACACGATTCTCTAGCGGCTTGTCATCAAGGGTTTAAGAAAACGATTGACCGCATCCGGGAGCACTTTTACTGGCCCGGAATGTCGGCCGATGTCAAGCATCTAGTAGAGTCTTGTATTAGTTGCCAGCAAAAGAGAGCGTATAAACCAGACCAGCAGGCACCCCTTCAACGGATGCCTACACCTGAATTTCCCATGAACAAAGTTCACCTAGACCTAATTGGCCCATTACCGGTCACGTTTTCTGGTAACACCCATATTGTTACGTATATAGACTCGTTTACTAAATGGCCAGAGGCCTATGCTGTTAGCTCTACCACGTCTGATGTTATCGCAGATACACTTGCCGATTTCATCTCACGTTATGGCGCCCCTGTGTACATTGCGACAGATAATGGAAGAAATTTAATATCGGAAGCGATTGAGCATGTATATAAAATGTTTGGTATTAAACATATAACTACATCTGCCTTTCATCCGGCCTCGAATGGACAGATTGAACGGCAGAATAAAACTTTAAAAAACGCACTCAGTCACATTGTAAATGAGAACCAGTCAGACTGGGATACTAAACTAAAATTTGCCCTGTTAGCGATGCGTTCGGCTGTGCATTCTTCGACTAAATTAACTCCCGCAGCAGTTTTATATGGCAGAAACTTAAATCTACCATATAATCTATTTTCGCAGTCGCCGAGGTTTAGCTATAGCGACGCCCCATCTTTTTGTGAATTATTAATACCCGCACTCCAAAAGGTATATGCTGAGGTGTATGATAATTTAGTTAAGGTGTCTGAAAGCCAGGAAAGGTACAGAGAAAAAACTGCCGTCGTTAAGGATTTAAAAGTAGGCGATAGAGTGTGGTTATTTAACCCATCCATCACTGCTGGCAATACGAAAAAATTGTCGAAATTAAATAACGGACCATTTACTATAATTGAGAAGCTCAGTGAAGTTAATTTTAAGATAGCATTAATTGCCAATCCTTCTAAAACTCAAATTGTCCATGTAGACCGCCTCACTTTATTTAAAGATAGGCATATTTCAGGTGTAAATGAGCAAAATGGAGACGATATTGTAGACCAAAACAAACGCCAAACTCTCGCACCAACCACGAATGATTCGAGTCATTCTCAATTCGATTTCACTACGCGAAGGAAAAGGAATCGATTCATAAATAGATTTCCCCCTCCCATTCCATGTCAAGGAACCAGCCAACCCGCAGTGCAATCTACGAGCAGACGACAAGAGCGTAGCGAGGAAACGGTTGGTGGGTTGCTCCCAGAAGCACGGGAAAATACGGAAGTAATAGCGAGCGCTGATAGCTGTGAGGGAGTAAGGCAGGTAGGAACGCCTAATGATTCGGAGCGCGTGAGTCGTTCGCGAGATCGTAATGGCGTCTGTTTATCTAGGCAAAACAAATCATATTCGATTCCGAGAACTGGGTATGCGTTTCGAAAAAGGGATTCGCGACCGAATTATAAATTTTAGGGCGGTTTATCTTTATTTTTTTTTATTGTATATAAATACTTGTGATTTTAGTTATTTTAGGAAGGTTTTATGCGCGAGTTAGCTAAAATTTAAGTAATTTTCGAGCCTCGATATCGTTTGTTTTGATTTGGTTCCGCTGTTATTTAATGTGGATTTCCGCCAGTTCCGTATTTTCTCTCGGTGATTTATGGATTATTTCGATAGATTAGGACCGTGTAAGTGCTCCGCCCCCTATATGTATTCTTTTTTTTTATTTTTTAACGGGTTTTAGCGCTAATTTTGGGGACTTAGAGAGATTTCGGGTCAGGAAATTTTGGAGTAGAGATTTGGTAGCAGTACATGTGATGCTTGCGTATTCCTACTGCCCCCTTTTTGTATATAGTATAGGTACTGTTAGGAATGTAGTTCATCTTTTACTTTTATTTTTTTTGCATTTCTTTTAACTTTGTATTTTTTTTGGATATTTTTGATATTAGTTCTCTATTTGGGAAGTGGGGATTTAAGGTACAGGTAGTGTACACTCCACAGCCCACAGATATATTATCTGGTTTATGTGTATTATATATGTATATATTTTGTTTATATAGTCTGTTTTGTTATTTCATGTGAGTTTTCTAACAACATACCCATTGTTTGTGTAAATTGGGTATTTAAAAAAAATTAGTGGTACTTGTCAATGAAATTGGCGAACTCTATTGTGAAATTATCAGTTCATTTTAAGTATTATGTGTAGCATTTTATGAATTTTTTTTTAGTTACTATGAGTATATGGAATATTTACCCATTGATAATAACTAAGGCAGACAATTATCAGTCTAGGCTACACAAGGTAACCTATATAATTATAATGCTGTGATATAAAATGCCCATACACTTATGTAATACTGTGTCACCGATGCAAGTCATTGAACTGTTTTTTTTTATTTATATGCACATGTTATGCCACTGAATATAAACAGATATTAGTGCTATTTTTTTTTATGTGTACCCTATATATGTACTGAAAGGTTATTGCTATTTTTATTTTGTTTATGTGTATACAAAATGTTTTCGTGCTATTATATGTATATATCTGTGATACCTACAGCTGGCAAGTAGTATATCTATTGTATTTTTTTTCAGAAATTGATTGTTTCGGTCCTTTGGCTCTATCCTACTCACAGGATTCAAAATTTTTAAAAAAAATTTTTTAATCTTTTTATTCACTGGACTACTCTTCCGTGCATTCTACTTGTGGAATTTTTTTTTTCAGGGATTTTTTTCTCTTTTTACAGAGGTGTTAGCAGATAGGGATATTCCAGTGTGTTGGTATTCTTGACGGTATAGCAGATGTGGAGATTTAATTAAAGTATGCCAGGTATATAGTGTAGATTTTAATAGCATCTTAGGCCCTAGTATATGTTTAACTTCTAGATGTTTTGCCCAAGCTTCAACTTAGCATTTCCGGTGTGCAGAGTTGGTGTGGTAGCTTAGTAGGGTGAGGTTATCAACTTTTCGGGTCGTCGTCTGATCTGTTCTAGGCGATTATCTTTATTCTACTATTCAACCGGGGTACTGCATTGTTTTTTCGTTTAATCTTTTCTTTCATTTTGGATTTAATTTTAAATTTTTTTTAGGACTTTCTTTAACTTACCTTATGTGGTCATTTAGCTAAAAAAATAAAATTCTTGTTTTTGTTCAAAACTAATAATGTTTATTTTTTTTTCAACGAGGGGGAGCTCTTGTTATGTTTTTTTTAGTAATATTTTTTTTTGTATAAATTATTTTAATATTCCAAATTTAAAAAGAACTCTTGTTAAGATATTTTTAATACGGCTTTTTATAATGCTTTATGTATCTCATATTTAAAATTATTCTTTTTTTTTCTTAGTAGCGAAAACCCTGGACATTCCCTTTTTCTATTTATTTTATGATCGTTCTCACGAGAATAAAGGCATTGGTGTGAATGAAAGTGAAAGCTTCCCATTCCCTTATCTAGCATAAATAACACCCATTCGTACGAATGCTTTTACTATCCTGAAATAATTGTACTATTTGAGTAAAGTGGTCCTTTGTTGTTTTTTTCGAAGAAGAGTAGCTTCTGGCTTGCTCGTAAAGGGCATATATTCAGCCTTGTTAAAAATTGGACCACACGCATAGTTTATTGCTTGCGTACGTGAATGAATAGTACCCTAAAATTTTATAACCCATGACAAACGTTGACTGTCATTTGAGGCGGAGTAGATATTTCCCAGGCCCTTAAAGTTATTTTATGACCGATTTGAGATAAAAGTGCCAATTCACGGTTATCGGCGGGCACTGGTTTGCAAGCAGGTGCAAATTTTAGAAACAGCTGTCCCTGCTATCTGACCACGTGATTGAGAGGAGGGGACGCGAGCGATGACCATATTTGGTCATGAGAGAGGGTGACTGTTGCATTGCCCAATGAGGTGGACCCTAGGAGCGGGAGAGAAAGGGGGGAGCAGTAGTCTTCCTGGTATTTGGTGCCCCTTTTTTGATTGCAGAGGAGCATGCAATTCGGTTTGGAGATGAGGTAGTTCCCTGCTAGCTAGCTAACGAAGAGGATGTGAGAAGAAATAGTCCCATCCTTCACCCCCTCCCCCATTTTTTGATTTCTATCGGGGTGAGGGGAGTTTTTCGGCAGAAAAAGACAGAACTTGAGTAGACGTGAAGGTCTACACAGCGAATTTTTTTTCAGCCCCGTGCCCTCTCGGAGGAGTAGAAGTGGAATCGGTTGAAGAGAAACTTATTAGTTCATAACATGTCGCTGTCCTCCCTTTTCCTGACATGAAGTTAAGTTCCAGACTCAAGTCCCAGCGAATTTTCTTTCAACCCCGTGCCCTCTCGGAGGAATAGAGGTCGAAGCAAATGGTATTTGTGCCATGCAACCGAAACCTTGTTGAAGAGAAACTTATTAGTTCGTGACAGGTCGCTATCCTGCCTTTTCCTGACATGAAGTTAAGTTACAGACTCAAGTCTCAGCGAATTTTCTTTCAGCCCCGTCCCCTCTCGGAGGAATAGAGGTCGAAGCAAATGGTATTTGTGCCATGCAGCCGAAACCTTGTTGAAGAGAAACCTATAGAGTGTCCATAGGAATTAATACTCACTTGTATGCTTGGAACTGGAATGGTGAGTCAAACCAGTGTCGCCTTTTTTGAAAAGAGACTAGAATGGTGATTTTAATGAACTAGGAAGCTGTAGTATCGACTATTCTCAAGATTATCGAGAAATGTTGTGATACTAAAAAAATATACTACTTGGAGCTCGGAGGTAAGCTACTCTCAATGTGTTGTTAAGTAAATGAGTATAGTGCATAATAAGTTGTTATATTTCTATAAATAAGTATACCTAATATCGGATGTTTTACATCCCTAAGAATGTTATTAATTTACAAATGCTCTTGTCCAACATTAAGTGTACGCAGTTTAATTACTGTCGATCTAATATGAAAATGAAATAGTTGTGAGTAAATCTCACTTCAACATACATTGTACTTTCATCGAAGTGAGAGTGAGTATTATTTAATTAAATAAAAGGGATTTTTTTTTATGTGAAAACAAGTTGTTATTGATACATACCATTTCAACATGTCTTATACTCTCACTCTGTTTAGTAGAAGTTGAGAAAGAAAAAAAAAAAAAAAAAAAAAAAAAAAGGAAGAAAATGTATACTTCGTGTTGTTTTATTTAGAAATTCATGTTAGACTTGATTAGAGATGATGAATATAAACCTTCTTATTAGTTTTCTTTTCACTATTAAAATGTTGAGGTGAAATTAAGTTTTTAAGTGATAACTTAACTCAAAGTTAAATCCTAGTTGCATTTAGTCTTGAATAAAATAGTTTTTTATTTAAAGTTTTAAATTTCTAAATACAGGATTGATTTAGTATAATTAAGTGATAATTTTTGAAATTGTAGAGATTCTTCTAAATGTTTATAAGAAAAGTGAATATTTCATTTGATTTCTTACTCATAGATTTAAGGTAATTTTATAAGGATTATATCTATCTCTACATAAACTAATTTACAAGAATATTTTTTTTTAATACTAATCACTATACGAAATTGGCCAAAATATCATTGTTGATTTCTGGGGTGTTTATTCTTATTATTTCTTGTGTTTTAATTTTTTCAAATTTATATCTTTCTTTGCCTTCTTGAAAATAAGAAGGATTTCAGGGTCTTTCTTTTCTCTTTTGTAATGCTAGATTGAATCTTGTATTTTAAAATTATTAGTATGAATTTAATATCTCAGGAATCAACGTTGATAAATGTTGGGTTCTACTGCAGATCAAGGTTTAGTACTTGAGACTGGGTCAAATTGAGAATCCTGTTGTGTTTTTTCTTATTTACTTGTATTCATTAAATTTTAAAGAATCTTAAATAATATTTGTGTTTATCCTTTTTATCGTTTTAATTTGCCTTTTAGTTTATTTATTTTAGTGATTTCTTAATGTTAACTGGTGTAATATTAATTTAATTAATTCTCTTTTTTATATAAGCACCTAATTTAATTATTTAAATCAACAACAAGATTCATGTGATTGGAAATTTGACCCAAATCTCATTAAAGTCTTTAATAAAGCTGAAGAACATTTATTGACCCATAATAACTAAGTTTAATTTGCTGAGAAGAAGTTGCAATTAATTAAAGTAATGATCTGTAGCAGAGGTTTAATAAAAAGAACCCAACAATTACAAAAAAATATATATATATAAAAGTTTGAAATTTGCAACAATACCATTTGTTCGCTAATTATATGAAAATATAAAGACAATCTATCATCCAATTCATTGCATCAAAAATCAATTACATGTGAGTATTTTTCGTAACATACAGGCTTCGATAGGTTAGTTTTTAGCAACAACGCCTTTAACTTAAAAAAAAATAAATAAATAAATAAAAAAAAAATAAAAATAAAAAACATTGAATTCGAAATAAACAAAAGAAAAAAAAGAAAAGAAAAGAAAAAAGAAATAAAATCAGATAAAATTTGAAATTTGCAACAATGCAATTTTTTCGCTAATTATATGAAAATATAAAAATGATCTATCATCCAATTCATTGTATCAAAAATCAATTACATGTGAGTATTTTTCGTAACATACATGCATCGACAGATTAGAAATAAGCACCAATGCCTTTAACTTATCTCATAATTTACTTTAAAACATTTACTTTCTACGCAATAAAGTTCAGGTTATCTCTATAAAGAATAATCCTTATCTAACTGTGTACCTGAAATAACTCTCACCATTCCAACAATCTTAATCGTTTAAAGTATCCCGAAAGATGCAATGTTTCGCTATAAATTATAAAGTTGTATATTCAGCAGTTTAAAAGTCTGGAGTAAATCATTTAGAAAGGGGCGCCTATAATTCTATCTACATTCTGTGAATGAGCGTGTTGTACCGTTGTTAGAGCTATTGCAGAGCGCCATCCAATCACAACGCGCGTTGCTAGGAGCAGACGCACGCGACTCGATGAAGGTTATTAGAATTGGCTGTTTATCACCAGAGCACTTCTTTTATCCCATTCTTCTCTTGGTAAATGCAAGCGGAATATGCAGAGGAAAGGTAGCGGTTTACGGGACAATAGTTTTCTCTTATAGCCCCACAAGTTGTATCGAGTTGTATCGGATATGACGCTTATCCAACTAAATTCTATATTTAAAATGACATAATATTAAAAATTAAAAATTATTTTTATATTTCTTGAACTTTCTAAATTAAATAAAACTAAATTAACATTTAGACAGAAAATTAACAATAATAAAATTATACTAAGCTGATGAAGAGAATTAAGAAATTTTCTAATCAAATCTAGTTTCTGGTTTCTTTATTACTTACCCATCATACGTAGTATAGGGTAAGTCTTGCAATCGTTTTGAAAATCGAAAAATTTTTTTGACGGATTTACACGTTTTAGATAGTGGAGATTCCGGAAAACATATTTTTAGAAAAAAAAATTTGCCGTCCGTCTGTCTGTCTGTCTGTCTGTAAACGCTCTATCTCCCGAACAAATTGAGATAGAGACTTGAAATTTTGTATGTAGTTAGTATGTAAGAATGGGACGAACCCTATTTAATATCAGCAACCTCGATTATCCGGAACTATTTTTTTCGGACTCTCGAAAACTTCGTTCTGATGAAAAGTATATAAAAATTTTCGAATTTTTTTGTTCTAAGGAATGGAGGTAAAAGGCAATAAAATAACACACATTTTGCATATAGAACGAAGTCGATCGGATTATTAGTTGCCGAGATATTCGTAATCTTGTTTTCCACATTCTTCGATTTTTCATGACCCTGTATTTCATTCAAATTTCAATTCAAAAGTATATTTTAATTGGAAATGAGACGATTAATCCGACGCAGTTAATTGTTAGTTAATAGAATTATTATTTTTGGAGTTATAAGGATGTTTCTTTTACGCAGTTCGGTACTACTTGAGTAGTTTGGCGTTTTATATAATTTATCGAAATTGGTACATCAGCAGTTCTTTAATATAGCATTACTATGTATATTAACAATATTTAAATTTTGTTTATGAATTGCAATGCATTGTATGAATAGTTTCACATGTTTTATTTTCATATACATATCCATGATGGGTAAGTATTACGGTGGCCCCCAACGACTAGTTTTAAATTTTAATGCTAAATATACAAGCAATCCATCATTTGATCCACTCTTCTCTGGATAAAACCAAGCTTAATATGATGATAAAAGGTGGTGGTTTACGTGGCAATAGTTTTCTCTTGTCGATCGAAAGTTGCATTAATAATTTGGATTTGATGTTTGTCCAACTATATGCGATATTTAAAATGGCATAGTTCCAAAAATTAAAAATTATTTTTATATTCCTTAAACCGCTAAATTAAATTAACATTTAGACAGAAAATCAGCAATAATAAAATATCAAAATTTAAATGAATGAAATATGAATAAACTGCAAGGTTCGCACACTCCTTGGAAATTCCAAGGACTCTGGCACCACTATTAAAAATAAGAAAATTTACATTTAATTTTTAAACCACAACATTCGTAATCCCCGCCTTCATTCATAGATTTAACGATATTTTTCTGCAGTGAAACACTTTGAAAATATTGTTAAAATTTAGTGGTAGAACTGTGCGAACCCTGTAAACTACAAATTCTTTGATATATATTACATAGGTGCCAACCTGACATCGATTATTCGTAATACATGCGTTAATTTAACCCTGGTTTAATAAGTTTCGAACCAGAATTTTTTCAAAGAAATGAAATTAAGTATGTTCCAGTAACAAACCTGAAATTAAATAAATAAAGATTTATGAAATGTATTTTCTGGTTTGAAATGACGTTAACCTGGATCAAACTAATCCAGGTATTACGGAAGATTAGTTGAAAGTTGGCAGCTATGATATTAGTGCACAAACATTTAATATAGATTAAAATTTTTTAAAAATTCCACAGTTTCTGCGCGCTTCTGTGGCCAACAAATCACAAATTCTTTGCTATATTGGCTTACAAACATTTACTATCAATTAAAAACTTTAGAGTATTCCGCAGTTGCAGCACATTTCTTTGCCATTAAACCACAAATTTCTTTACTATGTTGGTGTACAAGCATTGAATATAGATTGAAACATTCATATATTCTACAATTTCAACACGCTTCCGTGGCCAATAAACCGCAAATCCTTTGCTCTATTGGTGTGTAAACATTTAATATCGATTTAAAATATTAAAATATTCTACAGTTTTACCACACTTCCGTGTCCATTATACCCCAAATTCTTTTATATATTGGTGTACAAATAATGAATATAGATTTAAAACTTTAAAATATTCTACTGTGTCTGCGCGCTTCCGTGGCCAATAAACCATAAATGTTTGCTACATTGGTATTCAAATATTTAATGTAGATTAAAAACTTAAAAATATTCTACGATTTCAGCATTTTTTCATGGACATTAAACCACAAATTACTTTATTATATTGGTGAACAAACATTTAAGGGTCTGCTTCACTCAAATGAAAAGACCCGTTCGCTAATGCTAATCCTCTGGAAGAAATTTATAAAGATATCTCGGTTGTATTTTAATATTTTTAAATGATTCTTTTTGCATTGGATAGCTGAGATTGATCTGAATTCAGGTCGTTTTTTACTTTTTCGATTTTGTTTACAGATATTTTTTATGAGGGTGATTTCGCTTTCCAAACCAGTTCTGAAAATGAAAGCATTCTCGTAAAAAATATCTGTAAACGAAACCGAAAAAGTAAAAAAAGGCCTGCATTCAGATCAATCTCAGCTATCCAATGAAAAAAGAAACATTTAAAAATATTTATATGCAACCGAGATATCTTTATAAATTTCTTCCATAGGATTAGCATTAGCGAACGGGTCTTTTCATTTGAGTGAAGCGGCCCCTTAATATAAATTAAATACTTTAATATATTCTACAGTTTCAGTACGCATCCGTGGCAAGTAACCCGCTAATTCTTTGCTATACTGGTGTACAAACATTGAATATGTATTAAAAATATTGCAGTATTCTACAGTTTCACTAAACGTCTGCGACAATTACACCCCAAATTCTTATATACACTGGTGTACAAATATTTAATGCAGATTTAAAAAAAAATTATATATAGTATTTTCTACAGTTTCAGCACATTCCCGCGGTCATCTTTGATTGTCTTTGGTGTGACGGTCAAAATTTGTTTATAATTGTTTATAAATTTATATTAAGTTTGTTTATAAATTTATATTAAGTCGTATCATGTAATTCGCACTACAAGTACTCATGGAAATAAGACTAATTGAAATGATGTTTAAAATGCAAACTTAAAAATGAACAAAAAAATAAAATGTTGAAAACATTTTCTCTAGTGTGGAAATATCATCCTTCAATAAAAAATTTTTAAACAAAATTGTACAATTGTCTCTTACATATATTCGAAATAAAAAACGGCATAATCTTAAAATTAAAATGAACTACTTAAATACGAACTTTTTGTTATAATATGAAATGAAATTAATTTTTTATTTGAGTGATAGTTCACACGTGATTTCTTTTTACCGATTTAATATTTGAAAATAGCAAAATTTAAGAAAAATATTTTTATAGTTTGTTACAACATTCCTTTATATATATATGTAAATGATACGTGACATAAAAATGAAAACAAAACTCAAAAATTTTTAAAAACATTAAATTTTCTAATAACATTAAACATATAATTTATCTCAGTTAACTGCCTCCGGTAAGAATGGAATCAATATATCAGTAGTCTTAATATCCTTAATCTCGTTTGCTTTGCAAATATTAGCATTGGATATTTTAATTACGCTTCGTAATTAAAAAGTAAGAAAATGAGAAAAATTCTAGTCATCAATTAAGTTTTAAACTCACGGGGTTGGGAAAGTGAGGGGAAAACTTTATCTCTTGATATATTGTTCTAAAGCAAATAATTTCTGTAACAAAATTAATGATTACAAATTAAAGTCAAATGTGTTTGTCTTTCTTAAATTCAATTCAGTTTCGTTGCATTCGTATTTAAATATTTACTACAAATTAATTTTGAGGGAAAGATTACATAAATCATTCATAGAGACTTTTATAACGTCACCTTGAGAACTACGAATGTCACTTGAAGATAAATAAGGGCACTTGTTTTACACATTTTATAAAATGAAAACAAAATCTCATAAACTTTATCTATTTAATTTTTAATTTTAAAGGGGGGAAAAAACTTGAACTTACAGAATATTTCAAATTTAGCATACATAAAGCTATAGCTGTTATATAAATTCAGATGTTTGAATATTTTCCATTATATTCCATCTAATATTTTCTAATATATTAATGAGCATGTGGTGGTTTATAGATGCGTTCGTAATTATGTAAATACATAGCCCCTATAGTCGTAATTCAGTTCTTACATCTGTCTGGATATAACAGAGCAAAAATACCTAACTGAATCATTTGAAATTTAAAATATATAATTGTTGCATAATTTTGTCGAGTCATTTAAAATTTTATGAAAATCGGATGCATAGTTTAATTACAGGGGCAATGAAAAGTTTCCGCTACATTACGTCCAATGGGAAAAATAGATTCTTGTGTTACACTCTTTCGAACATAATAAAATTGATATGCATTTATGAAGTACATACTAAAATGTGCATTCTGTACAATCTGTGGTGCACAGAATATTTGTTATTCATTTACAAGACTACACAGAAGTATTCCATTACATAATGGTATAGGGAGAAACATTGTTTGGGGTGCGTTTTAATAATATTAAACTATTTCACATTTTATGAAATAGATATACGTTCATGAGGTTTATTACAAGTTGCTTCCTAAATAACAGAAAGCAGATAGTATTTACAGCGATACACAAAAGATTTCGGATACTTTACTGTATCCGAAGTATTGTGTATACTGTCACACCTAGATCTGAATATTTTTATAACTTCCTTATAGTACGAAAGCACCTCATTTGCTACACTTAAAATGCAATTTCCAACTTATTTCAAGTTAGAGCACATTTGAAAAATGTCCCCACTCTGCCACATCAAAAAGACTAATAATAAAAAATATGTAAAAAAAAAAAAAAAAAAAAAAAAAAATTGTTAAAAAGATTGTAAGACAATAAGCTTTAAAGAAAAATGTAACAATTTTTTTTTTAAATTTCAAAGTTAAACACACTGTGTTTTGTACTTGATGTTTCTAAAAATAGATATTTAGAATTAAAGAATGCATTTTACATAAAGCACGGGATCTTTTCTTCATATTGAATGATATTTGGAAAATATTTCAGCTCTTTATTCAACAAAGTTAATTTTTTAAAATAAATTTCAAAGTTACAACCTCTATATTAATATTTGATATAAATAAAAAAGATAAACAAATGTTTAACACTAAAACTACCGGAAAATTGAGTCTGGTTTTATAAAAATATTTCACACCAGAATTTTATTCAAACAATTTAATTTAATTTTTTAATGTTTTTCAACTTCGTTTATTTAAAATTTATATCTTAACCCATTAACGCCCAGCGTCTTCTTTTGAGGACGGTTACAAAAACAGCAAGAAAGTGGTTTTCCCACCAGTAAAGAGGAAGATAAATATATACCTTATTTCGCAAGATAGAATCCTCGATAAATTTAGATAAAAGTTAATTTATTTTAAAAGTGGTGGGAAATACGAAATTTAAATTTTAGCGAAGAAAATAATTCGGGCGTTAATGGGTTAATAAAATTTCTGGTTTCATCCGAAACATACGCATATGATAGCCGACAAAATGACGGCTCATGGTAGTGCTAATGCTGTTTTGAGCTCTGGTGGGTAAATTTCTTCAAAATTCCAAATGTCACATTGTCACCAATATTTTGCAAAGAAAAAAAAATCACTTAACCATGTATACGAAAAAAAAAAAAAAAAATGTATGAAACCTTTTTCAAAAAAATTTGGTCGAATTTTCTAGTGTCGCGTGACATTTCGGAATTAAAATTAAATGGTAGAAAATTCAACCATCAGAGCTCAAAGGGTTAAAGAAATATTCGTGAATAAACTCGTAAATTTCTCTTTTTTTTCAAATAATATTAACGAATACAGAATAATTAAAAAACAATATTAATACTACTTGAATAAAAAAGAGTAAATGTCAAATTAATGAATTAACAAAATAAATCCAGAATGTTACTTGTTTTTATATCTATTATTCAGCAAAATTCAGCTTTAAAATTTGAAGCACTTTTCATACTTCCCTTTCTGCTCTTATTTTATTTTTATTTGGTTATTCATATTTAATTGGAATTCTATCAATAATCACGATCGTAAAACGCACATTTGAATGAATGAAAAAGCATGCGGGTATATGAATCGCTCAAAATGAATCAAATAGATAGAAAAGCAAAGTTGAAAAAAGAAAGAAAGAACGTAACACAGCGCGATTTCATACTATACCTAGGACGAGAGAATAAGCGAGAAAAAAAAGGAGGGGAACTAGGTGGGTAAAAATGAATGGAATAAGCTGATTTCGTTCTCCCCAAAGTTCGTGTTTCAAAAGCTTATCCGAAAATAGAGAATTATAAAAGTTCAAAAATATACTCCATTTAAGACTCGTTTTATTTTGGGGAATTTCTAAGAAAAAATAGTTTAAAAAGTGTAAAAATTTTCAGAGGTTTTTCGTGAGCTGTTAAAGATTTCATTAAAGTATTTTTGCACCTTTTGGCGTTTTTTCATTTACATTAGATTGGTGTATCTTTTTCTTTCCTTTTTTTAATTCGAGAAACTCAAATATGATATTTTTTTTCTATGTTAAAGTACGAGAATTATAAAAGTTAAACTGTAAAATCAGCTTTGAACTGACTTCAATTAGTGTAATTTTTAAGTAAAAATATAAAATTATCCAGGCGTATTAAAAATGCATATTAAAATATTTTACTCGTTTCTGGTATGATTTTTAACCCTTTGAAAAAGGTTTGGAATAAAATCTCTCAGTACTCTATTATTTACTTTATTCGAGTTGTCAATTATTTACTTTATTCGTACCACATTTTAAAGAGTAATCCTAACAGTATGCTACTTTCAAGATAAATATACTAGGAAATTAAAATTTGAAATCGTGGTGCGGCTGAATATGAAGTTGTCAATAGTCATATTTTATAATCAAAGTCAGTGATGCCAACATATATGGGCCCGTGGGGCCTGACCCCACCCAATAATTTCGAATCATAGCGTACCCAATTTTCACTGTTCCAGTTATTTATTTCATTATTCTTTTATTATTAACCCTTAAATGCATATTGTATCATTTTCGATACCATAAGTGTTCCCGATTTATTGGGGGGTTTTATTCACATATTCCGTATTCTCACCAGAAATTTAAAAGAGCAATTTTCACTTTACTTAATGACAGACCATTCGTAATTAAATAAAGAAAAATTTACTATTTAGATTTTTCTGGTAAAATTTCTGATTCTTTGAATTGCGCATTTTTTGGAACGCGTTCTATCCTATGCATTTAAGGGTTAATTTTTCTCCTCAGAATAAAATTTATTTTGTCAATGACCATGTAATTTAATTCTCCGACAAACACCCATGAATCCCAAATCAGGGTTCGCACACTCCTTATATTTTGTAAGGATTCTGGCACCACTATAAATGATAAGAAAATTTATATTTAGTTTTTAATAAGCAGACTTATTAACCACCACTTCGATTCGCAATTTTCGGAAGATTTTTCTGCAGTGAAATACATCGAAAATACTATAAAAATTTAGCGGTAGAGTTGTGCGAACCCTGCAAATGATTGAAATGTTTTGTTTTTAGCTCTTTGCAGCGCAGGACAAATTCATTGCTTAACCCCTTGAGGGGCAAAGCACTTATGTTCCTAAAATGTTCAAATGATTGATTGACACCGGGATTCACAAACAAATTTATATGATAGAAAGTAAAAACTGTTTTTCGCGTACATTGTAAAAAGCAAATCTTAATACTAAAATTCCGGTGCCAATATGGCATGAGGGAATTAAAATTAAGTGGTACATATAATATACCGGTGCCCTTCAAGGTGTTAAGTGCTGAAATAAATGACTCACACCGGAATTTGAAAACAACATTATTTTTAAATAACAAAACGTGATATTTCACGCATTCAATAAACCGTAATTTTTTTAAACAAAATTCCGGTGCCAATGTGGCGTTTGGGAATTAAAATTAAGTGGTATATCTATGAAACCACCGCGCCGCAAAGGGTTAAGTTAACTTTCTTCTAATTCAATTTGTAGTCATGTTCATGACATTACAATAAATATTAGTGTCTTTATAAGGAAAAACGCATGAGAATATAATTTAATAAAATTGCAACTTTATTAAAACATGATAGCTTGACTTAAAATTCTAATCTTTCACATCTATCAACTCTTCAACAAACAAACTAGTCGCACCATTTTACAAAAATAGCTTTGAGCCCACCCAATATTTTTGAGCCAACCCAATATTTTTCAAAAGTTCGTGCCAGTGATAAAGGATTAAAGTTTTTACTCTCCGTTTGATTGCAAAAAAATCCCGTTCATTTGAAATTCACACAATTGGTGACTGTCTTTTTTAACTCTATTCGTACCACCATAGGTGCCAACCTGACATGGATTATCCGTAATACGTGCATTAATTTTACCCTGGTTTAATGAGTTTCGAACCAGAATTTTTTCAAAGAAATGAAATTAAGTATGTTCCACTAACAATCCTGCAATTAAATATATAAAATATTCATGAAATATATTTTCTGGTTTGAAATGACGTTAACCTGGATCAAACTAATCCAGGTATTACGGAAGATTAGTTGAAAGTTGGCAGCTATGTACCACTTTTTGATAAATAAATAAATAAATAAACAAACAAAATAAAGTACAATCTTTACTTCAAGAACAATGTCATGAGTCTAGCAAATGCAAAGATCATTTTTTGTAGCTCTGATTATCCGAACGAATCAGGACCACCCTAGTTCGGATAAGCGAACATCAGAATAAATGGATGGACAACTTAAAGGATGTTTTTGACTGTATTAAAACCTTCACACTTTGTCCAAGCTTATGACTGGCAGTAAACAGTTAATGCTAGCTTGTTTAAAAAACCTTTCAGTTATTTATTTATTTATTTATTTATTTGTCTTCTTAGTTTTTCTTTTTGTAGTGTTTTACTTTTTTACAATTTTTACAATTTTATAAATTATAATAATAATTAAAAAAACTTTCCATTGCTGCTTGCTTCAAAGACATACTTTCCAATGCTGCCATAACTTGAATTCGTCATAAGTACGTTAGTTGAATAGGATCAGTGTTCTTCTGCCGTTCGAGCCATTTATATCTGTTTCCAAACATTCAAAAGCTTCGTTATATGATGGTGGACCAGTGTTATTTTCAGAGCATTTGTCTTCATTTTCTTTTTCCATTTTAAATCTCATCCGCAATCTCATCATTTAACATTTGGTATCCAGAACCATGAAGTCTCCTGCTTTTTGTATACAACAATTACGTCAGGAAAAAAATTCTTTTGAAATGCAGAATATTCCGATTTCATAAAACAACATATTTTGTACCAAAATATTGGTAAAAAAAAAGGCCATAGACTTGGCAGCGTCGCATTTTTTGTGCGATGAAATCTTGAAAATTATAAATGTTAAAATTATGCTCTTTTTATGACTGATTTTTTTTTTCTTTTTGGGGAGAGGCTTTTTAAGCAAAACATTAAAAATACATAAACGTTTAATTTTATCAATATAAAGACAATCACAGATTTCACTAAGTCTTCAAATATTCTGCTAAAGTATAATTGCATCTTTTGGTATATTTTAATTTACAAAATCGATGCCTTCTTTTCTTTTTTGTACTTCGGTTATAAATGAAAAATAATGTACCGTAATTTCGGGTGTATAAGCCGCGGATCAAACAATTCTTTTTGGACCCAGAAATCGTATTTAGTGATTGAAGACAAATATTTACGGCGATCTAACTAGTTATATTTGTTTCTTAAAAAATTCTGGGTCGAAAAAGAATTGTTTGATCTGCGGCTTATACACCCGAAATTACGGTATTTTGCGCTTCGAAATCCGAGAAACATTTGATTTTTCTAAAAAAAAAAAAAGGATAAGGTGATCTTTCAACTGGAAGAAAAAGTACATGCGATTTATTTTCTAAACATGGAACTAAATATGATTACCATCTTTGGCTTCAGTATACTGTGGACTTTACAAATTATTTTTCAGATATTTCAAATAATAGATGAAAAAATAATGTTACACTTATTTTCAAGCATATATCTAAATATAATTACCGCTCTCGGTTTAAGAAAATGGCGGACTTTACAAATTATTTTTCAGATATTTTAAAGAGAAGGAAAAAAATATTCCATTTATTTCCTAAACTTGGAACAAAATATGATTATCCTCCTCGGCTTAAGAATAATGCATAATTTACGAATTATTTTTCCTTATTTATGTTATTTGAACGAAAATTTCTTCAAAGAAGTTTTTTGTATTAGAAATTAAATAAATATTAAGAAACAGAAATTCCGTTTCTGGAAAGTTTATTTTCATGAGCTGTTAATTAGTTTTTACTTATCTAATGAATAAAAAACTGGTTGCGTACATTTTCACCACAATTTGTTAAAAAATTTTTCACGGAATTTAATTGAAAAAAATGTATTACACATTCCGCGGAAATACTTGACAGTTTAATTAATAGTACAATTTAAATATTAAATAGAAAATATATTTCTATAAACTGTGGTGGCAGACTTCTTTGAAATTCCTAGAATTTTACGCACCTTGAGATAAATAAAATAAAATTCTTCATGTTTTCAAAATTAAAACATTGATATTTAATTATCCAATTAAACAATAATTTATCTATTTTTCATTTCATTTCTTAAAAGATTTTTTTTTATTTTAAACTTGTATATCTAGTTTTCAATACGGCAAGCAATTATTAAAAAAAAGAGAAAAAAAAGTGGAAAACTTGCTAGAAATTGAATTTTTAATAAAAATACGTGTATTAATATATTTAATTATTAATTATTGGTCCATAATAAACCGACATGCATAACGTTATTGTTGTGTGTATTACGATTGTCCTTTAGACATATTCAGAGAGAAATTAAAACGTATTGAGCATTTTAACCCTTTTCGGCGCAGACAAATTCTGTTAGTAAAATGAGAAATTATCGGCTGACACCGGAATTTAATTTAAAAAAGACTTTTTAAGAAATCAAGAACTCCTTAATTTAAGCTTTTATTGTAAAAGCAAGATTTTATTAAAATATTATTGGTGTCAATTACAAGTTTGGAATTAAAATTAGGTGTGTCCAGACCAGACACACTGCGCCGGAAAGGGTTAAAGAGCATATGAAAAAATGGTAATAAGAAAATTTTGAAGTACATCATACCATCAGTACCTTGTCAAACTATGCAATATAATAACAATAAAATTAACTTTATTTAACCTTATTTTATGACATATTAACTAAGGCTACAAAAAGAGGAATTTTACCATTTCAGAAAATTGGTGTCGTTAAAGAAATCTGAATTAAAAAAAAGAAGCCTCCTGGCAATACTGTTTGTATATTGAATAGTTTGACAAGGTACTGAAAAATATGTGTTTTTTACAATTATATACATATTTAAAATACCAAGCTTTTTTTGCACCGGCAAGCAACCGAATTTGATATTTCTTAAAAAAAAAAAAGCTGTTTATTAGTAGATTTGCCCATGCTAGCTATTTTTTAATTTTTTTCCATTTTTCTACTTTATTTTTAATTTCCAAATCTTTTCATGATATATTTTGAGATTGATGGCAATCAGGTAATTTTTTTTCTCTATAATAAACATTTATTTTGCTTTATGACATCAGTAGCGTAACCAAAACCAAGGTACGTGCCCATTACTAGTAATATTGAAAGGTTTTTTATCGCCTTCATTCATAGCAGAAAGCTTTCTGAATAGAAGAGGTAAACAGAACTTAAAAAAAAAAAAAAAAATACTGGCACCCACCATACTTACGCCACTGGACAATCATATAATTAAAAGTATGATTTCATCAATGAAGTGCCGTTGTATTAAAAAAATAATAGTGGTCTTCATAAAATTTAACCACAATAAAATGCTTGCATACAATTATGTATTAATCAAGGAAGAACAAATCATTTATTGAGAAGTAATATTAAATGCCTTATATAAATAAAGTAACAGGAAATAATCTACGGTAAAAAAGTACTATCTAAAGCGAAATGTTTCACATGAGGAAAACGACGTCATTCAGAAAACAGACAAAGGTTATAGCCGGGTTTCATAGTAAAATATGCCCTTGAGTCAACCACATCGAGTCCTACATGGGTCGATAGCCCATAAAAAGAAATTCATTTCTCCTCAGTTTAAAGTTTGTATCTCAAGACTATGGGGGGTAATGATGCTAAATGCCTTTTTTGGAAAAGTGTGCATTGTGACGAAACTACTAAGCAAATTTCAACGAAAAAAATAAGGGATGTAAAAAAACACCATACGAATGTTTGACAATTTTTTCAGATTTTTAAAAACAAAAGAACAAGTTTTCTAACATTTTTCCTATTTTTAAATGCACATTTTAATTAAAAATAAACTGAAATTTCTGAGTGACCACTTTAATTTTTTTGCATGAAATACTATGAGACATGATGCATATTCACTATCAATTTCAACTTTCTACGTATGGTGCATCATATTAAAAAAAAAAGGCAAAATCATATTCCGGGTGAAATGTGGGGCGTGTCTCGGACAAATTTCACGCCTTCTTTTCAAATCTCACATATTAATTCACACGGTATTTTTAACCCTTTCCGGCACACTGTGCCCGGTCTGGGATACCTAATTTTAATTCCAAACTTGGAAGCGTCACCAATAATATTTTAGTAAAATTTCGCTTTTACAATAAAACTTAAATTAGCGGATTCTAAATATCTAAAAAATTCGTTTCTGAATTCCGGTATCAATCTATAATTTCTCATTTTACTAATAGATTTTGCCCGTGCCGGAAAGGGTTAAAAGAAGGAGTGAATTTTGTCCGAGACACGCCCCACAATTCCGTCGGAATATGATTTTGCCCTTTTTTTTAATATGATGCACCATACGTAGAAAGTTGAAATTGATAGTGAATATGCATCATATATCATAGTATTTCATGCAAAAAAATTAAGGTGGTCACTCAGAAATTTTAGTTTATTTTTAATTAAAATGTACATTTAAAAGCAGGAAAAATGTTAGAAAACTTGTTCTTTTGTTTAAAAAATCTAAAAAAATTGTCAAACATTCGTATGGTGTTTTTTTACAACCCTTATTTTTTTCGTTGAAATCTGTTTAGTAGTTTCGTCACAATGCGATCTTTTCTAAAACAGGCATTTAGGGCCATTATCTCCCATGATCTTGAGATACAAACTTAAAACTGGGGAGAAATTAATTTCTTTTTATGGGCTATCGATCTATGTAGGACTCGATGTGGTTAACTCAAGGGCATATTTTACTAAGATGCCCGGCTATACCCTTTTCTCCACAAATAGAGTATATGTTACTGTAATTGTGTCAGTGATTACATGATATTCACTAGCGTGTATTTCTATATCTAAAGAGACTAAACTTCTGCCATATAAGTTAAAGATCATTGGTACGCACAGATAAAATTTTTTTTAAAAATTACGCAATTTCCATTTAATTATAATCTGTATATTTAAAAGACAAGGCTGTTTTCATAGTCATTTAGAAAACACGAAGAGATTTCTACTGAGCCAATTTTGATAGTTATTTTTTCATATATAAAAGTACTTCACATGTAGATGTACTTTCACTCAGTATTTTTTTTATACGATCCCATTTTCTTATGTGAATTTGAATTTTAAAAGTATTTTATGAAATTTCTTCAAATTGGTGCTAATCCGGTTTAGATGCATTGTTGAAGAGAAAAGGGAAAGAATGGGAATTACCATATTATTACATATGCCGTTCACGTATTAAAATTTAAAATGAATGTTTAAAAATATTTGAACAGAAAATGACGCCACTGTATAAAGAAACGCATTTTTACCCATAACTCTTTTACATTTTAATATCCATTTCCTTCCAGCTGTCACTGAGTGAAATTGCGACGCTCATCTCAGACGGCTTCAGTGGGTATAAATGGTGTCATAGTGAAATTGAAATTAGTATTTTCTTTGATTAAAAGAAAAAGAAGAATTTGCAAACACCACCTTTATTCTCAAATTTCTCAAAACTTTCCTGCAGTGAAATACTTTGAAAATAATGTTAAAATTTAGTGGTACATTGTGCGAACCCTGATTGTAGATTTTTTTTTAAACATAAATTCCGTCAATCTGTTCTTGTAAACATTTTCATTCGCCTAATTCGCCAAGTTTCGACTCATCAGGTTTTAAAAAGGTTTTTTTTTGTTGAGTATAAGGCAATATATTTTAAGTTTTTTTGAAATTTTCATAAGATACGCATCAGGAAATTTCTTTGACTTTAGAACAAATGCACACCAATATTTTCTAAGAGAAAAAGTCATCTTTATCATTCGCACTATGACTATACTATTCTGCAAATCCAGTTTTTCTACATAAAAATGCTGGTATTTCAACTGAAAGTGTAGGAACCCTGTAATAATATCAGGTCGTCCAGCATGAAATTTGTGACTACAAAAGATCCAGATTATCAACAGAGCAATCACAGTAAATTAAAAAAAAATTCACCTTATATAGTAGATGCCATATTCATGACAAATTTTTGTCATGAATAACAATAAATTGTATTCTTTTTTACTGGTGCAATTTTCCCCGTTCGCAGTCTGAGCTCTTTATCGTCAGAAATTTCATAGTTCTCGGTCTTATACAAAACAATAATTCATATCTATTTTTTTTTTTGTCATTTTAAAATTCACCTTTTCCTGGAGCAAACAGCAATAACATTTCAATCTTAGGATTTTATATCGAGATTTAATCTTTAAGAAAATATTCACAATAAAGCTCTATTTACAAGATAACAGTTATGATACTTTAAAAATTTGAAATAATGAGAAAATTTTGTATACTTGAAATTTTAAAACCACAGTATTAATGTTAATATTGCGTGTGAAACAAATTATATACCTTCTTTTTAAAATGCTATTTTCAGTTTGCGTGTTGTAATTTTTTTTCCGTCTAAATGCATTTTTAATACGACTAAAACAAACTACAATATGCTTATTAATTAGGCGATGCGTAACTATACATATTGAAAGAAAAGCAAAATATTTACAAAGTTTACATCTGAATGGAAAAGCTTTAGAGAAAAAAATTGTTTTAAATTCGGATATTTTCCTCTTTATTCACACAAAAAAAATTATAAAACACGTGCGGATTTTCAGATTCAGATGTAAGAATAAAACAGGATGTTTCCTTATCCCATTTGCATAATTAGGAAGAAAGAAGCAAATGCATCACCATTTTCTAACTCGCTTTATTTACGTAGATAGTGTAAAAATGTACCGTAATTTCGGGTGTATAAGCCGCGGATCAAACAATTCTTTTTGGACCCAGAAATCTTATTTAGTGATTGAAGAGAAATATTTACGGCGATCTGATTAGTTATATTTGTTTAAAAAAAAAATCTGGGTCGAAAAAGAATTGTTTGAGCTGCGGCTTATACACCCGAAATTACGGTATATACTTCATGTATCGTTAATTTAAATTGTGTTTTCTTTATCCACACCGTAAAAAACATGCAAACCAAGCTGTCTTCCTATTCGAAATTAACAGTTTCATTCGCACTTGCATCATTACCAGAAACACATTCTCGAATTTTATTTTAACCTTCTTACCCTGAATGGGTCTAATCGACCCATAACTATAGTTTGTTTTATACGATCCGAACCAGAACTTTTTTCATAAAGAAAGTTGAATAACAGATTCAGAGAAATAAGCCAATTAAATATATTAAAATTGTTTAAATAACAATTCTGGTGTAAAATGTTTTTATCATGATTGAGTAAAATTTGAACAGGGTAGGAAGGTTAACACTAGAAGTGCGGGAAAATTCATTCAAGTTTTATAAAAAATATTTCTCACCACAGTTTTGATTTAAAATTGCTTACACTATCTATTAAAAATATTTCTGTTGGGCGTATATTTAGATTATTTTAAGAGTTTCTGATTCGAATCGACATGTCTCCATACGATACGGGTCAAAATGACCTGTCGCCGCGGTATTAGTGTTATTGATGCGCTATCTTTTCTGGGTCCAAATTCCTTCTTCCTTAGAGTAGAAATTACTTCTTTTTATGCATAATTGCATCCTTTTGTTTTGCTACAACACCCTGTATTTTTATCCGTATGCGCCGATTAAAAAAATAGCTACTACTGTAGGTGGATATTTCTGTGCGTCTGCACACTCTCTTTAATGTAAGTATTACGGAACAGTAATTTTTTTGTGATTAAACAATACGAAAGTTGATCAATACCACTGGATCGAAATCCTCAAAGCCTGAGCACAGGAGGCGTGATGCCATCACTAATGGACAGAGTTCTCACTACTGTTGGAAAACACACCAGAAATTTTTGAATAGCAAATTCATTTTATTTTATTTGTGAATATCATTCATATTACAAAAAATGATATTTAAATTTTCTGGTGAGAATTCGGATTCCTCTAAATAAAAATCCAGCCAGATGTGGAATGCCACAGTGTTGCCGCATCTGGTTAATATTACATTGGATACTTCTAAATTCTCACCATTAACTTTAAATATATATTATAGGTATAACAGATAATAGATAGTCGCCAAATAAAATAAAATAAAATTGCTATTCAAAAATTTCCGGTGTCAATTTCAACACTAGTGAGAACTTGGTCCATTAGTGATGACGTCACAAATCTTGTCCTCAGGCTTTGAGGGTTTTGATGGCAGTATCAATACTCAAGAGATACTGCTTGAAAGGTGGGAGGCACGGAATTGTCAATCTTTTATACTAACCGTTTCACAGGCAAAGCACTTCTATACGCAAAATGTTGAAATCATTGATTGACACCGGAATTTAAAAACAAATTTATTTGAAAATAATTAAAAGTTTTTCTTGGCATAATTGAAAAATAGAAAAAATTTCGTTCCAAAACGCTAGTGTCAATGTGGGATCTAGGAATTAAAATTAAGCGGCCAAAAATGAACCACCACCCTTCAAGTTGTCAAAGCCATGCATTGAGAGGGTGATACAATCGGAGAGGGTGGGGTGGATGGAACACAAAAAATCCAAGAGGCTCCGGACGAACCCTAGGGAGGTTCGGTCCTTAGATACGACGGTCTTAGCTAGCATGTAGAAACGGGTGTGTGGGGGGATAACTAAATAGAAATATGGTAAAAAAAAAGATTGGTTAGAAAAGGAGTAATTTATTAAGAAGTATTTATTTAAAGGTGCCCAATGGTTCACGGTCCTAAAATAAAATCGAGATCCACGTGTGCAACAGTATCTGCCTCGGACTATACTCACCAAAATTTTCAGACATGTAAGTGCGATAGATTTTGCTAGCCATCGCACTAAGTGACAGATACAGAGCAAGACTTTCTTTAATTGGTATAGATTTTTCTAACAATATACGTTATTATCAATTGTTTTCTTATGAAATTTTAAATAAGCGTATACATTATCGTTTTGAAGAAAAAAGTATTTACATGCAGGTTATCACGTCTTTTTAATTTCTATAATGCCCTGGAATATATCGTGCAGGCCGAGAGCAGAGTTACCGCACCTAGATTTTTTATTTATACTTTTTTTTTAGGCATTTCTTTTATTCACCTGTAAATTTTGTTCACCAGTGAGTTTTGCTTAAAAGAAATTAGATATTCCATAAATAAATTAAAAGAAAATTGCTATTGGAAATTTTCTGTATGAACTCAATACTTCTATATAAAAAGTCCGCCAGGTACAGTGCTATCAGTATATATTTTTATACCACATAAAAAAATATAAAAATTTGCGCTAGAACTACTGTGAATTTGAGTAAAAGTTATATAAAAATATTTCACACCAGAATTTTGATTTAAAACAGTTTAACTTTATTATTTAACGTTTTTCGTCTTCGTTTATCGTTTAAATTTATTTCACAATAAAATTTCTGGTTTGAACCGAAACATATTTAAGTGGTAGCCGTCAAAATTACGGTTCACGGTAGTTCTAGTGCGAAGAGAGGTATTTGAACGATTAGTAAGTAAAGTGATAATTCTTTTTAAACCGATTTTCTGTGAAGTCCAGTACATAGTTGGTTTTATAAATATGTATATATTTAAAACTCCACATGTACTTATTTGTATTTTTAAAGATATTTATGTGTAGAGCACTTTTATTCAAATGAAAAAAATATTAATACATACTTTTTATTAAATATTCTTATGAAACAATGTGAAATTCATTCTTACTTAATTAAACGTTCACCTCATAAATGATTTTTTTACCACTATTACTAAAACAGCATTAAGAAAACCGTCTTTACGTGATCATTATATGTCAAATATTTATATATAGATATATATTTATTTATTTTTTAAACTGAAAACGTATCCTAATATTTCTTTAAAGTAAGAATAACAACCTCCTTACCCCGAATTTCAAGATTTTTCCATGATACGTTATTTGTTGTTAGCTCTAGTTCAGTGTGGACTGAACAATTCCTTTTTCTATGCAGATTAAAATCACAATGATTATTATTTTAGGCCAATGACAGTAATGAGGTTTCTATGAAGTTTTTTTTTATATGAACTGAACGGTTTTTGTAATTTCTTTACAACAACATACTACGGCTCACAAAAGTGTTCGTGCACTTTAAAATTTGAAGTAAAAAATAATTTACCTGGTTTTGATTTAGAATATGAAGTCCAATATTTTTCTAGATCATCTATATATTATTCCAAATGACATCCAACATTAAAAAAAATATATTGACAGCTTTTCTTTTTTATCTAAAAATGAAAACAAAAGGAGGCAGAGAAGGAACATACTACAAAATCTTCGTACACTGAAACATTCTTGGATAAATTCAATATTAAAATTATCGTCTTTAATTTTTGCATCTTGGTGACATTAAAAAAATATATTTGACTTCATATTTTGCTTGATTGATTCATAATATTATATTTATTATTAAAAAATGACTCATAGTTATAAATAAACAACTAACAGCATTCGAAAATTGATTATTTTCATTACAATAAATACCCCAATACATAGATAGAATTCATTACAATTAGATCAGTTTTAAATATTGCTAAACTAGTTAATTTATAAAATTATACAATGCAGTTTGTGACAAAACGCTTAAAAAAATCGGATCGAAAACAAGGTAAAAAATGGTAGTCAAAATTAAAACAACGTGATTAAAGATTGTTAGAGAGAATTGCTAGAAAAGTTGTAAAAAATCTACGTTTAACCTTCCTACCCTGAATGGGTCTAATCGACCCATAGCTATAGTTTGTTTTATACGATTCGCACCAGAACATTTTTCATAAAGAAAGTTAAATAACAAATCCAAAGAAATAAGCCAATTAAATATATTAAAATGTTTTAAATAACAATTCTGGTGTGAAATGTTTTTATCAAAATTGAGTAAAATTTGAACAGGGTAGGAAGGTTAAGTGTCATAAATGTTGCTGCAGAATTTAATAAAAAAAATATTCTACTTAAATTTCATCTCAAACAATTCGACGTGTTCCGAGATCAGCTGGATTAAATGGGCGTTTTGTCCGTTCAAAATATTTTGTTACTGCAGAAAACAGAAAGCTTGGGGTTTTTTTCGCAAAATCAATGATAAATACTTCGGAAGTGTATTGGAATAATGTGTATTTTGCAGACGAAAGCAAATTTAACATTTTCGGCTTCGATGGGCATTTAACTCTATGGAGAAGAAAAAATGAAGAATTTAATCCCAAGAACTTAGTTATAACAGGATGCATGGAGGGTGATGTGTCCTTGTGTGGGGGTGCATGGCAGAATCAGGACTAGATAATTTAGCATTTATTGAGGTACGATATAATTGGTATCCTGTGCGTACTAGCTATTACGCACTGACTGAAAATATGACAGCTGCCGATATATTTTTAGAGTAATGATGTAAAATTTCCTGGTGGATCATGCTGTCTGTTGAATTTGCGTATTACTATTTTCAATTAGTAATAATCTATTTTATTGATTGGGACTAAATAAGGCGAAGAATATTGCTCCGAAATGGTGATTCTCAAATCCAAGCAAATTTCTTCTTCGACAGTTGTCATCCTTTTGCAACAGAGAGTATAGGTGCAGTATTCAAAATGCTTTGCAAACACTTCCATAATTTTCGGCTTATAATCCGCGAATCAAACAATTCTGTTTGGACCCAGAAATATTATTTAGTAATTGAAGCCAAATATTTAGTAAGATCTAAAATATTATATTTTAATTTTAAAAGTTTCCGAATCAAAAAATGATTGTTTGATCCGCGGATTATACGTCTGAAATTACGGTAGCAGTTCTTTTTTTATATAAAAGAGAGAGAAATTTAAAGAAGCATTGGCCAATTTTCAGCTACATTTATATAAAAGGGGGCCTGGACTTTTGAAGGAAAAAGCGATACCAGTCATCGTTATTATATAAGAAAAATATCTAAAACATTACACAATAATTACTGTGCTCAGATCTTGGAAATATCGAACCCTCGACCATCGTCGTTCCGCATTTTTGCCTTGCTGCTAAGTATTGGGCTGATCGAGGCTCTTCATCTGTAAGAACACAAAAAAATATATATATATATATATTCTTATTTTTTAAAAAGATAAGTTTATTAAAAATTTCTTATACCGGAATGCATGCACTTATCAAATCTTTCAGATTACTTTCGCAAATATAGTACAATCTTCTTACAAACAGAAAGTACTAAAGTCGTGTATTTTCTACCATTAAAATATCAACAAGTTATAGCACAAAAAAGTAAAATAGAAAAAAAAATCTGTTTCAATGTTTCTTCTTAAAAAAGTGAAAAATACTTTTACTTGCATGTATGCATGAACAGAAACAAATGTATGCATCATTGGAGAATTCTAAATACAAAATAAAAGGCCCAATATTTCCTTTCAGCAATTTTTAAACATAAATACTTTATACTGGGGTATTTTTCAGGAAATCAACTAAGTGTAAAATTAAGTTAACTGGAAATGATAATTATCTTCAGGCACTCAATGAATTTAACAACTTTTGGAAATAAAATAATATTTGTTTTTGTTTGCTAAAATAATCTTTTTATTTGGGAAATAATTAATTAGTGCAACAAAATAGCTTTATTTTTTGTACTAATAGCATTTTTATTTATTTATTTATTTAACACTAGAACCGCGGGGTATTTTACTCAAGTTTTATAAAATTATTTCATATTAGAATTTTTATTTAAAACATTTAAACTTATTTATTTAAATTATGCTTATACTTACAGGGTTTGTATGAGTTAGGCAATTTTCAAGGACAGTTATCAGTACAGTAATTCCTTAACATTCGCGAGTTTTGATTATACGCGAAAAAGAAAATGTAGAAGAAAATTGCAACAATCGTACGACTTTTTAAAAAGAAAAGTCTTTTACATATGCGTTGACAACACTTGCAAGAAAAGTAAAATAAAAAATGTATCTTTTTTAAATAGTGGTGCAAACAGAATATAAATAAAGCAGTTTTGTGGCCATGGTTTTTACATTCGCGGTTCTAAGTCCTCGTGAATGTTAAATTATTATTGTACCGTAATTTTCCACGTATAAATTGCAACTCAGATAACTCAATTTCCTACCAGAAAATGGTATTAAATACAATGTGACTTAATTCTATTTATCATTTATTTGGCTTTCTTTTTCAAATAAAATGTCCGGTTTGTGAAAGATTTAATTAAGCTGCGGCTTATACGCAGAAAATTACGTTTTTTTTTTTTTATTTTTTTTTTTATTTTTTTTATAGAAAAAAAAAATCTAAGTTGAGCAAGCAAAATTTCGCCTTCTTTTAAGGACCGATTTTTTCTGAAAAAATACTGGTGCAGAAAAAGTTTCTAGTTTGCAAAATTCTATGAGGTATAAATGTAATAAAGAGTCAAAATTTAATAAAATGTCTTAGCATAAACATATTCTGTTATAGTTTCATTTTATTCATTTACTTATTTTTATTTAATAAAAAAAAAAAAAAAAAAAAAAAAAAAAAACTTATAAATAAATGATAACCCGATGAGAGATGAGATATAAAATGACAGTATAAATCGTGATTTGTTTCTATATGAGAATTTTACCTTGACTACTAATCTATATTTTCCTCCCAATGCTATAAAAACGTTTTGAACACGAAAATGTTTTTATAATCTTGCGTTCTGGCGCAAATAGTGGATGCACGTCATTAGCCAGCAGTATTGCCGCATCAGGCAGATTTTTTCTTTTTTCTTTTTCTTTTTCTTTTCTTCTCTTTCTCTCTCTCTTTTTTTTTTTTTTTTTTTTTTTTTTTTTTTTTTGAGAAATTTTGAATTTGTGCTGCAAAAATTAACAGGTAATTTTTTTTAAACTTTTTTATGGAATATCGATCATATTGTAAAGCAAAAATAAGAGTTCAAAACTTTCTGGTGAGAATTCGGAATGTCCAATTGAAAAATCAGCCATATATCATAACGTACATACCAGGGCTCGAAAAATCTACTTGCTCAACATGAGTGCTGTCAGGTGGGTTGCTTTTTAAAATTCAGATTGGCGCCACTTTTCTGGAGTGGTATAATTCGAATTTTTAATATTAATTCAATCGAAATTTTATCCTTTAATAAAAGTGGTGCCAATCAATTAAAAAAAAAATGTAGTCAGTCTGGCAACTCTGATGCCAGGCATGCAGATTTTTCAGGCCCGTCATTGTCGAAAATTAAACAAAATTACATGACGTATGTTGCGTACGTCATACATCGCGAGAGCACAGCCCCCTGAATACAAAGCCTCAGCACTTATACAAAAATGGCTACCCCCAAAGGCAATTTTTTTAAACATGTGTATAGCCCCTTAAATTTTGACACCAGTATTTTATAAAAAATGCCTTTGATTTTTTTAAATCTCATAAAAATAAAATAGGAATCTTATTAATTAAAACTAATTATCAATTAAACAATTAAAAATTATTTGTACAAAAGTTCAAGGGTCCTGCTCATGCATTGTTTTCAATCGCAAAAAAGAAAAGAAAATTCGCCTTCGGAAGCCGCCTTTTTTGTGTCAGCAAATAAAAAAAAGGCGGGTCAACAAAAAAATTCGCTTCATTTAATGAAAGAATGCCTGTTGCTCAGGCCTAATATTCGAGGGGTGGTGGCAAGAGGTTAACCCCCTAATTCCTGTGGTAGAATACCTTCTAGATATCCCGTAATTCAGAGAATGTGAATTCATGCCAGAAAATTTCAGTAGTAAATTTCGCTTCATTTAATGAAAAAATGCCTGTTGCTAATTAAAGCAAATAAATAAATAAAAAAAAAAATAGAAACTTGGCAGTTATGTGTTACTTACAGCAAAAGTCTAAAGCACGTAAAGCACTTTATACCCTCTGAGATAGTGAAAATTTCTTAATTACCGTAATTTCGGATGTATAAGCCGCGGATCAAACAATTCTTTTTGGACCCAGAAATCTTATTTAGTGATTGAAGACAAATATTTACGGCGATCTAACTAGTTATATTTGTTTCTTAAAAAATTCTGGGTCGAAAAAGAATTGTTTGATCTGCGGCTTATACACCCGAAATTACGGTATATTTAACGACAGATTTCTTTCCTAAAATAAAGAAAGTATTTCTGTTCGGAAGTAATGGTTCTCAGAATAGGGGGCCTTTGCAAGCATGCATGGCCTGCAGTCAAGTCAGGCATGTTGTTCTTTTGAACCTTGTAATTATCAGTTCGGATACATTTTTTAACAGTAATTATGCTACACATACATAAGAACGCTCATTTCAGGCATTAACCTCTTCAAGCCGATAATTTTAGGTGAGAAAAAAAAATAAATTTTTGTATCCTTTTTACGATTTATTCATTTTATTTTAATAAAATTCAAAAAACAAAGAAAAAAAGTAAAAAAAAAAAAAAAAAATCACAATTGTGGCCGTAGGGTGCTAATGGTAATTTATGAAACAAATAATTTCTTATTAAAAAAAATCAGAAAATTTCTTTCTGACATTTCCACAAATTATTAAAACTTAATATATTTAGTACATCTGATATTATTCTTATCAAATATTAACGATTTGTTCAAATAATCCAACAGCATTGACTACAGAAAAATTACTACACACGTTTTTATAACACTAACTGGTGCAGCCAAACCATAACATTTTTACATTTTTTGTTGAAGAATTCTGTAGTGAATAAGTCATTATTATTAAATTTTTGTTCTTATTATTATTATTGACAGACGTTAAGTATTTTATAATTATAATAATAAAAAAACTAAACGTCACCATATATGGCCAAGAGCATAAAAAGTTTAACATCTTGAGGGGGAGCAATAATATCTTTGTAATATTGTTGCTTAACCGGAAAAAATTAAAAATCTCATTTTAAAATAAAGAAAAGCATCTTTTCACCATTTTGCTGCCAAAGTTAAAAATATAAATTTCCGTTAAAAGTTTCTGATGCGAAAATCGTTTAAATTAGGTGGGATAAAATATATCCCACCGCCCGTCAAGGGGTTAAACGCAATTCATGCGATTAAAAAATCGGCCGGCCCCTGCAAATTTCCACTCGTGTTGGATTTACTGCATTGTTTTTAAAGTCGGAAATAAAACTTTCTTTTACATATTTGTAACTTTAACGACTTATCTGATTTTTTTATTAACGTATAATAAATTAGAAATATGGGTTAACACTCTGTTTTAACCCTTTCCGGCACACTGTGCCCAGTCTGGGATACTTAATTTTAATTCCAAACTTGCAAACGGCACCAGTAATATTTTAGTAAAATTTTGCTTTTACAATAAAAGCTTAAATTAAAGATTTCAGTATATCAAAAAAACTCGTTTGTGAATTCTGGTGTCAGTCGATAACAGATTTTGCCCGTTACCGTGCCGGATATGGTTAAAGAAAAATATTCCTAATATTTAATCTAAACATTTCTGCAATTAAATAGTATGAAATTGCATTTTAGAAATTAGTGGTGTCAAAAAGTATTATGTAATGAATTAAGCAAACTCTTCTTGCCCATGTGATGTATGGGCAAATTAGTTAAGTGGCTGATGAACTCGGATATTAACTTGGCAGGACGGGTGCAGGATATTTTGACACTCCGATACCGCCCAGGGCATTAAGGGTTTTTTCTTTGTCACCAATAAATATAATCTAAAATAGTTACCGTATTCAGTCGAAGACAATTTTTTATTTGCAAATTCTGCGATAAAATGAGTTGAAGATTATTTTTAAAAGAGTAGTGGTGACAAGTGTAAAAAACCATACGCACTTTGGTTCATCAAGCCCGGCGCGTGTCCTTCCGGATTAAATCATATGTGCTTAAGTAATTTATGATAAGTCTTTGTTGTCTCTCAGATACGAGAAAAGCTTTTATAAATAATGTATGTTTGTGTTGATGATTTTTGATAAGTGTTATGATATTTATTTTGCACGTTTTCTTTTCTTAGATTTCATTTTAACGTGCAATGTATACATTATATATTAAAGTCAACAGTTTTGCCTCTTTTTTTAATCAGAAGTTCCGAATTTTAGCCCCCAAGAATTGAGAAGGAAGAATTTTTATTTTATGTAATCACGAAATGTCCGCCATTAGATAAAAATTTTTATTAATAAATTATTTTATGAATTCAGAATTTCTGAATAAAAAGGGTATGCCAATCTGGTAACCCTGTTATATATCTGCCGACGACGTACAACTTTTTATCCGTGAAGTGTGGTTTAATTTGACCCAGTTTAAACAGTTGTTGCAAAAGAAAATTTATTTATTACAGGATTCGTATGCTTGAATAAGTTAAGTACCTATTATCAGATTTTTTGTACAGTGATGTTTGTCGCATTAAAAAAAAAAAAAAAAAAAAAAAAAAAAAAAAATCTGTCAGATATAGTGATCAACTTTAAGCAATTTCTGATACTAAAATACCTCAGATCTCCTGAACCTCCCCATTATGTACCCTGCTGATATATCTTTATTTATTTAAATTCACGTTTCTCCGTGGAGCTTATTCGATTAAAAAACAATGTCTGGTTTTAACTTGCGTACAATATCCAAAATTTTAAGGATGAAGTACAGGAAATTGGCAAGTTTCACATACAACGGAATGTCTAATGTAAAACTGAACAAATTACGGGATATTATGAAGTAGTTTCTGTAATTTCTATTCAATGAATTTTAACATTTGTTTTGTTTAATTTCCCTTTTGATACTTGTTTATGAAGCAAATACTCATTTCTGATTTCTGATCAAATTCATTTTTTACTGTATGAATACAACTTTAAAACAATCAATTAAACCAGATTACTAATTTTTCAAAAATAATTATCAAATTTTTGATATATCTATAGGAGTTATTGATACTTTTTTAAACAAACCAGAAATAAAATCCAATTTCTCATTTTTTAACTCATCGTTAAATTTACTTTTCATTGTAGGAATTAGACTTTAACATAGCCAATTAAACTACACAATTATTTCTTTTTAATAAAACCGTTATCAATTTTCAGAACTTTCATAAGAGCATTTAATATTTTATTAAATGATAACACTAAAATCGTTACAACTTTTTTTTTCAAAAAAATTATTTCTAAATTCTGTGATAACGATCTCTCGCCTTATTACTCTTAGAATTTACGCCATAAAATGCCTTATTTGTTTTTCTTATTTAATACAATTTCTTTTTAAAATACTCCAAAAAATAACGAAATTACTTACGGAGAATTCGTTTCAAAGATTTAGAATATTTAATGCTCATTTTGTTTCTTCTCGGAGATAATATTTTTCGTGTTATTATTCTTTTCTTAAGTTTTCTTAGATCGATTTACGCCTAAAAAACATCTGGTATATGAAAGAATGTTTAGTTCTCAACGCCTGCTGAATAATTTTTTGAAGTGCAAATATAATTTTAAAGCCACTGACTAACAAACCATTTTATGCTTAAATGGAGACGTCCCATTAATCTGCATAGGAAAGAATTGTGGAATTTAGAAATTTAGTTTTTTTCGAGTTTTTCTTAAAATTTCTTTTGTTAGAATTTTGTAATTTTGTAAATGTTTAAAAACCTCCGGCTGAAAACTAGTTACAAAACAATCAGATTAAAACTTTTTATCAAAATGTATTATTGGCTCTATACATACAGGGTGGTTCTAAATTTATGAAACGTTAAGGATTTGTACAGGACACTGTAACAATCATTGATTGTATAAGAATATATGGTTGCAAGAGATGCGTTGAGGTAAAACAACATTAGGATAATTTGGACTATTTTCATTTCAAAATTTCTCATTCAAACCAGAAAATTCCTGTACTATTTTTTCTTTATTTAACACAGACATTTCATGATTACAGAAAGAAAAAATTCTTGCTTGAAATTTTCCGGTATGAAATCGTTATGAATACTTGCTCGATTATAATCATTACAATATAGTAAAAGATTTATATTATCAGCTTTAAGAAAATTTTATACAAAATTTACGAACCTCTTAAAAATCAGGCTGTATAAGGATGGAGGAGGCAAAATCACGGCAAAGTATTCTTTAAGGATTAACTTCTTGAAACATGACCACGTTATAATGTTTACAAAAAAGGGCTACTGAATAGTAGATCTTTTGAAGTTTCTGAAACTCAGATGCAAAAAATGTCTGAAAATTCAACATTTATTTTCAGACATTTCAATTTGCAGTTTGTATAATTATACTCATACAATTTGTACCCTAAAATGTCTTATCTCACAGTTGCCAACCTCAGACTTGTTTAAATTTAAGAAGTGAGACTTTGGGCTGAAATTTTTTTTAACCCCTTAACTGATTCTTTTTTTTACGTACAATAAATTGAAAATGTGGGAAATATTCATAATATTTAGTCTAAACATTTCTGAAATTAAATAGTATGAAATCGTACTTAAAAAAATTAGTGGTGTCAAAAAGCTTTAACCCATTAACGCCCAGCGTCCTTTTTTGAGGACGGTTACAAAAACAGCAAGAAAGCGGTTTTCCCATCAGTAAAGAGGAAAGTAAATGTATACCTTATTTCACAAGCCATAAGTCTCGATAAATTTAGTTAAAAGTTAATTTGCTTTTAAAAGTGGTGGGAAATATAAAATTTAAATTTTAGCGAAGAAAATAATTCGGGCGTTAATGGGTTAAATGATGAATTAAGCAAATTCGTCTTGCCCAAATGGCGTACGGGCAAATCAGTTAACCCCTTGAGTTCTGATGGTAGAATTTTCTACCACATAATTTTAATTCCGAAATGTCACAATTGCACCAGAAAATTCGACGAAATCCATTTAAAATAGACTTAATGCATTTTTTCGTGTTTATCTTTAACAGATCTTTTTCTTTGCAAAATACTGGTGCCAATGTGACATTTGGAATTTTGAAGAAATTTGCACCCCAGAGCTCAAAGGTTTAGGTGGTTAAAGTAAACGTGTCTAGTATAAAATGAGATAGTCATTTGGAATTTACTTAATTTCATTAACAGAATAAACTACTGGTTCCTAATATAATTGCTTGATTTTTAATGAACCGGTGGTTGGCATGTGCGCTTATTTGTTTTTCATACTTCCTGTAGTACTGGGCGTGGAATCCGTGAATTAATCAAAAATATTTTAACCCAGAAATTTTATCTAGTTCAATTTAAATTACTTCAATGCGATACTTATTTATCCCCAATTATTATCTCATTAAAATAATCAGCGTGCATTGCAGGAATTTATTATTTATTAGGAAATGTCGAATTCTGTCGCAAACTGTGTTGCCAGTGGCCACTTCCTTTTCATTTGGATTTCTTGATTGGAACCAATTTTTTTAATAATAAAATTATTTTTATTTGACGGCACACATATTAAGGCGAAAACAAGCACAATTTTACTTTTCAAAAAAGTGGCGCAAAACAAGTAATCTGAATTTTTAAAATGTAGCCCACTGTCTGTAAAATTGTAACCAGTAAGCTTTGTTTTATTTAACCCTTTCCGGCGCAAGCAAATTCTGCACTTAAAATAAGAAATTGTTGATTGAGACCGGAATTTAAAAACGACTTTTATAGAAATTAAGAATCCCAAAATACACTCTTTAATTGTAAAAGCGAAATTTCTATAAAATATTCTTGGTGCCGTTTGCAAGTTTGGAATTAAAATTAGGTGTTGCCGGAGTGGTAACACTGCGCCGGAAAGTGTTAATGACAAACGTTACTCGATTGCATAAATAAGATAATTGTTTGCTCAGAATTACCGGTATAGATTCAGATGTATAAATGATCTGATATAAATTCTGAATATAATTCGTATGTATAAATTCTTAATTTTTTAATAAGAAAAATCCTGAAAGAAACGCAAATGGATTAAATAAAATATCTGGCGCCTAAAAACATTTTAAAAAATCTTTGGAATTTACGCCGGGAATTAAAGGTGCTACATTTACTTTTATTAAATACTAGCTGACCCGCCCGGCGTTGCACGGTTCCGTGATAATAATATTAAAGGAACATGAAATTTGTGATTTTATCTCTAACTCGAAATACGTGAAATTACTTTGAAGTATACGGCCACTGATTGTGGGAAAAATTGGTTTAAAAAAATGAACAAATAAAATTTAGCGGTAAAAATGTTCAAAAGAACTGCAATGGGAAACGGGAGAGGAACTTACATACAATTCAAGAATAGATAAGATCATGAAGTATACAAAAACCTATAATTTTGAAAAAAGGACAAAAAATCGATGCTAAACGCGCAAAAAATCGTTAAACATCACATCGAAAATCGTATTGAAAATCACATTGAAAATCACTGAAATCGAAAAATCATAGCAGACAAAATTTAGTTCATTAGGATGAAAGTTTGAATCAATTTTCGTTTTATCATTGTCAAAAAATAGCCGAAAAATGCGAAAAAACACTAAAATTCGCATTAAAAATTCGCTAAAAATCAAAAATCGCCTCACGAATTCCGAATAAACTTTATTGAAAAGAGAAAAAAAATTACTATATTGAGTGAAAAGAATGAAACCGTATTCCTTTCACTAATATGGAAAAATCGCCTCGAAACATAAAAAGAACGCTAAAAATCTCCTGAAAAATTAAATAAAAAAATTCCAATAAAATATCAAAAATCGGGCTTCGAGGTGCAAAACTAGATGTTTAGAGGTACCTTCCCTCCAAATTTTGTAATTCTAAATGCAGCGGTCTCTTCAGAACAGCGCTGACACGCACACAAACTTGTCTCTTTATTACTATAGATTTAAAGCGTAACGAAATTATTTACGTTTCTAAGATTTAAAACATTTTAATGCTTATTTTGTTCTCGGAAATCTCACTTTTCGTGTTATTATTCTTTTCTTAAGTTTTCTAAAATCGATTTACGGCTAAAAATATCTGGTACATAAAAGAATTTCTCGTTCTCAAAGTCGGCTGAATAATTTCGAAACTGCAAGGATAATTTAAAAACCTCTCGGTAACAAGTCATTCTACGCTTAGAAAAGAACGTTTCATAAATCTGCATGCGAAAGAAGCCTAGGATTTGAGTAAGATTCATTCTTTTATTCACCGTTTTATCTAACTTCTATTTTATTATAAATTTGTAAGTTTGTAAAAAAATTCAAATGTTTACTCCTGAAAGGTAAATAAGTAAAGGTAATTAAGTATCGGAATTATTCTTTTAGGCAAAAGGGATATGGCAGTTTGTTTATTTTTACGTAGTACTTTGAGGTATTTTGTTGATAGTTAATGAAAAAAGGCTTAGATATTTTAGATATAGTTTTAATATTTACTGGTGTATCGTTTAAGCTGAAGGATATCTTTTATTTAAATTTGTTCTACAGATTTTATTTTTTTATTATTTATTTGCATAAAATTCAACATTATATTTTAAAATGTTTTTATAACAAATGTTGTTGTGTTTTTTAAATTCTTACAAAAGTCCAATTAAAATTGGTCGGAAGATATGTTTTTTGAAAGTAAATGAAGGTATTTGTAAAATGTAAAAGCATTTTAATAAAAAACCATAAAAATACAATTTCAGAACGAATTATTATCCCGTTGTTTCGCCCGAGGAGAAAAACCCTACGTCATTTAAAGACAAACCACAGCCCCAAATACTAGGCGTGGGTGCGGACACAAACATGGCGGCTGGAAAGGCGTTTTTTTTCATAGTTTCATAGAGTATACGGTCTTTTGAATTTTGGTATCAATATTTTTAAAAGTTTTCTTCTTTTATTTGTCTGAGATAAAGGAAAAAGGGTCAGAGAAATCTTTTATAAACTGGTGTCAAAAAACTACTGGTGTTTATTTACTGGTGTTAAAAATTAGGGGACTATATATAAGTTTTAAAAAAATCTGCCTACGATAGCCGCTATATTTGTGTCAGCACTTTGTCCTAGTATTCAGTAGGCAGTGGAAAAACATGCTTTGGCCATGTAACAATTGGATTATATTCCATTTCTAAACGAATGTGATCATAATTTACACTTTATGACGTTTTATCACATTTTTTTTTTTTTTTGTATTTTATTTATCCAAGGCTCGTATGGCTCAGGTATTTTTCCAGGAGAGTTATCAGTATTTTTTGAATAGAAAAAGAGATCTAAGTTAAGCGGGTAGCGTTTCGACTTCTTTAAAGGAGAGATTTTTTGTCAGAAAACACTGGTGACAGAGAAGTTTCTGATCTCCAAAATTCCAGGGGGCGTACGAACCCTGTTTATCTGACGCCTTTATTCTTGGGCATTTTGCACGTGCGATTAAACAAAACGAAGCTTAATTTTGGAAAATAGTGGTTCTCAACAATAAAAACCCTGTGCATTATGGGTACTGAAATAAAAAATCTCAAATACTAGTGGAAGTTTACTAATACTGCATGCTTTCCTTGGTATTTTGTAATAAATTTAGTTGATGATACTAAATCAATGATACTAAAACAACGTGAAAATAAATTCTGTAAACATTGCATCGAATCTTCTCATTTACAACGCTCTCTCTTTTTTTAATTTACTAATTTATTGATTAATTGTAAGAAACTCTCAGAAAGACATTTTGCACGTTTTATAGAAAATGCTAGTCATACGCTTGGATTTCAATAATATTGTTTAGCTGGCCATATATCTAAGTGATAAGATTATATTTTTAACATTCGTAAATAATTGGTGTCTGAGATGTCTCACCATATCTTGTACGATCCGAAATTAATTGACGACTTATTTTCTATTTGGTTTCCTTTGCAATCACAAAAAATCCTCATACACTCAGGGCTCCCAAATGGTCCGCGAACTGAACATCAGTATTTTTTAACAGAAAATTTCATGATATGTTTGCGCTAGAATCAACTTCCAAAGGTTATTTCTTGACAATTTGCAAGAAAATTCTAAAAAGAAAATTTCTCTAAGAAAATTCTGATTTTCAGTTCGCGGACCATTTGGAAGCCCTGCACACTGTTAAAAAAAAAAAAAACGGCCATTTTTTGGAAACTGTACTGGTTAACGGGATTCCAGTACAATTCATTGTTTTTTAGCGGAAAAATTTCCGCAAATTCCAGGAAAATTTTCCTAAAAACGGAATTTTTTCTGGAATTTCTGGAATCTTTTTCCATTAAAAAACAGTGCGTTATACTGGAGTCCTGAGAAAATTTCTGCAAATTCCAGGAAAATTTCCCTAAAATCGTCTTTTTTTTCAGTGTAAAATTTATTTGAAGAACAACAGCAGCTTTTCATTACTTTCAGAAATTTTTAATAAAGCTCATTTTTGAGAATATCTGTAGGTTATTAAAAAAATCATGCTAGGATTTCTAAAACATTTTTAGTTGAATCGTAAACATAAATGCATTCACAATCAATGTAATAAAATACAGAAATTTCAAAACTGTAAGTTGCTTCACACTTGCATATCTAATGATTAGGTCTTTGGCCATTAGCCACGAGATGCTAGAAACGAAACCACTTTTGCAGTATTGCCAAATTAGAGAATTTTGTTATTCAAAATGCCTATTTTAATGTCAGAATAAATGTCTTCCCTTTATTTCGTGGGAGGTATACGTGATAGCATAAAACGAATATTACTGGTTGAAAAGAATGGCCATTAAGATAAAGAACTTTCAAATATGGCAACGTTGCCTATTTGATCGGTTTTAAAATTCAGTGAAAATTAACCTTCTCTTTCCCATAGCAGAATACATTCTAGAAATTATGTTGTTAAGAGAATCTGAAATCCTACGAATAAATTTCAATTATGAATTTCACTTTATTTAAATACAAAATATATTTTAATAAATAAAGCAAAATTTGCTATTTTCAATTTCTGTAATGAATTTTGGAACATTCAAATAAAAAAAATTCATCGACTTCGAAACGTCGGCGATAGCATATACAGGGTTCGCACAGTGCTACCACTAAATTTTAAGAATATTTTCAAAGTGTTTCACTGCAGAAAAATATCGTAAAATCTGTGAATGAAGGTGGGGCTTACGAATATAGTGGTTCAAAAATTAAATGTAAATTTTCTTATTTTTAATAGTGGTGTTAGAGTCCTTGGAAATTCCAAGGAGTGTGCGAACCTTGATATATTATACAATGGGCATTAGAGGTTTAAAGGTGCAATTAACTTTAATTTTTCCTGTTCAAAAATGGGGCCATACCACATCAAAAGAAATTAATATATCTAAGGTAAGTATTTGTTATTTTGGCACTTTTTTTCTTATACTTGAAATTTCGTATGAATTCAAAATCGTGTCTATTTCTGGCCCTCTGTTTGCAGATGGTTAAAATAATTTCAAAACGATATATGTTTTCATGAAAAATAAGGTGAATTTTAATTCAGTAATACATTAGTGAAGTTTTGATTTCATATTATAATAAGTATCGCTCACTTTAATCCTCTAATGTGCCTGGCAGCATATATGCTATCAGTGCTGATATGCTGATCAGTGTTTCAAATTTAGTGGATTTTTTAATTCATATGAGAAATTTAATCTGGCAAGATTTGCTTTACTTAATAACAAAAATCGAGTTATTAATTGAAAGGAAGTTTTCTTGAGTAAATACAAATTCTCTGAATAATGCAATTATTCAGAGCAATTATTCTGAATGCAATTATTTGTTTTTCGTTTGAAAAATAGACCGTAAGGCCTCAAAAACAGCTAATAGGTAAACACGTGCATTATTACTTACAATTAATTTTTTTTATTAGTAAAAACAGTATGGAATTCCTTCGTGGGAATGAAAATTGAAGGTGATACCAGGCGATATATGATACATAGCTACCAACCGGTACTTTTTGTCACAACTATATTTTAATACAAATCTTTATTTCATTTGGTGTTGAATTTCTCCGATTAGTTAACGCAGAGATAAAAATTATGGGGATAAAAAACTGTAATATTTGGTAGCTATTGTGATATAATTAAAAATGTATTGAAGTTTTGTTCAGCAAAAACGTGATGTTTATATTACATACTTTGTTGCATTAACCCTTTGTAACTCAACAATTCCGATTAGAAAGATATTTATAGAGAAGTTAGAACATATCTTTTTAATAAAGAAAAATATAACTATAAAAATTTAGATGATAAAAATTAAAAAATATTAACTAAATGTAGTTTTATTATGTCCGCAATAAACACAAAACTGCATATTTCTCATAAATACTATCGTACTTCCAATGTAAATGAATACATCTTTGTAAAAAGTCGATTTTTGGAGGCTTCCAGCCTTTTTAATTCAACAAAATTCACGAATTTCATTTTTGGAAAACCGATAGAAACTGCTCAAATGATAAGCAAAAGTTTGCCATTAAAAAGTAACTCACTACAGGGCTTTCACTGGTCCGTATTTTGAAAACTAGTTTTATTCTAGAGAAAAATTCGTTGTAGGTTTCTAGAACAATCGCATGGAGAAAAGCCAATCTGTGCAACATTCTACGGATTTTATTATTACGGATTCTTAGGGGAAAAAATAACAGATCAAGCCTTACTCCCTCTGAGAATTGCATTAACCATTTTCGGCACAAAAAAATCCATTCGTAAAATGATGAAATGGTGACTGATACCGGAATTTACAAGCGAAATTTTTAGAAATTAAAAACTTGTTACTTTAAACTTTCATTGTAGAAGCAAAATTTCATTAAAATATTCTTGGTGCTTGGTGTAAATTTTGAATTAAAGTTACCGTAATTTCGGGTGTATAAGCCGCAGATCGAACAATTCTTTTTCGACCCAGAATTTTTTAAGAAACATATGTAACTAGTGAGATCGGCGTAAATATTTGTCTTCAATCACTAAATAAGATTTCTGGGTCCAAAAAGAATTGTTTGATCCGCGGCTTATACACCCGAAATTACGGTAAGTGGTAATGACGTGATGGGACCACTGCGCCGGAAATAGTTAACAATTTATATTAACTGCCATTTTGGAAGATAGCAACAATAAAAAAAAAGTCTTTTAAAATAACTATCTAAGTAGCCTTAACTTTTGTGCATGTTGCCAATATGCAACCTGGTGATAAAAAGTATAAAAGTGTTTGTCAGTAAAAAGAGCAATTACCCTCATATAGAGAAAATGAAGATTGCTGTTTGTTGCAGCAAAAACTTCCTTGTGAAATATTTTACATTTCTATCTCTCTGTCGATAAAAAAACCTTGTAGCTATATGCATATTGTATTTAAAATACTGACTCAGCATTTGATGCAGAAGCACATGATTCAAAAGGTTATTACTCTTTAAACTTTTTCAATCAACTTAAAAAAGAAGAAAAAAAAACTAGATCTTACATTTAGATTGTAACTTCAAAAGAACTCCGCCAAATTTGTGAAGCCATGAGGTTGTACAAAGCGGATATCGAACGAATGCATATATTTTTAATGATTTCTTTTCCAGAATTTTATCTATGATGATAGTTTTAAACTTTTAGTTTTAATTACTTTTTCTTAAATTCTGCAAGTGGATGTTAGTTTTGGTGAGATGAACTGTGATTGTTCTTGGGTCAAACTAAAAAAAGGTTCAATGAACTATTGTTTGAAGAAGGAAGTTTGATAGACTTGTTTAATGTTTAAATAAATCTGAGCACAAACTGGTTTTAAGGGGGGAAATTCGTCTTTAAAACGGTCACATTTGGATGGTAAAACATTTCAAAAGTTAAACAAAATACAATTAGTCGGATCTGCAAATCCCAATACTTTCTTCTTTCACATACATATTTACTTCAGAAAATTCTTAAACATGTTGGTGCTTCAACGATATAGCATGAATACTGTACTATCTTTGATTTTCATCTTAAATTTCTGCTTTTTTTATGATGGAAAATGAAAAGGAGTTAATCTCGATTGAGAAATTTATTAAAATGATTTTTTTGATTATTATTCTGTTGTACATCATTTGCTTGCGAATTGCTGATATTGCTAGATGCGAGTGATTGTCGCTGCATGAGCAGTCGTAGTACAACAGAAATACGAATAACCAAGAAAATTGCACAAAAGTTGCTATTGTAGCTCTTTTTTTGGTGTAATGTCGTCATTTTCAACTAGAACTTGTTGGATTAGTCAAAAAGATATAAATGATGATTGGTTCAAATCTATGCATAATTTCGCACACTTTCTTGTGATACAATAATTAAATGACTATTATTCACGTATTATATTAATTACTGTCCTTTTACAGATTATAGCATGGGTGCCAAAGCTTTTTATTCTAACAAAAATTTGATAGATTTTTTTTTCTTTTTGTAGGTGCCGATTATGTAAGGTAATTATTTTTACTAAGTTTTTGTGGTACAGAAAACAGTAAGAGTTGGCAGCTATATTTTAAAGATGTAGCTGACAAAATTCTGGAGTAATGCGATTCACTATCTAGCAGATACAGCAAAGGAGAAAAAGAGTGGCTTTTTATTGAATTAATTAGCTGATGTCAAGCTAAAGTAAATTTTAGTATGAAGTTAAACGCCAAGCTTTGTTAACCCTTTATCTACCGCATTATGAATTCATGAAAATTTCATATTCTAAAGCATTTTACGCAAATTGTTTAAACTAAATTAAAAGATTTAAATAATCATTTGCTAAATATTTGAAGGATTTTTGAAGAATTAAAGGATTTTGAAGGATTAATTAAATTTGAATTTAAAGGGATTTTGGGCAATTTTTATAACCCAACTCCAATCTTTTACTTTAATTATTTCCTTAGTATTTTGTAGAATTATAAAATGTACAAATATGATGGTCTTACAATATAAATAAAGACATATTTCTGCATTGAAAAATTCCCATCCCCCTTCCCCCCCCAAGTGCCAAGAAAGCTGAAAGATGCAAAGGCAAAAGAAATCATCCTTTAAAAAATATTTTTGTTTTGTGTAACCAATAATGCTTTTGAAACAAGATAAAGTAATGCATCTGTAACTCATTTTAAACTGTATTACGACTAACAGTTTCAGCTAGGTGGGGAAGCCTACCAAATGGCTTAAGCACAAGAAGCTTCACATAGCAAGGTGCAACAACTATGCTAAAAGCCCCAACCATGGACCAAGACAGGACGGCCAAAGGGAAAGGAGAATCTCCGTAGATGATACGCGGCCAATTTCAGGAGAGACCAGAGGCACTACTGAATGGTCCCCAGACCGCCGTGAAAAAATATATTAAATATCAAATGAAAGAATATAATGTAAACACAATGACAACGGGTAGTCCTATCTATTCAGGGCGTGCCCAAAAAGTAAACATAATTGAAGAATTCTTCACAGTGATAAATACAAAATTATATGTATAATATAAATAATTAAGATAAACCTGTGAACATATAGACAACCAGAAGTTGCAATAATCATATTCCGTCTAATGTTTTGTGTAAAATTCTTCTTAGAATGCTGTTAAATATTCAGAGAAGAAAACTCTAAAATGTTAGTGGTGAGACACTACCCACTGGCAAGATTTTTGCACCCCTGGTCATGAAAAATACTGTGACTGTAAAAAATATGATTACAAATATCTCGGTTACTCATTATCCGATCCACTACATGCCTTTTTATTGTCTTTTATATTCACACCTTAAAATAAACTTTTTCAAAATTTTTACATTTTTTTTCACCAGACGAATATTTCGATAGTCCGAAAAAATAGTTCCGGATAATCAAGGCTACTGATACTCAATAAACATTTTTCCATTATTAAAATATAAGTACACATCAAATTCTAAGTGTCTATCTTAATTTGTTCTGGAGATATTACAGATACATAGACAGGCGGACGGCAATATATTTTTTAAAAAATATGTTTTTCGGAATCTTCAGTGTCTGAAACTTGTATATGGGTGATTCTCAAAATAGGGGACAATTTATGTCTTTCGGCATACAAAAAAAATTGAGAAGTTTTCTGTCATGTTTTTATGTTTAGATATGTTTGTCTTAATATTATTCATTATTTGCACTCAAGAATTACTCACTTTTTAGTTAAAAACACATTAAAATAACAGAATAAATGTTCAAAATGTCATTAGCATAGATGTCCACAGCAGCTGGGCTTTGTGTATACTAGCATTTTTCAAGAGTTAATATCATGTTTATAAAATAAAACAAATGTTATTCTTTCTTTAAATAATCAAGGAGAGGATTTATCCAATAAATTTCTTTTTAAAAATAAAATTATAGTATATAAAAAAAGAATTAAAGTTTGTCCTCCATATTCTATTTTCAAAACAAGATCATACTATAACAGCTGGTTATTAAACAAAATTTCATTTTCACATATGACAATAGTTTGAAAATATAAAGTTTCTCCATGGCAACAAGTAGCCATTTTATCCCAGCCTGAAAATAGAAGCATGTATTGTATTCTAAGAATATAAGTTGAATATTAGGGGCGTACATCAATTGTATGTCATTAGAATGGATAATAATTTTCATGTTTATTTTATAGTTAAAATTTTTATTTTACTTATTTGCATAGAACTTTTGTGTTTTAAAAAGCCCCAGAAAGGACTATTGCATTGTGATTATATTATGGCTCATAATCTTATTTAAATTAAAATTTGTCATTAGCATGGACAAATATCAGTGTCATTAGCATGGTCTTTCTGTCCATGCTAAAGACTCCTATGTGCATAAATGTAACCAGTGCTTATATTGTATCCTTTATAAAGTTTAATTTTGCATATAAATTTAGGTATTACATTTATTATCCCTAAATTATGCATTAAATCTGTCAGAAAATCACAAAGACAGCTTCTTACATTGTTAGTGTCAGAATGTTGCTCATGTAAACAAAGTTTGCTCTTTGGTAATGTTTTTATTCCCCTTATATGTAAAAATGGAAACCATTTGCTGAAAAGGAAGGCTAATAAATATAGAAAAAATTATTTAAACAGGAAGAAAATAAAAATTTCTTAATATATTTATTACATGCAATTTGTTTTGTCATTAGCATGGCTCAAAAAATACTAATTTTTTTTAAGTTAATTTTTAAATATTTAGCTCTGCTGACTACATGTAAAGTATACCTAATACTATATTAACAACACCTATTTTTTTCAGAAATTTTGCTAACAGTAATTTTTTTAAGATTTCATTTTTGAAATTGTCCCCTATTTTGAGAATCACCCATATCCGTCATTTTTTTCAATTGTTAAAATTATTACAAGAATTCCCTTGTACTACATATGATGGATAAGTAAAAATGAAAAAGGAATAAATTAAATAAATAAGTTAAGCAATTCTAAATAACAATTCTGGTGTGAAATTTTTTTTTATCTAAAACTTAAGTAAAATCTTCGGCTATTCTGCGGTTAAAATACTTATAAGAAGTAAAATATTTATAGTTATGGAATATTCGTCCATGGTTACCAAGCCGGCAGCTTTTCCAGTACAACCATTTCCAGATAAAACAATTATATTTATATAACGGTAGAAACTGCGATTACCGTCATTTCGGGTGTATAAGCCGCAGATCAAACAATTCTTTTTCGACCCAGAATTTTTTTAAAAACAAATATAACTAGTTAGATCGCCGTAAATATTTGTATTCAATCACTAAATAAGATTTCTGGATCCAAAAAGAATTGTTTGATCCGCGGCTTATACACCCGAAATTACGGTATGTACGATGAAGAAACGTATTCGAAAATAGTACCATCATTTCCGAACTGAAATACTATTTGTATATAATGGCAGAAATATGTGATTAAAAATGACGAAGATACTTATTTCAAAATAGTGGTACTCACAATGTAGAAGAGCTGTTAACAATAGAACTGCCGTGAGCCGTCATTTTGATGTCTACCATATGAATATACTACTATATGAATTTCAGTTCAAACTAGAAATTTGATTATGAAATAAGTTTAGCTCCTTGGGGGGGGGGGGGGGAGTATATTTTATCCCACTTAGATTAAACAAGATTCGCACCGGAAATTTTTAACGAAATTTTATAATTAAATTTGAGCTTAAAAATTAAGTATTATATATAGCATATCAGTGCCACTCAAGGGGTTAACCCATTAACCCTTTCCGGCACGGGCAAAATCTGAACTTAAATGATTAATTATCGACTGACACCGGAATTCACAAACGAATTTTTTAAATATTGTGAATTACTTAATTTAAGCTTTTATTGTAAAAGCAAAGTTTTACTAAAATATTACTGGTGCCGTTTGCAAGTTTGGATTTAAAATTAGGTATCCCAGACCGGGCACATTGTGCCTGAAAGGATTAACGCCTAGCGTCCTTTTTTGAGGACGGTTGCAAAAACAGCAAGAAAGCTGTTTTCCCACCAGTTAAGAGGAAGATAAATATATACCTTACTTCACGAGACAGAATCCTCGATAAATTTAGATAAAAGTTGATTTGCTTTTAAAAGTGCTGGGAAATACAAAATTTAAATTTTAGTGAAGAAAATAATTCGGGCGTTAATGGGTTAAACTGACATTTCAGATTCCCTTTTCTGTTTTTGAGAAACGTTGTGATGTAAGTTCATATTCATGCATTGAAAAGAAAAAAATATATATTTCCTTTACCAAAATATCAATACCTCCATTCTAAAAGATCACGTCCATTGCTCCGGAATTCATAGATGGGATATTTAAAACAAAATTTTATCTGGAAAAATCGGTAAAAAGGACATTTTCTTCAAAAAGCATTCTTTCAACTAATGAGGCCTATACTGGAAAAGCGCCAATAAATGAAGTAAAACGCAGGGTGTTTTAAAATTCTTCGCATATATTCCATAAGACCAAACAGGCTTTTATGCTAAAAAAAGATACAGTCTATGACTTCCATTCATATTAGTGACATGCCTGAAGATGAACAATAATGTGAGGCTGTATGTGGCCTTTTCATTTTTCTTTATTTATACATGGCATAAAAATTTGCAGTATTTTTGGGTACTATCATATATTTTCTTTAGTGTGATTCATTTTGCAATGTTATCTGACCTTGCAATGTTTTTAAAATTCGTAACATAGTTAAAATATTTAACATAGTATTTTGATTTTAATTCTTTAAAGTTTTTTTTAATAACAATATCCTAGTTAAAATATCTTAACAAATTTTGCAGACATCTCTATTAGCTGCTTAAAGTTTTGAAGAAATGCCGGGAAATAAATTTGAAATTTTGAAAGTTTCATCTTTTGAACGTTTTTTGTAATACTCGACGGTACAACTTGGCACCTACTGAGTATCATTATTTTCGAACGGAATATTTTGCTTTATTTCACAACAGAATACTTGAGAATGAATAAGGCGAGAATTACTTTTCAAAAGTAACGGTATTCCGTGAGTGCCAGGTTTGACAGCCGTGTTTTTATCACAGCTTCTTCCATGATTTTGAAAACAGAATTTGAAACACTTTTAGTTTATTTTTCATTAAAATAGCTATAAGAAATAGAATACTTGTAGTTAAGTAATACCGTAATTTCGGGTGTATAAGCCGCAGATCAAACAATTCTTTTTCGACCCAGAATTTTTTAAGAAACAAATATAACTAGTTAGATCGCCGAAAATATTTGTCTTCAATCACTAAATAAGATTTCTGGGTCCAAAAAGAATTGTTTGATCCGCGGCTTATACACCCGAAATTACGGTATATGTCGTTGGTTGCCAAGCCTATTGTTTTTTAAGTACCGCTATTTCTGGATGGAAATATATGCTTTATATAATGACAGAGACGGAGATTAATAAGACGAATATACATACTGAAAATAACATTATACCTTTTCCGAATAGAACTATTGGATTTATATGATGGCAGAAACATACGATTAAATAAGTCTAAACTTATTCAAAAATAGTGGCACTTAGAATGAAGACGATTTGGCAACTATGGGTGTTAACTCTTTCACAGGTAGCAGAAATGTATTTCCCACTAAATATTTATCCAAAATTGATGGTTTTGTTAGAATTTTTTTTAAATATTTTTACTATTATTTATGATGACAGATAAATATTGCCCTATAAAGCAAAACAATTTGCAGCATTTATTTATGGAGATCTCATTTGTGAACAGATAATAGCTAGCATGCAACACAGTAATAAAATTATTTTATAAGGGTTCTCATCTATCACCAATGTAGAATTTTTGTGAATAATGAAAATAATTTATGCATGAGGGATAAGTGCCCTTTTGACGGTTCTATGAAAATTTGTGGACAATCAGGCAGATAACAGAATGTTTCCGTAGTTTTTTAATCCAAAAAATGTTTTTTGAATTTAATGTGTTCTTTAAAATGATTTTTCCAGTGCGCCTTTCTGTTTTTCAGAAACTTTTTGTGTAAATTAAAACCTGTATAGTCTTTTGTAAAAATAAAATCTTTATACCTTTTGCAAAATTCGTTACAACTTTTAAAATCCAAATGGTGCTTTTTAGCGTGAACTACACTGGTGTGCAAAATTTAAGGAAAAGTCCCAAAATGCCAATTTTCAATGGATTTTCAAGCGATAATTTTCACGCGAATATTCAAAAGGAAGTAATATAATTCAAATAATTACTATCCCTGCATAACACCTAGTCCATATAACATCTCATTCAGCTCATACATGGTCACAAGAGTCACAGTCACTACGGCGAATCAAAAAAAAAAAAAAAATTCCATACGCCTCATTTATGAGTCTCAAATGACTACTATATGTGACTCCACTGACAGGTTACTGCGACTGCTGCTGTGTGCGAGTCACCAGGTGACCTGACAGTGTCGTTTTATTGAGACTCTCATATAACTGTCATTTGGAGACTCAATTTCAAAGTCATTGTGAATGTTGCTTTACGATAAATCAACAAATAAAATGTCACATTGAAGTCACATGGTGACTTTCTGTCACGAGACTTTGTCAAATGGTGATAAAGACTCTACTGTGAAATAACCACTTTGAAAAGTGATGAAAAGTTACCATGTAACTTTAATGGGACATTATTTGGTAATTTATCATAATGCAACGTTCACAATGACTTTGAAATTGAGTCTCCAGATGAGAGGTCACACGAGAGTCTCAATAAAACGACATATTAAAGTCATCTGGTGGCTCCCCCCAAAGCAGCAGTCACAAAGACCTGTCAGTGGTGTCACATATAGTAGTCATTTGGGACCGATAAAAGAGACGTATGGAACTTCCTATTTTTTGTTTCGTCGTAGTGACTGTGACTCTTGTGACCATGTGTGACCTGCATGAGATTTTATATGAACTAGCTGTTATGCAGGGATAGTAATTATTCGAATTAATGCCTTTTGAATATTCGCGTGAAAATTATCGCTTGAAAATCCCTTGAAAATTGGCATTTTGGGATTCGTCCTTAAATTTTGCACATCAGTGTATTTATAGTAGCTCATTTACTGGATAGGTTGGCGAGTATAGTCATGGAAAAACACAGTAAAAAAAAAAAAGAGGTTACTAGACGTATTTTCTTTGAGAAAATGATTCAAATAATATAAATGAATTAAGCAAGACAAATTTATCTTTAACAAAATACTGGTATTTAATACCTATATTGACTGTGTTTTTCCCTGAAAACTCACTTTCGGAAATATCGGGCACAGAATTTTGAAATCAATTGTTCCTTTGATTATTTATTTTTTCGTTCGTATACTAGTAAAAAATAAATCCTTCTAAATCTGCGTACCAACTTGTAAAAGTATTAGACCATTTAATCCGGGTGGACGTGCACCGGGCCTGATAGACACAGAATGCGTATGCTTTTTAATAAATGTCACCACTTTTTTAAAAAGTTCAACTTCAACTTATTTTTGTTACAGAATTTCTACCAATTTCCTCCGACAAACAAGGTGCCGATTATTACTCAGGGTTCTTATGGGTTTTGGTATTTCCCGATCAGTAACGTCTTCTATATTAGTGTTTTCAAGAGAAAGTCTTTCTTTAACTCCTTGGGGACGAGCGACACGTATACGTGCCACAAACAGGCTTAAGAATCAGCGTTTATCCCTACCAGTAAAATTTTACTGTAAAATTTGCATTATTTAATCAGAGCTTTTTCTCGATTTAATGAAGTACAAATTTCTGCTTTTAAAAACTGGTGACAAAACATTAAAAATTTCGTAAAAGATCGCGTCGCGAAGGGGTTAAAAATGTCGAAATTCAGCACGTTTAAACTAGATTTATTTTTCTGCATGAAAATACCAATATCTCACGTGAAAAATAAGAGTACCCGTAGCAACCCTGTTATGTGTATGTATTGGGGTCAAAGTAATAACCATTCATAGCCTGGGTAAAGGCGCGTTTTCAAGTTAAAAGATCTTTTAATGAATCTTTAAATTCCGAACTAGGCAAAATTTTGAAACTGTATTTTCTATTCCTTGTTTCCTGTCTGAAGATTAATTTCCGACTCAGCCAATCACGACATATTTTAGGTATAAGTGTTGTTTTATCAATTAATTCTGAAATGAAGTTCATTTTTTAATTATTTTTCTATTCGCGTTTGCATTTGGAAAAATTGGCTTGCACAAGGTTAAGAAATGCATACGCTTGTACAGAGAAGGAGCTTATATCATTTTACACACAGATTTAGTGCACAACGCATATTTTAACGATCATTATGCTTAGCTGTTTAGAAAATGTATATATACATATATTGCCTTTTGAAATTGAAATTTTATTTTGAGCTAAAATTTTGAGATAGCGGAAATTGGTGATAGTTTGAACCAAAACATATAAGTGTACAGAGTTTCTACGCTTTCAACTGAAGTATCAGTATTTTTATGCAGAAAAACTCGATTTATATAATCGAGCGATTGCAGAAAAAGATTTTTTTTGCTTTGTAAAAAACAACAAGTGTTTATCTGATCAAAAATTCAGGGAAAATCCGTAACCTACGCGTATTCTGGTGTTATAAAATTCCTGATTTCACACATTAGCCTTTTAATAGTTTGTCTACTTCGTTTAGCAACTAAAGCATAAAAAATTTCAACTCATTTTGAAACTGAACGTAACTTCTTTTATCAGGGACATCAAGGTTGAAAGCGCTGTGTTTCAGGGCTGGTTCACAGGCTGATTTTCACCACTAACTTTTAATAGTATTCGTTGCCTTATTAAGTTTATATCTTTGAAGAAGGTGAAGAATACTATTAAAATTTAGCGGTATCAACTAGCCCTATGTGGCACAATGTTTGCATCCCTGATTACATTATTTTGCAGTTATATAAGAAAAACGCATACTAGTGTTCAGAAAAAAAGTATTCAAAAATAAGGAACCTGGGCAACCCCTTTTCTAAATAAAATTTTCCGAAACTGTAACCAACAATAAAAGCGCCGAATATTTCTTGCAAGTTTTATTTTTAAAATGCACACCAGCATTTTTATTTAAAGCTTTTTAACTTATCTATTTAATTTGCCTTTGCGCGACCATATATGAGGAGCCCAGAAGCCAAGGGGTACAAGTGACAAAATTTAGATTTCGAGTAAATTGAGTTCAAAGTTAAACATCAATTGTAATTGAATGAATCGAGATATGAAACTTTTGCTTATTTCTTAATGATCTTTGAACTCTTATTTCAATATCTATTTAGGAAAAAAAGTGGAGTAAAATTTGTTTTATATTTTTAACTAAGCAATATTTATCATCATTCGGCACTTGTACCCTTTGGATTCCAAGCAGAAATGAAAACTGCTTGGAAATTAAAGGGTACAAGTGCCAAATGAATACATAAAACAAAAAATATGAAATAAAAAGATAAATTTCTAAAAAATTAAGAACAATGTTGACATAAGTAAATGAAAGGACAATGTTTTGTTTTAATAAAAGCTCTAAAAAGGAAAAATTATGAAATAAAAAAAAATGAATATACGAAAAATTCAAGATGAATGTTGATACGAATGAATGAAATAACAAACTTTTATTGTAAGATAAGACTTAAAATTTAATTATAAGTTTTGAAACATTGAGATTTTCTAGCATTGTCCAACAAAAGTGAAAAGTGAATATAATTTCAGTTTGTCTGAACTCGGATTGCCCTGATACATGAAATTATAGGAGATTATTTACTCTTATAACTGCACGAACCCTATTTCAAATAAGGTTTCAAGCATGATTAGTTTATTTACAGGGACAGTCAAAAGTTTCTCGTTTCATTACGGACTGTGGAGAAAAATCATTTCAGATGAATTTTAAAGGTGTTACAATTTGTCAAACATATTAAAATTTATATGCATCTACGAAGCTCATTAAAATGTGCATTCTGTAAAATATGTGGTGAAAAGAAAAGCTAATATTCATTTACAGGGCCACACAAAATATTTCATTTACATAATGGTAAAGTGGAAATTGTTTGCGACATATTTTAATTATATTAAACTTTTCATATATAATAGACTTTATATCCATCGAAGATATTTATTATAAGTTATTTTGCGCATAGTATGAAGTGCACAGCATTTACAGGGACATACAAAAGATTTCAAATAGTATATTCTATCCAAAATACTGTATATTATCGATATGGTTGACAAATGGATGAAATGCCTTCTTTATTATCACATGCGCTTTTTAAGTTTCACTAAATTTATGTATATTGTAATATGCATGGTATGTATAAATGCTATAGTTGATATACACAACTACACAAAAGATCTGATAAAGGATACTGAATATGAGTGTAATTTACTTAAAATTTGTTTTTAAATGATTTACGTATTTTTATGCTGAATTGCATTCAGTTTACTCAGAAATGTTTGTAGAATATAGATAAAATGATATATTTTATCTATATTCTACTATATTCTACAGGGCAACGCACAGAATGACATACATGGTCATCTATGGATGGTAATTTCCTGAAATAGGATTTCAGTAGTCTTAAGAGTGTTTTAGATTGAATTAAATTTTAGCTAAATACTGGCGTATAATAAAGGTTCCAGGTAAATTCTAGGGATAAAAAAAAGTATACAAGTATGTTTCCATCTATTAGTATAAACTGCTGAAAGAGAAATTTCCAACTGTTACGCGCTTTCTTCCTAAATTAATTTTTTTCATTTTACAGTACATATATCATCAGACAGATCAAACACAGGGTGTTCAAAAGTATTAAAATGCATATTTAGTGTTTCACAATCTATGCTTAATGTTTGATTTTTCTTACTTGCTAACAGTTGGCATTTATTTAATGCAATATTAAATGAATTAAAAAACAAATTCTAAAAAGAAAAAAACACTGACGAAAAACATTTTGAAAAACGACATACAACTCCATTTCATAACATTTAAACGCCACACGGAGTAAATAATCTTAAATTGTGATTGGTACAAATTGGCATGCAATCGTATTTTTGTACCAATCGCCGTTTAAAAACGATCAAATTTCTCGGGCCTTTTCAATGTCATGAACTGCGTTGTACGTCTATGATCGCCCTGCAGCTATATAGATGTCAACGGATACAACTGCACTTATACCCTTGGCCTCCACGCGTTTCACAGTTTCGGGAAAGAGGTTAAGTAACAGACCCCTAAAACTCAGTACATAATTAAAAAATCACTCTTAACTCTTTACCTACAAATAAATAGACTTATTTCCAGATAGCCTGTGCACTTAACTCAATTTTTTCAATTTTGTCACTTATACCCCTTGGCTTCTGGGGTCCTCATATATTACAGACCTTTTATTAAAAAAAATCTGGTTCAAATAGAATCATACATATTCCATAGCACTCAAATTGACTGCTGCTGCGGCGCTTTTAGTGTTCGATAAATTCTTCATTTGACGAACAGTGTTGCCAGTGGGCTACACTGCTAGATTGGTGCAACTTTTTTGGAATTGTAAAATTCATCTTATTTAATGGTATATTAATTAAAGCGAAAAAAAAGAGGAATTTTACCATGTCAGAGAAGTGGTGTTAATCAAGAAGTCTGTACTTAAAAAAAAAAAAAAAAAAGGAAACCACTAGCAACACTGGTGACAAAATGATAACAACGATCAATAACCCTTTCCGGCGCGGACAAATTCTGTTAGTAAAAGGCGAAATCATGGACTGGCACCGGAATTTACAAGCGACTTTTAACTAAATCAAGACCTCCTTAATTTAAGATTTATTGTAAAAACAAGATTTTATTAAAAATGTTATTGGTGCCAATTGCACGTTTGGAATTAAAATTAGATGTGTCCAGACCGGACACACTGCGCCGGAAAGGGTTAAATAAATTTGTCATTCATAAAACGATGTTATTTAATATACCATAATAATTATCTTTGTTAAAAATATATTTCACTTGCATACAAGAGCATTAATGTTTTGATATTGTTTAGTCTTTTATAAAGAAGCAATATTATGTAGTTATACTCTGTAGTTTATGACATCGTTCTGGCACAAATCCATGAAACAGGAATAAAATATTTATGCTGCTTCCTTTATGTGACATAAATACTTGATTTTATTAAAAATTTTAAGCCACATATCCATAAGTCGGAATTTATCTTGAAATTTATTCTGGTTCTCTGAAGTCGAATTGGGCCATACTTTTTCTCCTTGAATGCAACTTTCAATTTCATCTGAAATTTCAAGATTCTCTTACATTTAAACATTTTTTGAATAAACGTCACGTTTTATGTTTCTATATTTAAATTTTAGCTCTGCATAAAATGAAATACATTGTTTAGATATGTGGTGTAATTACTGAATATTTGTGAAAAAATTAATGAATAAATTTAAATCTGATTTTAAATTAATTCAGAAAATGTTTTAAAAATCTTCAAAGCATATGTTTACCAAGAAAATTGCTGCAATTGCTTAACTCCTTGAAGGGCAATGAAATAAAATATATCTCACTTCATTTTAATTGCGAAATGTCACATTGACACCAGAATTTTGAAATGAAGATTTTAATTTTATCAAGTATGTGAAGAAAAGCTTTGATCTATTTTGAATCAAACCTGTTTTTAAATTTTGGTGTCCATCAGTCATTTCAGCATTTTAAGAAAGGAAGTGTTTTGCCCCTCAAAGGGTTAAGCTTTGATATATTAACCTTATTTTGAGAATACCGTTAGCAAATTATATCTAAACTCATGTCTAAAAAATCACTGAATCGCAATTTTGTGACTTGATTTAAAATTAAAATAGATCTGAATGAAACAGATATATTTAAATATAGCATTAATTAACAGTATTTATACTATATGATCTCTAGTAAGTAATCATTTTTTGAATACCTACCTCAATTACGAAACTGCCCTTAACCCTTAGGTTACGGGGTTGGGACTTATGTCGTCCCAGTGACAATCAATTAAGTGTATTCGAACCACTTTTTGGAAAAAATTCTCTGAGATACACTTACAATTGAAAACTTTCAAAAGATTTCTACTATAATGAAAATCTTTTGTAAATTGTGGTGCGAGTGAATTCATAAATAGTCCCCAGTATTAGCCCGTAATCTAAAGGTTAAAGTCCAGATAGACGTATCATTGAACTCGCGGTGTGTTTCGTGATGCCACACGGTATTTTTCATCTTTAACAGCTTTACTATGAAACTGATGGACATCTTGTATGAGGAAGACATTTCCTTTCATTCAATGCGAACTTCATATTTCCTTAGTCATCTTTGAATCTTCCCATCCTATTGTGAATAAACCTGAGAAGAGTGGAGAAGATAATTTTTCCTGAAAAAGTGTTGAAATATAGCGAAACAAGCATTTGAATGCAGTCTTATTCTTATTCAATCACCCTCAGTTTTCTTGTGATAAGCTCAAGATCATTTTTGTTAGTTTCGCGATAAATGCAAATGAACAGCTTCGAGAAAATCAAGTATAGTACGTATTCTTCCAAAGTCTGTGGTGACTTAAAATTATTGCCCTATTACTTGGGCTGCAGTTAGATTATGCTAAATTCTGCTACTTTTTATGGGAATGGGGTGGATCAAACCACTATTATAAAAAATAATGGTTTGTATGCAAACACTTAACTACTGGACAAAAAATGCAAAACATTTACTATTTATAAAACTTTCTGATGCATTATTTCCCTTACTCTATATCAAAATAGACCTTATAAATTTTCTTGTAAAGGCGATAGATTATAATGGAAATTGATTTTTGTGAGTGAATCGGAAATTCAGTAGGATGTACAAGTTATGCTAAAATTAAAGATTTTTTGTATAATCTCAAATCAGAGATTTAACCAGGGATACGAAACTTGAAGACAAATGAACTCCTTAGAAAAAGCAGCATGGAAATACTTCAAGAACAGAGTTGCGAATTTTCTGGAGATAGCTATAGAGAATTGGTCAACGAGCTTCTAATAGCATAGAAAGCTTTCCGATTCAATAATCATTTAAAATCCATGTTTTGGTCCATCTAGATTATATCTCGAAAAATATCGGAACTGCATCCAGAGAAACTTCCCATCAGGGCATTTCAAGGATGTAAAAATGTTATCATGGTAGATCGAGGCCAAACATGTTGGCCGACTTCTGCTGGATGATCGAAAGGGACCAACCGGACGCCAAATATTCCAGAAAATCATGGAATGTAATTTTCTAATATACATTTTAATACATGTTTCTAAAAAGTCCTTGTTTTCCCTTTAAAAAATATTTTTCTTTGATAAATAAAATTTACTGGTGATCAAAATTTCAAAATTGCATATTTTTATTAACCACCGAAGATTTTTCAAAAATTTTCGAGGATTTTTTGTATAAATTTCGTATGGCACGATAAAGCTTACATTTTGTTAAACAGTGCAGGCTTCGAAGCGGTCTCTATTTAGACTTAATTAAATCTTTTACCACCACCAATTTGTTACGAAAATTTTCATTTTAGATTTTACATTTTAGTATGTCGCAGGAACCCACTTCGTGGTGTACCTTTTTTTTCGCAATTCTTGTAGTCATCCGCCATAGAAATATTAATAAAAATATAGAGGTAGCAAAAAAGTGACCTCTCAGAGGCCTGCCAGTGTAATTTGTCAGCTACTATTTAAAACATAGTTTTTAATTTGCATACAGAGTTTTAGACATTTATCTTACAGAATGAATTTTCGAGTCTTCGCTTCACTTAATATATATATATATATATATATTTACTTAAACAGTGAACTTCATATAAAAAAATGTTGGAGGAAAAATACGTGAGGGTATCGCAAAGTTTCAGTTAAAGGCGAATATGTATTTTATAGTGGCGTGAATAGAACATAAAAATATATTCATTTGCAATTTAACCCTTAATCTACCGACAGTATTTATAAGTACCATTAAAATTTCTTATTATAAAATTCTTTTAATACGTCAATTAGTTGTAATATTGTTTAGAATTAGTTACAGATACATTACTTTATCTTGCTACAAAATCATTATTCGTAACACAAAATAAAAATATTTTTAAAAGGTTCATTTCTTTTGCCTTTGTATCTTTTCAGCTTTCTTAACGCTGAGGAAGGGAGATGGGGATTTTTCAATTCGGAAATGTTTCTATATTTATATTGTAAGAACACCATATTTGTACATTTTATAGTTCTACAAAATACTAAAAAACAATTTAAAATAGAAGATTTGAGTGGGGTTATAAATATTGCACAAAATCCCTGTAAATTCAAATTTAATTAAACCTTCTAAATCCTTCAATCCTTCTAAAATCCTTCAAATTTTTTTGAATGATTATGTAAATCTTTTAATTTATTTTAAACAATTTACGTAAAATGCTTTAGAATGTAAATTTTTCATTAATTCATAATTTGGTAGATAAAGGGTGAAGTAATCAGAATTCTTTGAGCGGAAAAAAATTACAAAGGGTTGTAAAAACAATTCTGGAGAAGATATTCGTCGATGAGTCACGATCGTTCTATGAACACGGCATTATAGAGTTAGTGGAAAGATTGCAAAATTCCATCATTAATGACGGTCAATATATAATTGAAGAGCTCATATCGCTCACCCACAAGAGTAGTTACCGTAATTCCGGGTGTATAAGCCGCGGATCAAACAATTCTTTTTGGACCCAGAAATCTTATTTAATGATTGAAGACAAATATTTACGGCGATTTAACTAGTTATATTTGTTTCTTAAAAAGTTCTGGGTCGAAAAAGAATTGTTTGATCTTATACACCCGAAATTACGGTACACATTTCGCAAAATTTCATTTTGAGTTTCATTCCATTACTGGGTGTGCCATAATTGACCCACTAGCAGTTTCGCCAACCCTATTATATTGGCTGGTGCAATATACACTCGATGATAATTTTGCAGACAATGCAAAGTTATAAAACATTTCAATTTGCAATATTTCAATATAGGGATTGTAAGTTTCTTATTTTTAAAAATTATTTCAAAATAGATGTCAACGTTTACGCTTTTTTTACTCACCACTAAAATTTAACAGTAAATATTATCTAATAACCTGGCGATTAAATAATATAAAAATTTCGGCTAAATTTTAGTGGTAACAAAAAAGCGTAAAAACTGGCAGCTATTGAATAGCAATCTTCGCCTTACTTAATCTTCCTACCCTGAATGGGTCTAATCGACCCATAACTATAATTCGTTTTATACGATTTCAACGAGAACTTTTTTCATAAGGAATGTTAAATAACAGATTCAGCGAAATAAGTCAATTAAATAAATTAAAATGTTCTAAATAACAATTCTGGTGTGAAATGTTTTTATCAAGATTGAGTAAAATTTCAACAGGGTAGGAAGGTTAATTAAAAAAATATATATATATAAATTCTATGGGTAAGTAACACAAAGGAATTGGAATATGTGGTACAGTATCATACAGAAAGTACCTCTTTGAAATTTACGAGTTGGAAATCGCAGGTAATTGAAAATTGTACAGATCTGGTATCGAACAAATGAACTCTAGTTTAATGTGCCAGTCCCTACCAGCTAAGCTATGCTGGATGTTTCAATCCTACACAATTCACTGAGATAATCTATTGGCATCATACATTTCACACGGCATTTTTATTAGTAAATAGAATAGATATCATTTAATAAATTATCCAGCAATATGATACCGATTATAAAATATAATTAATTTGAATTTTTCAATACCCAAAGAAAATTGCTCAGAAATAAATTACTACTATTTCATACCATCCCTAAAACTAAATCAAAATAATTTTTTTCATAAAGCTTATATATTTTTCACAAATGATTTTAATGATTTCGAATATTTCCCAATTATTCTGTGAACAACGTTTCATTAAAAAATATATATCTTTGAAATGAAAATGCTTTGCAAATGGAGGGTGGGTCAGGAAATGTCAAACATAAAAGCAAAAGTGCTGATTAACAATGCCATAATCAACAGATTTGTTTCTCAATGAAGAACTTCACTCATTAATTTTTAATGATCCAATCAGCTTCAAAAGATATTGGAAATATTTTTCTTATTAAAATAATGCCGAATATTTGAGATTACTTTATGAGCAGCTGATTCTTTGATCACGGGCGATTTTTAAGTTTAGAACACTTCTTTTAAAATTCTTCTCTTTTTTAAAATTCACCATTTCTGTCATTTGATTGTACTTTCGTTTTAAAATGAATTTACAAGTTTTTATTTATTTACTTATTTTTTTGAAGGAATTTCTCAATAGTTGCGCTATGTTAAATATAATTAATTTAAAAGAAAAACATTTATTTACTTCCATATTCAGTTGTTCATAAATTTTGGTGACAATCAATCATCTCAACATTTTATCAAGAGAACTCAAATGCCCTTGAAAAGATTAACCCTTCGGACTCCGGAGTATCATACACAAATTTTATTTGGCCAGCACCATTTTTTAAAAAGAAGTTTCCTTCAAGTACACAATTTAAAAAATGCTCTGATTAAATAAGGCAAATTTTATTTTCCTTTATTACTGATGACAAAAACAAATTTTGCAAGGAAAGATGACGTCTTCGCAGCGAAGACAACGGAGTGCCAAGGGTTAAAGATATTATAACGATATTATTCACTCATTAATCAGAAGAAATATGAATGCCGATACGTGTAAACAAGCATGATGAGTAACTATCATCTAAAAATCACTGAATGACATGTTTCACCTACTAACTCTTCATGTGATAAAAATGAACATATTCTATATTCAGTACAAACGGACGCGCCAATAGCTTATCACGGTCCCTTGATATTAATCTTAAATATTCCTAAAATCAACATTGAATTATTTTACTTTTTTAAAGGAAAAAAATTAAACGTACCTAACGTTGAAGACTTGACCTGTCTTGGCGGTGTATGAGTAATCGAATTTGTATGATTTTAAAATTATGAAGTAATATGATTTTTAAATGAAATCTATTAAAACGAAACTAGTGGTGGGGCAGTGTGCACCGATGGTGCTATCCACGCCCTAGTTTGTTTTTAATTTTATATTTTTAAACGAAAATTTATGGAAACTAATGCATGTTAACCCTTTGAGCTCTGATGGTTGAATTTTAACCGCTTAATTGCAATTCCGAAATGTGACAATGATACCGTAATATTCGACCAAATTTATTTGAAAAAGTTTAATGCATTTTTTCCGTGTGTATCCCAAACTAAATATTTTCTTTTCACAATACTGATGCCAATGTGACATTTGGAATTTTGAAGAAATTCACCAGCCAGAGCTCAAAGGGTTTAAAGACATCACTGCCTTCGGAAGTGTATACACTAGGCACTGATATAGCGTCAGTGGTTGTACTGGGTCATTTTATTACCAGTAATATTACAGAATAAATTTTGCTTTGTTTATTCGAGTAACTTTCAATGATAAAATCAAATAAAATTTTTTATATAACAGTGTTGGTACCAAAATAATTCATACCCTCCCGCCTGGAGCTACGCTACTGAAGTTTTTCTATTTTTAAAAGAAAATCTACTAAAACCAACTTAGAGTTGGAGGCAGTGCATTGACTTGAACACTCCAGTCTGTTCTGATTTAATGTTTTTAAAACAAAAGACTGGCTCAACCTAGGCCAGTTAAAATAATCTGAAATAGACCTAAAATCAGTGTTTAATGAATCTATATTTTTAAACGGAAATCTTAGAAAATGAATACAGTACTGGGAGCTCCACTATTTTTAACAGTGTACACACTTCAATTTGTATGAGTTTATGCTTTTAGATGAAAATCTATGCTAATTAAACTACAGGGCGCTCATTGTGCAGTGATTGCTGCTTTAATTTTTGAAGTTTAATGTATTAAATTATCAATTCTGCCAAAATATTCCCGAGAAAAACAAAATAAAACGACCCTCGCACACTTATATGACTCAAATAATATCTCTAACTGTGGAAAATTAAAATTTTTTCCTGTACATGCGCAGAAACTATTTCAAAAAATATTCTAAAGCAGAATTAACCCATTAACACCCGAATTATTTTCTTCGCTAAAATTTAAGTTTTGTATTTCCCAACACTTTTAAAGTCAAATTAACTTTTATCTAAATTTATCGAGGATTCTGTCTCGTGAAAGAAGGTATATATTTATCTTCCTCTTTACTGGTGGGAAAACCGTTTTCTTGCTGTTTTTGTAACCGTCCTCAAACGAGGACGCTGGGCGTTAATGGGTTAAAACGAGAAAGTGTCTTCGAAGTTTAAAAGAGAGAAGTGGAAAGAATGTAAAATTCATGAAAGCACTTTCAGACTTTTTTTGAAGTAGTAAATTCCAGTAGTTTTTAATCCAAAAGACATCCATGCAATCAGGAAAGTCCCAGAAATATGCGAGTACCATAATTTCCGGCATTTAATCCGCGGACCAAACAATTATGTTTGGACGCAGAAATTTTATTTACTAAAATGCAACTTCTTAAATCGCGGTAAATATTTTGTTTCAATTATTAACCCCTTGATTGGCGGTAATACCGGCAAACGAAATCCAAATGCTCAAAACAAAATTTTGTGATTCACAGATTACATGCAAGAGATTACGGCATTTTCTTTTTTATTTGAAAAAGTATGTGGATTTATTTTTTTTAATTGAAAAAAAATGAAAATTATAAAATCAGGATTTAGACTTTTATTGAGACGGTAAATATTAATATAATATGGACTTTAAAACATTCAGTTTTATTTAAAAGGTTACTAAAATGATCAAAAAGAGATATAATAATTAATTTTATTTTAAAATCTTAGTATTTTCAAGCCTTCATCAGGCTCTTCACCAGAGAATATTTTTATGACTAATTTATGTTTATTTATACAAATACATGATTTCGTTTTGTTTTTCAAAACGAAATCATGCGTTAGTAAATCAAAATTTTAAATACTTTCACTTAACAAACACCAACTGAAATAATGTTAAATACGGCAAGTTTAGGTACAGTTTAGGTACACTTTTATTGTACATTTTAGAGACAACATGTATATTTCGGCGACTACATCTACATTTTAGTTACTAAATGTTGCACATCGGTCGACTATCGATTGCTTAGGCCTATAAAGAGATCTGTTTGATGAATAGCTTTTGAAATTACGTTTTTAAGTTTCCTGAATGTTTCTAGTTATAACCATCCAACACTTTAACCGTCTAATTCCCATGGTAGAATCCATTCTTGAAATTTCTTAGATCAGAAAATTTGAATTCGTGGTATAAAATTACAATAATAAACTTCGTATTATTTATAACAAAAATGTCTGTTATTAAGCATAGCAAATATTCCTATTTTAAATTTCTGGTGTGAATTTGGAATATTCGAATTAAAAAATCCGTTAAATTAGAAATACCGTTGGTAGCATATGTGCTATCATAGGCATAAGGGTGAGCACTGCATTTTTGTATCCTCCGTGGCCGAGTAGTTAATCTTTTGCAACCATAGAAGTGCCGAGTTCAACTCTCAGTAAGTCAACACCAGACACGTTCTGGAGTTGCCTGATGTAAAGTTCAGGTGCAGTCTATTTCCTTGTCTTTGCATATATCTTTATTATTATTCCGTCTTTATGTATCGACGAGCGCACACAAGTCAGATGTACGTGTTCAATAAACAAACAAGTAAACACACATTTAACACTGCTGTATATGAAAAAAATTTAGTTTCCTTTTCAAACTATATCTACACAAATTATAATTTTCAAACATGAGCACCACTATTTCCAAACTGTAATATATATCTTATCTAATGACAGAAATTTGCGATTAAAAAAACGAAGATTACTTTTCAGAAATATTGATATCTAAAAGATGAAAGATTTGGAAGCTGTGATAGCAAATTTATGAAGAAAACAACAAAACAAAAAACGCATTTAATTTTTTTTCCTTGTTAGAATCTTGTATATTTTCCAAATAGTAATGAGACTTTGAGAAAGAAGAAATTTGAAAGTTCTTTTTTTATCGATCTACGGGTACGAGTGTTTCATTAAATGAAAATATATTTTTTCACGTAGTAATAAAGTTTTCCAAAAATGGATTTCCAGAAATGAAGAACATAAAAGTAACAACCCTGATTAACAATATCATAAGCGATAATTTTTTGTTCTTTATGAAGTATTTCACTCATTAACTCTTAATGATCCTATCAGCTTCAGAAACTATTGAACACAATGGACTATTTTTTACTAAAATGACTTGGCTCATAATTGAGACCAATTTATGAATGGCCGATTCTTTGATCATAACAAATTTTTTGTTCTTTCAAACAACAGTTTCCTTTCTGAAATTTGACCCTTTTCAAAACTTTTGTCTTTGCTTGTTTCCCCTTTGATCGAACTTTCATTTGAAAGATTTCTGAAGTTATTATTTCCGTTAACGACTTTCTAAAAATTTTTGCATCATTAAATATATTTGGAACTATAGTGTATTTAAATAAAATATGCATATTACGAGCGTTTTTTGTTTCATATATAGGAGTGAATGATGATATTTGACCCATTTTCCTGCTTTTTAGCCCCCGAAATGTTATTTCTTTCGGGGAACAATTAAAGTGTCATCACTAAAAAATTATATTCCGTAATATAAGCCAGCTGTAACAGGAATCAGATGTATTATTCAGTGTTCATACGGGTATTGGAATTTCAAGACCAAGAAATTCTTCGGTACCAGTATTTTCTTATTCAAAATATTTCTTTCAATAAGGGGACATTTTGCGTGGCTGAACTAGGTTCATTTTCTTTTATACAAATATATATGCATATATGTATTGTTATTTCACTTGGAAAATAACGTTACACGTGCGAACAATATTATTACACGGTTAAATACTGATAATCTCGAATGCAATTTTTTAAACTTCTAAGTATAGCAAATCCACTTTTCCACCTTTGTATAGTGAAAGAAAGTACTTTTAAATGGATTTTGTTTGAATCTGCACCTTGAATTATTTTTGGGACATTAATTTTTTTGTAGTTTTTAATGTCATTTTTATAATGATGACCGCTGAAGTACTCCATTTCTATAGAAAACAAAGGCAAAATATTTGGAAAATAGTAGATTACTACATCTTTTTGTAGCAATTTTCTCATACAACTGAAATTTTTTTTTTATTAAAATATGTGATATTTTGAAAAAATATAAATAAAAGGCTTGAATTCCTGTATTGTATTCGCATTATACATACGCTTTAAAACGGTTTAAAATCGCACACCTAATTTGGATAAATTCCTTTTTTACGTTATTAAAACTGCCAATCAGTGTACACCATGAAATGTTATAATTCAATGGCAGAGAAAAATGGGTATTAAAATGACAGTAAAATCTTTTTGTTTGTATTTTTGTTTATTTGAACAATCAGAATTATTCAATCAAATGCCTTGTTGCAGCCTTTGCGCATAACTGTTTTCTTTCACATAGATGAGGGTCACACTGTAAGTGACGACTCAAGCAGAAACTTCTTCTCTAAATAGTATTCAATATGAACATTCAAAGAGGAAGTCCAGTGAGACGTGTTCTGGTTAACTGCTTTCTAAACTTCTAAATGACGATGGTGTAATGTTTTGATAATATCATATTGTTAGGGACGAAATCTCAGCCGAGAAAATAATTGAAAATAAAACAATTTTCTCTTCCTAAGGAATTCCGATTTTTTGGTATCTAAGGGTCGGAGGTCAGGGCAATACCTGATTACCAACGGGAAAAATTCCCATTCGTAGAATTAGAAAGAATTTTTGCCCATATCCTGAACAGTAATTTTGCAAGAATACCACGATTAGAAACGTCTAAAATTTTTACTGATATTTGGTGGTGGACATTTGCCTCTTTGATCTGTGATATACATTTGGATGTAGATAAAATGTAGAAAAAGGGGGTCAAACTGGTCACTTCTTATCCCTATTTCCATATATATAGTAATATTATTTAATCCCGAAATTTATGATGCAAAAAGAGCCTTAGCCGGTGTTGCCCATTTTTTATCCAGAAAAACTGACATACCGATATTCTTAGCAGAAATTATAAATAGTATTTTTTGCTTTAATTAATGACACAAATTTTTTAATTATTTATAATAAAGATTATTCTTTCAAGATTTCAAATCTGAATTTTAAATTTTAAATTAAAAGTAGAAGAAAAACTGTAGATTCTATATGGAAATATATGAATGAGGAGTCATTCACAGAGCCTTAAAAAGGTGAAGCTTTAATTGTAACCAGTTTCGCACTGGCTCATAAAAATTTAATTAGTAAATTTAATTAGAAAATTTCTGCTTATTTAAACGCCTTGATTATGAAGAATTTTAGAGGTAATTATTACAAAAACAGACATTCATTCAGAGTTGCCAGATGGGCTACTTTTTTACAATTCAAATTCTTGATTGGCACCACTTTTTACAAATGATAAAATACGCCTTATTCAATAACATGATAATTAAAGCGAAAACAGGAGGTAATTTACCCTTTCGAAAAAGTGGTGCCAATGACGAAATCTGAATTTTAAAAAAGTAGCCCACTGGCAACACTGCATTCATTTTTAATGACGGAAATTTACTTCGGCGGTAATGAGACCTTACATTTCGATCATATTGCGTCAAGTAAAACAATCTATCAGTGCCAGTGAAAGACTACAACACACAGGTTACTAACAGATTTACTAACAGATTTTGCCCGTGCCGGAAAGGGTTAATTACTTCACCCTAAGTATGAGATTTCCGCGTTTTTGCACAAATCGTAAAGAAATCCGATAGTAAACAATATTTACTCTATCAGAATACTGGTGTACAAAAACGCGGAAATCTACTTTATCCGCAACAAATATAATCTTTAGTATGTGTTTCCTCCTCTTTATTTATAACTCGTATTGGTGAATTCGGGCGTCATTAAATCGTCGGTACCATGTCAAATTATCCAATATGAAAATAATTTTGCTAGTGGGCTATTTTTTTAATTAAGATTTTTTGATTGGTACCACTTTTCTGAAATGGTGATATCCTCTTTTTTCCGTCTTAATTAATATATCCTTAACCCTTTCCGGCACGGGCGAAATCTGTAGTAAAATGAGAAATTATCGACTGACACTGGAATTCACAAACGAATTTTTTAGATAATTTGAAATCCTTAATTTAAGCTTTCATTGTAAACGTAAAATTTTACTAAAATATTATTGGTGCCATTTGCAAGTTTGGAATTAAAATTAAGTATCCCAGACCGGGCACAGTGTGCCGGAAAGGGTTAAGTAAGGTTAAATCTGGCGAATTTATACTATACAAATTATAGGTGTAGTTTCACGATCTCCAGTCGCCACGTGGCGCCTGAAGTTTTCCATTTACCGTCTAATTTTCGGCATCTAAGTCGCTATCCTTGGGCGAATTTTGTGTTTTTTCTTCCGAACGTTTGCCGGAAATCTCATTTTTTCTTCCGATGACTTGAAAATAATCGCATTTTTCGCAATCTTCCTGTAAGAATCACCCTTTTTTTTCCCGATCCTTCAACCAAAATCGTGTTTTTCCCTGTATCCTTTGACGAAAATCACATTTTCAGCGATTCTTATAATTTTTTCCATGTTTCATGACATATATTTCTATTAAACTGCGTTTTATAAATTTTATTGTAAATTAATTTCACATTAACATGTTCCTAATGTTGGCTTTTTACGAGTAGTAAATAATGTTCGATTGTGTTTTCAGTTGATGATTACTTTAACACATAATACTCATTTTTCAACATGCCCTTATAATTTTTTCCATAGGCTTTAAGACGGGTAACCCTGTAATGATCATGGTAACATGTATGCTACTTCAACTTTTCAAATTTCGTGGATTTTTTTAACTCAGTATTCCAAAATCACACTCGAAATATAAAACAGCAATACTTGTTTTATTTAATACAAAAAATAACGTCAGTAAATAAAACAAATTTTACTATTGAAATTTTCTGGTATAAATTTAGATACTCTGAATTAGAAAATTTATAGAACGCATTATATAATGGGAATTAGAGGGTTAACTCATTGTTAAACTGTGTCAAATAATTTTGAAATTTAACAATTTTAATTCTTCTCTGAGAGTAAAAGCGCCCAGACTTTGAATCGAACGTGAAATTCTTATTTCAAATTACAAATGCTTAAAAAATTTCAAATGTTGTATGACATCGCTATCAATCATTGGGATTTTACTAACCCTTTCCGGCACGGCAAAATCTGTTAGTAAAATGAGAAATTATCGACTGACACCGGAATTCATAAACGAATTTTTTAGATATTTTCAATTCCTTAATTTAAGCTTTTATTGTAAAAGCAAAATTTTGCTAAAATATTATTGGTGTCGTTTGGAAGTTTGTAATTAAAATTAGGTATCCCATTCCGGGCACAGTGTGCCGGAAAGGGTTAAATTAATATAGTTAAACTGCTTGCTGGATTATCTGGTTGATAAGGCTATTAATATTTATGAATGTAGGAGTTTTTTGACAACCATTTTTCGAAACAATAATCTTCGTAATCGGTTTCTACAATATTTAAAGAAAAATCATAGCAAAGAGGATTTCGGCAAAATTTTCAATAAGAATATAAAGTGAATAATTGTTATTAGTAAATAGTGGTTGCCTAAAGAGTGATTCATCCGATCTCTGCAGTATGATTCTGAGATTCATTCGATTTCTGGTACGCCACGCGTGAAAAATGTCAATTATATACCACCGCTTGTCAAAAACTTTTTTCTAGCATTATTAATATGATTCATTAAAAAGAGTTATACAGATTTTTTTAGTTTACTAGAAATTATGGTGTTTTTGTTTAGGCTAACAGGGCTTCCACTGTTCCGTTTTTTTGAACTAATATTAAAAAAAATATATCCCGGTAGATTTTTGCAGCATGTTCAACAGAAATGCTGTTTGAGATCAGTTTATAAGAAATTTATAAAGAATTTTTTTTTGAAAACGTGATGATAAATGATTGCATGGAGTCTATAGGCTAGGGTTAATAATTAGCTTATTTAACCCCCTAAAAATTAATTTTTTTAAAACAAAATATACTAAAAATAGCGAGAAAAAAATATTTTTTTTTCATACTGAAATATATAACTTGTGTGATCGAAAAATATCACCCATTTAATAAAACAAACGTTATCATTAAAAACTAATGGTTTTCAAAAGATTTTAGTAACGACCCAAACAAACATTTTTTCGCAAGCAGTGTTCGTCAAAAACTATTAAGGGGTTAATGAGAGAAGCTTTGCAATTATATAAAGCGAAGATTAAAATAAGAAGATCTGGAAATCGTGACAATAAATCACATTCCGACAAAGCAGTTGAGCAGCCTGAGTTACAGTGAGGATGATTTTTATATAAATATTGTGTTTATCTTGATATTTTAAACTTAAACTAAACCATAACAACCAAATTTGCAAACATTGCGAATGCTATTTAAATTGTAATTGCCATATGTTCTGGCATACAGATCATATTTATTATGCACAAATAAATTATAAACATGGAACAATTTAAATATCACGTGGAAAAATCATGTAGGATATATACTAAAGCTTTAATATTATCTGCAACCAATGAATATGTTCGAATTGTTGCGAGGATCACGGTGTTTATTCAATTATGGTGAGAATGTTCATTCAATTATAGTGCTTTAGAAACTAATGTGTTCATGTTAGGAAATTGATGCCTTGCACGATAGATTTCAAAACTAGATAACAGGTACTATGTATGTTAATTTCTGAAGATCTATATTAAACGCCTGATCTCAAAGCGACGTATTTAGCTGCAATTAAGTTTTAGTATGACACAGGAAACAATTGCAAAGCAGTGATGAATTCTTTTAACGTATAACCAAAATTATAGCAATAAAATTAAGGAACCGTATATGTTTTTCTCACAAAAGTGTCTTTGTATAAGGAAGAAATACAAAGAAATAGAAATCATAATAATATTCATTCATAATGCAGTACTAGAAATAAATCATTGTTTACATAGCTGCCAACGGTTACGCTTTTTTGTGTAGCAAAAATTTAGCACTATGTTTTATCTTTTTTAATCTCCATTATCCGCCGATTAACACTAGAACGCCCGGAAGGAGTCGTTGCGACCCCGACCATGTGATTATATTTCAATTCGAGCCAGATTTTTTTTCTTGAAATTAGCTAAATTTAAATCACGGGATTTACGTGAAATAAATCAATTAACTATTTCTGAATAAAAATTCTGGTATGAAATATTAATATCAAAGTTGAGTAAAATTTCCGGGCGTTCTAGTGTTAAATAAAAAAAAAATTTCTATGAAATGTTTGTGTTTCAAAAAAAAGTATAAGAATTATCAGATATAAGTTTATAGCAAAGCTTACAACTTTTTCGTTTTATTATACCGAAAAAAAAAATAAAAAAAAATTGCCATTTTTAATTAGCAGAACACGGCAATTTAATAATTTTAAATTTATTGTGACATTTTTGTCGTACAAAAAAGCGTAATACACAGGCCTCCAAAAGTTAAGATACAACATGTTTTTCGAATCTCACCAGAAAAAATATGTCAGTCAGATTAAACTTCATAGTTAATATGAATGGAAATAGTAAGCTTTAAAAAAACTTATGCAAAAAATACAGCTACCACTTTTATTTTATAGAAAAGAATATGTATTTGTGGATAGGAGACACTTATGGAATTACGAAGCTTGGGTAATTTCGCGAGTAAATTTAGTTGTATTTGAAACATCGTTGTCAGGTTTGTTTGCAACAACCAGAAGAGTCAAGAAATGTCACGAAGAAGTCGTTTGCCTGATAACCCTTTGACCTCTGATGGTTGATTTTTCGACCATTTAATTCCGAAATGTCAGAACGGCACCAGAAAATTCAACCATATTTATTTGAAAAAGGTTTAATACATTTTTTCGTGGATATCGTTAACAGATCTTTTTCTTTGCAAAATACTGGTGCCAATGTGACATTTGGAATTTTAAAGAAATTTACCCACCAGAGGTCAAAGGGTTAAGGTGGCGGGTGGCAGCATGGATGGAAATGGGGTTGTCACAGGCCGATATTGCTAGATGCTCAATGCACCTCGCAGTATAGTCAACGACTCTGGGATCAGTATGAATCCGAAGATTCTGTATCCAGAAGACATGTTCCAGGCCACTAACGTGTTACAATACCTGCAGAAGACCGATTTTAGCTCTTTCGGCCGGAAGGAAAATTCGCACTACTGTGCCGCAACACATTGCAGATCACTTTGCAGCATCAGGGAAAAGAATCTCCGCTACTACAATGCGAAGACGTCTTCACAATGCAGGTCTCTATGCAAGGCGACCAGTTTTGCGTATCCTTCTTAACAGACGACAGAGAAGGGCTTATATTGGGCAAGACAGCATGTTTCCTGTACCAGACAACAGTAGACTTCTGTAATTATCACAGACGAGTTCAGATTCACACTGGAGAGCGTCTTCTGATCTGAAAAGAACAATGCACTCGATACCATAAATCAAATACTGTCGAAACAAGCAGACACAGGAACGGTGGAATCATGATTTGGGCAGGGATCTCACTCGGAGGCCACACTGACTTGCATGTGTTCCAAAGACTCTGACTGGTGCGAGACAGCGTGATGAGATCCTAGATTCATACTGTGTGCCCATATGCCGGTGCTGTTGGTAATGATTTTGTTCTAATGAATGATAATGCGAGACCACACCGAGCTGTGGTTCTTGAGGATTACCTTGATGATCACGGTTTGGAGAGAATGGAATGGCCAGCTCACTCTCCAGACTTGAATCCGATAGATCTGGGACTATCTTGGAAGACAGGTTGCGGTTTTAAGTCCTCCTCCATAGTCATTAAATGAGCTGGGACAAGGCTTACTCCATGTCAGGTCAGCGCTACCTATTTCGGCGTCCAGAAATTTAATTGAGAGCATGGAAAGTCGATGTCGCCAATGCATTCATGTCCGGGGTTGACATATTACGTATTAGAACCAGTTTTTAAATGTTTCTGTTACATTTTACTGCATAATACTGCGATGTACTGATTTCTCTAATAATAGAATTTTCTACCATGAGTAATTTTTTGTTGTAATTTTATTTAGACGTTTAACTTAAGTAAATTTCTATGTCTCATTTAATAAATAACAGTTTAGCCTGCATTTCTTCCAAATTTTTTGTTTCTATATTCATTCATTTGCAAATTAGACGCAAAAAACCGGATGTACCTTAACATTTGGAGGCCAGTGTATGTTGACAGATATGATTTTTACCATAGATACCAACATTACTTAACTCTTTGCACTCAAAATGCAGGGCTGCCACAGGCGACTATTTTTAATTCATACTGGCACCAGTTTTTTCAAAAGAAATCAGTAACAGACACTCTGACAAAATCTGTAACAAAAATATCCTTTTAAGTTTTTATTAGAAAAATATTGGTGCGAACAAAATATAAAAATAGTCGCCTGTTGCAGCCCTGAAAAGGTGACTCTCACTCACCACTAGTGTTGTCAGGTGTCCCTCGTAAATTGGAACGCCAAATGATTTGGTCACCACTAATATATTACAGTTTATTTTGCCATTTTTTATCACAGATTGTTAGGCCATTAAATAAGGCGAAGAAAATTAGTTTAAAATGCTGGTGCCCAGAGCATTTAAAGCAACCATTTGCAAAGAATACTAGTGATCACATAGAATCACCTCTAGAGTGCAAAGATTAATTATTCCTATACAGGGTGTTTCGCTACCAGACCGACAAACTTTGAGGGATGATAGTAGACATGAAGACAATCATTATTAAATAGGAAACCACGGGGCGCAAACGTTTTCTGTAGGAGCTAGGGGGCCATTAAATTTTAAGGTCCAAAACTTCAAACGATGATAAAAAACGGAAAAAAGGGTCGATTCGTTTGCGGTTTTCACAAAAATCAGTCTGTATATCAAGATTTCTTTAGAAAAAATTTAAAGGATACGTTCTAAAATTGTCTACAGAGGGCGCTTTAGACTTTAGAGTAACGAACAACTACTTTATACCATTATTTAGTGCATGGGGTTGCAATTATTCTAAAGTTTAGAAATTAACTTAAATTTTAAGCCCAAAATCGGAAACATTGGCATCGGGTAACTAACGAAAATTGAACTGTGAACAGAGGGGGGGGGGATTTTAAACGCTCATAAACACTGGACAAACAAAGCGATTTTATTGCGGTTAGCGTGTAGGTCATTCCTTTGGTAATTATTTTATTCAAAATGACGTACAGATTTGGTGTCTTGATTTTTTTCATAGAGGGCGCTTCCGACCATCTCCGACATTTCAATAGCATTACTTGTGGGTCTTTTACTACCAGACCAACATACTTCCAGGATGTGTTAGGGATACAAAGACGACTCGGAATCACATAGGAATGTAACGTTGGAAATGCCTTTTTTGCGAAGATTGCGAATTTATTTAAAGGAAGCAGATAAAAAAAGCAACAGAAACAGCAGAGAAAGAGCAACACCTTAATGTGACAGAAAACATTTTATTTAAAGGTTTTACTAGAAAAGGTGTTCGAAATTACAACCAGAAGTAGTCCGGCAAGTTTGACAGCGACGGTAGATGGCGTTGAGGTTTCCTTGCGGTAGATGGCGCTAAACGGTAATGCGTGTGAACAGCAATCACTTTGAAGTGATCATTCGTGTACTGGTTCCAAAGGTAGCAGAATGAATTATTTGAACGATGAACAGCACGATGGGGCTCCTCCACATTTTACCAATGACGTTCGCCGACACTTCGAAGTAACTCATGGACAGCGGTGGATAAGTCGTGGTAGCTAGGTTCATTGGCCTGCCAGATCACCGGACCTATCATGTATCGATTTCTGCTGGGATCAAATGAAAAGTTGGGTGTATGAGATTCCCGCAATATCAGCTGAAGGCCTCGCAGCTGGTATTTCTGTAGCTGCCAGAAAGTTATCAGAGATGCCAGGAATCTTTCAAAGCGTGCGGAATTCCATGCGACGCCGCTGTCAAGCATGTCGGACTACTTCTGGTCGTAATTTCGAACACTTTTTGTTGTAAAACATTAAAATAAACTACTTCAGAGTTCGCACAACTCTACCACTAAATTTTCACAGTATTTTCAATCTATTTCACTGCAGAAAACTGTAGCAAAAATTGCGAATCGAGGCGGTGGTTGCGAATTCTGTTTCTTAAAAAATAAATATTAATTTTCTTATCATTAATAGTGGTGCCAGAGTTCTCACAAAATATAAGGAGTGTACAAATCCTGTACTTTCTGTCACATTAACGTGTTGCTCTTTCTCTGCTGTTTCTGTTGCTCTTTTCTCTGCTTCCTTTAACCGTAACAGAAAAGGCATTTTCAACGTTACCTTCCTATATGATTACGAATTGTCTTTGCATCCCTAACACTTCCTGGAAGTATGTTGGTCTAGTAATAAAACACTCATAAGTAATGTCATCGAAATGTCGGAGATGTGTCGGAAGCACCCTCTATGAAAAAATCAGGACACCAAAGCCGTACATCATTTTGAATAAAATAATTACCAAGGAAATGACCTACACGCTAACCGCAATAATATCGATTTGTTTGTCCAATGTTTATGAGCGTTTAAAATCCTCCCCCTCTGTTCACAGTTCAATTTTCGTAAGTTACCTGATGCCAAAGTTTCCGATTTTGGGCTTAAAATTTAAGTTAAATTCTAAACTTTAGAATAATTGCAACCCCATGCACTAAATTACGGTAAAAAGTAGTTGTTCGTTACTCTAAAGCCTAAAGCGCCCTCTATCGAAAATTTTAGAAAGTAACCTTTAATTTTTTTTTCTAAAGAAATCGTGATATAACGAATGATTTTAGTGAAAACCGAAAACGAATCGACCCCTTTTCCGTTTTTTATCATCGATTGAAGTTTTGGACCCTAAAATTTAATGGCCCCAAGCTCCTACAGAAAACGTTTGCGCCTTATGGTTTCCCATTTAATAATGTTTGTTTTCATGTCTACTATCATCCCTCAAAGTTTGCCGGTCTGGTAGCGAAACACCCTGTATATGATCCAATATTACCATGTTTTCAACCGGAAATTTTTTTTGATAATCATTTAAAAACAAAATCTAAAATGCACCTCACAGCAATAAGACGAATTTCTGGTTCGAAATATGTCTCTCATGGATTAGACTTCGGAATAATTAACCCCTTGAGAGACAAGCAATAATGTCTGTGTAATACTGAATTCTCATCGAAAAAATTGAAAAATTTTATTTTAAAATAAGGTAAAACAATTTTTCAATGTTTTGCCAACAAAGTTAAAAATATAGAATTTCATTAAAAGTTTCTGGTGCTAATCTCGTTAAGTTAGATGGGATATTGCCCCTCAAGGGATTGAAATATGTTTGCATTTACAGGGTGATTTCAATTAAAGTATCCATGTTTGCGACGCCCTAGCGAGAGAAGTAGTGCATGAAATGTCTTCATATTTGGAAGATATACATATCAGAATATGGGAAATTGAATGGTGCAAAAAAAAAAATTTTAGTTCAAACAAAAGCCACCAGGGGACAAAAAAGGCGCTGCGATCAGTTTCAGATAAGAAAATTGTAACATGACTTAGGATGTAAACATCTTGGTGCCAATGTGCCCATTTCCACCACTAAATTTTAAAAGTATTATCCGTTTAAATTTATTTGAATACATTTCGGTATTTTTATCAGTATTCTCATTAGACGAAGAACATTAAATATGTAGTGATGGGAATTGTACTTAACATTGTGTGGTACCACGTGGTTATAATATCGTAATTAACATAATTTTAAATTTCTTTACTCGAACCATGCTAAATATGTGAGAATTTGAATATTCCGATACTCAGCTAGGTAGCATAATTTGTATGTAAATGTTTTTTTTTTAAAAATATTTATTACCGACGTCTTCTGTGTTTATTTGTTTGCGCGCGCAGTACCTGAGAAAAAAATGTGCATTAGAGGCGGGCTAAAAGACCGTCGTAATAGATAAAAAGGAAGGCGAATATGTTTGAAATATTCTGAGACCGCCACGATGGTTCTCTCAATTCCTGAGCGTGCTTTGCTGCTGAAGCTTTTTTACCAAAATAACAGTAATGCTGCCAAATCGCTTCGGCTGTACCGACTGCAGTAATCTTTGCGTACGGGTCCAATGATACCACGTGCTCTGCGACGAATGATTAAACGCTTTAAGAAAACTGGCAGCTTTGCAGTTCAAACAGGCCGAGGACGAAGAAAAAAGATACCGCAGGTGATGGAGGACGTCGCAACCGCTGTTGTAGAGCAGGCGAGTACAAACACAGCTGGAGCCTAAAGTGTTCGAGCTGTATCCAGGCAATTGAATTTGCCATACACTACCGTATGGAGGTGCATGTGCAAAGCACTCAAGGCCTATCCATATAAGATTCGTCGTTTCCAAGAATTAAAACCTGTCGATAACGATCTTCGTAAAATGTTCGCTTTGACGTTCTTGGCAAAGATGGAGGTGGATCAAAATTGGCCGTGGAACAACCTATGGACCGATGAGGCTCATTTTTACATGTATGGAACATTAAATGCACAAAACTGTCGTATCTGGTCTACTGAGAGTCCTCACCATATCAAACAAATACCCCTACATTCTCCGCATGTTACTGTGTGGATCGGTTTCACTGCAACCTTTATGATTGGCCATTTTTCTTTGAGGAAATCACTTCTCAGGGACCAAAAGCCTGTATCGTAAATGCAGCATGTTATCGGGACATGTTTCAAAGTGTTGTCATCCCAGAACTCCAGCAACGTGCACTGTTAAAAATATCCCTGTAAAATTACGGGCAGAGACCGGCAGCAGAGATTCCAGCCATACACCGTAAAAAAAAATTCCATGCCCATCATTTTATGCAGCCCGTAATTTTACGGGGCTAAGTAATACGGCATTAACTGTATAATTACGGTCCTTAAATGTTATTTTATGGTTTGCCTTTTTACGGTCAAGGCGTGAAAAATACTGTAAATTAACAGTGCGTGATCGTATATGTTTAACCATAATCTTACGGTCCATGAATGTAATTTTATGGTCTGTGCTATTACGGTTAGGGCGTAAAAAAGACCAATTTAACAGTGAGTGATCGTATATGTTTAACCATAATCTTACGGTCTTGGCACATAATTTGATGATATGTTAGCATGCATTTAATGGACTGGCCATTTATTTACAAAAAAAACATTCTTGGTAAAAGCAGCATGACTTTACAGCAGGAAATTTCACATGAAAATGAGCTTACATAATAAGAGTTCAACCAAATATTTTAAAATATTGGAGGAATGTTATAATAGAAGTTCATTTACACTTTATAAAAGCCTTCGAGCATTTTTTTTCTTTTTTAAACCATATATAATTGGGCAGTTTAACAGTAAAATATAAAAGTCATTCATTGTGAATTTATAGATTTAATTTTTATTTAATTTTAAATTTAAAGCAATGTAATTTGATAAACTTGTCAGACATGGTTATTATGAAAAAGAAGCAAGGGATAACTTACATTTCTGTAACAACTTAAAGGTGCATAATTTTAAAATACTGCACACTACTGTTCAAAATATACTGTGTTCTCAACACAAGTGAACATTTATTCATGGATGTTTTGTATTTCAGGCATCCAGCTAAAATGTTCGTATCAAAAGTTCATAAGAAGCACACACTTCTAATAATCCAAGAGCTGACAGTTCAAAAACATATATTATCGAGCACAAGAAAAAAATCCTTTATTTTATCGAAGAGAAGTACTGTTGAAAATATGACCCTTTTAATGCATCGTCACTCCACCACTTTTATAGAAAACTATTACTTAACCATATTATGGCGCATTCTCATGGATCAAAATATATTCTATAAAAGTGGGGGAGTGACGATGCAGCAAAAAAGGTCAAATTTTTAGCAGTTTAATAGGGGAATGGAATGATCCATGTCTGCCAGAATTGAAAAGGTGCATAAGCCAAAAATTAATATTAGAGGTTTACTCAAAGGTTTAACATTGGGTTTGCCATATGAAAACATGGAAAACTGGGAGCAATAAAACACAATAATAAATCTACGAATGAGCCACTAGTGGCATTAATTTTTGGCTTATGCACCTCCTATTTCCAGCAGGCATGGATCATTTCATTCCCCTATTACCATTCTTCCATAAAATAAAGGTTTTTTTCCTTGTGCTCGATAACATAGGTTTTACTGCTGTCGGCTCTTGGACTATAAAATACACAAGAGTTGTTGAAAACATTTTCTGATTATTAAGCAAAGAGTCATTCAATTAACCCAATATAACAAAAATAAATAGAAAATAAGCATATCAAAATCAGAAATGATTCACTTAGTGTTTTCAAAATGAGTTATTTTCCATAATCAACAGACATGTAGTCAAATGTTACTTTGTATTTTATTTTGAACATAATAAAAATCTAAAAAACAGCCCTTTCAATACATTTGTGTTGTGGAAAAAGCTTCATTGCAAAACTTAATTTTACACATTGATTAGAATATTTTCATTAATACTGTGAATATTGATTCTGAGAAAAGTATGCCTAATTTTTAGAATCAAAACAATTTCAAATGTATTTCAAGCTATTTAGAAAACTTAAAAAGAAATTTGAAATAATAAAACAAATCTTTATAATAGTTTGCAGTTCTATATAGCATAAATCTGAGATATTTCTAAAATATAAATTTATTCTTGTTTTATGGGTGTTTTAGGGATTTTGTAATTACTGTTAATTCAACAGTAAATAATACTGTTTGTTGTGAGTCAATTTTAAATTTCAAAATTGACCAAGCTCACTTGAAAATAAATAATGTAGCATTCAATTTAAATTCAGATTTTTTTTAACCAAATGTTAGCAAATTTCCTGAAATTTCATTAAAAAAAATTAAGCATCTACATACTTCTAACATGATTAAAATAAAATGCAATGTGCTACATTTTATAATAATACAAATGATATTAAATATTTCTTTTGTTCAATTGTAACCTTAATGTGATGCTGGCTATACTATGCAAGTAAGATATTGCAAAGTATTTTAAACAATTCATTAAAAAAAGTACAATAGTTTTTTTAAGGGACAAAAAATGTTCACCATCAATAAAAGTGACAAATTATTATACTATTATCAAAATCATTAGACATAAATGCTTCAATTAAAATATACTTTAATACAGTCAGTTATTTGCAATAAGTTATCAATGCGTGCTTATAATATATATATATATTGGTGTCTATGTGTCATTTAGTAAAATTAGACAACAATTACCAATTCATATTTGGGAAGCCAATACTGCAGTTAAAAATCCCCATTTCTTTTCCTAAATGAATTCCCTTACCTTGCATCACATCATTTTGTTAATATTATACTATCATAATGCATTTTTTGAGTAGATTAACTGGCCATTTGACCAGTAAAAATTAGACAGTTGCATTTTCTCTGACATTTTCCTACCTTATTATAAATTCTATAACTTTTAGTACCTTTCATATTAATTGCCCATTTTTTTAAATTTATGCTGAATTCTCTGACTTTAGGAACTGAAATTGGAACTTAAGATTAAATGAATAATCTGCTTACAATAACTACAAAAATTTATCAATAAACATAAATTTTATTTTTATGAATTTACAATTAACAACTGAATACATATAAAATATAAAAACAAGTCACTTAAAAATCATCACACATATAACATTTTCATGAGATCTGGCTTTTCGATCCATTTTCTGGATTGATTCCAAAGAAAGCCCTATTAAAAATACAAAACATACATATTAAAAATAATTATGCAAGTACAAAAAAGTAATTTTGTTCTAACACATAATTAAATCAGTAAGATTTAAACATTTTCTATTAATATGACATCTTGAATTAGATTTCTTCCCTGTTTAATGTTTCAATATATTTTATTATATATTAGAATGGCTTAAGGCCCCACATTAGGCACAGAAAAAGACCCGGATGATAATGTAAAGTCTATGGGAGCGTTCTTTTCAAATATCTTGCTCAAATTTTAATATTTATACATGATTTTTTTGCATGAGATAGCTGAGTACGATCCAAAACTGCCCTAGTTTTAACTTTTTCGATTTTGCTTTTATATTTTTTATATTACGATAGTTTCAATTTCAGAACCAGTTTCGAAAGTTAAAGTAATTTAAAAAAAAAAATCAAACTAAAACTGAAAAAGTAAAAACTAGGTCAGTTGTGGATTGCCCTCAGCTATCTTGTGCAAAAAAATCATGTAAAAATATTAAAATTTGAGCGAAATATTTGAAAAAAAAAAAACACCCCCATAGACTTTACATTATCATCCGGGTCTTTTTCTGTGCCTAATGTCGAGCCTTAATATTGTGAAACGTTTCACATGAACATTTCTCATTATTAATCCATTCTTAATGTATATTTGAAAAATATTTTTTCATAGTCTGACTTAATCATCCCTTTATAAATTTTTAAATAATTAAAGAAATGATGAACGGTAGTACCTTGCATTTTCATCAACATCTGTTAATTTTTTTCACTATTAATAACCACGTGTTCAAAAATTAATACTTTACTGTTTTCACAAGCTTGTTTCTTTATTGATAATGGAAACTCATTTATATATTTTCAAGAACACAAAAAACTTATAAATAAAATTTTATTCTTTAACTTTTTGTGAAACTATAAATTTTTTATGGGGAAAAACATATGTATAATTCAAAAAATATTAAAAAAATTTAGTGTTCTGGGAATTTCAAATATGCATAAATTTAAAAAATTCCACTTTGTAAATATTTTCTGATGTTTACAAATAAAAGGTACCAAAAATTAAAAAAAAAAAAATCTGTACCTTCTCTTTGTAAAACATCAAACAATATTTACAATTTTTTAAAAATCACAGATTTGAAAAGGCCAAAACAATTAAAATACAAAAAAATTAAAATCCAGTGTATATAATCAAATGTAGTCTCATGCATCTTAAAAAAGCATGTTCAAAGTTTCTTCACAAGCTTCCTTTTATAAATTAAGACTATTCTTATAGAAGCTCTAGTTCACACATTTTTAAATTTATTCAATGTAAATATGTGTAAAATCTACTTTCTCTCTAAATGGAACAGCTAATTATTCCAAAATAAAATATATGAATAAGCTGTATATATACATATTTTCATGCCAAATTCAAATAATTTTCTATCATGCACTTGGTCATAGTTGCAAAATAAAATTTTATTTTTTTATAGAGCTTAAAAAGATAAATAGCTTGATAAAGAATTATGACATAAAAATATATTTAATTCTAAAAAAAAAAAAAAAAAAAAAAAAAAAAAGGGGGTCCAGTTGAATGCATATTACAGTAGTCTTTAAATTCGACACTTCAAAAATTCAGTATCTTAGGAAATCTGCGTGCATTTCAAAATGTAAACAATGAAATCGGCAATTAAAAAGTATTCTTCCAAAAAGTAGTTATTGAAAATAAGATCATTTTTAACACAAACTGATAGGAAAACAGAGCAAAACTTCATTATTTAGACAAATAATTTACTGCCCATAACCAAATATGAATTCCAATATTTTTGAACAGCCCTGTATTTGATCTCTGTTGATATGCATACTATATAATGAGGAAATTTAATTTAGCAAGAAATTGTCTAACAGGTTAAAATTTCTCTTTCAGCAATTTATGCTAATAGATGGAAAAGATACTTTAATACTTTTGTTCAACCATGTAGTTTACTTAGTACCTTTATTACACACCATATTTAGCTAAAATTTAATCCAAACTAAAACACTCCTAAAAGTACTAAAATAACCCTTTTCAGAAATTATTATCCATAGGCAACCATGTATCAAATTATTTGCATGACCTTGTATATATTTACCTATTTTCTAGAAAAAATTTCTTGGTACACTGATTATTTTTAATGTAAAAATGCATAACTTATTTTAAAAACACCTTTAAATAATTCACGCTCACATTCAGTAAGCTTTATGAGCTATTTTGTATAGCCCTGTATATCAAATATAGCATTTATACACCATATAATATGGATAAATTTAGTTTAACTTAAAAGCGCATATCATAAAAGATAAATGCATTTCATCCATCCATCAGCCATTTAAATAAGATACAGAATACTTCAGATAGAATATTCTATTTTAAAATGTTATGTATGTCTTTCTAAATGCCATGCACTTTGTATTATGCATGAAATAACTTATATTAAGCCTCAGTAAGATATATAAATTTTATTATATTTGAAATAGTTCAATATAATAAAAATATGTCACATACAATTCCTCTCCCCTTTACCCATTATGTAATGGAATTGTTTTGGGCGGCCCTGTAAATGAATAACTATTTTCACCACACATTTAACATAATGCATATTTTAGTGCACTTGGTAAATGATAAATTTTAATGTTTGACAGGGTGTAACATACTTAAAATTTATTTGAAACATTTTTTCCCCATCAGACATAATGTAGAGGAAAACTTTTCACTGTGGATGTAAATAAACAAATCATGCTAGAAACTTCATTTAAAAATAGTAGGGGTGCACAACCTTCTCAAGAGACGGGCCACTTACAAATATGAAAGGTCGTCGAGGGCCACAGCAATAACATGGAGATATTTTGATGAGGTTATCTGTGGCCTATAATCTGATAAATATGGTTTCAGAGGAAAGTGGGGAAGTTATTCCTTTAAGTTCATTACCCCAATCAAAAAATCCAATTCAATCTGTAAGGATGCATCAGCAGTTTTTATGTTTGTATATATAACACATACAGCAAGGATTATTTTCTAGATGTAATGGTATTCCTCGGTTTTATTCAGGAGAGTAAATTTTGTTTTATTAAAATTGCTAAAAAAAACAAAAGTGGTTGGTGCCGAAAAAAATGTGAATTTTATCAATGAAGGAGAAGGAAGTAGATGATCAACGAAGTTCCGATTTTTCTGCACCTGATCAACGAAATTTGCAATTTATTGACGCTTGATTGACCAAATTTGCACTTTTTACGAAATCAATCAATCTAACTTTTACGAAACTCATCGACGATATTCACAAATTTTACAAAGCCGATCGATGAAAATCTCGATTTTTACAAACCTGATCGATGTAATTGTTTGCAAATTTTCCTCACATGCTCAATAAAATTTGCAATCTTCTCACTCTTGATCGACGTAATTTGAGATTTTTTTCCTTGCCTGATCAACAAAATTCTCGATTTTTACAAAGCCAATCAATGAAATTCACGAAGTTTAGAAATCTGATTGACAAAATTCATGATTTCTAATTGCCTGATCGACGAAATGCACGCTTTTTTCGAGCTTGTCAACAAAATTGACGATTTTCTGAGTCTGGTCGAAAAAACTCGCGATTTTTCTGACTCTGATGGACGAAACTCGCGATTTTTCCGACATTGATGGACGTAATTCACCATTTTCTGAATCCAATCAAAAAATTTTTTAGATTTTTATGAAGCTAATAGAGAAAAATCATGATTTTTATGAAAAACATTGAGAAAATTTACGATTTTTCTGCCCCCGATCAACAAAATTTGCGATTTTTACTGAGCCGATCGCTGAAATTTGTGATTTTTGTATAACTGATCGACGAAATTCACGATTCTTCCTCGCAAGACCGATAAAATTCACATTCCTTCAGGACCAGATTGATGAAATGCATGATTTTTCTGTACCTTATCAACAAAATTCGCTATTTTTATGAGCCTTATCGACTAAATTTATGATTATTATAAATCCGATTGACAAAATTTGAGAATTTTACGAAAGTCATCGATGAAATTCTCAGTTTCTACAAAGTCGATTGGGGAAATTCACGATTTTATTTGAGCCTGATTGACAAAATTTTCGATATTCCTCTGTCTGACCAACGAAATTTGCAATTTTTCGTGACCCCGTTGACTAAAAATAGTGATTTTTCCATGTCCGATCGTCGACATTTACGTTTTTTCGGCGATAATTGACGAAATAAGTATTTTTCTGCGCCCAAGCAACTAAATTCGCAACCTTGAACTAATTTTGATGAATTCTGCCCTTTTTTATGCAACAAGATGGAAGTCATGAATTTTTTCTCTTGATAAATCGAAACTCACGATTGTTTCGCAGCCGATGTAGAAATTTTTAATTTTTCTTTACATCATCGCATTGCATTTTCCCCATGCCTTATCAACTAAATTTGCAATGTTTTTGTTCCCGATCGACAAAATTCATGACTTTTTTTGAGCCGGTTCAACGAAATTTGTGTATTTTTCACGCGATAATCCGAGAAAAGAAAACATGAGATTTTTCCGCAGCCGATAAATTTAATGCAGGTTATTACCTATGCTGACGATTTTTTCTTACTCGATCAATTGAATGTGCGACTTTTCGCATTCGATCCGCGATCGGCAAAATTCGCGTTTTTTCAGTGCCTGATCGACAAAACTTGCAATTTTTTTTCGTGCCTGACGACGAAATATGCTATTTTTTCCGAGCCTTATGGACAAAATCAGCAATTTTTACGAGCCTCACCAACGAAATTCGCTATTTTTCTGCAATTGATCAATGAAATTGATGATTTTTCTGTGCTCAATCACCAAAACTTGAGATTCTTGAGTGACTGACGAAATTTTGTATTTTACCGCGGCAATTTAACGAAATTTAGGATTTTTTTCTGCGACCTATGCACAAAAATTGCAATTTTTTCCAGTTGTAAATTGATGAAGTTCGCGGGTCACACGTTAACCCATCGAGGGCCAATTTTGGCCTGCAGGCCACATGTTGTGCATCCCTAAAAATAGGGTTAGTCTTAGTGCTAGGGTAAACATTAATAAATTTTTAAAAATTTTAGGATAATATGAACATATTTATGAGAGTTAGAGCGAGGAAAATTGGACAGACAAACCAAAATCGCAAACAATTTTCAATTTTGTTCGAAAGTGTTAAAAAGAAGAAGTTGGAAAAAAAAAAAACAATCAAAATTTACAAAACTCTAAAACTTGCAAAATTCTAAAATCTGCACAACCTTTGGCCCCAAGCTATGCACATTTTTGATACTCCATTTAATTTTGTTCTTTAGAGAATGGAAATTAACAAAAAATGCTAATCGGATATTTTAAGCGTGTAGCCTATAAATAAAAATGTATACTATGTATTAGGAATGGTGCTGTGGCTCTTGAACTTTGTTAAAAATCTTTGAAAAATCTCAAATTTTGTTGATCAGCTCCTCCTACCTTTTCTATTCATAAAAGTTAACTTTTTTTTTTTTTTTTTTTTTTTACACTAGCCACTTTCATGCTTATTTTGTTTTAGTAAACAAAGTCACAATATTATCATTCCTTCTAAATAAATCTTGCTGTATCACTGTTATATGTACAAGTGTAAACTGTTGATATATCTTTGCCAACTGAATTGAATTTGTTGATTGGATAGGAGAACCAAGGGCACCCCCCCCACACACACACCAATCTGAAAGCACATTTAAAAAAATATAATTATAGGTTAAAGATTACCTCCCAGAGATAGAATTTTCAGGTTGTTACTGATGTGGCCTTCGAACACCCAGAAATTTTTGAAAGAGGCCTTTCTCTTAAAAAGGTTGTGCAATCCTACAATGTATGTTTATGTATATATACACATGCATACACATGATACATAATACAATTTTAAAATAATGGACTTTATAAATAAAATTTAAACATAAGTTACCTTTGCGTAAATTCTAATGTGGCAGGACAACCACTTGAGTACTCCAATCCAAATACAAAAAGTGTTGACTCTTTTCACATTCGTAAATTCTGGTATAGCAACACTATTTTATACAATTTCTTTTATTTTGATAAGGGTCACCTGAAACAAAAAAATTAAATTTTAAACATGAATTATATGTGAGACAAAGTTGTTAAACAAGTAAAATATACTGATTTTGCACCGAGTCGTACTACTTTGGTCAAGTACGGATACCAAATACTTGTGTGTAAGAAAGAATAACAAATTTGCACATGAAGTTAGCTTAGGTTAACTGCCACATGTGTGTATATACACCAGGGCTGGCAAGTTTCTGCCGGGATGGTTTAAACCAGCGGTTATAACCGGTAAAAACTGGCATGGCAGAAACTAAGAACTTTAACCTGCAGTGATTCATAATTCACACATGTATTTAATGTATAAAGAATTTAGTTAAAATAAAGATTATGAATGTTATTTAAAGTAGCAAAAAGTTTCAAAAGGATCATATAAGTACATAACATCATAAAATATATATAATTCTGAGAAAGGAGCTTATTTTTCTAAGGGGTTATTGTATACAGCACAAAATTTAGATGAATATCAAAAAGCAATTTTCTTTCTCTTTCTTTATGCTCAAATGTCAATTTTGATCCCATATACTTAAGATGAATTGAATAAGCTAATTAAATGAGATTTGAATCTTGCATTTGTGTGTTTCCATAATATTTCCATCATTGAGTAAATTTTATGAGCAGCTGCAACAGAACACTCATGTTTTTTAGTTTTATTTAAAGCAACAACAATAGATTTTAACAGTTGCAACAAGTATTTAACTCTTTATAAATCATGATATTTATTTATAATTTTAACAACTGCTATATCCTTAATATCATTTTCATGATTTTCAATTATCTGCAAATAACATGGATCATTCTTCTTGAAAGATTCAGAACTATTAAATTCTAATACTAATTAATATATTTTTAAAATTAAAACTTTTCCCAATATTTTATTTATTATTTATCCCGAATAAATTATATATTAGCATTTTAATATCACTAAAAAAATCTCAGATTAAAGTCATAAAATGAGTTTATGCCAGTTGTTGCCAGTTTCTGCCGGTTACAACCACTTTTTGCCACTGGCATGGCAGAAACCATTTTCTGCCGGCTAAAAGCCATCCCTGATATACACATACATAATTTACATCTGGTTAATAAGGTGAGATGTGGGAAAGTGGGTCTATGGGGTAAAGTGATGTTACATTGAAAAACACATTTTTTCTTTTTAAATTAAGATATTTAGTCAATTTCTTTTTAGTGACATATGTACAGATTGTCCTAAACATTTTTACTGTATTTTTAGAAACTAGCAACAAGTTTCATGTTTACAATTTACCTTGTTTATTCTCTGTGTTAACTTGATAAATGTCAGATGTTCTATACTTTATAATAAATGACAATGACATAATGAAATAACTACAGAGTCAAAATGATGAGGTTTTAATCATTGAAACTGTTGAAAGAAATGAACATAAAAAAAAAATCATTCAAGCAAATATAAAAAAGAATGTAAAAAATGCAGAATAATCTGATGTTGCTAATTGTAGCATTTTCAAATACATGAAGAATGACAAGACCTTACAGGGTTGGCACGGTTTAAACCAATTGGTTTTAACCATGGTTTAAACCACGGTTTGGTTTTTTTCAAAAAAATCTAATGATATTTTCTCGTTTTTCTTTGCAATTTAAGACTTACAAATTATTGGATATAAATATTTTCTGCGTTTAACACTTTATTTCAGTAAAAAGTATTAAATATAGTGATTCTAGGTTATTTTTTATGTATAGGATGAAATTCAGTATGCATTGGTGAACATATTCCATTGCTCTAAAGAAAAATCTTAGAATATGTGAACTGATCAAAGATAAAATAGATTAAAAATATTCCATATTTAGTATAAAATATTTTCATTAAAAATGCAGATTATTTAAAGCAATCTATCATAACATGCACAATGCTTTTGAGTATGGAGCTACATAACTGGATAATCTTTAAGATTTTGGTGAAAGTATAAAAGAATTTTTTTTTTCTATCGGGCAGATTATCTTTAAGAATTAAAATTAAAATATGAAGTTGAATGAGTATTCAAAAATTGGGGGCTAGTTATAGTATTTTAATAATACCAAATTATTTTTTCCCCTCAGTTATCTGCTAAATCCAATGACCATAAATGCTGATTTCAAATTGTCTCTCAAAACACAAAACCCCCAAGAACAATCTCAAATTTATTATTTTTTTTAATTGTAGAAAAGAATTATATTCATCAAACTACATCAAATGTTTATTATAAGTAATAAAAAGATTATATATAAACATTTTCAAAACATCAATGTTTCACTATGTAAAGTAGCTTATTGTTTGAACTTTACTAATATCTATTTAAATTAAAATATGATTTTTTAAAATTTTCTACATAATTAACTATAATTATTTAATTTAAATTATTTTTAAATGATTTTATACTACTTATAATTCAACAATGTCTATTTTTATCAATAAATATGCATGTATTTGTAATAAAAAAGGATGCTTTAAGAAAAACCCGGTTTAAACCAAAAAAATGGTTTTTTTGGGTTTTTTTTCAAAAAAACCTGGTTTTTTTCCAACCCTGCTTTTATACCAAGGTTTAACAATATAAAATGCTAAATGTAAGTTCCTAACATGATGCAAATATGTATTTTTGCCAGAATTGATTAAAAAAGAAAAAAAAAAAGGGGGGGGGAGCCCTTTTTCCAAAATACACAAATAAAACATTTATTTTTCTTTCTTTAAACCAGGTTTTTTTTTCTTTTTTTCCTTAATTATCATATTCTATTACATATTTACTATGCATGTTTGTGTATAAAAATAAACGTTATTGGATATCATATTTGTATTCTAACTTCATCATTTCAAAATATTCAAATTAAATAATTACAATTGGTTATGTAGATAATTGAAATCATTTGCTAAATATTTTTAGTAACAGTAGTAGTATAGTGTTCAAAGAATAAAATGTTCTATACAGTGATTCATAGCTATCTTGAAAATGTTATCCAGCATCCTTTGATTAGTAAAAGATTTGTTTAAAAAAATGTGTTCTTAGTAGGGAATATAGATAAAAAACAATTTATTAAAGTTACTTTTAAATATGGGATACATGGTTTACATAATATGATCTCAGAAGTAAAAATACAGATTTTTGCATTGATCTATTTGTATTATAATACAAACAGATCAATGCAAAAATCTATTTTTGCATTGATTCATTGACATAAATGTCAGTGAAAATTACTTGCATCTTAAATTAATTAATAAAAGTATAAGATTTTTGTATTTAATACATGCTTTCTAGAAATAAAGAATTTCCGCTGTCTTCATGACTTAAAAAACAAAGCAAAAAAAAAAAAAAAAAAAAAAAAAAAAAAAAAAAAAAAAAAAAAAACACCCAAAATATCTAACCACTTTTGATTACAATATTTTCCTCTATCAAAGAAAGTAAAAATAGCGATTACATATGACTATAAAAAAATTATGTAAGCAACGTAATATTCAAATTTAAACATTAGGTAACAGAAATGAAACCCCACACTCACCAAAAGAAGCAATACATGGCGATAAAGGTATATTTTCATCTCCCAGAACTTCTTCCAAACTTACTTCCTCCTGTAAAAATGAAATTGCAAAAACATGAGGTTTAAAAAGCAGAAAATTGTAAAATAGTATAAAACAAAATTTTTTGTAATAAAATATTAAAAAAAGAAAGATTGCTTGCATCTGATGATGATGGTCAATGCTCATACTTTGAATACAAAATGCTCTCTGAGTATTTAAATGAATTATGATATGAAATGAATATAATTAAATGTTTTTTAAATCAATAATTTAAAAGAAGATAGTTTGTTAAATTCAATATTCATTCATATATAGCTTCATTTTATTATGTTGGTTTTAGTTTTATTATTAAGAAAAATTTGTTTACGTTAAATTTTATTTTTGTAAATTATAAAATAGTCTTTTTTTTCCCTTATTTAAGCATGCTATTTCAAGTTTTTAGCTGTAAGTTTAGCTTAATCATTTTATGTGATAAAATCTTAGAATGAGACTAACATTTAAAAATTATAAATATATGTATATCATTCATATGTAATTTTACACATTAAATTATACAAGTATTTTCACCATGAACTTTCATTTTTAAAAATTAAAATATTTCATTTGATTTTTTAAAAATATTTTTAATATAAAGATACTTTTAATTATTGTTTATTCTATATTTACAGCTTACCATATCTATATTTAAAAATAGAAAATCTAGAATAAAGTTACGTGTTGAACAAAAATATGTTTTGAGTTCAATCGGGATTAATGGTTTATAAGGTCTAAAATTGTCAAAAAAATTATGCAAGTTTTTAAAAATAAAAATTTTTTAATTTAATATTGTCTTAAAAATAATTTTAAACAGTTTTGACTCAATTTTAGGTTTTCGACATGACTGTTAAAATTGGATAAAACCGTCACACTGTCATAAAAATGCCAACCTTGATGATTTTACTTACATTATTTACTTTATAAAATGGATAAGTTTATAAATATTTTATTGTAAAAAGAAGCTTGTTTAATTTTTAACATTCCTGTATTCATTAATAAATTAACATAGTAACTCAATTTATATGTGAAAAAGAAAAATATAATCAAATAACCTATAATCAACACATTTTCTTGTCGAAATTGTGAATATTAGGAGTTGATTAATACATAAAATATAAAAACTAATTATGCAAATTTAGAAAAAAGTTAATACATTTTACCTTGAATGGGACCGTTCAAGTATTACGTAAGCATATTTTTCGTCATTTCGTACCCCCTCCCCCCCCTTGTAAGAAAATATAAGCAAATGCTAGACCCCCCCCCCCCTTTGCTTACGTAAGATTTTATGACAGTTTATACATCAATACTTCTTGACTTATAAAAAGTTACCAATCAATTACATTATTAATCCTACAAATTTATATAGGCATATAGGGATTATGATATCAAAATATATAAAATCATTTTAATATATTGTTGCTAATTGCATTAAACAAACCACAGAATACAAAATGGTTTAAATATATTGTTATTTATCACTTTGAACAATAAAACAAGATATACAAGAAGTCTTAACTTACTTAGGCATCATAACTAAAATTTTTGCCATAAATCATACAAATGTTGGAGTTCAATTTGGTGTTCATATTTTAATCTGATGTCCAGAATCCTTGAACCCATGTTTCAACATTGTCTGTTATAAGGTTTTCACTGGAACAGTGGCCTGGGGTATTGCAGGTTTCCGGTCCTTGTTTGCTTGTTGAATTTGAACTGCAGTTGCTTCGTTGTTTAATGCTTACGTAAGAATTGTCGTGACTCCACCCTCCCCCTTGTCAGAAAAAATAAGCAGACTCTGGACTCCCCCCTCCCCCTTTAGTGCTTACGTAATACTTGAACGGTCCCGATAGTCTCAAACAATCCTCCAAGCTTTTAGAGAAATAAAACAAAGCTACAGCAACCTTCTCAGGTAAATCTGACAGGTCTTTTTTGAGCCCTTTCTTATTAAAGAAAAGTCATTATTCAGACTTGCTACAGGCTCAGCAAGAAAAAAACTGAACTTTCACGGCCTCACGGACTGTTGATGAAATTTGTATCTTCTTGCAGCATTTTGACAAAATTCACGTTTTTCTGCAATTTTTTAAAGAAATTAACATTTTCCCTCGATCATTTGACAAAAAGTGCACTTTTTCCAGTCTTTTCATTGAAATTTGCATTTATCCATGATCTATTAGCAAAATTAATTATTTTTCTCAATCTTTTTCGACAAAATTCACCTGTCGGCCAAATATTCAGCCAAAATCACTAGTCAATGCATCCTTAATTATGATATAAGGTGGGGGCCACCAATTACCCTGAAAAAACGCTGATCAGGAAATACACACATTCTCCATATATTAAAGTTAGGGTACTACTCTGTTATCCCGTCGACCAGTTTCGCCAAATTATACAAATCACCAAACTAATAGCCAAATGATACAAATTGACATAATTTTTATTTTGAAAAACGAAAAAACAAATAATTAGTAGAATATTAATAAAAATACAAATAAAAGTCGAAATAAAAATCACTTAATGACATTTTAAACACGTGAATCGTTTTTAATGTCATTGAATATGACATTCACGATCACCCATTATTGCCATTTAATCTTACAGTTTGACGATAATTTTTTGTCGACGGGATAACCTAGTACAGTTGAACCCCGCTAATTCGGACTCTGATAATCCGGATCTCCGGATAATTCGGGTATTCTAAAAAAAACAGTTTTTCTGACATGTTTTCGGAATAATTAAGCAAAGTAAACATTATTACTGTCTGCAAATATTCAATAAGTTTAACATAAAGGTGATTTTCTGTTAGTACGTTATATTTTCTTTTTTTCTAATTCTCCGGATAATCCAGATTTTCGATAATCCGGATTGGGTCCGGTCCCAATTAATTCGAATTATCGGGGTTTTACTGTAGTACCAAAGTTAGTAAATATGAATCTAGTAAATCTGCAAATTGGTGGCCTCAAACATAAGTTCTGCAATTTTATTTGGATTTAAAATAAAATTAAAATATTCAACTTGCAATATCATTTATTTCATATTTGTAATACTAACTATTATAAATGATATATCAAACAGCCTCTGGAAGATTAGTTGTCTAAACTGTACACTTATATTCAAAAAATCCCTCACTGTCTTAATAGTTTGATTGTTTCAATTCAATTACCTAGTGTTTAATAGTTTGATTGTTTCAATTCAATTACCTAAGTGTTTAATATTTTAAACCATCCATCTAAACAAATTAAAATATCGATCTTCTATTAATTATAAGTGATGCAAACAGTACACGATTATCACAAATATTTTATTAATTATTAGTATCCTAGTTGTTAAATTTACTTGTTTCATTAAATTCTGGTTCTTAATGCAATCATAAATATGATGTCCATTACTGGACTCGGGAGGGTTTTGATATATTTAAATATTAGTTAAAATCAAATTCTATTCATATTGAGAAAAAAAAAAAAAACTAAGAATGGGAATGGTTAAATATTGTTGATAGATTAACATAATATTGCAAAAAATTGAAATAGAATAGCTTAACTATTAAAAATAATTTTAAAAAAATGAATAAAAAAAGTCCCTTAAGAGTGTGTATTAGTGGCAACTGGCACATCTACCCTATTTAAATACTCTTAACTTGCACGTATATGTTAAATAGAAAACATTCGAAAATAAACAATTAAAAAATTTTAGATTTATTAATGAATTAAAAAAATTAATTAACATTTTTTGTCATTTTGCTGCAGGAATTTTTTGTGCCAGCATAAACCTTGTATTTTTCATGTTTAAATGAGAAAACAAAACAAAATTAATGTAATCAATCATTAAGAAGGTAACAAAATATAAATAAAAAATTATTCTGCATATTATAAGAGTGATATCGTTATAGTGCATTTATTTTTTTTAAGCATTATTGTAATATCTATTCTTTCAACGTAAATTTTTGATAACTAATATATATACTGGGAATAAATGGCATAATTAATGTTTTTGCAACTAACGTTATCTGTGATTATATATAATCTCAGAAAACTGACACATAATAATTACAAAATGATTAAATCTTACCGTTTTTGTAAAATTTACTCTTATTAAAAGGATATTTTAAAACATAATATTTGAAGTTGCACTCGCGGTATATATACCGCGATTAATGATTGTTTTGTTACAACTGCAAATGCAAAACATAAATTACATAAAACTATGCGTTTATATGCGTCCTTTATCTTAAAAAAAAGATATAATACACTTTTAAAAACAATAATAATAACATATTTTACTTACTCGTTCTTTCGTAACTCATTCATAACACCACACGATCATAGAATCGCTTTTTCCCATGGAACAATCTTTTTTGGCGGGTTGAAAAACATGTTACGGTTGCGGTCGAAATATGACTAAATTACGGGGCGCATCCTAGCGGAGGAAAATTAACGGCGACGTACCGTGTTTTTGCTAATGATGAGACAGGGCTGTAAAAACATGTGGATTACCCTTAACTTTTTGAGTATTTAAGGGATAAGACCGTTTATTTAGTGGATCAGACCGTTTTTCTTCAAATAAGGCTATTGCCCGTGAAAATTGAAGGGCAAATGCTCATAAATTTACAGTTTTTTCTGAGAGTGTGGGTGCCTCGCTACAAGAACTTTCCAAAAATGGTGCATCCCCTCACATTAGACGTGAAGTACAAAAATTGCTATGAGGCCATTTTACGAGCATTGCATTATCAGCTGTGAATTTTCTACAAAATGGCCTCCACGTTCACCTGACTTGACCCCGTGTGATTTTTGGCTTTGAGGTTACCTCAAAGATAAAGTTTAACGAGGAAATATTGGAAATCTGGTGGATTTAAAAAAAGGGGATCCTCTTGCATGCACGCAATATCGGTCGCGATCTGTTACACGCCGCTGTGGATCTTGCGGTAACACGATTTCACGTTTTGGCGCTGAAGTAAGGTGGATATATTGAATACGACCTGTAAAAATTTTGTTTGCTTTCTATTACCACGCACATGTCTTTCGTTTGTGCTGTCGCAAGTTTTAAGATCGTCAGTTTGTGGGGGAAAAATGCAATAATAAAGTTAATTACTGACACCTCGTATTCTGTTTTTTGTTGGTTGCGTCATATTCAAGGTTGTTAAAATCTGGGTAACAATAGTCCCAATTCCCACCGCTAAATTTTTTGTGTTCTTCGCCTAATAAGAATACTAATAAAAGGAACGAAAGCATATTTAATAAAAGTTAAACGAATAATACTAATAAATATTATTGGTGAGAATCAGCCCATTGGCACCAAGATGTTTACATCCTAAGTCGTGTTACATTTTTCGTATCTGAAACTAATCGAAGCGCCTTTTTATCCCATGAACTAAAAGTTGTTTGAACTAAAATTTTTTTTTGCACCATTCAATTTCAAATGGTCTGATATGTATATCTTCCAAATATGAAGACATTTTATCCACTACTTCTCCCGGTAGGTCGTCGCAAACAGGGATACTTTAATTTGAACCACATCTGTATGTGCTTATAAGATCTGAATATGTATTAGAAAATTATATTACGCCAAAAAAAAATAAAAAAAGGCTCGAATAATTCATTTCTTCTGATAGATAAGTTTGTGTTTGTCTTTTGAAAAAACAAAGAACACATTTCAGTTAAGAATTTTCTAACAGTTGAACAAAACTAACATAACTATGTAAATTGAAAAAAATTAAGAACCGTACGTGCTTTTCTCAAGAAAGGTGTCTTAACACTAGAACCGCGGCGACGGGTCATTTTGACCCGTATCACTTGGAGAGATGTCGATTCGAACCAGAAAACTCTTAGTAAAATAAGCTAAATATATGCTGCGCAAAATATTTTCAATAAATAACTTAAACAGTTTCAAATGAAAATTCCGGTGAGAAATATTTTTATAAAACTTGAATGAATTTTCCCGCGGTTCTAGTGTTAACTCTTTCCGGCGCAGTGTGTCCGGTCTGGACACATAATTTTAATTCCAAACTTGCAATTGGCACCAATAATATTTTAATAAAATCTTGCTTTTAGCATAAAAGCTTAAATTAAGGAGTTCTTTATTTCTTAAAAAGTCGTTTGTAAATTCCGGTGCCAGTCGATAATTTCTCATTTTACTAACAGAATTTGTCCGCACCGGTAAGGATTAATTTAAAAAAGACAATTGCAATGAAAATTACGTGAACGTGATTTATAATGCTGTTCTGAAAATAACTCATGGTTTAAAATAACTGAATATGTGTTAGGAAATTACGTTATCGTACAAAAATTAAACGTAGCTCGAATAGGTCATTTTTTGCGATAGAGGAATTCGAGACTGTCTTTCGAAAAAACACAGAGCACATTTCACTAAAGTATTTTGTAACAGTATATAACCAAAGCGAAAATAAATATCTCAGTTGAAAAAAAAGAACCGTTTATGTTTTTCTTATCAAAATGACTTTGTAGAAGGGTAAAAGACAAAGCAATGACAATTACGTGAACGTAATTTATAATACAGTTCTGGAAATAGTTCATATTTTACAGTATATGAATATGTGTCAAAAAAAACTATTATTGTACAAAAAAATTAAACGAGGCTCAAATAACTGATTTTTTTGATTAATTTTATTCCTTAATAGTTTTAAATATTATTTTGTCAATATTAAAAAAAAAACAAGGATTTAATCAGGCGGGTTTTTTAATATGCTTAGACCCCAGGCTATTTTTTTTCGGTCTCGGAGTAGGACCTATATACAGGATGTCCATAAATTATTGCCATTGTTTCCTTATCTCATAACTTAAAATTTAAGACCATTACGAAAAAAATTATTACATATTCGTAAAATTTTGATCAAAATGATATTAATCAAATAATAATTATTAAAATTTTATCAAATTCATCAAACTGCTCAAGTGTGAATTATGTTCATAACTTTGTGTTCATAATCAGTGGCGTATCTAGGGTAGGTACGCAAGTGCTTTGAATACCGGTAATTTTTGTCTACTTATCAAACCATAAAATTTTTTTGCAATGAATCAAGCAGAAAAAAAAAGTTTACAATATTACTGGTTTTGGGCACCCACCTGAATACGCCACTGATAATTCATTCATAATTTTTTGATGCATTTGATAAAATTTTAATAATAATAGTATTTTTTTTATTATAAACGCTCTTTGGTCATTGAAGTATTGAGTTACAAATTCACGCATATGTAACTTAGCTTGCGTTATTTAAAAACTTTTTGAATTGTACTTTACGAATAACACTATTTTTTGTCGTGTTTTAAAATCAAAAGTTATGAGGTAAGGAAACCCTGTCAATAATTTATTGGTGTCCTGCAGTTAAAATGAGCAAAAAAAAAAAAAAAAAAAAAAAAAAAAAAAAAAAACTTATTTTATATTATGTTATCTTTTATAGGAGCACGGATAAATTTAAATTAGTGCATTTGAACAGTACGAAATGCAAAATAATCATTTCAATTTATCAAATAAAACTAGCGAAAAGACCATAACTGTGACAAGCATGAAACATTAGATCTATAAAAGAAAATTCTTAAGATAAGGAGCTATCTGAATTATAAATTCTTGAAGCATGCACGTTTTTCTATATTTCTTTGTGAGACGAGTAGCAAGGTGCGGAGATTCAAATCCTACAACAGTTTCTTTTTGTCACTTTCTTTTTTGAGATCGTCGGACCGCATGTTGTGCTTAAGGAGTTGATTGACTAGCTCCAACACTCCCACATGATTCAGCCGAAAGGAAGCTCGCGCTTAGTATTTGATGGGTGGTGCATCTTCAAATCCTCTGAATATTCATCATCTTGACCTCTATTTTATATTTTGAAGCTAAGTCGGGTCTTCCTTTTTAATAGTAATATTTATCTTTTTACGTTTATATGTTTGTTTGTCTCATTTAAAACTGATAAACAAAAAAATTCAGCACTATATAAAAAGAGAGAGAGAGAGAGAGAGAGAGAGAGAGAGAAATTTTTTTTACGTTCGACAAACTCTGTACTTCAAGCAATCTGAATTCATACCAGAAAATTTCAATGATAAATTTGGCTTAATTTATACACGGAATCCCGTTGTTAAATAAAGCAAATGCTGCTATTTTAAATTGAATTTCTGGTGTGAATTTGGATGCCATACCATGAGCATGGGAGGGTTAAATTAGCAAGGAAGATTATGAAATTATAATATGTATTTCACGAGTTACCGAATTATCCCAAAAGCATTTATTTATCTTCAGAAAGCGCATATACAAATGATAGGACTCCCACACCGTCCGTTTTTTTAACACCACTATTTTTCAAAGAAAAACCTTTTTTTTATGATTTTGGTGGGAACATATCTGGAAGGACGTTTCTTCCTGCATAATATCAAAAACGGACCAGCGGAAGCCCTGCAATAGGTTTTTGAGATATAAAGTGATTCAACCAAGGTTAAATAAACCTACATGTCCGACATCAGTTTTGCCATATGGTCTACTTTTTTTAACCCATTATTGCCTTGCGTCCCTTTTTAGGGACACTTCAAAAGGCGCATTCAGCACTGTTTTTGACACCGGTAAAAAAGAAAAGCAATAATTATTTTATTTAAATGATGCATTTTCTTGATTAACGAACTAAACTTAAATCTTCAGAAATAGGGGTGCCAACCAAATAAAATTTACGCAAAAGATGCTGGGCACGAATGGGTTAAATTCAGAGCAGCACCACACTTTTGGAAAGTAGAAATCTTTTAAAGAATGGCATATTAATCGAGGGGAGTTTTATCCTTTAATAAAATTGGGGCCAATCAAATTAAGAAAAAGTGACTCGCATGGCAACACAGATGTCGGGCATGAAGATTTTTTCGAGCCCTGCATTCAAGTACGAAATAATTGTACTACTTTTGAAATGATTATGTGACACCAGAATTTATCTTCACGTAAACTACAAATCAAAATTTTATTAAACTACTTTTGGTATCATTTGAAAGTTTTTCGACTCAAGGAAGATCTTGCTAGTGTTTGACGGGTGGTCATTTTCGAAGTTTTTTTTCCCTCTGAATATTCGTGATTTTGACCTCCATTTAATATTTTGAAGCAATGTGTTCTTTTTAATCGTACTCTTTATCTTTATATATTTGTGATAGTACATTTATAAAAATTCGCAAAAAGATTATGAAAAAATAAAGAGCACAATGTCAAGTAGAAATACAGATAAATTGGTGATCTTAACTTATTTTTGGCATTGTTTTAAACAAGGGGTGTCAAAATAAGGTCAGCCGGATATCACTCATTTTTTTAAAAGATGGTCAACTTCTTGAATTGTAGGCTTTTGATTCTTGTGAAATGGAGTTAGTAATAAAGAAAAAAGACATATAGCGTATTGTCCACAATTCGCAAGTGAAGTAACTGAGAAGGTAGTCACAAGATGGCGGCTTTAAAAAAAAAAAACCTGATCAGCAATTTCTGACTATCAGTGGGGAAAACTTCCCACCCCTATATATGAACAGAAAATTGCATCTTATTCAATTTCATCTTCTCAATTAGCTTGATTATAACCAAAGTAAACGTTCACAAGTAAAAATGAATTTTTGTTTCTCGCATTAATTATGACGGAAAATTTGATAAGAATTACGTTAAGAATGGCTGAAATAAGGTGTTTAAGTAATGATAAATTTTCTATTTAAAATTACTGGTGAACTAGGTTTACCTGTCGCAGTAAATAACTCCTGCGAAAGCACAGTTGAAGCTGCACTATTTTAAGAATAAGTTAGTTCCTCGTTATTTTAATAAATCCATGGATTAGATTAGAAAATGATAGCTACAAAATTTTAGTGGTATGCAGCGAGCTGTGAGTGCATATATATATATATTTATTTATGGGATGCTAGAGTCAAAAGTTTAAGCTTTTTATTAAAAAAAAATTTTCTGGAAAAAAATGCAGTTTTGAATTAATGATCTGGGAAATAATTTTCATTTTTAAAGCCCGTATTTTGCAACAAAAACTTTCTTAGTTGTCTTTGTCATTAACGTTCTTTGTATTTATATGAAGGTTAAAGCAGAACCAAATCGTTCTAAGGAAATCATTATCGTATTTAAAAGTCTTAAGGAAACAACAATGCTAACAAGCTAGGATAGAATAAATAAGAATTTACGATGATAAGTACATTGGATTTTACCATATACTACAGCACTAATTAGGTATTCTTTTAAATGTAATTTTACTTGAAAAACATCTTTATACATATGTATATATATATATATACATACATGCGACGTTTTGGCATCAGTAATGGAGGAAAACAAAATATGCTTTTTTTATTGGAGCATTTCTGATATTGTTAATTAAAAGTAACTTCTTTTGAAAAAATGGGGACAACCGAATAAAATTTGTCTAAGAGATGCCTGAGTACAAAAAGGGTTAACGCATGCAAATTTCATAGCGTTTTAAATAACAGAACGGTATTAAAATGCATTTTAAGTAATTTTTTCCCATAGACAGTAGAATAATCTAGTTTTTTTAGTGCGATCCATACAATACTTTAAACCTTTAACGTTCATTGGCTTCGCCACGAAACCACAAAATTTTAATTCCGATATGCAACACTGACACCGGTATTTTTATCTAAAAATATCCCTTTTATTATGTATGTGAAAAATCACGTTTTTTTTTTTTATAAATATATTTGTTCTTAATTACCAGTGTCAATCATTTATTTCGACATCTTAGCAATGAAAATGCTTTGATCGTTAAAGGGTTAATAGCTATATATATTATGTTCAAGAAATAAAAACGTACTGTGAGAAAAAATCATCAGATTTCTACATACCAATGGTTTAAAAAAGTTTCATAAATTCGTTGTATATATCTGTTTCATAAATTTATTACATTAGGATTTCATGTACATAATATTTCAGTACAAGGATTACAAATATGTCTACATATGAAAACAGAATGGCAATCTAATTATTCAGGCGAAAATACAAGGTGCTTCACTTCAATTTGAACCCAAATTTTCTATCGTAACTTTAATAGCAATGAATATATTTTAACAATACTTATACGTTTTCTAGATAAAAATTAGCTTGACCTGCAGTGACCCAAAAGTAACCCACTGATTGAAATTTCATGACATGTGACCTACTGCAATAGTCTTCCCATATCCGAAAATGGTTGGATACAGAATTTAGTCAAAATCGATTGAGCCGTCTTTTACATATAATCAATTTGATTCTGACTAATAATGACCAAAAATGATCCACTAATTGAATTTTCTCAAATATGTTACCTAGTCCAATGTTCTTTTCGTGCCCGAAAATGGTAAGGTGCAAAATTTAGTCAAAATCGTTAGAACCCTTTTAAAGATAAAATTTACATGCACAGACAGACAAACACACACACACAAGATTTGCTCGTATTAAATATAATATTGGACATCAGGTCAAGTATAACAAGACTTGTTTGTGTACTCTAACATGGATAAAATTAAAAGTTTGCTACATAACAAAAAAGCAAAAACAAAACAAAACAAAAACTCTTAAAATCATCTCTTTTTTTCTGATCAATTACTTATTGATGCAATTTTGATACACAGTGAGAGTGAAGCGGAGGATAACTCTACCACTTTTTTTTTAACATTAATTTTCACTCTATTAACCCTTTGAGCTCTAATTTCTTAAAAATTTCTTAAAATTCCAAATGCCGCATTAGCACCAGTACTTCGCAAAGAAAAAATTCGTTTTCCCATATAACCTGGGGGGGGGGGGGAATACATTAACCCTTTTTAAACATTAATTTGGTCGAATATTCCGGGGCCAATGTGACATTTCGGAATTAAAATTAAGTGGTAGAAAATTCAACCACCAGAGCTCAAAAGGTTTCATCACAGAAAGTTCTCAAACTTTCTGCGAATAATTGTGGCGAAGATTTCCGTTCGAGAATAGCATTACTCGAAAATTGGGTAGCTTGAATGAAGCTCTTTTACTTTTTCTGGCACAAAGAACTTATATATGTTGAAATAATTGGTTTTCACCAGAATTTGCGAGGGCGATTTTATAAAAATAATTGGAAGCTTTTCTTCACATATATTAGAAGAAACAAAATTTTTTTTTTAAATTATTATGTTAATGTAGGAATTGAAGATAAAAATTAAGTGGGACATAATTTGACCCACCATCCCAGATAAGATTATTTCTCCTAGCGCATGTTTTAATTTTAGATGAGGGTTCGTTTTTTTAAAAGATATAAACCAGAAATTTAATTCTATTAAATGTAGCTATTCCTCCTAAGAGGGTTGCGTTTGATTTTATTTACTAAACTTAAATAATTAATTTTCTATTTCGAAACATGAAAAACACCAAATAGAAAAAAAAAGTTACAAAATTCCCCGATGGTACTAAGAGGCTTAACACGTTCGCTGCCGATAACTTCGCCCTCTGTGTTAAATGAATGGGAACTTCACGCACTAGCGCGTGAGCAGCAGCGAATGTGTTTAAAACATTATCTTAATCGAACAGAAAATATCTCTATCCCAAAATGGCCGGTAATGATTCAGATAAGAAAAAAACTGAATTTTTTAAAAATGATAATTTTAAATAATATGCTGTTTCAAAAATTAATGCTATTTTAAATTCTTATGTTTGTGAGGGAGTGACCTTTGTAATAAAGGCACTCTAGGATTTTTGAGATCGTGACGTCAATGATTTAACATGTGTAAGCGTGAAAGCGACATCTATCCTCTCTTTTACTTTAACTTTCTAGAGCGTGTGTGTCTTTCTCGGATTCTACAGTCATGTCGCGGTTAGAAGTAATATGTAAATTTGTAGTATCTCAGTTTGCAGCATATAAAAGCTTGGAGTTTGAGTGTGTGTGGAGAGTCTAGCGGCCTTGGCCGACTAGGTGTCTAACGGCATTCGCCAACTGGTAGTGATCTAGAGTAAGCGATATCAAGTATTAGCGAGCCTTCAGTGAGTTGGCAAGGAGTTTTGGAATTCGACTCGAGAAGTTGGCCGGTGGTAAGAAGTTAATAGTAATTACGTTGACTATTTCAAAGTTAATAAAGAATAATATACAGCCACGGGCTGTCTAATAAGATTTTATCTAGCAGCTTAGCCGACGTATAGCTGAGAAGTAATCTGAAGTGCCCCGATTGAGTTAGTGCCGCAGCTGTGAGTATGAGTTTAACCTTTTAGTATTGTTATCAGTTGTTAAAATTACAGAACTGCTCCACGTCCCTTGAGCCCTAATCGTTTTAAATAAACTGTTTTTATCATACGTTCTGAGTTATGTCTGCATTCAACACCCAGTACGAGAACCCAACTGTTACATGTTGATTACATTAAATATTTGTTAATAAAGAGCATGGTGGATTTTCAAATTAAAAATTTTCTTTTCCTTATAAAAGTTCAATAAATTATGATTAACGCTAAACCCTTAAAGTTTGTATTAACCCTTTGAACTTTGATGGTTGAATTTTCTACTACTTAATTTTAATTCCGTAATGACGCATGGACACCGGAATATTCGACCAAATTTATTTTTAAAAGTTTTGATCCCTTTTTTTTTTTTAAGTGTATATCTTAAACCAAATTTTTTTCTTTGAAAAGTACTGGTGGCAATGTGATCTTTGGAATTTTGTAGAAATTCGCCCAATAGAGCTCAAAGTGTTGAATTACGGTTTATTGCCACAATTTTTTTGAAAAGCAATTACTTACCTTATTTAATGACAAGTTATATCAGAATAAAACCAATTACGCTATTTTATAAAACTGGTTCGAATCAATCTGGATAAAAAAACACAGCCCTTGAATATCTCAGGAGCGAGCATTAACTCATTACCCGCTGGTGTTGCGTTGGCGCAAAACTAAAAATAAATACACATATTTAAATTAACTATCGAGCAACCACTATTTTTGAATTAAAACGTCTACCCTTTTTAATGATGTAAATTTGACCGATAAATAAAGCGAAGATTATCTTTCAAAATTTATGGTGGCAAACATTTTTCACCCCCCCCCCCTAAAATAATAATAATAATAAAAAAAAGTGAAACTTTTTATCGTATAGTTTCGGCGGTTAATGTTTAAAGGGGACACAGTATCTTTGAAATCATATATTCAGTTTCGAATAATACTGTAATAATATGTGGTGGTACAATAATTAACACAAAAAATTAAATTAAAAAAACTGTTATAACAGCCTCTTTTATTAAGATTTATTTATTTGTTTTTTTAAATTAACCTTCTAAAAATTTCTAATATTTTTATAAATATGAATATTTTTGGTTCATTTTTTTCACATTAATTAGAATATACTATATAAAACTGTGCAATGAATTTTTAGATGCATGAGATTTTATATTTATTATGATTTTTTTTCTCCCGTCTGTATTAAAAAAAGGAAAGAAGTTCAACAAACTCTCAATTTAAATACATATATGAAAAACTATAAACGTGAATGTTAACCCATTAGTGCCTAGCGTCCCTTTTTAGGGACGCTTCAAAAGGTGCATTCAGCACTGTTAAAGCAATAATTATTTTATTTAAATGATGCATTTTCGTGATTAATGAACTAAACTCAAATCTTCTAAAAATAGTGGTGTCAACCAAATAAAATTTACGCAAAAGATGCTGGGCACGAATGGGTTAAATTCACACACAAAATAATATTAAATACACCACGGAGAAGAAGTTAAAAAAAAAAAAAACTTTTGTCTAAATTTTCAGAAAAGTCTTACAATTATCTAATAAGCAAGTTATAAAACTATGAAAAGGAGAAAAATCAGTTTAAAATTTTCATTTTGTAGGGGTAAATGCTCTGATTCTAGTAACATAATTTACAATATTTTGCGGTATAATTCTTATATCGGTAAAAATGGGGCGTCAAAATATTTACAATTAACCCCTTGGGGACGAGCGACACGTATACGTGCCGCAAATAGGCTTAAGAATCAGTGTTTATCCCCACCAGTAAAATTTTACTGTAAAATTTGCCTGATTTAATCTGAGCATTTTCTTGATTTAATAAGGCAAAAATTTTTGTACTTAAAAACCGGTGGCAAAACAATAAAAATTTCGCAAAAGTCTCCCGTCCCGAGGGGGTTAAAGAAGATTTCAGTTACTATTAAGAAGAAAAATCGATATTTTGACCAATTTCAAGGTAGTGTATCCCCTTAACCCCTTCAAGAGCGGTGGTTCATTCTTGGACCATTTTGTTTTAATTCTTAAATGTCGCATTGGCACCAGATTATTGGAATGAAAATTTTCCTTTTATCAAATATGGTTACAAAAGCATTTGATTATTTTGAAATAAATTTGTTTGTAAATTCTGGTGTCAGTCACGTGTTTCAGAATTTTGAGATTTGAAGTACCTTGCCCCTGAAAGGGTTAAGACGTTGATATGTACGTAATCATTTTATACATGCATATATAGAGTCAGGGTGGCGAGTGGTCAGGGAAAAACGCAGTCAAAATAAGAGGACACTACCAGTATTATCTTATCAAAAGTACTAGAAATAATTTAAAGGGATTAAAGAAAGCGAATTTCTCTTTAACAAAATACTGGTATTTAGCACTTATTTTGACTATATTTTTCCCTGACCACTCGCCACCCTGAGAGTGTAAAATGAGGTAGAAATAAAATATAGAGTTCTAAAAATATATATAAATATTTTGCAACAGAAAATGTTCTATAAATAAAATAAGAAATAAGAAATTCCTATTTAAAAATACTTCATGCAATCTCTAAATTGTTGAAAGTTAGTGATTACTTTAACCCTTTGAGCTTTGATGGTAGATTTTTCTACCACATAATTTTAATTCCGGAATGTCAGAATGGCACCGGAAAATTCGACCAAATTTATTTCAAAAAGGTTTGATGCATTTTTTCGCGTATATCGGTAACCGTTATTTTTCTTTGAAAAATACTGGTGCAATGTGACATTTGGAATTTTGAAGAAATTTACCCACCAGAGCTTAAAGGGTTATAGGCACAAAATCTAAAATTAATCGAATCTCTGTGTTAGATTTAAAATACCGTAATTTCGGGTGTATAAGCCGCGGATCAAATAATTCTTTTTGGACCCAGAAATCTTATTTAGTGATTGAAGACAAATATTTACGTCGATCTAAGTAGTAACATTTGTTTCTTAAAAAATTCTGTGTCGAAAAAGAATTGTTTGATCCGCGGCTTATACACCCGAAATTACGGTATATTATTGTTAAAACTATAGGATTTTCTTGCACATGTTCGATATTTTTTAAATTTTTGTCCTGGATATTGTACTTTATGTTTCCAAGATGAGTGATTAATCTTCTGCAAACATATGCTTATTTATTAGGTGTGTTTGTAATTATGTAAATACGAAGCACCTACAGTCGTCGCGCATTCCGTCCGTCCGTCTGTCTGTCCATTGGAATACAACAGAGCAAAAACTACCAAACGAATTGTTTGAAATTTAAAGTATGAAATAGTTGCATAGTTTTGTAGAGTCATTTAAAATTTTATGAACATTGGAAGTATAGATTAATTGCAGGGACAATCAAAATATTCCATTACATTACGACGAATAATAAAAAATAGCTTCGAGCGCATTTTAATGATGTTATCCTTTTTCGAACATACTACAATTGGAATGTATTTATGATGTATATAATGAAATATACATTCTGTACAATATGTGGTGCAAAGAAAATTTGTTATTCATTTACAGGGACAAACAAATGTATTCTATTACATAATGGTATAAGGGGGAAATATCATTTAAGGCGCATTATTAAAATATTTTGCATTTTATGAAATGTATATACGTTACTGGGGTTTACTACAAGTTATTTGCTGTATAATAAAAATCAGACAGTATTTATAGGGACACTCAAAAGATTTCGGCTACTATAGTGAATTGAAGTACTGTATACTATTACAAGAAAATCTGAATATTTTTAAAACTTCGTTACAGTACGAGCGTACCCTGTTTGCTACATTTGACGTGTAATTTCAGACGCGTTTAAAAAATAAAGCCATTAGCATACGTGTAACATGCAAAACTAATTAGAGAAAACTTAGTTTGCATGGAAATTTACAACTTTTTATTTCAAGGAAGATTTTTAAAAATATATAAAGGTAGTTAAAAACTTGATTTGATTGAAATCACACTCGGACTGATTTATATTGAGTAAAGATAATTCATCATGGGAAAATCAAAATCATATATCAATTTTTATTGTTTTTTTAGTTTAATTGAATTTTTTAGAATTTCATTCGTTTTCAAAGTCTACCTTCCCATTAACTCCTGCCGCACCAGTGGCCGAGAGGTTCCGCCTTTGAAACTGGTAGACGGCAGGTGCTGGGTTCGAACCCAATCGCGGCCGTCGGCATAACCCTTCGGAGTTTTCCGTGGTTTTCTTCTTTCCTTTCAAAAATGTATTTGATGCCTTAATGATCATACATTAAAGTAAAAATACTGAAAAAATCACTACTCTTATACATTTCAGTATTTTGGATTTTCGTAACTGGTTACCAAATTGCAACACTATGCATTAATCGCATGCTTATAATATTTGCTGCAAAAAACCACGCTGAAATTTATTTAAAATAACAATTTAAAACATATTATTATTTTTTTTTTTTTGGAAATGAAATTTTGCATTTTAAATATTTTTTATTTTTGTTAAAAATCCATCTATAACTATAGAAAAATGGAAGGCTTCAAAACTTTCTTTTCATTTGTAACTGATAAACAACCCCCGGTATTTTTAATGAACTAAACCTAACCACATTGTCACTACGGATATGTAAAGTATAAAATTATTAAGAGGCAAATGTAAATAAACTATAAGAAGAGAAATTTTAATTTGTTGTCAAATGGCGACACTATGCATTAGAGTGTTAATGAGATATATCTCCGATAACACAAGTCATATTTTTCCGTTGTAAAATACTGATAACCAAACATCGAAGCATATGACTGACACTACCAGTACTCATGGAAATAGACATGCATAAATAATTTCGATGCCAAGACGTAAAAAATAATAATAATGCTAAAAAAAGGCGCCACAGTTACAGGAATACATCTGGGATTTGATAAAAAAAATTAGCTTTTGGTTAAATCATTTCAGTTAATTTTTAATTTTGGTTAAATAATAATTTGTACTGTGAGAGAAAATGTGTTAATCAAAGTCTTTTAACTGGATAATATAGCAATGAAAAAAAAACTTCTATTTACGGATTTTTTTTTTTTTTTCAAAGTGTAGAAGTCTTTTTTTTTTTTTTTTTTTTTTTTTTTTTAATAAGACCTAAGAAATTATTTGAACACTGTTTAAAATTACAACATGTTGATTAAATTGTGAAAGAAGGATCTTTGAATGAAAAAATTTTAATTATGTATCATCGATTTCATTGATCGTAATTGAAAATAAAGGTTTAAATGAAGTGCCAAGTATGTAATTTGCAATTTTATAAAAAAAAACTGTTTTCTCTAATGAATATTTTAAATTTGCAACATTATTACTTTCAGAAAAATTGGTATATATCTTTTGAAACTTAAAAAAATATACAATACTTTTTTGATAATCCGTGTTCATATATATAAAATGATTGTTTTCTAATAATCTATCGAGAAAAAAAATATTAATTTAAATTTCCATTTTACTAGAATATCAAAATTATATTTTAAGCATTCTGAAATTATTTAGAAAGTAATTTATTACATTAGCTATTTCTTATTGTTTAATTAAACAATCATCCTTATCATATTTGTCCATTTAAAAAGAAAATTAAATGTAGAATAAGGCATTTAAATATTGTAATAAAACTTTTGCAATTTAAGTGTGTTTATTTTTAGATTGAAATTTCAGATTCTCATTATAAAACACATTTAAATAATTAAAAAATATTATGTTCACGAGATAAAGGTTTCATTGCACATTTTACAATACTTCAAATGTCATATCTAATTACTTTTTTTTTAATTACGGCAAATCTACAATTAATTTAAATGTAACGGCTTTATTACATCCATTTAAAAATATTTGTAAACATTTCTTATATTTAACAATGGTATCTCTATTTGAGTCTTTTATTAATACTTCATTTCTAATCAAGATAGAATTAAAAATACAAAATAGCGAGTAGTAGAAAGAAAAAAAAAATCGATTCTCCCTCACAATCGATTTAAATTGCACTTCTCCTAGTTTCACTCTCCCGTTGGCGACGCACATTGGCGCATTTCCACTGGAGCAAAGCAACCCCTAGAGCGGCCGCAGCGTGCCGGTTTCCCCTGTTCGTTGTTTCTCTGGCCGACAAGGCTCCAATCTCAAAAATCCACCGTACTCCGCATCAGTCGGTCTTTGAAGTTCGCTAGTCATGTTTACTCGTTCAAAACATTGTGAAAGTAGAGTTCAGTTTTCCGTTCATTCAGAAATGCTCCGGTAGCGGTGTACACCGTTATGATGCCTAGTATAGTACACGGGCCTAGTGCAGGCCTTTGCATAGTAGTGTTCCTTTGTTTTGTTTTCAAAAGTTTTGCATTTGAAATACACTTATACGCTAGAGAAAATAGACCTGGATATATGCTGTTCAACTCCAGTCTCGATTCAGGTAGGCGATATTTCATTGAATCTTCTTCTATACCTCCCTCCTTTGTGCAAATCGATCCTAGAGTTGGAGAACTGTATTTAAAAAGTTCACTATTTCATCACAATAATTCTGTGACCGAGCCTTTTCATTTTTTTATTGGTGCAGAAAGTGAATCCAAAAATTCTCCTTTAGTGGAGTATGTTAGTATACCTATCACAGTCCGTTTAAAAAATTCTTTTGAAAGTGTATCTTACGATAAAAAACATTTCCTAGAAGCTGTGGTCAATGTAGAACAGGATATGGAAAATGAAGTTGATTACTGCTGGAAAAATAGTCAGGAAATTCTTAGTCTCTCTTCAATCATTCCCCAAACGCAACTTAAAAGGTGTGATGTCATTTATATTCAACCCGGTGAAAAAGGATATTGTATTGAAACTAATGGTGGTCAATTAGTAGCTGATCAAAATTTTTGTAATTCCGCCCCTACGTGGACTTTAGATTTTCACATCAAAGTAGTATGTAGCGATATTTCGTACACACAACCTATAAGATTATATTTCCAACGTACATCTTCAAAATCTTATCGTGATAGACTTCGTAGATCAACAGAGAACCGAGCTCCTGTTTTTGAAAAATCCCTATACACAGCTACCGTCCCAGAAGAAGTAGAAGGTGGTTACTCTGTCGCAACTGTCATAGCCAAAGATCCTGATGGAGATAAAGTAACTTATAAACTTCTTGCTGCCTTTGATGCCAGAAGCCAAAGACTATTTGAAATAGATGAAGATCTTGGTCATGTCAAAACTACTACTCATTTAGACCGAGAGTTTATGGACGAACATCAATTACGGATAATTGCCTCAGATAACCAAACCCCTCCGCGAAGTGGTACAACAACATTACAAGTTCTAATAACAGATCGAAATGATCATAGTCCAATGTTTGAACAAGCTACTTATGTTGCTTCCATTCGTGAGATGAGTCCCGTCGGGTCGACAGTTATAACTGTTAGAGCTACGGACCAAGATGTTGGTGAAAATGCGGATATAGAATATAAGTTAGTGCATCCATCAGGTAAAGAGGTTTTTCAAATCGATAAAAGCAGTGGGGTGATAACATTGGGAACTAAACTTGACAGAGAGGTGACTGGATTTTATTCTTTGCTTGTACAAGCAACTGACATGGGTAAAGATCCTGAACCTAGGTCAACAACCGCAGTTGTTGAAATATCTGTATTGGATGATAATGATAACTATCCTCAATTCACTAAAAAGTTTTATTATATTGAAGTGCCAGAGGATATAGAATGGACAACTCGTCCGATTATAGCGGTAATTAAAGCGGAGGATCAAGACCAAGGTGTTAACTCAGCGATTCGATATGCTATTATTGGTGGAAATACTCAAGGGCATTTTAGTATTGACTCGCAGAGTGGAGAAATAACAGTCGTTTCGGCTCTTGATTATGAAAAGGCACGAAGTTATCGGTTGATTATTAGAGCTCAGGATGGGGGTCAACCTTCACGGTCTAACACAACTAATGTAGTGTTAAGAGTTCTTGACGCAAATGATAATGATCCAAAATTTTATACTTCACTTTTCCAAGAATCAGTGTCTGAAGGAGCTCCAATTGGTCATAGTGTTCTTAAGGTGCAAGCATATGATGCCGATGATGGTCCAAATTCTGAAATAGTCTATTCCATTGTGCCTAATGAACAATTCTTACCTTTTACTGTTGATAGCATGTCAGGATGGATTTTAACAACGCGAGAGCTAGATCGAGAAACAAATGCTGTATATGATTTCCAAGTAGTAGCTAAAGATAGAGGTTCTCCATCTAGGTCTGCAACGGCATCTGTTATTATCCGCGTTCAAGATATCAATGATAACGACCCGGTGTTTGAACCTAAAGTTTACGAAGCAACAGTTTCTGAAATAGATCCTCCTGGAACACCAGTTGTTGCAGTTACAGCAGCTGATAAGGATGAAGAGCCACGTTTAATCTATCACATTATTAGTGGAAACCATCGAGGTCGGTTTAATGTAATTCACCAAAACAAAGAAGGACTTATATCTGTAGCACAACCCCTAGATTACAGATTAGATAAAAAATTCACATTAACTGTGACAGCAACCGATGCAGGAGGGAGGTTTGATACTGCTACTGTTAACATTAATGTAACTGATGCAAACACCCATCGTCCAGTTTTTGATAAAGTTCCATACATGGCTACTGTTCCTGAAGACGCCCCTATTGGCACAACTGTGCTAGTTGTCGAAGCTACTGATGGAGATGTTGGTGAAAATGCTAGGATTTCGTACTATATTGAAGATAATCCCGAGTTTAGCATCGATTCGACGACAGGGGCAATTGTAACATCTCAAAAACTAGACAGGGAGTTAACATCTGGATTTGTGTTAGTAGTTACAGCTGAAGATCACGGATCTCCAAGTTTGTCAGATACAATCAATGTTGAAATAGAAGTAACAGATGTCAATGACAATCCGCCAAATTTTGTAATTCCGTCGTATTCCACTTCCATTCGTGAAGATGCCTTAGTTGGTTCCAGTGTTATTCAAGTGTCAGCTTCCGATAAAGATATTGGACTCAGTGGACAGGTTCGATACACATTTACGGGAGGAGATGATGGAGATGGTGCCTTTATAGTAGAGCCAACTTCCGGAGTAGTTCGTACAAATCAACTTTTAGATCGTGAATCAGTATCTTTATATAGGCTTCTTGTTCTTGCAATAGACAGAGGGGCAACTCCTCTTTCATCATCTGCTACTATAACTGTTGTTGTAGAAGATGTTAATGACAATCCCCCGAGATTTGACACAGATATTATTAAAATGTTTATTGCTGAAAATAGCCCAATAGGATCCCTTGTAGGATTAATTCTTGCTACTGATCCCGATGACGGACCCAATGCTGAAATATCCTACAGTATTGTTGGCGGCCCTGATGCCGAGAAATTCAAGTTAATATCTCGAAATGACGAACCGGCTGAACTCATTACTAAAACTGATTTAGATTATGAAACAAGTAAAAAGAAGTACAATATTATAGTCAGGGCTTCTTCACCTCCTCTGAGAAGTGATGTGGAAGTGCATATATGGGTAACTGATGTAAATGACAATGCACCACGCTTGAAAAATTTTATGATTTTATTTAATCATCATGAAAAATACTTCCCTAAAAATCCTATTGGAAAAGTTCCTGCATATGATGCTGATGTGACAGATAAGTTACGTTACCGGTTCGTCAGTGGAAATAATGCGAACCTTTTAATACTGAATGAGAATACTGGTGAACTCTCTTTGAGTCCACATCTGGACACTAATGTTCCAATGCATGGAGTAATGGAAATCAGCGTGTTTGGTAAGTACAAATTCTTGATTTTTCTACTTTAATTGTGTATATACTGATATAAGTAGTTTATATATTTTTTCATAAAATATTTTAGGCAGAATAATTCCTGTATGCTTATCAGTCTTTTGTAAATTATATTCTAAAGAAAGAGTTAATGACAATTCAATCACAGACAGCAGGAACCAACAGTAAATTTGTAGAAAATTTTTCACCTTTTTAAAAGCAGCATTTTAATTACCCTTTTGCAATAAAATAAGGTGAAGGCTTTTATATTTTACTGTTATCCGCGGTTGAGTTTTTAAAAACCTTTATTCTAAAGTATTAAATGTTTATGATTTTTTAAAATTTGTATTTTATACATTTTATTCAGATTTTTACATTGTTACATATAGTTTACATTCTCAATTATTAATATTTATTATTCATGTCACAAAGAAGCTATTTTAAATACATAGAGAGCTTTATATACTATTAGTATGATGTTAAAATTAAACAAAATAATCAATGTGTGTAATAAAAATAAGTAAATAAATAAAATAAAACTATACTTGTAATTTATTATTAGACATAAATGCTTTTTGCTTATTTGCTTATTATAAATATTCATCTAAAAGAAAACATTTTTATGATGTTAAATTTTACTGAAAATATTGCAATCTAACGAATACTTTTCTGAAGCGAAAATTTACAAATCTAGTGAATAAATTACATAAAACATTAAAAGTGTACCAATTTTATTTTTTATTTTTTATTATGTACATTAATTTATAATTTTGATGCATTTTTTACTTAAAAAAAAAAAAGATTTTTATTTGATTAAAAATGAACAGAATTTACTTTATCAACTGCATAATTATAATAATGAAAATATGTGAAATACAGTGTTGCGATGCTATTAAAAATTGCAAAAAAGTGTATAAAATATTCCAGAGTACGTGTGTATCAAGGGGATTTTAAATGTTTAAGTACCAGGAATTTCATATAGTACTGGTTGCCATATTCGAACATAGACTTTTTTCGTTAAATAAAGCAAATTTTACTTTACAAAAATTCTAGTAAATGATTTCTGAATGTCATTGAAGTTTATAAGTCCTGTATTCAATGATGTTTTCACATTTATTTCAAAATATTCATTTAGAACTATTTCCATGAACATTTTTCATGTCTATCACACAACTGAAAATTGCTATGCTTGTTGGCCACCGTTATTTTCGAAATGTTTGCTCCGTCTTATTCAGTTGATGAGCTATCGCCGATAAAATAAATCATGTTTTTCCGTTCTAAAATACTGGTAGCAAAACATCGTAGTATGTGACAAACATGGCAAATTCGTATGGAAATAGCTTTAGAAGAAAGGATTTTAATCATTTTTAATTAAAAATACTTCACATAGAAGAATATTTAAAAGCCTAGTTAGTAAAAAGTACTTTCATTATTGTTTTTAATTTTAACGGAATACTTACATTACAAGGTATTAACTAATTTACTAAAACAGTTTATGACACGTTTAAGTAGGAGCTGCGTTTGCTTTATGAACAGCGTACTAACTGCAATAGGGATGGATTATTACTGAAAACAAAAATGTAAACGTAACAATGAAATTTCGCGAAATAGAATAAATACCGTAATTTCGGGTGTATAAGCCGAGGATCAAACAATTCTTTTTGGACCCAGAAATCTTATTTAGTGATTGAAGACAAATATTTACGGCGATCTGACTAGTTATATTTGTTTCTTAAAAAATTCTGGGTCGAAAAAGAATTGTTTTATCTGCGGCTTATACACCCGAAATTACGGTATATTAAAGTAACATTTAATTATAATAAATTATTTCTCACGATGATTGCATTTCTGGTCTGCATTTGCCACATGATCCATGGAAGAATGTGTCATATTTTAGCAATGTCCGATCCTCCAAATATATTAATTTATTTTAATGTACTTTTATTATTTATTAGCGTGTGCTTTTAGGTTCATTGTTCTTATAAACATATGAGATAAACTAAATAAATATTAAAAAACTTTAAAAATGTTTTTTTTTCATCTAAAAAATATTATTTTTGTATTAAAAATTCAAGCGTATTAAAGAATGATAACTTTTAATTATTTGCAAATTTATGTTTTACCATCTTACATGACTTCTTTTATGTCACTGTATTTTGTAAAAACTATGTTCGTAGAATATAAGCATTGTTTGCAACAATAAATCTAAGCATCTGCTAATTATAAGCATTTTTCTTTCAAAGAAGTTAAACATTTTAAACTAACATGATCGACAATATCATGTCATGTATATAGATATGTACATGCAAAAATAATGCGAAAAGAATTGAGTTTAATGTAATCGGCAGATACGATTTTAGTAATTTCTTGTAATACATATTAACGACTGAAAACTTTTTATTTAAAAAAATCCCTAAAAATATTAGGCATGTAATACGTCAAATTAAAAAAAAATGTACGTTTTTATATGAAAAATAATGTTACTAGAGAAGAAATATTTAGTTGTTTGCATCTGAAATACACACGTTACTTTTGCTTGCGTCATCGATTATGTTGCTGATAACCTTGTGGCGGAAAACGTAATACGGTATCAGTAAACTGAGTAAAATGTCTCGAAAATTGTTATAATGCCGCAGTATCCTACATAATTTTTTCTTAATTTTGAGGTGTTCATATAAATTAAAGTAGAGGCATGGATGCTTGTACATATATAAAAGTAATCGTAAATGGTAAATCTTATGGAGATGTATGTGCGATATCATATTTTAGAAGAACCAGTTTTGAACTCTGTATAATATTTATTTTACGATTTATAAAATTGTAAAATATTTTCCCGACAGTTTATTTTGTTATATCAGAGGTGTCTTAAACTTGTTAACTAAAGACTATTGGCCACCACTATTTACGATTAATAGATTTTACCTTAATTCAATCTTATTTATAATATTTTATTTTGTCTTATTTCAGCTTATTTAATAGATAAATATTATAAAAATATTTCTATTTTTATTTGTCTTACTTTTATTTAGGTTTTTAATGACCAGGTATCACAAAGATATTGGCCAATTTGCTATCAATATTAGCCAATATTTTGAATGTCGCTGAATGTCGTACATCAAATAAATGACATCTGCCGATATTCACAAACATAATTTAAAATTATAATTTAAATGAAACAACTCCAAAGAGTTCAAAAAAGAGTTCGAATGATCCCAAAGAGTTGTTTGCATTACTCATATCTTTACAGCATAGAAATAATATGCTAAAGAACTAAATTTAATAGATTTACCTTTTATCAAATTAAATATATATAATTTAGTGTCGGTTTTGTCAGGTATTCAGGCAACTGTAGAAAAATTTATATTAATCTTGTCACGCATAAATTATTTTCATTATTTTTCCTCATACACAAAAATCTTTTTTGTGATAAATCAGAACACATTATAAAATAATTTTATTATTGTACTGCATGCTAGCTATTATCTGCCCACAAATTAAATTTCCATTTCTTTTTCTTTTTCTTTCTTTCTTTTTTACTTTGTTATGCAATATTTATCTGTCCTCATATGAGGCATGCATGCATGAGAGGGTTAATTTTGAAACATTCAAGGATAGATATAGACATTCATTAACACAATATTATTTTTTGAACATTTAAAAATATCTTTAGATATTCAGGATATCTGGCGAATTTTATAATCCTGACCAAAATGAACGGGATGGTTAACCCCTTGCGGAGCGGTGGTATATTTATGAAACCATATAATTTTAATTCTCAAACGCCAGATTGGAACGGGAATATTGGTAAAAAAAAATCGGCTTATGGAATATGTGCAATATAGATTTTTTTTTTTAAATATGCAAATAAAAATGTTTTCAAATTCCGGTATCAGTCTTCAATTTCAACTCTTAAGCAATGAATTTCTTCTACGCCGCAAAGGGTTAAGATATGAGTTTTGATGGGTAAAACCCTTTTTTGTGTCGAGAAGCATGTGATGGAGTAAAAGTGTTTAGTACATAATAATATTTTACATGAAAAAAATGGAATTTTTAAATTAATTTTTGTTTATCTTTGTAAAATGCTTTTGATTTTCTGCCTTTTATGAGAAATTATCTTTTATTATTGACAGAATGCAAGTTTTGTTTCGAAGTAGATTAAGTAGTACAATAATAATAATAATAATAATAATAATAATAATAATAATAATAATAATAATAATAATAATAATAATAATAATCTTATATAAATAATTATAAAGTTTTTAAATTGATAACTATTTATCTTTTTAAATGCTTTTGAATGTCCATCTTTTATGAGAACTTCGTCTTTTTATTGAAAAAATGCAAATTTTGTTCAATAGTGATTCATTTTGATTAGACATTATTTATTTAAGATTATCTTTTTATATGCTTTAAAAATTCAGCTTTTTATAGGAATTTTATTTTCCATTGTTGAAGGAATTAAAGTTTCAATTCCAGAGCAAATCATGTAAATTAGACAGTATTATCAAAGTAAAAAAAAGTAATAATAATTTTTATAAAATCATACTGCTATACTTTAAGCGTTTTAAGCTGTATATAATACATTAATTTTTGAAGAAGTATACATCTATTTATGACTTAAATTTAATTATAAATAAATAAATATTATTTTTTTACGAGGCAAATTCAAAAGAATAGGTGCGTTTAAATGTTTTTTTATAGTTTTGGGGACGAAAGATATTTGATATTTTAAAATAAGAAGCTTTAATCTTATACTTCTTAAATTCCTAACAAGTTTCAAATTTCCTATTAGCCTTAAAATTGCTTTAAAAATTTATAGCAAATTAAAAAATTATGTCTAATTTATGTGCCTGCTAACCTGAAAATAGTGGAACAATTATTTTTATACCATGCTTCTATTTACTACTTAAAATTAATAAAAATGTATATTTAATTCATTAGAAAGCACATTACAAAAGACAAGGATAATGTAAATATTTTACATATTTGATCATGTAGATCCCATGTTTTTTAAATCATAAATTAAAAAAAAATTCTTTTATAACATTTTAAAGGTGTAAAAGTTTTAATAATACAAATTGATTTTTGAAAAACATATATTAAATGAACCTAAAAAATAAGTCGATTGTGATATCATCAGATGAAAGAGTAAAGTTGGCTAATGATAATTTTACCAAACATCTGCCTAGTAATAGAAAATTCTAAACCCACAAATTTTTAATTGAAACTTTTTGTAAATCTAGTTTTCCATTTTGAGTGCTTACACGTTTTGCTTCTAAAATAAGTATTATCCAAAGTTCAAAACTGGTTCTTCTTAAATATGATATCTCACATACATCTCAATAAGATTTACCATTTACGATTATTTTTATAAATGTACAAGCATCAATATTTGGAGATTATACTCAACCAACAATTGACTTGATTAAACTTATTCAGGGTTGATGTTGCAGTGCTCCTGCTGTTTTTTTTTTCTTTTTAATTGAAAAACAGTAATTTTTTAGAAAGGAATTTGCAACAACTGCAAAAAAACGCACTTTTTGGTATGATTCTATGAAATATGTAATTTTTTCTTCAAATAAAAGTGGTGTTCCAAAAGCGGATCGAGTTGGAGCCCTGCTTTTTGCCAGTGGGTTACTTTTTTAAACTTAGATTTATTGATTGGAATCACTTCTTTCAAGTGATAAAATTCTCCTTGTTTTCAACCTTAATAAATATGTCATTAATTAAGGGAAATTTTATCATGTTAAAAAAGGGGTGCAAATAAAAAAAAAAAAACTGAATTTAAAAAGTAGCCCACTGTCTTTACTGTCCAGGAAAAATTGACAGAGTTTCCATGGCTCTTAACCCCCTCCTAAATAGTCTCGTTTTATCCATTTGTAACAAACTTCATTTTTATAATTCTTGTATACAATCCAAGGTTGCCATTTGGCCTCCTCTTTTATTCTGACATATAGAGTTCATACCAAAAAGAAAGAATAGCGTTTCATGCTTATTTTTAGATATATAAAATGCAGTTATTGATCAATTAACCTCTTCAGACCTGAGGTACACAAATGTGTACCTCCATTCTTTTCTTCATAAAAACTAAACTGTTCGAATTTTTTGCATTTTTACTTTACTTCTATACAGCTGAATGTTTTTTGCTTTTAAACAAAACCAATAAATGCCAGCATTGATTAATATTACCTCATAAAATAAATATTATTTACATCCGAGTTTCGAAAATACCTTCAAGACATTGTGGCCAAGAAAGTAAGAAATATTCATGATTATTTAACTTAAATGCTTTACAATAAAAAATTTTGAGGATTTGCTGATCATTTACTTGTTTAAAGACCTTAATTTTGTTATTGCGCAAATTTATATTACTGATAGTTAAACTGATGTTTTAAGGGGATTAGTACTTTTATATTCATATTTATAAAACTAAATTACTTGTCCCCTAAAGTAGTGATTTCATAAAAATAACTATTTCTGTCATCTATGCTGCCATTTCGATTATGTAAAAGCAATAAATATATATTTGTAGAGTTAGCTTATGCTCAGGTCTGAAGAGGTTAAGAGATAAGTTGTTTTAGAATTATTTTAGAAAACTAGTAAAAAATTATCATTCAGAATTTCCGGTGTGAATTTGATTTTTTGAATTAAAACTAAAGGTCAAACTGGCAGCCTTGGTGCTATCCTTGGATCCCAACTTCAACGACTTTATAAATCTCACAATTATGTTTTTTTACATTATGATTCGAAAATAAATTCATTTTTAAATAAGTTAAATATTTTTTTCCTTTCTCATGTACAATATAAAAGCAAAATGTTATTTCTAATTTCTACTATCCTTGTGTCGTTTCGGAATTAAAATTAAGTGGGATATATTATATTCTACCGCTCTTCAAGCAGTAAACCCTGTCGTTGCGACCCGAAGTTTCAACGGGTATAGCAAATGTAGCAAAGTTTGCGCAACCCGAGATTTCTACAGGGATGAAATTTTCCGTCTAATTAACCTTTCTTGATTATTCCCACCAGTTATTTTTTGTTATAAATATTGCAATATTTAGTCAGGGATATTTCATTCCGATTAGATTAGACAAAAATTTCTGTTTTGAAGAACCGGCGAGAAAAGATTAAAAGTTCTGTAAAAGACGTTCGTCGTAAAGGGATTAAACACAAAATTTTTAAATTTTTTTTTTGATAAAACAATTACACAGCGAGTTGGATAGACGATAACTCCCATCTCTTATGCATTTTTTAAACAAGAAAAAATTAATAGAAATTTTTGACTTACCGTAATTTCGGGTGTATAAGCCGCGGATCAAACAATTCTTTTTGGACCCAGAAATCTTATTTAGTGATTGAAGACAAATATTTAAGGCGATCTAACTAGTTATATTTGTTTCTTAAAAAATTCTGGGTCGAAAAAGAATTGTTTGGCCTGCGGCTTATACACCCGAAATTACGGTATTTAATCGGGAGATTACGGCGATTAAAAGGCCAGGGTTCACACACTCCTTACATTTTGTAAGGACTCCGGCACCACTATTAATGATAAGAATATTTATATTTAATTTTTAAGAAACAGAATGCGCTACCACCTCCTCTATTTGCAATTTACGCACTATTTTTCTGCAATTAAATACATTGAAAATACTGTAAAATTTTAAGGGGGCTCAGGGGTTGAAAACTTTTCAAAAAATCGATTTTTTTTATGATCTAATTTGATTATTCATTTAATTCTTAACTCAATGCAAAAAACCGCATAAAAATATTTGCATTTTAACCTTCCTACCCTGAATGGGTCTAATCGACCCATAACTATAAATTGTTTTATACAATTCGAAGCAGAAATTTTTTCATAAAGAAAGTTAAATAAAAGATTCAGAGAAATACGTCAAATAAATATATTAAAAGATTTTAAATAACAATTCTGGTGCGAAATGTTTTTATCAAGAATGAGTAAAATTTGAACAGGGTAGGAAGGTTAACGGAGTTATAAGCATTTATGTATCAACACTTTCATAGCCGCATCCAACTTTAATTCGCGTTTTCTCAAAACTTGATTTTTGACGACTAACACCAAGATTTAAAAAAAAAACTATTTGATGGAATGGCTTAATTTTTTTTTTTGCATGCATATAACATCATTATCTAGATTATGAATTAATATATTTTAGATCGTTTAATATTTTGAGTATTTTTAATGGAAAAAAATTGTATTTTTTAGGGTTTTTTTAAATTTTCAACTTTGAAAGATTTTTTAATAATTTTTTTTAAGTGATAGTTATATCCTTAATTCATAATCTAGATAACGATGTTATATGCATGAAAAAAAAAATAAGCCATTCCATTAAATAGTTTTTTTAAATCTTGGTGTTAGTCGTCAAAAATCAAGTTTTGAGAAAACACGACTTAAATTTGAAATTATATGGATGCGGCTATGTAAATATTGATACATAAATGCTTATAACTCCGTTAAAAATTGCTAATATTTTTATGCAGTTTTTTGCATTCAGTTAAGAATTAATTGAATAATCAAACTAGATCATAAAAAAATCGATTTTTTGAAAAGTTTTCAACCCCTGAGCCCCCTTAAAGAACACATTAAGTGCAAAAAACATTTTTTGGATTAAAAAACTACGGAAACATTTTGTTATCTGCCTGATTGTCCACAAAATTTCATAGAATCGTCAAAATGGCACTTATACTCTCATGCATAAATTATTTTCATTATTCACAAAAATTCTTCATTTGTAATAAATGAGAACCCTTATAAAATAATTTTATTACTGTGTTGCATGCTAACTATTATCTTTGCCCAAAATGAGATCTCCTTAAATAAATGCTGCAAATTGTTTTGCTTTATAGGGCAATACTTATCTGTCCTCGTAAATAATTATAAAAATATTTTAAAAAATTCTAGTACAAACCCATCAATTTTGGATAAATATTTAGTGGGAAGTACATTTCCACTACCTGTGAAAGAGTTAACACCCATAGTTGCCAAATCGTCTTCATTCTAAGTACCACAATTTTTGAATAAGTTTAGACTTATTTTGCATTGAGTTAAGAATTAATTGAATAATCAAACTAGATTATAAAAAAATCGATTTTTTGAGATGTTTTCAACCCCTGAGCCCCCTTAATGGTACAGCTCTGCGAACCCTGAAGGCGTAAAATTCACAATTACATTTTTCTGGTACAAAAAAATCGTAATAGTTGGCAGCTCTGGGTTAAACAACAGATGTTATCATATTTTTACTATGCAAAAACTATTAGAGAAGGCATACTTTAATATAATAATTAAAATTTAGTTCCTTGCTCTTGTAAGAAGTCTGTTAACGATAAAAAGTACAAAATATAACGTTTATTTATTTTTTCAATCAAGTATAATGAATATTTGTCCAAATTATATATTTATATACACACATATTATATTACCATTCAATTTAGTTGCCACGTAGGCCAGAGAAAACTGAAACGCGCCAATCATTAACGAGTTATATTTTTCATAATTTATATTAAAAAATAAGTTGTGGGTAGTTTCCATATAGAAAGAAGAAAAAAAAAACATTAAATTTTGAATTCTAACATGACTTGTACACTCAGAGCATTAATGCTGATTAAACCATATAGGGTTAAACCATAAATACCAACTCTTACGCTCTTTTAAACCAGAAAAATTTTATAGAAATTTTTGACTTATTTAATCTGGATATAACGGCGTTAAAAAAAAGTAAAATTTACTATTAAATTTTTGTGGTACAGAAAAATCGTAACAGCTGGTAACAATGGGTTAAACTGTAGAATTTGTGGTCATTTGTTGATAAATAAATAAGCTTGTTTGATTCAAAGTAACTTTAAAATAATTTTTTAAAATAATAAAATATACATGTCACAAAATATATAGTCTATTCACATGTAAAATGCACATATAAACGTCTTATATAATAAGCTCTTCTTGTATGAAGATTTTAGTTTATTCAGTTAGATAAAAGTTATTTTCGATGACAAATAGAAACAACTTGACAAAATACCTTGAAACTACGAATCACAAAATACATATGTATGAATAAACCTCTTAAACGTATGATAAATCAAAAACGAAAGAAGGCGTGCGGAAGTAGGATTTAGTTTGCTTTTGTTTTCTTTCTAAAAGGTGTTTCAAAACATTGAATCTTGCTTGTACTTTTGCAGGTTGTTTTTGTTCAAACGTTCAAAAACCTTTTTAAATAAAGTTGTATTTTTCCTCCTATAGGCAGATGGAAAAAATAATGATGAATGGAATATTGTATAATAAACATTTACATAGTAAATGCAGAACGAATCGTTAACCTTTTGAGCTCTCATGATTGATTTTTCTACCACTTAATTTTAATTCCGAAATGTCACTATTGCACCAGGATGTTCTACTAAATTTATTTGTAAAAAATTTAATGCATTGTTTCGTGTATATAGTAAATCGAATTTTTTTCTTTGCAAAATACTGATGCATAATGTGACATTTGGAATGTTGAAGAAATTCACCCATCAGACCTCAAAGGGTTAAACAACCATAAAAATTAGTGTATGACAGGGGTTAATTTCCATGTAGTTTTTTAATCATTAAAAATTTTTGAGATCTAAGTTGGATTAAATTCCAGATTAAATTTCGGTATTCGCTAGCTTAAATTTTAAGTAGCGTTTTAACAGTTTAATCATCTTATCTCTCTTGTGAGCAAAATCTTTTGAAAAAAGAAATTTCTTTTTTTACAGTTAGTTTATGCAAAAATTATAAGAAAAGGCATTCTTTAATATAAGAATAAAAATTTAGATTCTTGCTTTTTTAATAAGTCGGTTAACGATTTTTTAAGATATTTTCCTCAAGCATAATGTATATTCGACCAATTTATATCTATATATATATACATACACACACACACACACACACACATATATATATATATATATATATATATATATATATATGTGTGTATATTATCATTCAATTTAGTTGCCACGTAATCCAGAGAAAACTGAAATGCGTCAATTAATAGTGAATTATGTTTTTCATAATTTATATTAAAAAAAATTGTGAATTTCTTTTCATATTAAAAGAAGAAAAAACATTAAAATTTGAACTCTCACATGTTGTGTCGACTCAGAGTATTAATAAAGATTATCATACTACAAATATTTAGGTATTTCTATGAGAACTTCTCTAAACTACTTAAAAATTACAATGTTATACTTATGCATTTCCATATTTATTCAGTAGTTAATTTTTGAGATTGATGAAAAAGCTACCGTAATTTCGGGTGTATAAGCCGCGGATCAAACAATTCTTTTTGGACCCAGAAATCTTATTTAGTGATTGAATACAAATATTTACGGCGATCTAAGTAGTTATATTTGTTTCTTAAAAAATTCTGGGTCGAAAAAGAATTGTTTGATCTGCGGCTTATTACACCCGAAATTACGGTAAAAGTATTGATATACTAAATGTTAATGTTTGATGCAATATTTTTCAATACATTTGCTTTTAAATTATATAAATATATTTTGGATTCATTAATACTAACAATACAGAAAAAAACAGTGTATACAATAATTATTACAGAATATATACAAAAGAAATAGTTAAGTAAGGATCTCAAAATGTTATATAAATATTTCCAAGATTCGACCAAAGAACTCCAAATTTTTGCTTAAGCTAAAACTTTAATCTGCAAACGAAACATGAAATTCCTGCATTATTATAGAAAGTTTTAAGTTTTATTGCTATTTTGACACTAGAACCGCGGCAAATTTTAATAAAATTTTATATAAAAAAATTTTTATTTAGAAATATTTAAATTATTATTGGTACGCTTTTATTTAACTAGATTATCATAATTTAAGAAATTTAGTCATGCAATAGCATGACTAAATTTCTGTTTCGAACACCGTCCACGAAATACTGATCTGGAGCGCTAGCAACAACAACAACAACAAAACGGCGGCTGCCGAAGGCGGATTCTTTTCAACTTGAGTTTTTATACCAATAATTTTTTTTTTTAATTTTTTCTGCGTCACTATTCTGAGAAAAGTCCACACACATTTTATAAAATACAGTGTCAAAATTTAGGGGACCATACATACATTTAAAAAAATCCGTGCCAACATTCAGGACTAACATTCAGGACTAACATTCAGGGTGCGGTGTTTCGAATCGGAGTCTATTCATTTGGCATGGATAAAAATTACTCGTCATCGAAGCTCTAGTGTTAAATATGAAAACGGCTTCCTAAGCTTATTTTATCTATAGATAATTAGATACAATTCTCATTTGAATGATGCCGGTAGCATTTTCTTACAATATTTGCTAATAAGGTATTCTTGTTTCTTTTTCTCCTTTCCACACTGACACAACATCCCTGGCCCCTACTCTCTCTCACTTTTTTAACTTTACAATTTTAAAATTCAATAAAGCAGAATCCTACAAAGTTGGCTATTCACCAGTCTAGGTGACCCGTTTAAGAATTTATTAAAAATGTCTTTCATAAAGTTGCTACTTTTATAAGTAATCCACCTGTTTATGTTGACTGGAAAATTGTTTCACTGCTGATCGGCATGCATATTTTTCAAACATTTTCAACATTACTTTTCAGCATTAAAATTTTGGATCTCCTAAACTTGAAACTTCCAACTACTTGACTGTTAGGGGGCTGGTTGCTAATAGTGAGAAACCAGGTTTGATTCTTGGTTCAGGTTTGGCATTCGATCGGATTTCACAGTGTAGAACAAATCCAGGCTTCTTCAAAAGTCAAGTACTTCAATGAAGTAGCACCATAAAATCGCAAACAATGACACACTTGGATGAGGAGAGCTCTAAATACCCCTATTTTTGAATACAAATCTTCATCTTACTTAGTCTGTGAATAAATAAGAGTATTTGTGGCTCTCTATGCCAATGTGGTTTTCGAAATCTATGCCTTTATGTAATCTTTACTGAATGAGAGTATGAATTTGATTTTTGGAATTCCTTTTTCTCTAGACAGAGACTTTCCGATTACGGTTTTATTTTAAAAATATCATCGTTAAAGTATATAATTGGGGTTCGTACGAATCCCATTATTTTCCAGGTATACTATCAGTGTATTTCTTTTTTTATGTAAAGAAATATACCTCGTTCAATCGCACAAAATTTCAACTGATTTAAGGAGAGATTTTCTATAAGAAAATACTGATACCGAAGAATTTGCCGGTGTGAAATTACCAGAACCCGTACAAACCTTGATAACATTCTTTCAACCAACTTCAACAATTCCAGTGGTGTAACCAGGGTGGGTGCCCAAAACCAGTAACATTGTAAGGTTTTCTTCGCCTTGATTCATAGCAGAAAATTTTCTGATTAGATAAGGCGAGCAGTACTTTCAAAAATTATCATTATTCAGAGAACTTGGGCATCCACCCTGTTTACGCCACTGAATTCTGATAGTTACCGGAAGGGGAAGGTAACTATGACTCACCCGGTACACTTAAAAAAACGGAAGATTTTAAGGGGATTATACCGTTAATCGGGACGCCAGTACAATACACTTTTTTTGAACAGTAAAATTACCCTAAATTCCAAGGAAAAATGGGAAATCTTCTGGAATTTATAGGAATTTTTTTCCGTTAAAAAACAGTGAATTTTATTGGCGTCCCGATTACTAGTACAATTTCGTAAAATCGTACGTTTTTATTTTTTATATTTTTATTTTTATTTTTATTTTTTTTACAGTGTACGGTACTTTTCTTTTACCAGCACTGTTAAAAATTTGCGGCAAGCTGTCTAGTGATTTAACTGCTTTTATAGAAAACATCTACAAAAACTTAATGTAACTCTATTCAGATCATAATATGGGCAATAATGTGGTCAGAATAGCATTAAATTGCGATTATGTAATCATTTTCTGTAAAATCGGATCATGGCTGAACAGTTTTAAGCAAATTTTAGACAGTGTATATTAACTGCAATGCGAGATAATTTCCCATGCTACATTTATGTGCGCATACATGAACGCATATGCATATATGGCTTGAGATATTCTTGAAACAATAAAAATAGTCCTTAAAAATCAATATTTATAATTATTACAAAAGAAATGCAAAAATAAACTGATTACACGTTTTTGACTGAACATTTTAACGAGATTTAATATTTTGCGAAGTACTGTAAAAAAGAACTGTGTTTTATGTACAGTTAATGCACTTATAGTTCTATCTTAAAATTCTTTATATAAAATTTTCAGAAAAGACTTTAAAATAATTAAACTACATTAAAGTAACGACGTTAAAAAGAATGGAGATTACGAAAATAATTAAGTTCCATGAAAGGTTAATTAAATTTGTTATGTAGTAAGAGCGTAGTATCAGTTTTAAAACTGTATAAACAGAAAAGATACTAGTCTGATGCAGTTTTCTATAGAGCCTTTTAATAATAGAGTACTCTAAAAAGAGAAAAAAAAATACTTTCAAAGCTGCTGTGTAGGCGCAATTAAGTTTAACGTAATTAAACGATAGAAACTATTTTATCATCGTCTAATTACTTGCAAATTCTAGAAAAATAAATCTTGATTTTAAATTACTACTAGTTTAAATACAATTAATTTAAAATTAACATTGTAGTGCATGAATTTCTATTAGTGAATCGTTTCTTTATTAAAAAAAAAAAAAAAAAAAAAGAAATGAAGCGGCATTTTACTTTGATTGATCGATTAAAACCACATAATCCAATGTACATCATTTTGTGGTGTGGGTTTTTGTATCCATATCATTTATTTGGTTATCGAATATTTTTCTTTACTGAAAATGAAAATGTAAATTAAACATGTTAAAAATGAAATTATTTTATCAAAATTAAACGGAAAACGATTAAACGGCTGCGATTTAAAAGTGGAACCAACAATATTGTTGTATTTCCTTAGGAAAAAAAATGTCGAATTAGTTTTTTTCGTTTTTTCTTCCGTAGTTCTTCTTCAACACGGAATAGTATTTATTCGCGAATTGACAGTGCATTTTAGAACGCTCACGAATAAATTTTTATCACATGATTATTCATATAAACGTATTCTTATACATCAAATGTGTAACTTTATTTTTACCTCTATCTGTCATAAAAGCATCAACCTTTTCAGGGGCAAAGCACTTTTCACCCTTTCAGGGACACAACAGGTAGACAGAAATTTATTTCAAGCTAAACAAAAGCTTTTGTTCTTGTTTTTAAGAAAAGGGAAATTTCATTCCAAATTTCTGGTGCCAATGTGGCATTTAGAAATTAAAATTAAGTCCAAAAATAAACCACCGCCCTTCAAGTGGTTCATTATAGTGCTTTTAACTTATATAAAATTAGAGATAAAAAGCAAAAATTTTTACTTTCTTCTATCGTTACAAGAAGTAAGTATTGGATTCCTGAAAAATTATGACTTCCGGTTTTTGATGGATTTATACGTTTTAGAAGGTCCTGAACATGATTTGATGGTGTTTAGAAAATGACTATATGTAAGTCTGCCAGTCACTCTATCACTCTCACTCTGTCACTCAGTGAGTCTGTATGTGACAAAAATTTTGTCGGCGCTCTGTCTCAAGAACTAACTTAATCATCATCATCATATCACAAAACTTTATATTCAGTTAAATTTTGATATAAATTGAAGCTAGTTAGTTCTTAGTGAATATCACTCAACAGGTGGCGCTGCCATGCTGCCATATATGATTATTGCAATATCTGTATCTCAAGAACTAAAGCACGAAATTTCCTAAAATTTCAGATTCAGTTAGTACCTGACATAGATTAGCTTTATTTAGTCTTTGGTATAAATTGCCCTACTGATGGCGCTACTATGCTGCTTTTCTCACGATTTCGCAATAGCTTTATCTCAAGAACTAAAGCATCGATTTTTATCAAACTTTAAATTCAGTACCTAACTTTAGATTTTGTACCAGATAAAAATTGATCCCGGATAGTTTTAGGTGTACATTATCCAACATGTGGCGCTGTTATTCAAAATTTGTTAAAAAGATTTTGCAATTGATAGAGCAATTGCAAAATCTTGTTTAAAAATTCTGAGGTAAATTGCCTAAGTTTTTGGTATAAATCGCCCTACAGATGGTGCTGCTATACTGCTTTTATCATGATTTCACAATAGCTCTACCTCAGAAACTAATGCACGGATTTTCGGCACTTCAGATTCAGTCAGAAGTTGACTTAAGTTGTTGCTGACTAGATTTTTAAGTAAACTATCTAACTGGTGGCTCTGCTATCCTGTATTTTTCAGGAAGCATTACCATATATAAGATAGAAGAAAATTTTAAGATTGCCACATCTGACTAGTTTCTACTTGCTTCTGCTTTGCCAAAGACATACAGGAATATATCAATATTTATGAAATCATAATTAATGATATCAATAATTTTCTATTGTACAAACAAGACTCCTTCAATGTGAAAAACAACAGTAGTAAGTCTTGATTACGTCCATTAACCCCTTGAGCGCTGACGGTAGAATTTTCTACCACATAATTTTAATTCCGAAATGTCACAACGGCACCAGGAACTTCGACCACATTTATTTAAAAAAGGTTTAATGCATTTTTTCGCGTATACCGTTAACCGATTTTTTTCTTTGTAAAATACTGGTGATAATGCGACATTGGGAATTTTGTAGAAATTTACCCACCAGAGCTCAAAGGGTTAATAATTATATCGTAATATTTATAATGTATATTCCACAATGAAAAAGTAAGAATTTATGTTATAAATAAATATTTTGCTTATAAGATGTTGATGTATTAATACAAACATTTAAAATACATTAAAAAAATTATTTACATGTTTCAACTCTTTTTTAATCGAGTTATCTTCAGAATGTAAATAGAAAATAAAACTACAAACATAATGAACATGCAAAACTGGAATAAATAATTATTGAAATTATTTCAATATCCCGGTTTCTACAAGCATTTGCGCTATAACTAACCTCCGAAGGCGTTGCGCAATTTGCTAGAAAAATATAAATCGAAAATCTTTCTAAGAAAATATTGGTGTTCAGTTGGGGACCATTTGGGAGCCCTGAAATTGTAACAAATACTTACATATACCGTAATTTCCGACATATAAACCGCAGATCAAACACTCATGTTTCAATTCACAGAACTTGTTTAACAATAAAATTCTAACTTTTACCACGATCTGTTAAATTACATTTTATCAAATACAATTCTGTGGCCAATTATGATAGTTTTAGCTGCGGATTATACGCCGGAAATTACGGTGCTTTCTCTATAATATTCTATATTTTGAAGAACAAAATGAAATTTATAGTACTTTAAAATTCATTGTCAATAATGAAACAATATTTGTTTTCCGGAAAATAAATCTCAACTAATAATATTTCAGTACACATGCATAAAAAAATTTAAATTACAATTAAAATCATTGAAAACACAAAGTTTTCTTGAAGGTTATTGGTTAATTTATTTTCATTTATGGAATAGAGTTGTATTAAATGTTTTTGTACACATACCGGCATTTTCCGATTACTTAAATAAAGTATCATACAAGCAACGCAAATGAATAAATCCCTCACGCAAACAAACAGAATTATGAACAAACTTAATTTCGTGCTAAGCGTAATTATTTTTCACATGCTTTTAATAAAATACAGCTTGGTGTACGCTTGTATGAAGGAAGGAGCAGTAAAAGGGAACCTTTCATTTTCCTCTAAACACGTAAGCTAGCTTGTGCAACAAAATGTTGTTTGCAAATAGCATGGTAAAAGCAAAATGATTAAAAGTCAGTAATTATAAAATGATATTAAAAGTCATAATTAATTATTATAATTATTAACCCATTAGTGCCTAGCGTCCCTTTTTAGAGACGCTTCAAAAGGTGCATTCAGCACTGTTTTTGACACCGGTAAAAAAGAAAAGCAATAATTATTTTATTTAAATGATGCATTTTCGTGATTAATGAACTAAACTTAAATCTTCTAAAAATAGTGGTGCCACCCAAATAAAATTTACGCAAAAGATGTTGGACACGAATGGGTTAAAAGTCAGTGATATTAAAAGTCAGTAATTGTTGTTTTTATACAGTGTTGCTCCTTGGGTGTTTTTTTTTTTCAATTCCCGTAAACACTCGTATGTAAGTCGACCAGGAATTCGTGAGGAATAACAGATTACATACCAGTATTTAGGAAAAGTTATCTTCATCTTATCTAATTGTGGAATTCGCTGCTTTTAAATAAGACTAATATAGTAACAAAAAAATACCGGGATAAAACATATTTTTTTTTCTCGAATTCATGGATCGATTTATACACGAGTACATACGGTATTTGATATCGTCGGTACCATATCAAGATAGCTAATAAGAAAATAATGTTGCGAGTGAGCTATTTTTTAAAATTTAGATTTATTTTGACTGACATCACTTTTGAAATAGTAAAATGCGCCTTATTTAACCTTATTTAATGTCATATAAATTAAGGCGAAAAAAAATAGAGGAATTTTACCATTTTAGAAAAGTGATGATATTAAAAAAAATAATAATAAAAGTAGCTCACTAGCAACTCTGTTTTCATATTAAATAGTTTGCCATAGCATTGACGATATGTGCTATTTAAAAAAGTGGTCGTAATCAAGCAATGACGTAGCCTAGTTTGGAGGGGTAAATGATATGATTACCGTTAATTTCTTTAGGTTATTTCTGCCTTAACCCTTTGAGCTCTTGTGGGTAAATTTCTTCCAAATTCCAAGTGTCACATTCACACCAGTATTTTGTAAAGGAAAAAATTGTTTTTTGAAATACCCCAAAAAAGGAATTAAAGCTTTATCAAGTAAATTTGGTCAAATATTCCAGTGCCACTGTGACATTTCGAAATTAAAATTAAGGGGTAGAAAATTCAACCATGAGAGCTCAAAGGGTTAAATAATTGCTAAAAATGCAATATCACTTACTGCACAGAATATTTCTTTTAAGTAGTCGCATCTAGAGCATTTTGACTAGTGTTGCCAGGTTCCCCATGTAAATAGGGGCTTTAAATACTCTGAACCCCTTTAACTTCTTACTGTTTATTTCCCCATATTTAATCGCAGATATTTCTGCTATTAGATAAGGTGAATAAATTTACTAAAAAATACTTGAGTCAAGAGCATTTGGAACCGAGATTTACGCTCGATATCTGGCAGCACTCCTCTTGACTAGCATCACGGATAAGTCAAAGTTTGCTACCACATTTTTGAAATAACGTTGTTCGTTTTATTAAATAAATAAGGTAAATATTACTGTTGAAAAAAAAAGGTTATTGTGATATTTCAATTTTAAATATTCGAATTGCTTGACTGCTGCCATTTTTTCTTGAAGTAGTAATATTCGGCGCACACGAATTTAATTTTTCCAAATGTTCGAAAAAATACCCCGGATCTCCAAACACTTGACGAATTTGTTTTGACTTACACTTTTATTGTTCTACCATTTGAGCTACTTGGACTGACAACCGGCGGGCATATTTCCCTCAGACAACTTTATTGGTAATAACATCTGATTTGCGATGTATATATCTCAATAGAATGCATCTTATTTAACCTTTTTTAATGTCATATAAATTAAGGCGAAAAAAGTGGCAATGGAACCCCATTTAAACGATGGTTACGTGGATATATTGTTATAGCTTTAATGCAATCATGCTGATTGATAATGATTAATCGCGTGTAGCAAACAGTAGAGCACTGAGGATGTAATTGAAAGTTTTTTCGGTTCGCGTCCCAGTGTGGGATTATAACTTTACCTATCTGTATAATTGCGTTTAAAATATCATAGAGCATTCCACCCATTTAATAAAATTAATAAATTCGATTCAAATAAATTGGATTTTTCAAAACTGGTTTCTTTTTTCACCTAATTAAGCTGCGAAATTTAATTAAGTAGTCTGAATTTGCTTTAACACTAGAACCGCCATTAGGGGTCAAAATGACCCCTGCCAAATTGACAATAGTCGATTCGAACAAGAATATTCTTCATAAGACATGTTAAATATAAGCAGCAGAAAAATAAGCTAATTAAATATGTTAAATAGTTCAAAATTAAAATTATGGTGAAAAACACTTTTTTATAAAACTTGAGTAAAATACCCGGCGGTTCTAGTGTTAAATTGTCGTATAATTCTATGCTTGACACTTGTTTCTAGTTTCTTCTTTTGTATTCAGCTTGCTTGATTGGCACCAATTTTTTTTAAATAGATGTAGGAATCAAGCAATTTGAATTATAAGAATAATAAACACCTCGAAAAAATAGATCTGTAGCAGATGTTATACGGGTGCTTTTTGTTAATACCACTAATTCTTAAAAGAGATTTTTGCCTTATTAAATCCCTTAATTAATTAAATAAAACAAAAAATTCTTTTCAAAAATAGCAGTAGTTAAATGTAAGCATTCTTATAAACCGCTTGTATTTGATCCATAAAAATGAAAGTTAATTTGATGAATTATGCACAAAAAAATGTGGATACATAAAAAATGATGTTATTTCCATGGTGCAATTTTTCGGAATGCAGTTAGATGTTACTATGCAAATGTATTAGATTGCACTGTAAAAACAGTTTTAAAATATCGAAAATACGTTCCTTCATATTTTAAAATTCAGGTCTATTATAATTTATTATACATATGTTAACCCTTTGAGCTCTGGTGGGTAAATTTCTTCAAAATTCCAAATGCCATATTGGCACCAGTATTTTACAAAGAAAAAAATCGGTTAGCAATATACGCGAAAAAATGCATTAAACCTTTTTCAAATAAATTTGGTTGATTTTTCTGGTGCCATTGTTACATTTTGGAATTAAAATCAAGTGGTAGAAAATCCAACCATCAGAGCTCAAACGGTTAACAATAAATTTATGTAAGTGAATATCAAAGTATATGTACCTTGCGATAACAAAAGTATGTAAAACATCCGCAATCTGGTTGCGTAATGCGCACTCACGCATAACTTAAGTCTGTGCTACTGAAAGGCTTCATTGCAAAAGAAAATTTTTTTTTTCACATTTTTAATTCAAATTTAAAACAACTTCAAGTTATTCTACTCTGAGTCCAATGAGTTTTATACAATCAGGTTTCATACTGGTCACGTGAAAATACTTTGGTTTCACTTTGACATAATCTAAATGAAGAAGAAATTGTGCGACTTCACTTTGTGGCATGAAAATAACTTTAAAATATAATTTGTTTTTCTTTAAAAACTAAAAAAGCGCTGATTTAGAAGAACATTAACCGTTATTTGCAACATTTTATTGGCTTGGTGATTAAATCTTGTTGTTTCACTTTCTAAATCAATTGAGCTTTATGTGTTTTCTCCGTCTCAGTTTCAAAGGCTACACATAAAAGTATTGATTGTAATGAAAATCTTATGCAACATTTTTTTAAAGAATAAACAGATTGATTAAATATGATGAAAATATAATGAAAAGATCAACAAGAGAAAAATACTACCAGTTTAAATAATTTTTTATAGCTAAATGACATAAAATGAATAAAAACATATTCGGCACATAACTTAGCTGTTGCTTTAAGTATAAATATTTATTCATTACCATGTATGCCAAAACATTCGATTTTTTAGTACAACTGTTTCCAAATGGTAATCTTCGTTTTCTATCGCTTAATCTAGAGAAAAAATTTGTTATTTTTCATTAAAGCCATTTTTTGTGTTCAAAAAACAGATTTTTTAGTTAAAAATTACGAAATCCCCCCCTTTTTTTACCGAAAAAATATTTTTTTAAAGCATTTTTCCCTGTAAAAATTACAAATTTTTTATTCATTTTTTTTTTTTCAGTCATGCTATTATTCCACAAACCTACCACTAATTTCTCTTTAAAAATACTGACTCTTAAGGAATGTAGCAATGCAAGAACTGTATGAATAGAACTATATAAAATAAATTATTAATGAGTGATTTTCTTAAAAATGGAGAAAGTAGAATTTGGAAATAAATAATCCGTTTTCATGCTTCCTTTAAATTTTCGAATGTATCTTCGAAGAAATAATTTAAATGAAATTTTACTTACAGTTAGATTATTTTTCATTTTCGCATAAAGTATTTTAATTTTGTTGAATAATATCGAAAGAAAGAAATTCCAACTTCCGTATAAAACATTAAGTAAGAACCAGTTTTCATGCTTGCTTAAATTTACGAGTACATCTTGTATATGAGTACATCTTGGCGTTTTAAATAAAATTTTACTTAAAGTTAATCTTCATTTTATATAAAATATATTATCTTTTGTTGTTATTATCATTTGTAAAAAAAGCATTTAATTCTTTCGAGAGCAAATAATTATGATGGTGTAATATTAACCCTAGAGGTAATTTTCGAAAAATTTCATTTGAAAAAAAAAATCAACGAATAAAACCAGAATCACATAATGATAAAAGGAAAATTCCAGTGGACATTTTGATTAAAAATAGTTGGTTTAAATGATAACCAACACTATTCAAAAAGTTATTTAAGCTTTTAAAGTTTTTAATTATTTAAGTTATATAAAGACCATTTAAATTACTTTTAAAACAATAAGGAAGTTGAAATAGATATTTTTTAGTAAAGAATGAAAGGTATAAATAAAAAAGTTTTATTATTTATTTTTCTTTTCTTTTCTTTGATTTTTCTTCTTTTTTCTGGCTTTTTTTTTAAGGATTAAGTTTCTATACGTGCATTTTATCGTGTCATTTCAAGGAATGTAATTTCAGAAAACTTTTATGGTGGATAGTGGAATCCGTGTTCTTTCCAATGATTTTTTTCTAAATTAACTTATTAATAATTTGTTAAAATTATTTGTCATCTGTTTTTTTTTTATGTAAAATGGTTTCAATGTACTTTTACTACAGCGAAAAAAATGTGCATTGCACGATCAAGCAATTTAGTATTTTCAGTTTGGCTTCCAATTTTAACCTTATATTTCAAATTCCTACAAAAAATTACAAACGAACAATTTTTACTGTATGTTATTAATAAATGGTCTCCCATTAAATAAAGCATAGCATACAATTCTTCATTTCTGGTATGAATACTACATATCTGAATAAAAATGGTGGCCAAACTATCAATCCTGATGCAATTTATCGTTTTATCAAAAAAATTTAAATTCTTTCCGCTTTTCCGCTTTCTTTCTTAAAATTGTAAAATGAATGCAATGTATTTTTACTACAGAGCAAAAAATAAACAAATGTGTATAGCATAAGTAAGTAGTTTATCTTTTTTATCAATATAATTAAAGTAGTATTTTTATATCAAATATTTATGGTTATAAAGACGTTAAAATCAGGGGTCGCAGCGTCCCTAAAATTTTCGCACTGTTCTACCAGTATTTTAAATAAGAAATATTCGTGTCAGATTGCTTTAACATCTTTAATGAAATTTTAAGCTAAATATTCTCTTTTTAAAATTGTGGTAGGAAAGTGTGAAAATTTTAGGGACGCTGCGACCCCTGTAAAATGTATTTTCTCAATATTTTAAAAAATATGGGGTCGTCGAGCATGAAACTTGTGACCACAAACGGGCTCGATTACCAACGGGGCAGTCTTCCACCAGTAGATTTTAATTGAATGTTCCATCTTATATCAACGCCATATTTGTTAAAAATACTGTCAAGAATAAGACAAAAAATTCTTTTCTTTTTTAATTGTGAAAGTTTGCCCCGTTGGTAATCTGCCCATTTTGCAGTCACAAGTTTGAAACTTGTCAATGTAATAAAAGAAGGATTCCTTCATAGAAAACGGCATTACATCGCACAATATTTATCTATTTCTATTTTATTAGGATTAATCTAATATTTCAAAAGCAAAAAACCACTAACTTGTGTTTATGTCAATTTTATTTGCTCATTCAATGAGTGCATAGATATATATATGTATATTTTTTTTATAAAGGACAAACAAATCATATGTTTTTAGTTCCCAGTTAATATTTAGTAATTAGTAATATATTTTACAGCCTCATTTATACAATAACTCATACAATTTATCTTTAATGGATTTTAACGCTAGAACGGCCATACCGATCAATTTGTCTGAAGCAAGTAAACATATTTCGATTCGAACCCGAAATTTCTTTAAAAAATATATAAAAGGTACACCACTGGCGTCTTAAGCTGAATTGTAAAGTTAATTATTTTTAAGTAATTTACATAACTTGAGTTAAATTCTCTGCCATTCTAGCATTATTATATTGTAAAAAATATAAAGTATCTACGCTTGAAACAAAACACATGCTTATTATTTTATAAAAAAAAAAAAAAAAAAAAAAAAAAAAAAAAAAAAATGCAAATATTTATAGTAAATATCGATGGTTTGTAAGGAAGTTAAAATGCATTCCTTTTTTTTCCCGTTAAAGAATGGATCTTTTTCAGAAAAATGTTTTTCCGTAGTTGTTTATTTATTTTTTCTGTTGGCAGTGAAAAAATCGATGAGCTATCCATACATGTATTTTATCTCCTTATTCAAGGAATGTAAGTTTTGGAAAGTTTTTATGATGGATAATCGAAGCAACTTTCTTGAAACTTTTCACAGGTTCCTTTTTTCCCATTTTTTTTATGTAATTTGTTAAAAATCAACTGAATAAGACTGAAACATATTGCATTATAATCCTTATTTTTATTTCATTTTGTAAGCAGTATAAAATACATAAAAAAATGTTACTTTATCTTAAAAGATAATTGAAAACAAAACAAAAATAAAAATATTTATAATGAAGGGTATTTAAACGGGTTATACTTTTTTGCGTAAAATTTTCAGATTTTTTTTTTTTTTTTTTTTTTGAAGCAGGATTTGTAAGGATCAGGCAATTTTCTAAGCAAGTTACCAGAATTATTTTTAACAGAAAAGGAATCTAGATTACGCTCCTGAAATTTTGCCTCCTTTTAAGGAGAGATTTTCTGTAAGAAAATACTGATACTGAAGTATTCCTTGGTCGGAAAAATCCATGAACAGTACGAATACTGTTGAAGTGTTTAGTTGAGGAATGTTAAACTGTGGCCACTAGGTGCCACTATTTTTTAACAGAAATGTAGACTTCTTGAATTGCTCAAATTCGATAACTTGATAAGACAATGGTTGCTGTAAAATTTTAGTGGTCAAGCGGCAAGTCTTAGTTTGACATCCCTGGTGTTGATTGGTACCCTAAAGCTTTTTTATGATATTCCTGTTCCTAAAAATATTTTTAATTCGTTGAATGTAGCCCTGCTCTCTTAGCTTAAGGCTAGTGTAAAACTTTAAACTTCTTTTTTCCGAAACGATGTTTTCAAGACTGGGGCTGTTTTTTTCAAGAACTTTTTACTGATTTCTATCATTTTTGATTTAAAAGAAAGGTAATAGTATTTGCTGGAGCTTATAAAGCTAAGTATATTTTTTATTGATAAATTATTTTTCATGTTCTCAAATGCTTTAAAAACGGCGAATAAAATTACTTTTTGTGTTAAAATAAACCGCATTTTCTTAAAAGTAAGTTTCTAAAATTACATGTTGGTGTAAACAAAAGAATATAAATGCCTTTTATATTTTGGCGACCCAGTTTGTTTCATGTATTTGTGATTGGTGCAAAACGGTCCCCGCGCCTATCCTGCCGATTTTATTGTGAAGTAAAAAAAACACATTTTATTTTTTCTGCTATGTATGATAATTCAGAAAACTTTTATTTAATTTTAACTTATACCACAAAGAGTAAAAAAAAAAAAAAAAAACTGCACATGGAAATAAATATATTGAATTCTTTATCTGAAAAAAGAAAGAAATAAATAAATAAAATAAAAAATGAAAAGAGAGAATGTTTATAGTTTAGATGCGTGTTTTGTGAGGTAGTTATATAGCAGAAATTTTTATAGAAAATGGGTTCTCTTTCAAAAAATAAAATTTTATTCTACACATTTTTATACAGATATTCTTTTGACAATGGAATAATCGATGAACTGTCTGTATGTGTATTTTATCTCTTTATTCAATGTGCACAAATTTTAAAAAGCTTTTTTGGTAGATAATTGAATATGAATATTGTAATGTACATACAGTTTTTAAAATACTTTGTTAAAAATCAATCATAAAACGATATCAACATGTTTTATTTATTACGATCAGCATGTAGAGTCCATACGAGTCACGTTATTTTTCAGATTAAATTTCAGTAATTTTTTTAAATAAAAAATAAATCCACTTCAACCGAACTCATTTTCGAGTTATTTAACCCTTTCAGGGGCAAGGCACTATCATTAAAAAAATACTGCAATGAATAAATGTCACCGGAATTTATAAACAAATTTATTTAAAATAAGTTAAAACTTTTCTTCACGTATTTAGTAAAACGAAAATTTTCAAACGAAAATTCTAATGTCAATGTCCCATTCAGGGATTAAAATTAGGCCGTCGAAAAATGAACCACCGCCCTTGAAGAGGTTAAGGAAGTATTGACTATCAGAAAATACTGATAACAATAAAATTCCTGTTATGGTAATTCAGAAACTTGTTTCTATTTCAGTTTACTATACAGCCAATTTGTCTACACTCTTTAATTTTTCTAAAGAGTTTAGCACCCCATCCTCGCATTATGATTATTCTATTTAATATTTAAATAGCAGAAACTGTAACTGCAATTCATAAACACATAATTCAGACAATTTTTCACGGGTTACTAAACCGAAAAATTCGATAAAAAATATGGTAAAAATACTCACGGTCTGTATATAGCATAAAATATAAAAAAAGTTCACGCATGTAAATAAATATATTGGTTGATTCACGTTAATTTATAAAAGGTTCCACGATTTTCGAATAGTAATCTTTGTTTGCGTTTTGATGCCTGATTTTTTCCCTCACAGTACTTTGTTTAACACTTTGAAGGGCAAAGCATTTCTGTTCTTAAAATGCTAAAATTATTTATCGGCACCAGAATTTAAAAAGGAATTTATTTCAAAACAAACAAAAGATTTTCTTCACATACTTGATAAAATTAAAATTTGATTCCTAAATTCTGGTGTTAATGTGGCACTTCGCAATTAAAATTAAGAGAGGTATATTTTATCCCACCGCCCTTCAACTGGTTTATTATAACACATACCGGGTGTCCAGTAAATAACTGACCCATTTTGAACTTAAATAACAAATAAACGGTTTGAGATAATAATGCGCGGTTTGCGGTATTGTTATTAAAAAATAAATAAATTTTTAAACATGTACTTTGTTAATATAGTTCAAATTTCGGAAAAAAATATCGCGCTGGCGGTAACAGGCTGTTTGAGTAGAGACATGACTCTAATTTTCATAAATATGAGATTTTCGGCTGAATCTGAATCTATATGTCGTCGAATCTGAATCTATATGTTGAATCGACTCTCGAATCAGCTTCAGAAATAGGGTACGTTGGTTGGAAAGTGATTTAAAATAATATTTATGATTGAACCATCTGTATTATACTTCACCTCCTCAGTCTTGAGACTGAGATATTATTTTAAATATTATTATATTACATTAACAAAGTGCATATATTAAAATTTATTTATATTCTAATAACAATACAGTAAGCCGCGCATTTTTATCTCAAACAGTTTTTTTTGTTATTTACATTCAAAATGGGTCAGTCATTTACTGGACACCCGGTATATAGATTTTATAAAGTAATAATTACTTTATAAAAATCTGAAAGGTCTTTTCAGATATTGAGTAAAACGATCATAAAAATTAAAAAAGAAATGTATTTAAAAAACAGAAAAATCAACAATTCCCAATTTAACGGATGCTATGCATAAATGGATTAGTAGTGGGTAATTGTTATATAATTAAAAAAAGGCAGATATTACGATTCGTAAATAGCGGTATTCAATTATTAATCAATACGCAACCCTTATGCGTAATTTAGTTGTTTTGCAAGGAAGTTAAAAATAGTATTTCTTATAGATAAAATGGATCCATTTTAAAAAACAACGAAATCCCATTTTTCAAATTTTTTAAATTTATTCTCTTATAGTGGAATAATTGATATACTGTCCACATCTGCATTTTATTTTCGTATTTAAGAAGTCTAAATTTTAGAACACTTTTTATAATGAATAATCTAAGCAACTTTTTATAGCATTTCTTGATTCTTTTTTATTAATTTCTTTTAATTCTTTTCGGTGCAGAAAAATTCTATGTGTGAAATGATGAAATGATTGACTGACACCGGAATTTACAAACAAATTTTCAGAAATTAAAAACTTGTTGCTTTAGCCATTCATTGTAAACGCAAAATTCAGTAAAATCGAAATTCTTGGTGCCATTTGTAGGTTTGTTAAATTACGTGGCCCCGTCTTGGGATCACTGCGTCGGAAATGATTAACCACTTAACCCCTTGAGGGGCAAAGTACTTCTGTTCCAAAAATGTTCAAATGATTGATTGACACCGGGATTCACAAACAAATTTATATGATAGAATATAAAAGCTGTTTTTCGCGTACAGTGTAAAAAGCAAATATTAATATTAAAATTCCGGTGCCAATGTGGCATAAGAAAATTAAAATTAAGTGGTATATATAATATACCGGTGCCCTTCAAAGGGTTAAGAGGCTACTTCACTCAAAAGAAAAGACCCGTTCGCTAATGCTAATCCTATGGGAGAAATTTATAAAGATATCTCGGTTGCATTTCAATATTTTTAGATGATTCTTTTTGCGTTGGATAGCTCAGATTGATCTGAATGGAGGTCGTTTTTTTACTTTTTCGATTTTGGTTGCAGATATATTTTATGGGGCTGCTATCGCTTTCCAAACCGGTTCCGAAAATGAAAGCGTCCTCGTAAAAAATAACTGTGCACAAAATGAAAAAAGTAACTAACGGCATGCATACAGATCGGTCTCAGCTATCCAATGCAAAAAGAATCTTTTAAAAATATTGAAATGCAACCGAGATATCTTTATAAATTTCTTCCATAGGATTAGCATTAGTGAATGGGTCTTTTCATTTGACTGAAGTAGCCCCTTAACTGATTTGCCCGTACGCCGTTCAGGCAAGACGAATTTGCTTAATTCATCATTTAAAGCTTTTTGACACTACTAATTTTTTTTAAGTGCGATTTCATACTATTTAGTTTCAGAAATGTTTTTACTAAAAATTACGAATATTTAAGCTTAAAAAACTGGTGTTAAACCACATTTTCAATTTATTTCACGTACAAAATGGAATCAGTTAAGGGGTTAAAAGGAACTCTAATACGTTTACAAAATATTTTTTTCGTCTCATTTGTGTTTTAATTCCTCAGATGTACATTCCTTTTATTGAATAGTATGAAATAAAATCTATACTGTGCATAAAACTTAAATAATTAAAGTGTTTTACTAAAACAGGGCTCGTGAGCTGCTACATTTTTAGTACTATTTCTGAAATGTATTTTTTTTGTACTTGTTGTCTACGATTTCCTAAGAATAAAATTAGTAATTGTAAAATTGTAGTGTTAGGTGTTATTTATGACGGCCGATTATCTGCCCGAGAGATATAGGAGCTAGGGGGTGTGCCCTTCGTGAAGGTCTTTCTAAGGGCACCTAACCCATATTTACGCAAGGTTACCCAAGGTTCGAAGAAAACCACGAAAAACTGGCACGATTAGATTCGAACCCAGGACCTCCCGTCTACCACTTCTAGAGCAAAACCTCACAGACACTGGTGAAGCATAAAATAGTAATGTATATTACCTTCTAGAAATTTAGTAGATTATAAACCTGGTAATAAGAGTCAAAAGAGAAAATAAGCCGTAATGATTTTAAAATATGTTAATACTCGGAAATAAATGGTTTAGAGATAATCAGATGAAAGATACTTTGTAAATATATAATCCCTTTTAGACACATTGTAAACACTGTTGCATACGTAATTACATTATATCACACATGAATTAAACTTCATTACAAATGTATCGCTTGTCATAATGTACTTGTATTATTTCCATAAATTAGAAAGGCCTTGTAATTCATGTCTGAAATACTAAAATAAATGTTAATAACGTAAATAAATATGTTTTAATTAAATTGGAGAAGATTAAAGACATACTATTTTCCGAAATTTCGAGTTTTAAGGATGTAATGGATATGTGGGAATTTTACAAAAATAATTAAATAAATAAAAAAAAATTGCGTTATAGTAGAAGCTAAATTAGTTTAACAATTTGAGCTCTGGTGGGTAAATTTCTTCAAAATTCCAAGTGTCACATTGGCACAATTATTTTGCAAAGAAAAAAACCCGTTAACTATGTACACGAAAAACTGCATTAAACCTTTTTCAAATAAATTTGGTCGAATTTTCTGGTGCCGTTGTGATATTTCGGAATTAAAATTATGTGGTAGAAAATTCTACCATCAGAGCTCAAAGGGTTAACATAAATTAACCCTTCAATTTCAAGGGTAAGAACTCTTTACAGAAATTCCGCAATTTAGAGAATCTGAATTAATGGTAGATAATCTAAATTACAAATTTCCATTTATTTAATATCGAAATGTATCTATTAACTAAAGCAAAAATATGTGTTTTAAATTCCTGTTCAAAATTTCTGGTGTGAATACGGAATGTCCAAGTTTAAAAAAAATCCACTGAATCTAAAAGACTGATGATAGCAAAAACACTATCATGGGCATTAGAGAGCTAACAATAGCATAAGAGTTACCTGAACTATGTTATTGAATTCAATGTCTTAACAATTACCGTAATTTCCAGCGTATAATCCGTGGATCAAACAATCATTTTTCGACCCAGAAACTTTTAAAAATAAAATTTAACTTTCCAGATCGCGGTAAATATTTGGCTTCAATAACTAAATAAAATTTCTGGGTTCGAAAAGAATAGTTTTATTCACGGATTATATGCCGAAAATTACAATACCTGTTTGAATGTATTGTAAGAATAATTCTAACATAACTTTTAAAAAGTTCAGATTAAACTAAAATACGAATAGGTATTTTAAAGTTTTATCTTAAAGACCAGATAAATCTGGATTAGGAAATCACCATGAATGATGTGGTGAGGCGTGGTGAAAGACCATTTTTCTCTGCCAGAAAGGTTGCTACCAAAAGCATTTATTTGACCTTTACGACAATCCATCTCAAGCAAGAAAGAATTCGACGAAGTTTCAAGAAAAGTTTTACATATCCTGTTTTATCAAAAGGAAATACTTTTCCTTCCAAAATTGGTGATTCTAAAATCTAGTTGGAAATAGATTTGGTTTATTTTATGTCGGCCGATTATCTACACGTGGGATATAGGCCCTAAAGGGTGGGTTGCCCTCCTTGGGGGCCTTTCTAAAGGAACCTAACCTGCATTTACGCAAGGAAATTCAAGGTTCGAAGAAAACCACGGAAAACTCCGAATGGTTAGGCCGACGACCGCGATTGGGTTCGAACCCTGCACCTGCCGTCTACCAGTTGAGAGGTCAGAACCTCTTGGCCACTGGTGAGCAGTTGGAAATAGGAGTCTTCTAGAAGTATCTCTGCCAACTCCTACGCTTTTTTTTTTCAAAAATATCAAATAAGCGCATTTAAACCAGAATTTTATCTTAATAAACAATATAAACTGTATATTATGTTTCTGAAAGAAGAAAAATCTGCAATAAATTTAATAAATCGTTTTTATGTTGACAGATATGGAGAACTGCACGAAACGCTTGAGTAAACGAGGGTCACGGGCCAATTTTCTCGACATGTCCCAGTAATTTTGCTTGAACTTCCCACTTAACCCTTTGAGCTCTGGTGGATATTCAAGACGAATTGTTATCTTTTAAAAATTATTTAAAATTTTCAAATGAAAAGAACATGTTTTCACTTTTTGTGATAAATTTTGAATTACTCCATTTCAACATTTAGTGTTCGCCAATAGACCAGGGCTAAAAAATCTACTAGTTATAGGTACTTTTTAAAATTCAGATTGGCATAACTTTTTTGTAATGATAAAGTTCATTTTATTTAATGGCATATTAATCAAGTGGAATTTTATCTTTCAACAAAAGTGGTGTTAATCAAATTTTTTTTTTTTTATAGTTATTTTGGAATTACTGATGTAGAGCATGTAGATTTTTCTAGCCCTTCGATACAGTTAGGACCAGGAAAAAGTTTTTAAGAAATAAAAACTTAAAAAAATTAATTGTAATTTTTATGGTAATAATAAAAATTTTGTAATATTAAGCATGCAAGTAATTGTTCGAAAGACTAATTGTTTTAAACTATGTCTACTCGGTTATTCATGTTTATTTGACAGACATATAATTTGTTAATATGCGTTTTACCGCTATAAGATAATTCACAGTGAATAAACATTTTTAAATACTTAAATTTTCGTTTAAATTAGTCCCGAATTTTCTTCCCGAATTCCGAATTTGTATTTATTTCACAAGATAAAATTCTCTGTTTGTTAAAATAAAACTCTTGCGATCCTAAATGTTAGCGAAATTAAGTCATAACATACAAGAGGTTCTTAATGAAACCAAAACACAAATAGCATAGCTGTCAACTTTTACGCTTTTTACTTACCCTTCAAACTTATTAGTATATTTTGTTAACTATAATTACCAAAATCTAAACTTAGATAACAAAAAATGCGTTTTAAATTTTATTAAGAATAAAAAAGCGTAAAAGTTAGTTGCGACGGAATAGATATATAAACCAATTAACTGATCAGTATTTTTGAAAAAAACTTTCAAATGATGCCTATTTCTTTACAGAATTTTTTCAGCTATTTTTCAGTCTTTGACAGAATTGTTAATCTTTTATCACTGGTTTTTCAAAACAGAAACTTTTTCCTAATTGAATCAGAAAAGTGCTCGGATTAAATGATACAAAACTTAGAGTAAAATGTTACTGGTGAGAATAATAAATCATGATGGGAATATGGATGCCCGTACGTGGCACGGGGAAATCATGGTTGGCAAAAGTACGTTGTTCGTATGACGTACGGGTGGTGATCAACCCTATCAAGGTAAATTCTGTTCTAAAATTATGAAATCACTACCTGATGTCAGAATTTTCAAACAAATTTATTTTTAAATTTAAGTGAAAAAAAAAGAAAAACTTTATTTTACGTACAGTTTTAAAAGTAAGATTCCACACTAAAATAATGGTATTAATGCGGCATTTGGGAATTAAAATTAACTCTAGAAAGGACGGAAATTTTTTTTCAAGTTTTATAAAAAATATTACACACCGGAAATTTTTACTAAGACTATTTCACTTACTACCGTAATTTCTGGTATATAATCTGCGAATCAAACAACTCTTTCGACCCAGAAATTTTATTTAGTTTTTCAAGCAAAATATTTGCCGCTATCTAAAAAATAACATTTTATTTTTAAAGAAAATTTCTGAGTCGAAAAATGATTGATCCCCGGATTATACCCTGGAAATTACGGAAATTTCAATTTTGTTTCTTTTTACCCTTTAAGGAATTTCTCGTTCTAACATAAATATGTTCGTCAAAATGACACCTTGCGGACCTTCTAATGTTGATATTTTCAGAGGCAGGGTACTTCTTTTTCGAAATTATTGAAAGGATTGACATGTATCATAATTTATAAAAAAAAAAAAAAAAGATTTTGAAAAAATGGCTTGTTTTGCATTTACATTATAGCTGCAATATTTAATTAAAAAATTCTGGTGTCATTGTGGCATTTTAAAATTAAAATTAAGTGGTTTATATTATATATCGACATCCTAAAGGCTTTAAGTGGGATATATTATAATCAACTAGCCTTCAAGTCCTTAAAAGACAATTCTATAGGATTAGTAAATCATAACAAAGAAATTCTGAGGCGTGATAGAATATTGCCAAAAACTTTTATTGAACCCATACAACAATCCATGAAAAACAAGAAAGAGTTCCAAGAAAAGTTTTACAGTCCTGTTCTCTCACGAAAAAATAAAGCTATTCCATCCTAAATTTCACCATGATATTGGTGGTTGTAAAATCTGGTTGGGGATAGGGGGGTTCCAGAAGTAAAGTACACGCTTGAGTATACAAGCCTCACGTGCTATCGATCAAAATGTAGTGGCGTGGGTGTAGTCTGATTGTCAGTGTGGCTCGATGAACCATGACCGAAGGAGGGAGTATCACGTTCATTCATTCAAAAAATATGACTCGTGGAAGCATGCTTCGACGTTAAAAAGATGCATTTATCTTTACTTAGATCTTTTTTGTCTATCTACTTATCTCTCTTCTGTCTATTTATTTTTCTATCTTTCACTTTTTCTGCCTACCATTCTGTCTGTTTTAACAGTTTTATAGGGTATATCTATAGTATATCTATCTATATTTAAATATTGCAATTTGCCCATCCCAGTTAACAAAATAAAATAATCCAGCTATAAAATGCAAGAATAGGAGTAACAGATAAAGGCTGAGCTCAAAAAGGATAGGTATAGTTAATATCTATATACTTACTAATCAACACAGGCAGGGGTGCAAAAATCTAGGCGCCAGCAGGCAGTTTCTCACCACAAAATTTATTTCGTTTTTCTTCGTCTAATATTTCGTGTAAAATTCCTGCTATAATGCTATTAAATTTTGAGCGAAAAAAACTTTAAAATTTTAGTGGTGAGAGACTACCCTCTGGCGCCTAGATTTTTGCACCCATGAACACAGGTATTATAACAGTTTTAAAATGGGGTCATTTATACGTGCTTAAAAAAATCCTTAAGAACTTTTTATTTTTATGTGTAGTGCATAAACATAAAATGCAATTTCAGCTGCTTTTTAACGAATTTATTTATTATTTAATATTTAACATTTATTTAATATTTATTTTTTACGTATAGCTGTATTTTAAATATGTAAATGATGAAAAGCGGCTTATTCAAGGAATGACTTGGAGTTAGAGGGTTCGTATGTCTCTCTGTATGTCTATGTGAAGGAGGAGGGGGGCGTAGAAAAAAAATTTCGAACAGTATTTTTTGCCTTTATTTAATCCCATAAAAATGAAAAACTCGAAGATTAACACTAGAACCGCCGTGACGGGTCATTTTGACCCGTACAAAAAGATTAAGTGCCGATTGAAACAAGAAATTTCTTCATAGAATAGATTACATCTATCCTGAATTTACATAGTTTAAATAAATAAGTTAAATAGTTTTAAATAAAAATTTTGGTGCAAACTATTTTTATGAAATTTGAGTAAAATTTCCCGCGGTTCTAGTGTTAAATAAAGTGAAAATTACAGCTTGAAGAGGATTTTTCCCCCACCCGTCTACATTTGGGCTCGCATTGTATTAAATAGTGTGTCAAGAAAAACATCACTTGCTTTAAAAATAAAAATAAAAATAACTGCATAAGGTCCGAAGTTGAAACTTAGATTTTGTTATTCGGTGTATTATTTTTTTTTAAATCAAAATCTATAGTTGATAAATTTTAATAGGTGCTTTTATCGCCACAAAAAAGAAAAAATAAATAAATAAATAAGTGGGTAAGTGTGATCGCAGAACGCACAGGGGGTTTCGTTTAACATTTCTTTCTAAACAACTTATCCTTTAATTATAAAATTGAAATTGTTAATGTACTATTTTTCAATTATTACATAGATGGTAGAACCAATAAATTTAATTTTAAAATAAGTGTAAAAGGAATTTATTTATTTTAATTGATTTTAAACATATTCAAATCAAATTACTTAAATCCAAAAATCCAAATTTTTCGAAAATTAAGAATAAAAAAAAAAAATAGCTGGAATATAAATATAATTTTACATTTCAAAAACGAAAAATATTGTTTAAACGAAAATTAAAATGCCGAATCATTAATAAATCACAATAGTTTTTAAAATGGCGATAAAATTTATTTCCAAAAATTATTAGGAATGTTAGTGATAAAAAAAAAAAAAAAAAAAAAAAAAAAAAAAAAAAAAAAAAATACAAACCAGTAAGTTTGCAAAGCATGTGAAATTTATTTTAATTAAATCCATAGTAGTCTGAAAATTGAAAGTTCCAGCACTAGGGCTCAAACTAAGAACATTCTGTTTACTAGCGAGACGCTTAACATAAAAGCTATGATTTATATTTGAAAAGCATTGAAATTAAGGTTCTGTTTTAAAATTTCAATCGCAAATAAGAGCGAATGACGTTGACAAAATTAATTTATTTAAAATAATAGATTTTTTTAAAATTTTTATGATTTGCCACATGACACAACGTATTCAACTGTAAGTACACAAACTATCAAGTTTCTGACTTATACAGTTTTTGTGTGCGGATTCTGTGACGGACGGGCAGACATAGCACAGAGGACAGAAACGAATAGGATTTCATCAGATGAACGAAACCCTAACTAGGCCAAGAATTAATTTAATACAGATTTTTTAGGTGTTCCAAATTTCTGATTCACATCCCAAATTTATATGATTTATCTACTTAGGGGCGGTGAAATATAGTATATCCCAATAAATTTAAATTACAAAATACCACATTGACACCAGCATTTTGAAATAATATTTTGCATTTATAATCCACGCTAAAAAATAATCATCTCTGCTGATTTTTCAATACATTTGATACTTAACCCTTTCCGGCAAGGGCAAAATCTATTAGTAAAATGAGAAACTATCGACTGACACCGGAATTCACAAACGAAATTTTTTGTTATTTTAAATTCCTTAATTTAAGTTTTTATTGTAAAAGCAAAATTTTTCTAAAATATTACTGGTGCCGTTTGGAAGTTTGGAATTAAAACTAGGTAGCCCAGACCGGACACAGTGTGCCGGAAAGGGTTAATCCTGGTATGAATCAGCCATTTCAACATTTTTGCAATAGAAATACTTTGCCCTTTAACCCTTTCAGGGACAAGGCATTTCTGCTCCAAAAGGCTTCAAATAATTAATTCACACCGCAATTATCGAAAAAATTTTATGTGGTAATAGCTCAAAGCTCTTTTTTTTTTGTTCGCCCATATTATCAGATTGATTTTATAATAAAAACTTACTGGTGCCATTTGGAAATTTCAGCATTAAAATAAACCGTTTGAAGACTGCAAACGCCGCCCCTCAAGGGGTTAAAGAGTTAAACACTAAAACTTCTAGACATTTTACTCAAGTTTTATAAAAAATATTTGATACCATAATTTTATTATACAACTATTTAACATACTTAATTAGTCTATTTTCGTCTATTTATATTTAACTTATCTTTTGAAGAAATTTCTGGTTCAAATCGACGGTTATTAAAATGTGGGACAAAATGACTCCTCATTGGTGGTTTCAGAGTTAAAGTGCTGTCATCGGGATGTTATATTAACCTTTTGAGGGACAAAGCACTTCTTCTACTAAAATGTTAAATTGATTGATTGACACCGGTATTTATAAACAATTTTACATGAAGCAAAGGAAAAGCTTTTCTTCGAGTATATCATATGAAACAAAAGTTGATTCTTAAATTTTGGTGTCAATGTGGCATTTGGGAATTAAAATTACCGTAATTTCGGGTGTATAAGCCACGGATCAAACCATTCTTTTTTGACCCAGAAATCTTATTTAGTGATTGAAGACAAATATTTACGGCGATCTAACTAGTTATATTTGTTTCTTAAAAAATTCTGGGTCGGAAAAGAATTGTTTGATCTGCGGCTTATACACCCGAAATTACGGTAAGTGGTATATAACATATACCGGTGCCCTTCAAGGGGTTAAGACACTTTTTACAAGTAATTATATTGGTGGAGATTGTCTGTTTCGATCAGATTTTACTAACATCGACAGTTTTTCCTTGGAGCACAAACTTTCACCAATTAAGAAAATTATCTATAACAGGGGTCGGAGCATATAGGACAAATGTTATTATTCTAACCAGTTTGTTTTAACATTAATCTTCATCATATATGCCTATTTCGTATCTTATAAAAATATATCATGAAGATTGTTGATAAAAAATACTGGTAAGAACAATAAAATTTGTCCTATATGCTCCGACCCCTGTCTATAATAAAAAGATATTTGTTAAGAATACAATTATTAACACTTTCCAACATTACTGAAAAATGTTTATGAATTTGGATTATCTGTCCGTCCTCCGTGCTCAGACTCGCGTAAATATAGTTTGATTGCCATGATATTTATATAGGTTATTGGAGTTTATTAAGCCATGTTCATTATTGTAAATGGAGATAGTAGCATTTTCAATTAATCGATAGAGACGCACAGAAAAATTCCATTATATTATGGTCTATAAAGAAAAAATTGTTTAACGTGCATTTTAAAGATATTACAGTTAATGAGTTCTCATTTTACAGTTTACATTAACTTATGTGGCGGCATACAGTGCTTACAAAGCTTTATTTTCAGAAAAACCTGTAAGCAAATATCATATTACGAATTTGATTTTAAATTCAGACGACTAAAACATCCACTTAACCCAATGTTTAGCAAGTTGGCTATAAAATGAGGAGCTTGTACCGATAGCCTCGGTTTCGAAAATAGCGTAGTCTGGCCAGAGTGGGGATACATGGATTTTAAGTTTCTCCTTGTAAGAGAATGAAAATTCTGTTCACTTTCCCTTCAAAAAGTCTTCTTTGAAGTAATCTTCTCTTTTAAAATCTGGCTAACATTTAAGACCTTACTTTACCGAGCGAAAACAGCCGTTTGTTAATGTTAATTCTATGAGAGAAAATTGTAACCATATCTCGTTTGCATTTCATTACATTTGAATGATTTTTATGTATTTGATAGGTAAAGTTAATCTATACAGTGGCATTTTTCTTGCTTTTTCGATTTTGTTTACAGGTGTTTTCTATAAGGATCCTTTCACTTTCGGAACCGGTTTCGAAAGAGAACCGGTATTCATAAAAATGGATCTGCGAAAAAAAAAAAAATTGAAAATGGAAAATGGAAAATGGAAAAAATGACTTTTGTAGACATCAACCTCAGGTATACAATTAAAAAAATCATTTAAAAATTTGAAAGTGGAAGCAAGATATTTAAAAGAAATTCTACCATGGGATTAACAGTAGCGACCCGGTGTTTTTGAGAGAGTAGAGCAGCCCCTTAACCCTTTGCACACGGATCTTCAGTCTGACCGAACATAATTTTTCTTTGCAAAATTGTTTTTGCCTCCAATAGTAAAGGAAAATAAAATAAGCCTTATTTAATTAGAAAATTTTTGGTATTGCGAAATTGAAAATAACTCCATTTCAAAAAGTGGTGCTGTCCGAATACAATTGTGTAAGAGACGTCGCAGGCGAAAGGGTTAACAAATCTTCTCCCCTCCACCATGGGCCAAAAACATTATTAAATCACAAATTTCGTTTACTTCAAACTTCGTCTCTCGCTTCTATCTATTTTATTGCCTTTCGCAAGAAATTGCGCTTTGACCATAAAACCAGAAAAGAGATCTAATTGCCGAAGTTCAATTAAGGCAATTACCTTACTAGAAAGCAGTTTCCGGTGATGATGTTTTGAGAAAGCACATCAAAACTCTTTACGAGAGATGACCATAGACATTACGCTTTTGCCATTTTCATTTGCACTGGGCTTTACAGAAGTCACTTGTTAACTCGAAGTTTTGTTGTGGATGTATAGAGTGTGCTAGTGAAAATTTGGCCGAAGGAAAAAAGGAAAAATGTTCGCATCAATGTAAACGTTTTTTATTCTATGTTGTCTAATAATTGAAGTCTATAGTGGAAGGTGGAATATTATTGTCAAAAATGCTTTATTTTATAGGTTAGTTATGAGCAGTGTTGCCAATTTAGCGGATATTTTTAATTAAAAAATTCCGAATCCGTAACTGAAATTTAGAACATTAATCGTTATATTAATTTAAAGATAGACGATTAATAATTAAACAGAGTGAAAATTAGGGCATTTTTTGAATTACAAAATGTAGCTACGTTATCAGCACTGATTTGGACGTAATCTCAAGGCTTCCAAAAGCGACTAGCGACAATTTTTTTAACCCTTAAATGTATGATATTTTATTGTGTTTCGAAAAAATTATGTATGATTCTCCGAAAAATTTATTACACAGGTACAATAACGATTAAAAAAAGAGAGATAAATTTTTCGTATAATACGTCAACCTTATTTATGTTGCATATTTCCTTTATGTTGCATATCTGCAATACAAGTAAAAACTATTATCATAACTAAAATATTGCTCGTGTAGATACCGTTATTTTCCAAATGATATACCAGCATTTCTTTTATTAAAAACTAAATCAAATTTAAACACGCGAAATTTGACTTATTTAAAGGGAGATTTTTTTCATAAAAAAGAGAGTTACTGCAGAATTTTCTAATCTAGAAATTCCAGGACTCACAAGAGCGATGTAAAATGTTGCAAATTAATAAAAACGGATTTAGTATAAATTTAAATACCTTATTTTATATACATTTCTATTTTGTAAAACTTAACGTATAAATGCATAAATTATTCTTTTTAGAATTGTGGTTTTCATTTTTATATTAAGGATTCGACACCAGAAAATTTAAGACAGATTTTTAACTTTATTGAGTATCATATTTTTGTAGTTTTTTACAGGATTAACTTTTTATAAATTTAGTGGTCTCTAAGTGTTAACTCATTAATGCCCAAATTATTTTCTTCATTAAAAATGAAATTTTGAAATTCCCACCACTTTTAAAAGAGGAGTAACTTTTATCTGATTTTATTGAGGGATTTGTCTCGTGAAAAATAGAGCTTATTTATCTTTCTAATTACTGGTGTGTGAAGTGCTTTATTGCCTTTTTTAAAAACGTCCCTAAAAAGGGGCGCTAGGCACTAATGGGTTAATTGAAAAAGTTCTGCATATATGCATCATTATGTATTTAACCCTTTCCTACACAGTGTTCCCATTCTGGGCACGCCTAATTTCAAATTAAAAAAAGACACCAAAAGTATTTCAATAAAATTTTGCTTTTGCATTGTGAAAGCTTAAATTAAAAAAAAAATCTTAATTTCTAAAAAAATCATTTGTAAATTCCAATGTCAGTCAGTAATTCCTCATTTTACAAACAAAATTTGCCTATGCCGAAAAATGTTAAAGGTTGATTCCATCTCGCACTTTTTCTCAAAACAGAAAACCTATTTAAACCGCTTTGACACCATGTGGAAGAGAAATATACAAAGAAATTATTTTCTTTAATAGTGGTGCGAGTAGAAAATAAAAATAGTCGCAAGTGCCAACCCTGTAACATATCATATAGTAAAGCTAAAATATTAAGATTCAAATAATTCTTGAAGGTATGATGCATTATTTTTAATATTTAAATTTTTATGTTAATTAATTTAAGTCAAAGGCGTCCAACTTGGGTTCCTTTGAGCTATGGCTATTTCCTAATAACGCAGGGCTGCCAAAAGCGACTATTTTTTTAAATTCTATATGCACCACTTTCCCAGAAGAAAAATAAATATTTCATGTGCAATTTGGCAACATTTGCAAGAAAAATATAATTCAAAATTTATATTAAAAAATACTGGTGCGAGCAGAATGTAAAAATAGTCGCCTGTGGCAGTCCTGATAACCTAATTCGTCTTATTTAATTTCAGAAACCTGACGATTTATTAAATGAATATTACTCTTCTTAAATAGTGTTGAAAAACGGCGAAAGTAGAAAAGATTGAACACCCATCAGTTAAATATCAATAATTTTAACCATTTAATAATTACATAATAATTTTTTCAGAGAGAGTTTACTACATTTATATTTTTTTGAGTGTTGCCAAAAAGTAAACAAATAAGAAAATTTCACTAAAAGCATATTTCACTTCATTTTTATTAAAATTTAGATTTTATCACATAACATTCGTATCATCAATTCTCATGAGATATTTTATTATATATCACTGAACAATTCGTATTATATAAATTAATGCTATATATATTTATACATTAAGAGAAAACGGTAAAATTTTCTACAATAGTCAATGGCAATTTATTTATATGCATATTTTATGTAAAGTATCTAAAAAAAATTACCTTATATTTCAAACGATAATTTAAAAAGAAAATTCTACTTGAATTTTTCATAGATATTTTTTGTAATTCTAACCGTTTTTTCTTATATGCCGGTCTATCATAATTGTCAGATCTTTTGAATTTTGAATAGCACTACTTTCGATCAGAAATATTAACTTTATTTAAGGATATAAATTTCCCAATTAAAGACGATTATCAATATTGAGGAATAGTGGCTCTGAAAATTCGGAAGGTTTGAATTTGTAATGTTTGAAAGCTAACATGTTAATTTATTCCTTAACTGCCGAACGCTTTTTCATTTTGTCTCACCGATATATTAGAATAGCAACTATCACATTGATGTGCTATACCATTGCCATGGAAAACCTCAACGCCTGAGGACAGGAATCGTATAACGCCCTTAAAGAGCGGTGATTCATTTTTTGGAATATTTAACGTCACATTGTCACAAGAGTTTTGGAATAAAAAAAAAAAATCCTTTAACCCTTTGAGCTTTGGTGGATAAATTTCTTCAAAAATTCCAATATCACTTTACCACCAGTATTTTGAAAATAAAAAATTTGGTTTACGATATACATGAAAAATTGCATAAAATTTTTTTCAAATAAAATTGGTCGAATATTCCGGTGACACTGTGACAATTCGGAATTAAAATTAACCCCTTGAGGGGCGGCGGTATATATTATATACCACCTACGATTGATGAAGATTCACACCAGAAAAATTTTATTAAATTTCACTTTTCTAACTTTGGTGGAAAACAGTCGTGAAATTGCTTTTCCTCTTTTTGATGTAACATTTTTACAAATTTCCGGTTGGAATTCAGAATTACTCGAACGCAATTGCTTGCCCCTCAAAGGGTTAAGTGGTTGAAAATTCAACCATCAAACTCAAAGAGTTAATCCAGAGCGTAAAGAGAAGTTTTTCTTATTTCCAATAAAAATTGTTTGAAAATTCTGGTGTCATTCTATCATTTCAGAATTTTAGGAATAGAAATACTTTGCTCCTGAAAAGGTTAAAGATACACCCCTTTTAACAAAAGCCAAAGAAAAAATAAAAGCAAAAACAATTCACCCCAGGTTTTCGTTTATATTTTATTCAAAAGAAATAATTTGTATTTTTTGTGAATAATTATGTTGCTATATTTGCAAGAAAAATGTATTTTCCGGGGTCAAAGTTCAAGAAACATTTATAAGCAACATTCATTCATCACAATTATGTACGTTTCTTTAATTCAGACGATAAAAATTATGATAATACAAGTGCAACTACTTATGTTCTTCATCCATTCATAAAATAAAAATTGCATCCTAACTAATAAATGTCATTGACTTGAAACACTTTCTCTTAAAAAAAAGTGTTGAAAAAGATCTGCTAAGTTTTTCCTTAAATAAGCTTTCTTGAATTTGAAGAAGCTAATATAAAACTTTCCCACGCCGCCTCCTTGAGGCGTTTTCTGAAAAACGTTTCACATAAAAAGGGAATAAACGAAAGAACTTTTGCATATGAAGTACTGTTATTATTCATCAATGAAAGGAAAAGCTGAATTCATAAGTTGAAAGCAATATCTCTGTTATGAAAAAAGCTGGAATTGAAAGGAAAATGTGAATTTCTGCTTGATGCTAAGTTTTAGAAAATGTATTAAAATGTATTATGTTGAAATGAAAACAATATTTACTGTTAAAAGCATAAAGTAAATTAAGAAACTTAAATTTCGAACTTATATAATAATAATAATAATAAAATGTTTTATTTCAACTTTTATACTGTTTGCATACTGTTTTAAAAGACCTAATGGAAAATATTTACATATAAAAGCGTAGGAAGCATAAATTGAAATTTAAAAATGTAAAAGTTGTTTTGAATTTTTTAAATGTCAAAGGCTAAAATTTCTGAAATTTACAATGAAAAATAATGTACATTTAAAGTTAAATTTCTCACAAAATGAAATAGATATTCAATCAAGGGATTTCACGGTTCATATTTACAAAATAAAGATATGAAAAAAACATAATATATTGTACACATAATTTAGGATTGTTTTATGTTCTTTATATTTTATATAAAACATAAATTACACCAGAACGATTATGTTAAAAAGATAATTATTATTATTTTTTTTATATGCGCTTTGTTGTTGACACTTTATCATTAATTTAATAAAGTAGTCAATTAAATTATGCCTTTTTGACTAGTCAAAATTATTTCTCGTTCCAAATCATTTAATTATTTCTAATACAAAACTGAGGATATAGCAGAAATTTACTTTCATAATTACATCAAGAAGTTAGGTACACATTGTAATTTTAATTTGAAAAGGAAAGTAATAAGAGCGGCGATCGTATTGTCATAATTATTTCTAAATCGTAAACCTTCGACTTATAGGCAGACAGAAATTTTGTGATTAACACCTTGCGGCGCATTATGTAATGTGTATTCCATAATGTGCCATTATGAACCATAATGTATGTGTCCATTAAGTAATAAGATTGAATTTTTTGCACCAAGTAGAAAGACAAATTGACGGAGTTTGAAAGTGATACATGTGTGTGTGTGTGTGTGGGGGGGGTCTGTCAGCTACAGATTCTAGTATAAGTCAGTTGACTTTACACCTTTACAGGGCACGGATCACTCATGAAACATACTCGTGTTTGATAGTTTCTGTCAGGTTTTCAGAATGAAGGATACTATCAAGAAGAGGCACCCCATAATGTTTTAAGTAAAACTAAACAAATTGGCTAGTGAGAATCACTATGTTACAAGAGGCCTATGTGAAGGATTTTTTGCTCTAGTCTCAAATGTTTAGGTGACACAAAGTCTTCGAAAACGGAAGAGAGTACATCTATGACGAACAACGCGTTGGACATCCAAGTTCTTGAATTTCAAACAACGTGGCTAAAATGTAAGGGCTTTTAGTCTATGATCGTCGGATGAGTGCCCGAATGATTGCGTAGACGTCGGAAAATACAAAACCGATTGTGCATCGAAATTTCACGGAAGAATCTCAAATAAGGGAAATTTTTGACAAGCTGGTTCATCAAATTTACTCAGTTTCTGGCAAAACATAGCGTTGCACGCTGTCGCAACTACCGCACAGCCTCAATCTGTCATCGACTGATATTTTCCTATTCTCTAGGCTAAAATCTAGCTTAAACGGCCATGGTTTTGACAAATTGGAAAAAACCATAACGCGCGGTCTGAACAGAATACAGTGGTCTGTATTCTGTTGACTGCATATAATGACTTCTAGGGGGCCATAAATGGGTGGCAGAGTTGTAGATAACGGTGTATTAATAAAGAAGGAAAATATTTTGAAGAATACTGTAATTTCCTGCGTATAATCCGCGGATCAAACAATCCCTTTTCTACCCAGAAATTTCATTAAATAAAATATAACTTTTCAGTAATAATTACCTTCAATTACAAAATAAAATTTCTGGGTCGAAAAAGAATTGTTTGATCCGCGGATTACACGCAGGAAATTACGGTAATAAGTATTTACAAAATTATAATTAAACAAATGAATTTTATAGAATCAGTCTCATTACTTACTCAGTGGCGTAACCATGGTAGATGCCCAAGAGCTCTGAATGCCGCTAATTTCTTAAAGTTCTATTCGCCTCATCTAACTAGAAAATTTTCTGATATAAATCAAGGCGAAGAAAATTATACAATATTAAAGTTTGGGAGCCCACTCTGGTTACGCCATTGTTACTTCACAGACCATGTATGTATATTGTCGAAATGTGTAAATTGTAGCATATAATACAGTAGGCTTTTAATAAAGTATTTTGCCAAATTTTTTGATTTATAATTGACATTTTAAAAATGGCTTTAAACTAATAATAAAGGAAATCAATTTGCTTTTGAAAAAATTGTCTACATCATAATTTCTGTCTCTGTGAAAATCTAATTCAATAAATATATTTTCAAAAGACGATCTAATTTTAAAACTAGATGCAACTAATTATATATAAGACAGAATTTTATTTTTTTAATTTATCGAAATTAAATTTCATTCGCGGTTAATATTATCTTTTTATGAGTATGAAATTCGAAATGGTATCACCTTTTTTATGAAACGACTTCAAATACGAACTCATTTTAATTATATTGTACATTGAGTTCCAGCTATTTTCTTTCAGTTTTCATTTAACATAGATATTAAAGATTCATTTTGATATTTTTATTTGATTCTACTTCCCCTTTGCTGCACGAGGGGTTTATGTCATGGATTTACCAGTTCTCTCAAATTAAATCGTTAAATACAGGGGTGTTCAAAAAATTGGCCACTTGTTATCTCTATTTCCTCAAAACATTTTCAATATTATTTAACTGCAGAAATGCAGCTATTAAAATAGGTTGCAGGCTTCGTCATACCCTAAATTCTATTTTATTAAATAAGGCTAAGAATAGTACATTGAAATAGTGGCACAAAGCGATTCCTTCGGCTACGCAATCTTATTTAAACCACTTAACTGACCAAAATTTTTGAAAAAAGCTTCAAATACTGTTAATTTTTTTTCATGTCTTTTACAGAATTTTTAATCTTTTATCAATGGTTTTAACCCATTAGTGCCTGAATTATTTTCTTCGCTAAAATTCGAATTTTGCGAATTCCCACCACTTTTAAAGTAAGAATAACTTTTATCTTAATTTATTGAGGACTTCGTCTCGATAATGAAAGTATTTATTTTTCCTCCTTTTTACTGGTGTGAAAGGTACTTCTTTGAATTTTTTGAAACTGTCCCAAAAATGGGACGCCAGGCACTAATGGGTTAAAAAAGGAAATTTTTGCCTAATAGAATCAGAAAAATGCAAAATATAAATTAAATTTTACTGATGAGAATAATAAGTCATGAAAAGGATATGGGTGCCCATAAGTGGTACGGGCAAATAATGATTGGCAAAAACATGTTGCCCGTATGACGTATGGGCAAATCAGGGAAGCGGTTAAATAATTGAACCTCTTTTCCGTGTCTTCCGAAGACTTTATATAACTAAAAAATTAAAATTACTATGGTACAGGAAATATATCATTCGGCACGAATTATTTTATGTTAATTTTTAATTTTATTTTTTTTGGTATTATGATAATTTTAATTTAATTTCTATTTATCATTAATATTATTTTATTAATCTAAATTACATTGCTGAAGTTCCAAAGGGCATAGCCGGATAAGCATTGGAAACATGCCTTTCAATTAAATTTTTTTATTTTTTCAACATGTGTGGCAATTTATCTGACAATGTATTTCTCCCATTTTCACATTATAAATATTGATATTTTATGAGATAAAAATGTTTTTTTGATTTTTTAAAAACTTTATTTTTTCAAAAACTATTGAACCGAATTAAATGCAATTAATTGAGTTTATATAGGCATCAAAGATGCATAACTGGGAATTTTTGTATAATTTTCTAATTGGAATAAGTGTATGAAAAAGCGATTTAAAATTTTACACAAATAAAAATAATATCTTATAGTTGTCCGAAAATTACCATTTTCTTGTAAAAAGTTCCTCATATGTGCCCAAACATTACATAAAAATACGAAAAGTTTGCGTTGGGTACTACATATAAATATTTACAAAAATGTGTTTAAAAAATATTAAAATTCATTTAAAGGCGTTATTTGGGGCGGAGCTACTCAATTTCGATATCCGAAGACTTTCTGGAACCATGTCAACAAACGATGTGTCAATTGATGTATTTTAGTTTTCATTAAGCAAATAGGCTATAATTTTCAAAGCTGTCGATACTGTTTCGATATCGAGACCTGATGTTTTGTTTTGGAAACAGTAGAGAAAAACATTTTTACTAGGAAAACATTAACATTCTTCGGTATCGAAATGTAACGCCAGTTGTTCTAATGATTTTTATTGCAACATTTTCACCATTTTTAACGAAGGATAATAAGAATAATTAGTACCGTTATTATTTTTTTTCACAAAAATCCATACACGTTATATAGCTATGATTAAATCATAATGAGTTCATGTAATTCTGACATATTATCTATAATGTGTGGTAATAGACAACTTTTTATTCAATATATACGCTACTAGCAATTTTTGTTTATTCTATAGGCAGATTTCTGTGGCTGTTTTATTTGTTGATAAATATGAGCGAAAGGTACATAATTTGAGTTAAAAGAAATAAAAAAAGAATACTGGCAACATTGGATTACATTTTGTACTAAGAAGTATACTTATGTAATTTTGAACCTTTTAATATTTGAAAATAAAATAAAATAAAAATGTTCTTTTTTTTAAGTTTAAATATTTTTTTCATAAATAAATTTTAGCCCAAAAACACAGTGAAAAAAGACCAGGAAATTAAAATATTGTGAAGACATAGCTATTTCTTTACGAATATATTATAACATATATGCATATATAAATAGTCGTGTTAAATGCTTTAGGCTTCACTTTCAAGAACAGCGACATTAATGGGGAAAACAGCTGAGACGTGATAATGTATTGAATTATTTTATACATAAAAATAAAAACTTAATTTTTTTTTCGGTAACCACAATTTTGTTTCCAAAAAACTTCCACGACAATCATATTACAGATGGTCATTTTTAGATGACATCATAACAAATAAACCCCATTCACTACAATAAACCAGTTTCTGATCGCGGCAGTTAACAGCTACTTACGCTTTTCACATGATGGTAAACAGGGCATGCCGATAGATTATAAAGCTTGCAACTACTAACTTTAATTTATGCATAGATAAACTGGTGAAAAACATTTTAACTTAAATTGCTTGTGATCATTGTCGTTATATTTCGATATCGAAGAATGTAGCTTAGTTGCTAGTCCGAAAATATTCTTCCCAGTTGTTTTATCCAACACCAATAACAAATTTTGATATGGAAACGGTATCGTCAGTGTTGAGAATGATGCCCATGTGTTCATTAAAGTTTAAAATACAACAATTCTGTAAGTGTATAATTCAAAAATTCTTCAGGCGCCGTAGATGAGTAGCTCCGCCCCAAATAACGTCTTTAAATGAAATTTAATAATTTTTATACACATTTTTGTAAATATTTATATGTAGTACCCAATGCAAACTTTTGGTATTTTTATATAATATTTGGGCACATATGAGGAACTTTTTACAAGAAAATGGTAATTTTCAGACAACTATAAGAAGCTATTTTTATTTTTGTAAAATTTTAAATCGCTTTTTCACACACTTATTACAATCAGAAAATTATACTGAAATTTCCAGTTATGAATCTTTGATGCTTATATAAAGTCAATGAATGGAATTTTATTCGGTTCAATAGTTTTTAAGAAAATGAAGGTTTTTAAAAATCGAAAAAACATTTTTATCTCATAAAATATCAATATTTATAAGGTAATAACAGGTGAAATACGTTGTCAGATAAGTAGTCACACATGAGAAAAGAAATCAAGAAATTTGATTGAAAGGCATGTTTGCAATGCTTATCCGGCTATGCCCTTTGTAGCATTCGCTCTTAACCCTCATAAGGTATTCATTTCGAATGTGCATTATTTTAAATATGCACAGCGTCAATGTTTCTTACCAATATTTTAATTCAGAAAATGTTCTTTTATGTAACAGGGACATTTGAGCGATTAATTAGAACAAAAATTTCTCTAAAATAATAGTGGTGTGCAAAAAGTCGCAGACTCAAAAACGCTGAATATGGCTTTTGGATCGAAATAGACCCGAACACTTTAGGAGGTCTAAATACAAATTTGTGAAATTTTTGGATGCATAAATAATATGCGATGCGTACGGGTCCTGGAATTTCCAGACCAGGAAATTCTTCAATACCAATATTTTCTTATAGAAAATATCTCCTTAAATAAGACAAAATCTTCGCGTGTTTGTAATACATTATTTTTTAAAAAAAGAAATTTTGAAAAATTTTTGTGCCTGAATGATTGGCCCGTTATTTTTGTGCCTGAAAAATATGCCTGAAGAAATTGTGCCTGAAGATTCATAATTAATTTCTTTGTGAAAAAATGATAATATTAATATATTTTTCAAAGATAATTTAATTTTAATATAAATATGGAGAGCATTCCTAAAAACAAGTAGAATGTATGCAGCTAATTATAAATAACAAAGTTATTTTTTTATTAAATTTATCCAAATTAGATTTTTCTCTCATTTAATATCAGATTGCAAAGAGATATTTCTTTTAACATTGCGTGTTGAATACGAAATGATATAGCTTTTTTTTTTTCAAACGACTTCAAATATGAGATCATCTTAATTATGTTGCATATTGAGTTGCAGTTTTTTTTCGGTTTTCATCTAACGGAGATAGCAGAGATTCATTTTGATATTATTTTTATCTGCTTTTCCCTCCCCTTTTCTGTACGAGGGGATTAAGTAATGCATTCACCCACTTCCCTACTCACTACTTACGCACCCAACGAAGGGTGGGGCATTAACCTTTGAATACGTTTATACTGTTAGGGGAAGTTTGATATACAAGGCAATTTTACCATTTTTTTATTATGCTTATCATATCGCGCGTTTTTAATAGGTATGAAATAAATTATATTAATTATGTAGGTTAAGCGGAACAAGCTACGTTTCTCTTATGCATTTTTCAATATTAGGTGCTTTACAATGCATGTAATAATTCTAATACCAAGTCAATATTTGGCCAATATTGTTGGAATCGGCTTGTTGCTTTGTAATGATATAATAATCATGGAAGCAAAACAATATCAAATAATAATATCAGTTCGAATGTTGGTATTCAAAACGCTACAATTTAATTTTAACTACTAAAACTCCCTTCTTTTATTGACAAATAAGGTAAATATTACTATGTGAAAATAATGGTATACTTTTGAATAAAAGTACGTTCACATTTGGTAACAGTTATATTCAGCCAGTCCTATTTGCATTGGATATATACCTTGATCTTTTGTAATGCATATAACAGTTCTATTAGAAAACAGTATTGATCTAAGATTGTTTGTATTGTCTATAATTTGGCAAATATTTCAAATACCGTAATATAATATTGTAATGTTTAATATTTTTCAAAAATTGGTGAAATAGTGACAAGGAATATTTCGCTATTTCATTGTCAATATCTTTAACCCTTAAATGCATAGGATAGAACGCGTTCCAAAAAATGCGCAATTCAAAGAATCAGAATTCATACCAAAAAAATCTAAATAGTAAATTTTTCTTTATTTAATTACGAATGGTCTGTCATTAAGTAAAGTGAAAATTGCTCTTTTAAATTTCTGGTGAGAATACGGAATATGTGAATAAAACCCCCAATAAATCGGGAACAATTATGGTCTCGAAAATGATACAATATGCATTTAACCTTTAAATGCATAGGATAGAACGCGTTCCAAAAAATGCGCAATTCAAAGAATCAGAATTCATACCAGAAAAATCTAAATAGTAAATTTTTCTTTATTTAATTACGAATGGTCTGTCATTAAGTAAAGTGAAAATTGCTCTTTTAAATTTCTGGTGAGAATACGGAATATGTGAATAAAACCTCCAATAAATCGGGAACAATTATGGTCTCGAAAATGATACAATATACATTTAACCCTTAAATGCATAGGATAGAACGCGTTCCAAAAAATGCGTAATTCAAAGAATCAGAATTCATACCAGAAAAATTTAAATAGTAAATTTTCCTTTATTTAATTACGAATGGTCTGTCATTAAGTAAAGTGAAAATTGCTCTTTTAAATTTCTGGTGAGAGTACGGAATATGTGAATAAAACCCCCCAATAAATAGGGACACTTATGGTATCTAAAATGATACAATATGCATTTAAGGGTTAAGGGTTAACAACTTAAATGGTTTCGCCGTATGTCGGCGTCGTACGGGAAGAAGAAATTGCTTCATCGATCACTTAAAGCTGTTTGATACCACTAATTTTTTTAATTACAAATTTGGACTATTTAATGGCTGAAATGTTTAGAATAAATATTACTAATATTTTAGATTAAAATAAGCTGTGTTTATCCCCCATTTCAAATTTATTGCACGTAAAAAAAGAATCAGTTAAGTGGTTAATCTAAAGTGAATATTTCTGCAATGTTGTTGTTCCACTGCAAATATTTTCAATTTAGTAGTAATGATTAATATTTCGAATATTTAACCAATATTAGTATTACCTTGGAAAAATTTCCAATGAATACAATATTCATTTAATATTGGACCTCAAGCTGAGTAAAGCAACAAATACTGATTTGCTATTTGAGGATAAAGTGTAAAAATAAATTTTAGAGTATGCTCAATTCTGGCAAAATTGTGTTAGATTCACAGGATAAATCTATGTGAAATCGTATTCAATATTTAAAATTTTAAATAAAAATAAAGAAAACTGCCCAGTTAAACTGATGGCATTGAGCTCACAGGCTACAAATACTAATTGTACATTAAAGCCTTTTATTTTCAAGGGTTAATTCCGTTCGAAAAAAAATTAAGAAGGGGAAACAGCTCTCCCCTTTCCTCTTTTTTTTACTTAATCATTGAACCTCCTATACTATGAAAGACATGCTTTATCATATAAAAAATCTATATCCAAAATTCAGAGCAAATGAGATAATTCTTAATAAAAACCCATTTAGCATTTATATTATTTAAAAGGAGTTATCCCCCTCTTTTATACTTAACCATTAAACTTCCAAAACTATTCAGAGATTTGAACGAAATCTGAAAATTCTGTTTGAAAAACCCATTTATATAAATTAAGGGGGTGGGCATTAGAACCCCTGTTCCCCCTATTTATGCTTATTCAATGAACACCTAATAACAGTCACGGAATCGCCTCATCAGAATGATCCTAATCTAAATTTTGAACGAAAACTTAATTCTGCATGAAAATCCCATTTATATCAACTAAGGGGAGGGGCATGAGCCCCCCGTTCCCCCTCTTATACATATCGAATGAACTCCAAAAACTAATCAGGGAAGCGCCTTGTCAGGATATACCTACATACAAAATTTCAAGTGGATCGGATATTTTTATCATGAGTTATCGCGTTACGCACGAACGTACGTTCTGTATGTACGAACGTACGAACGTACATACAGAACGGACGGGCACATAAGCTCTCAGGCTATGATAGCCTGTGAGCTAAAAATTATTAACCAACAATTTCATACAGAGGATATACGACTTAACTCTTAAATTCATTTATTTGTGATGATATATCTGTGTCAGTTTATTGAAAAATTTAGTAAATTGATGTTGTCTTAAAAAAGTAACAAATATTATTAAGAAAAATCTAACTGTTTTTCACCTTTATGCAGGAAATCACTATGAAAACTTTAACTCCCTTATCGTCGCATTAAATTACGGTTTAAAAATTCAGATTGACTATTGCCACCGCTTTTTCGAAAAAGAAATATTCACTTTATTTAATGACAAACAAAGTGATACCGAAATAAAGATAATTATACTACTTTATAAAAACTTGTGGGAAACATAACAATTCGGAATAAAAGCCGTGAAGATCGCAGCCCGTGAATATGACGGAAGCAAGAATTAATTCATTGGGGACATGCGACAGACTATACGTACAGCAGCAGGAGGTGCTGAGAATGCTTACAGCCATCGCCAGTAAATTTTTTTTGTAAATTTTACCTTATTTAATCCGAGCATTTTAACGATTGTCTTAGTCAGAAATGTCTGCTTTAAAAATCCGGTGACACAAAATTTAAAATTCTGTAAAAGAAGCTCACATTTAAACAAGAAATTTCATAAAAATAACATGGTGTAGAACAACATCAGATTAACAATCAGTAATAACAATAAGTAATAACAATAAAAATATTAATAATAAAAGTAACACGTTGATAATCAATTTCGGAAAATTCTTTTCGAATAATAATTTATCTGATTTATAATTATCTTGATAGCCTAACATGTTATTTTACGATTTGAAAGGATCACTGGAGTGTGCTTTTATGAGTCAGTGCTATGCATCCAAACTTTATTACTCTGCACAAAATGTGGTAGAGAATTCGAATTAGTGAGGGAAGAATCACCTTTCCTGTGTACTCTTAATGATAAATGCCTTGACTCAGAAAATCACTATGATTTCCGGCATACAATCTGCAGATGAAACAAGCATTGTCTAAACCGAGAAATTGAAGAACAGAAGTTTAGTGGGTACTGCGTTCAATTGTTTTAGATTTTATTAAAATAAAACTGGTTTAAAACATGTTTGTTTGATCTGCGGATAATATGTCTTAAATTACGGTATTTATAATTTACGGGAGGCAACTGCAACAATTGAGGCAAGAGACAATTTCATTTTGTAAGCATTCCTTTTCAATCAGCAAAAATTATTCAATATAGGCCTAATAATTTTTGCATACAGTGTTACAATGAAGTAGATCTCAAATAATAAATTAGAGTTATGCATGGTTCGCACAGTTCTACCACTAAATTTTAAGAATATTTCCAAAGTGTTTCGCTGCAGAAAAATATCGTAAAACCTGTGAATGAAGGCGGGTTTTGCCAATGCTGTAGTTTCAAAATTAAATGTAAATTTTCTTATTTTTAATAGTGGTGACAGAGTCCTTGGCAATTCCAAAGAGTGTGCGAACCTTGGAGTTATGTAGATATGTAACCACATTTTCATAATTCGAAATTTACTTTATAGTATAAACAGGGGTGCAAAAATCTAGGCGCCAGAGGGTAGTCTCTCACCACTAAAATTTTAAAGTTTTTTTCGCTCAAAATTTAATAGCATTCTAGCAGGAATTTTACACGAAATATTAGACGAAGAAAAACGAAATAAATTTTGTGGTGAGAAACTGCCTGCTGGCGCCTAGATTTTTGCACCCCTGAGTATAAAGCTGTTTTAAATGCAAAATATTTTTTTGGGCTTTAGACTTTTTCGTTTGTTAAAAGTATAAAATTAGCATCTACAAACGATGCATATGTACAGATTGAAAAAGAATTTTCTCAGAGTTATTGTACTTGAATTTAGTCTGTCTACGAAAATGAGCAGCTGAAATATTCTCTGAAACACAAAACTGTGCTCTTAGGGTTAGATATTATTTTAAAAACAATAAGGAGAGGCGCGCGTCTTTCAAGATTATTATTCCATCACAAAGTTTAATTGTGGAGTAAAAATTGGCCTTCTTCATTCACATAGGAAGCGTTAAACCTGTAAAGAAGTTAAAAAAAATTGATACTTGAAAAATTTTCGTATAATATAAAAAATCTTTAATTTTTTTTTCTTTTTCAAAACTATTAATTTATTGCATATTTAAGTAGCTTAACTAGGGATGAGATTTCCGCTTTTTTGCACACCAGTATAATCTAAGAGAAAATGTTGTTCTCTTAAATCCGAACATTTTTGCGATTTAAAAGAACAATATTTTCTCTAAATTTATACTGGTGTGCAAAAAAGCGGAAATCTCATCGCTGAGCTGAACATACATACGAAAAATCCAGAATCGGCCGTATTCCTGCTTATAATAAAACATCTTTCACAGCATTACATAATTTCTAATTATTACGCATGGAGCACTAATTTTAAGAGAAAATTATGCTTTATTTAATCGCCAAAATTATGCGATTAAGTAGAGTAAAAATTACTATTAAAAATTGATGAGTATAAAGCAGCATATGTGTGACAAGTATGTGATTACGCTAGAACGCCTTGAGATATTACTTTGCCATATTTTCGAAGCTAGCGAACCATTGAGGGTACCAAAATTTTCGAACATAAATTTTGCCCTTATTAAAATTTGCCATGTTTACTTGCGCAAATTATGGTATTAAGTTAAGGCGAAATTTTCTTTTTGAAAATATTGGTATTACTGGTATTACTTACTGGTATAACTTTCTCGGTCTACTACTCAGTGTCGATATAACTACACATTAGTACACGTATCACTTGATTTAGCTCTATCTTGAGCAGTGAAGAAATTCTGTGAAATTCGAAACAATTCTTCAATTGGATATGAGTCTTAAATAATAAGAATAGGTTTGTAGCATTCAAGATAATATTTATATCACATTGATGTAATCTAACTCTGTACCATACGCTCCGTTACCTCTATGTAGAAGAAATAACATTTTTTCATAACTGAAATTACTTTTTGGTAGTAAAAAAGTAGTTTTAAAAATTAAACTTCAGATTTTTTGAAGTTCAAACAGTTAAAAATATCTACCAAACATCTAGAAACTGTGAAATTAGTCTTATAGTCCTCACAATTTCTATACCATTTAAATCCATTATCGCTAATTTCAGGAAGAGTTATCTGAAATTAACAAAAATAAACATTTTCTCTAAGATATTGGTTAACCCAAAATTATGTTCGTAAAATGATGAAATAGTTGTCTGAACCAGAATTTATAAACGGATTTGACAAAAAATTAAAACCTATCCCCCCCCCCCCTTTTTTTAAGCAAAACTTTACTAAAATATTCTTAGCACCAATTGTCAGTTTTCAAATTAAAATTAGGTGGTCATGCCATGTGACCACAGGCCTTGAAAGGATAAAAAAATAAAAAGAAATGCGCCGATTTCAAGATAATATTTATATCTAAAATGATGTAGCCTCTCCCTGTCTTATATGATCAATTATGTCTATATAGAATTAACCCTCTAATTTCCATGGTAGAATACGTTCTAGAAACTCCGTAATTCAGAGAATCAGAATTCATACCAGAAATTTTCGATAATACATTTTACTTTATTTCACAACAGAATGTCTGTTATCAAATGTAACAAATATTGCTGTTTTAAATTTGTGGTACGAATTTAGGATAGCTAAAATTAAAAAATCCATTAAATTAGAAACAGTAATGGTAGCATATATGCTATCATGCACATAAGAGGATAACCCTTTGAGCTCTGATGGTTGAATTTTCCACCACTTAATTTTAATTCCGTAACAGTGTTACCAATGGGCTACTTTTTAAAAATTCAGATTTATTGATTCGCACCCCTTTTTTGAAACGGCAAAATTCCGTTTGTTTTCGCCTTTACTAATATGTCATTAAATAAGGCGCATTTTACTATTTCAAAAAAGTGGTGCCAGTCAAGAATCTAAATTTAAAATAAGTAGCACATCTGGCAACACTGTTTCGTAATGTCAGAATGACACCTGAATATTCAACGAAATTTACATGAAAAAGTTTTAATGCATTTTTCGAGGATACCGTAAACCGATTTTTTTCTTTGCAAAATACTGGTGCCAGTGTGATATTTCGCATTTTGAAGAAGTTTATCTTCCAGAGCTCAAAGGGTTAACAACAAAAATTCAACAGGATTCGTACGCATCAACGGAGTCTGTGAAATTTAGGTGCTTTAGTACCAGAAATTTCGCAAAGTACTTTTTTCAGTCTCTGTAGCTGAAGAGCTATTATTTGTTCATTAAATAAGGCAAACATTACTTTACGAAAATTCTGGTAAAAGGTCGATGAAAGTGTTTGAAGCGTACGAATCTTGTTCAAGGAAATTATAAACCATTTGGAAAATGTTTATTTCTTTCGATGTAGAGATACCTAAATCGTATCTGAATCCTTCTGTTGTCCAGTTTTTATTCGTCTTCTGATTGGTCAATGTTTAATGTCCAGAAATGTCATATTTCATTTGCTACGATGACAGAAAAAGTATTATCAACTACAAAAATTAATAAATAAAAAACAAATTGAGATACCGCTTTCAAACAAATTGCATTTAAGAGAAAATTTGTTTCTCGATACGACGATGTTTTAATTGAAAATATGCGATGTTCGGAAGCTTAAAAATTTGCAGTACCGAAAGTTATAAAACTGAATTTTCATTTGAAATTCGTTTATTACTGGTCTAGTAATATTAAAGTTTAATCAATGGCGTACATAATATATGACTCTGTTGGTACGTAAGTCCCGTTTTGATCATCATAAATATGATGTTTATTATTAGTATCCCTTTTTTTAAAATATAGGATTTATTTATGTGTTTAAAATTTTAGTCTTTCAATATTACATTTTTCAAATGGTCGTTGTAACTTGTTAAATTACATTTTCATTTATTTATTTATGTAAAAGATTTAATAGTAAATATTGCCTTCTTAAATCATTGTAATCTGCAGGTTAAATAACCAAAATTTCTATTGAATTTTTGTGGTACAAAAAATTGCAAGATTTTGTGAGCTATGGAAATATCCACAAATATCCAGAAACTGTGAATTTCCACATATAGTCCACCCAATTTATATACTACTTAATCTTACTGTATCTAACTGCGTGAAGAGCAAAGGAATTCTTTGAAAAAATAAAATAACCCTCTTCTATTAGATATTAGTTAAAAAAAATAAGCAGAGGCGCGCCGCTTTTAAGATAATTTTTACTCCGCGTTCACTTCGAATTGACTCTCTTGGGTTGAATTCTTGAATAATTTATCGCTAGAAAAGCCATGAACCAGAGTTTTGATCATTATTCATCAAGTTGTGGGGGTAAGCTAACTGTGACATTCAACTAATGAAGTTGTTCTGTGCTATTCTAAGGACGCTTCCCTCGAGAAGGGTTTAGTGGCATTATACAATGTACTTTTTTTAAATACACCGTCTTTCAGTAATTTGCGATATGCTTTTATATGCGTTATGTATTCAAATTTCAGTAAAATAAAGATTTAAATCGTTCCAGTAAGTGTTTCCCTTTATTGTGAGGATCTGTTTTGCATGATAAATGTTTTCTTATCTGAGAATGGAAGTGTACTCGAGTTCATAAAAAATTAAGTTAATATTTGATTTATGAAAATTTGCTGCTGCTTTGATTAATTGGTAAATGTATTATTTAAATAATGAAGTTAATTTTTTAAATTTATATTCTAATAAAGTAACAAGCCGTAAATTGCACTTCAAGCGTAGCAAATGCGGTGCGTTCGTACAATAACGAAATTAAGAAAAAAAAAATCAGAACTTAGTGTAATGGCATACAGTACTTAAAATACAGTATATTAGCCGAAATCTTTTGTGTGTCTCTGTAAAGGCTCTCTGCTGCGTATTATACAGGAAGTAACTTGTAGTAAACCTCAGCAGCGTACATCAGTTTCATAAAATGTGAAAAGTTTAATATAATTAAAACGCGAATAATAATAAACAATATTTCTCCCTAGCCCTATACCATTATGTAATGGAATGCTTTTGTGTGGTCTTGTAAATTAATAACTATTCTTTGCACCACGGATTGTACAGAATGTATATTTTAATATATACTTCATAGATGTGCATCAATTTTATTATCTTCGAAAGAGTATAACATCATTAAAATCCACTTGAAACTATTTTTCTTATTGGCCGTAATGCAACGTAATACTTTTGATTGTCCCTGTACAAAAAGTGTAAATTTTTATTTTATTATTTGGTAGATGCAGATGCTGTAAGTATGTGTACGTGTTAAGCAATAATGTATGAGACATTTTACAACCTTTTTTTATATTTATATGCAAAACACTAAAACTTTTATACACGTACATAATGCTGAAATGTGTAGTACAAAAATTGTTGATAAGGATATTCTTTTTTCTTCTTCTTTAAAATATTATGCATAAATACGGGTTAGGTTCCCTCAAATTATGTCTTACGAAAGGAAACCCCAGTCTAGGCCTCTATTCCTTGACCTTAAAATTACTAATTATTACAGCTCACAAATTTTACGCTTTTTCGAAACCACTAAAATGAATTGAAGTTTTTGCTCTATTAAATTTGTGCACTCGAACCATTAACTGAGGTAAAATTTTCTATAAAATTTTAGTGTTAGGAAATAAAGCGTAAAAGTTGGCATCTATATTAACCAACAACCATGTTATCGAAAATGTAGGAGCGCAGCTGTCAAAGTATTGAGTTTTAAATTTAAAAGTCGTCGTTTTTTAATTATTTCACAAAGAGGCAACATACATGATTATGAACATGTCTGTTTTGCTAATGTTATTATTTATTGTTATTGTTATGTTGTTCTACTGCCGTTGTTGTATATAATGTTATTTTTATAAATGTTTTTTGCATGTTGGCGTAAGACATCAAAGTACTGAGTTTTAAATTTAAATATCCTTAAATTTTAAATACTTCACAAAGTGTCAATATATATTGAAAATTTTGCCTTTATTTCAAAATTTATGAGTGGTTTTAAACATTTAAAATTTAAGAAAATATAAATTTGAAAAAGAGGACCATATTTTTTATACTAATATCAAAAATGTATTAGATAATTAATAATAATGTTTTAAATTTTTACTTGTGATTTTGTGAATTGTGACGTGAAAATCTGTTTATTTAATACATTCCGTAAAATATACTTCATAATGTTCAAAACAACATCTTCCGAGCTTGCTGAGTAGGAACAAATTCTTGTAGATACAAGAGTAATAACAAATGAAGGTCACCTCTGCCACTTTTTTCATTACCATAATTTCTAAATAATAATATTTGCGAAAAATTAAATGTTTTGAGTCGTAAGTGCTGGGTCTTTAGATATATATTTGGAATTTTTTTCTGTAAATTTTCTCCTTAAAAAAAACGTAGTGAAAGTGCTTCCGCGTATTATACGCAGGAAATTACGGTACATAAACTTGTGTTAGATGTCATCGTTTTACACTATATGTATCAATAAAAAGAATATATTAAATGTAATATTAGATGTATCTGAAAGTCCATGCTCAGTCTTGTATAATACATATTTGATTTCTTTTTAATTCGACGAAAGTATAATTTTAAAAAAAAGTATTAAAGATTTTAAAAAATACAAAATTAAAAAAATTGATTAAAATTTTAATTAAATAAGTATTTTTTATGTAATTTTAGTTGATCATTGAAAGTAGTGAATTCAGAATTTAATCCCATTTTAAAACCTAAACAAGTTCTTGAAAAGGTAAATTGTCCCCTTAACCCTTTATCTACCGACGGTACTTATTAGTACCATAAAAATTACTTATTATAAAATTCTTTTAATACGTCAATTAATTGCAATACCGTTTAGAATGAGTTACAGATACATTACTTTATTTTGTTCCAAAAGCATTATTGGTTACAAAAAACAATAAACTTTTCTACCAAAAATTTAACCGACTTCAAAAGCTACTGCAAAGTGAAAAATAATTTTTTTACAGAATAGTATTAAGAAATTAAATTAAGAGCGTAGTATTTATCATGCGTATTATTATATTTATGTAGATTAATTTGATTTTTTGAAGTCGGTGCCAGCCAAGCCAAGTTACATGTAATTTTCCAATAGACACGCATCCAAGTATCTACGAGTTTTTTTAGGATTTAATATTTAGTTAAAAATTTAACTTTATTCTTTTACGATTTGTATTGGATAATTAATTTTAATTTTGAACATGGCTTGGCTGGCACCGACTTCAAAAAATCAAATTAATCTACATAAATATAATAATACGCATGATAAATACTACGCTCTTAATTTAATTTCTTAATACTATTCTGTAAAAAAATTATTTTTCACTTTGCAGTAGCTTTTGAAGTCGGTTCAATTTTTGGTAGAAAAGTTTATTTTTCTCTTTTTAGTTAAAAGTTAACGATTTTTTGAAGTCAGTTAATAAAAATTATAATACGGGAAAAATCACTGTAAACCATACACGTATGTCAGGAGTGGGGTTCGAACCCACGATCTCTTTCAAGAACCAGAAATCAAATCTGCTGTCTTACACCGCTTAGCCATCTGACTGCACACCATTCGGCGAGCTTAGCCATCGTCCATGTTACTTTTAGTTTGCAAGAAATCACTAATTTTATTAGTTTTTACTTAATTACTAAAAAAGTACTGAACCAATTTCAATGAAATGGAAGAAGTACCAATGGAAGAGTAGCCTCTTTCATTTAACACAAAAAAACAAATTAATCGGTTGGATAGTTTCGGAGTAATCGGTGAACTTACATAAAAAAAATACATTCGCGCCGAATTGATAACATCCTCTCCTTTTTTGAAGTCACTTAAAAAAATATGTAACACGGAAAAATTTTTTGTATACTATACACATATGTCATTAGTGAGATTCGAACCGACACTCTCTTTCAAAACCAGAGATTAAATCAGGTGCCTTAGACCGCTCGGCTGTCCGGACTTCATTCTCTGCAGAGAACTTATTCAATGTCATGTTACTTTTCGCAAGTCTATTCTCTTTTTGAGTACTCTTTCACTGATAAAGTATTGAGTTAATAAAAAATCTCTGATACTCTGTGGTAACGGTTAAATACAAAATATTCCTAATAGCATAATTAGTATTTAGCTTGTTAAATATATATTTAAAAATTATAATACGGAAAAGATTATTGTATACACGTACGTCAGGAGTGGGGTTCGAACCCACGCTGCCTTTCGAAAACCAGATCTTAAATCAAGCGCCTTAGACCGCTCGGCCATCCTGGCATCGGTAAATTTATTCGACATCCATATTACTACTGATTTGCGAAAAATCTCTAATTTTATTAGTTTTTGCCTAATTACTAAAAAAGTACTGAATATATTTCTATGAAACGGAAGTGGTACCAATTGGAGAGCAAGCTCTCTCATTTAACACCAAAATCAAGTTAATTGGTTGGATAGTTTCGGAGTAATCGGTGAACATACATAAAAAAAATACATACGCGTTGAATTGATAACCTCCTCTCCTTTTTGGAAGTCGGTTAAAAATATTTTTAAAAGGATGATTTCTTTTGCCTTTGTAGCTTTTCAGCTTCCTTGGCATTGAGGGAGGGGGATGGGATTTTTCAATTCGGAAATATTTCTATTTTTATATTGTAAGAACATCATATTTGTACATTTGATAATTCTACAAAATACTAAGAGAACAATTTAAAATAAAAGATTTTAGTGGGGTTATAAATATTGCACAAAATCCCTGTAAATTCAAATTTAATTAATTCTTCTTAATCCCTTCTAAATCCAAATTCAATCTTTATAAAATCCTTCAAAAATTTATTAAATGATTATGTAAATCTTTTAATTTAGTTTAAACAATTCACGTAAAATGCTAGATAAGACTAATCAAAGCATTTCATGTGATAAATATCAAGAATTCTTTGAATTATCAGCCCTGTCAAATGTATTTTCTCCAATAAAAATGCAACGATAAAACGCAGCTGCATTGTTCACAAGGATATATTTGCTGGAAGATACTTGGCATTCGCTTGGTATTTATAAGAATTTAATAAAAAGATTTTATTCTAAACAAGCGTTGTGTAAAGATGTGCCATGCACTTTGGAAAGTGTCTGTGAATTAATTGTATAACTACCAAGTCTTGTACTGCTAAACTGTAATCCTCGTCTTAGTTGATGACAGAAATTCTGTGATTACATAACAAGAAGATTGCTATTAGCCCCTTAACTGCCTTGGACGTATATATACGTCTCGCTCAAACAAAATGCATATTTCTGAAATTATCTATCGAACAACCACTTTTTTGAGTTAAAAATTTTGCTTTTTCAACAAAAAGAAACTTTTACAATTAAATAAAAGGAAGATTATTTTCCAAAATTTGTAAAGGCATCTTTTTTCTTTTTTTTTTAAGCAAAAAGTGTAAGAATTTTTTCTTAAAGCTTCGTCAGTCAAGGGGTTAAAAACAGTGGAAAATGACTTGGTAGCTATAAAATTAATTATTTTACCTTCAACTCAGCATCATATGCTCATAACATTTTTTGAAAATATTTATTCAGGGTTCGTACGTGTCCTGGAATTTCCAGGACATTTTTCTGTATCGGTATTTTCTTGTTGAAAATTTCTCCTTATGTAAGGCTAAATTCGTGTGCTTGAAGTAGAATTATTTTTATATAAAAAATGCAATTGGAAAGAAACGGTAGCCGTACGAACAGCTTTATTTTACTTAGAATGTTAGCATAATTTTCTTATTTTGAAACCGGCGTCACAGTTATGCCGCACTTGACATGTGTTCGTTATCACATTATAACAACTGGCTTTGGAAATAATTGATAAATTGAGTTTTACAAAATATAAATGTAAAAAAATACATACACATTGCCTGATGACCGTTACATTTCGTTACCTGAGAATAATAAGGTTCTATCTGTGTTTTTGAAAAAATTGACTTACCGATATAGAAAGGTTCTATTTGTATCTATGAAGGCATTTATGTATTAAAATAGTGTCAAATTATGATTGTAAGGTAATATGTAAATTATATATAACACCATTTCGATGCAAATATGCCTTCATAGATACAAATAGAACCTATCAATATCAATAAGTCATCCTTTTTCAAAAAAAAAAAAAAAAAAAAAAACAAAAAACAAAAAAAAAACAGATAGAACTTTATTGTTCTCAGGTGACGATTTGTAGTTTCTGAGCAGTGGCTCAACGGTAGTGCAAATGTTGCAATCATGTACATTTACTCTTTGCTGCAGTCAAAGATAGAAAATTATATTGATTTTATGTCAGTAGCTTTATGTACGTAATACGAAATTTTATTTTAATGCATATGTTATGCCGAGACATAGAAATTGGCTCTCAATGATATCACTTATTAGGGTTCGTAAGCGTACCGTTATTTTCAAAGTATCAGCATTTTTTTAACCATTTAATGGTCGCATTAAATTACGGTTTAAAAATTCAAATTCCTTATTCCCACCACTTTTTTGAAAAAAAAAAATCATGTTACTTAATGGCAAGTAAAGTGGTACCAGAATGCCACCAATAACACTATTTTATAAAATTGGTGAGAATCAAAAAATTCTGAATAAAAATCGTGAAACTTGCAGCCGTGAATATCTCGGGCGCGATGATTAAGTAGTTAAATATAAAAATAAATCTAGGTTAAACGCGCGAAATCCACCTTATTTAAGGAGATATTTTCTATAACATAAATCTGATATCAGCGTTTTTTTTAGTTTGAAATTCCAGGATCTGTACAAATGCTACACATCGATACATGCCAACATTTCTTAAGAGGCTACTTCATTCAAATGAAGAGACTCGTTCGCTGATACTAAATCCTATGGAAGAAATTCTAAAGATATCTCGGTTGCATTTCAATATTTTTAAAGGATTTTTTCCATTGGACAGCTGAGATCAATCTGCATGCTAGCCGTTTTTTTACTTTTTTGATTTTGTTGATAGATATTTTTTAGGACGCTTTCATTTTCGAAACCGGTTTGGAAAACGAAATCACGCTCAAAAGAAATATCTGCAACCAAGATTGAACAGAAGAAAGCGGCTTGTATACAGATCGATCACATGTCCAAAAAAAACCTTTAAAAATATTGAAATGCAAACGAGATATCTTTATAAATTTCTTCCATAGTATTAGTATTAGCGAGCGGATCTTTTCATTTGACTGAAGTAGCTCCTTAATTATTCCAGAGTCCAATCGAATAAAAAAATTTTTGGAACCGGGAATTTTATTTTATCAAAAATTCTAAAACAAATTCAAATAAGTACCTTACCAAAATAAGCCGCATTTTCTTATATACATTTTTGGGTTTTAAACTTGTTTGTCTTGAACCAAACTCCGGAATAATTAACAGATATTGGCTTCTGTGTACAGGGTGTATCTAAACTACTGGGCAAAACTTTAAGGGGTGATAGTACACATCAAGACAAATAATATTAAATGGGATACTAAGGGTCCCAAACGTCTTCCGAAGGAGATAGGCGCCATCAAAGTTTAGGGTCCAAAATTTGAAATGATTATAAAAAACGAAAAAATTGGTCGATTCGTTTGCGGTTTTCACGAAAACTATTCTTTATGTCAATATTGTCTTGAAAATAAATTATACAGATAAATTTCAAAAAATGCCGATAGAGGGCGCTTTAGACTTTGGAGTAACGAACAACTATTTTTTACCGTTATTTTTTGCATCTCATTAATTTTTTTTTTATGTTTAGAAATAAACTTAAATTTTGAGCTCAAAATCTGTGGATAAATAGCGCAAACTGAACTGTGTTCAATGGGAGTGGGTAGGTTCAAATTTCAAATGATTATAAAAAACTGAAAAATTGGTCCATTGATTTGCGGTTTTCACTAAAATTATTCTTTATGTCAGTATTGTCTTGAAAATAAATTATACAGATAAATTTCAAAAAAATGTCGATAGAGGGCGTGTAAGACTTTAGAGTAACTTACAACTATTTTTTACCGTTATATTTTTCATCTCATTAAATTTTTTTAGAAGCTTAGACATAAACTTAAATTTTGAGCTGAAAATCTGAATCGTTGAGAGGGGTTAAGTAGCGGTAACTGAACTGTGTTCAATGGGGGCGGGGAGGTTCAAATTTCAAATGATTTTTAAAAACGGAAAAATTGGTCGATTCGTTTGCGGTTTTCTCTAAAACGGTTCTTTATGTCAGTATTTCCTTGAAAATAAATTTTAAAGATAAATTTAAAAAAATTCCGTTAGAGGGCGCCTTAAACTTCAGAGTAACCAACAACTATTTTTAACATTTATTTTTTTTTTTATCTAAATAAATGTTTTAAAAGCTTAGACTTAAATTTTGAGCTCAAAATCTGAATCGTTGTGAGTAATTAAGTAGCGAAAAATTGAACTGTGTTCTTAGGGTGGGCAGGGTAACATTTCCTCTCCTGAACACAGTTCAGTTTGCGCTTCTTAACCCCTCCCAACGATTTAGAATTTGAGTTCAAAATTTAAGTCTAAGCTTTTGCAAGCATTTAATTAGATACAAAAAATAATACTTAAAAATTGTTGTTGGTTACTCTAAAGTTTAAGGCGCCCTCTAACGGAATTTTTTGAAATTTATCTATAAAATTTATTTTCAAGGAAATACTGACATAAAGAATGGTATTTGAGAAAACCGCAAACGAATCGACCAATTTTTTCGTTTTTTATAATCATTTGAAATTTGAACCTTCTCACCCCCATTAAACACAGTTCAGATAGCGCAACTTAACCACTCTCAAAAATTCAAATTTTCAGCACAAAATTTAAGTTTATGTCTAAGCTTCAAAAAAATTTAATGAGATGAAAAAAATAACGGTAAAAAATAGTTGTAAGTTACTATAAAGTCTTACACGCCCTCTATCGACATTTTTTTGAAATTTATCTGTATAATTTATTTTCAAGACAATACTGACATAAAGAATAATTTTAGTGAAAACCGCAAATCAATGGACCAATTTTTCTGTTTTTTATAATCATTTGAAATTTGAACCTACCCACTCCCATTGAACACAGTTCAGTTTGCGCTATTTATCCACAGATTTTGAGCTCAAAATTTAAGTTTATTTCTAAACATAAAAAAAAATTAATGAGATGCAAAAAATAACGGTAAAAAATAGTTGTTCGTTACTCCAAAGTCTAAAGCGCCCTCTATCGGCATTTTTTGAAATTTATCTTTATAATTTATTTTTAAGACAATATTGACATAAAGAATAGTTTTCGTGAAAACCGCAAACGAATCGACCAATTTTTTTGTTTTTTATAATCATTTCAAATTTTGGACCCTAAACTTTGATGGCGCCTATCTCCTTCGGAAGACGTTTGGGACCCTTAGTTTCCCATTTAATATTATTTGTCTTGATGCGTACTATCACCCCTTAAAGTTTTGCCCAGTAGTTTAGATACACCCTGTATATGTGTGACGCGATGGCCACGAAAAAATTCCTTTGTCTATTGTAACATTTACGTGACATTTTATAAAATTCCATTTCATTTTTAATTAAAATAGTAAATATCCCTAAAAAATAATGAAAACTATTATACTGTCAGATTAATAAAATATCTGATATTTAACGATCGATATTTCTTCGTGAGATTTTAGTAGCGAATGTTTAATACCAAATTTCAGTTGATGCGCATTTTTATGAATGGGCGAAAGTTATTTAAAAAAGATTTACCGTTTTCAATATCATTTTACTCTGGAATTCAATTGCCTTTTTTCAAGACTAGAGCAAAGAGGACAACTTGAAGGAACTCGTACAGTTTGATAAGAGAAACAGATATAGACTGAATACCTACTTCAGAGGACAAAAAAGTAATTTTTATCAGTAAACGAGATAAGTAAAAATTTTTATTTCATCATCGCACGTTTATTTTTCAACCCATTGTGATTTTGGGAATGAAAATCACAAACAAGGAGAAAACATTTTTTTATAAATAAAAATGTAATTTTCATTTTAGTAATTTCTTATTTGTTGTAATTTTGGTAAAATGGGAATAGATAAAACAATAAATTATTTCTCAGAATTTAACACAATACAGTTTCAATTTTAACCTTCCTAGTATCAAGTTTTAATATCTTCTCAGCATTCTTAGTTTTACATGATTTGTACCAAAAATTTTATTTTACTATACGTAACTTCTCCGGGTAGAGATCTATTTAATTTAATATATTAAGCGTAAGTTATTCATTTTTTCTGTTTCCTTTGTTTGAGACCTTAAAAATTTCAAAATAGAAAATACCGGGATCAAATGAGTTCCCAATGGTACTACACTACCTGGCCATTGATGAACGTCCACTTGCGATTTTAGACATTTTGTTAAATATCTAGAAAAATACATGAGAAATCATCCCGAAACTCTCAGTGTGAAAATATATTAGTAAAAGTCATACATTTCCGTGAAGATTTTTTCCCGAAACTCCATAGGGGACCGTCAAAAAATAAAAAAAGAATAAAAATCTTTTGAATAACCCTGTCAAAACTAATGTAACGAAAGCACTCAAACTCTGGATTATGATTAAGTGCCTTATTGTAATAATTTGTGTTCATTTTTATGCAAATAGCATGCATACTCGCAGAGAAATTAAGGTTTTTATAAAAATGGTACAAAATTTTTTCAAGTTTTTTGCTTATAATTTTCAGAGTTCTTACTATAAAATGTTATTTTTTTCTGAAAATATGAAAAACAACATTGCACATAATACCCTGTAATCAGAATTAAAAAATAATAAAAATTGTATGAAAAATGAGTAGGTTTACTAAATAATTTTTCACTGCGCATGCGTCAACGATATCAAAATTTAATTTGCATATTATGTTAGCTAAATGTATAGAGCAACATTTGAGAAAGTCTCAAAATCATAGCTTTAAAATTCTGAAAGTAATCATCTATAGAATAAACATAAAATACATTGTTCCCAAAATGAAGCAAAAAAATGAGGGATTTTACCCAAATGTAGTAGTATGTCCCATATTGTGTATTCTATATTGACACTAATCAATGAATATATGGATACAACTCCTCTTGTTTTTGCTTCATTTTGGGAATAACAGATTTTCAACTTATTCAATTAACGATTATTTTCAGAATTTTCAAGTTATGATTTTGCGACTTTCACAAAAGTTGCTCTATACATTTAGCTAATATAATATGCAAATGAAATTTTGATATCGTTGACGCATGCGCAGTGAAAAATTATTTAGTAAACCTACTCAATTTTCATAAATTTTTTATTATTTTTTGATTCTGATTACGGTATATTATGTACAATGTTGTTTGTCATATTTTCAGAAAATAATGTTATTTCATATTAAGAATTCTGCTAATTATAAGCCAAAATTTTGTAAAAATTTGAAACAGTTTTTATAAAATCCTTACTTTTCCAACGAGTATACATGGTATCGACATAAAAATGAGCACTGTTTATTATAATAAGCCACTTAATCATAATCTTGAGTTTGAGCGCTTTTGCTACATTAGTTTTGACAGGATTATTCAAAAGATATTCATTTTTTTAAATTTGTTTAAGGTCCCTTATGGAGTTTCGGGAAAAAATCTTCACGGAAATGTATGACTTATACTATTATATTTATACACTAAGAGTTTCGGGATGATTCCTCATGTATTTTTCTAGCTATTTAACAAAATGTCTAAAATCATATGTGGTCTAAAATCACAATCCATAAATAAACAATGGCCAGGTAGTGTAGGAGGTTAAGGGATAATCTATCAATCCTAGAAATATTGGTGTCTAAATTTAATAAACCGTACATACACACTCACAAAAAAAATCCATTTGCAATGGGTGCCATTTTTCTGCCAGCGCTTAGGCCTAGTATTCGGGAGACGGTGTTCAATTTGGGAATAACGTTACAGTGACTCGTTTTCTACATCAGATATCGGCTTTGTAGAAAGTAAGAATTCCATTTGGGGCCATTGGATATACAGGGTCTGATTACCAACGGGTAAAACTCTCACTAGTAAAAAAAAAAAAGTTTTTCCCTTATTCATGACAGAAATTATGAATGGACACGACGTTTACGTAAGACGAGAATTTCTATTAAAATGTATTGGTGGAAGTTTGCTTTGTTGGTAATCAGGCTATTAGGGCATATAGTTTATTAGATTTTTGATCATGTTGCTATTGGGGTATAATTTTCCATAAATAAACATTAAAAAATACGTTGAATATTAATATCCGCCACATATCTGCGCACTGTTTTGATTATGCTTACAACAAACATTTTTTAGTAAAATGTAATTTTTTCTCATCGTCCGTATTTCATTAATTTATTGTGTCAATTTCTATTGATATTTTCAGGATCAATATGAATCATTTTCTATTTTACAAAAGACCAGTATATAATGAATTAATTTTTCATATAAGGTGTATTAGGCGGATTTTTTTTTAAATGCAATAATCTACCAGTAAATTAACGTTTTTTTAACAATGCTTATTTCGATTAATTATGATGGTGTATATACATACGGCACAGTAAAATAGAACATTTGAACTTTATTGATCATGTAAAATAAAGATAAATGACTCGAAAGTAATTTAAAAGATTTGCAAAATGTTTTTAGAAATATCTACTTTTCTTTTCAATTTAAAATGTTACTTTTTGAATTAAATTGTGCTTAACACATGATCTGTCTCTGAAATAGATTAAAAAGAATCGAATTTTCATTATTTAGAACTGCAAAATTATTTCAACTTCATTAATTCCATGTGTCGGTGTATTATTGATTACAAAAGAAAATATTTGAGTATTAGAAAGTATTTGAAAATTTTTTTAGTCATAAATATGCACTGTAAAACTTAACAATTACTCATTTGCATTTCATAAATTTTGTAAAAATACTTGCACTATTATTAAAAAAAGTAACACTTATCTTACTGGAAGCAACAGTAATTTTTTTCATTAATAACCTTTTTTCTTTTTTAATTAGTCAACTTTTAAGTTGGTAATGATTTTTTAAATATTTGATAAATTACTACACTTTTAGCAAAAATCATAAAAGAAATACTTTACGGAATTTGAAATAAAATTAAGATTTATAACTGATAATTTACGAGTTGCATTTTTCAAGAAAATATTTAATGGGGAGTAGTTAACGTTAGCAGCATATGAAAATTATGGAAGCAATTTTTTTAAGACGTTATTTATTCAGAGTTCTTTCTCTTCAAGGATGTGTTACCATATTTTTTGTAAAGCAATGTTTGCCGTTTTTGACGAAAAAATAATAATAATCTACCTTCAGATATTGTCAAAAGTACTTTACGAAATTTCTGGTTCTAAATTATTCCGATTCCCTTGGTGTACAAATTCTGAAAAATAAATATTTCAGCTTTTTCCATGGTTCGTACGGATACCGTTATTTTTCATCTGATTTACCAAAATTATTTTACGAAAAAATAAGTCGAGTTCAAACATGAGAAATTTCGTTTTACTTAATGGGAGATCTTCTACAAGAAAGTACTGGTACCAAAAAATTTCCTGGTCATGAAATTCCAGGATCCGTACGAACCATGTTTTCTTTAAGATTAGTTTAATCAGTTAACTGATCAATTTTTTTGAAAAAAAAGTTTCAAATAATGTCCATTTTTTATGTCTTTTACAGAATTTTTAATGTTTTATTACTGGTTTTTCAAAATAGAAAAATTTACCTAATTGAATCGGAAAAATGCTCGGACAAAATAATGCAAAATCTTCAATAAAAATTTACTGGTGAGAATAATGAATCATGATTGGAATACGGATGTCCGTATGTGGTATGGGCAAATCAGGATTGGCAAAAACACATTGCCCGTATGATGTACTGGCAAATCAAGGAGGAGGTTAAAACTAAAGTTAGACTTATACCTAACACCAGATAATCATACAAATTGCCTCTAAAATAGATATCTTTTTTTATTTTATCATTTTTTAAATCTATTGAATTTAACAGTATCATACAAAATGTCTTTAATATACCTCAGATATAACAATTTATTAAAAAGCACTGATTATTTTTATGTACCTGTATTGTTGTTATGTTACCTGTATATCAGAGTTCGTGCAAATCAAAGTATACAAGGGATTTTAGGTGTTTTAGTACCAGAAATTTTGCAAGATATTGGTCCTTTTACCAGAAGATATAAAAGCTCTCTCTCTCTCCCATTCTCACTCTATCTTCTTTTTTTTCATTAAATAAGGCAGATATTTCTTTACGAAAATTCTCGCAAAAGTCCTTTAAGCGAATCAAATCCTGTATATATATATTTTTTCAATAAATAAAGTATCATGTAAGTATCTAATGAAATTTCTCTACAGCTGTTGATATCATGGAAACTAATATAGATCCACTTCTAAATATTTTTCTGATGCATCACTTTCATCTGTTTACCTCAAAATAATCAAAATGCGTTGCCACAGAATCTGGGAAAAATAAAAATTACCCAAATTAATGAACTCTGTAATCATTAATAAAAGCTATCTGATCATATTTACGAGCTAAAAGAACACATAAAATTCTATAACAATAAAAAAAAACATTCACGAAACATTAAGGGGAATGCAAACGTTAGATAAATATGTATACTAATAAAGGTATTTCATATCTCAGTAATTTTCTAATGCATATATTTCATCTGTTTACCTCATAACGCAAGATACGGTATGCCACAGAATCTGCGAAAAATAAGAATTACCCAGATTAATTAACTTCACCTGAATCATTAATAAGATCTGTCTAATCAGTTTTTATCAATTAAGAGTATCTTAAAATTCCGTTTCTCCAAGTATTAATGGGTAATACGAAATAAGATTTTTTCCCTTGTTAACAGAGTATTCTTTCAAAGAACTAATGAATTTCTAAATATTTTTACTTTTGTTAATTTGTTCAGAAACAGAAATATTTTGAAATATTTTCCGATAGATTTATCTCGAATATGATGATAGTTTAAAGGGCCATGGGAGATTTTTTTCACCTTCAAAAAATGAATATTGTTCTCTTGAAATTTCGAAATGTATTTCTAAATGAAACTCTGAAAACATTTTATAGTTATTTGCTCTATAGTGTTTTAAAAACGTACACACATAAAAATGATGTAGAAATTGTGATTGCATAAGGACTGTTTCCTAAAAGTCCGCACAAACTTTGCAATTATGCAAAACAGTAAAGGTTTACGAATCAAGTGAAATCTGTTCATAAAGTGTTACGTTATCGTATATAAGAGCACATCCGTTAGTTGAAATTTCAAATATGTGTTTTTAGAGAATAGAGTCGAAAGAGGAGTGTCTGTGTATGCGTGTGTACAAGTTTTACAAAGGAAATATTCATAATGGGAACAAGTTCATCGTAAACCATTTTTTGCCGAAAATATCCCCACACAAACTATATACGCTGTTTTACAACGTTACTACCGTTGGACTTTCGGTCAAAAGACAACTCGGTTTGGGTAGTAAGGTTCAAAAACATACAGAGCCAAAGTTACAGCAGTTTAAACGACTGCAGTGGCTAAATGAGTTTGGTTGCAAAAAGCCAGAAGGTTTGTAAGGTTTTCTTCTCCTTGATTCATAGCAAAAAATGTTCCGGTTAGATAAAGCGAATTATAGAAAATTGCTGGTATTCAGAGCACTTGGACACCCACCTCAGTTATGCCAATTAGGCTGCTGATAAAAACGACCAAGCGTTACTGCATTCTTCTGTTATCAAATTCACTTTCTCATTCGGTAACCACCATAAGACAATCACCAAGAAGCGGAAGAAATAAGAAGAGTAAGAAAAGGAAAAAAAGAAAAGCATAAGAAAAGGATAATACCAAAATGAATATAAAAGCAAATGCTTGCCGCCACAACGAAATGTGATTGTTTGTTCAAAAAAATTCTCTAATCGAAGTTTCATCGTGGATGGCGAGTCATATTTCAAGATCACTCACTTTGCTTTTAACGATAATGGTAGCTACAAGACATCTGACGTCTCCCCGACAAAGTTTATCACAAAATTCGCTACTAAAGTGAAATTCGAAGACAAAATCTTCCTTTGAATTATAATGAGTCCGAAAGGCATGAGTCGTCTGTTTATCCGAAAGTTTGGGTTCGCTGCCAAGGGACAACGCCATTTGAACAAAGGCATTAAACGTCGTCTCATCCCCCACATCACTAGCAATTACAGTAGAGGTGATTAGGTGTTCTGACCAGACCTGACAAGAAGCGCTGCCATTGAAATCCTCAAGGCCTGAGAACAGGAGGCGTGACGCCATCACTAATGTACCAAGTTCTCACAAAAGTTAGAATGTGCATCGGAAAAATTAATAGCAATTTCCTTTTATTTTATTTGTGGAATATCTATCATCTTATAAAACTATAACAATTTTCTGGTGAGAATTCGGATTCCCCTAAATAAAATTCCAGCCAGATGCGGAATGTTACATTGTTGCCATATCCAAAAGATCTTTTATTGGGAAATTCTCAATTTTCACCAGTAAGTTTAATAAATTATTATAGTTTTATAAGATTAAACAAAAGAAAATTGCTATTCAAAATTTTGCGTTGTCAATGAAAACTGGTTCCTTTAGTGATGATGTCACGACTCCTGTCCTCAGGCCTTGAGGGTTTTGATGGCAGTACCAGCATTCATTAACCCCTTGAGGGGCAAAGCACTTCTGCTACTAAAATGTTAAAATGATTGATTGACACCGGTATTTATAAACAATTTTATATGAAACAAAGTAAAAGCTTGTCTTCGAGTATATCATATGAAACAAAGGTTAATTCTTAAATTTTGGTGTCAATGCGGCATTTGGGAATTAAAATTAAGTGGTATATAACATATACCGGTGCCCTTCAAGGGATTAATGCAAAATAGTTCTCAGTCAGATCCGTCAGCAAAACATCATTTTGAAGAGAAATCCGACAAGCAAGCAGACGTTCAAAAATGAAGTGGGGCTTGTTTTGCTAAAGCCTTACGGTAGCCCGTTCCACCTAGAGGACTTTTGACTGCTGATGTTCAAAAATTCAACCAGCGTATCATGTCCAAAATGTATACTAAAGACTGGAAAGTAGATAACATCCTGAAATTGATTAATCGAATTAAGAACGGTCTAAAAATTATGGACCTAAATTTTGCATAAAGTCTAGTAAGCACCACCAAAAATAAAAGCAATAATGTCCTACCAGTGGCGTAACTAGGATGGGTGTTCGAAACCAGTACTATTGCAAGGTTTTCTCCTCCTTACTTCGTAGCAGAAAATTTTTTGGTTAGATAAGGCTAATAAAACTTTGAAAAATTACCGGCATTCAGAACACTTGGATACTCACTCCGTTTACGCCACCGCCTACGAAAATATTTACCGTAATTTCGGGTGTATAAGCCGCAGATCAAACAATTCTTTTTCGACCCAGAATTTTTTAAGAAACAGATTCTGATTCAGCAGCGCGGGATAACCCACCAATCGGCATAGGCTTCCAGATCCCGCGTTGCAACTTTATAAAAAAAAAAAAAAAAAAAAAAAAAAAAAAAAAAAAAAAAAAATTACATTATTTAACAATGTTTAAAGATGGCATAATCTTTTTAACAATATGACAATAATGTTTACAGTTTTTAACGTTGTTAAAAAAAGACTATTTTCAACTCTATAGCTGAGTTATTGAATGTTCTATTTACAAGTCTATATAATAGTTGTTAAATGTTCTATTTACACGTAATTTGTTGAGAGTTGCTTTTATAAGACAAGAGAGAGTTGTAGAAATTTTTGTACAGATTACCGTAGCTATGGTTCGGGATCAGAGTCCTCATAATTATTGTTTGTACTTTGAAAAATATGTTCATTAATTTCTATAATCTTGACACATTTTTTAAAAAACAAATATAACTAGTTAGATCGCCGTAAATATTTCACTTCAATCACTATATAAGTTTTCTGGGTCCAAAAAGAATTGTTTGATCCGCCGCTTATACACCCGAAATCACGGTAATTGAAACCCGATTAAAGTTTTACAGAGTAATATGTTTATTAAAGTTACCTTACAGTGCCCATATGTGTTCTTTCTCTCGTTTTTCAATAGATTTCCAGACAAGAAAAGTTTGTGCATGTTTCTAGAAAACAGTCTTTTTGTGTATTTTAGCATGTTTTAGTTTTCTTGCTAGGATATTACTTGAAACCGCTCAGATAAATCTAGAATTATTGTTACCTAGTTGCCAAACTCCGTCTTTCTTTAAATTATGAAAACACTTGCCGTACCAGAAAATTTGTTTAAATAAATGTGTGGGGTTAAACGGGATTGTCAGTTTAAAATTAGTTAATTTTGTTAATTAAATAAATTTGTGGTTTGAAGAAGAATTATTTCATTTTAAAAAAGCCTGAGGTTGGCATGTATGCCGTTAAATATTTTTATCGTCAATTGTTTATCTAAATTAAAATGCTCCGCATGCGGCAGCTAATTTCAATTTTTTAAATATAAATAATAAATCATTCACGCTCGTAGCACATAGCATATAATTTCTTTTAAGCACCTAAAGAGTAAAACCGTTCTATTACGAATTAAAATCCTTTAATTCCTAATAGAAACCTATACTAGAATCCTATAATTAAATCCTTTATTCATACAATTATCAATGGAATTATCATAGTGATAGGATTTAAACATATTCACAGCCCATAAAAAACAATAATAAGGAATAATTGTAAACATTTTTCACGCTGATATTTTACATTCTTTATCGAATAAAAGGTGTTACAAGAAAATCTGAAATAATAGTGATTTTTTGTCCTTAATCCCTTGGTAGCAAGCTTAACGTATACATGTCGTATAAAGTGCTGCGTATCCTTCATTATTCCCATCAGTTATTTTTTATTGTAAATTTTATCAATTTTAACCAGGGCATTTTACCGATTTAATTAGGTAAAAAATTTTGATTTGAAAGAACGATAATAAAAAATAAAAAATTCTGTAAAAGACGCTCGTCGCGAAGAGTTTAATAGGTAAATCTATTTTAAAAACCTAGGTAAAAATTTCTGAACTCTCTTAAAAAACGCTGTATATTAGTTTAAATCATCAAAAACTGCACTGCGAATTAATTTTTAAAAGTTTTGCGATGTTTGTTTAATCAAGTCTGTTTTATACTACCTTCATCAAAATTTTTAATCTTTCTGAGAAAAATTTATCATATTTTCAGAAACTTTCTTATGGAATAACATACAGAGTCATTAATTAATCTGTCTTCGTTAGTCGAAAATGCCATTACGTTGTTCAAAAAGATGACGAAATTGTGCCATAAACATTATCGGTTATCACACGAAGGTAAAGAATGTAATGTCGTTTCACCCATAAATAAAAATTTTGGGGGAATCAATTATAATTAATTTCTTTTTTTTAGTAATGAATTTAGAAAGATCGAAAGGAAAGAAGATTTTATAAATACTTTCTTTTGCAGCGAAAACATCTCTTCTTATCTGCTAAAGGAATTTTTGAAGCTAGGAGATATGAAATCGAAATCCATGGAGATAGTGAAAGATACGTGTATGGAAATATCACATATGTTGGATTACGATTACAGATTAGTTTATTTTATTGGTCTGTGGAAAAGTTATTAGGTGTAGCTTCCAATTTTTATTTTTAATAACCACAATTTCTAAACAGTTTTCTTTGCCGTATTGAATTATAAAAGTTTTGAGATTAAATGTTTGAAATTGCTGTTGTCATTACGTTTGAAATAGTGTCACATCATTAAAATACGTTGCAAACGATCTTCCGTCGTAATATGTATTATTTATTCAAGCTTTTTGCATAGCCCTGCAAGTGAATGATAAATGGCTTGCACTGTAAATTATACAGAATGCACATTTAGTGCAAAATTTCATTTCGATTTCATTATGTTTTAAGTAATGCAACACATTAAAATACACCGCAAATGATTTTTCTTCATAAACCATAATGCAATCGAATTCTTTTGACTGTCTCTGTAAACGAAAATTAAATGCTGTATGCTGTATTTTCAATACAGTATGTTATAGTAAACTTCATTTTCACAAATGAGACCAAGTGAAGACAAACACTTTTCAGCTGTGTTGGAATGTTTATTATGGCGTAAAAGGAAAATGGGGGTGTCAAAAATATTAAATAAAATGAATTGAGAAGAAAATTGCTACTTGCAGATGTGACTTCAAGGAACCTGATTCTCAGTTTTACTAATTATAAATACGTAGCTGCCAACTCTTCCAATTTTTTGGCCAGGAAAAATTAAACAGAAATTTTTGGCTTATTTATTCGGCAAATTACGGCGATTTGGAAAGGTAAAATTTTCGATACAATTTTTCCGGGCCAAAATAGCGGAAGATTTTGGCAGCTATGTTAACCCATTAGTGCCTGGCGTCCCATTTTTGGGACAGTTTCAAAAAATTAAAGTAAGCACCTTTCACACCAGTAAAAAGGAGGAAAAATAAATACTTTCTTTCTCGGGACGAAGTCCTCGATAAATTAAGATGAAAGTTATTCTTACTTTAAAAGTGGTGGGAATTCGCAAAATTCGAATTTTAGCGAAGAAAATAATTCAGGCACTAATGGGTTAATATAGTTAATACTTTTAGTACTCGTTTATCTACAGACTTTTTTCAGGCTTGAATTATCAGATACTAAAGACAGAAAATTGATGTCTGATTAGAACTGCAATCGATTGGTTTTATAAATTGTCACCGGCAGAATGCACATTTTTCATTTTTAAATTGACTTTAATTTAAATGGACACGTAACTGGCCGAAAAATATTGATGTTAAATCTGTTTTATAACTTTAGAAATTAGAATTTTTTGTTTTATTATTCCTGCCCTCATCATCTTCTCATTTTGGAAAAGATTAACGATAAACATGCCGTTCGGAAAAAACATCAGCTTTGTTGCTAAATAAACAGTACCAATGTATGAATAATAATATTATTGTAGTATACTTAGAAAATTGTTAAATATTGGTTTGCATAGTTTTAAAAATATATACTTCTATTTCGCTATGAAAAAGCATTATTTGTAAGTAAATTTGATAGGCCTACATAGAATAATGATAAAAAACTGATTGATTCCCATTGCATGCATTAGAAGAATAAACATTTCTTTGTCTAATTTAGTAATTTTATGTTGATAAACTGTTTTAAACAAACACAGAATGCCGATATAACCTAGTAACAGGCAAATATGCGATAAAAATATTATAATGCATGCAATTTTGCATGTCACAAAAAGATTTCTTAAAAAATAATAAATATCAAGGACAGTAATGAATTTCTATATATTACAGTTGTTTGTTTTCTCTTGTTTTATATTTATTAGCATTTTTTACTATTAGCTTTCACAGCAGTTTTGCAAACTGTGGTAGTAATTTTAGTAAAGCAAAATTTTAGTAAAATTTTGCTTTTACAATGAAAACATAAATTAAGAAGTTCTTAATAAAAGAAAAGTCGTTTGTAAATTCCGATTTCAGTCAATAATTTCTTATTTTACGAACGCAATTTGTCTGTGCCGGAAAGGGTTAATTAAAAGGTTAACCAAAGCAGCTTGGTCTGGATCGCCCGTAGACTCTTGAATAAATGCAGCACAAGTACATGAGATGTTTTTTGAAAAGGTGGTAGAGTAGATTAAAAACGTAGCCGCTGGGATGTACAGTATCTCAAATCAACCAGAGCAGCCTGGGTTAGATTGCTTTGTGTGTTTCATGATTGATTTACATTACAAAATAAAAGCAATTAAGACGGTATCGCGAGTGTCTGAAACAGAATCATCTTAGGCAGGTTTTTGTTACACACAAGTTCGATTTGTACAAGTTTTACTGCATATGCCTCCTGAAATACGTACAAAGTATGTTTTCCAGACATTATTTCATAAATTCCATGCATTGCATTTTCAAATAAGAATGTACATTTCGAAACTTTTTGTAAAAGAAAAAAAGAGAAATTAAGTCTTACAAGTGAAAGAAAATATTTTTGCCATAATCATATATGCACTAATAAAATAGACATGGTATAAAAAATGTGAAATGGCAATAAAGTTTTTAGATATGCGTTACTTCTTAAAAGAAAAAAAAATAAGATAAAAAATTTACATGCATTTATTAAGCTATCATCATAAATTACTATCACAAGTTAAATATACGAGTCTCTGAACACATTTTTGCGTCTTTATTGCTAAAAGTATCATAAATTTGCAACTATCTCTTTTATATTTAAGATCCATTAACATTTAGCGCTTTTCAAAATGTGTTTTCACTGCAAATGGGATATCCCTGGAACCATAAAACTTTCCATTTTCGCAGGATTCCGGTATAGAGAGGTTCCGCTTTCAAATTTTGCCACAGAAACTTCCAAATATATGAAAAAAGGAAATTATTTAAAGAATGCTAAGCATTATTTAAAATATATCATTTTGAATATATTGGAATAGAATTCCTAGTGAAAGTTTAATCTAAAAAACAGAAAAAAAAAAATTGCCCTAATTAAATGCATTATTAAATTATCTGTCTTATAAAATTTATAAATGTCTATGGAATAGCAAGATATGCGTTACATTTATTATAATTTAGAGAGAAAAATTTCATATGCTTTCAGCAAGCATAAATTACACCATAATCATAAAGTGCGTTCATTTATAAAACATACGAGTTTCTGAACACATTCTTGCTTCTTTCGTGCTAAGAGTAGCATATATATGGGGCTATCTCTTACACATTTAAGAACCATTAACATGTAGCGGTTTTGAAAATGTGTCTTCACAGCAAATGGGGTTCAGGAATCTCCACTAAAATGAGAGCGTAGAGAGAGGCGGCTGTACAGCAAGCTGCCAAATCGATTGACCTCTTCCTCTCTATTCTCTGAGTAGTAATCTGGAAAAATATTTTACTTATTCAGGCTGCAAGGAATGAAACTTAAAGAGCTAATAAGAATTTATATATAAAAATTGCAAGTATGTTTTAGAACACTTTTTTTTCTTTTACTGCGAATTAAGTTAGAAGTCGTATCGGTTTTTATTAAAATTAATTACACCTTACTTCATCTACTTCTCACTGTTAATTTACTGTATGGCACATTTGGGACCAAGATATCTGCTCCAAAAAAGAAAATACTGTAGCTATGTAAGTATCTTAATTGTAAAGAAATAGGTCTATTGTCTTTTTTTCTTATTAGGTGCTTATATACAAGATTCATATGTGTCCTGGAATTTCCAGACCAGAAAATTCTGCTGCACCAATATTTTTTTTAATAGAGAATCTCTTCGTAAATAAGGTTAAATTTCGTACATTTAATCTCGATTCATTTTTCTATAAAAAATATTAAAATTTATTCTGAAAAATTGTTTGACCCCGTATGAACCCTGCATATAGATACGATTTTGTGCGTACTTATTAACACGATCAGTGAAATATTATAGGTTTGGAAAATGATAAAACGAAAGTATAATTTGTCAATGCTTCACGAACTGAGTTTTTTAGTATTTAATATTAACTCAGAATATTTTTTTTACAAGTGAATTCCACAGAAAATTATTTTTATTCTTCTAGGAGACGATTTTAAACTGCGTGCTCAAAATTCTTTTAAATACCAATATTTAAATTAACAAAATGACTATGTGTTGGCCAATGGTGAAGAAAATGCAGCATAACATAACGGTAAAGAAACGCTTTGTTTCAAAATAAATCCCCGACATGGTTTATTAATGAGAAATTATTGCACTTGGATATCAGCTTGGGTAGCTTAGTGGCAAAGCAACAGTACGGTACACAATGGACCCAGAATCGAGTCCCGGCCTCGGCTACGTTTTCACTCCTGTTGGATTATTGTACTAATTGTGTTCAAGATTGTCTTAATACTTATATGTAATAATAAAAAAATTTTCGCCTTAATCCTAAGTTTATTACTTTCAAATTCTTTTAATATTAAATTTTTTCCTTTCTTTTCATAATATCTTCATATTATTTCTAATTTAATACTTTTAATCAACCCTTTCTTATATTATTTTATTCCAAAAAAAACATTAATCTTTCAAAACAATTTTTTTCTTTAAAAATTCCATTACTTAGATTTATTCTGTATCTGTTGCGTAATATCTATTTATTAATTCTCTCAAATTGTTCGATTTCCCAGAATTCCCCTTCAGTGATTTTATTTGACTGCAGTTTTCATTTGACTTGTTTGCGGCCGTGGTTGGTTGATTTTTGTCGTCCGATTATCTACACTAGGGATATAGGACCATGGGGGGAGTGCCCTTCGTGGGAGTCTTTCTAAGGGAACCTAACCCGTATTTACGCAAGGTTCGAAGAAAACCACGAAAACTCCGAACGGTTAGGCCGACGGCCGCGATTGGGTTCGAACCCACCACCTGCCGTCTACCAGTTGAGAGGTCCTAACCTCTCGGCCACTGGTGGGGTTTGCGGCCGTGAAAAATAACTAAGTTTCTTTTTGCTTATGCGGGTTAAATTTCATCGGTTAAAATTAAATTCTGAAAATTTAGTTAGTAAATTAGGAGTTTATCGAGAAATCCCTTTTTCCCCACTCTGAGAACTTATATAAAGGATTACGTTGGCTTCGGAAGGAGTCAGTTGTGTGTGTCTTCATTTTTAATTGTCACTTGGTAAAACATGACGTTTAATGGGTGAATCTACTGAGATAACATCATTCTGTTATTATGTTGGTATTTTATAGTGGTACCAAGTTTAAATTGGAGTAATTAGTAGAATTGTTACGATGCTTTGAAACACAAATAAAGGTGTTGGACTTTGTCTGATGTCTAATATCTTCATCTGATTCGTATTTAATTGGGAAATACACAAAGATTTCCCTTCTCTCTCTCTCTCTCTCTATATATATACCTTGAATAATTAAGAAACTTAATTTATAATGGGTTCGTACTCTTCAAGAGATCAGTGTTGCAGGGATGAGATTTCCGCTGTTTTTAATACCAGTATTTTCGTAGGAAAAATGTTGTTATATTAAATCGGAAAATTGTTCCCATTAAATAATATAACATCTCATGTGACAAAATACCTTTGTGCAAAAAAGGGAAAATCTCATCACTGGAATTCACAGTGGGCTACTTTTTTAACCCTTTCCGGCACGTGCAAATTCTGTTAGAAAAATGGGAAATTATCGACTGTCACCGGAATTTACAAATGACATTTTTAGAAATTAAGAATCCCATAATTGAAGCTTTCATTGTAAAAGCAAAATCTTATTAAAATATTATTGGTGTCATTAGCGAGTTTGGTATTAAAATTAGGTATCCCAGACTGGGCACAGTGTGTCGGAAAAGGTTTATTTAAATTTCTTAATTTGCACTTTTTTAAATATTAAAATTCACCTTGTTTTCGCCTTGCTAATTTTGCCATTAAATAAGGCAAATTTCACCATTACAAAAAAAGTGAAGCCAATCAAGAAATCTGAATTTTTTTTAAAAGCAGCCCACTGGCAACACTGCAGGAGACTTGTAACACTGCATTTTTCGCAAATTAATATTTATCTTTTTAAATGAAGAAATTCAGCGTTTAACCCTTTGAGCTCTAATGATTGAATTTTCTACCAATTAATTTTAATTTCGAAGAATCACAATAGGACCAAAGTATTCCACCAAATTTATTTGAAAAAGGTTTAATGCAACCCCCCCCCCCCCGTATATTTGGTAAAAGGTTTTTTTTTTCTTTGCAAAATACTGGTGTTAATGTCACATTTGGAATTTTGAAGAAAATTATCCACCAGTGTTTAAAGGTTTAAATATGGCAACTTTTAGTATCAGAAAAGTCATTTATTCAAACCCCCTTGCCTTCCGACAGGCGCCTGAAATCTATTTATTTATAGCTATTATTAATCTCAATATCATCAATATTATTAATCTCGATTAATCTCGATCAAGTTATTACTTTTGTGAAATATTTCGAATAAAATCTTGCCTGAACTATTGTGTCTTTAAAATTATTACGCATATTATGCAATGACAATGTATATTAATCTACATATTTTGGCTGAGCGCAATCTAATCCAGCTGATTTGAGAATTTTAATTCTTTTCTAATTTAAATGCTTAATGACGCAGTTTATTTAAATGTCATGCAGGAATTTATAGAAGTGATCTCTGTAAGTAGGCAATGCATATTTAGTGTCATATTTAACGAGTATGGAGGTAATAATGTTTGTTCGAACGAATGGTGATTACTTTCGATAATATCCGTGGAAGCGTTTAATAAAAACTGAGAATGAGACAGATAATTTACCATGGCTATTACAACTGTATTGATACACAATATGAGGATTTTCGATAGTCTTCACAGATATAATTTCCATTTTCTGATAATTGGATGTCGCTTGCACAATGCGTTTTTAAGAATAACGGCTTTGATGATGACCCTAATAGCATAGCTGCCAAGTCTTCTGATTTTTCGGCCCGGAAAAATTTAATAGAAATTTTTGACTTATTTAATCGGCAGATTATAGCGATTTGAAATGTAAAATTTTCTATAAAATTTTTCCGGGCCCAAAAAGCGGAAGATGTTGGCAGCTATGTAATAGCATGCATGGTCACAGTGACGTCACAGTGACGTCACTGTGATTCACTTTGGTCACATCACATTTGTGACCAAAATGCCACCCCTCAGTGACGTCACATTGTGACTGAGATGTGACTTTCTTAAAAATCTTTAGAAATTTATAAATATCCTTCAAAACATGTTATTTACTTTAGGAAACATGTTTCTGGCAATTTAAATATCGTCGCTTTTGTCACAGTTTCGTCACAATGTTAATGCCAAATTAGTTACAAATGACACATTTTTCACAAATTTGTCACAATGTTACCACTTTGTTAAATGTCACAAAAGCGCCCTAAAACGGCCATAACGACTTCACATTTTAGTCACTGTGACTTCACATCGACGTCACGTGACGTCACATCGACAATCGATGGTCACAAAGTTACAATGTGACTTCACAACGACGTTGCAGTGACGTCACCATGCTTTACAGGGAGTGGCGTAGTTTTACATAGTTATACATAGAGTGGCGTAATCAAGGTGGGTGCAGAAGTTCTCTGAATACCGGTGATTTTTGAAAGTTTTGTTCACCTTACCTAACCAGAAAATTTTCTGCTATGAATCAAGGAGAAGAAAACCTTACAATATTACTGGTTTTGGGCATCCACCCAAGTTACACCACTGATGTTTTATAATTTTCTTTGATTTATTAAGTAATCTAGAAATGCTGTTTACTTCTTTTTGTCTCACACAAAGGCATAGAAAAATAGGTGTAGAATCTTCAGGGCTCCCACCGACCTTTGTTTTTTTTCAATTAGTAATTTTAAAGTAAGGAATTCGTTGTAAGTTTCTGCAACAATTCAAGAGAGAGGCTTTTCCACATGAGTTACTACTAAATTTACAGAGATTTTTCTCTGAAAAATAGTGGTGTTAAAAAAAAAAGCATCGAATCGGAGTTAGATTTTGCATGTAGTAAAATGATATATCCTTAAGAGGCCGCTACAAAGAAACTGCCAGATTGCGAAATCCCATGTTAAATTACGGGAAAACTTTGAAGCGGGATGATTTATTACCTAATGTAATTATTAAAATATCATTTTCACTACTAGAGAGTAGACGTTAGATGTCGATGACGTGCGATTTAAAAATTGTCTATGTAAATTTTAAGTATATTTATGAAAAAGATAAAATTTAATCAAATGGAAATTTCAAAGTTCATGCTTATTTTTTATATACTTTAAATACACAACAACTTAGAAAAAATATACTTTAAAAGCACAGCAACTTTTTAAAAAAGCGCACATTATTAGCATCTGGCGTCTACTTTTTGATAGTGAAAACGGTATTTTAATATTTATATGAGGTAATGAGTAATAGTATTTCAAAGTTTTCCCATAGGCTGACATGGAATTTTGCGATTGGGAAATTTCATTTTAGCGGAATCTTAAACCTGACTTGGCAAATTTTAGTGAAATGTATTTATTTTATGAAAACTTTCTTCGGATCCTCATCCTTATAGCGTCTTTTGGACATTTTTAGGTATTTTGCAAACTCAGATGAAAGTCACATTTATTTTATGAAGGCTTCAGCTTACATGCAGGCATTTATTAGTTTTTTTTTTTTTTCAACGCAAAAAACATTCAGCTATTAAAAAATGATGCAAAAATGTCAAAAAAAAGATAAAAGAAGAAAACAGACATTTTAGTTTTTATAAGTGAAAGAAAAGAGGTCCCCGAATGGAAACCGAGAAACCGAAGAGGTTAATGAGAATATCTTCACACATGCAGAACAACAACAACAACAACAACAACAACAACAAAAATGTCTAAGGCGCATTTTTCGTTAATTAAATGCCGAAAAGAAAATGGCTTTGCCATCTGTTGCTGTACTACTGTCTTGTCTGACTATTGCATAGATGAAGTTTATTTATAATAGAGGAGTACAAATGTACTATGGACAGGTTTTTTTCATACGCTTCCTTGATTTTAATTACCACTATTTTTTAACAGTAATTTTTGCTTTATTTAATGAGAGAAATTTCTGGTTAAAATAATATTATTATTCATTAATAGTAGTATGCAAATTCATGAATATGTGAGAACGTTGTTGCAGTTCGCATTAGAAAAAGATAAACCTTGTAAAAGCATTCATGGAGTAAAAAAAGATTGAGTTATTTTTAAGTGATAAAACAACGGTTTACCGATATGTGAATTGTGGTATAATCTATTATAAATAACAACATCTTCACGTTTAAGATTTGAGAACTTTAATTTTATAGCTTTCATCGCAAAAGCAAGAAAACCTCTGAGAAATTTACTTCATATATTGTGATAAAATAAGTTAATATATACTACTTCATATCCTGTTTCTTTTTTAGTTTAAAAAAGAATCCCTTGTTGTTCAGAAGATAAAGATAAAAATGTTATACTTTTTATAAATAAGTTTGCATTTATCAAACTAATTTCCAAATCATGTTTCACAGAAATATTAGCTTATACACGCATTCACATAATTTTTTATTGCATTTACGATCTAGTGTATTAAATTAAGGACTAATATAAGATATGAAAAATAATGACATTTATTTCTGAATGCGATGTAATGACAACTACAGAAATATCTTGGAAAATAGCAGGTGATAGAGCTTAGATTCTCATTTACGAGCTTTTCTTTCAATGGGAAAACTTGGAGATATGAGAAATAAATAAAGGAATTGAAATGTGGTGTTACTGCTCACATTTTATAGGAGTACTCATTTTATACATTTTAATAAAATTTATTGACGTGAAGTGCATTACTAAAATTACTTTAACTTAAAGTCGACGACTTTCTTTATTATTAAATGAATATATTTTCATAAAATATCCTATACTGTATAGTTGTAATATTCATTTCTTATAGTATAGATATTTCAGTGTGTGAAAATGAGCTTTAAGCCATAATATTGCTATAAAATATATTAATAACTTTGAAATGTAAATGTACTTTAGAATATATATTTATAACTTTGAAATGTAAATGTATTTTAGAATATATATTTCTTGGATTATAATGTTTAGTTAGAAATATAACGAATGGTGATCTTTAAAATACATAAAAACACTGAAAAAATAAATGTTACACAGTCTACAAAAATATGATACAAACCCATAAAAAATATAACCACAAACGAAAACTTAGACAAATATAACCACAAATTGAAAATATACTACAGCCACGTACAAAAATATAATACAATCGCGTATGAAATTATAATATAACCACATAGAATATATAGTCTAACCCTATTTAGAAGACACACGATTTTGAAAAGGGCTCTGTATCTTTAGAAACCTGAGAAACCAATATTACGAGATTTAAAGTAGCATTTATAAAAACAGTGTTCTTTTTATACTATTATTTTTCAACACAATCTAACTGATTGGTAAAGTAATCATACGAATTTAATATTTCCAACTGAGCGAAAAATCAGTTAGATTGTGTTGAAAAATAATAGTATATCTACGTACCCATCGTCATATGGAGTTCCATTACCTGCGGTCTATTCTGTTGAGCTGTCTAAATGACAGATCAGATGCTATGACCAATAAGGTTATCTGAGCGGAAAATCCAAGCCGGCTGTCGCCCAGGTCGCTTAACAGGTAAAGCATTGGCCTTGTAAGCCAAGTATCTGGGTTCGATTCCCGGCCTGGGCAATCTTTCGCTCAGTTGGAAATATTCAATTCGTATGAGTGTTATTTTTATTGCCTCTGTTTTTCGAAAACATTTCAGAAATATAGTGGCAGTTAAAATAATAATAATAATAATAATAATAATAAAAACATTGTTTTATAAACTTTTTTTTTAAATCTCAAAAAACATTAAATTTCTAGGATTAACCCCTTGAGCTCTGCTGGTAGAATTTTCTACCACATAATTTTAATTCCAAAATGTCACAATGACACCAGAAAATTTGACCAAATTTACTTCAAAAAGGTTTAATGCATTTTTTCGTGTTTATCGTTAACCGTTTTTTTTCTTTGCAAAATACTGGTGGGAGTGTGACATTTGGAATTTTGAAGAAATTTATACCCCAGAGCTCAAAGGGTTAAAGATGATCAGGGCTCCCACCGTATCTAAAATTTGCGCACTTTTCTACCAGTATTTTAAATCAAAAATCTTAGTGGAATCTTCCTTTAACATTCACAATAGAGTTATACATTAAATATTACCGTTTTAAAATTGTGGTAGGAAAGTATGAAAATTTTAGGAACCATGCGAGCCCTGGATGATGAACGATTTTCGGAATTCTGATAACTTCGAAGAGGTTACTGTATACGTTTATTTCTGATCATATTATATTTTCTTTGATACCGAAGCATTTATCTTATCTTATAATGTATACAAAAAAGTTATGTAAAGTTCACATAAATACTTTTGTATAAAATTCTCATAAAAGGAAACGAAATTGCATTTGTTGGCAGGCCCAGGAATTTTTAAACTGGTGTTCAGGACCTAATTATCGCCAAGTAAACTGCCACTGGTAAATTTTTATTGACAGTTTCGCTTTATTTAAACGCATTAGGCAATTTTTTCTATCTAATTTTACTGGTGAAAGATAGTCTAGCATTAATCAGGGTCTTTTAATGTATCTCGAAAATATTATACGCTATAATTTTTTTAACACTAGAACGCCCGGAAATTTTACTCAAGTTTGACAATAACATTTCTCAAAGGAAATTTTATTCACAATTATTTAATTTATTTATTTAACGTAAATCTGCATGGATCAAATTTAAATTATTTCAAGAAAATTTTTCTGGTTCGAATTGAAATTTAATCGCATAGTTGGAATCGAATCGACTCCTTTCGGGCGTTCTAGTGTTAAAAAGCAAATGAAATATTTACCACTTAACATAACATACATAAACTTTTTTTAGTTACGAGATTTTGTGTAACAAAGTAGCATTTTGTGTAATTTTATTTTAGTATTTGAATACTTATAATAAAAAATATGCGGGGCTCATCTCCATTATTCATCATAAGGAATATAATTCAAAAATCAGTAAAAAATATCGCATTTTTATTTCAGGGATATGGGATAAGAAATTGTTTATACTTAATCTTTATTTATATTTTGAGCAGAAATGTTTAACGCGAACTCTTATCTAAATATTTGCTACTGCAAGACATACATTCCAAATATGCCACGTTCTGATACCGCGTTATACTTTGCATAAGACAAATAAAATTAAATTAAAAATAAGTTTTTAATATTACTGTTATATTTTTTCAAAGTGCATGGGATTGCTTCTCTTCCATAATATATACACGAAAAAAGTCATTTTTCAAGCACATAGCTCGAATATGAAAGAAAAACATTTTGATTTTTGTGCGATTTGAAATAGCAGCCACCAATGCCCGGAGGCAGTTATATATATATATGTATATCAGGGATCCTTTGCTTCATGGATTTTTTTCCTGACAAATATCAGTATTTCTATATAGAAAAATAAATCTGCGTTAAACACGCAAAATTTCGCCTTATATTTTAAAAAAAGATTTTCTATCAAAAAGTAATAGTACCGAAAAATTTTCTAGTCTTGAAATTTTAGAATAAGTACTACCCTTAATATTTATATATATGTATTAAGCTAGGTACCGACAGTATCTTTCATTTAAAAAATATTAATATTTACTTTTTAAAAAAGAAAAATTTTTCTGAAGTTAGTGTTTATATTTTCCTTTTATGTGCATTTAAAATCATCATGTTCGTGGTTCAGAATCGTTTATAAAATCCCCCAAAATACCTACCTGTTTATACTGTCGTGGTACTGATGATGTTTTATTTTTTTAATGTGAATATTTACTATTTTAAATAAAAATTCTGTATAAAGTATTTGTATTTTTCGTTTTTTCTTCAGTTTTAATTTGCCAGAGCCGTAGCTCATATGGAAAAAAACCCACATGCCATCAAAATAAAAGAATATAGTAGCTGTCACAATTTACGCTTTTTTTTACTTCTAAAATTTACTACCGTAATTTCCTGCGTATAATCCGTGGATCAAACAATTCTTTTTGGACCCAGAAATCTTATTTAGCGATTGAAGAAAAACATTTACGTCGATCTAAAACGTTACATTTCTTTTTTTAAAAAATCTGGGTCAAAAAATGATTGTTTGATCCGCGGATTGTACGCAGGAAATTACTGTAGTAAATTTTGACTTATTTAATGGACGAAATATGCATTTAAATAATGCAAAAACCAGTTTTAATTTTTAGTGGTATAAAATTCGCAACTGTAAAATATCAACGAATAGACAGTACCTTTCTGCGTGACCGGACAACGGCTCGCAGATAAGTTAATTACTAAAATATACATACATTATCTTTCTGTTAACACCAACGCTGTGGAGCCCGTGGGAAAAATGACTGACTCCGACTCCGGAAACTTTAACGACTTCGACTCCAAATCCAACTCCGGGAAGGCTAATATACTAATGTTGATGTTGGTTAAAATTATGAGGGAATGCAGGAAATCTAAGGCGAAAATTTCATGATTTTGGTACCATTTCCGTTCTTAAAGTTCTGAAAGAAAAAGGGGGAAAATATATATTCCGTTTTACAAATTTTTTCATTTCACGTCCCTCAAACCCGAAAAATCCAACTATGAAAATATAAAGAAGAAAACAAAACAGAAATTTTACTTGTTCGGGTCCATGGACTTGAACAGGGGAGATTTTTACAATTTTGATGCTAAATATTCTCCTCTAGAGCAGAAAAATTTCAATGGAAAGTGAAAAAAAGATAAAAAGCTCGGAAATAATTCAAGATGTACTAGTATTTAATCAAAAAAGGTATTCATCTACTGTGTACGCCGGGCAGTAAATTGGGAATCTTTAATTTGGGTCAGGGTCGGACTGGACCAGGGAATAGGGCGCAGACCTTGTATTTTCTGAGGGCGCAAAAAATATTTAAGGGTGTTCTTAAACCAAAAAGGGCAACTTTGTGACATAGATTTTAATTTTTTTTTCGGAAATGCATGAAACTAGCAGGTGCTGTTATTCGGAAACTGTCTAATTACACTCGGATTTATGTTTTTTTACAAACGCAATAGATCTTTCATAATGAGACTTCAAAGTTGACATTTTTGAACACATTTTCTGACGAAAGCAGAAAAAACGGCCGAAAAGTAGGGAAAAAACGGGTGATCACGTGATCGAAACAACTTATAACTGGACAGGTAATTTAGTTATCAAAAAATGGAAAACTAGGTTCGATTCGAAAACGCTTCTATAGTCAGGCCTTCCAATTTTATAGCTCTCCGTTAAAAAATGAATTTGTAAATGTGTCAAAGCCTTTTCCTTTGTTGAGCGAAGCAGTTGAGAACGACCTTAATAAATTCATGTCAATTTTACTTGTTGATGTTGAACTGGTTTTACAGAGCACCAAATATGAAAATGGTTTAAAATTATATCATTGCTATTGATTTTATAGAGCTTTCAATAAAAAAAATTCTATAAAATTTACAGAATGTTTCGCAATTTTCCAAAACGAATCATGTAATATCAAAACACTCCAGCAAATTGAACACAGATTAGCCTGTAGTAGACAAGGTTATTGCTATTTTTTTTTTTCTTGTGCCAATAGATATCTAATAAGAATCATGGAGGAAAAAAATGTCTGCCCCTTCTAGTTATCCTGTAAATGATCGTATAGAAAAGGCGTGAATACCAATTGATTGGTAACAATATTGACTGTTAAATGCTATTTATTAATTTTTCTTTGGGGATTGTGGTAACATGCATTTTTGGCACCCTATTTGAATCCTTGCAAACTAAGAAAAAGATATAGTTTAAATAAATTTCTTAAATCTTAATACAGTTATAAAACAAACAGTGTTTGGAGTTTATTCATAAATTTCGGAATATAAAGTGAAAATGTTAGAAAAATTACTGAAAAAAACTTAGTCTCTAGTATAATTATTCAGTAATTTTAAATTTATTATTAAACTTATTTTACATTTAAGAAAATTCTACAAAATGTTTTTATTGTACAACTTTTTTCTGTGGCTTTTTGATAAGAGAAGACGGTCCCCTTAAATTATGAAAAGCCAAAACATTTCTGTATCTCGAAAAACAATTTTTCAGATGAGCCTTAAACTTTCACAATGATGTTTTCCACAACTGAAGTTTGTAACATTCAAAAATTAATTTAGGTCATAACTCATAATTTGTTACTCCCTTCTATGTTCAATAGAAGAAAGTATTGTAATCGAAATCGTTTTCGACATATTTATATGTTTTATGGGACAAAAATTCCAAAAACGAAAAAAAAAAAAAAAAAAAAAAAAAAAACAACAAAAAAAAAAAAACCATGTTTTTACAACATTTTTATGTGTAGGTATTCCTATGTGTTCCATTGTACCATCGAAAAGTGTATGAAAATATGTATACCATTGGACCAGTTTTTTTTTTTTTTTTTTTTTTTTTTTTGTATGTTTTTGGCAGGGGCAAGCAGATCCTCCTTCAAATTTGAAATATTTCGCCGAAAGGAAAGCTGTAATAGTGATTTTTGTGTCATTTGCATTATTGTACCATCGAAAAGTGTATGAAGCGATGCATAGAATTGAACCAATTTTTTGTGTATGTTTTCGGCTATGGCTTAGTTGGTCCTGCCTGCATTTGAAAAAAATTGTCCATCGGCCAATTGTCCATTTTTAATACTGTACCACCGAAAAGTGTATGAAATTATGCACAGAATTTAATCAAAACTTTTGTGTAATTGTTTGGCTATGGTCAGCAGGCCCTCCTTGAATTTGAAAAAAATTGTCCATCGGCTCGTGCAGAAACGGGAACTCGCCTCATGCTAAGCTGGCTGTTTGTAAACAGCTGAAGATAACCGAATAAGGGAAAACTATTAATTTTAATAAATATATGATGATCTGCAACAACTTTTCTGTTTTTACTCCGATTAATTAACTAAAGCAGAAATTGAAGATGAAAATCAAAGTTGGTGTAGTATTGAATTAATAATATTAAAGTATTAACATGTGTAACTAATTTTGAAATGTTAAAATGTACGTATAAGATAGAATAAAGTTTTGTGCCTGGCACTTCCAACTAGTTTAATGTAAATTTGTTAATATTTCAATAATTCAAAAAAGTTTTTGAATAGAGAAAAATGCCTGTTATAAATTTGAGTCTATTCAGTATAAAAATCAGATGACTTTCATGAAAGTATAAATTATTGATTTTCAAATGGGTTTAACTTTATTATCCTCAAATTTATACTCTTACAATTCTATCAAAATTTAACACAATATAACAGATAAATAATGCCATTTCCTGGCCATTCCGATACAAGAAACGAAACTCAAATAAGATGTCAAAAAGGGGTGTTACTGTTTGAAAATTCAAAACTGATACAATTTTTTAAATGTAGATATTTTCGAAAATAATTTATAATTTATAGTTAATAGATATTATTCCAGTCTTTAGGTTTCTAGAGATTTTTCATGATTATTTTTAGCTGAATTAGTTCGGGGTAACAACGTTCATTAAACTTATCATCATGGATGCACTGGAAATTCAAGATTTTAATAGAGTTACAGAGGTATTACATAGAGCTTCAACTTTTTTTTTTTAAACATATTTCTTTAATATAATAATAACTTCAGTCAGTTAAAAATGAGATAAATTCAGCTTCTGTTACAACCTGGCAGCGAATACTTTTGCGAATCAAATTTCTTGTAGAAAGTGGTACTTTTGTATCCTTAAATAAGGACTTTATGTATCCACAAAAGGCTAAATTTTATATTTCACTATTACAAATTTTAACAAAAAAAGTGTACCGAAAAGTTTGCTTTATTAGTTCAAAATCACTAAAATAATTTATTAAATTTACTCTTCACAGCACACTCGTTCTATAATTTGCAAAATTCTTATCATAATTAGAAATCAAGGAAAATATTTAAATTTCGACAATTGAGAGAAATGCCTCAGGGATTTTATTCCAGGAAGTTGCAGGATTTTGCAGTAACGTTGTTTTTTAATTTCAAAAATCTATCACGATTACTCAATATGATAATCACTTTATTTAATATTATTTTTATGATTAAATTAAACCTTTTTTAATTTAAAATACATACTAAAACTTCTTTATAATTATTTAACTTCCGGAAGTCTGACTTTAAATAAAGCAAAGATCTGTAGCCAAAAATTACGTTCTAGGTTTTGAGAATTATAAAAAAAAAAAAAAAAAAAAAAAAAAAAAAAAAAAAAAAAAAACGCTAACCTTTGAATTCCACAGCTTGCAGGATTGTAATCCAGAAATGTCACCAAGTTTGCATTTCTCGTAAATAAAGATTGTTTTCAAATCAACAGCAAAATCCCCACAAAAACTTTTTTTTAACTTCTGATATTTATATCTTTCTTTTCTCAAATTATTTTATTAAACCGCGGTTTTAATTATAGGTGCATCCAAGTCCAGTTTTAAAAGGGGAGAAATTGGCGCAATGTACTATAAACTAGAGGACTGAGAATAATCAACATATTTGGTGTAAATATAAAAAGTATCAATCAAAGAAGCATCAAATAATAATAATAATATAAAGTGCAGAGCGCCGTGGTTACTAAAGTTTTCCCTGGGAGCCTGTTTTCTCTTTCGATCGTAAACAAAGATGCCTACATTTGTTTTCGATCCATCTTTAATTTCTTTGTTTAAATAAAAAATATATTCTGTGCTGCCTGTCTGTTGAAAGAGGATCATTTCTTAACCCTTTAACGTTCATTGATTTCGCCACGAAACCACAAAATTTTAATTCCGATATGCAACACTGACACCGGTATTTTTATCTAAAAATATCCCTTTTATTATGTATGTGAAAAATCACGTTTTCTTATTTAGAAATATATTTGTTCTTAATTACCGGTGTCATTCATTTATTTCGACATCTTAGCAATGAAAATGCTTTGATCGTTAAAGGGTTAAACGAATTCTCGAAAATTAATGCACTATCACAATGCATGTGTACAACGAGAAAAAAATACTTAAGCTGATTAAACACTTAGGGGCGCAAAGTTTTTTTAGGACGAGGGCGCACCGGCCCTAGGGCCGATGGGTCGGCGGGCCAGTCCGAGCCTGATTTGGGTATCCCGATAAAATCTGAAAATAACAATACTACCGTAATTTCGGGTGTATAAGCCGCAGATCAAACAATTCTTTTTCGACCCAGAATTTTTTAGGAAACAAATATAGCTAGTTAGATCGCCGTAAATATTTGTCTTCAATCACTAAATAAGATTTCTGGGTCCAAAAAGAATTGTTTGATCCGCGGCTTATACACCCGAAATTAGGGTAGTTCCTTCTTTGGACTTAAAATTACATATAACTGGTTTAATTTCGCTTCAAACTGTCTAACAAAAAAAAATCGGAGTTGGAGTCGGCTAGTTTTTTAGTGGCTCCGACTCCGACTTCGCAAGCCTGGCTAACGCCTACGTATACCAAGAAACTTATTTTACAGCAGAATTTTTATTTAAACTATTCAAACTTATTATATCTTATTTCTTTGATATTTATATCTCATTTATTTTATGAAGAAAATTCTGGTTGAAATCGAAATATTTTTATTTTATATTTTTATTTTAGACGGCCGGTTTTTGGTATATTTTTTGTTAAATTAGTAATAAAATATTATATATATGTATATAATTTTAATAGGTATACTAGTGCATTTTGTTGTTGTTTATAATTTTCCTTATATAAGGCAAAAACATGCATTTCTTTAATTTTTTAGTATCATAACTAATGTGCGCAGGCTAACTATAAAAATTCTCTCAAGCGTGACTTAAAATGAAAAAATGCTGGAAAACACTTTTACAGAGAGTAAAAAGTTGCAAGTTGGTGTTAGGAGCAATACCACTGCCGGGATGTGTGCAAGTGGACATTTTAGAATACTTCTTAATAACAATCTTTAATTTTTTTTTTTTTTTTTTTTTTTTTTTTTTTTTTTTTTTTAAGTACAGAAATTCTCCGATTAAATTTTATGAATATTACTCGCCTCTTAGACAATCGTCAATTCTTTTTATTGGGAAATATTTTATAGAGCATCATAGCTGCCAAGTGTTTCACTTTTCTCATCCCACTATTTTTTAACAGAGATTTTTTTTTTTTTTTTTTTTTTTTTTTGTTATTAGCGAAAACATAGGATTAAATAAGGAACTTTTTCTGATGTAGGAATAAAGCATAAAAGTTGGCAGCTATGGAACATCTATAATTTACCTATCGTGAAGCTTTTCGTAATTTAAAATTAAATTAAGCACAATATTCGAATGATTAATAATATTGTTTTATTTCCAATTAACTTCTAAATCTACTAATGATAGATTGAGCTAAAAAAATAATCCACTTGTCTAAGAAAAGATGTTAATTAAGGCTACAGAGGACTTTCAAAATTGCAAAAAATCATCAAATTGTCGAATTTTCATTTTTAGCATAATAACATTATATGAACTCCCTGCTATTGAACACAAAAATAATTTTTTAATTTCGACTATTTTTACTAAAATTAGAAGCATTTTTGTCCAATCAGCTGGTTGTGCCACGCCCCTTTGTTTACTTTTTTGCCGATTCGCATCCGTAAAAGTTAGCCTAGTTTTTAGTTTTACCATACAAAATGTTATTATTTTGCACTGAAATTATTAATTTTGTGATTTCACAGAACAGTACTTTAACTGTAGCTTTTAACTGTTTCTTTAAGCGTTTGTTTTACAATGTATTTAGAGGAATTGCTTTTTGTCCGCAATCTTTTTAGCGTAAATTAAAAAATATTACTATATTTAAAATATTAAAAACATTTAATATATTTAACAAAAATTTTTACAATAAGATGTATTTATACCATGAATATTTCTAGTAAAATTTGAAAAAATGTCATTGGAAAATACAAAATGTTACCTTAGAGAAGATTTTTTAAAATTCAGATACTTCACGTCCTTTGCATGAATTACTGTCGAAGCCACATATTTTATGTGAATTTACCATAAAAACATAAAACACTTACATATAAGCTCGAAATGATATTATATCCCTTAATAACTGAAACTGTGTCAGTAGGAAAATATTAAGCAATTTTAACCATTGTAGTTACCAAAACCTGTTTTTCTCAGAATGAATATTTTCGTCGTTTTCATGATTTCAAAATTTTCCATGCGAAATTCTTTTAGTCCAATTTTTCTGATTTTTTTTTAATGCTCTTTATGTATGTGTTAACAAATGTTACTAGAAATAATTTTTTTTAGACGCATGTAATTTTTTTAAATTTCAGTTATATGCAATTATTAATGATTTTTTAACGGAAAATACAAAAGAATTAAGTTAAAATCATTTTTTTAAATGTTTTACAAGTAATATGCTAAAAATGCTTAGTAACATTTGTTAACACATACATAGAGAGCATTTTAAACGAAAAATCAGAAAAATTGGGCATAAAGAATTTCGCATGGAGCATTTTGAAATATTGCCATTTTTTATTAATTTAAAAAAAAGAAAAATCTGTATCTCAAAAACTATTGAATATATTTAAAAAAAAATTGTGAAATAAGAGATATATATATATATATTATGATTATTCCCAGAAATTTTTAAAAAAATTTATTGAAATTTAAAAAATTAGTTTTGAGAGTCCACTGTAGCCTTAATTTGCAAATAAATAAGGATATGTGAATTAATGTTAAACTTTGATTATTAATAAAACAGTTGTGTGTATTAAACATGTTATTTGAAGACGTCTTTAAAGAAAAAAGACTGATTTTCTTCTAATTATATAAAAAAGCATAACATGCAAAATTGCATCGTATGAACAATTATTTTTTTATTTATATTTGTCGGTTAATAAATTGTATTTATCGCATGTTGTACGTAATCAGGGAAAGGTTCTTATATATATTCCTGTAAAACTAACCTTTATATAATATTTTTTTAATTCCACAAAACCGAATGATATTCATACTGTTGAATTAATGGAAATAAAAGATTTGTATTCATTTGAATTACTTTTTCTACGCTCATTAACCTAAATTTACATGTTTTAACCCCTTGAGGGGCGGCGGTATATATTATTACCACCTACGATTGATGAAGATTTACACCAGAAAAATGTAATTAAATTTCCCTTTTCTAACTTTGGTGAAAAACAGTCGTGAAAATGATTATCCTCTTTTTGATATAACTTTTTCACAAATTTCCGGTGGGAGTTCAGAATTACACGAACACAATTGCCTGCCCCGCAAAGCAGTGTTGCCAGTGGGCTACTTTTTTAAAATTCAAATTTCTCAATTGGCACCACGTTTATGAAACGGCGAATTACCTTTTGTTTTCGTCTTAATTTTCATGCCGTTGAATAAGGCACATTTTATCATTTGTAAAAAGTGGTGCCAATCAAGTATTTGAATTTTAAAAAAGTAGCCCATCTGGCAACACTGCCGCAAAGGGTTAAAAGAGATGAAAAAAAATTCTAACGAAAAGAAAACGGGTGGAAAACAAGCAATGGTCAATGCATACCTTCCTTTATGTGACCCATATGAACATAGATGATAAATGTAAAAAACAGTACAATTTTTCTGGTTAAAAAATAAATGACAAAAAAAATACTATACTCACAAGCGACAAAAGAAAGAAAAGTCATTCTTTTCATTGTCGCCAGAATACAATATTCCTTGATCGATTATCAGTTTTGTAACTTTTACCTTCTTGTAACATTTTTTGTACGTCCTCATCTCTAATTCATCGCTGCCAGATGTCACGATTTTTTACACCACATTTTCTTAATAGAAAATTTCACCGTATTTAATTAAACATTTCTGGTATTTAATAAGGCATAAGTATCACTTACGGAAAAAAAGTTATATCCAAAAATCGTAGCAATGGACAGATTTGTTATTTTATTATATGAAACAAATGCAACGATAATGACCATTGCTGTAACAGTGAATTGAATTGTGCTGCGTTTGGAAAAATGGAGGAAAATAATTTTGAAACAACACTTTTATTAAAAAATACATTTACTATTCTTTAAGACTTTTTTTTTTAATTTTTACTTCGCGTAAAGCAGGGCTCTCATTGGTCCGCTTTTTGGAAACCAGTATTTTTTAAGAGAAAAAAATTGTGGCAGTTTTCTGTAATAATTGCTTCAAAAACGACATTCGAAGCAAGCTTCAACGAAGTTTTTAAAGAGGGTCTTTATTTCAAAAATGTCTTCAAATGTAGGTCATAAAGTTATTTTCGCGTTAACATATTTTAAGATTTTAACTAGGATATTTTTTTTATTATTAAAAAAAACGTCTTTTGTGATTTTCTTTTGCATGTATACCTTTTTTTAGTCTAAAAAATTACTTTTCTCAAAAAAAAAAAAAAAAAAAAAAAAAAAAAAAAAAAAAAAACGGCAAGTATGTGAATTACAAATTTAATATTGCCCCTTGGTGGCGGATACGCCGCACATTGGGAACCGCTGGTGCTGTGCAATTTCCAATAGCAGTATAAATGCAATAAACATAAAATTATTTAAAACCGACTAATATAATTAGAATCAAAAACGTAAATTCTAAGGGATTAGCAACTAGTTTCCATTGAGTAAATAGTTCAATACGCATCCCATGTATTTAAAAGTTAACTAAAAACCTATCTAGAAAAACATGGCATGGACAAAGGCGGCATTGTATCTTTGCGACCTTCTTTCGACGTGCGATTTGTAAGATGCCAAATTTAAATATTAAACAAAAGTTTTATTTTAGCTACACTATTACGTAAGTAAAAAGAGTACACTATTACGTAGTAAAGAGAAAAGATCATTACTTACGTTAAATATAGTTTTATGAAACAACAAACAAACTTGGATAAGATTAAAAAAAAGAGTTATACAGACTAGCAATATTTGATATTACATAGGATTAACATCTTTTTCAACTTTTATGGTATACCCATTCCTACATTTATAGTATATAGAGAGAGCTATACCCAAACGCGCGTTGTATTGTTTTTTACGATTCTTATTAATTATTCTTTTTGCAACACTATTTTTTAATAATAAAGTTTATAATTAATATAGTTAATGTACGAATTATCGGAATGCGCCAAATGCGCTCGACAGTTTATTCTGAAACGGAAAGCTCTCTGTAAATTTCTAGCACTGTGAAAACTGTCAAGTTGAAAGAATGACAAAACAGTTGTTATAGCAACGTGAACAGCGATGCTGAAAATTTTAAATTTATCTGGATTGAAATAAAAATTCGCAATAATTTTTATTTTGTTTGAATCGAGACTACAGTAAGCTTGGCCTACACAGGTGTACGTTGCCGAAGATAGCAGGGCGTTCCAAACACGGTTCGTTCAACACAATGTTCGATTGAGAAAAACCGTACAATGAAGCTACGATATTTTAAAATAAAAGTAATGTAGTCTTTTTGTAAAATTGAATGGTTGTAAGACTATTTCATTTTGGTTTAAACGGAAATAAGAATAACCAGCACTATGCAAGGCGAGTAATAATCAATGCCCCATGACATATAACCTTACTTTATTTAATCTACTACATAAATCTTGACGATAAAAATAAGAAATATTACCTGCTTCTTTTATGGTCGCAAAAATACTATAATTACATACGACAAAAGAAAGAAAAGTTGCATTTCTTTTTATTGTTACCAGAACACAGTATTCCTTGATCGATTATCAGTTTCGTAACATTTACCTTTTTGTAACGTCGTAAGTTCTATCGTTGTAAGTTCTCGTCTGTAATTTAATTTTATAAAAAAAGCTTAAGTCTGCAGATTTTACTGTTGTTAACTTTAGACTTCTCCCGGATTAAATTTCATGATATTTTTGCTGCTGGTAGAATTTCTTTGCACGTGAGGGAAAAAAATGCCGGATGGCAGTATTTTTATTCTTTAAGAAAAAATGGACATTTTGATTTTCACCGGTTAGAGGTTGTTCTGCAAAAATATATAAACATATTTAAAAAATGTTTTTCAGATATCTGACATATTTTAAAACTATATTTTAAAAGGAGTTCAAAATTTTCAATATCTTTTGAGAGCAACACGTATTTATAACCCGTTCAGGACCAACACCTTTTACACGAATTTCATTCATTTGGCACCACTTTTTGTAAATAATTTGACTTAACTTTATGAATCACGAAAATTTAGCAAATTAATAAAATCTGTTTCACTTTTCTTTGTTACTGGTATCAAACTCAAACGATACAAACACTTTTTGAGGATGCATGTATGCACCCATAGCTCAAACTGATTATCCCTTTAACTGATTCCTTTTTTTTACGTACAATTAATTGAAAATGTGGGTTAATACCAGTTTTTTAAGCCTAAATATTCGTAATATTTAGTATAACCATTTCTAAAATTAAATAGTATGAAATCGTACTTTAAAAAAATGAGTGGTGTCAAAAAGATTTAAACGATGAATTAAGCAAATTCGTTTTCCCCGAACGGCGTACGGGCAAATCAGTTAACCCTTTGAGCTCTGATGAGTAAATTTCTTCAAAATTCCAAATGTCACATTGGCAACAGAATTTTGCAAAGAAAAAAAACGGTTAAGGATATACACGAAAAAATGCATTAAACCTTTTTCAAATAAATTTGGTTGAATTTTCTGGTGTCGATGTGACATTCGGGAATTAAAATAATGTGGTAGAAATTTCTACCATCAGAACTCAAGGGGTTAAGTGGTTAATGCAGAGAGCAACATACAATGTGATTCAAATATCACAAGCTATAAATGTTAAATAATTCAAGAATCAGACACAATAGTACAATAACATTTTTAAGTAAATATGCAAATAAGACATTGTAATTGTCGAAATCAAAACATATTAGTACCAAAGTAGCTGCTTCTGTCCCTGACAGGTACCAATGTAGTGATTCCAAATCTCCTGTCTGTCACTATTTAAGCTATCATGTGACAGGATAAAATAGTTAGAGCAGGAATCCTTTTCGATGCTTTGCATATTAACTTGACACATATAACATCAATTTTTACTACGGAGTTGTCAGTTTAGACGCTTTTATTATTCAGAAATTCTGAATTCACTCAGAAAATTTCGAAAACAAAGATTAAACTTCATGTAATCACAAAAAATACGTGAATAAATAAAGCAAAAATGACTGTTCGAAATTTCTTGTATCAGTTTCTGAATAAAACAGGAGACCATGCAACTCGGCTCAGTAACAGTATTGTCAAATCTGGTGGATTTTTTATTCTGAAATTCCGATTCATTCAGAAAATTTTGAATAGCAATTTTCGTTTATTCTTTTCCTGTAGTGTCTGTCATTATATAAAGCAAAAATAACTATTAAAACCTTCTGTTAAGAAATCAGCATGTCTGAATAAAATACTCGCCAGATTTCGCAAAACTACTCATTAACGGTATTTGTCAAATTTAATATTACCGTAATTTCCTGCGTATAATCCGCGGATCAGACAATTTTTTTTCGACCCAGAAATATTTGAAAATTAATTGTAACTTTTTACATCTCGGTAAAGATTTGGCTTCGATTACAAAATAAAATTTCTGTGTCGAAAAATAATTGTTTGATCCGCGGATTATGCGCAGGAAATTACGGTAATAATCCTAGTTGCTTTCAGAACTATGCTGCGCCATCATGTAAACTGCTGAAACAACTAAAACGCCACTTGTTGGACGCAAATGTATGTATTCTGACAGTAAAATTTTCGTTACTCGAAAAGACATGCGTAATGTTGCCAGGTTTCCTGAGTTAATCAGTGCTCCAAATGCTCTGGGTATCACTAATTTATTTCAAGATATTTCCCGTACTTTAACCGTAAATAATTTTGCTATTAATCCTTTCCGGCGAGGAAAAATTCTGTTCTTAAAATGAGAAATTGTTGACTGACCCGGAATTTACAAAATACTTTTTTAGAAATTAAGAATTCCCTGGTTTAAGCTGTCATTGTAAAAGGAAAATTTTACTAAAATATTATTAGTGCCGATTGTAAGTTTTGAGTTAAAATTAGGTGTTGCCGGAGTGGTAACACTGCGCCGGAAAGGGTTAAATGGGGCGAAAGTAATTGCTCCAAAATACTGGTATCCGGAGCATTTGATTTAGTTAAGACTTATCTCTATCCAAATATTTTTCAGAGATGAAAATTCTTTGTCAATTTTGTTTAAAGATTTTTATTTATTTATTTATTTATTTTGCTAATGTGTCTAAAATCGAAAGCGTCCGGATACTTTTGCTCAGATTGCATTTTCTTTGATAGTTTAAATGAAAATTATCAGTTAATAAAGGCGAAATATTTTAGTTAGAGTACAGCTGTTTGGAGCATTCTGTAGATACAATCCATGGATATAACACCTGTATATTTGGAAAATAAAAATTTAAGATATTGGAGAAAGGCTTGGTGCAATAAACATTTTTAAAAAAAATCTCAGAAAGATGTCGTTGCGAGCTCTACTGAGGAACATAATTTGCATAACATGCGAAAGAAAATGTTTCAAATCAGAAGTAAAAGAGAGAGAGAATCTATTTTTAGCTTTATTTGGCAGATATGATGCTCCTGGTCATTTAAATGAAAAAGCTGCGAAAACGCTTGTAAATGTATTCGTGACTGCAGGAGACTTCCTTACGCGCTTCACTAAAAGTTTGTCCCATTAACAGCTCTTTTAAAACTATCTCTTTGATCTTAGAAGACAGGAAGGTTTGAAGTTCCAAGCAGTATGAACATAGCTGCCAACTTTTACGCATTTTTGCTACCACTAAAATTGTACATTAGATTTTCCATCTGTTTAATCGTAACATTTCGACGATTAAATAAGAAAACATTTACTACAAAATTTTCTGGTAGGAAAAATACGTAAAAGTTGGCAGCTATGGTATGAGGGAAAAAAAGAAGTACTGTAAATGGCTGAAACGGAGAATGCAACTGTACAACAGTAAATACGAAATCCAACGGGAACAAATCATGCTCACACCTTAGCTAGGTATTTGGATTTGCTGTAATGCTACTTTACACGGGGGATCGGACAGCATTAGTCCAGCTTAGCACGTATTCTCGGATAGATGCTGTCTGAGCCCTCATGTAAACACGCGATTTCTGATAGAGCAAGATCAATAGAAAAAATAATCCTATAAGGTTCCACGCACGTATTATTTCTTCTGACCAGAAGGTTCGTAATGATGGGATACTTATTTTATTCACATTACTATATTGCTACTATATTTTTAAATAAATATTGTCACCATATTTAATTGCCTAGTCATAATGAGTAACTTAAGGCGAATACTACAATTAAAAAAAGATGTAACAGTCAATCAATAAGAATATAACAGTATCTTATCTGCAATCTGGTTCACTCCTTAGGATGTTCAAGAATTTTCGTCTGGTACACTTTTTTCTGATTAGAAATTTCTATTTAATATTTAAACCACAATTACTTTGTTTGATAAATGGAGTTATGGATAAAGAGAAGGAGACATATGGTAGATTGTATATTAGTCACGAGTGAAGTAACTGAGGATATTGTCATAAAGTGGCAACTCATTTTAAAAATGGAATCAATAGTTTTTGATCACAGCCAGGTGGGGAGGGGGGGAACTTCACACCAGTAAATTCCAATACAAATTTTATGTTATTTATACCCTTTATTCATGGAAGTACTTTCGAAAGAATATGGTAAAAATTTCTTTTTGTTTTAAAGGGTGTCAGTTTTTCGAGGAATTACATCGCTGCTGTCTTTTACGTTTTCTTTCTACAACTAAAATTTTATAGTAAATATTGTCTTATTTAATCGTCAAAAATCTCACAGTTAAACAAGTCAAAAATCTCTATAAAATTTTAGCAGTATCAAAAAAAAAAAAAAAAAAAAAAAAATGGCACTATGGGTATTATAATCTGTTTCGTGGACACTGGCAAGAGGTTGTCAGGTTTGTCATAATATGACGGAAAAGCAGGGCCTGACCATCGCCTTAAGTAAACGTCTACCAGTAAAAATTAATATCTGTTTCTGTTATTATTTATCATTGAAATTTTGCTAAAACAAGGATTGTAAGTAAGGAAAATATTACTACTTAAATTCATTGATAAAAATTTTCCACAGCGTTAACCAACCCGTGCGAAAGCGGTTGCAGTTGACGCATCCAGGACTCCCAAATGGTCAGCCAACTGAATATCAATATTTTTTGAGAGAAATTTTCTTTTGCAGTTTTTTTTTTTTTTTTTTTTTTATTGCAATTTGCACAGAAATCACCTTCGTTAATTGATTTTGTCGCAAATGCAGTAGAATATCACCATAACATTTTCTGTTAAAAAACATTGATGTTCAGTTCGCTGACCATTTGGGAGCCCTGAGCATCACTATTTTAAGTATATGTTATTTCCTCTTTGTGTGTATTTCTATGGTTTGGTAGTAGAATTTTTAATAATTCTGCGATAAAAACATGGAAAACCTTTCTTTAACCCTTTATTTATCGAATTATGAATTCCTGAAATTTTTACATTTTAAAGCATTTTACGTAAATTGTTTAATCTAAATTAAAAGATTGACATAATCATTTAATAAATTTTTCAAGGATTTAAAAAGGATTAAAGGATTTAGAAGGATTAATTAAATTTGAATTTACAAGGATTTTGTGCAATATTTATAACCCCACTCAAATTTTTATTTTAAATTTTTTTTCTTGGTATTTGTAGAATTATAAAATGTACAAATAAGATGTTCTTACAATATAAATATAGAAATATTTCCGAAATGAAAAATCCCCATCCTCCTCCCTCAGCGCCAAAAAAGCTGAAAAGATGCAAAGGCAAAAGAAATCACCGTTTTAAATTTTTTTTTATTTTGTGTAATCAATAATGCTTTTGGGACAAAATAAAGTAATGTATTTGTAACTCATTCTAAACAGTATTACAACTAATTGACGTATTAAAAGAATTTTATAATATGTAATTTTAATGTTACTTAGAAGTACCGTCGGTAGATAAAGGGTTAACCCTTTGAGCTCTGATGGTAGAATTTTCTACCACATAATTTTAATTCCGAAATGTCACAACGGCACCAGAAAAATCGACCATATTTATTTATAAAATGTTTAATGCATTTTTTCGTGTATATGGTTAATCGGTTTTTGTCTTTGCAAAATACTGGTGCCAAATATGACACTTGAAATTTTGAAGAAATTTACCCACCAGAGCTTACGGGGGCTCAGGGGTTGAAAACTTTTCAAAAAATCGATTTTTTTTTATGATCTAGTTTGATTATTCAATTAATTCTTAACTCAATGCAAAAAACCGCATAAAAATATTAGTATTTTTAACGGAGTTATAAGCATTTATGTATCAATACTTACATAGCCGCATCCATATAATTTCAACTTTAAGTCGTGTTTTCTCAAAACTTGATTTTTGACGACTAACACCAAGATTAAAAGAAAAAAAAACTATTTGATGGAATGGCTTAATTTTTTTTGCATGCATATAACATCATAATCTAGATTATGAATTAAGGATATAACTATCACTTAATAAAAACAGTATTAAAAAATCTCTCAAAGTTGAAAATATAAAAAAACCCTAAAAAATACAACTTTTTTTTCCATTAAAAATACTCAAAATATTAAACTATCTAAAATATATTAATTAATAATCTAGATAATGATGTTATATGCATGCAAAAAAATTAAGCCATTCCATCAAATAGTTTTTTTTAAATCTTGGTGTTAGTCATCAAAAATCAAGTTTTGAGAAAACGCGAATTAAAGCTGAAATTATATGGGTGCGGCTATGAAAGTGTTGATACATAAATGCTTATAACTCCGTTAAAAATGCAAATATTTTTATGCGGTTTTTTGCATTGAGTTAAGAATTAAATGAATAATCAAATTAGATCATAAAATATCGATTTTTTTGAAAAATTTTCAACCCCTGAGGGTTAAAGTGCAGTTAGCCTGTATCCTGGTTGCTAGTTTGGCCTCCACTTTTAATTAGAAGTTTCCGCCTGATACATGAAATTTTGAAAGAAGAACCTTTACATTAAGTAATCACAAGATTTCAGTTATTAAGTAAATCAAAATTTACTATTTTAAATTTCTGTATGAATTTGGATTTTCAAAAGAAAAAAAGCAATCAAACTGGCAGCCCTGGCCTGCGCCCTAGATCACTGGCGGGTTGCTGACAGTGGCGTAGCGTCACGGGACACTTTACAACCAGCATTATAATCAAGGTTCGCACACTCCTTGGAATTTCCAAGGAGTCTGGCACCACTATTAAAAATAAGAAAATTTACATTTAATTTTTAAACCACAACATTCGTAAGCCCCATCCTCATTCACAGATTTTACGATATTTTTCTGCAGTAAAACACTTTGAAAATATTCTTAAAATTTAGTGGTTGAACTGTGCGAACCCTGCTTATAATATACTAAATTTAGCCTTATTTAATGTATATTTCCAAAATATGGAAACATTTCGTTCATGGGTTGTGTCACTCACAGCTTTCCTAACAGAGAATATTTTAGTTTGAATCATCCTGTGTAAGATAAATATAGTTACCAAACAGATTTTTCAGCTGTGTTTTAATATTAGAATCAATGTAAATAAATGCAAACTATTTTTAAGAAAGGAATTCGTCAGCAGTCTAAAAATGTAGTTTAACAGTTTGAAAAATCTAAATTTGAAATGTATCTCGATATTGCTTTGACATCAGAAGTAGAAATTTTAAAGTTTATGCACGTTAATTATCTAGCTTGTTATGAATATATTTCAAATCAAAAATTTGACAGCACAAAATTTTGAGAAAATGATTGCCAGTTCATAGCTATCTTTTTTATTTCTTAAGTGATTATCTGTGTCGAAGAAAGTCAGCAGGCGTTTCGTGTACATTTAGTGTACATGCGGAAATGGTTTTAGTTTTCAATCACTTAAAAATATATACACCAGTGTTTAGAGTATTTGAAAACATTGATTGGATTCCCAAAAACAGAACAAAATTATTTTCCTCTTGCTCTTAAAAATAATTTTTGAGCTTTGAAATTTACTTTTGAAACTGAGAGTAACTGTAACTGTTAGCTTATCTAAATTTCGAGCGCATCATGGAATTTAGCTTGTCGAATCGCAAAAGTGTTATGCTCAGTCTAAATTGTTTATTTTGTTCTTGTTGCAAGGAATATTTTTTAATGATAAATTTCCTGACGTCCCAAGCATATTGCGACAAACGGTGTATTTCTATCGCTACCCGTTTAATTTTTATTGATTTTTCAAATATACCGGTCAATATTGAAACACCCTGTATATACCGGGTGTCCCAAAAATGACTGATGGATTTTAAAATTCAATAAATTGCAAACGGTGACAGCTATTTAAAAAATTTTTGCAGGAGGGTTATGTATAATGTCAGGAGTTTTTTTACGGTAACTTTTTATTTTAGTTCGAATTTCAAACAATAGCTGGCGCTGACGGCCAGGTGATCAGTGCTGAGTGAAGCGTCGACCGGGCCTTCAATCGCCGTCAGCGCCACCTATTGTTTGAAATTCGAACTAAAATAAAAAATTACGGTAAAAAAGCTCCTGACATTATACATAACCCTCCTGCAAAAAATTTTTAAATAGCTGTCACCGTTTGCAAGTTATTGAATTTTAAAATCCATCAGTCCTTTTTGTGACACCCGGTATATATATATACATATACCGTAATTTCGGGTGTATAAGCCGCAGATCAAACAATTCTTTTTCGACCCAGAATTTTTTAAGAAACAAATATAACTAGTTAGATCGCCGTAAATATATGTCTTCAATCACTAAATAAGATTTCTGGGTCCAAAAGAATTGTTTGATCCGCGGCTTATACACCCGAAATTACGGTAATTCGTGATATAAATTGAGAAAGATGGTTTATTTTTTAAGGTAACAGGCTGGAGAAATAAATAAAATAAAATAATTTACTAGACAAACAATAACTCCCAAGATAATCTCGATTAAATATTTAAAAAAATATATAAAAATATGCGATAGCAAAAACATGTAATTCTAATGCTCCAAACAGATGCATTTTTCTAATCGATTTATACTGAAAAATTGAATCACATTAATAGGATCTTTTGAAGGGGAATGTAATCCCACTCGACTACTCTTATTATTATTTTTTTTATAAATCTTTTTTAATGCATTATAAATTTGGTTATTGAAGATCTTTCACTAATCCCAAAGCAATAAAATAATTTAACTATATTCTTTCATTTTCAGCTTATTCCCAAATATGATTTCCCTTATTCAAAGTATTAGGTAATCAAAAAATGCATGAGCTTTTTTTATTCTTCTGCTTGAGTTAACACAACAAAAGCTTCTTCGCTTCAAATAATCCGTGGTATTAGAAAACATAAAAAAGAAATGCTTAAGAAAAAACTTCAATTTTGTTGTTAGTATTTTGAAATTTTGGCGAGAAATGTTAAAATTAAACTTAATATTTTAAATATTTTGAAATGCAGTTGATACACTGGCAACCCTGATTTAGACTGTAGAGCAAATAATTAAGTTTATATGTGTACAGGCTAATTCCATGTGTTCTGTAGTGTAAGTCACATAACGTATTAATTGCTATGCTTGTTAGCTACCGTTATTTTCGAAAAGTCTGGTTGGCCTTTTTCAATTAATGAGAATGTGCCAATAAAATTAATCACATTTTTTTTGTTGTATAATACTGGTAGCCAAAAATCATAGCCTGTGACTTACACTACAAGTACTCATGGAAATAGCCTACACTGAAAAGAAAGTCTTTTGATTTTACAGGAAATCTGTCAGTTAAGACACCAATAAAAATTTATTACTGTAAGGAATCTGTTATTTTTAAACGTAAATTTAGTTATAAATGAAGATTATTTTTGCATAAAAACATATTTTTACTGGCGTCCTGGCTGACAGTTTTTTTCTGCAAAATCAACGGATTTTTTTATAGTGTACGCAGGATGTTTAGAATTCACATAGAGTAATAGCACCACTATTTAAGATTAAAAATTGTTACGGATTACTTTTTTCATCAGATAAAGAATCTGTCCGAATTTAATCGCCTTCTCCGCATCGAGTTACTCCGATTAAATATGCCGAAAAAATTCTATACAAAATTTGTGGTGTAAATGTACAGCCACATCCCCTAGATGGGAACACGTCAGGATGTTATATATCATATTAATTACATATAATATGTCACATTATTTCAGGAAAATGGTCTATTTTAAGGTAATAAATCGAAGAAATAAATAAAATAATATAATTTTATTAGAGAAGTAATAACTCTCAAAATTATCCCGATAAAAAAAAAAATTAATAAAATCATAAAATATGTGATATCAAAAACATGTAGTTCTAATACTCCAAATAAATATATTTTTCTAATCGATTTATACTGAAAAATTGAATCACATTAATAGGATCTTTTGAAGGGGAATGTAATCCCACTCGACTACTCTTATTATTATTTTTTTATAAATCTTTTTAATGTATTATAAATTTGGTTATTAAAGATATTTTACTAATCCCGAAGCAATAAAATAGCTTAACTATATTCTTTCATTTTCAATTTATTTTTTTTTCAGTTTATTCCCAAATATAATTTCTCTTATTCAAAGTATTAGGTAACAGAAAAATGCATGAGCTTTTTTCGATACTTCTGCTTGAATTAACACAGCAATAGCTTCTTTGCTTCAAATAATCTGTGGTATTAAAAAACATCAGAAAGAAATGTCGAAGGAAAACTTCAAATTTGTTGTTAGCATTTTGAAATCTTGGCGAAAAATGTTAGAATTTAATAATTTAGATAAATATATTTCAAAATATTTTAGATATTTTGAAATGTAGTTGATAATTTTGATTAAATAATTTCAGTTTAATATGGATTTTTCTAGAGAGTTGTTCTTGATGTCAGTTCAGAATCAAACTGTAATTAAAGTAATATCATATTTTATGATGTAGATTAAAGTGGCTTTTAAATCAAAATTTGAAGTTCTGTGACATAAATCAAACTTAATTTTCATGCAAATGGGTTGAAATGTCCCAACGATTACGCAGTTCCAACAAAATAAATATCACGATAAGATATTTTTCATGACAAATGTTTCAAAAATTTATAATTACGAGTTTGATGAATATTAAGTCCTTGAACAAATCCGTTGATAATGATATAAATTTTCTGTCAAGGAATTTATTTGGCGCAGCATTTAATTTAGGGCTTTAAATGGTAGAAAAGTATTTTTTATTTCCATAGTAATTTTTCAGTAATTAATTTAATCATATTAATATTGTACTTCTAGAACTAGAAAAAAAATAAATTTAGAACTAAAATATTAAAATAATTAAAAATATTAAAAATCAAAACAAAAAATAAAGATTAAAAAATGATCTATGACAAAGAAGGCACCCTGGGTGCCGGCAGACAAATTGTCAGCACTATTTCCCAATAGTATTTTTGTCTTATTTAATCACAGCATGTTTGTCCTTAAACTAAGCTAGCATTACTATTCGGAAATTTTTATGATAATACAATGGCCTAACTAGGATGGATGCCCAAGTGCTCTGAATAATATACATTTTTTAAAGTTCTGTTCGCTTTATTTAACCAGAAAAATTTCTTCTATGAATCAAGAAGAAGAAAATCTTACAACTTTCGGGGTTTGGGCACTTAATCTGGTTAACGCCACTGTTATTCTTTCCGCACCCCAATCCCCAATGGTGTAGCAAGGATGTTAGCTGTCTCTGTCTTGCCCATTCGCAGAAATGAGATTATCCTCCTCAGTCCTGAGACAAATTTTACGCGGCACTACAAAAACTAGTTTAAAATTATTATACAACATTTCCAAAGTTACATCAGTCTATATATAGATGCTTCTAACATGCACACATCTATTAAAAACGTCTACATGTAAATTTAACAATTCAAAAAATAGTTAAATGAATTTAAAGGGTGTTTTTTAGTGTTGCCTCCAGGCGACATCAGGACTGAGGAGGTTATTCGAAGAATTTTACTTGGGTATTTCCAAGAACACCTTCGTGTAAGCCACATACTACGATTTTGGATACCAGTATTTTCGATCGGAAAAATGCGATTTATTTTATCAGAGATATTTTATTAATTGAATAAGGTCATGCAAACCTTTCGAAAATAACGGTGGCCAACAACTTATCTGTTACTAATAATATGACTTACACGACAAGTGCTCATGGAAATACCCACTTTAAAAAAGTCGTACTTAGAACTTCTGGACACTTCCTTGGCTAAGCCACTGAGCCGCTGTTCCGTTCCTCTGACTTAGAAATAAAATGCAAAGTGATATGTGTTATGTCAAGAATTCAACCATTTTGGTAATGTATTTACATGATATATGATTTCAATTTAAAGAAAATTGAAACAAGTACTATATGATTTCATCTAAGCTGCATTTTATAACGAATGTTGTGGAAATTAACTAAATGTAAGAGTAATGTAATGACATTTTATAATCATTTAACAGTTTCGTGATTGCGTGCAACATAAAACGTATTTTTCTTAGAATCACCCCATTCTTGGTACAGATAAAAGAATGTTTCACGCATTCTTGCAAGTTGGGTTTTCTTAATTAAGATTGCTTGAATGCTACCACTCTGTTTTGAAATAGTAATATTTCCTTGATTCAATGGCAGATTAAATAAGAAGATTTTGGATTTTTTCAAACTAAAAAAAACAAACATATTCTGAATCAGAAAATTTGTTTAATTAAAAGTGTCTGTCATTTTTCGAAAAAAAGATTTCACAGTAGATTAGTAGCTATGATAAACAACTCATCAGAAAACTATCGATGCATTCACCATGATTATATAGCAGAGAATGAGTCAACTTTAGTTCATTGTTTAAAAGGATAATTTACTCGAAAAATGAAAAAAAGTATATCATTTGTCCATTTTTTTTTTTTTTTTTGCATATTATTATTTTAAACTATGTACTGCACAAAATACCAAAATTCATATGTCGATTTGTGCACTGGAAATAACCTAAATTTGTTTGTAAAATTAATGGAGTTACGAATAAAGAGGAGGAGAGAACTAGAGTAGAGTCTATCAGAGAGTCAGAGTTAGCTGGGTGGGAAGGCCTACCAATGACTTAAGCCCAAAACAGACCTGACCATTCTAGAATTGAACTGAATTCCTGGAATTCCCTTTTCTTTTCTTCCCACTTGCGGTTTACTGACAATAGAAAACAGGGGAGATACAATGGCTAGGGAGATAACTATCTTATACCATACTGAAGGAAATGATTCCTGTCCTACACTTGGATTGAAGTTGAACCACAAAACTCATTAACATCAAACGCGCCGTCTGCGGACATTAAATGCAAGGCCTTAGTTCAACTGGAAGTATTGCAGTCTGAATGCAGCCTTAACACTAGAACCGCGGTGACGGGTCATTTTGGCCCGTACCAAATGAAGAAGTGACGATTGAAACCAGAAATAATTTCTTCCCTGAATAAGTTATGTAAGTTCCATATTAAAATAGTTTAAATAAATAATTTAAGTATTTTAATTAAAAATTCTGGTATAAAATATTTTTATGAAATTTGAGTATAATTACCCGCGGTTCTAGTGTAAGTACTCACAAGCCCCACCTATGCAGAGTCTACCAGTTGCGAGATAAATAACTGAAGAGGCTGTCACAAAGTGGCTGGAGATTTTTTTTTTTTTTTTACTTTGTATCAATAGTTTCTCATTACCACCAAAGCAAATACTTACAAGTAAATTTTGAGTAGAAAGTTTTACCTTATTTTAGCTTGTACATAGTTATACGTTTAGCTAATACATTTTTAGGATATATATGCAAAACTATTCTTATAACTATGATGTAATTTTCTAGTCTTTCTTACTCAAGAAACTCTTATTAAAAAGGTATAGACTTAAAAATAGTGAATTTTCAACTGTAAACGATTTATGAAGGATTGATTACCGTCATAACTAACTTAAGCGATAAATGTAAATAAAAAAAAAATGATCACTCAAATGTTTTAAAAAAGAAACATTTCCGTCATAAATAATAGCAGAAACATACATTCATTTTTACCGGTGGAAGTTTACTTTGGTGATAGTCCGGAACCTTTGTTTCCGCCATATTATGACAACCTAGATAACTTCCTGCACTTAAATAAGACAAAAAATTCTATTCAGTTTTACTGGTGTGCAATTTGCCTGGGAATCAGAAACTGTTGATCGAATTAAAAAATTCAGAGGCCATCTTGCTACTATTTCTACAATTACTTCCCCTAGCATCCCCTAGCAACTCGTAGACAATGCACAATATGTATCCTCCTCTTTATTCTTAAATCTATTTTTCTACTAGTGGAAATTAACCCGATTATTACAATCGTAACTATCGCCGAAATAATTTCTACCAGTATATTTAACTATCTTTTTTTGCCTATAATACGACAGAAGGTCTGCAGTAATAAGTCTTTTAAATTAGAGGAAAATTTCGATTCATATTTACTGAGATAGAATTGTGCCCCACCGATGTTGAGCAACTGCGACACTGGTTACAGTTGAAGCTGCAATTACTTTGAGGATACCTCAATTCGCCTTTATTCATAGTTCCATGTTAAAAGTATTTTTAGGGGTTTTTTTGTTTCTACTGAAATGTAGATTTTTTTAATAGCAATTTCTACATTTCTTCTAAAACAATTATAGCCATCAGGTAATCTTTTTCTGTGTTCGTTTGTTTCATCTAATACCATTTGAATTGAGGGAATTTTGAACTGGGGAACAAACTTTTTTTTCACTTTTATTTTATTTTACTTTTTTACTCAAAAGTAGCAGAAAATTAGAGAAAAATTTCTTTCTTTCTAAGCATCAATAAAATACGATGTGTTTTAAAATGAATATCGGGGTTTGAACGCTTGGTAGTTTTTATTACATAAAACTTAAAATTATTATTAATACATAAGATGAAAGAGCAACTGAAACAGTTTTACCTACAAGCTTACAAGCGTTCAATGTGACCACCTTGTGTCATACGGCACACATCAAGTTGATAACTCAGTTCTTCCCAAACGTTGATTAGCGAAGAAGTTCTGTTTAGACGCTCATCCGATCTAACGCCATGTGATTTCTTTCTATGATGGTTTATAAAGTATCGTCTGTATGTTCCTCCAGGGTTCGCACAAAATTTTTACAGTTATTTTCAATGTATTTTTCACTGCAGAAAAATATTGCGAAATTTGAGAATAAAGGTGGTGATTGAGACTTATACTTCTTAAACATTAAATATAAATTTTCTTATCATTAATAATAGTGCCAAAGTCCTTAAAAAATATAAGGAGTGTGCGAACCCTGGCCTCCACTTCCAGCTGATCATTGCAGCTGTTGCAACAATGACCCCACAAACACTAATCAACGTTTAGGATGAACTGAGCTAGTGATTTTTATCTGTGTCGTGTGACAATGGGTGTCCAAATTGAACACTTGTTGGCTTGTAGGTAAAACTGTTTGAGTTGCTTTTTCATTTTATATATTAATTATAGTTTTAGGTAATAAACACTACCAAGCGTTGAAACCCCGATATTCATTTAGAAACACCCCTATAAGCGTTTCTTAAAACATATCCTTAATTCACTTTATAAATATAAATCCATTAAAGTTATACAAAAAAGTTGGTGGCCATCGAATGGTTGATTTAGAAGAAAACGTACATTTAATTAACATGTAAAAAACCTTAATAGGTTACCCCTTCAATACAGACTTAGCATGTACATGATTGTGATCTATTAAATATTGGGTGTGGAACCCAAGTTCTAGTGGGCAAACTGTCACTGGTATTTCCGAATGGGAATCTTCAGGTTTTAAAATAGCAGAATCTCTGTCATTAAATAATGAAAACAATACTATTTAAAAATGATGGTTATATTAGACCATCGTACACATAAGGGTCGCCACGCTTCAGGAAATTTCCAGGCCAGGGGAATTCTTCGGCACCAGTATTTCTTACTAAAAATCTCTATTTAAATTTGGCAAAATTTCGAGCGTTTAAACTAGATATAGTTTTCTGTAAAACAAATTCTTATATATAGATTAGAAAAAATCCTTAAGCGGGGCAAGCCTGGACATAGTTTTCCTACCCCCTGCACATTTTCTCTCCATGTAGTTTATTTCAAATTCCGCACTTTAGCGAAATTTGTAGCATGCAATAATAAAATCCGACTTTTAAATAATGTTCGACTTTATATCATTACATTTTTTCAATAAAATGTATAGTATTCCCATGCAATGCAAAAAATAAATATCTTTTGTTTGTTTTGGTTTTCTAAAATTTAAACAAATAGAGAGTAAAATAAATATAAAGTTCTGAATTGTTAGAAATAAGGTTAAATGCCATATGTCAAAATTTAGAATAAAGTGAAAAAGTTTTCCTTACTTAAAATATTTTCGTTGCAGTAAAATGCATTTGACGCAGATTAAAATAAACATTTGAAAATGACGTGGGCATGTTTGAGTATGAGACGGCAAAATAAGAAATATTTAGAAATATACTTTTCCATTGCAACGTGAAATTCCAAGTGAAATAGGTTCAATGATATAAAAGTAATTCATGTAGTTAACCGTTTTTGCTTGGATTTATGGGTTTTATGTATTTCTTAGATAGCAAAAATTGTGGTAAATATAAATCATTTTGAATCATGTGGGATAATAAATGGTCACACTTTGCAGCAAGAGAAACATATTATGATACATCAAATGTTTTGTAATAGCTTTCATTCTGTTACTCATTTCTGTTTAATAATAGGCTATTGTGTTTTAAATAATAGTAATTCTTCTTTGTTTTTTTTTGTGTTATTACTACAAATTTTGTTTAAAATATTTTTATGTATTATGCAGAAATAATGTTTATAGCTTGTTCTTATTGTATATTACAATTTATTTTCCTTACTTACTTCATTTAAAAATATGTTATATTGTGTAATGCAAAAATTATAAACGCAAAAAGGTATTTTATTTTATTATAGATCACAACTTCGAACTTTTACGCTTTACGATTTTCTATTACAACTAACTAGGGTATTGTAACAAGCGTTAGACGGCGATTTTGACGAAAGTGGAATCATTGAAATGACCATTTTCGAGATATCTGATGATTTATGCTACACAGTTGTTTATTTATTTTAAAGCATTTATGCTGTAATATTTCGTATGGTGTTAAATTTTATAATTTTTGCTGTTTAATGGCTTCCTGCAAACCTCTTTATAGAAGTCCAAAACCACCAGTGAACACTACAAAAGCCCAGCAACAACAAACACACATAGCAAAGGAAACATTACATTTACAAGACTATCATTGGGGACTGTTTATTTCATCTTTCACAAGTCTCTCAAATAACAATAACTATTCTTTGGGGGCCACTATAATACTTACCAATCATGGATATGCATATATATAAAATATGAAAATAAACCACGCGTAAACTATTTATAAAATGCATTACAATTCCAAAAAAAAATTTAAACGTATGTTTAAATATTTTTAATACATAGTTATGCTATATTACGGAATTGCCGGTGCTACTTCATTATCCCATCAACCCATTTAGACAAATAAATTGCCAAAATACTCGCAAATTATACAAATTGACTTAATTTTATTTTAAATAAGGAACGAACAAATAAATTAATAAAAGATTAAAATAAATACAAATAAAACGTCAAATCAAAAATCATTTGTGCTATGCAAACATATGTAACGCATTTAATGTCAAGTGCATGTGACATTTACGATAAGCCATTATTGTCATTTAATGTTATAGTGTTGAGATAGTTTTTTCATCGGCGTAATAATGAAGTAGTAAAAGAAACATCCTTAAAACCCCAAAGAAACCTATTAACTAATAGTTTACTGATTCGGATGAAGTGTCTCATTTCCAATTAAAATATAGATTTGAATTCAAATTTGAATGAAATAGAGGGTCATGAAAAATCGAAGAATGCGGAAAAAAGAATTATAAATATCTAGACAACTAATTATCCGATTGATTTCACTCTTTATGGAAAATTTATGTTTTTTATTTCTCCTACAGTCACTACTTAAATTAAAAAAAAGTTTATATCCCTTTCACCAGAACGAATATTTCGAGAGTCCGAAAAAACATAGCTTCAGATAATCGAGGTTATTGATATTCAATAGGCTACTTTCCATTGTTACATACTAAATACACAGCAATTTTAAAGTCGCTATCTCAATTTGTTCGGGAAATAGAGCGTTTAAACACAGACGGCCAGACAGACACATACACACACATAGACGGACTCCAATTTTTTTTTTCTAAAAATATGTTTTTTGGAATCTCCAGTGTCTGAAACGTGTAAATCCATCAATTTTTATTTTCGATTTTCAAAACGATTGCAAGACTTACCCTATACTACATGTGATGTGTACGTAATAATTATATTTCAGGTGTACTTTGACAACATGTGCAAGAAAAGTGTACTACCAAATTTATTTTTTTCAAAAATACTATTGCGAATGGAATATAAAAAGCTCGTAGAAACTCTGAATTTTTAGTAACACTAGAAGCGTCGGAAATTTTCGCTCCAGTTTTATAAAAAAGACGCACATCAGAATTTTCTTTTCTTTATCTACCTGTCACAAATAATGGCTTATAGAAATTTAATGTGACGGTTGTCAGGTGCTATTTCACCGCTTAACCCATTCGTGCCCACGACCTTTTGCGCAAATTTTATTCGGTTGGCACCACTGGTTTTAAAGGAATTAAGTTTGGCTCATTAATTACGAAAATGTTTCAATTAAATAAAATAAATATTGTTCTTTTTTACCGGTGTCAAAAACAGTGCTACATGCACCTTTTGAAGCGTCCCTAAAAAGGGACGCTAGGCACTAATGGGTTAATTGTGACAACTACCCAGTGTCTATGAAAAAGATAATGATGCATGTACAAACTTCCACCATTAAAAACAGATAAAAAAATTTAGCCATATATTAAAAAGAAATTTATCGTGAAAAACGACGGTAAAATAAGGGAAATTTTTTAATTGGTAGCTTATTGGTTTACTGGTAGCAGCTTCCATCGGTGGCAATCATAAATAGTAAAAAATCAACCAACGTTTTCACGAGCATATCCTCAGTTCCTTCATTTGCAAATGGTAGACAATGCATTATACGTGTCCCCTTTTTTATTCAAAACTTCATTGGTAGTTCCATTGAGTGTTTTAATCCCAAAGACGAGATTTTTCCGACGATACACCTCTCGTCAAAATCAGTGCGTAACATTTCTTGCACTTGCCTAGTAAAGGTTTATGGAGAATTTCTTTCTTATTTAATTGAAGAAATTAAAAATTAAATATAGCAAAAAATTCTGTAGGATGTTAACAGCAAAAAAAAAAAAAAAAATGTTTGAGCCTAGATAAGTACGTTAATTTGAATATATAATTTTATAAAATATTGAAAGTTTTGTCTTTTATGTACTTTTCCTTAATTTTAAACAAATTTACTGACGTTTTAGACTTATTTTACTTTGAAGTATTTTAACTTGCAAATGAAATTGGCGTGAATTTCGTATATAAATCACGAAAGTGATGTCCCACATTTTGATATAAATTTCAGAAGTTTAAACTTTTGCAACAGTAGAAATTTATTCGTTTTAAGTAAAACTTCATTTTGAAACTTTAATCCGTAAAAGAGTCAAAATTTTTTACATAAATCAAAAGTTTGGTAGATACTAATTTAGAAGTTGGCGAAGTTGCAATATCCTTAGATCTAGTGTTAGAAATCATATTTATTTAAGAAAAGTTTCTTGTATATCTCCTCATATTGATTTTTACCATAGGAAAGTGTTCAATGTTGAAAGTTACGACAATGTAGAAACGAGAAAATTTCTGTCACTTAGAAGCATCTTCACTCACACGGAAACGCTTGCTATTGTTAATCCTATGGGAGATTTTTTTCATATTTCTGCATTTTTAGCATTTCAATATTTTTAAAAGATATATTTTTTTTGGTATTGGATAGCTGGTGTCGATTTCTACAAAGGACGTTGTTTACATTTTAAAATTTTTGTAAGGTACCTGTGCCTAATATGGACACCCTAAGGAAAATGTATTTTTTTCACCCCCATGTACATGTGATAGGACTCAAAAAATATATGACCATGATCCCTAGACTGTTGACTATCATTATCACTCAATAAATGCACAATTTTTCTACCTATTTAACCCTTTCAGCTCTGGTGGGTGAAGTTTTTCAAAATTACAATGTAACATTTGTACCAGTATCTTGCAAAGAAAAAATTCGATTTAAGATATACATGCAAAATAAAATTAGTCGAATATTACGTTGCCATTGTGAAGTTTCGGAATAAAAAAAAATCAGTGGTAGAAAATTCAACCATCAGAGCTCAAAGAGTTAAAATGTATGTACCGTAATTTCGGGTGTATAAGCCGCGGATCAAACAATTCTTTTTGGACCCAGAAATGTTATTTAGTGATTGAAGACAAATATTTACGGCGATCTAACTAGTTATATTTGTTTCTTAAAAAATTCTGGGTCGAAAAAGAATTGTTTGACCTGCGGCTTATACACCCGAAATTACGGTATATAAATGCAGCGAGACGGTTAGTGACCCATCCAGGTTTGCTATTTTGGTCAGAAAAATTTCCTGAAATTCCGATTTCATGCCCGAGTTTTCTACAGAAAAGTTCACTTTAAGTAATCATACAAAGTCTGTCATGAAATAAAATTTATGCATTCTTTGCAGTTTCTGGTATGAATACTTTTTTTTTTTTTTACTAAAACTGGAGACCAAACTGATAACCCTGCACCCGAATATATATATTTTATGGGACTGCCTGTATATTTCTAGATGAAATTTAATATTATAATGCAAACATCAGTTATTTCATATTTATTTTTACTCTATATTTACACTTTTAGCTGAAAGATGAAATATGTTACACTAAATTAGATGCTTACAAATAATAACCTTGACGGAATGTTACATTCCCTACAGGATACAAATACATATGAGAATTCGTTTCAGTGGAAATGACTTTTCTCTGTAAGCAGTCTTAATGAAAGTTTGCATTCCAAATTTAGAAGAAATACTTTCAACATTATAAGAACACAGTTTTCCCATTTCTCGTCTACTCACAAATGTAAAAACACAATTATTCTCTTGATATATTTCTATGAAATATAACATTTTAATCTAAAAAAATATCTGTATTGTTAGGATGCAAAACTTACCCAGCGGCAATTTTAACGGTAAACGAAAAGTCTCATCATTAATATTAAATACTATGAAATACTGCATTGTTAAAAAATTTAAAATAAACAAAAATTGAAATAAAACATTAGAAATGTCGGTGGGATAAAATATATCCCACTAATTTTAACCCTTTGAGCTCTGGGGTGTAAATTTCTTCAAAATTCCAAATGTCACATTGTCACTAGTATTTTGCAAAGAAAAAAACCGGTTAACCCTTTTCGGCACCCTGTGCCCAGTCTGTGATGCCTAATTTTAATTCCAAACTTGCAAACGACACCAATAATATTTTAGTAAAATTTTTCTTTTACGATAAAAACTTTAATTAGGAGTTTCAATATATATAAAAAATTCGTTTGCAAATTCCGGTGTTAGTCTAAAATTTCTCAATTTACTAACGATTTTGACCGTGCCGGAAAGGGTTAACGATATACACGAAAAAATGCATTAAAACTTTTTCAAATAAACTTGGTCGAATTTTCTGGTGTCAGTGTGACATTTCGGAATTAAAATTGTGTGGTAGAAAATTATACCATCAGAGCTCAAGCGGTTAATTTCGAAATGCCACATCGATACCGAATTTTGAAAAAAAAAATTACAAGTTTTTCAAGTATGTGAATAAAAGCGTTTATACATTTTGAAATAAACATGTTTTTAAATTCTGGTGTCATTCTGGATTTTGGAAATAAAATATGTAATGTTTATACTTTATTTATAGATACTCTTAAAACTATTCCATTAAATTATAGTCTGCGAGGAAATATCACAATTATACAAGTACGTAGCACCTGTAATCGTCGGCCAGTCCCTCCATCTGTTTGTCTGTCTGTCCTCTTGTAACAGAGCAAAAACTACCAAGCCGAATGGTTTGAAATTAAATATATAGAATCGTTGCAAAATGTTCTCAAGTCATTTCAAATTTAATAATAGTTTTTTCATTCTATCAAATCGTATCATACGTCAATAATTAAGAAATATAGAATCATAGGTATTATTATAGGTTGCCATGGTGATTCCACCCCATTTAAGAGGAAATAATATTATTTCCATTTTACTGAATTTAATATATAAAGTAACAAATATTTCATTCATGCATTTTTGCATAACATTGCATAACAGTGAAACAATTATTAAAACAAGAGCTGAATATTTTAAAATTTTTGCTATAGTACTAACGCACCTCATTTGCTATTTTTGACGTGCAATTTACACTTGTTAAAAATAGTTATATCATACTGCAAATTATAGATTCAGAACTTGATTGCCACAGAAGAACGCAGCTGCCACTACTTCCGAATCGCCACCTTATTTATAGCATAAGATTCCAAGTTTCTGGGTTTTATTATGAAGATTTCGCCTTATTAAATGATAGATTTTTTTATTTAAATAAACAAAAAGTTTCTAATAAAAAATGCTTGCATTTAAAAGGCTACACGGAAAGAACTGTTTTGTTGAAACAACTAAATTTTGATTACTATTGCCCCTACAAAATATTTTGATTGGAATGACCAAATTGTGGTTGGACTAACCAAGCAATTTTGTTGATTCAACAAAATTTTGTTTATATTTGGTCATTTCAACAAAAAAATTGGGGGGGGGGGCAATACTAATCAAAATTTAGTTGTTTCAACAAAACAGTTCTTTCCGTGTAGTGACTTGGCAACACTGTCTAAATGCGGATTTTCTTCGGGATTTCTTCTGTAGGCTCCGTCACCGAGAGAAATTCGGCGATTAAACACTATAAAGAATACCCTGAGAAAATAATAACTGTTTTCTTCTCTAGAGACAAGCTCAAATAAAATCTAGTGAAAAATTTCCGAACTTCTATCGGTATAAATCTGTATATGTCGGTGTAAAACATGCTGATCAAACAAAATCATTTGGTACACGAAATTTTACTTAACACTAGAATGCCCGGAAATTCTACTCAAGTTTGAAAGTAATATTTCTCACCAGAATTTTTATTCAAACTTAATTAATTGATTTATTTAACGTAAATTTGCGTGGATTAAATTTAAATTATTTCAAGAAAATTTTTCTGGTTTGAATTGAAATTTGGTTACGTGATTGAAGTCGAATCGACGCCATCCGGGCGTTCTAGTGTTAATAAATAAAAAGAAATATATAGTACTCCGCAGTAACACATTATTTTTGATTAAAAAAATTCTTATAAAAAAGTTAGTTTCCTACGTACTTTATATGTTAAAATATACCGTATTTATTTTATTTAAAATGTATGGCTTGTTAACTTTTTTTAAAAAACTGAAACAAATATTTTGGAACAAAGAAAAAAAAGAAAGTAAGAAAAAAGAAAAGAAAAGAAATAAGAAATTTTATTTCCTTGTTGTATTTATATGAATTATTTTACTTTCCTGTTTGAAGTGTAAAAAAAGAATAAAAGAAATCAAAATGATTGAACGTATATGAGGATGTTTCATATCATGAAATAAATATTTTAAAATATGTCTCATTTCAGTTTTATTATTATTGAAATAAAAATGCCACTCTTTCTACATTTAAATGATTAAAAAAATCTATGAACTGTAATTTTTTATAAGTAATTTCTAAATGTAGAAAAGAACAAAGTAATAAATCTAAGCTATTCGTATCTGATTTTCACAGCAGCTTGTCTACTTTATTATATTTTTTCAAGCTGTCAGGTTTTGTTTCGTAAATTGAATAGATGATGACAGAAACATGATATATGGAATATAAATTTTCGAACAAATGTTTCTGAAAGTGAAATATTAATGTATCTGACAGTGGCTGCTGATTCTTTTGTATCACCATACGCGTTTTTTTTTCACACCCATAATTTAATTCATGATATAAATAACTGAGCTCACTCTATAAATATATCAAAAATATGTTTTAAGAGCTATATTAAAAAATACATAATTTATACTTCATTACTGTGATAAGTAAAAAATAATAATTATACGAGCGTATTGTTTTATCATATATATCTGCAACAAAAATGAAAAAATTTGTATAATATGCTCCAGCTATTATCAGTGTTGTTATATTAAAATAATTTTATAGATTGAAGAGATAAAATGCAGTAAAAGTTATGCATATGCATTATTTAACCCTTTTTGGGATCATGGGTTAAATTCTGTCCCACCTTACCTTTAACCCTTATCCCCTTGGGGACGAGCGACGCGTATACGTGCCGCAAAAAGGATTAAGAATCCTTGTTTATTCCCACCGGTAAAATTATACAGTAAAATTTGCTTTATTTAATCGGAGCATTTTCTAGATTTAAGAAGGAAGACATTTCTGTTTTTTAAAACCGGTGGCAGAAGATTTAATATTTCGTAAAAGGCTCGCGTCGCGAAAAGGTTATACGATGTTTATTTGGAATGTACATTATTTCAAATGTACAGGGCTTCTAAGTTTTATACTAATATTTTAATTCAGAAAATTTTCTTTTATCAAATGGGAACATTTGAGCGATTTAACAGAACAAAAATTTTTCTAAAATAATAGCGGTGTTTAAACACAAAACCTCTGAATATTGCTTTTGGGTTGAAATAGACACGAACACCTTAGCAGAGTTAATTCCCAAGTGACACATCAACATCAATATTTTGAAATTAATTTTTGACTTTTAGTTTGTACGTGAAGAAAGGTTTTACTTATTTATAATTAAAATTGTTCAACACCAATAGATTATTTTAACATTTTAGCAATAGAAGTATTTTGAGCCGAAAAAGGTTAACGCAGGGATGTACAATCATGACACGCCGGATGCTAATAAAATTTTGTCGTAATTATCGTCTTATTTAAACGTGGAATCTTTGCGATTCAGTGTACTTTTACACAAAATGCAATTACACAAAAACAGTGCTGTCCGGCATGCTACGGTTGGATTCCCTTTATTTAACGACTTATATGATTAGGAATATGGCTAAACAGTGGCGTAACCTGGATGGGTGCCTAAAAACCAGTAATTTTTCAAAAGTTTTTTTCTCCTTAATTCATAGCAGAAACTTTTTCGGTTAGATAAGGCGAATAGAACTTTCGAAAATAATCAGTATTCGGAGCACTTTGGCACCCACACTGGTTACTCAGTTAAAATTTATGTATCACCGATTTTAGATGATTAGCGAGAGAATTTGAAAAATTGCATTAGACAACTGTTAACCGTTAGCGATGCCGGATCCTTTCATGGCGGAAATGTTGAAATGAGTGACTGACGGAATTTACGTGCAAATCTATTTGACAAATAAGAAAAAACTGTTTTTCTTATAAATAATAAACGCTAAATATTTGTACCAGAATTCTGGTGTCATTGTAGCATTTCAGAATAAATTTGTGCTTTCCATGTACTGGAATACTGAAATACAAAGGATTAAGACATCATATAAAAATAAGGAGATCAATATACAGCTAGTTTGTCATTAGTTAATTTAGTTAACCCCTTGAAGGGCACCGGTATATGTTATATACCACTTAATTTTAATTCCCAAATGCCACATTGACATCAAAATTTAAGAATCAACTTTTGTTTCATATGATATACTCGAAGAAAAGCTTTTACTTTGTTTCATATAAAATTGTTTATAAATACCGGTGTCAATCAATCATTTTAACATTTTAGTAGCAGAAGTGCTTTGCCCCTCAAGGGGTTAAATAAAAAACGATTTGTTCATAAAAAATACCGTTAAAATGGGTCAGAAAATTAAAAGTATTCAAACTAGTTGTCGTTGTTTCTAGTTCAATGATTATATTTTTAACACTTTCCAACATACTCAGAACGTGTTTATGAATTTAGTTTGTCTGTCCTTTCTGCCCGTCTTTGTCGGACCTCAAGTACACATGCTTGTATTTCCCCTAAAAAGACATATGATACTGAAAATTACTGTGGCATATTTGGTATTGAAAAAGAAGTTTGTAGCATTTGTAATTCGTTTACAAGAACACTCAAAATAATCCCATTATATTATTGTCTATGGGGGTGGGGGATAGTTTGTAATGTACAAGGCATTCTTCTTTTTAAAGTACCGTTTTGATATTAAAAAACAAAAGGACATTTGTTAAGAAATTTAATTTGGAAATGAAAACCCAGGCCTTAATTTACTTTTCAATATGCTTTCCACCTATATTAAAACACTTATTGTATCGTTATACTTTGTTTCTCATTCGCATAAAAATCTGTTAGCTATCCCGCTAACCAAAGCACGCCGCTATTTTGACGTTACCTTCGTCCTTGTAGATCTTAAAGCTAAGTGCTTCTTTAAGTGCAAAAACAAGTGGTAGTCACTTAACGCCAAGTCAGGGTTATACGGAGGATGAAGAAGTTGTTTCAAACCATGTGATGCATTGCGATCATGTGTTCGATAAGTATTATTAGAGCGAGCACTGTCATGAAGCAAAATGATCTCTCTACCACGCCATTTGTTTTCTATTGCATGGCATGGTTTACGACTATGACAACGCCAAACCTGCGGTAATGCAATAGCTATAATAGCAAGTAAGCATATTTTTATGAGGATGGGATAAAAAAGCTCTTTATGCGATACTATAAGGTCATTAATAATTGGAAATTCTGTAGAAATTTACATTAAAGTGCTGGCTTTTATGTAAAAATAAATTTTTTTAACACTAAAACGTCCGGATGGAGTCGATTCGACTCCAATCATGTAACTAAATTTCAATTCGAACCAGAAAAAATTTCTTGAGATAATTTAAATTTAATCAACGCAAATTACGTTAAATAAACCATTTAAATAATTTTGAATAAAAATTCTGGGGAAAAATATTATTTTCAAATTTGAGTAGAATTTCCGGGCGTTCTAGTGTTAAGAAATTTTTTTAAATACATGGTAAGCCTTTACCGTTCACTTGCAGGGTTTCACAAAAGCATTCTGTTACAGTACTTTGCCTGCGCGGCAATTGCTGGAAGTGCGTTTTCAGTTATGATATGTATTTTTAACCCGACGAAGGGTCACAGGATGTTTTGACATCCAAATACCGCGTATTACATTAATGGTTTTTACTTTGTCATCAATAAATATAAATAATAATCGTCGCCTAATATAGTCGCAGACAATTGTACAAATTCAGCGATAAAATGAGGTGAATATTCCTTTTTAAAAAGTAGTTATGAAAATTGTAAAAACTAAACGCATTCGGTGTCTATCAAGCCTGGCACAAGTCCTTCCGGTTAAAATGTACCTATTTTTTTTGTTTTTTGCTTATTGTGTATAAATTCTATAGTTTAAATACAGAGATACACAAATCAATCAGTTTCCGTTAATTGGAATTGCTGAACAGGAATTTGCAACTGCGTTACGTGATTTCTAATCGAATTAAATGTTAGTTTACTATATGCATTCAAAGTAGAAGTTTGAAATTAAACATGATTTATCCAATAAATTTTTGGGTTTGAAAGGTGTTTAATCAGCGTCAAGTTAAAGCACTTTTTACAGAAAAATGGTTGTAGATTTCAAGTAAAATGGCTACCAGTCAGGGTATTTTTTGAGGGAAATACTTTTAAGTTAATTGTTGGCTGTCTACTGAAGACTGACTCAAATAGAGAAATTCTCCCCAAAATCGGAAATTGTCATTGAAATATGATTTTTTATGCTATAACAATCCTTTTAACGAAATTAAAAATTTCAATAAATACGGAAAATGCCTGTTATAAAACGGAAATTTAAAAACTGATATTTCTAAAGCTACGGAAAATTCTACGGAGTTTAAGTAATTTTTTAGTAATTTTTAAATAATTTGATAATTTTTTAACGAAATTTATCGTAAATTTCAGATTTGAATTTGAATAACAATTTACACTTCTGGGCAATTAAATAAAATCTTACAGGCAAAAAAAGTTGAATATAATTTAATTGAACATCCAATTTTAACAAATCATCTATTTTAGAGGAAGTATTCATAATATATTTACTTATAGTTTTCTTTAGAAATCTCTGGAAATCTCAAAACTTGTATTTTGTTATTAATCTTTTGCACCTTACCTTAAAAAAAAAACATAAAATAAATAAATAAATAAATAAAACAATGGTAATGGGGTAACCTGCGGTCACATGTTGAAAACTTCTGCTAATGTAGGTTTTAAAAGTGACAGTTGACAGTACAAGAGAAATGTTATTTTCGTTTGATTTTTTCATGTTTTGAAAAACAGATTTTAGTTTCAGAAGATTTTCTAAGATCATTGTAATGACTCTATTTTCGTTGTTTTCCAAAAATTGAAGAACATTGCAATAAAATTTGATACTATTTTTGCTTGGTTAATTTTCTGTATGACGATCTGGTGGAAAACTAGCGTAGAATTAAAGCTTATTAATACTAAAAATTTTTATAGGAGTCTTCACCTTAATCCATTAGTGCCTAGCGTCCCTTTTTAGGGACGCTTCAAAAGGTGGATTCAGCACTGTTTCTGACACCGGTAAAAAAGAAAAGCAATAATTATTTTATTTCAATGATGCATTTTCGTAATTAATGAACTAAACTTAAATCCTCTAAAAATAGTGGTGCCAACCAAATAAAATTTACGCAAAAGACGCTGGGCACGAATGGGTTAAAGATAAATTTGAAATTCTGTCATTAAATAAGCCGAAAAATAATACTAAAATTTAATGGTGTCAATAGGCTTCACCTCTGCGCCAATTTCCCCTACTGGAAAATTTTTTCAGGGGCGAAGTACTTCTGTTGGTCAAATGTTAAAATGATTTAGTGATACCAGACATTACCAACGAATTTGCTTTGAAAATAAATAACAGATTTTTTTTCTTCTCGTACATTATAAATGAAAATAAACATTACAAAATAGTGTTGCCATTTTGTCGTTAGTGATTTAAATTAAGTGGTGTAAAAATGTATCCCATCCCTTGGAGAGATTAATAAAATATTTTAAGATTAAGGTAAAGGAAGGCAGGAATAAGACGCTACGCACACCCACATCAATTTTTCTCAAACCTTTTATACTCATTTATTAGATGCAATTAAATTTTGAAACACACAACAAAATTTTTAAACACGTGAATTATATACTATAATTCCTGTGTTTGATAAACCTATGCATGAACTTCAGACAAGTTAGAAGTGTCCAACTTTTATAGCTCTTCGAGATACTGTACTTTTCACCTAAAAACCCCACTCAATCCCAAAATACACAGTAAAAGAAAACGGGCGATTTTACGGAAATTGTACTGATAATTGGGACGCCAGTACAATGCCCTGTTTTTAAATGGAAAAATTTCCGGAAATTCCTAAAAGCTTTCCGTTTTTTCCTGGAATTTACGGTAATTTTCCCGTTAAAAGCAGTAAATCGTACTGGTAATTGGGACGGCAGTACAATTCAATGTTTCTAAATAGAAAAATTCCCGGAAATTTCTCAAAGTTTTCCGTTTTTTCCTGGAATTTCTGTGATTTTTTTTCGTTAAAAAACCATAAATTGTACTGGAGTCCAGATTACCGGTACCATCTCCGTAAAATTGTCCGTTTTTTTTTTTTTACATTGTACACTAGAGATTTTGATTAAAAGTTTTTTAGTGGTTGAGTATAAATATCAGATCACATCTGGCAGACAGTTAAAAATATTTTTAATTACAGGTACAGAAAAATAAATTCTGAAGGATGGAAAAAATTTGAAAAAATTGCAATTATTTTAAAATAAAAAGTCTAAATCGTTGGAAAAAAAGCTGTCTTCATATGTATTAAGCGTAATTCTGTGAATTTGGTTTACAAATTTCAACAAAATCGGCCAAGTAGTTTTAGAGGAATCAGGTCTTAACAACTTCGTGAAGAGAGCCCTTTACTTCATTTTTAATCTTTTACCTCCAGTTTTTCAAAACAGAATTTTTTGAGTAATAGGCATTTTAAATAAGGTAAACTTTACAATTAAAAATAACTGGTACGAATCATGAAGGATTCTGAGCACCTTAACCCTTTGAACTTTGGTAAGTAAAGGGTATAGCCGGGTTTCTTAGTAAAATATGCCCCTGAGTCAACCACATTGACCCCTACTTGGATAGATAGCCCAAAAAAAGAAATTCATTTCTCCCCAGTTTTAAGTTTGTATCTCAAGACCATGGGGGGTAATGGCCCTAAATGCCTGTTTTGGAAAAGAGCGCATTGTGACGAAACTACTGAGCAGATTTCAACGAAAAAAATAAGGGATGTAAAAAACCACCATACGAATGTTTGACAATTTTTTAAGATTTTTTAAACAAAAGAACAAGTTTTCTAACATTTTTCGTTTTTTTAAATTGCATTTTAATTCAAAATAAACTGAAATTTCTGAGTGACCACCTTAATTTTTTGCATGAAAAACTATGAGACATAATGCATTTTCTTTATCAGTTTCAATTTTCTACGTATGGTGCATGATATTAAAAAAGGACAAAATCATATTCCGGCGGGATTGTGGGGCGTGTCTCGGACTAATTTCACGCCTTCTTTTAAAAATACCGTGTGAATTAATATGTGAGATTTGAAAAGAAGGCGTGAAATTTGTCCGAGACACGCCCCACATTGCCGCCGGAATATGATTTTGCCTTTTTTTAATATGATGCACCATACGTAGAAAGTTGAAATTGATAGTCAATATGCATCATGTCTCATAGTATTTCATGCAAAAAAATTAAGGTGGTCACTCAGAAATTTCAGTTTATTTTAAATTAAAATGTTCATTTAAAAACATGAAAAATGTTAGAAAACTTGATCTTTTGTTTAAAAAAAATCTGAAAATTTTGTCAAACATTTGTATGGTGGTTTTTTACATCCCTTATTTTTTTCGTTGAAATCTGTTTAGTAGTTTCGTCACAATGCGCTCTTTTCCAAAACAGGCATTTAGGGCCATTACCCCCCATGGTCTTGAGATACAAACTTAAAACTGGAGAGAAATGAATTTCTTTTTATGGTCTATCGATCCATGTAGGAGTCGATGTGGTTGACTCAAGGGCATATTTTACTATGAAACCCGGCTATACCCTTTCTTCAAAATTCCAAACATCACTTTAACACCAATATTCAAGAAAAAATTCGGTTTACGATATAAGCGAAAAAATGCATTACACGTTTTTAGATGCGTTCATATTTACACTGCTGCTAAGTTTTACGCTTTTATCTCTTCACTAAAATTTTATTGTAAATATTGTCTTAAGTAATCGTCGAAAATTCTTGACTAAACAAGGCTAAAATTTCTATTGCATTTTAGTGATAGAGTTGGCAGCTATGTCCTTATATTTCTTTAACATGTCTCTAATGATGCGTACTGTAAAATAGTTTTCAAATGCTTTGCTGAAAAAAAGCGAAATTTTCTGATTCATTTTCAGAGTTCATATGGCTTCTGGAATTTTCTGACGAAGAATTTCTTTGATACCAGTATTTTATATAGAAAATCACTGATTATTTAACACTAGAACGCCCGGAAGATGTCGATTCGACTCCAACCATGTGATTAAATTCCAGTTCGAGCCAGAGATTGTTTCTCAATATAAGTTTAAGTTAAACCACGCGGATTTACGTTAGATAAATGAATTAAATAATTTTGAATCAAAATTCTGGTGTGAAATATTATTCTCAAACTTGAGTAATATTTCCGGGCGTTCTAGTGTTAAGGTGAAATATCGAACGTTTAATTAAAAATTATTTTTCTATTAAAAAAATACTGATAAAAATCCCCGAAGCGTACAAACTCTGCATTTTTAATGCAAAAGCATAGAATAGATACTCCTGAATATTAAAGTGGAATAGAATGGTACTTTCCATAAACAAATTACTTATTGACATATAAGCAATTGTTGTGACATGAAGAAAGATTTTACTCATTTTCAAAACTTTCGCATCCGAAAATTCGAACCAAAACGTCAACTTTGAATTTATTTTTTAAAATCTTCTGCCTTTACGGGAAAAAAGAGAAATATGCAATTTGACTATATAGTTTTTTTTATAAGAACAACTAGCAATTTCATGGGTTTTAGAACAAAAACGAATTCTGAATAATGTCAGAAAATAAATCTTTTTGATTTGAGAACGGCCAGCCCATTTCTCTCCCCAAAAATACATGAATTAATTTTAAACAAACCTTGTTTTTATTTCATTATTTAACCCCTTAACTGATTTTCCCGTACGCCGTTCGGGCAAGACGAATTTGCTTAATTCATCATTTAAAGCTTGTTGACACCACTATTTTTAAAAAATAATTTCTTACTATTTAAAGGCGGAAATGTTTAGACTAAATGTTACAAATATTTTATATAAAAATTGTGGTGTAAATTCGTTATTTTTAATTTATTGAACGGAAAAGAAAGAACTAATTAAGGGGTTAATGCGGAATAATTAAAATTAACTACAAAACATTCATACTACACAGAATTAATTAGAATTATTTCAATTCTTATATTTTAATTCCTTTTATTAAGTGAAATCTTTTCTAGGCTAAGATAATCTGTGCATCTGCGCCCAAAAGTGAATGAAGTCCTCTATCGGATGCTAGATGAAAATGAAGAGTCGAGGAGGCTTTGTTGGGAAGTCTCCAATCGATTGTCCTGTATGTTCTTATCCAAAAGCTTTGGAAGGGGATGCCTTTCTTATTTATCGAGCAACGAAAACTATTTACTATGGAACTAAGAAATGATAAAGATAGCTTTATTCTTTGTAATAAAATAGCCTTTGGTAGAAAACAGATAAAACAGTAAAAGCTGTAGTCTGAACTCAATCTTTTAGGAAACATAAACGAACTAAAAATAGAGAAGCCAGGAAATGAATAAATTTTTTAAGTGAATTAAAATGCATATTTTTTGCAGGATGGTCCTAAATTGGTGATGCAAACTTTAAGCATTGATACAGGATACTATAACAATTATTTATTGAATAGAATGTATGGGCACAAGATGAGGTACTAATACAAGGATGACAATTAGGTAATTTTTTTATTTCAAAATTTCTCATTTATACCAGAAAATTCCAGTATTATTCTTTGCTTTATTTAAGAAAGACATTTTACAATTACAAAAAGAAACAACCCTTTTGAAATTGTTGATGTGAAATCAAAATTTTTGAAATTAAAAAAAACCCATTTTTCTTTTACGTTTTCTGTTTTTAACAGATTTCCCAGTTCTGCGATTTTTTTTCATTTAAAAATGTCCATGTCACATCCGAGATTTTAAACCTTTGCGGCGCAGGGCAAATTCATTGCTAAAGTGCTGAAATTAATGACTGACACCGAAATTTGAAAACAACTTTATTTGTAAGTATGAAAACGCAATAGTTCACGCATTCAATTAACCGTAATTTTCTTAAACAAAATTACGGTGTCAATGTGGCGTTTGGGAATTAAAATTAAGTGGTATATCTATGAAACCACCGCGCCGCAAGGGGTTAAAAGAAGAATTGTTTCTATAAATAATCATGAAAAGTATATATTGAATAAAGAATATAATAAAATATTGATTTTCTCGTGTGAATGAGAAATTTTGAAATAAAAAAAAATCCAATCTGATCCTCTGGTATTTGTACCCAACGCGTCACTTGCGCCCATGCACTCCTATACAATAAATGATTGTTACAGCATCCTGTACCAGCACTTAATGTTTTTACTCTGAATTTAGAATCACCCTGTATATTATTTTAAACACAGCAATAATGTTTTTAATAATCAAATACAAATTTAATAATTTTGGTGTCTTTTGACTCAATTTTTGAATAGAAGACATAACTAACAACTACTACGATTTATTGTCATCAACGTTTTTGAACACTAAGCTTTGCTTCATTCAATATCAATACTTTGCGTTTGAATATCGAATACAGAATTGAAATACTACCGTAGCACTTGAAAGATATGAGAAAAGGAATATTTTTCTTTACACATCTTGGGGGTATTATGGTACTAGAATCGAGTTTCGAACTAGATTCATTTTATTCCATACTCATAAATAATAACAAAACAATTAGTCATTTTTTATATTTTTCATAAAATAGTTTAGTTTTTTTAATAACTAGTAAATATTATATTATTATCTCATTATTAAATAATATTTTATCATTAGTAAATATTATCTTACATCATTAGTAAATATTATATTATTATCGCATTATTAAATAATATTTTATCATTAGTAAATATTATCTTACATAATTAGTAAACATACATCTGAATACACACAAAACAAAAACACTACGATAGTGAATTTTATTCAAATTTTATTTATAAAAGCGAAACATGGCCTTTTCAAAATTATTTGTCATTTTCATATTCTCGAAAATTTTTGTATGCTCATATTTAATTTTTCTGACATTTTTATAGTCGTAGTAAATAATTTTTCGAAAACACACCATATAGATATAGCTGTCAATTTTCTTTTTTTCATATAAAAACACTTATATTTGAACAAGAAATATTATTTAAACCTTTCGTAGGTTGTGGTAGTAAAAAAGCTACCTAATTTTAAGTGTTCTGGCACAAAGAATATTCATTTTTCCTAATTTACATAAAAATATTTAAGGAAGTATTTATTTTCTAATAAATTTGTTTGTAAATTCTGGTGTCAGTCAACCATTTCATAATTTTTCAAACAGAATTGCTCTGCGCTGTAAAGGGTGAATATAGATGCCATGAAATGTATACGCAATAATGATCATATAAAAACAATAGTGCTGACTTTCAAAATCTCTGTAATTTAGGTTATCAATATTTTAGACCCCAAAATATTACTTTATTTAATAAGAAAATATTAAGAATATATATGTATATATATATATTATAAAAATATATTGGTTATTTCTCCTGGGAAATAACGGTATTCGTACGAACCCAGTATTTGTAATAAAAAAATTACCTAAAATTCTTAAATTTTAAAAGCAATTAAAAATGAAATATATTAAAAATTAAATTCAAAAATATAGCTTTGAAATATTTTTATAATACTCTTCCTTATTTTCTTAATCTTGTGAAATTTTCAGAGCAGATATTATGCGTTAAAAATTGTAAAATTATTTCTTTAAATTTTTATTAATATTTTATAATGCCTCTTTCCCAATTATCTTTCCCTTTCTTTTTCACCCACAACTCCCCCCCCCGACATATGTATAAAGATAGAGATGGCTATATAAAAATTTATATAAAGAAACATGAGAATATCTGAGATTGTTAAAGGATTCCTTTATTTTGAATTAAACATGGTTCTGCATTGAGCAATGGCATAGTGTCAGGAGACGCTGGATCATTTTACTACCTTTATTATTAAATACTAAATTTAACTTTATATAATGGTTGAACGCGATTAAATAAGGCCAAATTTAGCATATAATTATGATGGCAGTAAAGTGATCCAGTTTCGAAATATTACCATATGGAAAGAATAATTACTTAACACTTTCGATTTCGGCGTCTCTTACACACATTTCATTCAGTTGTCATACAACTTTTTCAAAAGAAGTTATTTTTAATTATATACGAACAAAAATGTTTTTATTAAATAAAGCATATTTCCTTTTCTTTTATAGCTAGTGCCTAAAACAAATTTTGAAAAAAAAAAAGAAAAAGAAAAAAAAAGAGGATGTCTATTCAGACTAGACATACGAGTGCAAAGGGTTATCCATTAGTGTTCTGTAGTAATAGTAAAACCGTTATAGAAACATTCAATTTCACTTTAACACATTATATTAAAAAAGAAATAATGTAATTAGTCTTGATTGTTTTGTTTTATAAACATATTATATTTTTTTTTCATTGAGCAATAACATATCATCATATAATGTCAAGAATTACGTTTTTTATTAATACGGGGATGTCAAACTGTAGTTCTTCCGATGCCATTAATATTTAAGAAAAATAGTCGACTTTTTCAATCCAGACATTCGGTGATTAGAAAAAGCAGTTCTTTCTATAAAATTATTGTGGTACCAGTAGGGGTGCAAAAATCTAGGTGCAAATGGAAAGTATCTCACCACTAAAATTTAAAAGTTTTCGTCCCTAAAAATTTAATAGCATTCAAAAAGGGGGAGGGAACTTTACAAGAAGTATTAGATGAAAAAAAAAAATTAAATGAATTTAGCGGTTGGAGACTGCGTGTTGGTACCTAGATTTTTGCACCTCTAAGTGCCACATCAGAAATTTTTTAACAGAACTTTATTTTATTAACAAAATACCCGTAATTTTTGTTACCAAACGTATCTATTGAAACGTTCTAGAAAGTATTTAGAATTTCATAACAGTAGTTTAACCCCTTGCGGCGCAGTGGTTTAGTAGATAAACCACTTAATTTTAATTCCCAAACGCCACATTCGCACCGGAATTTTGTTTAAAAAAATTACGGTTTTTTGAATGCGTGAAATACAGCGTTTTCTTATTTACAAATAAAGTTGTTTTCAAATTCCGGTGTCAGCCATTAATTTCAAAACCTAAGGAATTATTTTTCCCTGCGCCGCAAAGGGTTAAAAGGGATAGATAAATGCTTCACGCGTCTTGTATACTCTTAACTCACTTCACGTTTTAGTTATTTCTAAGCACTTAGACATTTAAAAGACTCAAATGTTCACTTCTGGGCGACATCTCTATTGAAAGTTCGATGTTTCATTTCAGTGAAACTTTGTTATTTGTTGCAATTCTCGAGAACTTTGTCGACTCCTTACCTTCTCCTTACCGTTAGTTCCTGTTTAAGTACCAGATAATAGCAACTTGGATGTCAATTTCGAAAGAGACATCACGTCTCATGCACAAGAGGAAGTGTCACAACACTAATTAGTTCAGTGAACGAAATATATAAGCTCCCTCTCCCCTCTCCCGTCAATTGGGTAATCCAGCCAGTGTCGAAAAGTTACCACATGGAAATAATAAACTTTTAATCCTTTCGACTCCAGCGTCTCTCACACAAATTTTATTATGTTGTTAATATTATAATATATATATATACGTATAAATACTTTTATAAATACATCCAAAGTTATTCAGACAGTACCATTAAATAAACTAATGAAACCAGTATTTTTACAATCATATTATTAAAAACAGTTGAAGTTTGAAGAGAAATAGAAGGCAGATTACCAAATTACTAAGAAATATATGGATAAATGGACATTGTATAACCAGAGTAATTCATGTATTACCATACAATAAACCAATGAAACCAGTACTTTTACAATCATCTTATTGAAAACAGTTGAAGTTTGAAGTGAAATAGAAGGCAGATTACCAAAACAATGAAAGATAAATGGATAAAAAGACAGTAGATGGCTTTTCTATTAAACTACTTCTTCAGGGGTGTATAGTTTAACAAAAAAGCAAAAGCATCCAAACAGTTTCTGTTATGAGTCGTGCCGAAAGCTAAGAATTCGACTCACAATACACCCGACTGACTGGAAACTTTTTAATGGCAGAGATTCGATGATTAGATAAGCTAGTTCTTTCTATAACATTACAGTGATATCATACCGAAAATTTTTAACAGGAACCGAACTTTATTTTATTTGCCAGGTACCTGTAATTCTACTACCAAATATAGCTATCCAAACTTTCTGGACAGAATTTAGAATTCCATAACAATAGTTTTATAAATTAGCGTCACGCAGCCAGTAGATTGGTAACTCACTTCACATTTTCGTTAGATTTAAGCAGTCAGACATTTAAAAGACTCAAATGCTCAGTTCTGAGCAACTTCACTATTGAAAATTCGATGTTTCATTGCAGCGAAATTCTGTTATGTTGTAATTCTCAAGAACATTATCGGCGTATCTTCTCCCTGCCGCTAGGCCCTGTTTAAGTAGCAGATAATATTAACTTGGACGTCAATTTCGAAAGAGACATCACATGTCTCATGCACAAGAGGAAGTGTCACAACACTAATTAGTTCAGTCAACGAAATACCCAAACTCCCTCTCCCCTATCCCGTCAATTCTCGCCACCCTTTTGAAGGGAAACGTTATGGATTATCACTTAACTTACTATTCGCGATATATGCAAAGTCAGTTTATTATTATCATTAAGTCAAGAATTAATTTTTCATTTTCGTCGATAGTGGAATATAACAAGGATTGTATTCGTGATAAATCAGTTTTTTCTTTCAAACGTTCATAAGTTTCAATGGGTACTTACAAATTAAATATTTTAACCAATGTAGCTAGTTTGGCTTCCAATTTTACTCAGTAATTTCGAATTAATACTAGAATTAAAGAATAAAATTTTATGCTTTCTTTATTGCGTAACAATTAGCGATCCCATAAAGTAAAGATTTTTCTTTAGGAGATTCCGGCGTTAATTTGAAATTTCGGATTAAAATTAGAGGCCAAACTGTCAACTCTGGTTTTAACCCTTTCAAGAACAAGTGATAGTATTTTGGTAATCTTGAATTCACACCGAAAGTTTTGAAATACCTGTAATTTCACTAAACAAAAATAGCTATTCAAACTTTCTAGTAAGTAATTAGAATTTCATAACAATAGTTTTATAAATGACGCATAAATGCTTCACGCGGCTTGTATAGTCTTAACTCACTTCACGTTTTCGTTACTTCTAAGCACTCAAACATTTAAAAGACTCAAATGTTCAATTTTGAGCGACTTCACTACTGAAAATTCTATGTTTCATTGCAACGAAACTCTGCTATATGTTGCAATTCTCAAGAACATTGTCGGTGTACCTTCTCCCTACTATTAAGCCCTGTTTAAGTACCAGATAATATTAACTTGGACGTCAATTTCGAAAACGATATCACGTCTCATGCACAAGAGGAAGTGTCACAACACTAATTAGTTCAGTCAACAAAATACCCAAGCCCCCCCCCCCCCTTTCCCGTGAATTCTCGCCACCCTTTTGAAGGGAAACGTTATGGATTATCATTTAACTTACTGTTCGCAATATGTGTAAAGTGCGTTTATTGTTATTATTAAGTAAAGAATTAATTATTCATTTTCTTCGATAGTGGAACATAACAAAGATTGTATTTGTGATAAATTAGTTTTGTGTTTCAAACGTTTATAAGATTCAATGGGTACATAGAAAATTAATTGTTTTAACCAATCAAGCAAGTTTGTTTCCGTTTTTATTCAGTAGTTTCGAGTTCATAATAGAATTAAAGAATACCACTTTGTGCTTTGTTTAACCCTTTCAGCTCCGGTGGGTAAATTTCTTCGAAATTCCAAATGTCGCATTGGCACCAGTATTTTGCAAAGAAAAAAATCGCCTAACGATATACGGTTTTAAAAAATGCATTAAAGCTATTTAAAAAAAAAAAAAAAAAAAAAAAAAAAAAAAAAAAAAAAAAAAAAAAAAAACCTGGACGAATTTTCTGGTGTCATTGGGACATTTCAGAATTAAAATTAAGTGGTAGAAAATTCAACCATCAGAGCTCAAAGGGTTTTAATGAGCGACATTTAGCGATCATTTAAAGAAAAGATTTTTCTTCAGGAAATTCCGGTATCTATTTGTAATTTCGGTAAGGGATAGTGTTTCGGTAATGTTGAATTCACACCGGAATTTTCGAAAAATTTCATTTCAAAAGAGCGAAAAGCAATTTTACAACTTTTTCTCCGTCAAAGTTACAAAAGAATTTTACACGAAATATTAGCGAAAAAAAAAAAAAAATACATTTAGTGGTGGGACACTGCCTGTGGTGCAAAGATTTTTACATTCTTGGGTGTTACACCAAAAACTTTTTAACAAGAACAGAGCTTTATTATATTAACGAAATATCCGTAATTTTACTAATCAAAAAATCTATTCAAACATTCTAGAAAGTATTTAGAATTTCATAACAATAGTTTTATAAATGACGCATAAATGCTTCACACGGCCTGTATAGTCTTAACTCACTTTACGCTTTCGTTACTTCTAAGCACTTAAACATTTAAAAGACACAAATGTTCAGTTCTGAGTGACACGCTACTGAAAGTTAGATGTTTCATTTCAGCGAAAGTCTGTTATCTATTGTAATTCTCAAGAACACTGTCGACGTACCTTCTCCATACCGTTAAGCCCTGTTTAAATATCAGATAATATTAACTTGAACGTCAATTTCGAAAGAGACATCACGTCTCATGCACAAGAGGAAGTGTCACAACACTAATTAGCTCAGTCAACGAAATACACAAGCTTCCCCTCCTCTACCGTGAATTCTCGCCACCCTTTTGAAGGGAAACTTTATGGATTATCACTTAACTTATTATTCGCGAATGCGCAAAGTCAGTTTATTATTATTATTAAGTCAAAAATTAATTTTTCATTTTCTTCGATAGTGTGGAATATAACAAGGAATGTGTTTGTGATAAATTAGTTTTGTGTTTCAAACGTTCATAAATTTCAATGGGTACGTACAAAATAAAATGTTTTGAGCAATGTAGGTAGTTTGGCCTCCAATTTTATTCAATAATTTCGAGTTCAAACGAGAATTAAAGAATAACATTTTATGCTTTATTTAATGAGTGACTGTTATCGATCATGATTAACCCTTAACTGCTGTTAGTAATGTCACAGACCGCTAAATTTTTGAAGTTTTAGAGTTTAACTCGTAATTTTTAGTTTAACTATAGATAATGGTCAAATTTTGTTTCGTTTGAAGCCCTTTTACTATCTTTAGAGACTTTTGAATAGCTGAATTTTATTTATAATAATCCTGTATGTAAATATTAATACAAAAACAGTATTCTGAGAGTTAATTTAACAATTTATTCATCTTTAGATTAAGCGGTCTGATAGACCGCTCACACTAGTTATGCGACAATTTTTGTCTCAGCAGTTAAGGTTGACCTCTTCAGTCTCCGTGTCTTTTATAGGATACATGTCTTTAACACTAGAGCAACTGAAAATTTGAGTCAGGTTTTATAAAAATATTTTATACTAGAATTTTGATTTAGAACAGTTTAACTTTATTATTTATCGTTTCCTTCCTTTGTTAACCCTTTGCGGCGCAGTGGTTTCATAGATAAACCACTTAAATTTAATTCCCAAACGCCACATTGGCACCGGAATTTTGTTTAAAAAAATTACTGTTTATTGAATGCGTGAAATATAGCGTTTCCTTATTTACAAATAAAGCTGTTTTCAAATTTCGGTGTCAGTCATTAATTTCAACACTTCAGCAATGAATTTTCAATGCGCCGCAAAGGGTTAAAGGAGTTTAACTTTATTATTTAACGTCTTTCTCCTTTGTATCTTTTAAACTTATTTCATAATCAAATGTCGGGTTTGAACCGAAACATATTCATATGACAGCCGTCAAAATGGCGGCTCATAGTAGTTCTAGTGTTGATATTTTTTTTTCACGTATATAAATAATGTTGAAAAAAAGAAACTGGTGTGAATGGAGTCTAAGAGATAGCAAAACTAAAAAAATAGCAATTTGTTTCTTATAGCACTTTCATAGCGAGATATGTATTATATTAAAATGGGTTGTAGCAAAAACGTTCGAAATTTAGAAAAATATAAATGTAAACAATTTTTCTGTATGTTAACATATCATTTTTAATTCATTAGTAATAAAGTATTATAAAATATATATTTATTTCCGTTTTCCATTGTCTTTACAATGTAAGAGAAAAAAAAAATCTAAAAAATTGTCAAAAAATGTGCATTTTGAGTCCCTCAAATTTTATGTGCAAAAAAGTAATTTTAACTCATTAATGCCCAAATTATTTTCTTCATTAAAAATGAAATTTTGGGTTTCCCACCACTTTTAAAAGAAGAATAACTTTTATCTTAATTTACTGAGGAATTTCTCTCGTGAAAAATAGTGTTTATTTATCTTTCTATTTACTGGTGTGAAAAGCCTTTTCTTGACCTTTTTTATAATCGTCCTTAAAAAGGGACGCTAGGCACTAATGGGTTAATTTTTTGCTTTTCAATCTTTCTTAGTTATCAGTTTGCTAATATAAATCCACAACTGAAGTGAAAAATATATGTAAATCAACCCTGGGATCTGAAGAAGTTAAAGAAGCAGCGAGAGGGTTAACACTTTCATGGACAAAGCTCTTCCATTACTAAATTGTTGAAGTAAATGAGTATGAAAAGTACAAGCAAATTTATCTGTAAATGAGAAAAAAGCGATATTTCACATACATTATAAATGGAAAATCTTTATACAGGGTTTGCACATCTGTACCACTTAATTTTTACAGTATTTTCTATATATTTCACTGCAGAAAAATATAGCGAAAATTGCGGATCGAGGCGGTGTTTGCGAACTTTGTTTTTTAAAAATGAAATATAAATTTTCTTATCATTAATAGTGGTGCCAAAGTCCTTACAAAATATAAGGAGTGTGCTAACCCTGTTATATTAATCTCTTCCCTGATTCGCCTGTACGTCTTACAGGTAACGTGTTTTTTTAATCATGATTTATTATTCTGACCAGTAAATTTTTATTCTAAATTTTGCATTATTTAATCCTAGAATTTTTCCGATGGAATTAGGTAAAAATTTCTGTTTTAAAAAAAAGGTGAAAAAAGATTAATTCTGTAAAAAAAAAAAAAAAAAAAAAAAAAAAAAAAAAAATATATATATATATATATATATATATATATATATATATATATATATATATATATATATATAAGCATTATTTGAAAGTTAAAAAATATATATATATATTGATATGTGAAGTGGTTATAGTTTTAGTATTATTATTGCATTTCGAAATTAAAATTTCGTATCATAGGGTATGGTATTAAATTACTTACGATTTTCTTGAATTACCAATTCAATCCGTAAGTATAAAATGTATAAGAATTTAAATTTTTATGCATATAGAGACGAAAAATCTTTTCCTGTAAAAGTATTCTTTTTACGCGTCAAATTTAATCAAATCTTCAAAATTCTTCCCGAAAGCTATTACATTGCAGCAAATCTCAGAATCTGTCATCTGTACAGCAAAGGAGATGATGATCTTTCTCTGAGGCTAGAAGGGAGAATGAGTAAGGGATGGGGAAAAAGAAAAGTTGTTTGTTGGGAAGTTTCCAATTGATTGTCCTGTATCCTCTTATCCTAGCCTTCTGAAAGACTATTTCCCAGTGTTTACCTTTCACATGATATATTTACAAAATATCAAGAAAAGATATTTCTTCGGTGTTATGAGCCAATGCTTACGTATGTTAAATATATATGCCACTAAAATAAACAGAAAGTATACATATTTTGCTTTAATAGCGAAATGCCAATTATTTTATTAATTTAGAAAATTTCTAGGAGTAAAAATTCGTTAGGAAACTTAGGAAAAATGATATTTATTTATTACAGTTTTAACGTAAATAAACCTATGATTTTCTTGTTTACAAATTCATTTTCTGTACTCACCAATATTTATCGTTTCACATCATGCAATAATTCTTGGCATATTATTCGTTCTCCATAGCCAGAAATTTTATTTAATAAAACGAATTTTTCTCAGATGATGTATGCATTTATCTTTAATTATTACATAAAACTTCTACATCTGAACATATTTGTTTGCGAATTATTTGTTTTAACACTTTGAGGGGCAAGTAGTTTTATTTCTGTAATACTGAATTCTCGCCGTAATAGTAAAAAAATAACTGTTTCAAAATAACGAAAAACAACATCGCATCCTCCTCACCCTCAAAATTTAGAAATAGAAAATTCTGATGATTCTGATGCAAAACTTGATTAAAAATAAGTCGGATATAATATATCCTAGAGCCCCTCAAGAGGTTAGTCCTTTCATGGTCAAAGCTCTTTCACCGCTAAGCTGTTTAAATAAACGAGGGAGGAAATTATGAACAAATTTATTTACAAATAACAAGAAAGCGATATTTCACATACATCACATATGGAAAATCTTTATATTAAAATTCTGGTATCATCGTTGCATTTCATAATTAAAATTTTGTGATTTCATAGGGTTATAGTAATAAATTGCTTATTTTTTCCCGATTTTCTTGAATTATAAACTCAATACGTAAGTATAAAATATATAATTATTTAAATTTTTATGCATACAGAGAAGAAAAAGTCATTTCCCTTAAAAGTATTCTTTTTACGAGTCAAATTTAATCAAATCTTCAAAATTCTTCCCGAAAGCTATTACATTGCAGCAAATCTCAGAATCTGTCATCTGTACAGCAAAGGAGATGATGATCTTTCTCTGAGGCTCGAAGGGAGAATGAGGAAGGGATGGGGAAAAAGAAAAGTTGTTTGTTGGGAAGTTTCCAATTCATTGTCTTGTATTCTCTTATCCTAGCCTTCTAAAAGAATATTTCCCAGTGTTTATCTTTCACATGATATATTTACTAAATATCAAGAAAAGATATTTCTTCGTCGGTATGAGCCAATGCTCAAGTTTGTTAAATATATACGCAGCTAAAACAAATTGAAAGTATACATATTTTTCTTTTCCAGCAAAATGCCAATTATTTTATTAATTTAGTAAATTTCTAGGAGTAGAAATTCGTTAGGAAATTAAGGGAAATTGATACTTATTTATGCAGCTTTGACATAAATAAACCCATGATTTGCGATAATTTTAAAATAATTGATTTATACAGGAAATTATGCACAAATTTAATACAAAATAAGTATTTTTTTTTTATCTATACGTACATTATAAAAACAAACGATTATAATGAAAATTCCGGTGAAAATTTGGAATTTATTGATCCAAAATTACCAAAAAACAGCAAAATTTTCCGGATGACCAAATAAATTATAAATCTCTATGTTAAAATTCTTGTATCATTGTTGTTTTTCTTGATTTAAATTTTGTGGTTGCATTGGGTTATAATATTAAATGCCTTAATTCTTCACGATTTTATTGAATTATATACTCAACACTTAAGTACTTTAAGTATAAAATATATAATAATTTAAATTTTTATGCATACAGAGATGAAAAAGTCATTTCCTGTAAAAGTATTCTTTTTATGCATCAAATTTAATCAAATCTTCAAAATTCTTCCCGAAAGCTATTACATTGCCGCAAATCTCAGAAGCTGTCATCTGTACAGCAAAGTAGATGATGATCTTTCTCTGAGGCTAGAAGGGAGAAAGAGGAAGGGAGAGCGAAAAAGAAAAGTTGTTTGTTGGGATGTTTCCAATTGATTGTCCTGTATCCTCTTATCCTAGCCTTCTGAAAGAATATTTCCCAGTGTTTATCTTTCACATGATATATTTACTAAATATCAAGAAAGGATATTTCTTCGGCGTTATGAGCCAATGCTTAAGTTTGTTAAATATATACGCAGCTAAAACAAATTGAAAGTACACATATTTTACTTTTCCAGCGAAATGACAATTATTTTACTAATTTAGAAAATTTTTAGGAATAGAAATTCACTAGGCAATTTAGGGGAATTGACATTTATTTATGCAGCCTTAACATAAATAAATCTATGATTTTCATGTTTACAAATTCGTTTCTGATATTTATTAAGGTTTATCTTTTTTTCGAAAATCTTTCAAGAACATTTTGTTTTACTAAAAATAATAATAATTTTCAGTTATTCAAAAATAGTCTATATACCCCTTTGAAAGTAATTACCAAAGTATTTTTGTTTAAAAAAATACTTTCTGCCATTTTTAGGGTACAGTCACACTACTTTTTATTGTTACAGGGCTTCAAAATACGGTTTTTAGATAAAATAATGATTAAAAAATAACCGCATAGATTAAAGAACTTTCCAGAAAAAATTTAAATGAAAGACGAAGGGTTTTTGCCTTAATTTTGCAAATCGTTGGGATGCACAATATTGCCGAGTTTCAGTTCGTTATGATATACCGGAGTTGCCAAATCTCCGGCTTTTTGCACGCCACTATTATTTTAGAGAAAATCTGGTTCTTTTAAGTCTTTGAAATGTTTCAATTAAATACAGAAACTTTTACCGTATTAAATTACTGGTATCAAAAAAGCCGGAGACTTGTAAGCTCTGGATATAGACATCGATAAAATTAATGAATGCCAAAATTAACTCATTATCAATAGCACAATCTATGACGCATGTACATTATCTACAAAATTTAGATATATAAAATTTAAGTAGCTGTATTCTCATTCGCCATTATAAAAATATTTTTTACACTAATTTTCAATTGAAATATTGTATCATAAACACTACTTAAGGAATATTTAGATAAATCATGCTATTAATTATAAAAATAAGAAAAGTATTATTATATTGATTAGTATTCAGATAGAACTTGGTGCAATGCAGTGGAATACAAAAATGAGCAACGTTAAAAAGCACCAAATGTTGTATATAAACAGCAGACCAGTTTCGGTAGCATTTAGCGTACCGTCGTCAGTGCTGACAGCACTGAGTGACAGCACTGCTGACAGCTATGAAGAAACAAATATTCTTTAACGTTTTTTACAACAAGCATAAGAACTTGTGAGTGGCAAAAGAAAAAGTTACATTTTGGGTAAATGGACGAAGGGCGGATAAAGTTACAAAATTCCACTTTATAATTGTAATGTCTCCCCAACTTGTAGAAAATCTTCTAATATGCTTTCATCTTTTGCTTATCAGTAAAATATATCTTATATAGCCGTAGAGTTTGGGTTCTCCCAATATACTTAAACATCATTCCAATTTATATTAATTTTTATCGAAATTATATGCTTATGTTTGCTAAAGAGGAAGTAATATTAAAATAAATGCAATTAATAGCGCACACAAGAAATCCTTTTCACATAAAATAAATAGAAATCTCAGATAGTGAAAAAATGAATTCTAACAATTATTTTTCTCGTTCAATTACAATAAAATTATTCAATTACAATAAAATTATTTTATTATTTCATTTTCCTAAAGCTCTATTCATTTTAAACAAAATGGATTGAAACATTTTCTATTAAATTAAGCTGCTATCTTATAAAATTGATTTAATAAGCACCTGTAACTTAGTTAACAGGTTTAGTATTCAATCAACGATAGAAAATATAACATATTTATGTCTATTAATTATTAATTTAGTACACACGAAAAGTGATTTAAGGAATGAACAGAATCTTTAACATGGCAATGAATATTTAAATAGGATTTTATTAATTAGCACTTGAGCCGCAAACGGGCTTTTATTAGTGGTTATTACGTTGCAGCAATCAGTCAGTGTTAGATTGCGAACTTTGCGACTGAAGAATTTTCTAATAATTTTCTTAGAAATGAATATTTTACGCCTGGCAATTCCTTGGATGTATAGAGGTTATTAGATCATATTAATAGGAGCACATCCAGTTTTAGAAATAATATTTTGCTATTTCCAAGTATTATTTCACTTGCATATTTCTGAAATTATTATAAGATAAACTTTTGCGTATTATATTCTATTAGATAAAACGAATAACAGTCTCACCAATATCAGGGTTCGAACGCATTAAGGAATTCAGTGGATTTTAGATATTTTATTACCAGGAATTTCGTAAAGCACTGGTCGGCAGGGTTGCCAGTGGGCTACTTTTTTTAAATTCAAATTTCTTGATTGACACCACTTTTTTGAAACGGTAAAATTCCCTTTCTTTTCGCCTTAATTAATATGACATTAAATAAGCCTCATTTTACCATTTCAAAAAAGTGGTGCCAGTGAAGAATCTGAATTTAAAACTAGTTGGATGTGTCAATCCCAAAACTTTCTTCTATCTCATAAGTACATTTTAATATTTAAAAAAAAATCGTGGTGACCCCAAAGTTACCCACTATCGAATTTCCTCGAACGTTTGACCTAGCCTAATGAAATTCTGGTATCCGAAAAGCCTAAAACGCAAAATTTAATTAATATTTTGAGAAAATGAGCTTAGTAGTGCCTCATGTTGGGTAATTTATACTAAAACCTAATAAGCATCTATTTATGTCAAGATCTAACAGAATCTGAAATTTGATGGAATTTCGTCCATTAGTTCTTGAGATATAGTTATAACAAAAAATTTGCAAAACGTAGCACAGCAACACCATATCTTGGACAATTTATGCCAAAACATAAAAAAGCGTCTAATTATGTTATGGTGTAAAAGAATCTGAAATTTGATGAAATTCTGTGCATTAGTTCTTGAGATATAGCTAGTTAAAAAAAAACGTGTAAAATATAGCACACCAGCACCATCAGTTGAAGGATTTATAACAAAACGTAATCATCGTGTAATTATGTTATATGTCATTTTGTAACAAAATCTGAAGTTTGATGAAATTCTGTGCGTTGGTTGTTGAGATATAGCTATCGGAAAAATCGTGCAAAATGCAGCATAGCTGCACCACCTGTTGCAAGGTTAATACCAAAATGTAATCAGCGTCTAATTATATTATATATTCTAGTGTAACAGAATCTAAAATTTGATGAAGTTCTCTGCATTAGTTCTTGAGATATAGCTATCGCAAAAATCGTGCAAAATGTAGCATAGCAGCGCCACCTATAAGGCAGTTCACACCAAAACTTTATTAGCGGCTATGTATCTCAAGGTATCGCGGAATCTGAAGTTTAGTGAAATTCTGTGCATTAGTTCTTGAGATATAGCTATCATGAAAATCATGAAAAACTTGGCATAGCAGCGCCACCTGCTGACCAATGTACACCAAAACTCAATTAGAGTCTATGTATATCAAGGGGTCACAGAATCTGAAGTTTGGTGAAATTCTGTGCATTAGTTCTTGAGATATAGCAATCTTGAAAATCATGAAAAACGTAGTATAGCAGCGCCACCTGCAGGCCAATTTTCACGAAAAACCAATAGGCACTAATTTATATCAGTGCCTATTGGATTATAAAATTTTATTAAATTTCGAGCATTAGTTCTTGAGATAGAGCGCCCACAATTTTTTTGTCACATACAGACAGACAGACTCACAGACAGACACACAGACTCACAGACAGACACACAGACTCACAGACAGACGGACAGACTCACAGACAGGCATTTTCTAAAAATAGTCAAAACGTGTTCAGGACCTTCTAAAACGTATAAACCCGTCGAAAACCGGAAGTCGAAAATTTTCATGAATCCAATACTTTCTTCTTGTAAAGATAGAAGAAAATAAAAAGTAGCCCATCTGGCAACACTGCTGGTCGGTATGTCTGTAGATAGAATATTTTTCTCATTAAACAAGGCAAATATTAATTTGAAAAATTATAATACAGGTGCTTAAAAATCCTAGAAGAATACGAACCCTGAATATCGAAATATTTTTAAAAGCATAATATTAATTTAAAGCTTGTTCATATCAATATTGTCAATGGGCTACTTTTTTTTAAATTCAGATTTCTTAATTGGTATCACGTTTCTGAAACAGTAAAATTCGGCTTATGTAAATTTATTTAATGACACAATAATTCAGGCGAATATAAGGGACATTTTACCATTTCATAAAAGTGGTAACAATAAAAAAAAAAATCTCAATTAAAAAAAAAGTAGCCCATTGCCAATACTGGTTTATATATTGATGAATTATTTGAGAACACTTTTTTAAAATCATTATAAAAATGGATTCGTTACTCTGCGTTTACGAGCTCATTACAAAACGTATTTTATATATTTTTAAACATTTTAACCCAATAAATACGCGTTTAATTTATTCCATAGCTTCAGCAATCTGATGCCTTTCCCATTACAGGAGGATGTCAAATTGTGATCGCAGTTACCGGTAATTCTTAATGCTAATCATCGCTACTTTTGATAGTGGGAATTCAGCAGAAATATTGTGGAAATGAATAAATTCTCCAAAATTCCGTTTCTAAATGTATCAGAGCCAGTGTAGTATTTTTTAGTATGATTCTTTAGAGTATCTTTATACTACATAAATATATACAATATATGTATAAGGAGAGTAGCTTTATATTTTTTTTCATGTATGGTACCTGCAGTTTAGAAGAATCAGTAGAAAATAATCAAATAATACAAAATGTTTATAATTTTTCTAAATCTGTTTTTGGTCATTTCCATGCGAATGCTAAAATTAAATTTTAAATCTAAAATAACACATTTTTTTTTTCAAAAAAAAAAAAAAAAACCAACTAGTTTTAACTTTCAGGGTAGCTAGTGGCCAAGGAAAAATACAGTAAAAAGAGTGTTAAATATCAGTCTTTTTTTTAAAAAAAAGAAGCTCGTTACATTATTCGAATTATATTATCTCGTTATAGTACTCGATTCTTTTTTAATCTTTTATATTATTCGATGTATTTTATATAACAGAATACTGGTAAATACCTATTTTTTTATTGTATTTTTCTCTAACCACTCGCTATCCTGACTATGACTAGATTTTTTTTAAATGCAACATGTGAATTAACTTATTATTATTTATTATTATTATAGGTTTTCTCTGGTAAAAGAAGATTTACACTTAAAGTTTTCATTACATATATTCTCCCTCTTCTCAAAAAACAATTTATCTATTATAAAAAAGAAGAAATTGATTGATTGATTGATTGATTGATTTTTTGACGTCCGATTATCTACGCTAGGGATATAGGACCAGGGGGGAGTGCCCTTCGTGGGGGTCTTTCTAAGGGAACCTAACCCGTATTTACGCAAGGTTCGAAGAAAACCACGAAAACTCCGAACGGTTAGGCCGACAGCCGGGATTGGGTTCGAACCCAGCACTTGCCGTCTACCAGTTGAGAGGTCCGAACCTCTCGGCCACTGGTGGGGCAAAAAAGAAGAAAAACTTGCTTAATAATGGTACACATAAATTCGAGAATTTTTTAATTACAAATCTTTTGATGAATATATATTGTCAAATGAAATATAATCATAATAATGTTATGTAAACTTAAATTTGATTATTTAAAAAAATTCCAAACAATTTTATTTATTTTTAACAAACCCTTGACATACTGAATTTAACCCATTAGTGCCTAGCGTCCCTTTTCAGGGACGCTTCAAGAGGTGCATGTAGCACTGCTTTTGACACCGGTAAAAAAGAACAGCAATCTTTATTTTATTTAATTGAAATATTTTCGTAATTAATGACCTAAACTTAATTCTCTTAAAAATAGTGGTGCCAACCGAATAAAATTTCGCAAAAAGTGGTGGCCACGAATGGGTTAAGAAAAAAGACGAGACGAGAGACCAAACAAGACCAAACGAGATAAATGAGTTTTATGGTTTCATTCAATAAGACCAAGAACTTACAGACGTTAGTACCTTCAATTTCGATTTCTAAAACTGCATAATTGATTTTTTATTGTGATGTACAAGAGCTGTTGATTAGAGGTTTGCAAGATAACGCCGCAAACAGATTTTTGCTGATGCTGTAGAACAGTTATGGTAAATTTTAGCAATGCTTTTTATATTTGTGTGCTCTACAGCTTTTTCAAAGATTTACAGTCAAAGTAATATGATGTGAATTGCTCTATAAAAAATAAGCATAATTTTTAATTAGCATTATTTTATCGCATGCAAATTTACTTTTATGTTGCATAGTTAGCTTAACCTGTAATGAAGACACGGTAATGTTTTGTTCATTTATTTTACCATAGCACATCAGTGGCAGCCATGAAACTTCAGATACTTTCAATAGAATTGCATACAAATTTACTTTTATGTTACATTGTTAGATTAATCTGTAATGAATACACGGTACTGTTTTGCTCACTTATTTTTCATAGTACATCAATGGGAGCCATGAATGTTCAGATACTTTCAGAATCGCCTACGGGAAAGATGGAGGCAACACGTAACAAGTATGCTCTTATCTGATGGAAATTTTCCTTTTGCCTGCAGCAATCATGAGTCGAAGAGTATTATTAGATCAGAAGACTCATCTCATTTTTATGTAACATCTTCAATTTCAAACAAACTCCACCCAAATGTTCTGTTGTTTGGATATGAAGAGTTTTGGAGTTCAAGGCCATTGACGTAGCCAGGGTTTGTGGCGTAGCCAGGAGGGGGTGTCCAAATGCTCTTGATACCAGTATATTGTAACGTTTTCTTCGTCTTGATTAATAGCAGAATATTCTCCAATTGGATAAGGCGAACAGAACTTTACAAAATTAATCGTATCCAGAGTATTTGAAACTCCTCCCCATTCTAGATACGACACTGTTCAAGGCACACAAACACGTCTCATGTTCATTTTTCTGTTACCAATATGTGGATGGCACGCCATTATAATTGCAATATTTTTAACAGTTTTCTTATATAACGATCCTCTCTGACAAAAATAGTGACGGTATTATGTTGATTTCTGTAAGCTCAGTTACAAGAACTCCGTGTCTATATTCTTTTGAAGTTGTAACAATGGTGAACAGTTGTAACAATGATGCGTAACAATGGTGGATGACATAGAGCTCTGATTACCGATATATTTTTTAAATTTTGCTCGCCTTATCTAACCAGAAAATTTTCTGCTATGAGTCAAGGAAAAGTAAACCTTACAATGTTACAGATTTCGGGCATCCATACTGGTTAGACCACTGAGCTGATTGTCTTTCTATTTCTTAAACATCTCAAACCATCATATAACTGTGCTACTGGGAAGGGCAGACACCCTGTGGATCCCCTATAGCATACTCCTCGACTGACGATTTCTTCAGGTGACAGTAAAATATCCAGCAGGCATGAGCATATTTTCTCATCGCGTAGTACCGCCGTCGTTCTTGTTGGCGATATTGAAAGTATCTGAAATTTCATGACTGCCATTGACATACCACTGAAAATAAATGAACAAAATAACTACCATATATTCATTACGTATTTAGCTAACAATGAAACATAAAAATAAATTTATATACAATAAAGTATGCCAATAAAACTTATGATTATTCTTTACTGAACACCGTTTCTATTTTAGAATATATGGATTTATTTTAAATACAAATATTAAAATAGATAATGTCGAAATTTTTTAAACACTGAGTTCCTTATTTATTTGTCTCTCCATCTAAAACAATTTATTTTTCTTAATTGCAAAACTCTCGTTTCGGATCACTTGCCTCATCATTGAATCATTTGAAAATAAAAATAATTTGAAAGAAACTACACGTGTATCGCAACATGATTAATACTTATTTTTCTGTTGTATCATTATTCTTTCTAATGACACGCAATAGAGACATGGAATGCATATTTCACGAGTGAATACATTAATTATCCTGAATATTCACAGAAATGCAATAAGTAAAATATTAATAAAAAATGGATATAATAAATTTCATGAGAGGTAAAGAACATTTCGATTCGTTCAACAAAGAACTATTGAGCTACTAATTTCACGTGAAAACTTACAGTAAATTTGATAGAAGGGTACCTTAAATGTGCAAAAGTACAATATTTGAATTAAATTTTGATTTTGATTTTGATTTTTATATCGTTAATTTTTGTATCTGAAATATTATAAGCAGATTTATTAATTTGGAAATATATTCTCATCTTTAAACTAACAATTTTGATGCATATTTTTAACCACTTACCGTAATTTCGGGTGTATAAGCCGCGGATCAAACAATTCTTTTTGGACCCAGAAATCTTATTTCGTGGTTGAAGACAAATAAGTACGGCGATCTAACTTGTTATATTTGTTTCTTAAAAAATTCTGGGTCGAAAAAGAATTGTTTGATCTGCGGCTTATACACCCGAAATTACGGTAATTGATTTACTTGTATATGCAGTTTAGGACTTGCTTGTTTTGCCTATGCATCATATTTGCTAGACGCGTTTTCTCGCTTTATACTCAGAAATTATGAGTACCACAATTTCGATACAGTGATCTAAATGACAAAATTTATTTTGTTAAATAAGCTGAAGATTAGCATTCAGAAATAGTATTACATTGAATCATACATTTTGTTCTTAATTAGTATATGGAAGATCAAAAGGTAAAAGAAATTTTTTGAATCAAATTAATATGAGAAAAAGAAACAGTTAATCCGTTGCGGCGCGCTGGTTTCATAGATATACCACTTAATTTTAATTCCCAAACGCCACACTGGCACCGGAATTTTGTTTAAAAAATTACGGTTTATTGAATGCGTGCAATATACCGTGTACTTATAAAAAAAAAGTTGTTTTCAAATTCCGGTGTCAGTCATTAATTTCAACACTTAAGCAATGAATTTGTCCTGCGCCGCAAAGGGTTAAATGGTTAACCCTTTCCGGCACACTGTGCCCGGTCTGCGATACCTAAATTTAATTCCAAACTTGCAAACGGCACCAATAATATTTTAGTGAAATTTCGCTTTTTTAATGAAAGCTTAAATTAAGGAATTAAAAATATTTAAAAAATTTGTTTGTGAATTCCGGTGTCAGTCGAAAATTTCTCATTTTAGTACAGATTTTGCCCGTGCCAGAAAGGGATAAATGCCTTTTCTTAACCTTCCTACCCTGTTCAAATTTTACTCAATCTTGATAAAAACATTTCAGACCAGAATTGTTATTTAAATTATTTGAATATATTTAATTGACTTATTTCTCTGAATTTGTAATTTAACTTTCTTTTTGAAAAAAGTTCTGGTTCAAATCGTATGAAACAAATTACAGTTATGGGTCGATTAAACCCATTCAGGGTAGGAAGGTTAACCCTTTAAGGGGCAAGCAATTGCGTTCGTGTAATTCTGAATTCCCACCGGAAATTTGAAATAAAGTTATAACAAAAAGAGGATAAGCATTTTCACACCTGTTTTCCACCAAAGTTAGAAAAGGGAAATTTAATGACATTTTTCAGGTGTAAATCTTCATCAATCGTAGGTGGTATATAATATATACCACCGCCCCTCAAGGAGTTAAGATATATTTTTTCGCTAAGGCAAAAATTATGTTACTGCACCAGTGGTCGATACTGAAGTAGTAGTGGTTAATTTAAATCTTGACCTTGTGTAACTGAATTTGAAAATCACAGAGATATTCGCATACTACGCGACGTTGCTGCTAGAGAGTTTTAGTGTTAATCCTTTGAGCTCTGATGGTAGAATTTTCTACCACATAATTTTAATTCCGAAATGTCACAACGGCACCAGAAAATTCGACCAGATTTATTTGAAAAAGGTTTAATGCATTTTTGTTCGTGTATATCGTTTAGTGGTTTTTTTCTTTGCAAAATACTGGTGCCAGTGTGACATTTGGAATTTTGAAGTAATTTACCCACCAGAGCTCAAGGGTTAAAGCCTCGAATTACAGTTTTCCAGCCATCAGCTCTTGAACAAAGTCATCTTAACTAAAATAGTACGACAATATGACTACCTTATTGTGATTTCTTGTACATACTTGCCAACTTCCCGGTTTTTTTTAAACGAAAAAACATATTTTGAACCAGGAACTTTATTAAAAGTAATGTTTCTTTCTTTTCTATGGTAGTTAATTGAAAGTTACATGATTTAATTAACTAAATAAAATTTCTGATTTAAAATCTGTTTTGGTAATTTAAAAAAAGCGGGAGGGTGGCCAGTATGCTTGTAGTTACGAGTAGGGGAAAAAAGTTTTTTTTCTTTTAATTTTTCCCTAGGTATAAACAATTTTACTGTAATTTTTTATTTTATATAATTAAAGTTAGTATGCAAAATTTATTGCGTTCTTTGTTTTGCCCATTTCTCAAAAGTGTCCAATACGGGTATCTCGACACGTTGTGAAGAGTCCTATTTAATAATTGGTCCAAAGTCTGTTTGTCTAACAAATGGAATTATGAATAAAAAGAAGTTGGCATATAGTGTACACCACTCTACCAGTTGCGAGTGAAACATCTCAGGAGGTTGTCACAAATTGGTGGCGTTTTTTTTTTTAAATCGGATGAAGTCTCTGATTACCGCTGGGGCAAACTTCGCCCCAATAAAATTAAATAAAAGAATTCCTCTTATTTAAGCTTCACATTACTGGCGTTATAGTCTTAAAAATATCTCAAAAATTATATTTATTTTTACTGGTGACAGATCGGTCATTCATTTAAATCGTCCTTACTGATATTGTCTCAGGATATTGTCTAGGTTGTCATAATATGGTGGAAATTCACAGCTTATCTATCGCCAAGGTAAACTTTCACCAGTAAAAGTGAATATCTGCTTTTCCATTACTTATGGCAATTATTATTTCTGATATTTTCGTTAATAAGGCTTAAAGAAGGAGGAAATTACTGTTAAGGTTTGATGTAGCCGTTTTTCTTTGCGAATCAATACCTGCGAAAATGGTTACAATTCAAGGTGCACTGTGTTAAGATTATGTCCGTTCCTCTTTATTAAAGTTCCATGGAAATAAAAATGTGTTGATTGAGTTGTAAATAATCTTAATTTATGTATAAAAACAAAGGTGATTTATTGATGGCATAAAATGCACAGTTTTGAAATTTTCGATTTCGAACTAATCTTATAAAACTTTGCAACCAAAAAACATTTAACACTATAACGCCCGAATGGAGTCGATCCGACTCCAATCGTGTGATTAGATTTCAATTCGAGCCAGAATTTTTTTCTTGAAATAAGTTAAATTTGAAACACGCAGATTTACGTTACATGAATCAATGAAATAATTCTGAATAAAAATTCTGGTGTGAAATATTATTATGGTACTTGTGTAAAATTTCCGGAAGTTCTAGTGTTAACAGAAATTTAACCCTTTGAACTCTGGAGGGTAAATTGCTTCAAAATTCCAAATGTCACATTGGCACCAGTATTGTGAAAAGAAAATATTCGGTTTAGGATATACATGAAAAATACATTAAACATTTTTCAAATACATTTCGTCGAATATTCTGGTGCTACTGTGACATTTCGGAATTACAATTAAGTGGTAGAAAAAAAACCTTCAGAGCTCAAAGGGTTAAGTCATGAAGAGATGTACTTTTCAAAAATACGTCTCTGATTTCAGTATTAAATGTACATTTTTGTGAAAAAAATAATTGATAAATGATATATTTCTTAGAAAAAAAAAATGAATCCGCTAAAAACAGATGAAAATCAAAAGGATCAAATACAGATGATAATCAAGAGTTCCCCTTCATCTTAAAATCTCAAAAATCGTTTTTTTAATTTATTTTTTATTCGTTGAAGTAGAAGAGTTTTTTCTGCTTCATTTTCAAGAGCTTTGAATATCTCAGCTGAATCTCTTTTCTATCAAAGGGAATTTTCAGAAGGGAGCACATCAGCCTCTTCTGTACCAAACCAGCTTTATAAAAAAAGTTTGTTTTTTTTTTTTAATATTTAATCATTTTCCAACCAACACTGGATTTTTTTTCACTAAACTGTGTTAAATACTGAATTTTTTTTTATCATGGGAATCATATGCCATTGCGGAATTAAAAATTTACTGCCAAAAGTGCAACTAAAATGTCCATATTTGACATCATATTATTCATATTGGTTATTAAAAGTTTTGAATCTATAATATCATTAAAAACTTAACAATAATTAATAAAATATTTAATAAAATATTTAATATAAAATTAAAATTATTATCATAATCAAGCCATTTGAGGCATATTTTGAAATTCTGGATCACAGAATAAATTATATTATAAAATACTACATTATAACGGAATTATATAGTTAATCTCGTACAGCATAATACGTTTTTGTATGTATAGCAAAAATAAGTTAAATTTCAAATTAACTATATGTAACGAAAATATTTGAATTGAAAATTTAAATTATGCTCTTAATCTACCCACATAAAGCATATTTCGAAATTATGCATTACAGAATAAATCAAGCTGCAAACATATTTTACATCACAATTGTATTTAAATATCAATGAGCTAATGCGTCATTCTACAGACAGAAACATAACTTAATCGATAATTAAATTCTAAATGAGCTATTTGAAAACAAGGAAAATCACTATACTATACTCTTCAGGGTTTGTGCGGATCAAAAGATTCCGGAGATTTTAGGAGTTTTAGGCTAGGAATTTCGTAAAGAACTGGTCATTATATTTTAATGTAGTTTATTTTCTTCATTAAATGAGGCAAATATTATTTTACGAAAATTTTGGTAAAAAGTCTTTGAAGCGTACAAGCCCTGGTCTTATAAGTATTAAAATTATATATTATGTATATTTTTTGTTATATTTACTGAAGTGATACAAAACAAAATAATAAGATTTTTTTTTTTGGAATGCATATGTTTCTATAAAACAAAATCACAAATATTAAAAGATTACAGAATATATTTTTATCTCTGGAATTTTCTTATGAATTAAAATTAAGAAAAAATATTTTAAGCTTTTTCCCCTGTTAATTTTTTTAGAACCGTAATTAAAAAGAAAATAAAATCACCAGAGTTTTTTGGTGAAACCGTTTGGCATATTTATTTAACTTGGTTATCTGTGCCTTTTATTTCACTTTATATATAAAAAACCTGCCTCCAATCGAATGTAATAAAATATGGAAACGGCTCGAATAAATCCTTCAGCAATGTTACCAGTGGATTACTTTGTTTTTTAAACTGATATTTCTTAAATGGCACCATTCGTCTGAAATGGTGAAATTTCCCTTGCTATCGCCTTAATTAATATGCGATTAAATAGGGTTAAATAATAAGAATCTTACTATTTCAAAAAAATGATGACAATCAAGTTTAAAAAAAGTAGCCCACTGTCAATACTGCTATTCAGGGTAGGGAAGTTACCACTCACTCTCTCACACACACTTGGCAGACGGGTCCAATGGTCCCGACCACACCAGTGACTGAGAAATTCTGCTCTCGAAAATGGTAGACGGGAGGTGTTGGGTTCGAACCCAATCGCGACCGTCTATCCAACCTTTTGGAGGTTTCGTGGTTTTCATGTAACCTTGCGTAAATGCCGGTTAGGTTCCCTCATAAAGACCCCCACGGAGGCATTTCTAATAGGGCCTATATCGCTCGTGCAGACAATCGGCCGTCTTAAATAACACGGAACATGAATAGTACCGACAGTTACATTCAGAATATTTATTCAAACCAGAAATTTCTTTTAAACAAACTAAAAATATAAACCGGATAATAACAGATTAATTAAGTTATAAAGTTTTAAATAAAAATTCTGGTGAATATTTTTTTTTCTTTATAAAACATGAGTAAAATTTCCGGTTTGCTATAGCGTCAATTTAGCTTTTATTTATTCAAATTTAACACTGCCGCATCTCATTCCTTCGTCTAAAAGAAAATATGTCTTTTTTTTTACAAGCCAAGATATTTTTCTTTCCTACGTGTTGCAGTTCTTTAAAATGAAAATCTAGAATGTGAAATAACGAACAAAACAAACTGACAGTCTAGTTTATTTTCTCGTGATTGAGAACAGAGAAAAAAAATAAGCTTAATAAATGAAAGAAAAAACTTTTCAATATTTCTCGAAAATTTTATTTACTCTGGGGGGCAACAAAGACGTTCGTATGTTTTTGATTCAATCAGTGTCAGACTAACATATGATAGAAACAAGATTACTTTGTGTTTGTGTTACCTTTTCTTATTTTTTACAGCTGCTAGTTCTTCAGAAGAGTACATTTTATATCCATATAGGCTTATTTTTTAATGGTTTAGTGGATGGTGGCTGCTACAATCTTTATTGCTTTCTGAGAGTTAAAAGGTCGACAGATATACTTTAATCAACTTGCATCATTAGTGCAAATATGGTGCATTTCATGAATTTCTTTTTTTTTTTTTTTTTTTTTTCTCAGAAAATCTGAATACATATTCTTAATTCAGAAAGAATTTTTACTATAAACGCTCCCCTGATTTGCCAGCACGTTATACGGGCAACGTGTTTTGGCCAATCATGATTTGCCCGTACCACGTACGTGCATCCATATTCCAATCATGATTTATAAATCTCACCAGTAAATGTTTATTGTAAATTTTCCATTATTTAACCCATTAACGCCTGAATTATTTTCTTCGCTAAAATTTAAATTTTGTAAATCCCACCACTCTTGAAAGTAAAATAACTTTTATCTAAACTTAGCGAGGATTCTGTCTCGTGAAATAAGGTATATATTTATCTTCCTCTTTACTGGTGGGAAAACCGCTTTCTTGCTGTTTTTGTAACCGTCCTCAAAAAAGGACACTGGGCGTTAATGGGTTAATCCGAGCATTTTTGTGATTCAATTTGTCAAAAAATTCCGTTTTGAAAAACCTATGATAAAAAATAAAAATTCGGTAAAAGACATGAAAAAATAGGCATTATTTGAAAAGTTTTTTTCAAAAATATTGTTCAATTAAGTAGTTAAGTAAACGCGAAAATGTTATCATTAAATAAGTTCGGAAACACTATTCAGAAATTTGGAGTGAATTATTTTTTCCTTTTAAATGAAAATGAAATTCTTCAAATGCACAAATATTTGTACGACTAGCTAAAATTAGCTCAAATGAATTCTAAGGCACTAAAATCGTCCAAGCCTTTGGTTCACAACTTTAACTATTAATCCTCGAAAACAAGATCGCATCTTATATTAATTTTTTCACCATTCATTTTTTCCCATTCATGGGAGTCTTACTGCTAGAGAATGTAATGTGTTTTTTCTGTACAATAATTTACTTTCATTTATCTATAACAATGCATAATTTTTCATATATTTATGCAGCAAAATCTAAATATAACCTTTTCGACTCCAGCGTCTCAAAATTAATTTTGTCACTTCTTCGGCAAACAAAAATATGAAAATTATATTCTTCTACGATCAAAACGCCCCACCAGTGGCCGAGAGGTTCGGACATCTCAACTGGTAGACGGCAGGTGCTGGGTTCGAACCCAATCGCGGCTGTCGGCCTAACCGTTTGGAGTTTTCGTGGTTTTCTTCGAACCTTGCGTAAATACGGGTTAGGTTCCCTTAGAAAGACCCCCACGAAGGGCACTCCCCCCTGGTCCTATATCCCTAGTGTAGATAATCGGACGTCAAAAATCAACCAACCAACCAAATCTACGATCAAAACTAATCGAGTAATGATAATTTGAATTAAAGAAAAAATAGGAAATATTCCATATTTAAAAACGAACACACGAGTTTTTATCATTCCAAAATTTTATACAATCAAACATTTTATAATGCGATAAGTTTTGAGTATAGAACTTTTATTATTTTTCGTGTTAAAGCATCATAGAAATGCTTCTCTAACGGGAACTAACATTTAGCGATCACATAATTTAAGGTTTCAAAACAGAAAAATTATTTTTGTCATTGCTTCGAAAAGTAAAAATATGGAAATTATATACTTCTAAAACCAAAACACATCCAATAATGATAATTTGAATTAAAATAACTTTTCAATTCTAAAAACAATAGACGAGTTTATAGTGTTCCAAAATTTCATACGCATTAAAAATTTTATAATACGATGAGTTTTGTCAATAGAAGTATAAAATTTTTATTATTTTTTGTGTTAAATCGTGGTGGAAGTGATACTGTAATAGGAATTAACATCTGTATAAAAATTTTGAAAATGTAAAATTTTCAATATTCATATTAGGATGTTTTTATGTGCATAATATAAGAATTTTTATCTGGAACACGCTTGAAATATACATTCACTTAATATGTCCAACAAGAAGAAAATTAAAGCACGTTCCAATATTCGAGGGAAACCCTGTAGAGTAAAGATGTATAGAAAATATCCTTTCAAGCAAATCTCTAGAGTATATCAGGTGAGAAATATATGCATAGAGACGAAGTCATTATAGTGCAATCTATCACTGCATACACCTGATCCTTTATGTTATCAGATTGAATATCATTTAAATCCCCTAACAGTAAAATAACCTAAACGAGAGCTTAGTCATGATGGATGTATCAGGTTTCATCGATTTACCGCCGAGATGACGACTGATAAAATAATTGGTGCTAATTAAAATCGTAATTATCATGGTTAAAACAGGGTTCGCACAGTTCTATCACTAAATTTTAAGAATATTTTCAAAGTGTTTCGCTGCAGAAAAACATCGCAAAATCTGTGAATGAAGGTGGAGCTTACGAATGTTGTGGTTTAAAAATTAAAGGTAATTTCTTTTATTTTTAATAGGGGTGCCAGAGTCCTTGGAAATTCCAAGGAGTGTGCGAACCTTGGGGTTAAAAATTCTGCATTTGCACTTCATATCAACGCAATTAAACTTAATACGCGTGTTAAAAAATAACTGTACGGAAAATAATTTTTAACATAATATAAGATGGATAGATAAGAGGCTGAAAGAAGGAAATCATTGCTAACGATATTAATTTGGTGTACAAGCAAGTTTTAAACAGTTTAAAATGTGATAAATTCTGTAATTAAATAAGGTCAAAAATACTACTAAAGTTGAGTGGTCACGATTGGCCCACTGCTGCGCATCTTTTCTACTTTTGTTGAAATCATTTGTATATCTGCACTTTTTCATAAATAACATAAAGATCATATTTTTTCCCGTACAAAATGTTAAAAATGAAAAAAAAATTAAAATTTTCTACTGAAAATTATTTATGCAGATATTTTTAATTGCTATTGGAAAATTAATCAAAAAAATCTATGGAAAACATTAATTAAATTCCTGTTTTAATTTGTTTCAACTCATTTAATTAAATGCTGTTGTTGCTTCCTTTATTTGAATGCATTAATCTGTTGTTTAATATAATCTTAGTGGATAAAAAATTAGCTTTTTTTTAACGAATGCCGATTTAAATTCCATTTTAAAATACAGCCTGCCGTTTTTACTAACATAAATGTTCTTTTCTACAATTATACATGTCATTAAGATGTGCGAATTCTTTGGGGTCCTTTTAATGTTTGGTAGCAACACGAATATGTATTTGGCCATAATATAATTTAAAAAAATGCATGCCTAATTAAGATGATGAGAGCACAGTTTTAATAAAACCATTTGAAATGTTTTAATCGAGGGTAGTTTTTCCCAACTTCTTTTGAATAATTCTATGATAATAACTACCAAGAGATTCGATTTTCATATCTGTAATTACAGTTGTAATTAAATTTCCTCTTATTCCCTTTCCTAATATAAATTATCGCTCTGTTTTTCTTTAAGAAATGTTTTAAAATTAATTATTTATCGCATGTTACATTCATTTGTATTATGCTATATATAGGTCCTTTTTTGTGCTCCAAAATATTATATTAATAATAAGTAAATTTAAAATAAATAAAATTAAAAGCAAATTTTTATGCTGATAAATGTTCAGACATTTTTTTAAATGTTTTTTGAAATAAGACATATTTATATACGTGCATGTATTTGAATTTAAGATTATTGGACACACAATTTTAAACTGGATATATAATTGCTGTTTCATTCATATGGTTTCAGTTTTTTCATGAGATTTATAGTTAATAATAGCAAAGAGTTTTATTGTATATATATATATTATACGGCCAAAGGTGACCGGCCACTTGCGATTATAGACATTTTGTTAAATATCTAGAAAAATACATGAGGAATTATCCTAAAACTCTAAGTGTTTAAAGATAATAATACACGTCATCAGTAGCGGCTCGTCAGGGAGTGCTGCATCCAAATTTTCACACCACTAAAATTTAAAAGAATCTTTATTATTATTTATTCGACAAATTTTGTTGATTAAATAAAACTGAAATAACCATACAATTTTAGTGGTGTGAATAAATTGATGCAGCACCCCCTGACCAGCTGCTACTGCACGTCATACATTTCCGTGTAGGTTTTTTCCTGGAATTCCAGAGGGGGTCGTCAACAAATTGAAAAAGAATGAACATATTTTGGATAACCCTGTCAAAACTATTCTAGCTAAAACGTTCAAACTGTAGAGTATGATTAATTGGCTTATTGTAATAAACTGTGTTCATTTGCAAGAGTATAGCATGCTTACTCGTACAAAAATTAAGGTTTTTATAAAAACATCCCACAAATTTTTCAAAATTTTTGCTTATAATTTGCAAAGTTCTTATATTCTTTTTCCGAGAATATGACGAACAATATTGTACACAATACCCTGTAATTAGATAAAAAAAATAACAAAAATTAAATGAAAAATGTTTATAAGGTTTACTAAATAATTTTTACTGCGCATGCGTGAACGCTATTAAAATTTTATTTGAATATTGTGTTAGCTAAATGTATAAAGCAGCTTTTTTATAAGTCTCATAAACATTCTGAAAGATGATCGTCGATAGAATGAGCTTAAAATCCTCTATTTCCAAAATGAAGCAAAAAGATGTGAGTCTGTATCCTTTTTTCCATTGACTATTGTCAATATAAAATACACAATATGGAATGTACTACTGGGATACTATATTTGGATACAACCCTTCATTTTTTGCTTCCTTTCGGGAACAATGGCTTATTCTATCGACGATCACTTTCACAATTTTCAAGCTACCTTTTTGAGACTTTTACAAAACTGCTATATGCATTTAGCTAACACAATATTTAAATGAAATATTGATAGCTTTCACGCATGCGCAATGAAAAATTATTTAGTAAACCTGCTCATTTTTCATACAATTATTATTATTATTTTATTCTGACTACAGAGTATTGTGTACAATGTTGTTTTTCATATTTTCGGATAAGAATATTATTTTATACTAAGAACACTGCAAATTATATGCAAAAAACCTTGCAAAATTTGAGACTGGTTTTATAAAAACCTTAATTTCTCTACGAGTATACATGCTATCCGCAAAAAAATGAACACAGTTAATTACAATAAGCATATTAATTATAGCCTACAGTTTGAACACTTTTACCTCATTAGTTTTAACAAGGTTATCCAAAAGATATTCGTCATTTTCAATTTGTTGAATGCCCCTTATGGAGTTTCGGAAAAAAAAATCTTCACGGAAATGCATGACCTGTACTATTAAGTTTACACACTTAGAGTTTCAGGATAATTCCCAATATATTTTTCTAGATATTTAAAAAAATGCCCAAAATCGCAAGTGGCCGATCGCCTTTGGCCACATAGTATATATATCATTAGATAATACTACAAATCAACATCAATATGTGGAATAACTCGTTAATGACAAATATCAAACAGAGGATTTGTCAAAAATTGGAATAATATTGGAAATGTGGTATTTAGCTCGTTATCAAGGGCAATGCTAAATAGACACATTATATATATATATATATATATATATATATATATATATATATATATATATATATATATATATATATATATATATATATATATATATATATTAATTAATTTTTATTAAAATTTATCGTGTTATATTTTGTTTCCACGCTTAATTTTGAGGGAATTGCCATTTTCTTTTTTTTTATCATGTATTAATCTGTCGTACAGGAAAAATCACTGTTATTATTAACATCAATGCTCTTTTCTGCAATTATATATGTCATTAAGATATGCAAATTCTCTTGGGGCAGTTACAGGATTGGTGGCAACAAGAAAGATTTCTTTCGTGATAGTACGTTGTAAAAAACTATTCTCGCTAATTAAGATGATGAGAGGAAAGTTTTAATAAGATACATTTTAAATGTTCTCATCGATTGCTTTTTTTAAACCTCATTTTTGGTAATTTTGTAATAATAACCACCACGAGATTTGGTTCTGGTATATGTAATTGCACTCGTAATTTAGATTCTGATTGTCCCTTCTGGATTATAAATAACCACTTTCTTTTTCCTGAAGTAATATTTTATGATTAATTATTTAGAATGTCTAAATTAATCTCCATTATTAAACCATAAATGTTCATATTGTTTGATAAAATGCTATTTAATTTTCTACTGACTTTGTCACCTAGCAACCAAGATGTACCTAATTATTTTAAAATGTAAAAAGTTTTCTGTGCAAACGATTTTTTGTGATAAATGAATTTATCTGTTTAATTCTTTTGCTTTTACCTAAGCTGTGTGAAACAATATTCTTTTTGTTTTGAGTTTGATTAGAATGTTGTTTAATGAGTTGTGTGAAAAAAAATTTTACGGTTTTTATTGGAGTTGTGTTTTGTGAAATTATTAATGTTCGAAAGAACTTGAGTTGAGTTTACTCATCAGAATAAACTGTTTAAAGTGAGAGATGCGTATTTAATTTTGAGTTGAGTAAAATATTAAAAAATAAACTTTCGAACAAATTGAATTCTTCATATGGTCCGTCGAGCCGGAGAAAAATCAGCGAGTTGTTCTACGTCAATGATTGAAGGATAACTGGTGAATATTTTGTGCTGTTTTGCTATTTCTTCGATGTTAGAACTCATCTTTTAAAGAGCCAAGAGGGGTAAGTGCACCCATTTAATTTTTATTCATTAAAAATGAGTATGAAAGAATTAAAAGCAAAAAAGAAAATTTTCAAAACAAACTTGACAAAATTAAAAGAAAAATTATCGAATTCCGAGCTAGAATTAAATGAATTAATTCTTATAAAGGAGAAACGGAATAAATTAGAGAAAAACTTTTCTGAGTTATTTGAGTCTATTTATAAGATAAGTAAAGAAGATGAAATTGAGGATTTTATTAAGGAAAACGAAGAAATTAATGAAATTTTAGAAATAATGGAATTTGAACTTACAAAAAAGTTGTCAAAAATGAAAGTGCAAACTGTTAATTTAGAAAACGTCACAAAGGCTGATAATAACATTAAATTGCCAAAGTTAACTCTTCCTGTATTTACGGGTAATTTGCATGAGTGGCTATCCTTTAAGGATATATTTAAGGCTACTGTTCATGAAAATTCTAATTTGTCAGGGGCAATGAAATTACAATATTTGAAGTCTTCATTGAGAGGAGATGCCTGTCGTATAATCCAGTCTATTTCAATCGTGGATTCTAATTATGAAGTTGCATGGTCGCTTTTGGAAGAACGGTTTTCGAATTCGAGAGAACAAGTTTACGCGCATTTAAAACGTTTTTTAAATATTCCTGTTATTCAGAATGAGTCCCCAGCAGCATTATTAAATCTAATAGATATAACAAATGAATGTATTAGGTCGTTAGAGATTTTAGAACAAAAAGTTGAGGGGTTTTCTACTACTATGTTTGCTTATATTTTGGCTCAAAAATTAGATATAAATACAAAAATGTGGTGGGAAAGACATCTTAAGCGGGATAATTTACCGAGTTTAACTGAATTGCTAGAATTCTTGAGAGACCACGCGCGTACACTAAGTGCGTCCAAACAAGTAAATACAAAGCGAAATTTTCAAAACGAAAGCCAAACAAAGCATAGCTTTTCAAAGGTAACATCCATGGTTGCGAGTTTAAATGAGAAAAATATGCGCAAATGTGTTGTATGCAACCAGGAAAATCACAGTGTTTTTAAATGTCCTAAATTTCAAAAATTTAATGTACAGGAAAGAGTAGATTTTGTGAAAAAAAACAATATGTGCTTTAACTGTCTTTCAGAATTCCACTGCGTCAAAAAATGTAACTCAAAATTCTCGTGTTCAAAATGCTATAAACGCCACAATGTACTTCTTTGTTTTGATAGGCGTGAGAGAAATTCCAATGCGGTGGGAAACACAAAAAATTATAGTGATAAGGAAGTGCCAAATGCATTGTCGACGAATGAAAGTAAATCAACGTTAAATGCTGACGCCATACCATTTGAGTTAAATAACCAAATTCAAAATTTCACTGGTACTTCAAATGTGAGATCGAATAATGTTAAAACAGTTCTTCTTTCCACTGCTATTGTTTATATGAGAGATAAATTCGGAAATAAAGTTCCGGTGCGTGCTTTATTGGACAATGGTTCAATGAGCAATTTTTTAACATTGCAGTTAGTTGAAAGATTAGGAATTCGAAAAGAAAAAAGTAATATTTCGGTATCGTGTTTAAGTGGATCCTCTGTAGCGGTAAAAAATAAAACTACTGCCTTGATCAGTAATAATTCGGGAGATTATAGCCGAGAGTTAGATTTCCTTATCATACCAAAGATTTCGCAAATTATGCCCTCGAAATATATTAATATTTCAGAGCTAGGAATTCCAGAGTCTATTATTCTTGCTGATCCTGAATTTAATAGACCAGGGAAAATAGATCTTTTGCTAGGAGCTGAAGTATTTCTAGAATTGATAAAGGTGGGTCGTATGAAGTTACCAAATTCTAAATTAATACTGCAAAATACGGTGTTCGGTTGCATAGTAAGTGGGAGTGTTTACGATTGTAACGAGCAGGAACAAATACATTGTGGGTTAATTACTGAAACAGATTTAAATTTCGAAATGAAAAAATTTTGGGAAATTGAAAGAGTAGAAGAAAGTACACCATTGAGAAATACAGAAGAATTAGCATGCGACACCCACTTTATAAACACACATCAGAGAGATATAACGGGCAAATTCATAGTACAAATGCCGTTGAAAAAAGATCCTAGTTCTTTAGGAGAATCAAAACAATTTGCGGAAAATAGATTAAATTCACTTTGGAATAGGCTAGTCAAAAATCCAAATCTTTTAGAGTTATATTGCGCATTTATGGCAGAGTATAGAGAGTTAGGCCATATGGAGGAAGTAGAGAAAACAGATGAGCCAATACATGCGAATTATCTACCTCATCATGCTGTTTATCGCCCAGATAAAAGTTCTACAAAATTGAGAGTTGTCTTTAATGGTTCACATGCAACTTCATCCGGAGAATCCCTAAATTCCATACAGCTGAATGGAGGTGTCATTCAAGATGATTTGTTTAGCATAATAATTAGATTTCGTACACACCGCTATGCATTTACAGCAGATGTAAAAATGATGTATCGCATGATACTTATCGATAAAAGTCAACGTGATTTACAGCGCATAGTTTGGAAAGATTCTGTAAATGGTGAGATGAAATATTACAGACTATGTACAGTCACATATGGCACAACTAGTGCCCCTTATTTAGCCATGCGCTGCCTTAAACAGCTTGGTATAGATGGTGAATCTCAATTTCCGTATGCCTCTGGTGTGGTACAATCAGACTTTTACATGGACGATGTCCTGACTGGAGCAGCTGACCTAAAATCGGCTAAGAGACTGCAAATTGAGCTTATTCAACTATTAAATACGTGTGGCATGAACTTACATAAATGGTTTAGTAATCATCCAGAATTAATGGAGCCAGCCTTTAAAAATGAGAATTACACTTTTGAAAATATGAGTGAAACTAAGGCACTAGGACTTTGCTGGAATTCCAATGATGATACTTTTACTTTTAGTGTATCATTCAGTGAGCAAGCCAAGGTAACTAAAAGAAGTGTGCTGTCAAATATTGCTCGCATTTTCGACCCCTTGGGTCTACTTGGACCAGTTGTGACGAAAGCAAAAATTTTCCTACAAAGACTGTGGAGACTGCAAATTGATTGGGATGAAAATCTCCCTACAGCTGAGCTTGATGATTGGTTGCAGTTTTTAGAATCATTAAGAGCCATCAATAATATAAGTGCTGTTAGATACATTTTTACAAATAATACAGTGCAAATTAAAATTTGTGGCTTTTCAGATGCTTCGGAGAAAGCCTACGGTGTGGCATTGTATGCTGTGTCTTCAAATTCTTCAGGAGAGCAAATTTCTCAGTTGCTTTGCAGTAAAAGTCGAGTTGCACCAATCAAAACAATCACTATTCCTCGCTTGGAGCTCTGTGGTGCAGTTTTATTAGCCAAATTGATGAATAAGATTGCCAAAACCTTAAATGTTCCTAAAGAATCTGTTTACTATTATTCAGATAGTACTATTGTATTATGTTGGATTCGAAAACAGCCGTGTGACTTAAAAACCTTTGTGTCATCACGTGTGGCTACGATTCAGAATCTTTCTGATATCAGTCATTGGGGACATGTGGCTTCTTCTGATAATCCTGCTGATCTTGTGTCACGAGGTGTAGATCCAGACAAACTTCTCCAGAGTAACTTATGGTGGAAGGGTCCACTATTCCTAACCCAACAAATTGAACCTTCTTTAAATACTGTCGAACTTGAGCAAAATGATAATGATTTATACAGAAGTGAACTTAAAAAGACTTTTTCAGAGACTTCACTTTTAATATCAGACTGTTCATCTTTTATTGATTATTTTTTGCAATTGAGTAATAATTATGCTAAATTAATAAGAATTCTTAGCTATGTTTTCAGGTTCATTCAGAATGTCAAAAAGCCAAAAGAAAGGTATTTAGGTAAGTTAACATCTGATGAATTGAAGAAAGCTGAGCAGTTTATCATAAAATCTGTTCAAGAAAAAGAGTTCAGCTCTGAATTCACATTGTTATCAAAGGGTAAGGAGTTACCAAAAAATAGTAGATTACTTTCATTAAATCCTTTTTTGGATAAAAATAATTTAATCAGAGTTGGAGGTCGTCTCCAAAATAGCACGGTAAATTATGCCCAAAAACACCCAATTGTACTGCCCTCTAAACACAAATTAACAGAATTAATTATCGAGTTTTATCACAAAAAATATCTACATATAGGACCACAAAATTTACTTTATTGTGTTCGAAGAGAATTTTGGCCTTTAAACGGTAGGGCTATTTGTAGAAAAATTGTACATAAATGTATTACATGCTTTAGGGCCAAACCTAAATTATTAGAGCAAATTATGGGCGAGCTCCCAAAAGAAAGAATAAATGTAGACTTTGTTTTTAATTGCACAGGAACTGATTTCTGTGGTCCATTTTTGATTAGATATAGAGGTCAACGTAAAGGTATTTATCATAAAGTTTATGTTTGTATTTTTATTTGTATGGTAACAAAGGCAGTGCATTTGGAATTAGTCAATGATTTAACATCTGAGGCTTTTATTGCAACATTAAAGAGGTTTTTTGCCAGACGAGGCAAACCTCGAAAAATTTTCAGTGATAATGCAGGCAATTTTGTGAAGACTAATGTAGAGCTTAAAAGGTTGCATGAATTGGTAAACAAACCAGACCAGAACCTTACTAATTACTTGATATCTGAAGGTATTGCTTGGGAATTTATTCCCCCTAAAGCTCCAAATTTTGGAGGTTTATGGGAATCGGGAGTCAAGTCCTTCAAGTATCACTTTAAACGTGTTGTGGGCAACTCTAAATTAACTTATGAAGAAATGTTAACTATAATTGTCCAAATTGAAGGTATCTTAAATTCGCGCCCGCTTACTCCCTTGAGTACAGATATTGATGACTTGGAGGTCTTGACCCCGGGACATTTTCTTATTGGTCGCCCACTTAATGCCATTGCTGAATCTGACCTGAGTAATATTGAAGATAATAGACTAACCTTATGGCAAAAGACCACTAAAATGGTTCAGACCATCTGGAAAAAGTGGAAAAATAGTTATTTAAGTACATTGCAGCAAAGGCATAAGTGGATGATATCAAAAAACAACCTCAAAATAGGAGATATGGTTGTAATAAAGGAAGATGATCTTCCAGTGTCTAAATGGTTATTAGGGAGAATTGTAGAAGTATTTTTTGGTAATGATAATAGAATAAGAATTGTGAATATAAAAACCCCAAATGGAATATATAAAAGAGCAGTATCCAAAATTGCTGCATTACCTCTTGAAAAGTAATTCAGTTTTGATAAAATGCTCATTATTGTAAAATTTCTTTATTTATTTATTATGTATTATGTAAAATTTTTTAAATATTTGCTTAAATTTAACTTAACTGTGACTCATTTATATTGTGTTTAATTGTATTGTTATTTATATTTTTTACAAGGGTTGTAATTGCAGTGTTTTAGTTTGAAACCCCCCTCGGAGGTTTCAAGAGGGGCGGTATGTTTGATAAAATGCTATTTAATTTTCTACTGACTTTGTCACCTAGCAACCAAGATGTACCTAATTATTTTAAAATGTAAAAAGTTTTCTGTGCAAACGATTTTTTGTGATAAATGAATTTATCTGTTTAATTCTTCTGCTTTTACCTAAGCTGTGTGAAACAATATTCTTTTTGCTTTGAGTTTGATTAGAATGTTGTTTAATGAGTTGTGTGAAAAAAAATGTTACGGTTTTTATTGGAGTTGTGTTTTGTGAAATTATTAATGTTCGAAAGAACTTGAGTTGAGTTTACTCATCAGAATAAACTGTTTAAAGTGAGAGATGCGTATTTAATTTTGAGTTGAGTAAAATATTAAAAAATAAACTTTCGAACAAATTGAATTCTTCACATATCTGGTTAATGAAAATACTATTTTAGTAATAAATTATTTCAAATTTATCAAAAGAAAATAGATCTCTAAATTTCTATGCTGAAAAGGATTTTTTTAGAATATTTTAAAGTATAATTTTCTAGATTCCCATTAGTATTATAAAAATCTGTGGAAAACTTTTCTTCCTATTATCTAATTTTAAAAATGTATTAAAAATCGTTAATTAAAATACATGCTGCATTAATTTGTTTCAGTGCTTCTCTAAGCTTCATTACGGAAAATTCCCTGATAATATCCTCTGTGAGATTTGGTTCTGGAATATATAAATACACTTGTAACTTAGAAGATAATATTGCTTTCTAGATAATAAATAGCCGTTTTGCTTTTCCTTAATTAATGTTTTATAATTGATTCAGTATTTGCAAATTAATTTCTATTATTAATTTGTAAAAGTCTTCATTTTGATTAATCGAAAAATGCTTTAATATTAATTTTTTTTAAATATTTAAAAAATCCATTATTTCTATAAAAATTTCGAAAAAACTTTTCCTTTTTTTCTGACGTTAAAAATATTTTTAAAAAATCTTAATTAAAATGCATTTAACTTATTTCAATGCTTTTTTAAGCTTCGTTTTTTACATGATTCTCTGTTAACCCATTCGTGCCCAGCATCTTTTGCGTAAATGTTATTTGTTTGGCACCACTATCTTTAGAAGATTTAAGTTTAGTTCATTAATCACGAAAATGCATCATTTAAATAAAATAATTATTGCTTTTCTTTTTTACCGGTGTCAAAAACAGTGCTGAATGCACCTTTTGAAGCGTCCCTAAAAAGGGACGCTAGGCACTAATGGGTTAATCCACCAGTAGCGGCTCGTCAGGGAGTGCTGCATCCAAATTTTCACACCACTAAAATTTTAAAGAAACTTCCTTATTATTTATTCGACAAATTTTGTTGATTAAATAAAACTGAAATAACCATACAATTTTAGTGGTGTGAATAAATTGATGCAGCACCTCCTGACCAGCCGCTACTGATATCCACCATGAGGTTTCCTTCTAGATTATAATATTCCCTTCTAGATTATAAATAACCGTTTTGTCTTTTCATTGATGATGTTTTGTGATTAAGTATTTGGTGTATATAAATTAAATTCTATTATTATTCCGTAAAGGTACATGAATCAAAGTAGAACTTTAACAGTAAATTAATTCAAAATATTCAAAGGGGAAATAGAAAAAAAACCTTAAATTTTTGTTGTTGAAAATTGTTTTGCAGACTTTTTTGAAAATATATTTTTTTTAGATTTCCATTAGTATTATAAAAATCTCTAAAAAACTCGTTTCCTATTTTTTTCTAATGTTACAAATGTATAAAAAAATCGTTAATTAAAATACATACTGTTTTAATTTGTTTCAAATCTTATATTTACATGTTGTCGCCACTTTATATGAATGTTTTAATCTGTTGTTTAATAAAACCTCATTTGACACAAAAAGTTTCCATTCTTAAGGAATGTTAATTTATTTTTTAACTTGGAAAAAAAAGATCGATGTAATAACTAATATAAATGCCTTTTTCTACAAACATAATATGGTATTAAGCTATGCGAATTCCTTTGGGCTATTTTAATATTGAATGGCATCAAGAATAGGTCTTTTTTAATAATAGATTTAAAAAAACTATTCTCGCAAATTAGAATGACGTCAGCCCAGCATTTAAAAAACAGCATTTTAAATGTTTTTATCGATTACTCTTTTTAAGCTTTATTTTGGATAATTCTTTGAAAATAACTACCATGAGGTTTGATCGACGTTTACTTAATTACACTTGTAATTTAAGTCGTGATATTCTGTTTCAGATTATAAATAACCGATTTGTTTTTTCTTTAAGTAAAGTTTGATAAATAAGTATTTAGATTATGCAAATTAAACTGTAATATTAATTCGTAAATTTTCATGCATCAAAATACTACTTTAATAATAAATCATTCCAAAATATCAGCACTCAAAGGGGGAAAAAAATCCAAATTTTCAATGCAGAAAAAAAATTTGCAGGCTTTTTCAAATTACTATTTCATAGATTTCCGTTAGAACTATATAACAGTAAAAAAATCCCTCTTTTACTCTTAATTCAATGTTAAAAATATATAAAAAATCTTTACTAAAAATACATGCTGCTTTGATTTGTTTCAAGGTTCATAATTAAATGTTGTCGACACCTGTTTGCATGTTTTAAGCTGCTGTTTAATAAAACTTTAACTGACAAAAAAAAAAAAAAATGCAATTTTTAAGTAAAATTAAATTATTTTACATGTTGAATAAAGAAATAGCTGTTATTACTAACCTTCCGACCCTGTTGAAATTTTACTCAAACTTGATTAAAATATTTCATACCAGAATTTTTATTTAAATCCTTTTAACATACTTATTTAACTTAAATCTTTGTGTTATAAAACTAATTTACTTTATGAAAAATTTTCTAGTCTGAATCGAATAAAATGCATTATACGACTGGGTTGGTTAGACCCATTCAGGGTATGAAGGCTAATATAAATGCGCATTTCTGCAAATGTATATGCCATTAAGCTCTGCAAATTCCTTTGGGATATTTTAAAGTTGGGTTGCAACAAGAATAGGTCTTTGGTAATTATACATTTAAAAAGGTATTCGAACAAATTAAAATGATCTAAACCCAGTATTAATAATAAACATTTTAAGTGTCTTCATCGAATACTAATTTTAGGATTAATTTTGAATAACTTTCTGATAATAATATGTATGAAGTTTGGGTCTTGTATGTGCAATTACGCTTGTGATTTCATTTCTGATAATACATTCTAGATTATAAGCAAACGATTAGTTTTTTCTTAAGTAATGTTTTATAATTAAGTATTTAGAATATGTAAGCTAAACTTTATTAATAATCCGTAAAGTTCTATGAATCAAAATATTATTTTAACAATTAATTAATTCAAATTACTGGAAACGAAAACTCCCTAAATTTTCCATTTGGAAAAAGGTTTGCAGACTTTTTTCAAATATACTATTTTCTAGATTTCCGTTAGTACTATAGAAAAATCTCCAATTTTTTATTCTGATTTCTTCTATGTTGAAAATATATAAATATATAAAATATATAATTAAAATGCCTGTTGTTGATTTTGTTTCTATGTTCATAATTAAATCTTGTCGCTGCTTTTTTTGCATATTTTAATCTGCTGTTTAATAAAACCTTTTTTTAAATAAATTTCTATACTTTAAAGAATGTCAGATTACTTTTTAAGTTAAAAAAGATATCGCAGTTATTAATATCAGAAATGCTCTTTTCTGAAAAAAAATATGCCATTAAGCTACGCAAATTCCTTTGAGATATTTATAGGTTGGGTAGCAACAAGTATATGTTTTTGGTGATAATAAATTTAAAACATACTATTCTGGCAAAGTAGCATGATGTAAGTCAAGTATTAATAATTAAAAATTTTAAATGTTTTCATCGATTATACTTTATGTTTGCTTTTGAATAATTTTCTGACAGTAACTGCTATGAGATTCGATTTAAATATTTACAATTACCATACTAGTTTACCACTACGATTTACAATTACGCTTGACATGCGAACTTTTATACTTTTCTCCTACCACTAATATTTTATTGAAAATTTTCACTTATTCAACCGCAGTTTTCAACTCTTTGATAAGGCAAAATTTACTGTTAAATTTTAATTGTAGTAAAAATGTGTAAAAGTTTACAGCTATGTAATTACGTATGTAATTAAGTTTCGGACGATCCCTTTTGCCTAGCTGCCAACACTTACGATCTTTCGCTTTTTTCTAGAATAAAAAATTAATAGTAATTTTTAACTTATTTCATCGTCGTTACCTAATGATTAAAATAGGGAAAAAATCTATTAATTTTTTGTGGTACAAAAAAGAGTAAGAATTGGTTTAGGTTTAGGTTTATTTTTGTCGTATGATTATCTACGCTAGGGATATAGGACCAGGGGGGTGCCCTTCGTGGGGGTCTTTCTAAGGGAACCTAACCCGTATTTACGCAAGGTTCGAAGAAAACCACGAAAACTCCGAACGGTTAGGCCGACAGCCGCGATTGGGTTCGAACCCAGCACCTGCCGTCTACCAGTTGAGATGTCCGAACCTCTCGGCCACTGGTGGGGCGAGTAAGAATTGGAAAATATGTTTTTGAAACATAAATTACCGTTCTATTTCTTCTCTAAGTGGTGTTTTATAATTAACCACTTAACTGCCCACACGTCGAACGGGCAAGAAGAGTTTGTTTGATGCATCACTTAAAGATATTTGATACGACTAGTTTTTTTTAATTACAATTTTATGCTATTTAACAACAGAAATGTTTGACGAATATTTTAGAGTAAAAAAGTGGTGTTGCGTCATATATTTAATTTATTGTATGTAAAAAAAATGTATCAGTTAACCCTTTAACGATCATAGCATTTTCATTGCTAAGATGTCGAAATAAATGAATGACACCGGTAATTGAGAACAAATATATTTCTAAATAAGAAAACGTGATTTTTCACATACAAAATAAAAGGGATATTTTTAGATAAAAATACCGGTGTCAGTGTTGCGTATCGGAATTAAAATTTTGTGGTTTCGTGGCGAAACCAATGAACGTTAAAGGGTTAAGTGGTTAATTTTTTAGGCCATTAACCGCTTTCCTGATTTGCTCGTACGTCATACGGGCAATATGTTTTTATCAATCATAATTTGCCCGTACCACGTACGAGCATCCATATTCCAATTATAATTTATTTTTCTCACCAGTAAATTTTTACTGTACATTTTGTATTATTTAATCTGAGCATGGTTCAATTAGGCAAAAATTTTTGTTTCGAATAACCGATGATAAAATATTAAAAATTCTGTAAAAGACATGAAAGAAACAGGCATTTTTTGAAAGTTTTTTTTTTTTCAAAAATATTGATAAGGTAAATGATTAAAACAAATATACATTATAAATCTGTACTGTCTGTGTTTTTATGGCGTAAAATACTATTATATTATAATATGCGAATTCATAACAAGTTAAAAAAAATCAAAATCATAGTTGCTAATAAAGTTTTTACAGAGGTTTCTAAAATATTATTAGAAACAGGTAAGGAAAAAAAAGCACACAAAAAATGTTAATTAAAATCCAAAGTGCTTTAAATTGTTTCAACGCTTGTTATTAAATGATGTCGTCATTTCGAAGATTTTTTCATGCATGCATTAATTTTACTTTTAATGATGTCAGTTTAATTTTTGAGTTGGGCCAATGATTATTGTTGCGTTTTTAATAGAAATGCTCTTTTCCACAATTATATATGCCATTAAGATATGCAAATTTCTTCAGGACCTTTTAAGGTCTGATGACATCAAAATATGTCTTTTGTGAAAATAGGTTGTGAAAAAACCTCTTTTTTTAATTTAAGATGATGAGAGCACAGCGTTGATAAAAAGTATTTAAATGTTTTTAACAATTGCTCCTTTTTTGGAATTATTTTGTTATAATAACTACCTTTAAGATCCGATTTTCATACTTGTAATTACATTTGTACTTTATTTTCTGCTGATTCTTTTTAAAACATAAATTGATGTTCTGTTTTTCCTAAATAATTTACAATTAATTATTTATGACATTTAAATTAATGTCTACCACTATAAATTGCTTTGAAAAGAGCAAATTGTGAAATGTGCATTTTCATTATGTGTTTTACATACATTTTTCCGTTTGAAAATTAGAATATAGTCACAGTTGCCAACTCTTACAATTTAAAACTTCAAAAATGCAATACATTTTGCGTTATTTAATCGTCAGATTCCGGTTACTAAAATACGTAAAATTTACTATAAAATTTTTGTGATACGGAAAAGCCGTTAGAGTCGGCAGTTAAGACACTCAGGATAAATTATTTTTATCTTACTACAGGGGTGCAAAAATCTAGGCGCCAGAGAGTAGTCTCTCACCACTAAAATTTTAAAGTTTTTTTCGCTCAAAATTTAATAGCATTCTAGCAGGAATTTTACACGAAATATTAGACGGAGAAAAACGAAATAAATTTTGTGGTGAGAAACTGCCTGCTGGCGCCTAGATTTTTGCACCCCTGTCTTACTATCATTTTATGGATTTAACCCCATTAACTGTGCTGCCTGAACTGGATTCGGACAAGAAGACTTTACTTGTTTCGTCACTACAACCTTTTTGACATCACTAATTTCTAACTGTAATTATTTATTTATTTATTGTCACATAATTTTCGATTAAATAAACAAATATTTTAGTATGGAAAAAGTGGTGTTCAGCCCCTGATTTTAATTTATGTTGTCAGCAAATATGTAACAGTCAAGGGTTAAAATCGTGATGTTGCGGGTGAAGGAATTTGAATTACACAATTTCCGAATGTTAATATTCGCTATTTTGTTAAGGAAATTTTATGATTAAATAAGGTCACCAATAGCCGAAAATAGTATCAGTCATAGAGGTTTTAATTCTCATAGAGGTTTTAATAATAAATCAGTAACAGTTATGTTAAATACGCGTATAGTTTCAATACATTTTCTTACAACATGTGACGTAGCAACAGAGGGGCCAAGGGATCCAAAAATCTACATGCCTGACATCAAAGTTGCCAGACGAGCTACTTTGCTTAAATTCAAATTGGCACCACTTTATTGCCTATGGTAAAATTCGTTTTAATTTAATGGCATGGTAATCAAGGGCAACTTTATCCTTTAGTAAAAGTAGTGTCAATCAATTTAAAAAAAATAGCTTGTTTGGCAACTCTGATGTTGGGCATGTAGAGTTTTCGAGACTTGGTGCTCATCCTACTGGACGAATAGCCTTATTTAGTCACAGATAGCTATTAAAAGTTTCTGATAGAATGCCTTTGCCGTTGCATATCCAGTCTGAGTAGACATCCGATTTCTTTGCAAAATATGTTTTCGGCACTAGTAGTAATGGAAAAAAGTGTCTTATTTAATTACAACATTTTTGATATCGCGTAACTGAAAGTAACTTCTTTTGAAAAAGTAGCGCAGAAGGAATAAAATTTTGTAAGAGACGCCGGAGTCGAAAGTATTAAAGAAAACCAAAATTTTTCTTCAAAAATGTCATGGATCACCGCTGGATCCTGGTTTTTCTTTTGCTATGCGACTACCATAAGACAAGATAGCGTGGTAGTGATGTATTGCTCCATAACTGGAGTTATTTTAGATCAAAATATCTGCACAAAATCTGTGGTCACAAAAATACAATATATTACTCACCTTTATAAATGTAGTATCCGGTTCTAAATCAGGTACTAAAATAAAATTTTCATGAGTGTTATGTATATTTTTATTAATAAAATACTCCATAGTACAATAAATACCCACGATTAAAAAATATATCATTAACTATGCAATAACAATAATAATAATTATTTCTTCGCAGGGAAATAAACCAGAGCAAACCTACCAAAGGCATAGCTGCTGTATTTACGCCGTTTTTATTACCACTGAAATTTAACAGATTTTTTTCGTTTTTTTTTAATTGCAGATGTTGGCTATTAAATAAGGCAATACTAGCGGTTAAATTTTAATAGTAAGAAGAATACTTAAAAGTTGGCTGCTGTGGAATAAGGATTTTAAATAGGCTTAGCTGAAAAAACTGCTGCTTTTGGGTGCACAGAATCACGCATAACTCGCTTCAAAATTAGCAAAGCTCTGGTCAAAAATATTTTCAATATTCTAAAAAAATACAAAAAATGATATTTTGAAGAGTCCCTCCTCCCTTTGAATTTGAAAGTCCCATATAACCTTGTTACACCAAAGCGAATTAGTTTAAAAAAGTAAATTGCCAAATGCGCATTTTCATTATACATTTTGAATGTTTCCTTCCGTTTAAAAGTTAGCATTCAGCATAAATTATTTTTAATTCCTTATAATCGTTAAAGATGGGATTAAAAAGATTCAAAGTCTTTTCTAGATAGAAAATATTGCATGTAACTCATGCGCTTCATAAGCATTATTTGTAGTGAATCGTAACAAAATATTTTCAAATGTGTTTCTTTATTTTTATTTTTTACTTTTGTTGTAACGTGTGATTTTGAAGATACTGGAACTTTTTGTCCTCAAACACCTTTAAACGATTAACCCGGCAGGACGGGCGCGGGGTGTTTTGAAACCCGAACATTGCAGAGTGTATTAATGGTTTTTAATTTCTCACCAACAAATATACCGTATTTACTCGTGTATAGGGCGCACGCGTGTATAAGGCGCACCCCTACTTTACAAGTAAAAAAGGCGATTTCTAAAAATCTCGTATATAACGCGCACCATAAATTTAATACGCTAATGAAGAATGACCAAATGGATTTCAGTTAAAAAAAAGGCCGAAACAAACATTACACCAGACCAGAAAACAAGACGAAAACGCATTTTTAGACTTCGGGTTGTAAGAGAATGACGGGAATTTGGAATGAGTGACAATAAAGATAATTGCTAATTAGCGTTTAAATAATATCACTAGCTGTGTTTTATAAAAAACTGCAAGGAGTGAAATAAATATGCAGTAATACTTCAATTAAGTAACATTTTCCGAGTTTTAATATCTTCTTTGAATAATTTCTTGTTTCATATGTATATAGTTCGACTGCATCCAACAGTAAAAAATTATTCCGTGTATAAGGCACACCTAGGAGTTTTGCCCTAATTTTTTGGAAAAAAATGAGCCTTATACACGAGTAAATACGGGAAATAATAATTGTCACCTTATTTAGTCAGAGACTGTTGTTACAAATTTTGCGATAAAATGAGTCGCCGATTATTTTTTTAAAAGTTATTGTAAAAAACCCATGCACTCTGCGTCAAACTGGTAACGTGCGCATCCTCCCGGGTTAATTGAAAGTTAACCCCTTGAAGGGGTGTTTGACTCCCAAATTCCACAATCGCATCAGAAATATAGATTAATGTATTTCGCATTTATAATGTGCGCGATGAAAAGAATTCCTTTACTTTCAAATAAATTTATTCGTAAATCCTGGTGTAAAATAATATTTCTCGAAATAATTCATACAGAAGGATATATTTTATATTTTTAAAAAGTCATTGTAACAGCAAAAACACTTCTTTAAATAGTGAACTTAGTAAATTATACTCAAAAATATTTCGTGATTACACCCTTCATTTTTCAAAAATTATACCACACATAAGTTAAAAATCATATCAATTGAACCCAAACGTTTTTAAGTATGTTATAAAACTGTTAAAATAGCTCATAAATAACTTTCATTCATTATAAACTGTATGTCTGCCAGCCATTGTTTTAAAATGAAAAGTACTCTTCCTGTAAAACTTGTTTTACCTCCAGAATGGTCTTGTTCAGGGAAAACCCAAATATGCTATTACTGAAATATTAAGATCGAAAATTATAGTTTCCATTGGTTGATGGCTTATTCCTCAACTGTCAAGTGATGTATTATACTAGTAGATAGATAATAATTTTAAGTATTTTTAACTGTCAGTGGCTGTGACGTACATGAATTTCATGTTTCTAGATACTTGTGTTCCACTTATAAACATTGAAATATTGGAATATTAATTTGGAACGACCTGTATATTTGATATTACTTCTAATTAAACATAACGACGGTACCTGGGATAAAGTTCCATCATATTAACTATTTAACCGATCGATATTTAAAAAATAAAAAAAAAATCAAATAGGAATTTCTTTCATGTCTTTCACAGAATTTTTCATCCTTTATCACCGTTTTTTCAAAACAAAATTTTGCCTAATTGAATCTTGAAAACATTCGGATTATATAATGCAAAATTTACAATAAAAATTTACTGGTGAGAATAATAAATCATGATTGGAATTTGGATGCCCATATGTGGTACGGACAAATCCTGACTGGCAAAAATATATTACCCGTATGACGTACGGGCAAATCAGGGAAGCAGTTACCACGCTGCTTTATTATTAGTAACTGATTATAAATTATACTTGTTTGGGCATTGTGTTGTGCGTAGCTTTTGTAATACTCTTGTCCTTTGACCGGTTTCGTACGGGTCCCGTTATTTTTCATGTCAAATATCCGTATTTTTTTTTTATATAAAAAATAAATCTTGTTGAAACGCGGGAACTTTTCGTTTAATTTAACCCTTTCCGGCATAGTAGTCCCACGCACACCTAATTTTAATTCAAAACTTACAAACTGCACCAATAATATTTTAATAAATTTTTGCTTATACAATGAAATCTTAAATTAAGGACGTCTCACTTTCTAAAATGTCGTTTGTAGTTTCCGGTGTCAATCAGTAATTTGTCTTTTTACGAGCAGGTTTTGTCGGCGCCGGAAAGGTTAAAGAGAGATTTTCTATGAGAAAATACTGGTACCGATAAATTTTATTTGAAAATTCAAAGAACACTGGTTGAATGTGTATCGTGAATCCATCAGATATTTTATTCATGCAATAGAATTCTAAAACCGGAAGCTTTTTCACAAAAACATTTACTGCATTTTATTCGAATGCGTTTCAGTGTAACTTATTTGAGTTTTCTATGCTGCATTAATTATGTTTACTTCTATTCCTGGAAAGATTTCCAATCATGTTCGTAATTGCTTATCGAATTTCCTTTGAAAATCTTGCTAATTTATGCGAAAAGCTGCAATTCAAGATTAAAGAATGCTAGTAAATATTTGATTAGATCTGTTTAATTTATCGCCTATTATTATTCAAAATTTTGCAAATGTCATCGGAAGGTAAAGTTTGACATTTAAGATTATTTTCTTTTTTTTTATGATTTTTTTTTTCATAAAAGCCTTTCAAGTTTTTTTTTTTTTTTTTACATTTATACAGAAATTCTCTATAATGTAATTTTCTTTATAAATAAATAAATAAATAAATAAATAAATATGTATATATATATATATATATTTATATATAACTAATATATATATATATATGTATGTATATATATATATGTGTGTGTATATATATATATACATATATATATGTATATATATAGAGAGAGAGAGAGATTTGTATAATTATTAATAATAACATATTTTAATAATTTTTAAGTTTTATCACCAAAATTATGCTCTTAAAATTATAATTTTGTGTGATAAGAATCTTTGTATATAGCAAACTTTCAATATTTTAACTCAAGATATATCGGTTAATAAACATTTTATATGGGTAACAACGAAACAGTTCTTATTTACGTAATAAATCTTCAATAGTATTGACTAAGGGCTTAGTTCAAGCTCAGTTACTGTCGGAGAAATGTCTTTTGCGTGAAAAGTTAGGTACTTAGCAAATTATGATATATTGTGAGAAAAATGTGCTATGTTATTTGCTGTATGAAACTTACACCCTGCCCAGTTTATTTATAAAACTTAACGTCTAAAGACAAAGCTTGCGTGATTTACTTTGAAAAGCAGTCAACGCGTGATATTTGGTACAAACGTGATATCCATTATTATGTCATCGCAAGGTTGCCCTAAAAAGTAAGAGATGTATAGCTTTCATCGTGTTCGATTAATCAAGCAGGTTTTAAATACTTTTGAGTTGTTCGATTATGTAATATGATTTGCCAGTTTTTATGGCCTGGAAAATTTACACTTGAGATGCACGCATGTAAGCATGTACATAATACTTCAGGGCCTCATGTCGTTTAGAATGTAGGCCGAGGAAATATTAAAAATACATCAACCCTTTTTTTTAAATTGTTTTACTGTAAATTATTCTATTTTGATTAATAAGCGTTACACATAAAGCAATTAACAATTGTGTTTAATCTCCGTTACGGAGAAGTACATTTTTTTATTTATTTTTATAAAAAAAATATTTTACTCCATAGGGATAAAAAAATCTTGGCCTCGGCGGCCTTAGTCTCTTGCTAATAAAATTTAAAAGTTTTCTTCGCTGAAAATTTAATAGCTTTGTAGCACGAGTTTTAAGCGAAATTTTAATTTAAAAAAACTAAATATAGTGGTGAAAGATTGCGTGCTGGCACTTAGATGTTTGCACTACTGTTACTGCAGGGTCCACGAGCTTCGAGGACTTTCAAGCACATTGTACCAGACTAATGGTAATGTCATACGTGCCTTATCGAAAAAAAAATCTATTTTCAGATATAGGGAACTGTCCTTTACAAAATTTCTGGCACTGAAACACTTATAATCCCCTAAATACCGGGTGGTTATAAAATAAGTATCCCTATTTGTAGCTGTCTGTAGCTTGAAGGAATAACCCGAATGAAGCCAAAATTTGTACACATACTATTTGAGAAGGGGGAAGAAGACTACAACAATAAAAAAATTGCAAAAATCGCCGACAGATGGCGCTTTTGTGTCAACTGGTAACAATTGTTGATGACAACAAATTTTATACTGATAAAATTGGATTACCTTTCATAGGACTTTTCGAACAGTATCATATGGAATATCCAAATTTTGGGCAACTCCACTTGCACAAGGACCGTCTTCCGTAGTCCCTGATGGCTCTACAATCGCAGTAGCAATTTCTTCTTGAGTGCGGAGAGGTAATGGTTTCCTCCCTCTTCCACATTTTACTGTAAACGATCCAGTCTCCTCGAATTTTTTTACCATGCTTCTCACTGCACACGATGTCAAAGGACCTTTTCCACTACGCATTCCTTTCACACGCCTAAATTCACGTAAAGCAGCTGCACTATTTGAACTGTTAACGTTGAATAATTTTAAAATTAAAGCGCGATCTGGTAAACTGAGAGCCAAGTCGTGCAACATTAATAGCAGAAATGACCATGTTTTGATTTTACTAATGATTACAACGGCGTTTGCACCGACAGGACCCGTGGCGCCATCTGTTGCCGATTATTGTAACTATCTTTTTTATTTTTCCATCCTTCTTCCCCCTTCTTGAATAGTATGTGTAGCGATTTTGGTTTCATTCGGGTTATTCCTTCAAGCTGCAGACAGCTCCAAAGAGGGATACTTATTTTATAACCACCCTGTATATTGATACGTACAAATCCTGTACCGTAATTTCTGGCGTATGATCCGCGAATCAAACAATCATGTTTCGACCCAGAAATTTTTAAAAATAAGATGTAACACTTGAGATCGCGGTAATTATTTGTCTTCAGTTATTGAATAAAATTTCTGGATCAAAACGGAATTGTTTGATCTGCGGATTATGTGCCGGAAATTGTAATAAATAATAGATTCTTGCCCTTTTTAATGCTATTCATAACAATTTCAAATGACACCTTTTAAAATATTCTGATTTATCGTTTGTCATTTGTAATTTTTAGATTGAAAAAAAAAATTACAAATCGTTTAAATAGATATACGAATTTCTTTTTACTTTATAAACTTATTACTTTATAAAACTATGAGCGAATTAAAAATATGTCAAAATTTTAAAAATGTGTCGTTGACACTAGCAGAAATAGTGTTAATGCGTAGTTAATAAACATTGAGAGAAAAATTCCTGAAATTATCGTCTAAGCAGTGGCGGCTCGTCAGGGGGGTTCACATTCATTTTAATGCTAATAATTTTGTAAATTAAATTTATCCTTGCTTAACCCTATATAATGTCCATGGTAGAATATACGCTACCACCAGTGTTTCCATTTTTTGGCGGGGGAGGAGAGGGAGAGCTTTTTTAATTCAGATATTCCAAATTTACACCAGAAACTTAAAATAGTAATATCTACTTTAAATAGTAACACATATTGAGTCATTAAAAAAAAATGAAATTTATTATTGAAATTTTCTGGTACCAATTCAGATTCTCTGAATAAAGGAATTTCTATAGAACCAATCTACTGTGGGAATTAGGGAATTAATCCAAGCCTGCCACGGACCACGATTTTTTCATTCTATCTCACACCACTTTCTCAAAACAAAAATCTCTCACATACGAACATCCGAAAGAGAAATATGCTATAAAATTTATATTTTTTAAATAGTGAACGAATATAATATAAAAATATTCGCCAGTGGCAACTCTGTTAATTATACAACAGATCACGAGAAAAATTACCGTCAAACATAATGTACGAATGTTTAAAAAACTTTAAGAATGAACTTTACACTATGATTAATATATGGACAAAGAGGTAAAATGCTCATAATATTTATACAATTGCTAAAACAATGTACAACAGGAAATGAATTTACACAACGATTAAAATCTTCATAAATTTTGAAATATACATACCACTTAAGCATTACAATGATGTTGACACTAGAACTACAGGAAATTTGAGTCAAGGTTTATAAAGTATTTCTCACCAGAATTTTGATTCAAAGTAGTTTAACTTTATTATTCAACGTTTTTCTTCTTCGTATCTTTCACACTTTTTACATAATCAAATTTCTGGTTTGAACCGAAAAATATTAATATGGTCACCACAAAAAATGACGGCTCACGCTAGTTCTAGTGTTAAATCTCTTAGTACCATCTTTCAATAATTTCTGAGGATTCTCAGTTTTACATGAACCAGAAATTTAATTTTATTATACATAACGTGTTCCTAGAATGTGCCTGCGTAGTTTCATATATCTTAAGAAAAAATATTCTTTTTTTACTCAGTTTGAAAAATTAGAAATTCAGAATTAGAAAATAACTGGGGTTAAATAAAATCCCCAATGGTTCTATGAGGGTTTAAAACTTCTCAACAGTTTCATCCAAAATCCTTAGCCGTTCTCAACGGGTACGATTGTACGAAAATTCTCATGGTAAGGTAAGTAAGAATTCGCTGAGCAGACGCCACTGAATCTCAGGAATAATAAATAAAAAAAACTGCATAGTTCAAAAAAAGTAAAACGATCATTAACGTTTTTAAAAATACTAATTTTTTTACGAATATCGATTGAACCTCGAACTAAACAAGGCTGATTTTTTCCAACGTACAAGGGTTGACCGTTCCTTTGGGTGACACAATTTAAAAATTTTATTTTTCTTCTTATGTATTTGCAGAAAATTGCTACAAAATTTTACCAGGATGAGATTTCAACGTTCGTGCGGGTACCGTTATTTTTCAGGTGAAATATCAGTGTTTTTTTTAAACTAAAAAATATACCTAGTTCACTCGCTCGAAATTTCGCTATTTTCTTGAGAGATTTTCTATACGGAAATACTGGTACCAAAGAAACGTAGATTTCAAGGCTCCCAAATGGTCCGCCAACTGAACATCAATCTTTTCTTAGAAATATTTTCGTTTTACATTTTTATAGCAAATTGCGCCGAAACCGCCTTCGGAGGTTAGTTTTTGCGAAAATGCTGTAGACATCTACTATGAAATTTTCTGTAAAAAAATATTGGTGTTCAGTTCGCGAATTATTTGGGAGCCCTGGGATTTTTATCCAGAAGTGATGATGTTCAAAAATAAGGACCGTGATCATCTTAAAATAAAAACAAGTAATATATCTCAAAATAAAGTTCTAAGCAAAATTTTCTCAATGCCACTAACACCATTGACCGAGAGTTTCTGCTCTCGAAGTTGGTAGATGGGCGGTACTGGGTTCGAATCCAATCCTGCTCATCAATCTAATCATTTACAGTTTTCCGTGATTTTCTTCAAACCTTCGGTATCCTTCTGTAAATATGGATTAGTTTCCCTTAGAAACACCCTGACTGATGGCACTCTCCCTCAGGCCTATATGCCTTGTACAGATAATCGACCGTCATAAAAACAACAACTCTATACCATTATTTTCGAAAAGAAATATTTGTTTTATGCAGTCGTAAATTTCTGCTATTCTATGTATTTCGGAAAATGGAATCTTTTTTCTAGGAAATAGTCGGACTGAAAAATTGGCGCACCTGGTAACTATTACATAAATGTCAATCTCGCGCAATTTTTTTTGCCAGAAAAAATTTCATATTATTAAAAATCTAGTTGGCTGATTTGAAAAATAAACCTTGACGATTGACAAGGATAAAATTACTATCAAATTTTAGTGTTAAGAAAAAGATCTTGAAAGTTGGTAGCTAAGTGATCACCACAGGTACAGAAAATAAGTTGTAGCTCAATTCGATAAGTAACAGATCTAAAATAAAATTCATTTTACCGTAATTTCTGGCGTATAATCCGCGGATCAAACAATTCTTTTTCGACCCAGAAATTTTATTTAGTAATTTAAGTTAAATATTTACCGCGATCCAAAAAGTAACATTTTATTTTTCATTTTTTCTGGGTTGAAAAATGATTGTTTGACCCGCGAATAATGCGCCAGAAATTAAGATATATTCCATTTAGAACAATGTGAAAGCATTAATTTTCGATTTAATCGTCTTTTAGCTTCTGGAAAGTTTTACTATCAAATTTAGACTTCTAGAATAAATTTTCTGCTATATTCCACTTCGAAATACATATTCGTTCAGTGTAAGCAATTTAAATGATAAATAGCATCAAGAGATTTCTTTCACCATATTACTGCTTCATGAAAGCCGGGTAAGTTACGATAAATAAATTAAGTTTCGCATAGTTCAATATGGAAATGTAACAAAGATTTACATGGTTGAGAGATTTTGAAGCATATTTATATGCAAATTGAAAGCAATAAAATTTTAACCTTTTGTTTATCTTTATTCTTTTTTTATTTAATGCAGAATTTTTAGATTATGCATATTTCTAAAAACATTGCTTCATAGAAAATGTTCTTTAATAGTTTTAATTATTGCTTTTTTTTTCTCTGACAGAAATAATTTTTCATGCAAGAAAAATAAATGAATCGAGATCTTGTCTATTCTTATGCATGTATAACACGTTAAAAGAATGTAAAAAAGAGCATGTGAAACCAAAATAAAGATAACAGTTGTTTAACGTTTGAAAAAGTAAAATTTTTCTTCAGTGGAAAATGGTGAATTGAAAAAAGGGGGTGACTACAATTTTTACTTATTGCAGCAGCCAACCATTGGCTCATAGAGGATATGTCACGAACTGACATTGTTGTATGCAAACGTATTACAGATAAAAAATTTCCATGGCAAAATTGTTTCTCAAATTTTAAGATGATGTTTCTCCACATTATCATTTACATTGTACTACATAGCTCTTCTACATACCCTCTTCTCATTTTTTGGACCGGAAAATTTTAACAGGAAATTTTGCCTTAATTAATCGGCAGTTTACGGCGATTTGAATTGGTAAAATTTACTATAAAATTTTTCCGGGCCGAAAAAGCGGAAGATGTTGGCAGCTATGTTGTACTAAACATACTCTAAACATTTTTAATACTATAAAGGACCACACAATCTTGAGGCTAACATGAGACACAAATAAACCCAGCATCGGTAAACTTAATTAATGTTTCAACTAATTTATTTACTGGTTTATTTGTGTCTCATGTTATGTCTCAAGACTATGTGCTGATGAAGACTATTCCATCTTGTGCTGTAGTGCAGAATTACCAACATATAAGAGTGAGAAATGCCAACTTGGCAGTATCCTTGTAGCTTAACCCTTTGAGCTCTGATGGTAGAATTTTCTACCACATAATTTTAATTCCGAAAAGTCACAACGGCACCAGAAAATTTGACCAAAATTATTTGAAAAAGGTTTAATGCATTTTTTCGTGTATATAGTTAACAGATTTTTTTCTTTGCAAAATACTGGTGCCAATGTGACGTTTGGCATTTTTAAGAAATTTACCCACCAGATCTCAAAGGGTTACATGGTAGAGCACATGGAGCGCTTTCCAAAGGTTCCGGATTCGATATCCGGCTTGGACATTTTTCACAATGTTCGTTCTACGTTTATATAGCAAGTGATAGCTCACATATTAAATATTCAATAATTTCAAGCGTAATTTCACTGTTGAAATAATAATAAATTATCTTTTAATGGTGTTTTGAATAAAGCCAAAATGTAACTTTTCTTGTAAATAGATTAAAGAAAGGCTCAGTAAAATGTTTTAAGAAATAAGTTAAATCTTCATTTAATTTCTCCAAAAATTCATAGTAAAAATAAATTTATTTCAGACTTTATAGAAACAAAAAAAAATTTTAAAAACGGTGATTTTTTTAAACAACATACGTACCTGTGTAACATGTAACTTAATAAAATAATTAGAAAAAGATTAAAAATTGTAAATAGCGAGTACTTATTAATTACTATAATTTTCTGAAAAATTAAAGGTAATTTTATTTGCTTTATTGAATGCGTAAAAAAATGTTATTAGTTTTGATTTATTATTTTGTTTTTTTTTTCGTAATTGCTTTTACCATTTTTTTTCTGATTTTCTATTCTATTCATTATTCTTTTTCATACATTTATGAAAGGTAATATTGATTTACCTATTGTTCCATCTTTTTGTTCTTATCGAAATTTGTAAGTTTTTTTTTATGCTACAAAGGATTATTTTTCTAATACAAATAAACTTTTTATTCAGTCGAACTAAAGCATTTTTAATCATAAGTACTATATTTCTAACAGTGTTACACACTTTTAAAAAATTGATTGAAAAACAAATACTTATATCTACGCTTTTTATAGTTTTCTTCGATTTCTATAAAATATTGAAGATTTTAATGAAATGACCATTTGATAGCGACACGCCCGTAGGGGAGATCTAAAGCCAATGTCATTTTGCTCTCTCGATGTGACGCATTTGATATTTTTTGTGGGTAGGGCACCTATAATTACAGGAAACTTATTTGTTGGGATACGCCAAAATCTTCGTTTCTTTATTCCCATTTCGTGACACTGATGGCATAAATAGTCAAATAACAACAATTAATAGAACTGCAAATTACCGTAATTTCGGGTGTATAAGCCGCGGATCAAACAATTCCTTTTGGACCCAGAAATCTTATTTAGTGATTGAAGACAAATATTTACGGCGATCTAAGTAGTTACACTTATTTTTTAAAAAATTCTGGGTCGAAAAAGAATTGTTTGACCCGCGGCTTATACACCCGAAATTACGGTATTTGTTTTTTTCTCAGAATCACTTTTGAAATCTCTCACTAACTATATGTGTTGTTTGCAACTAATAATGCACACTTTAAAATGTTCGGATTATGATAAAAAAAAAAATTGGTGCAAGTGACTATGCTTGTACGAGGGCTATTTTTAAATTAAGAGCCGTTTATCAAAAAAAAAAAAAAAAAAAAAAAAAAAAAAAAAAGAAAGGAAACATTTTTTATTATATTTGAAAGGCACATTATGCAGATACTTCTCAACATAATCGCGGAATAAATAAAAACATTTAACATAATGTACTGCAGCTTGCTAATTCCACCTGCATAAAATTTTGCAAGAGCCCTAGGTTACCAGATTTGTCCTATTTTATAAATCTTTTAAATCTGAAATTTTACGTTCTCAACAGAAACTATGTATGGTTTTGTTTTCTTTACTTAATAACAAACATTTAGTGATTACCTACAATTTTTTTTCAGAGTTTCTTATTTGAATTTGAAGTTTTAATTTGAAAGTAGTGGCGAAACTGGCAACCCAGCCGCTGCCCTACATCGGGAATCTTTAATTCTTAACAGTGCTATTAAAATAACCATATGTTCAAAAGGTATTTATGTATATAAATTATACTTTATATATAAATTATATTTTTTATATAAATTATACATTTATATGCATAACATTTAAGATTAAGATAACTATAGATTTTGTACACTTTCCAAATTCTGTGATTAAATAAGGAAAAACGTACCATTTCATTATAGTGTTAAAAAATACAAACACTTCTAGGTTACTGTTACATATTTATTGTATTATTTATTCAGAAATCTACGATTATAATTATGTGAAATATTATGATTCTTAAAAAAAAAGGCACATTTATGAAAAAAAAAATCCGCTAAATTGGCAAAGAGTAAATTATAAGTGGTTATATATTTGAAAAAAGAATATACTTTCTGTTAATGTGGCTAAAAATTGACTTTTGTCATCTCCATAAAGTCCTCCTTACAGAAATCCCGAAAGATTGCATTTAACAGCTCCCGAACCCCGTTACCAAAGTGATGCAAGATTCCAGTACGTGTACCTTTAGCAACACGATCTTGCTTAAATGATATAGATTACGGTCATTTCTGGCGCATTTACGATAATGGCCAAAAGCCCACTGCTGCACAAATTATACTCATCGATTAGAAATGAAGATGCCAAGACACAACACTGTATTAAGCGTCATGTGGCTTTGATCGTCTCGAAGGAGTGTTAAATAGTGAAATATTCAAGTTCCGTGCGTTTTTCCTTTTATGGTATGGCATAATAAAAATTATTGAAATACTTTTTCTTTTCTCTTGCAGTTAGGTAAAAGGGTATAGTGCATTTGATGTGTATATTTAATGAGAAACTGTATTTATAAATCATCTAGTTGTGATTAGCGTTTTAGAGAAGAACGCTCGCTCTTTCACGGTTTCGTATTTGGTGTACTCAAAAAAAAAGACACCTAATTTTAAAAGTTGCAGCACCAAGAATATTGAATTATTTTTTTTCTTTTATAAAATATGAGAAAATAAGCAAATTTTCATTTTCTAATAAATTTGTTTATAAAATCAGGTGTGAGATCATAATTTCAGAATTGTACATCATTTTACACTGCACCGCACCGGAAAGTGTTAAAATTGAATATGACATACCAAAGGTAAAGGGAAGAGAGAAAAGTATAATATTGATTTCGAATAATTTCCTTGTTTAATCAGAGAATTTATATAACTACTCTGTGATTAAACAAGGTGAAACTTACCGCAATTTCGGGTGTATAAGCCGCAGATCAAACAATTATTTTTGACCTAGAATTTTTTAAGAAACAAATATAACTAGTTAGATCGCTGTAAATATTTGTCTTCAATCACTAAATAAGATTTCTGGGTCCAAAAAGAATTGTTTGATCCGCGGCTTATACACCCGAAATTACAGTACTACCGTAATTTCCGACGTTTAATCCTCGAATCTAACAATCATATTTAGACCTAGAATTTGTATTAACCCTTTGAGCTATGGTGGGTAAATTTATTCAAAATTCAAATTGTCACATTGGCACCAGTATTTTGCAAAGAAAAAAACTGGTTAACAAAATACGCGGGGAAAAAAAATGCATTAAACCTTTTTCAACTAAATTTGGTATAATTTTCTGGTACCGTTGTGACATTTCGGAATTAAATTTATGTGGGAGAAAATTCTACCATCAGAACTCAATGGGTTAAATAACTGAAGTCAAATATTTATCATGAATTTGAAATAGAGTTACATTTATGAATTAAAAAAATCCGCTAAATTGGCAAAAAAGCAAATCATAAGTGGTTACAAAATTGAAAATAAAGAATATGCTTTCTGTTAATGTAGCTAAAAATTGACTTTTGTCATCTCCATAAAGTCCTCCTTACAGAAATCCCAAAAGATTGCATTTAACAGCTCCCAAACCCCGTTACCAAAGTGATGCAAGATTCCAGTACGTGTACCTTTAGCAACACGATCTTGCTTAAATGATATAGATTACGGTCATTTCTGGCGCATTTACGATAATGGCCAAAAGCCCACTGTTGCACAAATTATACTCATCGATTAGAAATGAAGATGCCAAGACACAACACTGTATTAAGCGTCATGTGGCTTTGATCGTCTCGAAGGAGTGTTAAATCGTGAAATATTCAAGTTCCGTGCGTTTTTCGTTTTATGGTATGGCATAATAAAAAATATTGAAATGCTTTTTATTTTTTCTTGCAATAGATGAAGGGGTATTTTCTGAAAGTGCATTTGATGTGTATATTTAATGAGAAACTGTATTTATAAATCATTTAGTTGTGATTAGCGTTTTAGAGAAGAACGCTCGCTCTTTCACGGTTTCGCATTTGGTGTACTCAAAAAAGGACACCTAATTTTAAAAGTACCAGCCCCAAGAATATTGAATTATTTTTTTTTTTATAAAATACGAGAAAATAAGCAAAATTTCATTTTCTAATAAATTTGTTTATAAAATCAGGGGTGAGATCATAAATTCAGAATTGTACATCATTTTACACCCCACCGCCCCGGAAAGTGTTAAAACTGAATATGACATACCAAAGGTAAGGGGAAGAGAGAAAAGTATAATATTGATTTCGAATAATTTCCTTGTTTAATCAGAGAATTTATGTAACTATTCTGTGATTAAACAAAGCAAAAATTACTACCGTAATCTCCGACGTTTAATCCTCGGATTTAACAATCATATTTAGACCTAGAATTTGTATTAACCCTTTGAGCTATGGTGGGTAAATTTCTTCAAAATTCAAATTGTCACATTGGCACCAGTATTTTGCAAAGAAAAAACTGGTTAACAAAATACGCGGGAAAAAAAAATGCTTTAAACCTTTTTCAACTAAATTTGGTATAATTTTCTGGTACCGTCGTGACATTTCGGAATTAAATTTATGTGGGAGAAAATTCTACCATCAGAGCTCAATGGGTTAAATAACTGAAGTCAAATATTTATCATGAATTTGAAATAGAATTGCATTTATGAATTAAAAAAATCCGCTAAATTGGCAAAAAAGCAAATCATAAGTGGTTACATAATTGAAAATAAAGAATATGCTTTCTGTTAATGTAGCTAAAAATTGACTTTTGTCATCTCCATAAAGTCCTCCTTACAGAAATCCCAAAAGATTGCATTTAACAGCTCCCAAACCCTGTTACCAAAGTGATGCAAGATTCCAGTACGTGTACCTTTAGCAACACGATCTTGCTTAAATGATATAGATTACGGTCATTTCTGGCGCATTTACGATAATGGCCAAAAGCCCACTGCTGCACAAATTATACTCATCGATTAGAAATGAAGATGACAAGACACAACACTGTATTAAGTGTCATGTGGCTTTGATAGTCTCGAAGGAGTGTTAAATCGTGAAATATTCAAGTTCCGTGCGTTTTTCATTTTATGGTATGGCATAATAAAAAATATTGAAATGCTTTTTATTTTTTCTTGCAATAGATGAAGGGGTATTTTCTGAAAGTGCATTTGATGTGTATATTTAATGAGAAACTGTATTTATAAATCATTTAGTTGTGATTAGCGTTTTAGAGAAGAACGCTCGCTCTTTCACAGTTTCGCATTTGGTGTACTCAAAAAAGGACACCAAATTTTAAAAGTACCAGCCCCAAGAATATTGAATTATTTTTTTTTTTATAAAATACGAGAAAATATGCAAAATTTCATTTTCTAATAAATTTGTTTATAAAATCAGGTGTGAGATCATAAATTCAGAATTGTACATCATTTTATACCGCACCGCCCCGGAAAGTGTTAAAACTGAATATGACATACCAAAGGTAAGGGGAAGAGAGAAAAGTATAATATTGATTTCGAATAATTTCCTTGTTTAATGAGAGAATTTATGTAACTATTCTGTGATTAAACAAAGCGAAAATTACTACCGTAATCTCCGACGTTTTATCATCGGATCTAACAATCATATTTAGACCTAGAATTTGTATTAACCCTTTGAGCTATGGTGGGTAAATTTCTTCAAAATTCAAATTGTCACATTGGCACCAGTATTTTGCAAAGAAAAAAAACCGGTTAACAAAACACGCGAAAAAAAAAATGCATTAAACGTTTTTCAACTAAATTTGGTATAATTTTCTGGTGCCTTTGTGACATTTCGGAATTAAATTTATATGGTAGAATATTCTACCATCAGAGCTCAATGGGTTAAATAATTGAAGTCTAATATTTATCATGAATTTGAAATAGAATTATATTTATGAATAAAAAAAAAATCCGCTAAATTGTAAAAAAGTAAATTATAAGTGGTTACATAATTGAAAATAAAGAATATGCTTTCTGTTAATGTAGCTAAACTTTTGTCATCTCCATAAAGTCCTCCTTACAGAAATCCCAAAAGATTGCATTTAACAGCTCCCAAACCCCGTTACCAAAGTGACGCAAGATTCCTGTACGTGCACCTTTAGCAACACGATCTTGCTTAAATGATATAGATTACGGTCATTTCTGGCGCATTTACGATAATGACCGAAAGCCCAACTGCTGCACAAATTATTCTCGTCGATTAGAAATGAAGATGCCAAGACACAACACTGTATTAAGCGTCATGTGGCTTTGATCGTCTCGAAGGAGTGTTAAATCGTGAAATATTCAAGTTCCGTGCGTTTTACCTTTTATGGTATGGCATAATAAAAATTATTGAAATGCTCTTTATTTTTTCTTGCAATTAGATGAAGAGGTATTTTCTGAAAGTGAATTTGAGGTGTATATTTAATGAGAAACAGTATTTATAAATCATCTAGTTATGATTAGCGTTTTAGAGAAGAACTCTCGTTATTTCACCCTTTAGCGGACGGTGTCCACAAAAAAGGGCACCTAATTTTAAATATATTAACACCGAGAATATTTAACCCTTAAATGTCGTTTGTTGCCTTTCGGCAACGTACCCGAATTTAGTTTTCTAGAATACTATTAGTATAGTATTGAAGTTCTTTAGCCTGATATTTCTTAGCTTGAATCTTGGGGATACGAGAAAATAATATTGGTAACGGCGATAATCGCAAAATGTTAGAAATGACAATGTAATTTATGTCGATTTATTACATGGTTGAGGCAAGCAGCTTGCTGATGAAGGAAAAAACATGCTTGCATAGTCTAGTTGACTGCAGAAGCGAGAGGGGAGGATGACATATTCATGAAAAATGGGGTATTCTGAAATCAAAAGCCTAAAAAATAAAAGGAGGGTGAACGGAAAATAATTGAAAACAGCTAGTTTAGGCGATTATATCTAAGTTTACAGTGAGAATATTAACAGACCGATGTGAAAATTTGGTGTTTTATATTTTAACTTTAACTTTTTTCGTTATTAAAGGGTCAATCAGCAAAATTTAGAATTATTTAACTTTAGAATATTCTTTTGGACATTATGAATTTTTCATATAATATCTTTCTTTCACTTTTGCTGCTACTCCCTGCATTTCTCATTAACGGGAAAACGTGACTGTTAATATAATTACTCGTTTTACGATATAAATATTCTATGCATCATGCATTAGAAGAGATCATTATATTAATGCTACGTTCCTCTTGATTTCTGTAACTCTAAAAATAGTGTGTATTAATAAAATTAATTTTTTCACAATGTAACATTTTCATATATTAGTACGATATTATGCAATGTATTCCATTGAGTTCATTTGTTTTGAATTTTAATTTTAAAAGAGTGAATATTAATTTTCTTATGACACTATTCAAATTTTCTTGAAACTAATTTTATATTAAACTAACAGAACTACCCGGCTTTGCTTGTGTGAATTATAAGGAGTCTTACAAATAAAATAAATAAAATAAATGGAATAATATTGCTTTCACAAATCTAAAATTTTCGTATTCGTGTTTACAAATTGTTAAACAGACAATCAGAATGCATGAAGTTATTGTATCCCAACAAAATTAAAAATCCCTGAATGATTTTCTTTACAATAAGATAAAAAAATCCTCAAATGGAGCAGCATTTAGTGAAATTCTCGTTTATATATATCTACATTATAAAGTCATTATAAGTCAGTGATTAACACTGACATCATACTGATAATGGCAACGACCTAACCGATAAATTGTACTTTGACTAATTTTACTGCGACTTCTACTCACCACATATTTTCATTTTTTACACTGTTGAATTAAAAAAATTCATTCAAATGAAATATATTTAAAAATTGTATCTGAGTTTTCTGATTTTGATGGATTTTAAAGTAATTTTCAAGGATCGATATTTTAAAATATACGTGCAACCCAAATACGAGAAATAAACCCGTTTACTCCGAATGCAACATTATATAGAAAAGATGTCTCTTTGAGCAATGCTGGAATGACATTTTTGGTGGCAATAACAAAACCGAACGATAAATTTTGCTTTTATTGATATTTAACAACTAAACATCGCACAATCCAATGTTCCAACGTCTTACACGAAACAAAAGTACTTTCAGTAAGTTTATATTGGTTATCTAAATTTACAGATTCTATACCAGTGGCGTAACAAGGGTGGGTGCACATAACCAGGAATATTGTAATGTTTTGTTCTCTGATTAGATAAGGTGAACAGAACTTAAAATAATTACCGGTATCCAGAGCATATGGGCTTCCTACCTGGTTGCGCCACTGTTTATGCATTTTAAAATAATTTTCAAACATGAATATTTTTAAATAAGTACATTCCTGACAAAAATTAACTGAATTGCTCAAAAACGTAGTAAAAAATTCAGTAATTGTTTGTTTTCGTGTAATCTTTCATGACTAGGGATGAGATTTCCGCGTTCTTGCACACCAGTATTTTGTTAGAGAAAATTTCATTTCATTTAATCGGAAAATTTTTGCGATTTAAAAGAACAAATTTTTTGCTAATAAAATACTGGTGTGCAAAAACGCGGAAATCTCATCACTACATTACTAAATTAGCAAACGAAATTAAAATCTCAAGAATAATAATAATAAAAAAACATAATTTAACCGATATCAAATCAAATTAGATGAAGAAGGTTTCCACTCTTTATCAAACCCCACTCGTAAACGAAAACACTAGTTTCATCATAATATTTTACACCAGAAATGTTATTCAAAATTATTGAATTGATTTTTTTTAACTTAAATCTAGGTGAAAATTTTTAACTAAGAAATGTACCACTCATCACTTATTTTTTTCACAAAAATGTACTTTTGACCCACTCGTGCCCAGCATCTTTTGCATAAATTTTATTTGGTTGGCACCACTATTTTTAAAAGATTTGAGTTTAGTTCATTAATCACAAAAATGCATCATTTAAATAAAATATTTATTGCTTTTCTTTTTTACCGGTGTCAAAAACAGTGCTGAATGCACCTTTTGAAGCGTCCCTAAAAAGGGACGCTACGCACTAATGGGTTAATACTGAAGTCAGAGAGACGTATTTTTGAAAATTACATCTCTCCATGACTTAAATTTCTCTTACACTAGAACGTTCGGAAATTTTACACAAGTATCATAATATTTCACACCAGAATTTTTATTCAAAATTATTTAATTGATTTATTTAACGTAAATCTTCGTGTGTCAAATTTAACTTATTTCAGGAAAATATTTCTGGCTCGAACTGAAATTTAATCATATGGTTGAAGTTGAATCGACTCCTTTCGGGCGTTTTAGTATTAAAGTTGTGTACCAAATACCAAGGGTCATACTTGTCCTTAAATTTCTAGACCAGGAAATTTTTTGGTACCAGTATTGTCTTATAGGATATGTCTTTTTAAGTGAAAATTCGCGTGTTCAATCTTTTGAAGGAAAATATTGGTGTCACTTATTCATTTCAATATTTTTTAAAAGAACTACTTTGCCCCTGAGAGGGTAAACCCTTAACCCCTTGAAGGGGGGGGGGTGGTATAAAATATATACCACTTAATTTTAATTGAGAAATGTCACATCGACACCAGAATTTTGAAACAAAAATTCTAATTTCATCAAGTACGTGAAGAAAAGCTTTTATCTAATTTGAAATAACTTTGATTTTAAATTCTGGTGTCAATCAAAGATTTCAACATTTTAAGAGTAGAAGTGCTTTGCCCCTCACGTAGAAATGCAAAATCTGAATAACTTTTTTGATTTAACCTCCGATAAATAAAATTTGGTCTTCGCGACAACCATATTTATACAGAAATACTAATCCGATAAGAATTCACATAAGTATGCTACTAAATAAACTTAAAAATCTATTTTAAAAATTTTGATGAGTAACCCTTAAGTATATGTTGTAAAATACAATTTTAAAAGAAAAATTCATGTATCTAAGGGTTAACCTAGATTTCTTATTCTATAATAATTACTGATATTTGTCCTGAAAAATTCTCTGAAGCGTATGACCCTGAATAAATACAGGCCGAGTGGTATCCCAGATAATGCGTGGAATATTGAGAATAAGAAATATTAGTATTCACATCTTATTAGTCTTAGTATACCCTGATATCGCATTTTGTTCTAGATTTATGTTTCCATAATAACTTCAACTGATAATTTTAAACATATAATAATTGCCATTCCAAACATAATAAAATAAAGATTAAAGACGTATATATTACACACAAAATATTTTATTTATTATTAACAGTAGAACTACCTTGAGCCGTCACTTTTACGACAATCATATGAATATGCTTCGTTTAAATCAGAAATTTGATTAAGAAATAAATTTAAAATATACAAAGAAGAAAAACATTAACTAATGAAGTTAAACTGTTTTAAATCAAAATTCTAGCGTGAAATATTTTTAATAAATCTTCACTTAAATTTCCGATAGTTCCAGTGTTTAACACACTATTTATTACTAAACTGATTTATTATTTTACACAAAAAATATTTCATTTTTTATATATAGGTTGTTAATTTCCAGACATGACAGACCTTTAATTTGATTGCACATTACAAATGCTTTTTATAATTTTAATATTATTTTAAATCAATCCCTTAATCACTTAAAATTAGTACATTTTTAAATCAATCCCTTAATCACTTAAAATGAGTATATTTTTAAATCAATCCCTTAATCACTTAAAATTTGTATGTTTTTAAATCAATCACTTAATCACTTAAGATTAGTATATTTTCAAATCAATCACCCAGTTTGATTTATGACAACAAGAGTTCATGTATTGATGCGTACAATTTGTCTGTAACTTCCTCAAATGTTAATATGTTTCGTTTTGTTTAATTAACAGAACCTTAATTTATGTAGTAAGTTTAATGCACCCAAATCGATTATCAGTAGCATTATAACAAGTGGCATTTATGCCCTTAAACTGAAGTTCAAGTTAGAAAGTTCCACGGTTTATCACGTAGCTATCGATTGTTTTCAATTTCCCCTTTAAAAGGAAATTCATGTGCACATCAATTTACAAAGTATCGAAAATGGCTTACTGTTTTTCAGACTGAATGAACGGTGTATACAGATTGAAAAAAGAGCTTTTCTACAAGTTTTATGCATTTGGAATGCAGCCATGTCGAAAAAAATGTTAGATGTCATCAACATTCGGTTTTGAAATATGCCGATGGCCTTTGTAAAATGACTTGAATCTTTAAATTTTTATATGAAAAGCAAAACAAGAAACTATACAAGAATGAAATATTAAATATAAACCGTATTTTCTAGTATATACTCGTATATATCAGCCCGAAATTAATAATAATAATAATAATAACGTGTTCGTATACTTGAATATCAATATTTCCGTAGAGTTTTCTTAACATTATTAAATCGCAGAAATCGTTATACATTTCTGCATTTATATAAGGTGGAGGGTAGCATACAAAACTACTGATTTGTACTACTGATTGAAACTCTTTGCGTTCTGATGGATGAATTTTTTACCACATAATTTTAATCTCCAAATGTCCCATTGCACCGGAATATTCAATCAAATTTATATGAAAATAGAATAATACATTCTTTTGCGTATATTATAAACCGGATCTTTTATTTGCAAAATACTGGTGCCAATGTGACATTTGCGCATTTTGATGGAATTCACCCTTAGAACTCAAAGGGTTAAATAGAACGTTTTATTTCTTTTTAAACTTTAATCATTTACTCACTTAACATTAGAAGCGCTGAGAGCAGTCAATTTGAGTGCTACCACAAATAAGTAATTCCATTTGAACCCATAATGTCTTAAAAAGAGTTAAACAGGTGCATCACGCCAAAAATAAGTTAAAAAGATTTTTTTTAAAATACTTTAAAAGAAAATTCTGGTGTGAATCATTTTTATAAAACTTGAGTGAAATTTTCGGCGCTTCTAGTGCTAACCGATTCTCTTTCTTTTTTACATACAATAAATAGAAAACAAGGGTGTCATCACTTTTTTAAGGCTAAAATATTCGTAAAAATTAGTCTAAACATTTCCTTCATTAAATAGTATGGAATTGTATATAAAAAATTTAGTGGTGTCAAAAAGCTTTAAGTGATGGATCAAGAAAACTCTTCTTGCCCGTACGACGCATGGGCAAATCTGCTAACTGTTTAATGGATAAAGTACGCCTCCTAAGCACAGGCATCTCTTACATGAATTTATTTCGTTGGCACCACAATTTTTTTACAGAAATATTTTTACTTGGCATATGACGACGTGTGCAAGATAAATTTAGTAAAAGATGTACGTTTAAAATACATTGTTGCGAACAGAATGTGATAAAAAAAGAATTTTGTATTTAAATTTTGGTGGCTAATTACTGATACTCCCCCGGAAAAGGTATAATTTTAGGATCGATTTATATATCTTGCTGAAACATTCCCCTTCTTTAAGCCAGATAAGCATATTTTGAATAAAAAAATTACAAATTTCACTTACTAATTTTAAAATGATTTTTTGTCTTTATTAATTATTTTGATTTATGATTAAATAGGGCAAAAAAGTTTTTTTTTTTTTCCAGGAGATCTCCTGATTTCTTATTAGATTTAATTACATACAACGAGAAATTTAGCACTAATACGAGGGCTTTATGGTAAATACCTGGCCTTGACAAGTAAAACACGTTTTTTTTTTGTCTATAGTACATTTTAATTTTAAACATACTTTTTTAAAGTTCGTTGCATTAATCCAAAGGTTTTCTGTCTTTTGGAAACTCTCTGAAAATTGTCTCTTATTTCGAAGTGGTAAACATTAATACTAGAACTACCGTAAGCCGTCATTTTGACTGTTACCGTATGAATATGTTCTGGTTCAAACCAAGAATTTGATTATGAAATAAGTTTAACCCCTTGAGCTCTGCTGGTAGATTTTTCTACCACATAATTTTATTTCCAAAATGTCACAATGACACCAGAAAATTTGACAAAATTTACTTCAAAAAGGTTTAATGCATTTTTTTGTGTTTATCGTTAACCGGTTTTTTCTTTGCAAAATACTGGTGCCAGTGTGAGATTTGGAATTTTGAAGAAATTTACACCCCAGAGCTCAAAGGGTTAAAAGATACAAAGAACAAAAACCTTAAATAATAAACTGCTTTAAATCAAAATTCATGTGTGAAATATTTTTATAAAACTCGACTCAAATTTCCGGTAGTGTAGCGTTAAGCTTATCTTGCAAAGTCATTACTATTTTGAAGCGAAATCTTTTTGTGTGATAGCGGTTAAAATGATCACTACGGCGGTACTTGTGATACCATCTGGTACCGGAAAATATTCAACCGTGTTTTTAATTTAATACAGTAAATTTGAACGAAAACACCACCTTCATTTGATGATTTAAACTTCATGGTAAAATCAAACTTTTTTTTTTTTTTTTTTTTTTTTTTTTTTTTTTAAAGAAAGAAAATCTGCGGTGAAATGCAATTTTTGCATTTTAAAAAGCGATATAATTCCGGTTCTAATGGGTAAAAAAATAACTTCAGGATGTAAATGGTTAAATACAACTATTTCTCATCAACATTGGAAAGAAATAAAAAAAAAAGTATATATATATATATAATGCTTTTGTAAATGTTCTTTTAAATCTCAGAACGTTATTCAAGAACTAATTTTTTGTGTTTTTCAATATGCAAATTTATAAAAAAAAATGAAAAAAACTTTTTGGACTGTGTCAGTATTTAATGTTTATCTTTTTATAATAGCAATTATAATGCGTATTTTTTCTCTTTCAGGTAAGCTTTTTTCCTCATCATTTTAAGAATTTGCATCTGATATTGTGTTGTAAGTATATTTCAGATGTATAATAATGATAATGAAGTATTTCAAAAGAGTGATTTTTTCTGCATATGATTTAAACTTACAGAGTACACTGCTAAATATCTGCAGGAAACTATCAAGACATTCGACCGTTTTTGTAGAAAACAGTTACTTAATCGTAATTTAACTCTATTATGACTATAAAATCAGCAATAATATGGTCAGAATGCATAAAATTACGGTAATGCAACTGATTTCTGTGAAAAGGGTCAAATGACTGGACACTTTGTTGCAAATTTTTAACAGTGTAGAGTGAGAAGAAATGCTTATATTTGAGTTATACTATTTCTGGAGAATAATATTCGCATTGATTAACACTAGAACCGCGGGCAATTATACTCAAATTTCACAAAAATGTTTCACATCAGAATTTTTAATTAAAATACTTAAATTATTTATTTAACTATTTTAATTCGGAACATGCATAACTTATTCTGCGAAGAAATTTGTGGTTTCAATCGACACTTATTCATTTGGTACGGGTCAAAATGACCCGTCACCGCGGTTCTAGTGTTAATCGAAACGTACGATGATAAAATGAATAAGGCAAAGAGTATTATTCAAAATTAGTTAGAAGAAAAAAATGTAAAAATTTGGCAGCAATACAATTTTTTCATTATTATATTCTAAAGTTCTCATTATAACAATAGGAAACTTCGTGATCACATTTTGGCTACCACTATTTCCAAACAAAAATATTCATGGTAGAATTTTGCAAAATTTGCAAGTGAACTAATTAACGTGGCGGATTTCTACAAAATCTGCAAGAGAAATCCCAGAAAGCTTATTGTATGGAAAAAGCAATTATGACATATATGACTATTTTTACATTCTATTCGCACTACTATTAAAAAAAAATTATAATATATTTCTCTTGCACAGGTTGGCAAAATGCATGTGAAAGATTTTTGTTTTGAAAAATTAGTGCGAGATAGAATTAAAAAATAATCATCTGTGACAGCCAGGAAAAAGAATTATACCCCCCCCCCCCCAAAGTGGCGAAAGTACACCCTGAAATCAGTGGCGAATATTGCTACCCATGCCATGCTATCTCCCACCAGTTTTTCAGTATAATTTTTATAACATGATATAATCGTAAAAATTTCACTGGAAGTTTATTAAAAAAATTACTAATAATATTACGCAGTTATTGCAGAAACAGGAGGATTTGTGCAAAGCTTAGCACTTATCACTTTTGTTGACAGGTCACGATTGTACTCGGGCTATATTATGACCTTCGAGACGAGCGTCATATTATGTGACGCATAAAGTGCTCAGAATCCTCCATTATTCTCACCAATTATTTTTAAGTAAAAAGTTCATATTATTTATTCAGGGAATTTCTGCGAGTCAATGACAAAACATCTTTGTTTTAAAAAACTTACGGAAAAAAATTTAAAAATCTGCAAAGGAAGATGGTCACGAAGGAGTTAAAACGATAGATTGTTGAATTGCATTGTGCGCTGAATCTTTAGTTTCGCTTACGCCGTATTTCTTAAACATAATATCAGCAGGCTTTTATCAGAAAGTTTATATCTTTATAACAAATACTTGGTTGAATTCACAAAATTGCACCTGAAATCAGGGTTCGCACTGCTCTACCACTAAATTTTTACAGTATTTTCTATGTATTTCATAGAAGAAAATTATTTCAAAAAGTGCGAATCTAGGAGGTGGATGCGATTTTTGCATCTTAAAAATTAAATATAATTTTTCTTATCATTAATAGTGGTGCCGGAGTCCTTACAAAATATAAGGAGTGTGCGAACCCTGATTTGAAATGTAAACATTTTCCAACTGTCTGTTGATATTTAAACTCCAAAAATCAATCTAGACTATCGACTTTCAGAAAAGCTAGGTCTTTCCTTGCCTCGAAACGCACATTTTATTGGAAATTTACGATGAACAATATATAAAGTAAAAAATGCCAACAGAATTATATTTTTTAGAAGTAATTTATAAACATAGAACAGAACGTAATAAATCCAAGTTATTCGTATCTGATTTTCACAGCAGCTTGTCCATACATTATTATACTTTTCAGGCTGACGGATTTTGTTTCATAAATTGATTAGATGACGACGGAAACATGATATGCTGAATATAAATTTTCTAACATATTTTCCTAAAAGTAAAATATTAATGCATGTGACAATATAGTTACCGTATCTGCCAGATTTCTTATTAAGACATTCCGAATTGTCATTAGTAAGTTTAAATAATTATTTTTACCTTATAAGATGATAGATAATTCATAAATTAAATAAAAAAGAAAATGGCTTTTCATAATTTTCTGACATAAATTCAATATTTTTTAATAAAAAGACCGCCAGATGCTGCAACTTCTTTCATATCAACGTAAATGATTTTTTTAACCGTGATTTTATTCATGATATTAATAGCGAGGTTTACATTCTAGCTACATCAAATTTAACTCTCTAATTACAAGGGCAGAATACCTTCCAGAAATTGCGTAATTCAGAGAATCGTAATTCATATCAGAAAATCTAAATAACAAATTTCGTTTAATTTAATAACAAAATGTTTGCTATTAATTGAAGCAAAAATTTCTATTTTAAAATCTCATTTTAAATTTCTGAAAAAAAAGTTCACTAAATCGAGAATGCTGGTGGAAGCAAAAATGCGTCAATGAGCATTCGGCGACATGAAACTCGTTATGCATTTGGCCACTGGCACCTATTTTTATATTTTCCCCCTCAACTATAAAAGCTTTAATATATTTCTGTTGCGGGTATTGACAAAATATGTATGAAAGATTTTTGTTTTAAGAATGTGGTGCTAGATGGAATAATATTTAAATAAAATTAATTTTCCCTTTCCAAAAAATGATGAAAATTTAAATTTTAAAAAGTAGACCATCTGGCTACACTGGTGTCAGGCATGTAGATTTTTTGAGCCCTCAAAGGAACACGGAAAATTTTATTCAAGTTTTACAAAAAGTTTTCACGCGAGAGTTTTTCTTTAAAGCTGTTTAATTTTTTTATTTGACTATTTTATGTTGGCATGCATTAAACTACTCTTTGTTACTAGAAATGAAATATTACTTCTAAGGAAACTGTAACATTGCGTTCACTTTTCTTAATCAGAGAATTTGTGATTCACCGGTGATAACAGTCACAACTAAAAAAAGCACATGCACTGTAAAAATTCTACAGAAGATTGTGTAGTCATTCATGAGTTTTTGAAATTAATGATTACTATTTAATATTATAAAGAGTTGTCATTGGTGATGATTGTTTAAAAATACAAGTAAGTAAAAGTTATCTATAAAAACGGTCTAATGACTGGACAATTTGCTGTAAATTTTAAACAGTACTGTAGCGAAACCAGAATGGGAGCCGAAAACCAATAATATTGTAAGGTTTTCTTTTCCTTGATTCATAGCAGACAATTTTTCGGTTAAAAAAGGCGTACCGAACTTTCAAATATTACCAGTACTCAGAGGACTTGAACACCCACCCTGGATAAGACACTGCAGTGTACCTATGTTGAATGATGCAGAAACAATACGCTCAAAAAAGAGAAAAATTATATTTTTAATACCCGAAAAGTATTTGTATATCTTCCTCAAAGAAAGTCCTCCATCAAATTCCTTCCGTAGTTTCCTGAAATAACTCTACTATTCTCTCAATCTTTTACTCTCAACGAAGACTTGGTTTTTATTAGTTCGCACAAAACTCATTCCAGTAGTTCTCTGGCAAATACTATTTTACGTTTTATTTCCCATATCTATTTCTATCTACTCTTTGTTACTTGAAATGAAATATTGCTTCTAAGGAAACTGTAAGATTGCGTTCACTTTTCTTAATCAGAAAATTTGTGATCCGCCAGTGATAACAGTCACAACCCAATAACCACATATCTCTTAAGGGAGGATGGAGAAAATATCCCCAGAGACTGGCATATATTCCTTTAACATTACCCTTTCCAAAACTGATCCAGTATCTTTACTTTATCTACTCACTCTAGAAGATTGGGAATAGTTAGACGAAGTAAGGAAAATTTTAGCCTGCTGTATTTTTCCCCCAAAATACAAAATGTGTTTCTTTACAACATTATGTATAAATTTCCTCCATTCATTCTTAGTTGCGCTGTATATTTTATAAAATTTAAAGTAGATATTTTGGAATTGTTTAAGCTAATGCTCTCTGAAAACGTTTTTCTAAAGAAAACAGAAGTAGTGTGTTACTTTTTAACATTCTGGGTAATGCGTTAGTACATATAATATTTTGATGCAAGGAAGATTTTTAAAACGTAATTTAATATAATTAATATTAAAATACGTTTTAATTAACTAAAAATATTATAATTCTTGAACAAGTAAAAAAAACTGTTGTAAACTGTGATTTATTATTCTGAAACACTTACCATCAAATGTAGCATTAAAAAGCAATCTTACAAACAAAATCAGCAATGAATATAAGCCGCATGTCATATAGATTATAATTCAATGATCAAGTGTGTCTGTTACTTATTGTTTAATGCAGCAATGTTAAATTCCTGCATGATAAAAATATCGGTTTATTAAATATATTATTTATAAACACACATACTAAAACAATTTTATGATACCTATCGCTGTTAAGAGATTTTGATAATCCTGTACATTTTAGATATTTAAGTTATACTAATATCTATATTATAAGAAGCAAGCACGATTTTATTCCAAACTATTAAAATAAATTTCATTAAAATCCAATAAAAAGCTTTTTAAATCCTGTGTCCTTAGTAAACATTTACTTAAGATTTTTTTATTCATATTGTCGTAGAAATGTAAAGTAGTTTTTCTTGACTGTTTGATTTAGAACAGTCATTTTAGTTTTAGTAGATTTTTTCTTTGTATTTTTACTTAATTGAATACTTTTTAGACTGAATAGAGTATGCAATTTAAGCACTTTAAACAAATAAAAAAATATTTACTAAAGTGCTGTTTGAATTCGTGAATATAATGGAATTTAAATATCATATAAAATTTTACAGAAAAGATTTTTTTCTGAAAGAACGCATTTTCTTGTCACCTTTTTTATATTTGGTGTTTATTTAAATATTTTAAATTTGATTCTTTAGCGATTTCATACAAAATACTACAGCAAAAAATAAATAAATAAATAAATAAATAAATAAATTAAATAAAATAAAATAAAATAAAATAAAATAAATAAATAAATATTGTTTGAATTCATTCGTACCATGTTAAAATTACTGCAGCGTATTTGAATATATTTACGATTGTTTTACATAATTTTTAAAAGAACTTACAATAATTACTAAGGTATCCTGAGGTAATAACGCCACATTAAGGTTCTACTAATTTTCATGGCTTAATTTTAGATTGTATTTTTCAAAAAAATATAGGATTTGACGCACCAACTCATTGTCTATCTATAGAAAAAAATAATTTAACAGATATGCATTCATAAAATGTAACGGCGTGATTTCTTGAACAATGCTAATTGGCGTTATTACCCACCTATGCGGGTAATAACGCCATACAAACAAATCTATAAAATAAGATAAAATAATCCCATTTAGATTGCCCATTTCTAAAAATACAAACTCTGCAGCCCTAGAAATTGACAAATTGTTGACAAAAAACTTTCTAAGCGATAGAAAATGTTTAATTTTTGTGAAAGTGCAAGAAAAAGAAGGGGAGGGGGGGAGAATATCAGACCCAGAGCTTCTTTTTGCCAAAAAAGGACCGTTTGAATAAAATTATTAGAAACATTGCATGGTTTTAACTGTGTTTATCTAAATCAGTATTTATGTTCACATACATGCATTCTATGCGATAGAAAATGTTCAATTTTTTGTGAAAGTAAAAGGAAAAAGAGATTGGGAGAGCATCTGCAGTATATAACACCCTGGCCTTCTGTTTACTTAAAAAATCCCGCTTAAATATGATTATAAAAAACATTGCACGGTTTTAACCCTTTGCGGCGCAGAACAAATTCATCGCTTAAGTGTTGAAATTAATGACTGACACCGGAATTTGAAAACAACTTTATTTATAAATACGAAAACGCTGTATTTCACCCATTCAATAAACCGTAATTTTCTTAAACAAAATTCCAGTGCGAATGTGGCGTTTGGGAATTAAAATTAAGTGGTTCCACTATGAAACCACCGCGCGGCAAGGGGTTAACCATATTTGTAATCATAATGTAATATTTTTATCAAGTGAATTTTTATAACTAGAGTTATGTGTAATAAATATTTTTGTTAACAATGTTGTAGAAGATTTTTAAATACTTTCTAACCCGTAAACCCCACACTAATGTGGATTAGCTCAAACTTAAAGTTAAAATGTCGGCGTTAAATTAAACATTCTTTAATAAATTTGTATTTTTAATTAAGTAAATAAGATTTCCCTATTATCAATGCACCTGTGTACCCTCCTTATTAAATTTTACACATGATTCATGTGGTTATATTTCGTTATCTCTATATTAGCAACAAAATTAACCTTTAACTACTGTTAACGCTCTCACTAAACGCTTTTTTTTTTTTTTTTTTTTTTTTTTACAAATTTCAGATTTTAACTTGTAGTGTCCAATTTAACTATAGGTACAACTGAAATTCTCTTCCGTTTGAAGTCCTCGTACTATTGTTAGAAATATTTAAATAGATTAAACTTAATTAAACTTAATTAAACTTAATCCTGTACAAAAATTTTGGTACATAAATAGTACTCTATGAGTTTTAACCATTGATCGCCTTTTAACCTTTATCTAATGTTACCGGTCTCACAGACCATTTCTTTTTGCAGTTTATATAGTTTAACTTGTAATTTTCAGTTTAACTACAAACACTATCGAAATTTTGTTTCATTTGGAACTTTAGTACTATTACCAGACACTTTTAAATAGATGCATATTAATTATAATCATCTTGTACAAAACGTTTAGTACAAAATACCATCCTATGTGTTAATCATGCATTTTATTCATCTTTTGATCTTACGGTCCTACAGCCCCTTCACATTAGTTACGTTTCAATTTATATCGCATCAGTTAAAGGTTAACTTTTGAAAATTTTGAAAATGAGAACGCTGAGAAAGTGGACAGTTAAAATTTAGAATTCAATTGAACAATCAAGTGGGAATTTAATAGAAACCTGATTTTGAAAATGTACGAGTTAGAATATCATAAAAAATTTATATCGTTTTATTTATAAGAGTTTAAAATAGTTTTTACATTAGTATTAAAAACGAAAGATCAGTTATGGGTATTGGACCCCACCCCCTCTTCCCCTTAATCTAACCATTTTAACAATGACAATAATTTCATACGTAAAGTAAAAAATAAACCCCTTTTGGATGTAGTTCCGCCATTGTAAGGAATCAACCGGGGTATTAACGCGAAGGAATGGCGTTATTATCCTGATATACTTATTGCGTAGTTCATATTAAACTACAAGCTATCTCGTTAACATATCCAAAATCTTCTACAACATTTTGAAAGTACATGAAATGCGCTACATATTTAAATAGTAAACAAAATATTTTCTGGTAAATTTATAGTCTTTACATCACAGAACTTACCTCGCAAATTTTAGATCAAGCATTAATTTTAGTTGTTTCTAAAAGCGATAAGACCGACAAATGGATCAAATTAACTTTAAGCTGTTGTTTTTGTTTTATATGACTCAGAGCCCTTCTCCGCAGAGCCCACAGGTGCCATTTTCCGGATTATTTCATAATTATGCGTAATATTAGCATTTGGCGTTATTACCCCTCCTGGCGTTATTACATTAGAACACCTTATTACAGGGGTGCAAAAATCTAGGCGCCAGCTAGCAGTCTCTCACCACTAAAATTTAAAAGTTTTCTTCGCTTAAAATTTAATAGCATTCTTACAAGAGTTTTACGCGAAATATAATACGAAAATTAACGAAATAATTTTAGTGGTGAGAGTCTGCCTGCTGGCGCCTAGATTTTTGCACCCCTGCCTTATTATAAAATCCTTAAAGTAATAAAGATTCGATTTATAAAGGTAAGTTTTTAATATTTAAAAAATAAAAATATACTGTATTTACAATATATCCTTTTATGTATCTTATGCAAAAGAAAAACAAAGATCACAAAAAGCAACGTGTTTTAAATTTCAGTTTTCCAGAGGTGGTAAAATGCACTGAAAAACAGTCATTTCTTAATGTAGCAAAATGTAATATAACTAATATTGAAAAATTAAAATTATTTCTACTGATTCCTAAAAGCGTAATCCAGTAACAAACCTGAAAAACTAGTTTATCTTCGAGATATAAAGATGCATTTATGAAACGATGTTCGCTTTATTTTGCCACAGAGTTACTGCGCATCAAGGGAATTAGGGGATTTTAGGAGTTTTGCTACCAAAATAATTGAAATTATTGGTCGTAATATTTGAAGATAGATTCTTTTTAAAATAAGGCAAATATTACTTTACGAAATTCTGGTGAAAAACCTCGAAAGTCCTTGAAGAAAATGATCCCTTGTGCGCTGTTGCCAGATTGGAGAGAAAAAAGTCCCTAGACTGTTTGATTGCCCTCGCTTTTTTGAAATAGAGATATTCGGCCTCTTAAAAAATGGATGAAAAATTCTGAGCTATTTTTAAAAAAATGGGGATAGCCAAACAATCTCAATTAAAAAGGTCCTCAATCTGGCCACTTATTTTGGAAACGTTGCCTAATAGTTTTTGTTGTTGTTGTTATTTTTTACTCAGTTTTACAAACCTAAGTGGGTGGGTTGATTAACCCCTTAATGGTCGCATTAAATTACGGTTTAAAAATTCAAATTCATTATTGCCACCACTTTAAAAAAAATATTCCTCTTCTTTAATGACAAGTAAAATTGTACGAGAATAAAACCAATTACACTATTTTATAAAACTGGTGGGAATAAAACAGTTCTGAATAAAAGCCGTGAAGCTTGCAGCCCCTGAATGTCTCTGGAGCGATGATTTAACACTAGAACCGCGGCCACGGGTCATTTTGACCCGGATCATATGAAGAGATGTCTATTCGAACCAGAAAACTTTTAAAAAAATAAACTAAATAAATGCGGAACAAGAACATTTTCAATGAATAACTTAAACAGTTTTGAATGGAAATTCCGGTGGGAAATATTTTTATAAAAGTTGAATGAATTTTCCCGCGGTTCTAGTGTTAAGTGATTAATTTTTTTCTCTACAAAATGATTTTTTATTTTTCAAATATTGAACGTAGTATAAATTTTGATCTATTATTTTATTCGTTATACAATCAGCTATGAATATAAAATTGTTACATAAATGTAATAAATATGAGCTGTAAAAAATTATTAATTTAATTATAATAATAATTAATTTAATCATAAGAAAGTAATGGGTCAAGGCTCCCCACGTATGGGAGGGATAACACACTAAATGAGGCACTTTGCCACTTTTTTATATTGAAATACTTCTGAAGAGAAACAAAATCATTTGAAAAACGCAAAATAACTTCACGCAAAATGCTTTAATTAATATGAAAAATATCTTTGAAAGTATGACAACAAGAAAACCTGAATAAACGCAATTGCAAGTAACATGGCAAAAAAAATTGTTTTGAACATAATTTTGTCCAAGCAGGTATACAAAAAACAGTTGGGAAAATGAAATTTTAACATTTAAGACAGTATTCCATTAGAGACAGGTTCCGTTTTCATAGGGTTTTATGCATTTTTATATCTGAATTTAGAGCCACTGTCCTGATTTTTAATGCTTCTTTGTCCTAATTTTTGTGACACTCGATCTGACAATTCTAATTGTCATACAGTTTGGTTTCATCTGACTGTTTTCAACCTGATGAAATTTGTGTACATTCTTTTCTAATGTTTTTTCGATCAATCCAATGTCCTTGTGAAGCCGCATGAGCACTAACCTTAACATTAACAGTTTTTAAGAGTAATACTATCATTTTCTTGTCCTTTCTACTCTTTTCCACTGTTTCTATTTACCTATTATAAGTAATATTTAAATGCAAAAAAGTTTCTATAAGTTATATTTCATTGAATTGCTTTCTTCCAGTGAATACTATAGCAGTTTTTTACACTTTTCTTCAATCAGGTTTAAATATATCTTTTCCTTCACCATATTTCACTGTAGTTTTACAGATTAAATTTACATCCATTTTTAATATATAAACATTAACCTTTCATTATGCACAATGCATGATAAAAAGATTTCAAAAACCACTTATTTAAGCAGCTTTGACAGGGCTGCTACAGGCGGCTATTTTTTAATTCCATCTCAAACTACCTTCTCAAACCAGAAATTATTGTCATGCTGATTGAGAACATTTGCAAAAGAAATATAATAGAAATTCTGTTTTTTTAGATAGTGATACTGAACTCTTTCTAGTCTTGCATCTTTTACAAGAATTTTATGAGGTCGGTACCACTTTTTAAAAAGATGTTACTTTGCATTACACATAAAAAATTGCTCTAATTATATTTTCCTTTATTTCTGGTGTCAAAAACAATTTTTTTTCAAAGACAGATGATTTCCAGTCAGATTGCACATGCAGGTGCAAGGGGTTAAGGAACAGCAACGCGATGGAATAAAACTTCAAAGTCTATCAATTTAACACTAAAACCGTCATTAGGGGTCATTTTGACCCCTGCCAAAGTGAAAATAGCCGATTTGAACCAGAAATTTCTTTATAAGATTTCTTAAATACCTGCAGCACAAAAATAGGCTGATTAAATAAGTTAAATAGTTTTAAGTAAAAATTCTGGTGTCAAACACTTTTTATAAAACTTGAAAAAAATAGCCGGCGGTTCTAGTGTTAATTAACTATCTGATTGCGCTTGAGAGGTGATTAATTTGCCGTCAAGAGAACGATTAAATACATAAGGCCGGGCCGAAAACTTACGGCAAAATGTATTGCCGAAACCGATTTACAGTTACTGAGTGGGATTTATTTCAAAAATTCTTACAGTGATAAGACATTGAAAATTTGCTACTATGTGTTTCAATAAATTTTATCTTAATTTATTTACAGACTTTTTATATCCTGACTTTATTTCTTTCAAATTTTCCTCAAAGCCAGTGGCATAGAAACTTAAAATATTTTTTTCATAAAAATTTTATTTCGTTCTTCTTATGAAAAAGTGAATGTCGAAATTCACTCGTTAGAAATAATCTCAACTTTCTGCAATCTTTCATCTTTCTGCAGTTTTGCATGATACCGAAACAATGCTGACGTGACTTTTCATAAATTTTCGAGATATAAAACCAAATTTTAATATTTTTTCAATACTGAAAACGTAAATTTAAAATATGTGAACCAGCAATGGTATTAGATTTATTATATTATAGTTGCTTGCCTTTTCGTAATATATCTTTTTGAATGAAATTTAATAATTTTTTAAAAGAAATATTAGTTGAATATTATTATTTAAAGTTGAAACATTCACTATACTTCCTGTATTGTAATAATTTTAGGTTTAACAAAACTGGTACATTCAAAGAGGGAAGGATTAAGATACCATAAAATTTTAATTTTCTCCGAATTATAAAGGTAAAAACCACTATTCCAAAATTGTGGTATCCACAACTTTTCCCATTATGCGTATCAGTGTTTAGTAATGAAATTCTCAGTATGCCTGCTATGGATACATAAATTAAACAAGTCTTGAAAAATTAACATGTCCAACATCCATGTTGCCAGACGGACTACTTTTTTTTTATTTGAAAATGCACCCCTTTTATTAAAGAATACATTCATCTTTACTGATATGCCACTAATTAAAACTGATTTTACCATTTCAAAAAAAATGGTCGAAATCTTTTTTTTTTTAAAGTAGCCCGATTGAAAACATTTATGTCAGACGTGTTGATTTTTTCGATCCCTAGTATTCAATATTTTCTTTTACTTTATAGTTCTGTATATACATTTAAAATCTTCATTGAAAAGTTCTGAGTTACCAGTGTCAAGTATCTGTATTATGTTTTAAATATATTTAAAAACTACCAGTTTAATAATTTATTATTGTTATTATTATTATTATCAACTTCTGTTATGGTCTGTATGGATCTGTAATGGGCTTTAATATTTCAGCTGAAAATTTCACCTTTTTCCTTCTGAAAACATATTATTAATCAATCGATAAGTGCAACTCGATAAAAATGACATTTTACGTTAAAGAGCTCATGTGTCATTTAAATTATACCATTGTATTATTTGAATTTGTTTGAAATTCTTACAATTTAGTAGAGAAAAATGTGAGAATTATTTACAGTTGAAGGAATTCACACATGTTTAAATGATTTGTTGTAGGAAATGTAAAACTAGAAACAGTTTAAATGAAATCCGTTATATTAGATATATTCATTCACTTTTATAGAATACAGTTGAGCAGTCTCTTTGTGAATCAATTTAGAATAGAATTTGAACACGGGAATATTTAGTTAAATTTTTTTCTGTATACCGTAATTTCGGGTGTATAAGCCGCAGATCAAACAATTCTTTTTGGACCCATAAATCGTATTTAGTGATTGAAGACAAATATTTACGGCGATCTAACTAGTTATATTTGTTTCTTAAAAATTTCTGGGTCGAAAGAGAATTGTTTGATCTGCGGCTTATACACCCGAAATTACGGTAGTTAAAATTAGTGCTCTCGATTATACGTTTATACGCGTATACGTATAATACGTATTATACGAAATACGGATCAACTATACGTATAATACGGCATCGGCGGTTATACGTATTGCGCAAAACAACATATACGGTACATCGTATATACGGATCTTATCCAAGCGGTTAAACGTATAAACGTTTAAACGTTTTTCATTCAAGATATGAAATTTGATGTTTCAATCCTTTTCTGCGGATTACAGACACTGAGAAATATCCGGTAGAGTATCCCCATCGCGATTCTCTGTTTAAAAAACTACGATGAGTTTACTTAACTACTACTTGTTATGCAGGTACCTAAAAAATCTGAATACGTTTCTCAGTTTAAATTTTGGTTTCTTTCCCAAAAAACTAAGTTATTTATTATAAATTGTCTTACATTAGTTGTGGATATAATCAAACTAATCTTTGGAAGAGCTGTGGCTCAGTACTTAGTTTTTTTTATATTTTCTTGTATCTTAACAAGAAGAAAGTAATGGATTCGAGAAATCTTTCGACTGGTTTACACTTTTTAAGGGTAAGATAGTCCGAAAAATATGTTTTTACAAAATATCTGTCTGTGACTTTGTCTATATGTGGCATGAATTTTGTTCCACCAGTTGCACAGAATGAGTTTTCAGCAATATCATCATCACATAGCAGGCAGTAGGCTCTGCCATTCTTTTTCTCAGCGTACCGCCACACCCAGCTTTTTCTATTCATTTCTAATTGTAATCTAAGAAGAACTGCGTCTATAAATGCTCGTTCTTCTACACTACGAGATACTTATATACCAAGTGCCTGCGTCACGTGACACAATGGTTTTATTTTTCACCATATGTAAATTGTCTTACCGCGGAGGAATTTTAAAATAATTTACATATTTGGTAATTTTTATTAGTTTCTTTTTTAAATAATTTAATTATTTTGTCCTCCCAGAATATTTTATGACTTATTTAATGAAAATTTGAAGAAACATAATTAAACATTGAGTATGTTTAGAGTAACTTACCGGTCACTTACCGAAGTGACCAATGTTACCAACCGATTGTAGGGTAGTATGAAATGAAAATCAAGGCGAATTGTGACGTCAGCTACAGTTCAACAGGATAGTTTTCATTGGTGTCACATTTCGGTTTCGTACTGCCCTACAATCGATAGGTAACATGGGTCACTGTTAGTGAAGCGAGATTAGACAATCAGGAGTCTGATCTTTTGTGAACTTTTTGCAAACTGTTTTAAAAAATATACGCTTTTCATTGCTTGATCTCGTATGCGTAAGACATACTATCAGGGCCGTAGCTAGAAGTGAACCATAGGGGCGGGGGGTGGGAGGGCTCGAGAGAATGTAGGGGGGGGGCTCATAATTTTTTTCTCTTTCTGACGCAGAAAGATAAATTAATAACTATTCACATTGTAGGTATTATGTTTCTAATTAAACTGTTGTACTAACTTCATTTTATGCTAAGAAAAGTATAGGATGATGAAAATTTTGATTGTATAACTGGTGCAAAATGAAACATCATGTTAACTTCATATGTACATATAAGATGACGGAGTGTTGAAACACTTATTTTAGATACAATTTAGTAACTCTGCAAAACTGTGAAAGGGTCTCAAAACTAAATTAGATTTTTGAACAGAATTTCATTTGAATTTTTGGAACAGAAATTAATTGAGTGACCTTGGAATCTTTTCCAGGGGGGGGGGGGGCTCAAAATATTCTAGGAGGGGGCTGAGCCGCCCATAGCGCCCCCTTAGCTACGGGCCTGCATACTATGCGGATTTCTGTCGTAACGCTACCGATTTCCAAATTATTCTCCATTCAGCGACATAAGACTGGTGAAGTCCTCTATTTAAATTAGATACGATACGGCGAATATACGTATACATTAAATATACGTATTCTTAAATATACGTTTAGTTGATACGCCTTATACGTATCCGGATACGTTTAAACGTACATTCGAAAGTATCCGTATAGCAGAAAAACGTATTATACGGATATACGTATATCGTTTAATCGTATACCTGCTATACGTATCCTATCGCGAGCACTAGTTAAAATCATCAAGTTGAATTTTTGAGTAAAGAGCTTACAACTTCAGTATAGAATTTATAAACATTTATAAAATATTAGTTCAATATTATTTTTCTTGAAATATCTACTAGTATACTTTACAAAGCTTCCGCTTTTTTAAAAGTCAAAATATAATATTTTGACCTAAAAATACTATTTAATTCATGAGATAAAATACATTTCAAATGACTATTACATAGAAGCAAACACAGTTGTTTAAATGAATTTTCTGTTTTAAAGTACCATTTTCTATTTAAAAAAAGTGTTGGGTGGAAAATATAGTATTAGCTTTATAGTGAATATATCTAAATAAAAGCATTTATTTATTTTCAGATCAATTTGTTCGTAAATTCTGATGACAAATAATCATTGACACTTTATAAACCTAACTGATTTGCTCATGGCATGCGTTAATGCGATTTACTTACAGTTTTTTAATTTAATGATCTTATATCTAAGGAAACCATTTTTAAGGGAAGATTTTGATGCTGAGTATTATCAGTAAGAATGGTTTTTTATTAATTTGGTTCTTGAAAAAAATAATGCTTTTAATTATAAAAGGAGCACAGCTTTAAAATTATTCAGTATTTTTACGTTAACCAGGAAAATTTTGGCACCAACTAATATTATGAATCAAAAAATTATGTTAATTTGGTTCTTAATACCAAACTGTTTATAATGCTAAAACGCGCCCAGTTACAAAAATAATTTTCAATGTGCTAAAATGGGATTTACATGTTATTTAAATCTTTTATCTTAGTTTCCTTTTCCTGTAAAGAGTTGAGTAAAGAAAATTATAAATTTCCTGTAAAGTTATCTAAAGTTGAAGGAATTCACAGTTACTTAAAGTATTTGTTCTAGTAAATGTAAAGCGACGAACAATTTTAATGTAATTTGTTAAAATATAAAGTTTTGCTCTCTAGGGTACAGAGAATATTATAGAAAAACTTAGAAAAATCTTTAAAATACGAGATTTTTTTTTTTTTTTTTTTTTTTTTTATTCTTGAAAATAAAATCAGTAAATTATTTAGCGTATAAATGATGCAGATATTCGATGTGAAAATATTGATAAATAATTAAAAAATTAAAAAACTCACGGAATAATGTACAAAATATCATGGAATCATGAATAATGAAGAATTGCAATATCCTAAAAATCATAAAATTATTAACCATTTGACTGATTTTTTGTACGTCGTAAAGGCTAAAACAGTTTGCTTAAATAGAAAATTTCGTTGATTTTATGCGTCTTTTGATGGGGGGAGGGGGGGGATTTCACTCGTAAACATGGTAAAAAATTCTATTTATCTTTACTGGTGTCAGTTTACACAAGTATTTTAATCCTTTCACAGAGACAGACAGTATGTTGTCTTGGTTTTCACAATGTGGCGAAACTACCACCGCCAAAGTAAACTTGCGCCAGTTAAAATGAATATCAGTTTTTGTCATTGAATTTGAATGGAATTTTCTAATTATGAGATTTTTAAATAAAGAGAAACTTTCCAGTTAAATTTACTGGTGGAAGTTTTTCGCGGCGGTAATGAACTCTTGCGAAAGCGGTTTGAGAATTTTAAGGATGTGTCAGTTCTTTTTTCTTAATCACTTAATCGTCGCGCCCGAGACATTCATGGGCTGCAAGCTTCACAGCTTTTATTCAGAATTGTTTAATTCGCACCTGTTTTATAAAATAGTGTAATTGGTTTTATTCTGGTATCATTTTACTTGTCATTAAATAAGATGAATATTTTTTTTTAAGTGGTGCCAATAATGAATTTGAATTTTTAAACCGTAATTTAATGCGACTATTAGCGGGTTAATAATTCCATTGGTTAAAAAATTGAGTAATTTCTGGAATGCATTTTACCATGCAAATAGAGGGTTAAAACACAAGAATTTTTTTTTTACTTTGTATAATTTAAGAAAATATTAAGAAATTGTAAAACTAATTTAAATTGCCTATTCAAAATCGCTACATTTAATGTCGCTGCTTAAAAATAGTTGTACTCAAAATTCTTATTAAATATATAGTCCTCTACACTAAATAAATCTACACAGACTTAATATTAATTACAGTATATGGCAATGCCATTCTCTCTTATTTGAATGATTGCACCTAGAAATTACATCTGGTCCATTTTTCTTACAATTCAGTAGTAAAGGATTTCAATTTTCTTAAGAGATATGTAAAGTTGAAGGAATTTACAGATGTTTAAAGGATTTGTTTTTGAGCATGGCAAAATCAGAGACAATTTAAGTGAAATCTGTTGTCGCACATGTGTTCGCTCCCTAGGGTACCAAGTTAAACTGCCTATTCTCGAATCACTTCAGGAAATAAATGGCTTTAATTTGAGCACGATAATTTTTGTTTTTATACTCGTCAAGCTCTGGAATGAAGCCAGAAAGAATGTATTTTGCTAGCAGTGAATCAAGTAGACATTCGATTAGAAAATGTTGATGCATAAAACCAAAATCACGGGATAATGTATGAAATATAGATAAATTCTGCAAAATAAATGACAATAGGTCGTAAAATGTTTGTATTCTATTTTAATGCACTTCACCATCGCATGTTTAATGTTCCTTTTTCATAAAAGAAAAAGTAATTTAAAAGTGAAGTTTCAGCTGAAACAGAGCAAGAAGATATTTAAAGAAAAAAGTTGAAAGTATCAGACCAGTATTTTTTTCTTTTCTGGGGGGGTGGGTGGGGGGAGGATGGGGGCATAGTTGTTGCTGATTTTGTTTTTTGATATTTACTTGCACTGTAGCTGCTAAACATATTTATTTTTCAATACTTTATATATTTTCGAAGTTAGAGCATTAAACATGCGATACAGCAAGGCAAAAAATATATATTTGTAACCTAAGAGCCAAAGTGTCGTAAAGCGCCTTTCTTTATTTTTCAGAAGAAATAAAAGAAGCATTACCTTGCAAGACAACGCTATTTTCACAAATTGATATCATATTTATCACCTAATACAAGCTATATAATACAAATACAGCGATAGTTTGGCTCGAAATACAAGAGCTTTTTTAGAATAAAAACCTGTTAACATAAATTTTGTCCTTTTTTGGTTCTCAGATGCAAATATATTTTTATTATTATACACAGTTTTTGTTAAACGCTTTATGTGTTATTTTAATTATTGCACTCATTATTTATTTAATCTGCTTTTCCTAAAAATTTTTAGGGGTTAAATCCATAGATTTTTGCAGTATAAGCCACATAGCTGAAAACTGTTATTTATGCCTTACATCGTTATTTTCGAAAAGTTAGCTTGGCCTTAGGCAATTAATGAGTTATCTCCGATAAAAGAAGTCATATTTTTCCGGTCTAAAGTATTGGTAGTAAAAATCGTTGCATGCGACTTACACTATAAGTACTCATGGAAATAGCCTAGAGAAAAGTTTAACCCATTAATGCCCAAATTATTTTCTGAATAAATGAAATTTTGAGTTTTCCACTACTTTTAAAAGACGAATAATTTTTATCTTAATTTATTGATGAATTTGTCTTGTGAAAAATAGTGCTTATTTATCTTGCTATTTACTGCTGTATGGTGCTATGTTACCTTTTTTATAATCGTCCCTAAAAAGGGACGCTAGGTACTAATATGTTAAATTTTCTTACAATATATCTAAAGTTAAGAGAAATCACAGACATGTATGTAGAATTTGTTCTCGCATGTTTAAAACTAGAGAAAATTTAAGGTTACAAGTGACCTTCAAATTAATTTTTCTTTTTTAATTTCATATTAATTGCTAGTCAAAGTTTGGCAAACATTCATCATACATGAAATAAAAAAAAAAAATAGGGGAGGGGGGAAATCAATATGAATTTTCTAGAATATTCCAAGATTTACGAAGAACTTTTCAAAATATCACATGCGCATTTCATATCAATTAAAATACCCAATATTATTTAATGCAAGTTTATTTTATATATGCAAACAGAACTGAATATCGAATTATTTATATTTGAATATAGAAGTAAAAGATATTTTTAAAATTTTATGTATTTTTATGTATTTTTTGCATCATATTTCTGTAATTAATTAACTTTAACTTTTCCAATTATATTTAATTTCAAAAATCTTTGCACAAATTAATGACACATATAATACATAAATATAAGATAAATAATATAAGATAATTTAATATAATAAAATAATATAAGATAATAAATATAAGATAAATATAAGATAAATAATATAAGAGCTTTTTTAGAATAAAAACCTGTTAACATAAATTTTGTCCTTTTTTGGTTCTCAGATGCAAATATATTTTTATTATTATACACAGTTTTTGTTAAACGCTTTATGTGTTATTTTAATTATTGCACTCATTATTTATTTAATCTGCTTTTCCTAAAAATTTTTAGGGGTTAAATCCATAGATTTTTGCAGTATAAGCATAGAGATTATTTATTTAGACATTATTTATTTAGACATAGAGATTATTATTTATTTAGACTCGTTTTTAGACAAACAGCTATAAAAATGATTAGGAATTTTAACTGATATGGAATGGGCATAGGGCGCACGGGGCATTTTGAAAATTCTTCATAAGACTTTAAATATTTAAGAAAATTTCTTATTTGTCGCACGAAAACCTTTTTTATTTCATGTGTAATAAATATATTCCGTAATGCATCATACAGCGTGCCTTTGAGTAGTATTTAAAGTGATCCTTTTAAATTTAGAAATTAATTTTAAAGTCCCTTATTCACTTGTATGTAGTGTAAAAGTACATAAGTTATTCTTTAGGGCACAGAGTCAGACAGTCCGTCCTTGAATCACTGGAGTAAAGAAATGATTTTAATTTGAACATGGAAAATTTTTTTTGTATTACATTTATGGGCATAAGACAATTGATAGTATAGCATAAATTCTAATGTTTGGGGTTCCTTGTCACTCAACATCGGTTTTAATACAGAAAATGAGATTTCGATTACTCATCTTTGCATTATAACGATCTGTTTTATTTTATCCTAAACATCTGTCATTAAATAAAACTGATATTGCTGTTCATAAAATTTTGTTATTCAAAATAAAGTGATCTCTCACTTATTCGTGCGGTACAGAAATATTTTTTTCCAATATTTTTTAACCTTTTCACTTAGAAACTTATAAGGGGAAATTTTTTTTCCAGAAAAAAATTGTACTAAAGATTAATTTTGGTACATCAACTGTAAGAAAGAGGTTACTGTATTTTGTACGTGGGTAGTTCCATGAGTCCCTTTTAGTGCAAGTCACAACTATCATTTTTGGCTACTGATATTTTAGAATAGAAAAATGTGACTTATTTTATTGGAGCTATCTCATCAAATGAATAACACGAAGTAAACTTTTTAGAAATAACGGTGGAAAACAAACATATCGGTTTTCAGTTATGTGACTACACTAGAAAAACGCATGGAACTCAGCCACATATAAAATTCTGAACGCCAGCAAAATTAATACTGGTTGAAATTAATTACAGTTTAGGCTAATATCAAACTCAAAGTTATTTAAATTGTTGGTCTGCTTTTCCTATATTTTAGTTGTAAAATGTTTCAATTTTCTCAATCTTTTAAGATCGGGGGTGAATTTCTTCAAAATAGCCAAATGTCGCGATGGCACTAGTAACATAGGAAACAAAAGATTCGGTTTATTATATGCACAAAAAATACATTAATTTATTTTAAAATAAATTTGGACTTTAATTTAACAAAATATTTTATTTTCTTAGTTTTTTAGTTCTGGAATCAAGCCAGAATGAATGTATTCAGCTAGCAGTACATCAGACAGATATTCGATTTGAAAATGTTGATGCATAGACCCAAAATCACGGAATAATGTATAAAATATAGATAAATACTGTAAAAAAATGAAAACATGTCGTAAAATGCGTGTATTACACAGCTAAGAATAAAGAACTGCAATTTTTCCAGAGAATTTGAATTTTTCGAATGTAATAACGTGATGTTAAAGGCAAATTTATACAACAGGCAACAGAAAATAAATAAATAAAATATTATGAAATAGCAAATACATAAACATTTATTAAAAATATTGATTTAGGCAATCTCATTCACATGAAGATTTAGTAAATAAATCGACATATTTTAGAATAAAAGAAAAGGTTGGTAGAAGAATCTCACATTTTAAATACTCTAGAAAGAAAAAAGTGGTTTTTTTTCTTTTGCATTTTATTAAATCAATTTCAATTTCTACTGATTTCGTTAACTCTTTGCGGCGCAGAGCAAATGCATTGCTTAAATGTTGAAATTAATGACTGACACCGGAATTTGAAAACAACTTTATTTATAAATAAGAAAACGCTAGATTTCACGCATTCAATAAACCGTAATTATTTTAAACAATATTCCGGTGCCAATGTGGCGTTTGGGAATTAAAATTAAGTGGTATATCTATGAAACCACTGCGCCGAAAGGGGTTAAACAAGTATACAGCTTTTCATTATTCTAACAAAAATAAATAAATAAAATATGAGTCCAACACGACTGTCGTGTGTGTGTGTGACGGGAGGTGTCTGGGCCCAGCTCGGCCAGATAAAAAAAGAATCTGAACCAGATCAAGTCTGAAGAAATATGCAAAGTCCGGGTCCGGACGGGAAAAATGTATACAAGTCATGGCCGTGCCTGGCACGAATCTTCTAAACTTATGACCCCGAAGTCGTTCAAATCTCTAATATGACTTATGCTAACAAAAATTTAATAATGCTATAAAATCTTATCAGGGTTCACATGGTGTTTACTCTTGGGTACTGCCATTTCCGATTAGTATAGTTGTTTTATTTTGTCGTAGAATTTTTTACATTTTTGTGATGGAATAAATCGAAGATTATTATATTGTACAGAAAAAAAGATCATGTCAACCGTGATATGCAGGTATTTCACACATTGAATTTATGATAGCATATTTGTATTTCAAAACAGCTCAAGGTTTCGTAGGAATCCTAGACTTAGAGATTTTTTGTAGTTTGAAGTAGGTTTATTTTGTCCAAAAAAAAAAAAAAAATACTGTCAATTCACCTGAAAAATAACGGGACCAGTACAAACTTTGATCTATGCCCCTCTCTCGGCCAAAAAGAAAACGTAAATAATTTTTTGAAAGCTTTCATCATAGATTTTTTATACTTCTACAAATAATAATAACAAAAATTACGAAGTCATTCATGTCTCTTATAGAAATCATTTATAATCCCATTACAGCTCCCTATCCATTCCATTTTTTATGAATAAAAAAAATCCAGGAAACACGAAAAACTGTTGATATATTTTTTAACGATCTTCGTAAAGCGTAAGTAGACACAAATACATTTAAATCCTTCCCTTCCGAAAGTTTCTCCTGATATTACTTCCTTGTTACATTATAACAGTCTTAAAAATTCTTTTAGCAATAAGCTCGTTTATGATATTATCTTCCGAAATTCCTCAGGAGGGAAGAAAATGGAAGCATTCTAAATACACGGATAATTAGATGAGTACACATCCGAAACCCCATCTTAAACTTTTTTTTTCGCTAATTGAACACTAACTAAATCCCCACTTCTAAGATCGGTGGGTATTCACAGTTGATTTAAGACATTCTTTACATGCTTTCTCTCGATCAATACAAAGGGTATAGCGAGGTAGATTTTATTTCAAAAGATTCATGCATTTGAATAATTTATGAATCTTTTTTTCCCTCTGGTTCCCAAAAGATTTGTAAGCTTGTGTTATTTTAAGATATAATGTAAAGAATCCTGTTTTAAGATACAGTGAATGTTGTGTTAGATTTTTTTAAAAATGCTTATTAGAGTTTTGAAACGAATTAGAGCAGTGGTCTCAAAATTTTACACCATGAACCACTTGTCACTACTTTTTTCGAATAGCAAGCTCGCCGTATTAAATTTCTGTATATTTGAAATTAAATAAGTGGTATTATAATGTTAGGAGATAGTGGAAGCTACCACTATTTACCAACAATCATCTTCGACTTCTAAAATTGCATAATTCTGCGACTAAATAAAGCTAATAATAAAATTCCAAAGTATGATCATTATTAAATTAAAAGATCCATATGAAACCTAAATATCCTATACCGTAATTTCGCGCGTAAACGCCGCAGCTTGGATAACTCGATTTCCTACCAGAATTATTTGTTTTTAAATATTACTTGATTGTGCTTAGCACATACTTAACTTCTTTTTTTCAATAATTTTTCTGGTTTGAATAAGGCTTTACTAAGCCGCGGCGTTTACGCGGGAAATTACAGTACTTAACACTAAATTCACCAGAAATGTCACTCAAGTTCTTAAAAAAAAGGATATACACCAGAATTTTCTTTTAAAGTACTTTAAACTATCTTTTTAATCTTTTTCTGGCACGATATACCTTTTTTAAGGACATTTTTGGTTTAAATCGAATTATTTACATGTTGTAAAAGTGAAATTGATTGCACTTGACGCTTCTCGTGTTAACACGTTGACTGCGGCCTACGAGATAACTCGTAGGTTGCCTTATTTTCTAAGAAGTCAACTACGAGTTATCTCGTAGTCGGCAGTCAATGTATTAATTTTATTTTTTCTAAACAGCACCACTTTTAAAAAACAGAAATGCTTGACACATCCTTTAACAACATTTGCAAGACAGCTTAACTTTAGTATTTATACTAAAAAATACTGGTGGGAATTTTTAATAATATAATGTGACTAAATCAAATTGTCATTTTAGGCCAGATTTCTGAAAATTGCCGTGGTAGTCAACGTGTTAATAAAACAGAATTAACCCTTTTAGGCACAGAGACATAATTCTGTTCGTAAAAATGATTAAATGATTTACAGACACCAGAACTTATAAATGAACTTTTTAGAAAGTAAGAACTTCTTCAACACTTACATTGTAAAAGGTCAATTTTGTTAAATGTCCTTTGTGCCGTTTCTAAGTTAGGCATTAAAATTCGACGATTCTTCCTTGGGACAACTGCACTTGAAAGGGTTAAAATGTCCGAATATAAAATAGCAAAAGGAAATTTGTAGTATTGTTTTTAGTTGGTCAAAATATGCATGTAGTCTTGGGTTGTCGGTCTGGCTTCAACTTTCAATTTAAAAATTTCGTATTCACATCAGAAATTCTGAAAGAAAATTTTTTACTTTAGATGATCACGAAATGTTTTTCATTGAACAAAGAAGTCAATATTATACAAAATTTACTACTGGTGTGAATGTAAAATTAAAATTAAAAAAAAATTCTAAAAAAAGAGGCCAAATCTGGCAACTCTGATGTAGTCTAGATTTTATATTTAATATTAATATTAATGCCAATAAATTAAAACACATATCTTAATTGCCTTTAAATTTTATCTGATAATTTCAGTTAGCGGTAAAGTTTTTCAATCAATAAAATCTAAATATAGATTTAAATCTAACTCAACAAGTAATCGAAAGTCATAATTACATCAAATTATACTAATTTATTTTTAGTCAGATAAAAAAAGATTTTATCATAAACTTTCTCATTTTTTAATACTTGGAATAAATTACTAGGATCTGATTCAGTATCTGATAGAATAAGATAAAATACCTTTACAATTGAAACATATCAAATGATAGATTGTATGGCATAATTATACGAAACGATTTAAATTCTACTTTGAATGATCAAAGAACATTTTTTATTATGTTTAATCTGTCATTTTAATGTTATCCTATTATGTTAAATGCCCTTTATTTCATCTATGTGAAGGCATGATTATTTTTTCATAAATTTTTTATCTGAAACCTTCTAAGGTTAATAATCCTTAAAAAACTGTCAAGTTCTGGAGAATGGCATGTCATAGTCACGATGCTAACCCAGTTATGGTGTCCCTAGTCGTTAGTCACATTTTGGCTCTCAGTTGATTTTTTCTTTTGATTTCACCAAGCTATTGGAAGGATAATTCCCCTGCGACATGTCACTATATTATTAGATAAGCTGGTACTGATGTGTAAAATTCTTTCGCTGCTGGTGATATTTTATGACTGGCGTCACTGTTATATCTCATTGCCTTTATTGTATAGGGTTATGGAAGAGTTTGAAGCTATTTTTTTCTGTTTACTTGTTTTTCAGGATTTATTTTCCTTAGAGAAAACTAGGGACGGTTAATTCACTTTTTACAAAATGATTTATTATTTTTTATTTTTTAAATATTGAACCTAGAATAAAGTTTTATATAATATTTTATTCATTATACAGTCAATTAGCAAAATAAAATATTTACATAAGGCTATTTCCATGCGAACTTGCCATGTCTGTCACATACTACGTTCTTTGGTTAATAGCATTTTAGAACGGAAAAGTGTAACTTATTTTATAAGAGCTATCTCATTAATTCTATAAAGCAAAGCAAACTTTTCGAAAATAACGGCGGCTAACAAGCATAGAAATTTTCAGTAATGTGACAGACATGACAAGTTTGTATGGAAATAGCAATATGTATAATGTATAAGAAAATGGAAAAATGATTTATTTTAATTACGAGTAAATCATGGGTCAAGGCTGCACACATATGGGAGGGTTGACCAACCTTATGGCAGGCTTGACCCACTTTATTCTATACTGAAATATCTGTTAAGAGAAATAAAAACAATTAAAAAAAGCAAAATAACTGTATGTACATGCTTTAAATATTTTAAAAATTATTTCTGAAAATATTAAAGTTAAACAAACTATTTTTGGTTAACCAGTCGCAAGTCTCAGGAGAAAAATTCTGTTTTAAAAAGTATTTTCTCTGAGCAGGTACAATTGTACAACAAGGAAAATGAAATTTCAACCCTTTGCACACGAAAGGTGACTCTCTCGTCACCTTTAGTCACTAACAGGGGTGCAAAAATCTAGGCGCCAGCTAGCAGTCTCTCACCACTAAAATTTAAAAGTTTTCTTCGCTTAAAATTTAATAGCATTCTTACAAGAGTTTTACGCGAAATATAATACGAAAATTAACGAAATAATTTTAGTGGTGAGAGTCTGCCTGCTGGCGCCTAGATTTTTGCACCCCTGGTCACTAATAGTGTTGTAAGATGTCACTCGTGAATTGAGATGCCAAATGCATTAGATACCACAAATATCTTACAGTTTATTTCGCCATCTTTTATCACATATCATTCAGCCATTATTTAAGGTGGAGAAAATCAGTTTAAAATATTTTTGTCAAGAGCATTTGGAGCATCTATTTACGCGGGACACTAGTGGTCAGTGAGAATCACCTCTCGAGTGAAAAGGATTAACATCTAAGACAGTATTCCGTTAGAGACAGGTTCCATTTACATAGGATTTCATTTACTTTGATGCCCAGATTTAGAAGGCACATTTTCGCTTTTATTTGTCTCATTGTTCTACTTTTTGCGACACTTGACGTGACAGTACTAGTTGTCACATAGTTTTGTTTCATTTCACTGTATTCAACTTGATGAAATTTGTCTACATACCTTTCTAAAATATTTCGATCATATGTTTTTTGCAGTCGTATGAGTACTTAACTTTCCCAGGGATTGACATTCGGATTTTATATCTGTAATTACGTTTCTCTGCACGTATTTGTAAAGTAACTTAACATTTTATGTAAAGTGCAATAAATATCGTAAATATTTTTAACCCTTTGAGCTTTGATAGTAGAATTTTCCACCACATAATTTTAATTCCGAAATGTCTCATCGGCACCAGGGAATTCGACCAAATTTATTTCAAAAAGCTTCAATGCATTTCTTCGTGTAAATCGTAAACCGTTTTTTTTTTTTTTTTTTTTTTTTTTTTTTTTTTTTTTTTTTTTTTGCACAATACTTGTGCCAATGTGACATTTGGAATTTTGAAGAAATTTACTCATCAGAGCTCAAAGGGTTAATTTGCATTGTATTTTTATTTGACTTTTTACCACTTAAAATAACATCCAGGTTGTTGATCTGGGTAAAAAATTTCACGAGCTTTTAATACTTGTTTTAAAAAACCGCTTGCCTACCGGTCCGCTTTTTTGTCAGTCACTATTTATAAACAATTTTCTTCGTTGTAGAAATCTATTGAAAATGTTGTAGTCATGTACAAGATTTGAACCCATCATGGGGATTAATGAGATTTTAGGTGTAGCAGTACCAGAATGTTCGTAAAGTTCTGGTCGCTTTGCAGCGAGATATAAATTCTTTTCTTTTCCTTAACCCTTTGCTCCCCAGTGGTTTAGGTCTTAAACCACCGATCTTTAATTCGTATATTTCAGTTCCCACCAGAAAATTAAAACAACAATATTTGCTTTAATCAATAACAGAACATTCCATATTTAAATAAAACGAAATTAGCCATTGAATTTTTCTGGTGTGAAATGAACTACATAATTTCTAGAACGTGTTCTGGCATGGGAATTAAAGGGTTAAATAAGGCGAATATTAATTGACGAAAATTCTGATAAAAATTGCTTAAAAGTCCTTGAACTGAGCGAATCTTAATATACCATGAAAATTATGAGTTGGACAAAGCATTAATGAAAAAGTAGCAGGACATGATTAGAAGACGGTCAATATTCTTTTACCACATAGAATAGAAATATTTATCTTATTTAATCGCCTTATTCGTGAAGAAATTCCTTTGAAAAGTAAAGAAAAAATGATTTATTTTTACTGGTGGAAGTTTGCCCGCCAGTAATAAGGTCAACACTTGTAAATGCAAAACACATTGTAGTTGTAATATACAGGAAGAATCATGATATGATATCTGTACACATGCGACAATTGTTTAAATAAATCTGACACCACTTTCTCTAAAGAGAAATCCTTAACAAACACTTTCACAACATTTACAAAAGAAATATACTTCAAAAATTACTATTTGAAATATACTAGTGCAGACAGAATATAAAAATATTCGTTTGCGGAAAGCCCTGTGGTTACAAGGTATCTGTCCACAATGCAGTGTGTCCCAGAATTTCGTGTACAAACTTTGAGGGGTGGTAGAGAACATCGTTTGGAACCACAATTATATAGGAACGCATGGGCGGAAACGCCATCCTCACTTAGTAATCCTTCCACAGACATTGGTATGTCTATGAAATTTTTTTAATACAAAATGAACATTGACACCAGAATTTTAATATGATTTTTCCAATTATTAAGTATGTGAAAAAGTATTTTTTTTTCTTTTTTTGCAAATACATTCTTCCGTGATTTCTGATGTCATTCATATTTTTTTCCACATTTTAGCAATTTCTAATAGCTACTAAGATACTTGATTTTAAAGAAACATAATTTTAAATTTAATTTAAATTAAATCATTTTTTGTATTTTTTTCTGTGTAATAAAGCGTTCTACACTGCTTTCCACATTGTGTCATAACTGTGTTTTTATGTTTCTTTAAGCTTTTACTGGACAAAGCACTTTCATTGCTAAAATGTGGAAAAATATGAATAACATCAGAAATTGTGGAAAAATGTATTTGCAAAGAAGAAATACCAGACATTTCACATACATAATCAATGGAAAAATCATATTAAAATTTTAGTGTCAGTGTTCATTTTGTATTAAAAATTTTGTAGTTTCATACACAAACCACTGTCTGTGAAAAAGTAAACCAGACATTTCCGCCCATGCTTTCCTATGCAATTGTCGTTCCAAACGATGTTCTCTACCATTCCTCAAAGTTTGTACACGAAGTTTTGGGACACCCTGTATATCGTTACAGTATCGAGTTTTTATTACAAACACAAGTAAACAAATACACGTAGGGAATGTAGTACAATATTAGGAGTAGTTGTTGATTTATTAATGCATCAATAATAAACCTCTTTATGCAATATTACAGCTGAACTAAGCACGTGAAGGCGAATACTCATCGACAATTTTCTCTGATATTCTTTTTCATTCACGCCTTGCATTACCCAATACAGAACTGACCTTCATGACTTTATTGTGCCATTCACGAATTGACAACATGAGCACAAGAAATTGATGGAGGTCCTCTCACTTTTGTATGAAGCAAAGAATGGATGAAACAATGTATCAGAAAAATACGTCGACGATTATCGCCTTGACGTGCTTTCTAGAACCACTGAAATGTTTGTTAATTGACGGAAAAAACTGACACTTATTTCTAATATCGTATTATTTTCCTTACCTATATCTGTTTATTTGTATTTGTATAATAATCTTAAAATTGTAAAGAGGTTTTATTGCAAGTTCGAGTACAAGGCTCGAATTTTTATTACACACACAATTAAACAAATACACATAGGGAATGTAGTACAATATTAGTAGTTATTGGTTTCGTTATGCATCAATAGTAAACCTGTATACGTGATTCTACAGCTGTACTAAGCACGTGAAGGCGATACTCATCAACGATTTTCTCTGATATTCATTTTCATTCACACCTTGCATTAACCATTACAGAACTGACCTTCATGACTTTGTCGTGCCATTCACGAATTGACGACATGAGCACAAGAAATTGATGGAGGTCCTCTCACTTTTGTATGAAGCAAGGAATGGATGAAACAATATATCAGAAAAATACGTCGACGATTATCGCCTTGACGAGTTTTCTAGAACCACTGAAAAGTTTAATTGGCGGGAAAAACTCTAACACGTATTTCTAATATCGTACTATTTTTCGTACCTGTATCTGTTTATTTGTATTTGTATAATAATCTTAAAATTGTAAAGGGGCTTTTCTGACACCCTATAGTTTTGTTTTGAAATTGTTTCTGATTCATAAGATTTTGAAAATTTCTGCTAAGCGGCTTCTTTTTCTTTCTTACACATTTTTTCCCAGTGCAAACGTTCCTAATTTATGGTTTAAATGAAACAGACATCAAATAGATGTCAATATATTATTTTTAGTCATTAAAAAATAATTATAATCATTTTATTCTTGTATGGTATAATATATAGGTTTTTAAATTTAATAGTACATGAAATATTTCATAAAATATTTCATAAAATATTTTCGTACTTTACGAAAGGATTAAGAATTACCATTTTAATCTTATTTCTTCTAAATAAATAAAAATATTTTTAAACAGATCCTCCAATTAGCCATTTACAAAGTAATTTAAACTAATAAAACTTATGAAGTCTTTAAAAACTAATGCAATAGGAATCGAAACTTTCTTAGTTCTAAACTTATTTTAAAAATCTCTCTTAACATCATTTAAATAAATTGAATCGTGGTATAATTCAAGACAAATTACAGTTATTTTTAAAATGGTTATTTCTTTTAGTTCCTTGCTTAATTGAGTAACAAGGTTAAGATCACAGGAAATGGAGAAAAAAAAGGCTTTAGTTAATGGGTAATATTCGACTAAATTCATGAAAGTAGATATCGATTAGGCATTTGGTATTTGCGAAAAACTAATGGTGGCAAAGTTCGAAAAAAAGCTGTTACGAAGAGATATAAATGTTATCGACATCTATAAATTTTGAGAGAGATTTATACTTTTGTCTTTTTTTTTGTGCCAAATTAAAGTTTTATTTGGATGCACAAGTTCTGAAGAAGTATTGGATTATGAAAATAAAGATATGAAAATAGTACGAGATGTGTTTAATGAGAAAAGTTTACCGAAATGGATTTTGTTCTTGTAAAATTTGAAAATTTCGAATATTATTCTGAAATAAGAAATTATAAATTATCTTTGTTTTTGTTTGCATATTTGTGCCAGAATGTTATGAAAGTTGCTTAACACTAGAACCGTGTTCTCGTGTCGTTTTCACCCGTACCAAATGAAAAGTGTCGATTGAAACCAGAAATTTCTTCGCAGAATATGTTTTGTATTTTCCGAATTAAAATAGTTTAAATAAATAATTTAAATATTTTAATTAAAAATTCTGGTGTAAAATATATTTATGAAATTTGAGTATAATTATCCGCGGTTCTGGTGTTAACCCATTAACGCCCAGCGTCCTCTTTTGAGGACGGTTACAAAAACAGCAAGAAAGCGGTTGTCCCACCAGTAAAGAGGAAGATAAATATATACCTTATTTCATGAGACAGAATCCTCGATAAATTTAGATAAAAGTTTATTTGCTTTTAAATGTGGTGGGAAATACAAACTTTAAATTTTAGTGAAGAAAATAATTCGGGCGTTAATGGGTTAATACTAACAGCGCCGAAAACTTTACTCAAGTTTTATAATATCTATATATGCACGCATCATAATTTTTATTTAAAGCTTTTTAACTTAACTAGTTATATTTTTTGGGATATTTATACTTAGCTATTTTTTACAAAAAATTCTGGTTCAAACCGATGTATGCACATTTAGTAGCAGTAAAACTGATTGCTCATGGCACTTCTAGTGTTAAAATATATTGTTAAAATCATGGAACTATTAATAAAAAAGAAAGGACGTACCCTTAACCCTTGGCACTCCGTTATCTCTGCTGCGGAGACATCATCTTTCCTTCCAAAATTTGTTTTGGCACCAGTAATAAAGGAAAATAAAAATTTTCTTATTTAATCAGAGAATTTTTGAAATTAGGAAAGTTCTTTTAAAAAAGTGGTTTTAATCGAATAAAATTTGTGTAAGAGGCACCGGAGTCCGAAGGGTTAAAATAGGGAAGCTTCAACAGTAACCGCTTTCGCTGAGGTCTATTACTGTCGGAACAAAGTACCATCAGTAAATTTAAAAATAAATTTTCCCATTATTTAAACGCCATATTGATGCGAAATTCCAGTCTTTAATAATGTAAAAAACAGTTATTCACTTTTACCGGTGGAAATTTAATTTATCTCATAAGTTTCTGAATTTCACACTGTATATCTCTTTTTAGACATGGTGGATGTGGCTACCCTTCCTTACTCTGGAAATCTCCCTTTGTAAATTAGTACTTTTTCTTTGAAAGTAAGGCTAATATATATATATATGAGGTGGCGCATCATCCGCCTTTAAAGTTTCATGCTATTAATTCCATGATAACACATTGTATCCCGATATTTCTATAACACCAATTTGGCACATTTATCGCCTTCTTAGTTTCTTTGCTCAATTTATCAAAAAGTAAAACTTGGATGAAAATTACGAATATATTTTACATTCTTAATCATTGTTTTTATCGTAAATTACAGTAAGTGATTTATTTATTGTTCGATTTCAAATTAAAAAATTATTAATAAGTTTATATACGTTTACCCATTGTATAAAGAACTCACTTTTGAAAAAAATTAAAATTTTAGGATTATCACTCTCTCTATACATATATATACACATAACTAATTATTAATGAAATCATGAAGAAACTAATATATGTATTTATTCATTTTAAGTATAATAGAAAAGGAAATATTATCAGTGTCTGTTAGAGATCTGCACGGAACTCTCCCCTCCCCCCCCCCCACACACACGCCAATTCTTTTCGTTAGATTCGGGCTTTTATTAAACTATCTCATATGATTAAAAAAAAAAGTTATCTTCATTTGTAGGCGAGTGCTTCATACCTCTTTTATATGACCCCGAAGCAAATATTTCGTTTGGAGTTTTCAGTGAAAAAGCATATCTCTATTATATTCCGTGTGGCATTCAGAGATGATATCCTCCCTCCTCTCTGATGGAATGTTAGGATTTTTACATTTAATTATGATCTAGAAGTGAACGCCTTCCTCCAGAACTCCAGCTTCCCAGCAGTTGGAGAAATCGCTCCCGGAGAAAGATGTCTGAAACATTTGATCCGAGCTCATTTCAAAGAAAGAGGAGTTGTGAATGATTTTTTTTAACCCATTCGTGCCCAGCATCTTTTGCGTAAATTTTATTTGGTTGGCACCACTATTTTTAGAAGATTTAAGTTTAGTTCATTAATCACGAAAATGCATCATTTAAATAAAATAATTATTGCTTTTTTTTTACCGGTGTCAAAAACTGTGCTGAATGCACCTTTTGAAGCGTCCCTAAAAAGGGACGCTAGGCACTAATGGGTTAAATTCTTAACCACTTAACTGATTTGCCCGTACGCCGTTCGGGCAAGACGAATTTGCTTAATTCATCCTTTAAAGCTTTTTTACACCATTAATTTTTTTTTTTTTTTAAGTACGATTTCATACTATTTAATTTCAGAAATTTTTAGACAAAATATTGAGAATATTTAAGCTTAAAAAACTGGTGTTAACCCACATTTCCAAATTATTGTACGTAAAAAAGGGAATCAGTTAACCCATTAGTGCCTAGCGTCCCTTTTCAGGGACGCTTCGAAAGGTGCATGTAGCACTGTTTTTGACACCGGTAAAAAAGAACAGCATTCTTATTTTATTTAATTGAAAGATTTTTCGTAATTAATGAACTAAACTTAATTCTTTTAAAAATAGTGGTGCCAACCGAATAAAATATGCGCAAAAGGTCGTGGGCACGAATGGGTTAAGGGGTTAACCTTCTCATTGCGTAATTGTTTTATGAAAATGAGATAAGCAATTACGCATTTTTTTTTATTACTACATGTTTTTAAATCTACATGTTTTTTAATGTTAAAATATGTGAAACATTTTCGCAAAATTTTTTTCGATGTGAAATTAGATCATTGGTTGAGAAAAAAAGCATTCTTTATAGAATTTTTAATCTCTCAACGGTTTTTCAAAAAAAAACATTTTTGTCTAATTTAATCGGAAAAAACGCCAGGCAAAACTTACAATAAAAATTATTCGTGGGAATAATCAAGGAGAGTTAATTTGACGAAAAAAAATGTATCTGCACAAATTTTGCTACATTTGCGTTACCCGTAGAAACCGCGCGATGCGCAGCTATAGGGGTGACTCACTTAGTGTTGTTAGGTGTCCCTGGTATACTGGGAGGCCAAATGCTTTGAACACCACTAATATCTTGCAGTTTATTTTGCTATGTTTTACCGCAGATTATTCGGCCATTAGATAAGGCTAGGAAAATTAGTTTAAAATACTGGTGACATGGAGCATTTGGAATACCCTTTTGCACGGGACAGTAGTGGTTAGCGAGAATCATCTCTCGAGTGCATAAGTTTAATAATAAATTTCGCTTCATTTAAATATGGAATATATGTTATTAAATAAAGCAAATATATACTTATTTTAAATTTCTGGTATGTATTTGGAATATATTCGAATTAAAAAATCCAATAAATTCTAAACAATGTTCTTACCACATATGCTACCATGAGCATTAGATGGTTAAAGAGATCAGGGTATAAAAATATTTGTTATTGTCTTTTAATGAGATAGCTAACTTTCTGAGTTAATCTATGTATTTAAAAATGCAAAAATATTCATGTAGTTTTCTTTTACCATGGCATATTAATAGCTTTTTAACTCAACATAATTTTAGATACATTAGTTTCATTATATCTCTTCTTCTACCATCCCTAGTTAATTGTAAAACAACTTTAGTTTAAAGAAATACGATGAACCAGATAAAAAAAGTTACAGTTAATGACTAATGCTTTCAGAAACTTAAAGTGGAAATCGATTTAGCCTGGAGTTCTTTTCGCTGGCATAAAGTATTTTTAAAGAAAAATTCAAATAAACTCAGGGAAATACACAGTGCATATCAAATGTTTCAAAACAACTTATACTTCCTAAGCTGATAGTGTAATGCATTTATTATCAATACTGCATCGTTCGTTTATTAAAGAAAAAAAACATTGTGTTGAAAAATATGAAATTTGATATTATTTATGTAAAAATGAAGGAAATATTCTCTGAAGTAAATGATTCATCATTAGAATTTTGCGTATGAAAAAATTTATGTTTGTAATAATAAAGATGAGATAAAACTGGATAAAGAATTTCATACCTACTTGAATGAAACATTAAAATTTTGTTCACTCTAACTTTTTTCTTTTTTAAAAGCGTAGTTTGTGTATCATATATAGTTCATTTTTGAAAAAATGTTAGTATTATCCCAGCTCTTATATCGAGTGAAGTGAGATATTGATATTGTTTCGAACAAAGTTTTAAATAACGGGTTCTATTTATTTGAATAATAGATTTGAATATTGTCTGCAAGGCTGCCAGATAGATGAGTCTATTTTCTTTTGTTCTGTTGACACCACTAATTTTAAATAATATATTTTGTAGTATATTTTTCTTAAGAATATTGATAAAGCATATTCAAAACTTTTTGTTTTGAAAAAGTGATGAGAAATGGAAAAAAAAAGAAATTGTCACCTGTGGCAACATTGTCTATGTTTATCTTCAAAACTCAAAAATGTCATAGCCACCAACTTTACGCTTTTTGCTACCATTAAAATCCAACATAGATTTTCGTTTTATTTAATCGCCAGGTTTCGATGATTAGATAAAAATATAATTACCATAAAATTTTAGTGGTACAAAGAAAGCATAAAAGCTGACAGCTGCTAAATAATTTGCTTGTTTTATGTTAATAATAAAAGCACCGGAAACCTTTAGGATAAAGAATGCATACCAGAATTTTTATTTAAACTTTTTACTTATTTATTTAACTTACGTTTTCGCAATATGAAAGTTTAATTCTTTCTTAACCCTTTCCGGCACACTGTGCCCAGTCTGGGATGCCTAATTTTAATTAAAAACTTGCAAATGGCACCAATAATCTTTTAATAAAAGCTCGCTTTTAAAGTGACAGATTAAATTCAGGTATTCTTAATTTCTCAAAAAGTTGTTTCTAAATTCCGGTGTCAGTCGATAATTTCTTATTTTACTAACAGAATTTGCCCATGCCGGAAAGGGTTAAAATACCGTATTTTCGGGTGTATAAGCCGCGGATCAAACAATTCTTTTTGCACCCAGAAATCTTATTTAGTGATTGAACAGAAATATTTAAGGCGATCTAACTAGTATCATTCATTTTTTAAAAATTTCTGGGTCGAAAAAGAATTATTTGATCCGCGGCTTATACACCCGAAATTACGGTAAATGTCTCTTTCAAATCGAATTATACATAATTGGCAGCAGTCAAATTGATTGTTTTAACTGTTTCAGTGTTAAAATAAATTTTCTCTGATTTGATTACACCATGTAACACAGTTTTTGTTTCTGGGTAATCAATATCATTTTCTAATTGGTTCTATCACAGAAACATGAAAAAACTTTACTTCCCGGAAAAAACTATGCTCTTGGGGTTAAGGCAACGAAAAGTTAAAATTTGCGAATTGCCATTATGGAACAGTGTTGCCGCATCTGGCTAAATTTTGATTTATGCATTCCGCATTCTTACCAGTAAGTTTTAATAGCTATTTTTGCTTTTTAAAGACGATAGATATTTTAAAAATAAAATAAAATAAAATTGCTATTCAATTTTTTTGTGTGAATTAAATATTTTTAAATAAAAAATTCGTCAAATGCGCCGAATGTTAAGGAAACGTGAGGAAGCAGTTATAGGAAAAATCTCCCTGACTGTTGGTATCATGAAAATTAACCCTTTGAGACCCTTTGGAATTTATACAAAATTCCAAATGTCACATTGCCACCAGTATTTTGAGAAGAAAAATTCGATTTGCGACATACACAGAAAAAAAAAGTTATTGCACCATTTTCAAATAAATTTCAACGAAAATTTTTAGATGTCATTGTGACATTTTGGAAATAAAATTAAGCGGTAGAAAATTCAACCATAAGAGCTCTAAGGGTTAAAAATAAATATTTATTGTTATCAATCTTATGAAACAGATAGTACTTAGTATTCAAACAAGACTTTTTGACTATTACCTTATATTAAAAAAATTCTATTTGAAAAAGTGGCATCAAATAAATAAAAAAAAAATGTAAAAGTTAGCAGCTATATAAATGTTACTACCACAGTCACAAAAACATAGTTTCAAGGATATAACTACTCTTTTCTACATACTTGCTACTCAGTAAAACATAAACCAATACTGTCAAAACAGAAACTTTTTTTAAATTTTGTTGCACTGTGATATTTACTATTACTAGGACTTCCCTCAGAGGGATTAGTCTGAGCGATATTGCTTAGAACTTAGTTTTAATAATAATATGCTAAAAAAAAGATGCTAGTTTTAATTGATTACATATTGTCACAAATTGAAATGACAAGAAATAGTAAAGTGAAGGGTACAATAGCAAAATATTAGATAATTCCTATACACGGTTAAAAAAAGGGAGATCAAACTATACAAAACATCCATGCATGGGTATAAAATTCTAAGTACGCAATACATTAAAAGTAATACAGATAATAAAGCATTAAAATATCTTGTATCGGAATTTGAACTCTTTGAAATGACGTCAAGAATATACACACCAATTTTAGTACCTAGAAGTGGCGCAAAACATGATGGTTGAGTAGAATGAGGGAATTTTTTATATGGAGTGTAGTGCCCTTAAATAGTTAGAACAATATAGTTAAGATGCATAATAATATGTCTACATCTGTTTTATATGCATCAGAAAAGGTTTTCGATAAAAATGTAGGGTATTCCCTCTTTAAAAATGATATATAAAAATCTCGAAAACGCCAACAAAGGAATGCAATGTCTATATTCGAGTATGTTTAAGATATGCTCAATCTGATTTAAATGGGTCGTGCATGCTGGCCACTACATACGCTGTTTTGTTTTCTTTTCAAACTTATTCTCATGAAATTGAGCTGTATTTCGCTTTAGCCTGCATAAAACAAAACTAATTGGCAATCATGAATGTAGTAGAAAGTTTACAGAGGTATACGCCGTATACTTTTTGGATTTTTAAGAACCACTGTATACCCCCTCACTTTCTTAAAAAGCTGAAGTATATACATTCTAGAGTATATTCACTAACTTGAGCGTATACTCTCTGATAAGAGCGTATATTCTTTTTTTTTTCAATTATTCCACTGTTGGCAATGTCTATACTATAAGGTACGAACGAAATCTGAATATCTGGTCTGCATAAGCTTTGAGCCGTCAAGTGTCATTGCAAGTGATTCATAAATTTTAACATTTTTTTTTTCAGTATAACATGTTGGCTCAAATATGCCAATGTGAACTCGATTATACAGTTAAAATACCCGAAAAAGTTATTATGAAAAGACCTGCTAGTGAAGTTGAGAAAATGACTCTGTGATAAAATCCCTAGATTGGTAAAGCTGAAAAGTTATTGTAGCTCCCCCCATACTAATTTGGAATACAATTCTTTTGTAGTGACGTGTAAATTGAAATAAATATTTTTTGCGCCGCATGTTCTACAAAATATATATTCTAGTTCTCTTCATAAATCCATATTAACTTCATTATGTTTCTAGGGGGTTAACGTCATTCAAAAGTACTTGAAACTATTACATCCCAACGGCCGTAATGTAACGGAATGCTTTTGACTGACCTTGTATTCGAACTATTTATCAGATTTTATTAAAATGTGCATATCTGATTTTATTAAAGTTTGCAATGATTCAACAAAACTCGGCAACAAATAGATATTTAAAATTTGAAACGATTCCGTAGGATAGTTTTTGTGCTGTTATCAGCGGACAAACAGACGGACGGATCAGACGACGACTATAGGTACTAAATAATTATATTAATTAGGGGCACACCTAAAAAACAGTTGAATTTAAAAGCGCATGCAGAAATTGAAAACGCATTTCCCGAAATCATTGCTCAAATACAGTATTGGAACCGATTTCTTTTGTGTGTCCCTGTAATTGGATTAAAAATGCTATGAATGTCCTTTTATAACGTAATCCTAATGAAATTCAGTGGTTTATATAAGTTTCACACATTTGCAATAGCGCAATTTCATTAAAATACGCTGCAATGGATAGCCCCCAATAGACCATAATGTAATGAAATTCTTTTGGGGGCTCCTGTAGATAAACTATTAATCCCACATACTTCATATACAATACCAAATATGCCTAAGGGATCTTAAATAAAATTTACTAATTGCATATAAATCGGTGCATATTTACGGATGTTACAACGTGGACAGACGGATAGACAAACCGAATGCATAAACAATTTTCAGCTTTGTTCAAGGTGTAAAAAAAAGCAACCTCACAAGCTGAAGATCGCAACCACATCAATTCATTTAATGCCAAAAAGAAAGGAAGAAAAAAAAGTTCGCCAAAAAATTTAGAACAAGATATGGTACACTTTTTTATGTTATTGTCGCCAAAATATTATTTACCTTGCATGGTCCCAGGTTATTGTTGTTTGTTTATTAATAAATTGATTTTTTTTATTCATTTAATATGGATTTAATCGTGATTTTTTAATGGTTACTTTCTTTTTAAAATATTAGAAATTAATTTAAAAATGATTTTCGCCAAAATTGCGCGAAACCCGATGCGTATATGATACCTCTGCCCTAATTTCATGGTACTTTTCCAATACCTTCACCTTGGCGTTTTTATAAATCATGGTCCAGTTTGGGCTTCAGAAATTGAGATTTCAATCCTGATGAACGTTTATGTTTATTTTTACTCATAAATATGGCACATATGTTATATTTATGTGTAAAAATATAAGCTACACATTAGAGCGATTTTTTCACCGCCAAATTGGTGAAAACGTTAGTTTTGAATATTCCTGTAAGTATTTTACGATTTATTGTGATATTTGTATTTTTTATTATATTTATTATTATGCTTATTATTTATAATTGTTTATTCATCGCTTCAACCACTGTTTCAATCTTTTTTTTTTTTTTGTATTAATTGATTATCCCGTCGACCAAAATAGTATCGCCAAACAATAAGATAAAATGCCAATAATGAATCGTGAATGTCGCATTCAGTCGCAGTAAATACGATACACGTGTTTAAAACATCATCAAGTGATTTTTTATTCCATCTTTTTATTTGTATTTTTATCAATGTTTCACTAATTTATTTCTTCTTTCGTTATTAAAAAAAAAAGAAAAAAAAATGTCAATGCGAAAAATTTGGCGAAATTGATAAACGAGTTAACCAAGTAGTACCAATATTTTATTTAAACACGACAGAATTGTATCTAATTTGCACGTGCAAAATATAAAAGATGCTAATGGCCGTTATAAATTGCTATTATAAATAATATCGCAAAATCTCAAGTACTAAGTTACTAAGAATTAAGGCTTTTTTCTTTTAAATTAACAACAACAACAAAATTATTTTCCTGTTTGTTTTTTAAGTTTAAGTATAATTTATTGTACTTAAAAATTGTTTGCGTATTTTCCTTGCTCCGTGTGCTTAAATTTAGGAATCTAACGAAAACATACAGCCGGTGAAAAGTGACGCACACCAAATTTCTGTGACGTATGCAAATAAATTGTGATTTTTTTATCAGTTTTTTAAATTTTAATTTAAAACTATTTGGAACTAATTTTTGAAAGTGGGTGCATTCAATAGGTTACTCTCATAGGTACCGTTTGGTAAAATCAGAATCACAATCCGACATACAGTTTTTCAGAGTTGCTTGACGAAAGAATTATGCTTGACTTTTAATATTGTTACGTATTATGTGTATTAGCCTTCGCTTTGCTCACACAACTATTTACTCGATGTGTTCTGGTTCGGTTGTCTATGAAAATATCAAGCCGGTGAAAAATGACGCACACCAAGTTTCTGTGACGTATGCAAATAAATTGTGCTTTTTTATCAGTTTTTTAAATATAACTTTTTAACTATTTGGAACTAATTTTTCGTAGTAGGTGCATTCACCAGATTACCTTCATAGGTACCTACTGGTACAAACAGAATCAAAATCCGACAAGTACTTTTTGAGATTTGCTTGACGAAAGAATTTTTTTGACTTTTAATATCGTTACGTACTCTGAGTATAAGACTTCGCTTCGCTCAGACAATTATTGCTTTTATGTTTGATTGAAAGTAGGACTTCTGTATTTACGGACAGAATAAGCAATATTTACTAGAGAAATTTTAAGTTTAGTAATTGTAATTGTCAGGATTTTTTTTACACGATGAATAATAGTAATATGATATACATAGGCTGTTTCCATGAATGTAATGCAAGTCACATGCTACGACTTTTAGCTACCTCTGTTTTAGAACGGAACAACATTTCGAAAATAACGATGTCGAACAAGTGTAGCAGCTATTAGCTGTGTACTTGATACTAAAAAACATGCAACTAGCCATACATTTATATAACAGTAATAGTACAATAATAACTATTCGTAGAAGAATGTTTTTGTCCTTGTACTGAAATGTTTTATGTGTCAATAGTATCCCTGAAGTACATAAGATATTACAGAGTTCGTACCGGTCCTGGAATTTCCAGACCGGGAAATTCTTCGGCACCAGTATTTACTTATGGAAAATATTTCCTTAAATAGGGTGAAATTTCTGGTGTTTGAAATAGACCTATTTTTTCTAAAAAAATTTCTGGTACTACACCTTGAAAATAACGGTACCCGTATAAAATCTGTATTACTTAACCCCTTGCGGCGCGGTGGTTTCATTGATATACCACTTAATTTTAATCCCCAAACGCCACATTGGCACCGGAATTTTGTATAAAAAATTTACGATTTATTGACCGCGTGAAATTTAGCGTTTTCTTATTTAAAAATAAAGTTGCTTTCAAATTCCGGTGTCAGTCATTAATTTCAACACTTAAGCAATGAATTTGTCCTGCGCCGCAAAGGGTTAAGCAATTATTATTATTATTATTATTATTATTATTATTATTATTTGTAATTTTAAAACTTTAGGCTTTCCTTCTGATAGCTAAATATTGCAAATATCTTAATATTTATTTGAGCATTTATTGAAACAAAAGTGTCTGTAAACGTGTCGGCATAAGGTGTTCATTTCGAATGTTCATTATTTCAAATATACAGAGCTTCCAAGTTTTCTACTGATATTTTAATTCAGAAAAGTTTCTTTTGTTTAGTTGGAGCATTTGACAGATTTAACAGAACAACACCTTTTCTAAAATTATAGTGATAAGCAAAACATTACAGACTCAATGGCTTATGGGTCGAAATAGACCCAAATACCTAAGCAGGGTTAAACAAAAAATATATTTATATTAGGGAAATCCTATAACATAATAGGGCCTAATCTCACCAGAAAAAGAAAAGTTATTCATTATATAAGCCATTTTCACGCGAAATATTGAAAGATAGTTATGAGATGATAAGCACCTATTTACTTATTATTAATTTAAAATTTTCGTATTCTAAACATTTATAGATGTGTATACTAAACTTTTGCATTTTCTTAATAATTTTAAAAGTAAATGAACGTTTAATTTAAAATTAAGGTGTCTTCAAACGTACTGATTAAGCTAATAAAGCAATAAATTTTAATCGGATAAAATAGCTTTATGCTTAAAACTTAATCACAAATATTCTTGAAGGAAAATCTTATAAAGTTTCAGATATTTTGAAGATGTAATAGCTTGAGAGTCTAAGTTATCTGTAAGGTTATTTAAGTCCTTTTGGATAAATTATTCTGGAATCATCAAAGAAGATTTATTAGAATGTGTGAAGATTAATCATATTCTCGCCTGGGGATTATTCTTGAATTAAGTTAATTAATTTATAATTAGTTTCTGTCTTAGATAAAACCTGGGGCGCTGAGCCTTTTTTTAAGAATGGAGACATTGATGCTTATTATGTACTTATTAAAGGAAACATGCATTCATCCAAAAGATTAACAGAAATATTGAAGTAATACTCTTGTATGCAAACTGAACAGGGAAATAAAAATTCAAATGATAACGAAATCCAAAAGAATAATTAAGGAATTTTAAAAGAATGAAACTGTATATGAATGGTAATTGTTTCGATGTGTAAGAATTTTTCTGAAGCGTTGTAAAGGAAATTATCGTAGTGCATGTTTCTTTGTTTAAATCATCTACGAGAATGTGAAATTACTAATTTATCTACAACAAGATCACGCAACAAGATGGCTGAACAAATAAATGTAGCTGTAATCTTTTAAAATTCAAAGTATGCTTAAATGCTTTAAATGCAATTAATTTAAATCTCTTGGCATAGTTGCGAAATCTTATGCTTTTTTGTACCACAAAAATGTAGTAGAGGTTTTATCTTTTTTAACCCATTCGTGCCCAGCATCTTTTGCGTTAATTTTATTTGGTTGGCACCACTATTTTTCGAAGATTTAAGTTTAGTTCACTAATCACGAAAATGCATCATTTAAATCAAATAATTATTGCTTTTCTTTTTTTACCGGTGTCAAAAACAGTGCTGAATGAATCTTTTGAAGCGTCCTTAAAAGGGACGCTAGGCACTAATGGGTTAATAGACAGATTACAGCGATTAAAAAACTTAAAATTCACTATGAAATTTTTGTGGTGTATAAAAGCGTAAGCATTGGCAGCTATGTCTTCCTTAAGCCAAACGCAGTGCAATCTCGAAAGTGAAAAGTACATCTGTAAATTTTTAATCTTTAAAACTCCAATCATAACTATAAATCATTAAAAAGTAGTTTTTAATCATTTGTGGAGCCCTTTATAACATTTGTCCCTAAGTTAACAAAATAGGTTGATTTCTGCATTTTTAGAGAATTTCAAAGATGAAACAATACAGATAAAGTTTGGCAAATATCAAATAAGTAATAAAACTCATTATTAGCGTTCTTTATACTTTTTTCCCATTGTAAACTTATACGTTATCTTTAAACATATTATCACTAAAAGAAGAAATCTAACTCCCCTGTGTTATTTGTTAACTAAAATTTCCTCCCGTGTGTCATTTGTGGCTTTATCGTACTTTTACGGTAAAACCAAGAAGTCTGGGAGCAGGAAATCTTGAAGGACTGGGAATAGGAAAACACAATGGCACAATTAACCCCTTAAACAGTTTCTACCAAGATGTGATTTAACAATGCAGTTTCATTTTAATATGGTAATCAAGTTTTAACCTTCTAATTCACTGAGTAAGAATGCATTCCAGAAATTCAGTAATTCAGATAATCGGAATTCATACCAAAAAATCGGTTATTTAATAACGACAGGTTCGGTCAGTATCGGTTATTTATTAACAAATTGCGGTTTATTTAATAACGAAATACCCATATTTATCAAAGGATATTTTATTATTTTAAATTTAAATTTTAAATTTCTGGTGTGAATACGAAATATATGAATAAAAAAAATCCTCTAAATCGCAAGCCATAAAATTGCAAACACAAATGTTAACATTCTTATTTGAGGAAATAAATCTTTATTAAATATCATACAAAAAATAATATACCGAGTATCATTTACTCAGATTTTTGAAATAACAAACGTTAAAACAATAAAATGTTGAAAAACCTCTCCCACACAGAAACTACCCAGATGCGAGTAAGGCGATACCGTAAATGGAATTCTTCTTCTTGCTTTGAGAGCAGAATTATATTAACCGCTACAAATTAGGACATCAGATATTACCGGAGTATATGTTTTTTATCATTTCTGCTAATTATGCAAATATATACTGAATTTCGAATATGGAAAATCTCATTGAATTTTAAAGTTTATTTTAAAAAGTGATTTCAGCGTGCTTAAGCTCTTTATAACTACAAAGTATCATTATTTAAGAATAATAGCTTTATTTAGTTATGGAATTTATACGATTTCAGTGTAATTTCGGCGATTAAATAACGCAAATATTTCTATTCAGAAGTAATAAGGCTAAAAAATTAAGACCATATGACAGAGTGAATTGTTTTTGAATAAAATAAAATATTTTTTTCAATACTTATAACATCAAAAAAAAAAAAAAAAAAAAAAAAAAAAAAAAAAAAATTCGAACAAATGTTTACTGCAGCGGTTCCCAAACTATGGGTTGCGACCCACTGGTGGGTCGAGGCGGCTATTTTAGAGGGTCGCAAAAACAGTCGAGGTTCGTCACAAAAATACATTTTTTACTCCAACTGTCAAAAAAATTAACAATTTCAACAACAAATAATATTTTAAGGAAAATTCCTTGATTTCCATATGAAGAAATATACGAGCCAAATATCCAGAAACATCTAAATGAACTTTGGATTCCTTGATGGAGTTCAACACAACATACTCGTGTGAACATGCTTTTTTTTCTTGGCTGTTTTTGAAAAACAAGTATAGAAAAAAACTGTGAATTGAAAGTGAATTAAGATCGAAATTAACAAGTTTTAACTCTGATATAGATGCTTTCATCGGTAAACACTAGTGCCAGAAATCGCACAGATTATAAAGTTGTGTTTTGGTAGCAATTAAATGTATTTTTAAGTATCTTTCTAATTTGCGCATTATTATGCCATTTTGTTTCATATTATGCTACTTACACACATTGGAATTATGAACTGTTGATTTCATTGATAGTGCATCATCCTTCATACGAAAATTTGCTTTGTTCGTAGGGTAGGATAGCTGATAGATTATAGAGGTCATACAATAATTGCCATACTGACATACATTCTTATATTAGGTGGGTCGCGAAAATTTTTTTACTTAAAGGTGGGTTGCGTACCAATAAAGTTTGGGAACCGCTGGTTTACTGTATCGCTTAATCTATAAATTTTACGAATATTTGTCTTTTTAAACATCATTAAATATGTTAATAAATCGATATATTCTTTAAATATTCAGTTATAAAGAATCTAACTATAACATAAATATTATAATTTTCATTTACGAATTTAATTAGTTTGTGGCATTCAAAGTACTAAATACATTGTTGGTCTTTTAAATGTATCATTTAAAATAAAATGAAACGAAATGGATACAACAAAATAAAAAATAAATGCTTTTCTCTGTTACATAATTTACTGTGCTTTTTAAAGCCCTTTTAATCTCTAGAATGGATTATTAATGAGGTCTTTAATGAATAGAAACGATTTGTTCAGAAATTAACTGAAAGCTTTTAAAACGAGCGAGTCATGGTTCGCAGAATCAATAATAACTGCATAAAATGGTCATTTCTCTATTAATTTGTGGATAAATGAAGCATAGAAATACTTTTAAAAAACATTTTATTTTAAGAGAGCCATCGAAAGTGGTGATTTTTTCTGTTTATTATATACTTTGTGCTAGCCATTAAATATAGTACATATTTATAAATATAAAAAAAACATTTAACGTAATTAAACTAATAAGCTAATACTTATTTAAAAAATTAAAAAAAAGAAAATTTTATTTTGTTTCTCAAACAGTTGCTTAAAGCCCCATACTAAGCATAGAAAAAGACTCGGATGATAATGTAAAGTCTATGGGAGCGTTCTTTTCAAATATCTCGCTCAAATTTTAATATTTTTACATGTTGTTTTGCACAAGACAGATGAACGATCCTAGCCTAGTTTTTACTTTTTCGATTTTGCTTTTATATTTTTTATATTACTATAGTTTCAATTTCAGAACTGGTTTAAACCGGTTTCGAAAGTTAAAGTCATTAAAAAAAATAAAAAAAAAAAAAAAAAAAAAAAAAAAAAATCTGAAACCAAAACTGAAAAAGTAAAAAAAAAAGGCAGGTTGTGGATCGTCCTCAGCTATCTTGTGTAAAAAAATCATGTAAAAATATTAAAATTTGAGCGAGATGTTTGAAAAGAACATGCCCATATAGGGGAAGGTGGTGTACCTTGGAGGGATGTGTACCTTGGAGGCACATTGATTGTGCAGCCACCTTGAGTGATAAATTTAAACTAAAATATTATTTGCATGTATTTGTTACTAGAGGCTCATGGGAAGTTCTTCTACTATTAATCAACACACTTGTTGCTGCTGTAAAAAACAAAGTTTATTTTCAGTACCAAAAAGTTACTTTTCAAGGACATATTCTTTTTCTTCCATAACTGTAAGCATCAACTTTTGTTTTAAACTGATTATCACAAGTTGAAAGGCATGTTTTCAGCTACATTTATGTATGCTTGAAAATGGCTAAATCAAAAATATGAAGATGTGGAAATCATTTTTATAAAACACTTGCTTGTAGTGTACCTTGGAGGTAGCTAATGTTGTGTACCTTGGAGGTACCTCCAAGGTACACACCTGCTAAATTTATTAATAATTCAGAGTAAAATTTGTTAGAAAGTATTTCTTTACTTTAATAACCAAAGTACTGGGCTGGGCAAATGGGCCTAAGTTTAAATGTTAGGCTATTAAATTGATGAAGCCTAAGTAAAATTTCAAAATCAAAGTTATCTAAGCCTAGTATTAAACAATGAATAAATATTTTAATAAATATATAAATAATTATTTATATATATATTTATTTATTATGATAATATGAAGATAAAAATGTTTACGAGTTGGATAAATCAGATGTTGCATTTAAGATGCCACATCCCATTGCCACAGGAGGTTCCATAAAGCAGCTTGAAAAATTATCATTTGGTATAAATTTAGATCACCTGAATGTGGAATATAACTAAAGATGTTAGATATAAAGAGGGAGTGTTAAACAGTGGTTATTTGTATTTGACTAAACTTTATTTTATGGCTAAACTGTTCAAACTTTATTATTTCAGTTATATGAACGATTTTGTGTTCTTAAAATTGTAAATTTAAACTAATTAGACTTATATTAGCCTAAAGTTGTCTTATATTAAATCATATTACTGTAAACAAATAATAAATCAGCTTTCTTTCATGCTGTGTAGTACTTAATCTGTTAAAAACAAATACCTCCAAGGTACACCATACCTACCTCCAAGGTACACCACCGGTGGTGTACCTTGGCTGTATTGTAAGCTATTTTTAAAAAAATAAAAATGTAGTGAAGAAATATATTTGGACATTTCAGAAAAAAATATGTCATAGCTAAGATCCTTAAATTTTTAAAAAAAAATGTTTTACAAATATTTTCCAAACACTTTTCTTGTAAAAAATCAAAGTTTGAAATTACCTCCGAGGTACACCACCTTCCCCTACTTTACATTATCATCCGGGTCTTTTTCTGTGCCTAGTGTTGTGCTTTAAGATATGACGCCATTCTTTCTTTGATATGGGTCGTTTGGAAAGTCGTGTCCGTTTGGGTAAATTAATCCGTACCGAAAAATTCTATCATTTAATTATTAGATATTGTTTCCAATATTTAATGTTTAGTCATTACTGGGCAAAATTTTCCGGTATGAATTGATTTTCCCAAACGGACATGATTTTTCGAACGACCCAATAGTAATCACAGTACTCATATTAACCCATTAGTGCCTAGCGTCCTTTTTTAGGGACGCTTCAAAAGATGCATGTAGCACTGTTTTTGACACTGGTAAAAAAGAACAGCAAACTTTATTTTATTTAATTGAAACATTTTCGTAATTAATGAACTAAACTTAATTCTTTTAAAAATAGTGGTGCCAACCGAATAAAATTTGCGCAAAAGGTGGTGTGCACGAATGGGCTAACACAAAAGATTTTGTTGAATAAAGACATATGGCATAATCCTGGTTGCCAACCAAGTTTGCTAGTATAGCCTATTTTATATTGAGAAATTTAGTGTTCATACCAGAAATAAAAAGTAGTATTTTTTGTTTTACTTAATAAGAAATATTAAGAGATCGCCTTAACCTAAAAATTATACTTTCGAAATTTCTAGTACGAATTTGAAATTTCGCATCAAAATTAGAGGGTAAACTGGCTACCCTGTGCCAACTCTTGTACTTTTTCTAAAGAAAAATTTAATAATAAATTTTATCTTTCCAATTCTGCGTCATTTTGGCGATTAAACAAAGCATTAATTTCTATTGCATTTCTTCTGGTACAAAAAAGCGTTAAAATTAGCAGCTGTGTATATACTACATAATTTAACACAATTATTCTGTTTAAAAAAAATACGACTTGTAATTTTTTTCTCCTGCCTGAAGAAGTTCTCAGGTCTGGATTTCAACCCAGGACGGTTATCTAAGCTGTCAACTTTCTACAAACTAAGCTATCCTGGATAAATATGGCAGACAAAATTTTCGCAAACAACCTTTTGACAGTGACACGTGTTGTGATGTTTCAGAAATCTCAACAGAATAAATCGACAGTAAAGGAATCCTAATAAGTTTTGGATACCTAATTCACTGCCTTATGTTACTTATACAAATAGTCTGATTGTCTGAGATGATCTTGATGTGTTTCAGTATTTTGTATTTTGTATTTATGTCGGTCAGTTATCTACACTGTGGGATATAGGCCCTAAAGGGTGGGATGCCCTCCGTGGGGGTCTTTCTAAGGGAACCTAACCCGCATTTATGCAAGGTTCTAAAAAAACCTCGGAAAACTCCGAACGGTTAGGCCGACGGTCGTGATTGGATTCGAACCCAGCACCTACCGTATACCAGTTTGGAGATCAAAACCTCGCGGCCACTGGTGGGGCTCATATGTGTCAGACCTTTTTCATCTGCGTGAAAAGTTACTATCCATTGAAATTATTTTATTAAAATTTCATCTGCATTAAAATTCAGGCCGAGATTTAAAGCCAGGTATCTTGGCCCAAGATAAAGTTGTTTGGACAAATGTGGTGATTACAATTCGCACAGACAGCCTTTTGACAATGAAATTATATCTGCTCTGAATAACAGCTGTGGTTAATACACTTTTGAATGTTATGCATTAATAAAAAATTACTTTAAAGTGTGTGTATGTTTTAGAAAATAAAATTACAATATTTAGATATGTAATTAATGGAAAAACCTAATTATCGATCCGGTGACTTTTTAATTTTTTTTCTTTCTCAGTATTGCCATAAACATGAGAGAAATATTTATTAGTAATGCGTAAACGTTTATCTTAAATTTTTTTTTTTCGTACTGAACTAACCAATGGAAAATGGGGAGAATTTTACCACAGGTAATATCTTGTACCCACAAATGCTCTTTGTGATGGATTCGAATAAAGCAGGGTTCGTCCGGGTCAAGAAATTGCCTGATCAGAAAATTCTTAGGTACCAGTATTTTCTTACAAAAAAATTCTGATTAAATAAAGCGAAATTTCACGTGTTTGAACTAGATTAATTTTTCTATAAAAATATATTGGTATTTCTTAAATAAGGGTACCCGTATGAGCCCTATAAAAATTGCGGTAAATATGTCAATATTAATTGGGAAAGGATGAAATATTTTAACAAAGAATAATTAGACATCCATTGTCCTTTTTAATCTTTTTGTTTTTTGACTAAAAACTTGACTTAATTCGATTTAAACAAGTTATAAACGTTAAAAAGCAAAGACAAGGATTTTCACGTTAAAGTGTTCCCTTTACTTAAATTACCAATTATGGGAAACAGTGAGAATTCAACCACTAATAATACTTTGTACCTACAAAAGTTCTTTGTGAAGATGTCTAGTAAAGTTGCGGTAAAAATTTCATTAATACTCGGGAAAGGATTAAGAATTTTTTTACACAACTAATGAATCTCGGCACATTATTAATTGAATTTTGTCTGGGATAAATGAGATTAATTTAGGTGGGAGAAAGATGATATAAATCTCTTTGTTGGAAGATGTCAGAAGGAAAAATTAAAGAGTCTGAGGATCTAATATTGTCTGAGCTTTAAATCTTTTTATTAAAATTTAGAAAATATTTAAAAATCTTTTGTTGGCAATTTAAGAATTAAATTTGTCCCTCAAACTCTGTTTACAAAATTGATGAATAATGAATCAGTTTCTGGAGTGAATGTTTTACAATTTATCACAAGAACGGAAATGATGTGTCAAGCGTAAATTTATAAAACGCATTGCAAAATATTGAAATTATTGTAACAAAATTAAACAGTTTAGTCGCTTATAACTGCCAGTATTAAAAAAACTTTATAAATAATGCCAATTTTTTGTGTCTTTTACAGAATCATCAATCTTTTATCATCGGTTTTTAAAAGTAGAATATTTCGACTAATTCAATCAGAAAAATACTCGATTTAATTAATGCAACATTTGCGATAAAAAATTATTGGTGAGAATAATAAATCATGATCGGCAAAACACGTTGCCCGTGTGACGTACGGGCAAATCAGGGAAGTAGTTAATAAAGATGATGTCTAATGAAAAATGGGGCTGTACGAGCCCTGTATAATAAACATTTTTGTGATTATAACATATTAATGCAAATGAAAAGTCGACCAAAAAAATTAATAAAACAATGGTACTATAAAGCAGTCGCCAAAAATACTAAATTTCATATTTCGAGTTCAATGTTATACTTTACAATAAATAAATAAACTAAAGAAACAATAAATTGTACCTGAAAAATAAGTATATTGATAATGATATATGTTATACATACATATATATATAAATACACCATTAAATGCACATATGCAGCACTGAAATAATGCATTTAAAACTTGATATAATTGATTTAAATTGCCAAAATATGGCCTATATTTGGGTTAGCTAATAAAGTGATGACTGTTACCAGGTGTCCCAAAAATGACTGATGGATTTTAAAATTCAATAACTTGCAAACGGTGACAGTTATTAAAAAAATTTTTGCAGGAGGGTTATGTATAATGTCAGGAGTTTTTTGTACCGTAATTTCTTAATTTAGTTCGCATCTCAAACAATAGGTGGCGCTGACAGCGATTGAAGGCCAGGTGATCAGTGTTGAGTGAAGCGTCGACCTGGCCTTCAATCGCCGTCAGCGCCACCTATTGTTTGATATGCGAACTAAAACAAAAAATTACGGTAAAAAAAACTCCTGACATTATACATAACCCTCCTGCAAAAAAAAAAAAATTAATAGCTGTCACCATTTGCAAGTTGTTAAATTTTAAAATCCATCAGTCATTTTTGGGACACCCGGTGTATACTTATGTATGAAATATATATATGAAACGTTTTTTGGAATTATTATTTTATATAACATATAACATTGAGAGATTGCACAAAAATATAACTTTCGGTGCATACGTGCTAACCTCTTCGTGTTTTTTCAGCGAACAAAAATAAGTAGATATAAAATAACAATCACATTTAATGAGAAGCTGTGTTACCAGTGTAACCTGCATCCGAAAATTCGATTATTTTCCAGAAATTGAAAATAGCATTTTTTAATTTATTGGTAACAGAACTTTTCTGATTGCACAAAGTAAGAATTATGCTGTCAAAATTACCTGAGTGAATTTGGTATTTGGAATTAAAAATTTAAACCAAACTAGCAATCCTGCTGCAAAGCACGTTCAGCTAAACAAATTTTCCGGCATAAAGTTTGTTTTTCTGTTTAAAAAAAGCCGGAGGTTTTTTGTTTCAGAAAAATATAGTAAATTTTACCTTTTTGAATCGCCACAATCTGCCAATTAAAGAAGGCAAAATTTTCTTTTTAATTTTTGTGATGCACAAAAGCGGAAAAGTTGGCAGCTATACTTTAAGGCATTCTTTAGCAGAAATATATTATTTTTTTTCTTTACTGCACAGTTCTTGAGAACATTTTTTGAAACTGGAAATTTAGTTTTTGTGAAGTAAACTTAAAGAGAGTAAATATTGTGTGACTAGCTCGGGAAAACCTGTGTAATATTTCAGTACTTTGATTGCAGATAGTTTTAATAAAAAGAACATGTTTTATTGTTTTTTTACTTATTATTTAGGAATTTTGAAATTTTTTGAAAAAGTTATTGTTCTCCGAAACTGAAAATAATGTTCATCGATACATAATAATTAAATAAAAATTGTTGTACTGAAATTCAAAGACCCGTACAAATCTTGTTATCACTTGCCATTTTTCAGTACAACTGTTTTTAATTTGAGTTATTTGCCTTATAAAATGGCAGAAATTTGCGATTAAATAACACAAAGTTTTTTATTTGGAAATAGTGGCTGAAGCATTTCAGAAACTGTGTGGTACAGAAAAATTAGAAACTTTAGTTACGCAATATTAAATATTTGATTTCTATTGATTGGGTATTTTAGGCTCAGCCTTTTAAAGCTAAGCTTCCTTTTTTTATATCGGAATTTATCTTTTTACTTACGTATGTTGCAAAATAATATCCCTGGCAAGAATTTTGCTGTGTGAGTTACAACTTTTATTAATGTTTCATACATCGTTTTTATAATTTTTCATAATACATTTTCAATTATTCCATTTAGATTTATAGCATTTTGAAGGATCTGTTTTTACGATACCATAAATGATCTCATTTGTTAAATTGCTTTATTGTTACAAAAGGTTTAATTGGTTATACGTGTATGAATGAGTGTGTAAAACTTTAGCATTATTATTATTATTTTTTTTTTAATAAAAATTACTGAGGTAATTTTTATTCCGAAAACTGAATGACAGTAATAGACTCTTGAAAATATTTTCTAATTTATCCATGTTTGATTAAAAATAATTGTGATATATTCTTTTTCACATATTCAGTCCCCTTTAATCATTAGTTTATCAGTCAAAGTTCTCTCGCTGCATCTTAATTCCCTTAAGAATTAAGTTCCTTCGAAAGAGTAAATTACTCTGATGTCTTTCAAGTATAAGTGACAACGCTCTCTTTGGAATCAGCGATCACAGCTGTTGATAGCCGATCAAGCTTAATGCTTTTTTCTTTTAATAAAAGAGGTAATTGATCGCAGGATTTAAAAGACAGAATATGGTTCAAATTCTGTTGTGTATTTCCTGCGATGTCACTCAAATTAAATGGATGATTAATTAGATAATTAATTGAAAATATGAAAGATGAATTTTTTCTTTATTTAAAAACATTGTAGTGTTCAGCGCTGTCAGTATTTTTCAATCGGTTCATAAGAAGATTATTTTGTGTTATGAAAATATTAGTAATCTAAATTTCAAAGCTTTACATGTTTAAAAAAGTAAACATTAAAATGTATGCATTTTTGTTATTGAAAGTTGAATTAGAAGTCCATTCGCTGTATTTTTTATGTAATATAATAATAGTAAACATTAATTTATATTTGTAGGAAGATATTTATTTTTATGCAATTGTTATTTTGAAAGGAATAGCATAAATTTCGGTATATAAATCTCGGAAAAAGCAACTATGTTTAGACCAGAAATTTTACCTAAGACGGAACTTAAGGGAATGCGGTATTTATTTGTTTATAATAATTAAATAAAATATCTATGTATTATAACGTTTTTTTTATTTGCAGATATTACACCAAAAATTATGGTATTAAAATTATGCTCGATAAGAGCGGCAGGTATAAAAAGTCTAAACAAAATTATAACAGATGTAAATTTTCCATTTTCCATTTTTTGGGTGAAAAAAGTCAGGGTCAGGATTCGAACCAGGGATGTATTGGCTGAAGCCGCCAATGCTCTACCAACTGAGCCATCCTGGACACGAACACTGGAGGACTATTTCACCCAATTAACCTCAACGATCACTTTATCCGGTCTGATACACTGGATCAGCTCAACAGAATAAATCGAAGGTCAATATATGGAACTTCAGAAAAAATCGCTGCATACGAAATTACATTAGATTAATTTTAAACACGGTTATTCATCCCTGGTTCGAATCCTGGCCCGGACTTTTTTCACCCAAAAATGAAAAATGTAACATTTACATGTGTTGTAATTAATTTACCATTTGAATAATCGTGTTTAAAATTAATATAATCTAACCAAAATTGTTAATTTTTTAACTAAAGGCATTAATAATTTAATGATTAATAATTCAATAAAATATGAGAAAATGAGATCCGATAAATTAAAATTTTTAACTATATATATGTATATATATATATATATTTCTGTCGTATTTGTTTGCAAACTATATGTGATTTTTTAAGGGTGTGAGATAGAATTAAAAATAATCGCCTGTGGCAGTCTCGTACATGTCTCCTCATCTTTATTTGTAGCTACATTAATTAAAGTTTATAGAATTGCAAAACGGATGAGCAAGAAAATTTTAAAAGAAAAATTGCACTCATTGACTTGTGAAAGAAAAAATTAAAACAGAGATCTGCAGTGTGCATGTGTCTTATATGCAAATTAACCGTCGTCCTTCGGCTGCTTAAAACTAATCGCAATATCCCCATAGTGATAATATATTCTGTTAGTAAATATTTCGTAATGTGTATTATTCTGGGCCAGTGTTATGGCATGGCATTACAAACAGCTAGAAAATATTTAACTTCACACTTTTCCTTTTGCATTTTTCTTGAAAATTCGCCTTATTGAGTTTATTTATTTATTTATTTAATTATTTTATTTTTTTTATTTTTTTAAGGATTAGTATGTATTGAGAAATTCAGGCGATATTAGGTGTTTTTGTAGCAGAAATTTCTTAAAATACTGGTTGGTATATCTGAAGACAATTTTTTTTCATTAAATAAGGCAAATCCTTTCTTACGAAAATTCTGGTAAACAGTTATTGAAAGTCCTCGAAGCGAGAAAACCCTGCTTTGAATAATTTTTATGAATTCATAGCGAAGATTGTTATTCTGTAGAGTTACATTGGTGACTGTACCGAACATACTTTATTAAGCCTTTAAAGCATTTTTCACGAATATATTATATTCTTGTAAATGTATTTATAACATGTTCAGAGGTGCCAAGTCTCCGGATTTTCGGATACCAATATTATATCTCAGAAAAATGTTGTTTTATTTAATTGGAATAACTGGACGATTTAAAAGAACTACATTTTCTTGAAGATAATAGCGGTGTTCAAAAAGCCGGAGTCTTGGCAACTCTGCATATTGTCACATTTTCTTTTCATTTTAAGTTTCGTATTTTACTTTAAAAACTTATTTTACTACCGTAACCTCCAGCGTATAATCCGCGGATCAGACAATTCTTTTTTGACCCAGAAATCGTATTTAGTGATTGATGACAAATCGTCACCTGAGAATAATAAGGTTCTATCTGTGTTTTTTTTTTTAAATGACTTGTCGATATAGAAAGGCTCTATTTGTATTTATTGCATATTTTGTGTTGATTGAATTTTTGCATCAAAATGATGTTATATATTATTTACATATGTTATTAGGATTATGTTATGACATTATTTTAATCCAGAAATGTTTTCAATGATACAAATAGAACATTTTTATATCGGTAAGTCAATGTTTTCAAGAATACAGATAGAACTTTATTATTCTCAGGGGACGAAATATTTACGGCGATCTAATAGGTTACATTTCATTTTAAACAAATTCTGGGCCCAAAAATCCGCAGATTATACGCAGAAAATTACGGTATTAACAAAATGCACGTATTCTTCATTTTATTTTCTCAATGTCTTTATTGGAGTGTTTATAGCTATTTCCAGACCAAAGACAGAATTCACTAACAATTTCTTTAAATTCCCTTTCCGTCTCTTTGTTATTATTATTATTATTGACAAATGAAAATCTTTATTTATCTTTATAAACAATGATTGTTTTTTATTAAAATTATAATTGCTTTTATTTAATTTTGATGAGAAATCAATAGGACTAAACATCTAAAGACTCGTTGGAATTTCAGTTATGCCTTTAATCTTCCTATTTGGACAGCTTTATATGATTTAGGATTATAAAATGACTTTAGACAACTGTGAGTATTTTATTTTAATTCCTTTATCATATATGAACCGGATATGAATTTCAAGAGTGTTTGTTGTATAAAACAATTCATTTCAGAACTACATTTTACTAATCATTTATCGTGATATCCGACTTTGACAAATTCGTTTTTGTTTAGGGTGAGAAAACATTTTTTTAAAAAGAATTTCTGGTCATGAATATAAACAACAACAGAAAAGTTTGTCCTACTTTATTTATTCAGAAATTTGGAATTCATACCGTAAATTCCGAAAGAATATTTTTTCTTCGAAATATCTTTATTTAAATTAATTTGAAAGTTAATATTCGGATATTCTGGTACAAATTCAGCATTTAGGAGAAAAAGGGGGCCAAACTTGTAACCCTGTCATTCAATAACTTCAACATTTTATAATTTGACCTCTTTTTTGTACACGTTCAAAATTTCTGAATAAAAAGGAACTTTAACTGAAAACCAATGAACAAAAGCAAAAATTTATGTTTTTTTTTCTTTTTTAACTTACTTTTTTGTTCAAAATCCAAACTGTATAAAAAAAACTATTGTATAACAGTTATTCTTTTTTATTGTTTGTAAATTAATTTAAGGTTAGTTCTGTAATTTTGTAATGAATGTAAGATTTTAAAACATTTAAAATTATTTGTTCTTCATAACTCCAGGTAACCCGATGTTAATTATAAAATATATTTTTCAACTATTATGAAAAAAAACATGCATTAAACGACAATTAAAGAAGTTTCTAATTTTTATTACTAATCATCTAATTTTCACTTTATAATAATAAAATACTTGGTTAATAATATATAAAAATGTGTGTTCCGTTTTTACTAGCACTAGAATGCATAAGCAATAGTAGGAATAATGTAGGAATGAATTTAGCACTTCATACCATATTGTAGATCTGCATGGCAATATAGCATCAATTATTCTATATCAAAAATATATACTGCGCCAATTAGCGTCATATATCAGAGTAGGCGAAAGCAATCCTTTCGCGTAGTTTATGGCACCACATAAGAAACTTAGCGTTCTAAAATAAGGGCATCATACATTTTTAATCGGAAAAAAAATCTCGTCGTGAGATATTTGCACTATATATCTCACTTAAATGTCACCATTTATCTCTAGCCACCCTTAAAGTCAAGAGTACGATTCCCGGTGAAATATTAGCTGGTTATCTTAGCATTTGTTTCTGGGCTATATATGTTAGAGACGGACAACTGAGCATTTAGGTGAAATGTTCAGGAAAGGGTGTGTATTAGACATTATGAACGTGTGTTTGCCCTGTTTATGTGAACGTTCCCTTTATGTCTAGAATTGTCGAAAAGGTATCTCTCGGAGTTCTCCAAGGTTGTAGATATCATTCCGCTTATCTCTAAGATAGTGAGATATGTTTTATTTCTTGTATGAAAACATGTGAAATATTTCTATGCATATATTTTTATATTCTAAAAGAAGGCGATATAATATATGAAAGTAATATTTATGTAATTTAATTCGCAATCAAATAAGTTGATGCAGCAATTTAAACAGAGAAAATACAAAATAAAAAGTGCTTCTTAAAAATTATAAAATTTTTAATCTTTCCGAGATCAACCTCTTTCACATAAATTTTAGTCTTTAGGCACCACTTATTTTTAAAACATTTAAAATTATTTGTTTGTCATAACTCCATGTAAACCTATGTTAAGTATAAAATATATTTTTCATCTGTCTAACACAGTTTCTTATTTTCACTAGATAAACGTTATAAAAAATGGTTAATTAAATACTGGTTAATAAAATATATGTTATTAGCTATAAAATTATGTGTTCCATATTTACCAGCACTGAAATGCATAATCAATAGCAGGAATAATGTAGAAGTGAATATAGCATTTCATACCACATTGTAGATCTGCATGGCAACATAATATAAATTATTCTACATCAAAATATATACTGCACCAGTTAATGTCATGTATCACAGTAGGCGAAAGCAATCTTTTCGCACAGTTTATGGCACCACATAAGAAACTTAGCGTGTCTAAAATAAGGGCATCATACATTTTTAATCGGAAAAAAAAATCTCGTCCTGAGATATTTGCACTATATATCTCACTTAAATGTCACCATTTACCTCTAGCCACCCTTAAAGTCAAGAGTACGATTCCCGGTGAAATATTAGCTGGTTATCTTAGCATTTGTTTCTGGGCTATATATGTTAGAGACGGATAACTGAGCATTTAGTTGAGATGTTCAGGAAAGGGTGTGTATTAGAAATTATGAACATGTGTTTGCTCAGTTTATGTGAATGTACGCTTTATGTCCAGAATTGTCGAAAAGGTATCACTCGCAGTTCTCGAAGGTTGAAGATATAATTTCGCTTATCTCTAAGGTAGTGAGATATTTTAATGTTATGATCTGATTTATTTCTTTGATGAAAACATGTAAAATATTTCTATGCATATATTTTTATATTCTAAAAGAAAGTGATATAATATATGAAAGTAATATTTATATAATTTAATTAGTAGTCAAATAAATTGATGCTACAATTTAAACAGAGAAATACAAGCTAAAAAGTGCTTCTTAAAAATTATAAAAATTTTAATCTTTTCTAGGTCGACATCTTTCACACAAATTTTATTCTTTAGGCGGCACTTATTTTTAAAACATATAACATCTCCACATAACATAACCACATAACATCTCCAAGGTTGAGGATATAATTCTGCTTATCTCTAAGATAGTGAGATATTTTAATGTTATGATCTGTTTTATTTCTTGGATGAAAACATGTGAAATAATCACATGCATACATTCTAAAAGAAGGTGATATAATATATGTAAGTAATATTTTTGAAATAAAAAATAATATGTATACAATTTAATTCGCAGTGAAATAACTTGTGCTACAATTTAAACAGAGAAAATACCAGATAAAAAGTACTTTTTAAAAACACCATAAAAAATTTTATCTTTTCGAGACCTACCTCTTTTACACGTATTTTATTCGTTTAACACCACTTAGTTTTAAAAAATTACAATTACTTATATAATTACAAGAATGCTGAAATTAAATACAGTAACTATTACATCCCTTTATTAGTGATGCAATAAAGAAATACTGTATGTACATTTTGTAGGTCCATATATGAACGCAAGGCCCTGAACGGGTTAAACGCTTCCCTGATTTGTCCGTACGTCATACGGGCAATGTGTTTTTGCCAAGCATGATTTCCCCGTACCACGCAGGGGCATCTATTTTCCATTCATGATTTATAAATCTCACCAGTAAATTTCTATTGTAAATTTTTCATCATTTAATTCAAGCATTTTCCTGATTCAACTTGGCGAAAATTCCTGTTTTGAAAAACCGGTGATAAAAGGTTAAAAATTCTGCAACAGACATTTATTTCATCTTAAGAGATGTACATAACATAATGTAATTTCCTGCGTATAATCCGCGGACCAAACAATAATTTTTCGACCCAGAAATTTTATTAAATAAAATATAACTTTTTAGATCGCCGTAAATATTTGATATTAATTAGAAAAAAAAATTTCTGGGTCGGAAAACAATTGTTTGATCCGCGGATTATACGCAGGAAATTACGGTACTATACAAATTTCATAGGAAAGGTTTTTTAAACTACCTACCCTGTTCATATTTTACTCAATCTTGACAAAAACATTTCTCACCAGAATTTTTATTTAAAACATTTTAATATGTTTAATTGACTTATTTATCTGAATCTGTTATTTAACTTTCTTTATTAAAAAAGTTCTGGTACGAATCGTATAAAACAAATTATAGTTGTGGGTCGATTAAACCCATTCAGGGTAGGAAGGTTAAATAATTCTGAAATCAGTGGAAGGACGCACTACCTTTTCGCGTCACAACATATTACACACAAATATTAATTTGAAAGATATATTACTCATTTCATTCGAAACGACGAAAATTCCCTTCCCTTAAATGTAAAAGTTATATGTTCTATTTCATTTTGTTTATAATTTTCTATCCGGAAGTCGATTCTGTTAAATTGCAATACTTGTTAAATGGGCCATAAATAAATAACAAAGTTAAAGAGAAATCAATTTTTCTTGATTATTTTTCAAAAGCTTTAAGGTAGGCATGCACAACCTGTGGCCCGCGGGCCACGAACATACCACTATTTTTATGCAGAATAAAATTTTAAACCAATATAGAGACAAAATTAAAAACTGATTTTTTTTTAAAGTGTTTTCCGTATTTTGCATTCCTAGTTTACGACGTTTAAAAAAGATAAGATCCGCATCTAATTTTTGTAGTATTAAAAAATTATGAGTGGACAACAGTGTAAATGTATTTTATTTTAGAAGATATGTACAAAATATAAAATATGAAATTCATGGACAAAAAGTCATTTAGGCGAAACAATTTTGAACTCACAGATGAGAAGAAGCCCTTTCTGGCGGAATTGCAAATTACTAAAAATGAAAGAAACAAGAATCTTAAACATATACTTCAAAGAGACGAAAAACTCCCTCACCTTAAATGTAAAAATTACACGTTCTACTTCACTAGGTTTATAATTTTCGATCCGGAAGGAGATTCTGTTAAATTGTAATACTTGTTAAATGTGCCAGAAATAAAGAACATACTTAATGAAAAATCAATTTTTATTGGTTCTTTTTTAGAAACACTAAGCCTTCCCTCCGTTGAGAAACCTGAAACTAGAAGAATATACGCTAGATAATCAGTTAAAGTAGTGTTTTCGTCTTGATAATCCGGGCAAATAAATTGAGTCCTTTCGGCCGAGAATTCCATTTATCGAAGATTAAGGACGAGTATTTTAATCAAAAATTTTATAAATTTTCAATAAAAAGCAAAGGTTTTAAAATTAGTTTTCATACACAGCAATTTAAAAACTGTAATTGAAAAAGATTTTCACGAAAATGACTTTCAGATGTTCGTATTGGATGTAATTTATTTTAGTTTTAAATAAAAATATTTTTTACAATTATTTACTTTTGTGTTAAAAGTTTCATGCATTCATTATATAGCAGAATCGTTTGTTTTATAATAGTACAAAATTATTTTATATTTTACTCTGTTTACTATTTTACCTTAACACAAGATCTATTTATATTATTTTTATCTGCTTTTCTTAAGAAAGAAATCGTTGAATTTTTGCAATTACGATGGATTTTTAAGACATTGGAATATTTTGATTATGCAACGGAAATGACTTTGATGTGTTTATTGAATTTCTTTTACTCATATATTGGCATTGAATGTACTTTATTTTAGTTTTAAATGAAAATATTTTTATAATTTATAACTTTTCTGTTAAAGTTTAACGCCTTTACTACATAGTTAAATTATTTGTTTTTTAAATATACCAAATTATTTTATTTTTCATACTGTTTACTATTTTACCTTAATACAAGGTCTTTTTATATTATTTTTATCTGCTTTTCTTGTGAAAGAAATTAGTCGTTGAATTTTTGCAATTACGATGGATTTTTAGGACATTAAACATTTCGATTAAGCAACGAAAATGACTTTCAAGTGATCTTATTATTATTTTTTTAAGAATTTTTACTTTGTGTGATTCCTAAATGTTATTTATGAAATAATACATGAATTATTATTCTTTACTTCTGGCATAGACTCAAAAAAAAAAAAAAAAAAAAAAAAAAAGCGTTATACATATTTTTGGAAGCGATGAAAAATTCCCTCACCATAAATGTAATAATTACACGTTCTACTTCACTAGGTTTATAATTTTCGATCCGGATGGAGATTCTGTTAAATTCTAATACTTGTTAAATGTGCCAGAAATAAAGAACATACTTAATGAAAAAACAATTTTTCCTGGCTCTTTTTATAAATATTAAGCTTTTCCTCCGTTGAGAAACTTGAAACTGGAAGATTATACGCTAGATAATCAGTTAAAGTGGTGTTTTCGTCTTAATAATCCTGTAAATAAATTGAGTCCTTTCGGCCGAGAATTCCATTTATCGAAGATTAAGGACGAGTATTTCAGTCAAAAATTTTATAAATTTTCTATAATAAAGCAAAAGTTTTAAAGTTAGTTTTCATACACAGCAATTTAAAAACTTTAATTGCAAACGATTTTCACGCAGACTTTCAGGTGTTCTTATTGAAATATTTTTTTTTCTTATATGTTCGTATTGGATGTAATTTATTTTGGTTTTAAATAAAAAAATTTTTTACAATTATTTACTTTTGTGTTAAAAGTTTTATGCATTTATTATATAGCAGAATCGTTTGTTTTATGATAATACAAAATTATTTTTATTTTTTATGCTGTTTACTATTTTACCTTAATACTAGATCTATTTATATTATTTTTATCTTCTTTTCTTGTGAAAGAAATTAGTCGTTGAATTTTTGCAATTACGATGGATTTTTAAGACACTGAATATTTTGATTATGCAATGACTTTTCTGTTAAAGTTTAACGCCTTTACTACATAGCTGAATTATTTGTTTTTTATAAATACCAAATTATTTTACTTTTCACACTGTTTACTATTTTACCTTAATACAATGTCTATTTATATTATTTTTATCTTCTTTTCTTGTGAAAGAAATTAGTCGTTGAATTTTTGCAATTACGATGGATTTTTAGGACATTGAACATTTTGATTAACCTTTTGATTACGGCTAGGTTTGGCGACTATTATTATATTTACTCGCACCGCAATTTACAAAATAACTCCTTTCACTTATATTATTTTTGAATTATACTTATTTAATTCTATGACAGAAAATTGTTTACAAAAACTGGTGAGAATCAAATAAAGTAATAGTTTCTGGGACGACATATGTCCCAACCCCGTAATCAAAAGGTTAAGCAACGGAAATGACTTTCAATTGCTCTTATTGTTTTTTTTCTCATGCTTTTGCATTGGATGCAATTTATTTTAATTTTTATTTTAATTTAGAAGAATCATTACTCCGTGTGATTCTTAATTGTTAATTATTAAATAAGACATGAATCATTATTCTTTATTCCTGGTGTGGACTCAAAATTTCTAAAACAATTTGGAGGTAAAACTGGTAACCTTGAATTTTACGTTTTTTTTTCTTTTCCCACCACAATAATTTAATGGAAATTTTTGCCTTACATAATTATCAAATTTACGACGATAAAAATATATAAAATTCACCTTTAAGTTTTTGTGGAGCAAAAAATAATAAGAGTTGAGAACTGTGTAAAACTAGTTTATCTTAGAAAATACATACAAAATATAAAATATGGAATTCATAGGTTCCCTAAAAAAAAAGTCAGTTTGGTGTAACAATTTCGAATTTACAGATGAGAGGAAACCCCTTCTGGTGAAGTTTTAAATTACCAGAAAAAAAAAGGGGGGGAGCATTTTAAATATATCCTTGTAAGCGAGAAAACGCTCCCTCACCATAAATGCAAAAATTACACTTTCTACTTCACTAGGTTTATAATTTTCGATCCGGAAGGAGATTCTGTTAAATTGTAATTCTTGTTAAATGTGCCAGAAATAAAGAACATACTTAATAAAAAATCATTTTTTTTTGGCTCTTTTTTAGAAGCTCTAAGCCTTCTCTCCGTTGAGAAACCTGAAACTGGAAGAATATACGCTAGATAATCACTTAAAGTAATGCTTTCGTCTTGATAATCCAGGCAAATAAATTGAGTCCTTTTGGCCGAGAATTCCCTTTATTGAAGATTAAGAACGAGCTTTTTAATCAAAAATTTTATAAATTTTCTATAAAAAGCAAAACTTTTAAAATTAGTTTCGATACAAAGCAATTTAAAAACTTAAATTGAAAACGATTTTAACGCAAATGACTTTCAAGTGCTCTTATTGAAATATTTTTTTTCTCATACCTTCGTATTGGATGTAATTTATTTTAGCTTTAAATAAAAATATTTTTAAAATTAATAATTTTTTGTTAAAGTTTCACGCCTTTATTACATAGCTGACTTATTTGTTGTTTAATAATATAAAATTTGTTTATTTTTCATGCTGTTTACCTTAATACAAGATTTATTTATATTATTTTTATCTGTTTTTCCTGTGAAAGAAATTAGTCGTTGAATTTTCAAAATCACGATGGATTTTTAAAACATTGACATTGCACAGTTTTGATTATGCGCACTATATCAAAATGGATATTTTACTAAACAAATGTAGTTATTTTCCTGATTTTAATAAACAATTTAAAATTTAGAATTGCAGCATGAAATTTATTTTTTTAAATCTTTTGAAAGATAATATTGGTAAGATTTTTACAAACCTCTTATTTCGTCCCAAATACAGGGTGTTTCATCATAACTGAACTTGGTAAGGTGGTAATCATTTTGTAAAAAATAAAAATATTGCAATTAAAATCTAATGATTTTCCTTGCTTTGTATGAAATGTGATAACATTACAAAAAGTTCTTGAAAAACAGGTTGTTCAAGCAATTGGAGATACTTTATTTACTGATAATCGCAGTCCAAAATGTGGAGCATCAGTGCATGTTTTTGGCACTTATCCCTTTCAAGGATAAAAAAAAGTGTGTTTACAATATTGGATTCACACCAGAATTTTCAAACAAAAAAAAAAAAAAATATCCGAATAAGAAGAAGTCGAGTTTTTACTCTTTCCCGCAAAGGTTATAAAATTCAAATTTAAGTAATTTCTTGTAGTGCAAATAATGATCAAAGTTATGTGGGATATAAGGTAGCAAGACTCCCATTCGGTCCATTTTTTTAACACCACTTTTATTTAAAAGAAAAGAAATTACAAATTTCGCCCAAATATTCCAGAAACATTGTTTTTCATAAAATTGTTGCAGAAATCTTCAACAATGGCATATTCATATGGCAGTGGTCAAAATGACCGTTTCTGGCCGTTCTAGTGTTAAAAAATTACTAGTTTAAAAAAAATGGAACAGTACTGGGACCAGTACTTCTTTGAAAATTAGTAATTTTCTTTGTATAAAAAACTATTCCTCAGAGGGTTAAAGTGAAAACTTCTGCGACTTTATTCAATGTTTTTACATTTATAACAAAGATAAACATGTCTATTAAAAGTTTTATTACAGTGTACTGCATTTTTCTGACAGTTATGGTAATTTTGTTCAAATCACCCGCACACGATTTATAATTTTTTTTGGGTGATTTTCTTCCACTATACGCGGTTTTCGGCCTCATGTTGTACATCAATTTTTCATTCTCTTCATGCCTATTACCAACCCTCTAAGTTTTTAAAAACAAGTTAGAATCTCCCTGTTGTTATTTCCCTTTGAGCTCTGGTGGGTTATTTTCTTCAAAATTCCAAATGTCACATCGGCACCAGTATTTCGCAGAAAAAAACGAGTTAACGATATACGCGGAAAAAATGCATTAAACCTTTTTCAAATAAATTTTGTCGCATTTTCTGTTGCCGTTGTGACATTTCGGAATTAAAATTATTTGGTAGAAAATTCTACCATCAGAGCTCAAAGGGTTAACAGCTTCAACGTATAAATGCAAAAGTTACCCAAAAATATAAAATATAACTGAAAAAGATTAAAGACTGTTAAAGTTATAAAAATTAGCTTTTTTCTAAAAACTCTACGAATTATTTTTTGTCTAGTTTTTTCCATGACGTTTATACGCTTTAGAAAATGCTTCTAGATAAAAGATCAAAACTGTGCTTGAAAAAAAAGTCTTTAAATAATATTTAAAAAAAATCCGAAAAATACACAACTGTTGATTAGCACAAAAAGAGCAATAAACACACCCAGAAAGAGGAAATGATTAAAACTACAAAACATGTTTTGTTGAGTACATTTTGGTTGTTTTAAGCGAATTTTTTAGTTATAGGGGAAAATCGGTTTTGTTGCAGAGACAAAAAAATATTGTTAACACTCTTATAAAATTTTAACAAAATTTTATCAATTTTACTTGAGTCTTACTAAAGTCTTGTATTTTCAATTTGTAATTCCAACGAAATTTTGTTGTTTTTTGTAAAATTTAAATTGGTGTGCAGTAGCCATAACTCTCTCGCGTAATTTTCTTTAATTGACTTATATAGCTATAAAGGATTAACACAATTTTCGGATAATCAAAAATTTTCAAACTCAGACGGATTAATGATGTTATTATTACATTATTATGCCTTTCGGATGAAATTTGTGGACGGAAAATTGAAAAAAAAAATCAAAACTATTTTTTTTTTGTTTATTCAAACAAAATTTCCATTGATACATATTTAAACGAAAAGATTTGTTGGACCAAACAAATTTTTGTTGATTCAACAAAACTTTTACTGGATGCAATGTTCGTACAAATACCGTTTGTTTCCAGGTGATGTATCACTATTTTTTTTATAAACAATATAACTCAACATAAAACGCGCAAATTTTCACTCATTATGGCAGGATTTTCCATAAGAAAATACTGTTAGTGAAGGATTTCTTCTAAGATCTTCCCTAATTTCTAAACCCAGAGAAAAGTTTTGTTGAATCGACAAAAATTTGTTTGGTCCAACAAATCTTTCCGCTTAAATATGGGTCAGTAAAAATCTTGTTTAAATATTTTTTTTTCAGTTTTTCAGCCACAATTTTCATTCGAAATGCATAATAACGTAATAATAACGCCATTAACCCGTCTCATTTTGAAAAGTTTTTATTATCCAAAAATTATGTTAATCCTTTATTGCTCATTAAACATATAAGTCAATTAAACAAAATTACGTCAGAGAGTTATGGCTACTGCACGCTAACTTAAATTTTGCAAAGAAAAAAAAATGTTGAAATTACAAATTGAAAATACAAGACTTTAGTAAGACTCAAGTAAAATTGATGAAAATTTGTTAAAATTTTATAAGAGCGTAAGCAATATTTTTTTTGTCTGAGCAACAAAACCGATTTTTCCCTTTAAATAAAAAATTCGCTTAAAAAACCAAAATGTACTTAACCCTTTGAGCTCTGGGGTGTAAATTTCTTCAAAATTCTAAATGTCACATTGACACCAGTATTTTGCAAAGAAAAAACCGGTTAACGATAAACACGAAAAAATGCATTACACCTTTTTCAAATAAATTTGGTCGAATTTTCTTGTGCCAATGTGACATTTCGAAATTTAAATTATGTGGTAGAAAATTCTACCATCAGAGCTCAAGGGGTTAATAAAACATGTTAATTCCTTTTTCTTGGTGTAGAAATTGCAGGACCTGTACGAACCCTGAATGTATCAAGCTTTTGTAAATCAATGAATAACAAATAAATTGTTTTGTATGACTATAGAGTACTATTATGACACAAGTTTCTATTTATTGTTATTTATCATAAAATTTTAATGAAAGTGACTTTCTATTATTGTTTAAAACATCTAATAATTTCAACAAAAACATATAATTTAATTAAAAAATGATTTTTCCCCCCGATTTAAATGATATGCAATAATCTGTAAGACATTGTTATTCTACATTACAGTAAAATATCGTAATGTTATTCCAGAATTTTTAGAATCATGATAATAAATAAGTAAAATATACCGTAATTTCGGGTGTATAAGCCGCAGCTCAAACAATTCTTTTTCGACCCAGAAATTTTTAGGAAACAAATATGACTACTTAGATCGCCGTAAATACTTGTCTTCAATCACTAAATAAGATTTCTGGGTTCAAAAAGAATTGTTTGATCCGCGGCTTATACACCCGGAATTACGGTATACAATTTCGTAACCAAATTTATAATATATACTGGAATGATATTTTAACCAAAATTTTAAATTTTAATAATGAAAATTAACTTGAGAAAATATTTAGCTAACATAAAAAGGCGACGTTTTCACTGAAAATGATCTTTTCCCTCTCTTACTGTTTTATGATCAAACTGCTCAAAAGAAAAAGGGAAAAGGTGATATCATGAAGCATAAAATCCTATTTTCTTTTTCTTTTTTTAATCATAAAACGGCAAAAGAATTCCTTTTCAGGGAAAAAGAAAGAAGAAAGTATTATGTTTATTCCTGAAACACAACGGAAATTAGATCAAATATGGGTTACACAATTTTAGTGAGATCGAAAATGTAAAGAAAGAGTGTAACAACGAAAATTTTCCAAGCAATTAGTTTCGTAATTTGTTTTACCTAAATTTGTCACTGAAGCAAAGTTCCCACAATCTTCAACAGATATAATGCTTAGATGTTAATCAGGTAAAGGGTAATTTGGCAGTAGTTACATTTTTACTTATTTCCTGTTATATATTTGCCGACGTGAAAGATTGAGTATACAGAGAACCTAATTGCTGATTAATCGTTGATAGCATTTGTTATAATTTTTTACGTAATATTCTTAAATGTAAGAGTGAATGTGGAGATATGTTAATAAAGCATAAGTATTCCACTATTTATATCATGAATTAACAGAAGATTATGTTATCTATTTATATAATCCACTTTTTATCAATATACCTGTCAAGCGTTCGTAAGCTTCAAGGACTTTCAAGCCCATATAACCAGAATTTTTATAAAGTAATATTTGCTTTATTTAATGAAATATAAAATTTATCTTGGGGTATAACGATTGGTACTTTACGAAATTTCTGGTATTGAAACACTTAAACTCTTTTGAATACATTGATGCGTACGAACCCTGCTGCCTCTTTCTGCAAATACTCTGTGTGCTCATATACAGATTGTTTCATAAAGGATTTCCTAATTTTAAAGTTAAAAAATTAACATACCAAAAACATTATTTCAAACTATGTTTACAATTTTTGTCTATAGATGACACTGCATTCTTTCAAATTGCCTGCATGCTTGAACTAAACTATAAAAAATGAAATTTTTGCATTATTTAGTTTGGTAGATAAAGGCAATTAAAAAAAGTAACATTTACTATCATAACTTTGTGGTACAAAAAAGGTAAGAGTTGGCAGATATGGCATCAAACGTATCCCGGTTGCTATTTTTTCTGTTTATCTATTGAAATGCGAAAAAATAGTTACATTTTTTAATTCAGAAATCTTGTTATTTAAAACAATTGAGCACCATCTGTTGACAAAATTTTGAATATTTTTCAAAATATTAGTGGATACAATTCATTGTTCACCTGATTTATGTCACGTTATGTTTATTATAATTTATGTATTATTGAATTTTAAAATTACAAAGCCCATTATCAAATACCCGGTACATGCACATACTGTCTATACCATACATATCTATATTTCTATGTACTATATGTGTGTATTTTTATTTGCGACCATCAGAGTACGGACATTTTTAGCACTATTTTTAATGGATCGTTTGATTTTAATTAATCACAGAAAAATATTACAAATTCTACATTTTAACGAGGTGATTACAATATCTGTGATTTTACCTTTATATATACATAAAAAATCAAATATGAAAAAGTGATGCCAGACTCTATCCGGAACCAATTTTTAGAGTATAAAATTGAGAGAAAATTTAATTATCAATTTAAAAATTTAAATCCATCAATTTTAAAAAGGCAGAACTTCATAAAATGTAATTACATTCTGTTCTATAAAGAACATTTCGTTTCAATTGAAATTTTACTCAATGTCTTTTTTGTATTGATCGACAAAGAATTATTTTTACAGATGAGTTAATGGATTTACGCAAACACTTTTTTTCGTCGATGCCATTTATTGTATAAAGAATACTGCTTGGGTTTTCTTTTATTCCTTTATTATAGGCATACATCTCTTTATTTAATACTAGAATGGCCGTGAGCCAGGGCTCGAAAAACCTACATGCCCAACATTACTGTTGCCAGAATGGCTATTTTTTAATGTGATTTGCATCACTTTTATTAAAGGATAAAGTTCCCCTTGAGTAATATGCCATTAAATAAAACAAAGTTTGCTATTCCAAATAAGTGGTGTCAATATGAATTTTATAAAGTATCTGATGTCGGATACTCGAGTCCGATGTCAGTAGTACAGTGACGTCGGAAGTATAGATTTTTCGAGCTCCGCTGTGAATAATCATTTTGATCGTTGCCATATGAATATGACATATTCGCGTATTCACGCTGCCATTCTCTGTTCAATCCAGAAATTCCATCATTAAATATGTTTAAAAAAACAAACGAACGGCAAAAAAAAAAAAGATGGAAAGAAAAAAAAAAAAGAAAAACATTATATTAAAAAGTTAAAGAGTTTTAAATCAAAATTCTGGTGCTGAATATTTTTATAAAACTTAAATAAATTTTCCGGCATTTCTAGTGTTAATTATCATCTAGTTTTACAACATTAAATAGTTATCTTCTGATACAAAGTTACTGACATATCTCATTAGGTGTAGCAGAAAAAAGTTAATTCCTTGGAAACCGGTGGGGCAATTTGCACTTTTGTAATTTCGCCCGTATACGCTGCGCCTCATATAACTCCATTCCCTACTACGGTTTACTCGAAATAAATTTTTACTTATTTCTGCTTAATACTTATTTGACTTCTTTTTTCAATGATCTTTTCGGTTAAAAAAGCTTAAGTAAGCCGCTGCGTATACGAGGAAGTTATGGTACTTAATTTTAATATTGAATGCCACATTGGCATAAGAATATTTTGAATAAAATTTCTAGTTTACCATATACGAGAAGATAAGCTTTCACTGTCTTTATAATAAATTCGTTCGTATATCACATTGCCACCCATAAGGGCATTGGTGCCAGTAGGCTACCTTTTTAAAATTCAGATTTCTTGATTGATACACTTTTTTTGATATGGATAGAATTCCTTATGCCTTAATAAATACATATATTTAAATAGGCAACCTTTACAGTTTCAAAAAAGTACTGTCATTCAAGAAATCTGAATTTAAAAATTGCAGCCCTCTGGGCAAACTGCAAAACAGATGCATTTGTGGCTTCCTTTTTCACACAGTAATTGAGATTTCATACCTGAAATTCCGAAAGAAGAATTTCCAATTTATGTAATCATGAAATGTCTGTCATTCAACGAAACTAAAATTATTATTCGTATTTACTGGCACGAATTAAGATTCAACTAATAAAAAAAAGAACAAACTGCCACCTCTATTATTCAATCATTTCAACATTTTAGTAGTACAAGACCTCTGCCGCTGCAAGTGTTATTCTAGCAAAAGGAAAACCTATTTTTGCCAAACATTTGATAAAAAAGGAGTCATACGTTGAATATCAGCAAATTTCCATAAATTTTTCAACTCAACTTGGCATCTTCCTAGGCATCAAAAGTTTTCATTTTATTTTATTTTATTATGTTGGAATCCCTATGCATACTTAGAAAATCAATGTTCTAAACTATTTGTCATTAAAATAAAGTACTTACGGCGGAAGAACTAAATATTTACCAATTAGGCATGAATTCAAAGTGTTTCACCTTGTGTAATTTCTTTTTCATCCAGTTTAAAAAGATGATCTAGATCTGATGTTATCACAAATTTGTCCCTTTGTGCAGCTTTTTTTTTACTTCATTTGTTTAAACAAGATGAGCTGGATCTGATATTATCACAAAATTTCCCTTTCAAAAATCTTTTCGCTTAAATAAACCTGAGATATTTGATTAAAACTATTAGGTGCACTACTGCTAGTTATCAAATAGAAATTAAATGGAAAATGGAATACAAAAAAAATAAAAGTTAAATATTTCATTCATAGTAACTTAACCACTTAATCGTCGTGCCTGAGAAATTCACGGGCTGCAAGTTTCACGGCAATCATTCACAATTGTTTGATTCCCACCAGTTTTATAAAATACTGTAACTGGTTTTATTCCGGTATCATTTTACTTGTCATTAGATAAGATGATTTTTTTTTTCAAAAGAGTTGTGGCAATAATGAATTTGAATTTTTAAATCATAATTTAATGCGACCATTAAGTGGTTAAAGTAATTGATCTCGTATATTTTCAAAAAGAATAATCTTTTATATTCCTTGATCAGTGAAAAAAATCTGAAGAATTCCCCCTACGGCAATATCAGCAAAACGAACGGAAGCCTAATAACATCTCTCTCCTCCTATTTTGTAGAGAAAAGTGGAATAATATCTGCATTTTTTCACGAAACTAATTCGTATTTTACATATCCATTCATTTTAGGGGGGACTGAGACGGAAGACTGAAAATTAATATTAGATTCGATATTGGTAAGATGACGAATTTATATATCAGTGAGTATGACAGTCCAAAGGATTTACTCTTTCATTGAACAACGATTCCTTACAATAATTTTTGTTTTGATTGTTTTCTATTGTCAAGCTGAGGATTGCCAGTATGGCCTCCAATTTTAATCCGAAATTCAAATTCACCCCGTAAATTTCAAAAGAAGGATTTTTATTTTGCGTGATCGCTAAATGTTTTTTATTAAATATACTATAAAATATTATTCTTTATTTCTGGTGTAAACTCCAGATTTCTAAATCAATACGAATTCCAAACTGGAAATTCTGGTAGAGCTTAAACTTTGCTTACCGTAATTTCCTGCGTATAATCCGCGGATCAAACAATTCTTTTTCGACCCAGAAATTTTATTTTGTAATTAAAGGCAAATATTTACGGCGATCTAAAATGTTATATTTTATTTAATAAAATTTCTGTGTCGAAAAATGATTGTTTGTTCCGCGGATTATACGCAGGAAATTATGGTATTTGATTGTAAGTTTTAAAATCTTATCCACTGTTTTCTTTCCCTCGAAAACAGAAAGTAAAAACAAAAATTTGGGCGCTTTTGTACGGGGAGGTATCGCAAAGTTTCAATTATAAGTAAATATTTTTTTATTCTCACACCATTGTTTTAAAAAAATACATTTCGAAGACTATTTCTTTGGTAAATTTTTTCAAAGCCAATGTAAAAGATTTATGCAAATAGATGATTGCAGTGGGCAAAAACTTCGGTCAGTGAATCGAAGTAGAATTTTTTTTCCTTATTTAAACAGTTTATTAACGCAAAATATGAGCCATAAATAATGGAAGAAACATTTATTCATTTTTACTGGTAGTACAGTATTTGACGATAATCGGTCTCTGTGTTTCCTTCCTATTGTGACTACCTAGGCAACTTCCTGCCAGTTTCAGTGGAAAAAGATTACAATAGCTGGGCAAACTGACACCAGATTTTTTTTTTACAATATTTATGAGAGAATATTTTCATGAATAAGACGCTTAACCCCTTGAGCTCTGATGGTAGAATTTTCAACCACATAATTTCAATTCCGAAAATGTCACAATGGCACCAGAAAATTCAACCAAATTTATTGGAAAAAGGTTTAATGCATTTATTCGTGTATATCGTTTAACACCAGAACCGCCATTAGGGGTCAAAATGACCCCTGCCAGAATGATAGTAGTCGATTCGAACCAGAATTTTCTTCATATGATATGTTAAATATATCCAGCACAAAAATAGCCTAATTAAATAAGTTAAATAGTTTAAAATTAAAATTCTGGTGCGAAACACTTTTTATAAAACTTTAGTAAAATACCCGGCTGTTTTAGTGTTAACGGGTTTTTTCTTTGCAAAATACTGATGCCATTGTGACATTTGGAATTTTGAAGAAATTTACACCCCGGAGCTCAAAGGGTTAAATAAGATGAAATTTGTGGTAAACAATACACTGTATATCTCCCCTTCTTTATTCATTGCGCCTTTTCTCCAACTGATACACAAACTTTGCCGCTTTACAAACATACTGTTCTTTCATTCTCCAAGATAAACGCTATTTCTCACAGCATGTGAAGTGTTTTCTAGACGATATTATTCCAACTTTCACGAACGAAAATTTTATCAAATTTGCATATATCTGAGGTGCGTAGTTGAATTCTATTGGACTATGTGAGAACATTGACTTTGAGCTACAAACCTACTACTTAAATTTTGGGCTTCACTTAATTGAATTAGCACAAAGTTTTATTTTTATATTATTCTTTTAATTTTGTCCGCCAGTATATTTGGCTCATAATTATGTATAATATTTAACACTAGAACCGCCGGGTATTTTACACAAGTTTTACAAAAAGTGTTTCTCATCAGAATTATAACTTTAAACTGTTTAACTTATTTAATTGGTCTATTTTTTTTTTGTGCTACATACTTTTAATATATCTTATGAAGAAAATTCTGGTTCGAATCGATTATTATCAATCTGGCAGGAGTCATTTTGACCCCTATTGGCGGTTCTAGTGTTAAAAAACTATTATTAATTTTATTTTGTGGAAAATCTACACGTACACCTTTCTCCCCCATTATCTATTTCTTAGATTTAAAATTAATTATTTTTGTAGATTTTATTTATTAAATTGCCGCTGTCTTTGATAAATTTGTTTATTTTTACTAAATTTCATTCTTTTTCCTAAACTGCTTTTTTAATCCCATAACAAAAAGATGTCCTATGGAGACTGCAACGTAATTAGATTAGACTAAGTTAAATTCGATTAATTTGCTATACTAAATATAGTTGATTAAAATAATTGAATTTGTAAACTAAATCATATTAAGGCTAATTTATCATAAAATATTTGCGGCATGAATTCAGATTGCGCTCTTATTTTCTTTAGAAAAAAAAAGATCTTAATTCTATTTTAAATTTTATCTCTTAGTTATAAAAGACTTTTAATAAAGCTACTGTTTTATGTTTCGATAAAAATTTACCATTTTGTTTCACTATATAAATTATTATTTCATTTTGCATCATATATAGTCACTTGCATTTATTCCTATATTTATAATAATTTTAAACTATTTAAAACAAAAGAAAACATTTTTTCCAGATATTTACATTTCAAATTTCATTAGGTGTTTTTTTTCAATTTTCACTTAGAAATAAATTTAAAAAATCAATTCAAATAAAGCGTGAAAATACAATAATTTTTAATAGCGTGTTCGCCGTATCTTTATGGTGAAATGAAAATTGCTAAAGATGACTGATAGATGTACACTACTGATAAAAAAATGAAACTTTATAAAACAAGAGACCAATTCATTCCCCCTATTAGGAGATAAAGATTGCAACTCGAGCCTGCGGCATAAGCTGATTATTATAAGTACTTATCGGGATTATGCGGAACACGCACGTATATGAGTAAAACTGTCGCTTCTTTGAATGATTCACGTCATAATTGGCAGTAACTTTAATATCACGAGTGACATCTATTGTCAGGAAACGTAACTTTTCTTTCTACGGCTTCCGGCAACCAAAATCCTGTATTCGGTTTCAAAAAGACATAGAAGTTGGAATAGTGATTAAGAATTTTTTTTTTTCGTGTTATTTACTTAAAAAAAGTATTCAGGTTGATCGCTGTCATTTTAGAACATTTAGAGGAAACAAGATTAAACCAGTTACAATTGAATCAGAACACCCTGCTTAACTTGTTTATTAAATACTCGGCAGCATCGATCCTTCTCGTTAATTTTTTCTTCTTTCCATTTTTGAATGCGTTCCAATTTCTCATGTGCATAAAATGTTATTTTCAGTTTCTCAGTTCATTTGAATAAAGTAATTAATTTTGTACTTCTACAAAAATAATGTAGCAAGTGATGTAACAATGCCAGAAAATTCCAAATAGCACAATAGATCACGACAATAGTTAAGGCTGTTCTCAAATCCGAACTGATTTTTTTCAAACATATTCACGAAGGAATTCTTATTATCGGATGAAGAAAATGTGTAGTTGTTGTATTTCAAACTGCAAAACTAAATAAATCTAATTGTTTTTGGATAAAGGTGATAGATTTTGTTATAAATATTGTCAAAATGTCTGAAAAATGCCTAAAATTTACGGAAATACTTCCTTTAAAAATCAGCAAATTGCACTGGCGTCCCAATTGCCAGAACAGTCTCCGTAAAATCGTCTGTTTTTTGCAGTGTATAACTGCGTCAAAAGGGTCGATTACAATATGAGGAATTTTCCCCGGTAAATTTGAATACAAATTTTCTCTTTATTTAAATACAAGCTTATTGCAATATCGCAGTGATAAATAATTGCAGAAAGAGATAGTCAATTTTATTGATGGAAGTTTCTTTGGTGGTAGTCAGTCCCTTAAATTCCACGAACAAGCAGCTTAAATAAGACGAAATGTACTATTTAAATATACCGGGGCGAAATGTACGTGGCGGTAATGAAAAACTGTTGATCCGATTAAAAAAACAGCTACCATCTTGTGGCAACCTTCTCAGTCACTTCACAGTGCAACCTGGTAAACAGTACACTGTATGTCTCCTCCTTTTTATTCGTAACCCCATTCAAAATTCCATTGTTTTGCATATGAAGCGAATCCGAAGGCGTCTGTGCACAGCCCTCTGAATACTAGACCGGTGAGCTGAAAAAAAATGGTGGTTCTCATAGGTGGAATTTTTTCATCATTAATACACTTCCTTGATTTTTAATACCAGTAAATTTTTAAAGTTTTCTCTGCACTGTAATTTTACAGTTGCTAAACACAAATCATGTCTTAATAAGATAATGATGTTTAAGTAAAAGGGGCCCACGACAGTCGCCATTTTTATGTCAGCGATTTTTATCATGACTTAGTATTCAAGGACGGGGGTCTAAGAGAGACTCATGTCGTTTGTCGTCGAACTGTCCATTAATGTTGCTACCAAAATTCTCTTTCGGCCAGGAAAATTTATCACCATCACCATTTTCATTGATGAAGATGCTTAATTACAAAATGGGCATCGAAACTTGTATGCATTTATAAGCATCATTTTCATGCTTTAAAACGCAGCTATTGATAATTATGGTTTTCTGCATTTAGTCTGAGCTTTTTTTAATTCACATTGACGTTGAATATTATTAGAATAGATATATCCATTAAATTATATTATTGATTTGGCGTACTTTAATGTTTATACTATTATAAAGTAATGTTATATCAAAAGATGTACAAATGAATTCAGAAAACGTTATCTGGTGTAAGGAGTCTTCCAATTGTGCGATGAAGCTAGTTCACAGGTTTTTATGTTTACACTAGAACCGCGGGGAAATTTTTTCAAGTTTTATACAAATATTTCTCCCCGGAATTTTTATTTAAAACTGTTTAAGTTATTTATAGAAATTATTTTTGCTCAGCTTATATTTGCTTATTTTATAAAAAGTTTTCTGGTTCGAATCAACATCTCTGATTATGATACGGGTCAAAATGACCTTTCGCCGTGGTGTTAATAGATGTATTCAAAACAGTTGTAGATCTAAATGAATTACAAACTGTTTTATATCTTTATTTATATTCAAATTGGTTATTTTCTCTAAATTTAAATTAATAATTTGCTTTATTGAATTTGTAATACTATTTTCTGAGTCATGAATAGAATAGAAAGATTTTCTCTCTTTCGAATTGCTCTAATGATTGATATATTTGGACTTTGAGGTATATAGGCAGTGCTTTTTATAGAACCATTATCATTTGAATAGAGATACAGAAAAAAAATATCATCACACTGCTCACATTTTATTTACTTATATAACTTTAAATTTCTTCTCCATCTTTTCAGTTGTCTTAAAGTAACTGCGTTTATGATTATGAATCGGATAATTGTACCATAAATTATACTAAAAATATGTACTAAAATAAAAATAGATTACTAAATGTATTCTTTGTATTCTTTTATTTACTTATAAAAAGAATACATTTAAAACACACTTAAAAATTATCAAAGTTTCATTCGCATCTGCGAACGTCATCAGGATACAATAGAAAGAAAATAGAAACAATAAAAAAAGAATAGAAATAATATAAATAAATAATAAATATAATATAAAAAAAGAAATTCTTTCTATTGTAGCCTGACGACGTTCGAAGAAGCGAATGAAACGTTGATAATTTTTAAGTGTATTCTAAATATATTCTTTTTATAAGTGTATCATTTAGTAATCTGTATTTATTTTAATACATATTTTTAGTAATTGCGTTTGTTCGCTATTTTAAGTACTTTAACACTAGCGAGAAAAATTATAATTATGAATCCATTCAGTTATATAATGGCTTACTGCTTTATGGCAAAAAATAATTCGAGCTTTTAAAACAACCATCTATTTCAATACATTTTAATACAGAATTTATACATGTCAGAGAATTTCACTGACTTTAGGTCAGATAAATGCCAGTAACTTCTTAGAGAAAAATTCACTTTTATTTCAACTGCGCATTTATATAAGTCGAATTTTTCTACATCTAAAAACTGATATTTACGTTGAAAGTGTAGGAACTCCGTAATATTAAATACCGGGTGTCCCAAAAATGACTGATGGATTTTAAAATTCAATAACTTGCAAACGATGACAGCTATTTAAAATTTTTTTGCGGGAGGGTTATGTATAATGTCAGGAGTTTTTTTACCGTAATTTTTTATTTTAGTTCGTATCTCAAACAATAGGTGGCGCTAACAGCGATTGAAGGCCAGGTGATCAGTGCTGAGTGAAGCGTCGACCTGGCCTTCAATCGCCGTCAGCGCCACCTTCTGTTTGAGATGCGAACTAAAATAAAAAATTACGGTAAAAAAACGCCTGACATTATACATAACCCTCCTGCAAAATTTTTTTAAATAGCTGTCACCGTTTGCAAGTTATTGAATTTTAAAATCCATCAGTCATTTTTTGACACCCGGTATATTAACATTATATTTCAGGGTTCTTACAGTTCACGGACTATATTAACAGGTCTTTTGGCCATATTAACACCACTATTTTCTTATGGAAAAAATGTGTCTTGTGCAATCACTCGATTGTACAAGTCTAGTTTTTTTTGCATTAAAGTATTTATGTAACCGCTGAAAATGTAGGAGCCACGTATTATCATTTAATTTCTATTTGGTAAAAAATAGTTACCCAGACTATTATCATCCATAGAAATACTTGTCTGATCCAATTATTTGCAAAGAATTTTGTTGTCTAAACTTTTTGTTTCAAAAATAGTTTTTTATTTTATTTTTACACCTTTTAAAAATATAAGTAGAGCGTTTAGAAAACCGCTTTCTGCTATGTTTTTATAATGTGTTTAGACATTGAATGCATTTTCATTATTATTTTTTCTCTACAAAGAATTTTGTCTTATTATCAGAATATTTCAAAAAAATATTCATGAGAATTTATTGAAGCTTATAGAAAGTTTTTCAAAAGTTATTTAAAAAAAATAAAATAATAGATTTGCGTTGATGTAGATGCAAAAATTTTCTTTGCATAATCTTTTTTTTTTGTTAAGAAAAATATTAACAAAATAACAAACAAAATAATAACAAAAAAATCGGTAATTCTGAAAAATAGATAACATATTAGAATATGCAACGAATTATAATATCTCTTCTTTTTCAAATTTCCTTAGATTTTTTTCTCCCATTTTCGATATGTACTAGTGTATAAAAAAAATTTAGATAATCACATTTGAATTCCTTAACCCCTTGAGGGGCAAAGCACTTCTGCTACTAAAATGTTAAAAAGATTGATTGACACCGGTATTTATAAACAATTTTATATGAAACAAAGTAAAAGCTTGTCTTCGAGTATATCATATGAAACAAAAGTTAATTCTGAAATTTTGGTGTCAATGTGGCATTTGGGAATTAAAATTAAGTGGTATATAACATATACCGGTGCCCTTCAAGGGGTTAAAGGGTGTTAGTAGTGATGGACAGAATGAATGATCTTACTATTCGAAGGAATCATTCGGGCATGTGCCGCAAAAACATAATTGTCAAAATTTATTTCTTACATATTACACATAGTGTATGTCTTGTAATCGTTTTTAAAAAATGTTAACTGTAAATGTGTAATGATTTAGTTAACCTTTTGAGGGATGTTGGTATATTTTTGAAACCACTTAATTTTAGAATCCCCAATGCCAGAATGACACCAGAATTTTGGTACCCCCCCCCCCCCCCCCCACATTTATTACGTATGTGACAAATTTATTATGTCATATTTATGCGAATTCTCAACTTCAAATTTTTTTTCCAAGTAGTATTCGAATTTTGGTTAAAAGTGTCAAAATGTTCGCTTAAAGCATAGATGCCAACATCTCTTAATTATTCCGGAGTTTGATACAATATGAACATGTCTTCAATCGGAAATTTTATTTAATCAAATATTTCAAGTTGAAATCTGAAATGTACCTTATAGACTGTAGAAAAATTCAATTTATCTTGTCAGTATGCATGCTTAAATACAATTTATCAGTTGGTCTAACTGACTTTTAAATTTTGGTAAATTTGTATGTTGCTTTAGATTTCTTTATAAAAAGTATTTATATGTTATATATTACATATTTTCATTATATTTATTTTTTTAAGGGCCATCTATGATGTGCAGAAAAGCATAATTTAAGAAATATACATTTTACTCATGTTATTGCAACATATGGGATGGCAATAATCGAAACATATTAAGCATGTGAAAGGGTCATATTGGCAAGAAAAAATACTTAAATCGAAGTGATATTGTCATTCTGTATCATTTCAACAGTCACGTACTGAATACAGTTCCTAAAATATGTTCAATTTAAAGTAAGCAATTAAAAAGTTAAGTTTAATTAAGCAATTAAGCAATTAAGTTTGAAATTAATCTTGCGAATTTTATGAAAAAATACATTTAGGCTAATTGTAGGGTGTATAATTTATTTACGGTGTCAAACTTGGGTATTGTTATTGAAAAAATAAAGTTTGGGCTCGTTTTATCTAGTGGGTACCCCCTAAAAATGTTCCATGTTTTTTTTTTTTTTTTTTCAGAACAGTAATTTTTTAAAAAGAAATTCATAGTAGCTTTAGCTAATATTTCGAGTAATTTGCTATTTAACACTAGAAAGACGGGAATTTTTACTCGAGTTTTATAAAAATATTTAATACCAGATTTTTTATTTAAAACTGTTTAACTTATTTAATTCACTCTGCTTTCCTGTGTTTGTTTTAAATATGTTTTATAAAGAAATTTCTGGTGCGAACCAAGATATAACCATTTGGTTGGGGCCAAAATGGCCCTGAACCATCATTCTAGTGTTAAGGCAAGATTCTATAAAATTTACAAACAAAATTTTTCTTTAAAAAAAGTGTTAAAAAAAGACCGAATAGGAGGCTTGTCCCTTCTAAACAAAGGGCATAGCCGGATAAGCACTGGAAACATGCCTTTCAGTCAAATTTCTTGATTTTTTTCCCAAGTGTGTCGACTTATCTGAAAATCTATTTCCCCTATTATCGCCTTATAAATATGAATATTTTATGAGATAAAAATGTTTTTTCAATTTTTTAAAAACCTCATTTTCTCAAAAACTACTGTACAGAATTACATGTGATTTATCGAGTGTATATAGACATTAAACATGCATAATTGGGAATTTTTGTATAATTTTCTTATTATAAAAAGCGTGTGAAAAAACCATTAAAAGGTTTGAAGAATATAAATCATGTCTTATGGTTATCGGAAAATTACCATTTTCTAGTAAAAAATTCCTCATATGTGCCCGCATATTATATATAAATGCCGAAAGTTTGCGTTCGGTACTACATATGAATATTTTGAAAAATATGTATAAAAATTATTTGAATTCATTTAAAGGCGTTATTTGGGGCGGAGCTATTCATCTTTGACACCTGAAGAATGTTTGGAATATACACTTACAGAATTGCTGTATTTTAAATTTTAATGAACACATGGGCATCATTTTCAACGCTAACGATACTGTTTTGATAAAAAAAAAACTTCTTGTTCTTGCTTTTGTCACTTACAACAACATGGAAGAATATTTTTGTCACAGAAAGAAAATACATTCTTCGATATCGAAATGTAACAACAAAGATTACAGCCAATTTAAATGAAAATGGTTTTCGTTTTCATCAGTTATTATAAAGAGAAATTATTGTTAATAATTTCAAGCTTTTTAACCGAGCGATGTTTCCTGATGATTCCTGTTTACCATCATGTTAAATGTGTATGTCTAAGTAATAGTTAACCACCGCGATCAGAAACAGATTTAATGTAATGAATGTTTTATATTTCTTATTATGTCATATAAAAATGATAATCCAAAATGTGATTGTAATGGAAGTTTCTTGAAAAAAACTTGTAAGCAGAAAAATAATATTTTTATGTAAAAAAATAATGCAATACTATATCAAGTGCCAGCTGTTTTTTTTTTTTTCATAAAAGTCACTATTCTTGAAAGTGAGGCCTAAATCACTGAACCCGACAAGTATTTGCATATAAGATTATAATATATTCGCAAAAATATTAGCTGTGCCTGTATAATATTTTAATCTCCTGGCAATTTTTCCACTGCTTTTTTCGACTATATTTATTTAAAAAACCTTTTTATCTCATCAAACATTAAACCGTTCAAGATTATAGAAATATATTTTTCAATACAAAATATCATTCAGTACTGTAAGCTTTCTTTCTTTCTTTCTTTTTTTTCGTTTAACTCACATTAGGAATTTCGCTAATATTTATCTTCGGATTAAATAGCTTCAGAAGTCTGCTATTAGAAAAAAGATCAGAAAAGAAAAGTTATGATTAGTATATATCTTAAACAAAATATTGTCTATTACTCCCAATCCTAAAGACATCTCATAATTAAAACAGCTCATTAGGTTCCAATTCTAGTAATATAAATTCATGTTTGATTTGCGACGTGAAAGACAAAAAAAAACAATGTAACAATAACTGAACTACTTACTCATATTACCCTTCATTAAATGTGGTGAGAATGTTCGAATAAAAATCATTATAGTAACTGTCATTACATATAGATATTGAAGAGTGTCAATGTTTTCCAACTGAAAATATTTTTCTCTATTGTCTTCGATACAAATAATCAATTTTCGATATCGAAATAATATGAAAAAAGTTGAAAATTATGACCTATACTTTTAAAGAAATCTAAAATACGTCAGTTAACACATTGTTTGTTGACTTTGTTCCATAGATTCTTCGGATTTCGAAGTTGCGTAGCTCCGCCCAAATAACGCTTTTAAATGAATTTTAATAAAATTTATACATATCCTTGTAAATATTTATATGTAGTACCCAACGCAAATTTTCGTCATTTATGTATAATATGCGGGCACATATGAGGAATTTTTTACTAGAAAATGGTAATTTTCCTACAACTATAAGACAGGATTTGTATTTTTCAAAAACCTTTAATCGCTTTTTCAGACACTTTTTACAATCAGAAAACTATACAAAAATTAGCAGTTATGTATCATTAATGTCTATATAAACTCAATAAATCACATGTAATTCGGTACAGTAGTTTTTGAGAAAATTATGTTTTTAAAAAATTGAAAAAACATTTTTATCTCATAAAATATCAATATTTATAAGGTGATAATTGGGGAAATACATTTTCAGATATGCAGACACACCTGGGGAAAAAAAATCCAGAAATTTAATTGAAAGGCATGTTTCCCATGCTTATCCGGCTATGCCCTTTCATATGCATTTTTTAAAACTAGATTTTATTTAAAATCATTTGGCACCAGTAACATTTTCTTGCAACAATTTCTTGCAAAATTAGTTTTGGGAATGCTTATATTTTTTCTCCACGGCTATTTGTTAAATGTTGGCCAATGTCATGAAACACGTTCTATTTTTTAATTTTACCTATATTTTCAGTCAGCAACACTATTATTGGTTTTGAATGGTGAAAATATAATTTTTTTTTTATGTAAATGATTTCTCATGATCTAGACAGTTTGTATATTAAATGCTGATGTTATTAAATCCAGTACATTCTTTTTAATTAAGCTTTAAATCCCTGAGCTTTAGTCATGGTTGCTATGTACAATTCCTTAGAAATGTTTCATAAATATATTTTAATAATATTAAGTTTCGTTTAACCCTTACCTATTCCAGGGCTCCCAAATGGTCCGCCAACTGAACATCAATATTTTCTTAGAAAGGTTTTCGGTTTATATTGAAAATCGCGCAGGAAACGCCTTTGGAGGTTAGTTTTAGCACAAATGCTGTAGAAACCTACTATGAAATTTTCTGTTAAAAAATATTGATGTTCAGTTCGCGGACCATTTGGGAGCCCTGCGATTCAAAGTAATTCCGTTGCTAAAATAATTACATGAATGAATGACACCAGAATTTACGAGCAAATTTATATGAAAGAAAAAGAAAACTTTTATTTCACATACATAATGAACCAAAAATAATTGCAAAAAATTCTGATACGTTATGTGATGCATTTGAGACCATGTGGGGGAACACTGAGTCACAAAGGGTCAAATAGGAAATAAGTAAACGTATTAAAATGGAAATATAAGAAACAATCTGTCATATGTTTAACTCTTTGAGCTCTGGTGGGTAAATTTCTTTAAAATTCCAAATGTCACATTAGCATCAGTATTTTGCAAAGAAAAAAAGCCGGTTAACGATATACGCGGAAAAAAAAATGGCATTAAACCTCTTTCAAATAAATTTGGTCGAATTTTCTGGTGCCGTTGTGACATTTTGGAATTAAAATTATGTGGTTGAAAATTTTACCATCAGAGCTCAAAGGGTTGACCCACCAGGACGAGCGCGGGATGTTTCGACATCCCAAAATCGCTCAGCGTGTTAACGGTTTATAGATTGTCACCAATAAATGTAAATATTAATCCCCAGCTTATTTAATCGGTGAGAAATGTTACAGATTCTGCGATAAAATGAGTTGAATTTTTTTTTTTTTAAAGTAGTGGTGACGATTATGAAATCCATACGCACTCTGTGTATATCAAGCCCGTCGCCCGTACTCGCGGGTTAAAATATTTCAATGTTTTTCATTTGATTTATATCTGCTATTTCTGCCAATATCGTCGTTTTAAACAAACAACATGGTACATATGAAGATAATATTGCAATCTCACTTTAACAAAATGCTAAAATGGCACAGAAATTAAAATACGTTTATGGAAATATGAGTTCGTCTTTACTTACCGATAAACAGTGTGACAGACATACCACTGGGTGGTCATCAAAAAATATTCAGAAATATAAAATGATGTATAATTCATGCTTTCATGTTCCAATAATTAAGCAGCACTCTTGAGATTCAATACACGAACCCAAAATTGCTTATTCCACAAACACATTAATTATACAAGAGCAACAAATCTAGTAATTAAACGGAGCGATTTTCTAAGCAGTTGCTAAATAGAAAATCATGTGGTCTCAGGAAATTATATAGAATTTACCAAGTTCTCTTTTAATGTTAAAATGAAAGACGGAAGCGTAATTTCCGTAAAAGTGATCATGCTATTCCTTTTCTCCTTGTTTCCACTAGAATTAACTATGCGTTAAATTATATCATTTTGAAATAAAATTTAAGAAATCATTCTGAAATATTAATGAAAACCTTTCAAAACTCTCTTGTCATAGTTAATGTAAAAATAAAATTGAAAATTCTGTTAAAATATTCAGAAATATTGAATGATGTGTAATTCGTGTTTTCATGTTGCATTAATTAAACACCATGCGCGAGATTCAGTATACGAACTCAGAAATGCTTATCCCACAAACGTATTAATTATACAAGAGCAACAAATCTACTAATTAACCGGAGCGATTTTCTAAGCAGTTACTAAATAGAAAATCATGTGGTTTCAGGAAATTATATAGAATTTACCAAGTTCTCCTTTTAATGTTAAAATGAAAGATGGAAGCGTAATATCCGCAAAAGTGAACACGATATTCCCTTTCTCCTTGTTTCTATTGGAGTTAACTTATTCGTTATATTATGTCAATTTGAAAAAAAATTTACGAAATCATTCTGAAAGATGAATGAAAAATTTACAAAACTCTCTTGTCATAGTTAAAGGACACATGAGTATTTGCATTCCAATCACAGGGTTCGCACAGTTCAACCACTAAAATTTAAGAATATTTTCAAAGTGTTTCACTGGAGAAAAATATCGTAAAATCTGTGAATGAAGGTTGAGATTACGAATAATGTGGTTTAAAAATTAAATATAAATTTTCTTATTTTTAATAGTGGTGTCAGAGTCCTTGGAAATTCGAGGAGCGTGCGAACCTTGAATCATACAAATATGCCTTTTAACCCTTTGCGGCACAGGACATATTCATTGCTTAATTGTTGAAATTTATGACTGACACAGGAATTTGAAAACAACTTCATTTATAAATAAGAAAGCGCGATATTTCACGCATTCAATAAACCGTAATTTTTTAAAACAAAATTCCGGTGCCAATGTGGGGTTTGGGAATTAAAATTAAGTGGTATATCTATGAAACCACTGCGCCGCAAGGGGTTAAGAGAATAAATAAATAATGAAGCGAGTTGCAAAAGAATACGTATACGAACATGATGCCTTATAAAATCAAACGGTATTATATTACTTTCCACAAATCAATTTTCAATAATTTTTCGATTAAGTTAAAAAAAATTATAAGATTGAACGTGTGTTTAACCCTTTCCGGCACACTGTGCCCGGTCTTGGGATACCTAATTTTAATTCCAAACTTGCAAACAGCTCCAATAATATTATAGTAAAATTCTGCTTTTACAATAAAAGCCTAAATTAAGGAATTCAAAATATCTAAAAAATTCGTTTGTGAATTCCGGTGTTAATCGACAATTTCTCATTTTACTAACAGATTTTGCCCGTGCCGAAAAGGGTTAAAACATTAACCCTTTGAGTTCTGGGGTATAAATTTCTTCAAAATACCAAATGTCACACTGGCACCAGTATTTTGCAAAGAAAAAAACCGGTTAACGAGAAACACGAAAAAATGCATTAAACCTTTTTGAAGTTAATTTGGTCAAATTTTCTGGTGTCATTGTGACATTTTGGAATTTAAATTATGTGGTAGAAAATTCTACCAGCAGAGCTCAAGGGGTTAAAATAGATTTTTATGTACGTTCGTAATTATGTAAATACGCAGAAACTATTCTCGTCATTCAATTCGTCCGTCTGTCTGCCTATAACAACGCAAAATCTACAAATCTGAATCCTTTGAAATTTAAAATACATTATTTTTACATAATTTTATCGAGTCATTTCTAATTTTATAAAAATCGGATGTATCAGACACATTGCTGTGTGGTCATTACAAAAATATTCAGAAAAATACAACGATGTTTAATTCATGTTTTCCTTGTTGCTTTAATTAAACCTCACACCCGAGATTCAATATTCGAACTCAAAAATACTTATCCCACAAACGCATTAATTATACAAGAGCAACGAATATAATAATTAAACATAGCTATTTTCTAAGCAGTTGCTAAACAGAAAATCATGTGGTCTCAGGAAATTGTATAGAATTTACCAAGTTCTCTTTTAATGTTAAAATGAAAGACGACGGAAGCGTAATTTCCGCAAAAGTGAACAGGCTATTCCTTTTCTCCTTGTTTCTATTGGAGTTAACTTATGCGTTAAATTATATCATTTTGAAATAAAATTTATGAAATCATTTTGAATGATGAATGAAAAATATCCAAAACTCTCCTGTTATAGTGTGTGGACACATGAATATCTGCATCCCCATTATATATGTCTTTCAAGATAATAAATAAATGATGAAGTGAGAATTTGTGTATGAACACGATGCCTTATAAATCTAAACGGTATTATATTACTTTAGACAAATCAATTTAAAAAAAAGTTTTTTCATTAAGTTTTAAAAGTTTGGATGATTGAAAGTGTGTTTAACTGCTTCCCTGATCTGCCCGTACGTCATACGGGCAACCTGTTTCTCCCAATCATGATTTATTATCCTCACCAGTAAATTTTTATTGTAAATTTTGCATCATTTAGAAAGACCATTTTTCTGATTCAATTAAGCAAAAAAATCTTTTTTGAAAAAACGGTAAAAAAATATTAAAAATTCTGTAAAAGTAATGAATAAATAGGCATAGTTTGACAGTTTTTTCCAAAAATATTAATCCATTAAGTGGTTAACAAAATGCTAAAATGATACTCATATTAAAATACGTTTATGTAAATGTGAATTCGTCTTTACTTACAGTCAGACAATGTGGCAGACATATCTCTACGTGGTCATTACAAAAATATTCAGAAATATTAAATGATGTCTATTTCATATTTTCATGTTGCATTAATTAGATAGCATACCCGAGATTCAATATACGAACCTAGAAATGCTTATCCCACAAACACATTTATTACACAAGAGCAACAAATCTAGTAATGAAACAGAGCGATTTTCTAAGCAGTTACTAAATAGAAAATCATGTGGTTTCAGGAAATTGTATAGAATTTATCAAGTTCTCCTTTTAATGTTAAAATGAAAGACGGAAGCGTAATTTCCGCAAAAGTGAACAGGCTATTCCTTTTCTCCTTGTTTCTATTGGAGTTATGCGTTAAATTGTATCATTTTGAAATAAAATTTATGAAATCATTCTTATAGATGAATGAAAATTTTGCAAAATTCTCTTGTCATAGTGAATGGACACATGAGTATCTGCATTCCCATATATATATGTATATATATAAGTCTTTTAAAAATATAAATAAATAATGAAATGAGTTGCAAAAGAATTTGTTGTGAACGTGATACCTTATAAATCCAAACGGTATTATTTTATGTCCCGCAAATCAAATGAAAATAATTTTTTGTTAAGTTTTAAATTTTTAGAAGATTGAAAGTATGTTTAAAACATTAAAATAGATTTTTTCTGTTTACATCCTTATGCCTGGAATATACGAGTAGGTTACATACCCAAGGTGCATATACGATTTTATATTTGTGAGTGTTATTTTCCGAAAGAGATTTTTAGTTTATTTTATTAGAGAATTTTTAGCAATTATATGAGATTATATAAAGAATAGAGTTATGGTTAAAAAGGAGGAGGCATATAGAGCATTGTCTTTCCGTTGCGAGTGATGTTATAGAGGGGTTTTTCATAAAATGACTGCTGATTTTTCTTTTTTGAATTCCATTCAAAGTTGCTTATTACCGCATATGCAAATTTCCACCTGAAATCTTAAATAGAAAATTTCGTCTTATTTTAACGACTTACGGATAGGAAATTTCTCTCACAAATATGTTAAAATATTTTTATTTATTTTCAATTATATCAGTTTGAACAGGCGTTATATTCCTTTTACTGACACCGACAGGAGATTGTCTTGGTTATCACAATGTGGCAGAACTATCACCATCAAGATAAATTCTTACTAGTAAAAATGAATATAGATTTTTGTCATTATCTTTGATTGAAATTTTTCATTAATGAGGCTTTTAAATAAGGAGAAATTTTCCGCTGAAATTTAGTTGTGGGAGTTTGCTGCCGTGGTAATGAATCCTTTGTGAAAGCGGTTACAGTTGAAGTTTAATTATTTTAAGGATTTGTCAGTTCCTCTTTCTTAATAGTTCCATGATATAAAGTGACGATTATCATTTGTATTTATTAGCCTCTTTCACTCTATGACGTACATAGCATACGTCATGCTATTTTGGTCATTTCTGCCAATGATGAATGCAACTTATGTCATGATAGCTGGCTGATCTTTTAAATGGACATTCCGGATTAACACCAGAAAGTTTTAATTCTTGTTTTTGCTCTGCGGAATGATAGATTTTTCCCGTAATTAAAGTAAAAGAAAATTACCGATTACATTTCTCTGGTGTAAATTCAAAATTTCAATAAATAAATAAATAAATAAAATCTACCACATGCGGCAACATTGAACGATTAGCTAGTGACATAAATTCGCGAACAGCGCCAGATCGCCTGGAGTTATGGTGCACTGAAAGTCATAGTACATACTATGAACATCATTGCTCTTTGTACCATAAAAATTTTATAGAAATTTATGCCTTGTTTGTAATTGATAAACAGCCTGTGTTATTTTTAATCAGCTAAACATATAGTCAATATGAATACGTAAACCATAAAGTTATTAAGAGGCAACGATAAAAAAAAAAAAAAAAAAAAAAAAACTATAAAGAGAAGAATTTTAATTTGTTCCAAACAGCAAAAGTAGAGGGTTACTGCCAGAATCGAGTAAAATTATGGCTATATAACAGTCATCTGTAAAAACGGTCGCATAGCTCGACAGTTTTCTGCAAAATTTTAACAATAAAAAATTATTTTACGGTCCATTTTTGCTGCAGAAATATAATTTTTGTTCTTTTTCGGATATAACAAGTTGGAAATTGCACGTGAAGCGTAGCAAATGAGGTGCGTTCGTACGATAACGAAGTTTTAAAAATATCACTATCATATATCAATCTCATAAAATTGCAAATAGTGAATTACAATTAAAACACTCATCAAACAATGTTCCCCCTATACCATTTTGTAATGGAATATTTTTGTGTGGCTTTGTAAATCAATAACAAATGTTCTGTGCACCACAAGTTACCTAAAATGTATATTATAATATGTACTTTATAGTTGCATATAAATTTTATTAATTTCGAATGAGTGTAACACCATTAAAGTGCATTTGAAACATTTTTCCCCATTGACCGTAATGTAACGGAATACTTTTGATCGTCCCTGTAATTGATCTATGCATCCGATTTTCAAAAAATTTGAAATAACTCGACAAAATTATGTAATAATTATGTATTTTAAATTTCAAACGATTAAAATGCATTTGAAACTTTTTTCCCCATTGACCGTTATGTAATGAAATACTTTTGATTGCCCCTGTAATTGATCTATGCATCCGATTTTCATAAAATTTGAAATAACTCGACAAAATTATGTAATAATTATGTATTCTAAATTTCAAACGTATAAAATACATTTGAAACTTTTTCCCCATTGACCATAATGCAATTGAATACTTTTGATTGCCCCTGTAATTGATCTATGCACCCGATTATCAAAAAATTTGAAATAACTCGACAAAATTATGTAATAATTATGTATTTTAAATTTCAAACGATTAAAATGCATTTGAAACTTTTTTCCTCATTGACCGTAATGTAATGGAATACTTTTGATTGCCCCTGTAATTGATCTATGCATCCGATTTTCATAAAATTTGAAATGACTCGACAAAATTATGTAATAATTATGTATTTTAAATTTCAAACGATTCGGTTGGGTAGGTTTTGCATTGTTATATGCGGACAGACAGACAGACAGACGGACGGACTGAGCGACAACAATAGGTGCTAAGTATTTACATAATTACGAACGCACCTAAAAAAAGGTTTAATTCCGGGTTGCGTTCTTTGAGAAAACATTTTTCATTGTTTTCGGTTTGTTTCCCCTTCCGACTCCTGGATTTTATCACTTTCTTCATCTGCCAAATCAGGATTAGTTCAGAATATTACACAATGATATTGTAAAATAAAATTTTGTGTTTAATTACCATAAATTGACTGTGGGTGCCATAAAGAGATCTACAGAGTGAAATTTTTTGTGTTTTTTAAAAAAGAATTTTACGTTACCGCATATTCATTTAGAAAATTACATGCTAAAACTTACAAAATGCTCGTGACGTATTTCACGAGGTCATTTTGGACATTCTGATATATTGAGCTTTCTGTAGGAAAGTTTGGTCATCACAAAGTAGCTTATTATTACTCAAATTAACACACTCTAACAGCTGTTTTATTTGTAAATAAGGTTAAAAATACTTCAAAATTATGATATCATAAATGAAGTCTTGTCTATTTAGTATTATAATATTTCTAACTTTTTTGGAAGAGAAATAAATTTTTACATTTTAGTCAAATAAATAGTGATATTTAGTTTATTTGTATATTGATGTTTTTGTTTATTTTTGTCATTTCTACAAAATTCTGTTTAACTTTCAAGACAATTTTCAGTACAAATACACAAATTCATAAATATACTTTTATTCATTAAATCATTTTCAATCATGATTCAGTTTTTACGATATTTTTTTTTCAAAATATATCTGTTTGTTTTTCCTGAATATATTTACTTTTCACAGATCTAAATTCAAAATATCAAAACGATTATAATTTGAAGAATTCAAGACAATTTTGAAGATCGATTGTCACCATAATTTCAAAGAAAATTGCTGTCAACAAACATGTAATTTTGGAAGTATCTAAATCTTCTAACTCAAGAAAATTCCTCTCGTTTTTCGCATAACTCAGTTTACGACCACAGTAGAATTACTTCTCACATTTCAAACCATTTGTATCATCTCAGATTATCTTCGTATCTATATACATTGTCATCGATCAATGGAGTTTTTAAAATAATAAATTATTTTCCTTTTAATTTTTTTTCTAAATGATGACATATTTTAAATAAACATTATTGGAACCTATGAGAAAAAAATATTTTTTGTGCATAAGAACACATGAAACTATTAAGAAGAAAGAACTGGCATTTCCTCAAACCCTTCGCGACGGGACCGTTTTACGGAATTTTTAATTTTTTGCCATCGGTTTCCAAAAACAGAAATTTGTGCCTTTATAAATCGAGAAAATGTTCCTCTTAAATAAGGCAAATTTATCAGTAAAATTTTACTGGTGGGGTAATCAGGGGTTCTTAAGTCCTTTTTGCGGGCCACCGGTGGTACGCGTCGGCGTGCACGTGTTAAAATACTAAAGCTTCAACTGTAATCGTTTTCGCAGGATGTTCATTACCACCGCGGTCAGTATAATTTTACTGGTGGGGGTAAATAGGCATTCTTAAAACTTTTTGCCGGGCCACTGGTGGTACGCGCAGGCGTGAATGTGTTAAAATACTGAAGCTTCAACTGCAACCGTTTTCGCAGGGTGATCATTACCACTGCGGAACACTTCCACCAGTAAACTTAAGTCGAATTTTGCTCTTTATATAAAAGGCTCGTTAATAGAAAATTTCACTCAAAACTAATGGTAAAAAACCCATATTAATTTTTACTGGTAGATGTTTATTTCGGTGGCAGTAGTTCCGCCACATTGTGACAACCAAAACAACCAACTATCTGTGTCAGTGAAAAGATTATAATACGTGTGCTAACTGACACCAGTAAAAATAAATAGAATTTTTTTACCACATTTGTGAGTGAAATCCCCCCCCCCCCAATTTTATAAGCCGTTTAAATTAGACGAAATTTTCTATTCAAATTTACTGGCGGAAATTTTTACCGACGGTCATCAGAAATCGCTAATACTATTAAAAGAAACGGTCGTCATCTTGTGATAACTTCCTCAGTTACTTCACTCGCGACTGTCTCGCAACATAACTCCATTTAAGAAGATTACCAGTCATAACGCTATTATCGAAATTACCGGCGTATAATTCGCGGATCAAACAATCATTTTTCGTCCCAGAATTTTTTTTTTAATAGAATGCACTTTTTTTAGATCGCGGTAAATATTTGGCCACAATTACTAATTAAAATTTCTGGGTCGAAAAAGAATTGTTTGGTCTGCGGATTATACGCCGGAAATTATGGTACTATGTGCTTCATTTCAGAAAATTTTTTTTTTCTTTTTTTTACTCAAACGTCTAACATTAAAACATTACAAAACAATAAAGGATAACTAATTCTGATTGGAGGGTTCCAGACTTTAGAAAAACTTAAAGATCAATTGACATTTTCATTTCAATAGAGAATTTTTGCTGACTACCATACAATCTCCGACTTCGATACTCTAAGTCTTCCAATTCAGGAAATCCTACTCCACATAACTTCTCCACCTTCTCCACACTCTGTTTACGGTCACAGTTCAATTACTTCGCATATTTCAAACAACTTGTTTCCTCAATATCATTTCGGATTTCCTTCATGTTTGTGTGCATTGTAATCGATCATGGGCGTTTTAAGATCAATGAATTCTTTTAATATATTTAAATTTTAACTGAAGTTACATTTTAAAACTTTTTTTTCAATTGCATATACTGTAATTACGCTCGTATCCGCTGCATCTCAGGTAAATCGATTTCCTTTCAGAATTTATTTTAAATAAGACGTGATTTACTTTTGCTTAGCATTTATTTGACTTCTTTTTAACAATAAAATTTCCAGTCGGAAAAAAACTGAAATGAACCGCGTTGTGTACGCGCGAAATTAGGGTAATTGAAGCAAGTACATAAATTTATAATGCACAAGAAATTTACCAGTGATAATTCTACTGATATGACCTTAATTTCATAAATAAATTGTTTATTTTTGCTTTTACTTATATATTCACGCGTATATATATTTAAAATATTACAAAACTATGAAAGAAAAACTGTTATAATTCAGTTGATCTTGAATTCAGGGAAACTTTAAAGATCAAGTGACACCACTATTTTCGAAGGAAATTTCTGCGGATTGGCATGTAACCTTCGAGACTGTAAATTCTTCCGACTGAGGAAATTTTATAGATTCGCCACATCACTGTGTTTACGGCAGAGATTGAATTACTTCTTACAACTCAAAAAATTTGTTTATATTTTCTTTACGTTACTGTATATTATCATCGATCACAGGAGTTAAAAAATAACGTTAATGAATTTTTCACATAAAAGTTACTTTTGAATTTTTTAAAAGAACCTTATGAAGCAAATACGTATATATATATATACATATATTGAGTCTAAGAAAATTACCAGCAATAACGCTAATACCAGAACTTTAATTCCACAAAATATGCATTTAGTTTTACTCCTATTTATTTGCTCCCATATCTGACTTTAAAATGTATTAAAGCTAAAAGAAAATAAAAAATATTCTAATTTGAATTCGGTAAAACTAAACCCATTGACCGTCGAAACTAAAAGATAGGAATCTTCAACTTCTTTGCTGAAAAACGTTTACCACCACAAATTTCGAAAGATAATCTTCGTTTTATTTTATGATCAATGTTACTTTTATCAAATGAAACAAACTTTTTAAATCTAAAACGGTATTAACCCTTTGAGGGGCAAGCAATTGCGTTCGTGTAATTCTGAACTCCCACGGAAATTTGTAAAAAAGTTATATCAAAAAGAGTATAAGCATTTTCACGACTGTTTTCCACCAAAGTTAGAAAAGGGAAATTTAATGAAATTTTTCTGGTGTAAAACTTCATCGATCGTAGGTGGTATATAATATATACCGCCGCCCCTCAAGGGGTTAACTCGATAGTTATTTTAAGTATTCGCATTTATTTTTAATTCGCTTCAACGCAACACCAATGAGTAATGGGTTAACCCTCTCCGGCGCAGGGCATTTGCATCGCGAAAATGTTGAAATGATTGAATGACACCGGAATTTACGAACAAATATATTTAAAAAAAAAAACATTATAGCAGAATTCTGTGTCAATGTATCATGTGGGAATCAGGTTGGATATTTCATATAATGGAATACTGAAACACAAAAGGTTAGCATCAATAGACTGTGGTGTCAGTACAGACAATCACTTCATCGAGTTCACAGATGAAAATCTAGGATTAGTTAAATCTCATTAAATCTCGATAAATCTTCTCGATTCGCTTTCTTAATAATTAGTTAAATCTCGATTTGCATATTACAACACCTAAAAATTCGATTTTAGTGTTTGGCACATAGGTTTATCATTACGTTTTCCTGCTCCCAATCCTCCACGTCTTCATACTTTTTTGTGCAGGAAAGCCCACCCGTAAAGTATAGTGACGTCACTGCAACGTCGTTGTGAATTCACATTGTGACTTTGTGACCATCGATTGTCTATGTGACGTCACGTGACGTTGATGTGAAGTCACAGTGACTAAAATGTGAAGTCAATATGGCCGTTTTAGAGCTCTTTTGTGACTTTTCACAAAGTGGTCACAATGTGACAAATTTGTGAAAAATGTGTCATTTGTGACTAATTTGACACTAACATTGTGACGAAACTGTGACAAAAGCGACGATATATAAATTGCCACAAACATGTTTTTTAAAGTAAATAACATGTTTTAAAGGATATTTATAAATTTCTAAAGATTTTTAAGAAAGTCACATCTCAGTCACAATGTGACGTCACTAAGTGGTGGCATTTTGGTCACAGATGTGATGTGACCAAGGTGACTCACAATGACGTCACAGTGACCATGCATGCTATTAGGGCAATCGTAAATTTACGAGTCAAACGCATAGCTGCCAATTTTCAACTAATCTCCCGTAATACCTGGAGTAGTTTGATCCAGGTTAACACTATTTCAAATCAGAAAATATACTTCTTGAATCTTCATTTAATTTCAAGATTATTAGTGGAACATACTTAATTTCATTTCTTTGAAAAATTACTGGTTCGAAATTCATTAAACCAGGGTCAAATTAACGCACGTATTACGGATAATCTATGTCAGGTTGGCATCTATGCAAACGTTATAATCGGTTTTTAGGTGTTTTCCACCAAGATATGACTTGGCAGACCGATTGTATTGCAATATGCGGATTGAGGTTTAACTAATCCTAGATTTTTATCCGTGAACTCGATGAGGTGATTGTTCTGCCATCTTCCGGTCTACAATTGACACACCATTTACAGTTAAATATGCTTCCGACTAGTGTGCAAACTTCCATCCATTTTCTGAGTCAGAAAATTCTTGTATCTTCCCCATAAAATTTAGTTTACGGCCACAATTGAATCACAATTGAATTACTTACTGATTTTTAGGTCATTTGTTTCCTCAACATCAATTCGAATTTTATTTATATTAGTGAATATTACAGATTTAGTACAGTTCTACTAGAAACTTTTAACATATTTATTTCCATCATATTTAACTGCAAAAAATATTCAAATTACATTAAAAAACGATGCGATTATTAATTCGGTGCTTTAAAAAATAAATCACATTTTCTTATCATTGATATTTCCTAGGAGTGTGCTAAGCTTGATAATAGCATTACTGATATTAATAGGATATTTTAAAGGCCTATAATTTCTTTAGTATTAAAATTTTGATTAAGCACTTAATTTTAAGCCCTCACGGGCTGTGTAGTTTGATTTATTTTTATTGAGATTGTTTAATTGTTAACATTAAAAAAATAGTGTAATTGGCTTTATTTTCGCATTAGTTAATCTATCATTGGCCCATTGTACCTCAGAGTTCCATTACATGTAAAGCCCAGCTTAATTCTTAGGTGCCACAGTGACACCAGAATTCTTTTATCAATCATTTCCGTTTATCATGTATCGCTTTTTCCTATTTTCAAATAAATTTGTACGTAAATTCCGATGTCAATCAGGTATTTAAACATTTTCGCTATGGAAATTCTCTGCGCCTTAAAGGGTTAAATAAATCCAATATTTATACTTAAAGAATGTGGATGCAATCAAATAATTTCATCTTTAAAAAAATTGCCTACACTTATCGGGCGCGACGCTTGAAGGATTAAAGTTATACTTTAAAATAACTAAGTGAAGATATTATAGACAGTAATCATTATATAACAAGGATCGAAAATCTAAGTACATTTTTTTTTTTTTTTTTTTTTTTTTTTGGCACCACTTTTATTAAAATATAAAATTCTCCTTGATTTTTATGCCATTAATTAAAACAAATTTTACAATTTCAAAAAAGTGGTGCCAATCTGAATTTAAAAAAGCAGTCCGTCTGGCAACACTGATATGTAAGATATTGTACCAATAATAATTGTGTGACTATAATCTTAATTTTTTAATTTCTCAACGAAATTTTTATTGTTTTGTCACCGGTTTTTAAAAATGGAAATTTGCGCCTTATTAAGTATTTTATTTATTTTTACTTTCATTTATTTATCCACGTCCAACTTTTAAAACTTACAAACTAAGAAAGAAAAACAATTCAAACTTGAAGAAGCCAGAATTCAGAACAATTTTGCAGATCATGTGACACCATCTTTTCCTGAGAAATATGCTACCGAATGGCATGTAATCTTCGACACGTCTAAATCTTCCGACTCAGAAAAATTCCCCTAACTTCCCCACATCACTGTGTTTACGGCCGCAATTGAATTACTTCTCATATTTCAAACCATTTGTTTCTTTAACGTCATTTCGAGTTTTCTTCACTTCGGCGTATATTATCATCGATCATCTTATTTTTTACTTCAGTAATTTTTCCCCTGATATTAGTTTTTTGACTAAGCGTGACATCTGAAAATAATTTTAAAGTGAAATTATTGGAGCGAATGCATAAATAAATTTATTGTTTATAAAATAGTTTTAAAGTTTTGCAGTTTGTTTTCTAAAACTTTGAAAACGACAGAAATGAAGAACAAATGTTTTACTTTTTATTTATTTATTTATGTAGTTATTTATTTATTGTTTACTTTGATTATGTAAAAATGATACCGTTAATGGATCAATGATTATATATATATATATATATATATATATATATATATATAAATAAAGACTTCTGGTATGCTAAACAGTATTATCTCATAATTCTCATGGTAAATACGTTTTAGAAATCCCATGATACAGACAATCTAAATTCATGCCAGAAAACACGAATAGTAAATTTTGATTTATTTAGATACGGGATGTTTGTTATTAAATAAACCTAACATTGCAATTTTAAATTTCTACGTGAATTTTGAATATCCGAATTAAAAATACAACTAAATTCGAAAAACGGGTGGTAGAATACTTGTCATGAATTGAACCTTAGGAACATTGGGTTTTTTCAATTCCATCTCGCACCATTCTCTCAAAACAGAATTTTTTATTATATATTTTGAGACCATATCAAAAAGAAATGTACTAAAAACTTATTTTTTAAAAATAATGTTGCAAATGGGATATTACTATAGTCATTAGTGGCAGTAACTGGTGACTATTTTTAAGTTCTACTGGCACCGTTATTAAGATAATTAAGTTTGTGGTATTATCTCTCTTCTTCTGCTATGTTATCAAAATGTATATTTAAAAATTCTATTTTGAGAAAGTGATGCAAGATAGAATAAAAAAAAATCGAGTTTTGAATAGGCCAGCTGCATAGTTTTATGCAGATAGAGTAAAAAAGCAGCTGTGCGTTATGATAATTTTTTTAATTTGTGCGGCGATTATGCTGAGAAGTAGATGTATGCATTTCAAATGTAAATAATTAAAAATTCTTCAGTTCATTTGTTTTGTCTTTTAATTCATAAACCGCCCCTACTTAAAAAACATACCTTGTAATAAAAATACTGTTACTTACAGCCGTTTCATTAACCCTTTAACGTTCATTGGTTTCGCCACGAAACCACAAAATTTTAATTCCGATATGCAACACTGACACCGGTATTTTTATCTAAAAATATCCCTTTTATTTTGTATGTGAAAAATCACGTTTTCTTATTTAGAAATATATTTGTTCTTAATTACCGGTGTCATTCATTTATTTCGACATCTTAGCAATGAAAATGCAATGATCGTTAAAGGGTTAAAAAGCAGTGGTGGAAAATTGGCGCAGATTGGATCCCATTACACCACAAAACTTCTATAGTTTTTTCCAACTTAACAAAATCTCTGAAATTCTGTCATTAAATAAGGTGAAAAATACTACAAAATTTTAGTGGTATCAATAGGCTTCACCTCTGGGCTAATTTTCCACCACAGCTTTTTGCGTTGCATCTGTTACATTATTAATTCGGAGTTTTGCTAAAAGATAGTCATAACTTTGGTTAAACCAGCGGTTATGTAATAATATACATATGTAGTTTTCAGCTTCTGTCGCCTTTAATTACTGCACCATTTCCAATGCTATCGGCAGTTATCAAGTTCTTTCTGCTTTTGGCATGTTATCATCTATCAGTTTTTTCATCTAAATTTAAGCTGTTCCATCTATTTCAATGTAACGATTATCATTTGTCACGATCTATGTCTTAGCTAAAATCCAGTGTTACCGCATCTGACGGCCATTTTATTAGAAATACTGAATTCACACCAGAAAAATTTTATTAAATTTTCTTTTGTTTTATTTATGAATTATTAGTTATCTTATCAAGCCAAAATAACTATTAAAACTTCCTGGTGAAAATTCGAAATGTCTAGCCGGAAACCAGCCAGCTGCGGCAAGCCTGCTAATATCTATGTCTCGTCCAAAACTGTAATAATGAAAAATATAAATTCTATCAATCTTTGCCTGTTCGTCATGATGTACAGATCATTATTTGATTTTTATGTGCCAGTGGGATGAATACGAGGACACCCGTGTGTCGTCCAGTGGCGTTGCCAGAGGGGGAGGGATCCAGATGCAATAGAAACCACTAATTCTATAAAGTTTCGTTCGACTTATCTAATTAAGGAATTTCCCGCTTTTAATGAAATCGACTTTTTTTTCAATTGTAGCGGTAGGACTAGCATTTGCAACCCCCCTGTCCTCTGGCTACGCCACTGGTGTCCTCTGTTTTCTTTAATAAAACTGCTCATTTTAGCTACAAATGTTGTTTTGAATCGTCTGAAACTGTGTTTATCCTGCTTTTCCCGCATTGATACTTTGTCATAGAAATCTTCCGCTTAAAAAAAAAAAAAAATACTGTTCGCTTTATTTTTTTCAAAGTTTAAGAAAGAAAACATCATTACAACAAATACATCTCATTTACAACAAGGACGGCTTAATGTGTACTACTCCAAGGGTCGCGAATTCGCATGCCAGCCAGCCGTTTCACGGTTCGTACGCATCAGGGGATACCTGGGATTTTAGGTGGTTCTGCACTAGAAAATTCTTAAAGTACTGATTGATATATCTGAAAAAAAAAAAGTTTTTTTTCCATTAAATAAGGCAAATATTGCTTTACAAAGATTCTGGTAAAAGATTTTGAAGCGTACGAACCCTGCATTTGTCTATATTGTTTGCTTACAACGACTTTTGAGAATAGCACCAATAATAGCACCAATAATAGCACCAACAATAGCACCAGAATATTCGATCAAATTTATTCGAACACAAGTTAATGCTTTTTTTTGTGTGTGTGTGTGTGTAAGAAACGAAATTTTATGTTCGCAAAATACTTGTGCCATGAGAAATATATATTTTCATATTTTACAGCTGAACACATCTATTGCAAGTAAACTGATTACAATCAAACTGATAAAATCAAATTCCACTAACATGTATAAAATTAATTAAATGACCGCTAAAAAAATACCATACGAATTAAATTTTTCCTGAGATCGAAGAATATTCAGGCAATTTTCTTTGACTTAAACTGCCATTGCTCTACTTATTGAGCTACCTGAAAGATAACCAGTGAACACATTTCCCTCAGATAATATTATTAGCAGTGGTCCCTTAATTTTGCCCTGAAGACAGCTAAACACAGCAAGTAGGTAAAGGTTAAACAACGGATACCTTGATACACTTTAATAATTTCACGTCAATCAAACTGACAGTTAAAGATATACGAAATAGCCGGAATTATTTCGGTCTAGACATCTTTTCACTTGATTGTTAATTCAAAGGATACCTTTCAGTTGAAAATAGTAAAATGTAGTTCCGTAAAGGGCCTGGTTACCAACGAAGAAAACTTCCATCAGTAAAAAATAACAGAATTTTTTTGCATTACACATAGCAAAAATTCTGCATGAAGTTTAAATAAGGCAAAAATTACTATTGAATTTTAGTCGTGATGACTGCTCCGTTGGTAACCAAGTTTACATCACGATGTGGGTATTTTTTCACTCAGATTGAAAAATTCAATTTGTTTAAAATGCTCTATAACTATTAGGTACTTTGGACATCTAGTTTAGGTTTTGACCTCTCTAAACACGGCAAAAATGGCCTAAACGATAGAATTTATGTTTTCTCAGCTTACAGATGATAATTTAATTTATCTGAAACAAATAAGTTTTGGCTTAAGGCCCCACAATAGTCACTGTAAAAGACAAGGATGATAATGTAAAGTCTATGGGAGCGTTCTTTTCAAATATTTCGCTCAAATTTTAATAGTTTTACATGATTTTTTTCATAGGATAGCTCAGGACGATATACATCTGGCCTAGTTTTTACTTTTTCAATTTTGCTTATATATATTTATATTATGATAGTTTCAATTTCAGAACCGGTTTAAACCGGTTTTGAAATTTAAAGTGATTTTTAAAAATAAATCTGAAACCAAACTGAAAAAGTTAAAACTAGGCCGGTTGTGGATCGTCCCCAGTTATCTTATGCAAGAAAAAAAATTAAAATTTGAGCGAGATATTTGAAAAGAATGCTCCCATAGTCTTTACATTATCATACGGGTCTTTTTTTGTGACTAGTGTTGCGCCTTAAGCCTTTCCGACGAAGTGGTCCTACGTTGGAACCACCTAATTTTAAATTACAAACTTACAAATCACACCAAGAATATTTAAATATAATTTTGATTTTGCAATCAAAATTTAAAGTAACAAATCTTTAATTTCTAAAAGTGTCACTTGTAAATTTCGGTGTCAATCAATCATTTCATCATTTTATGAACAGAATTTTTCTGTGCGGGAAAGGATTAAAAGCATATTAATCATTCCTTTAAGCTTATATTTCTGTGTTCATGCATATCGGGGGATCCATGAAATTTTAGTTATTTTAGTATAAAAAATTTACTGGTCGCTATATCTGTAGTTTTTTCCCCCTTTACCCCTTGCGGCGCGGTGTTATATCTATGAAACCGTTTAATTTTAATTCCCAACCGCCACATTGACACCGAAATTTTAGTAAAACAAAATTACGGTTTATAGAATGCGGTAAATATAGCATATTTCTTCTTATTTACAAATATATATATATTTTTTAATTCCGGTGTGAGTCATTAATTTCAACACTTAAACAACAAATTAGTCCTGCGCCGCTAAGGGTTAACACTAGAACGCCCAGAAAGAGTCGTTTCGACTCCAACCATGTGAGTAAATTTCATTTGGAAACAGAAAAAAATTCTTGAAATTATTAAAATTAAATCGACATAAACTTACGTTAAATAAATCAATTAAACAATTTTAAATAAAACTGCTGCTGAAAACTATTATTATCAAACTTGAGTAAAATTTTTGGGCGTTTCAGTGTTAAATACGGCAAATATAACTTTTCGAAAAATCTGATAAACAATGCCTAAAAGTCTCTGAACAGTATCTATGAACACTGTATTTGGCGTTTTATATTTGATAAAATGTGAAATAATACAAAATGAAACAAACGTATGAGAAATCACATTGTATTTAAGCCTGATGATTCGACAAAGGATATACTGTCCTATCGACCATCCCTTCAAATCTAAAAACTACATTATCAGCAATTGCATGCTTTATTTCAGGAGTAACTAAGGAGACGCTTAGTAGAAATATATCGCTGATAAATGCAACTTTTTCAGAAAACTTAAGAGCAAAAATGAGAGTTTTCAGAATTGTATGTTGCAGTAGATACATGAAATTCTGAATAATACGACTTTTACTTTAGAATAACGAATAAATTATATGCTTCTTGATAAATGGCAATAGTTTTCGCACTATTTCTTTTTCTTGATAAAAGTGCAATATTTGTGTTTCTAAAAGACACATAATTGCTTCAAATGTACTTTTACGAAATGTGTCTTAGCTGTTCGGATTTGAAATTTCTTGATTTGTTTATAAGTAGAAATAAAATTGCAGCTTAATGCAAATGTTTAGAAACACATGATACATTTTTTTGCATGTAATCATTTTTTTAAATAACTCCTTAATTCTATTTCTCTAACTGGATTCGGACAAGAACATTTTGCTTGCTTCGTTACTAAAAGTTTTTAGATACCTTTAATCTGTAACTGTAAATTTATCTTTATAGATTGTCAGATATTTTTCGAGTAAGCAAGGCAAATATTTTAGTACGGAAAAAGTTTTGTTTCAGTTTTGGTTGTACAAAAAAGTGGCCCATTTTTAATTTATCTTGTCAAAATAAATGTAACAATTAAGGAGTTAAAAGTTTCAAGTGACCCGAATACATCCTTTTATTTTTTTTTCATTAATAAATATTTTTATTAGCTTTTTTAACTAAAAAAAAATATATATATATACATTAATTTTTAAAGGTACATTAAAAAAGAAATAAAATTTTCAAAAATTGAAAAAAAAAATGTAACAATATTTGAAATATTGACACATCTTCGGAAAAAATAACACTTTTTGCAAACGTTTTTCGTTTTTGATTAGATAAATTAATACATATTAGTTTCTACTAGTGTTAGTCGGAATTTAACACTATTTATTTTTTGACCGTTACCAACAAATGAATTCGAAAAAATACTTTTTTAATTTTATGTAATCGTTAAATCTCTCTCTCTCTCTCTATCATTAAATAAAGCATAAAATATTCTTAATTACTGATACGAACAAAAATTTCTGGATAAAAATAGAGGTCAATTTGGCAACCCTGTTTTCACAACTTGTCGCAGATGAGAAAGGGGGGTAGTTATGTATACGAACAAAATGTACCTATTGTGAGCTTGCAGCTCAGTTGGATATTGACCACTGGAAAGTAGTGCTAGTGCGTGCTAACAATCTGGGTTCAAAAATTAAACTATCCTCCCCAAACACTGTAAACAGTATAGAAAATACGAAAATAGGTCCGTTTTGAAATCGACTCCAGCAAACAGTGCAATGCAATATTTAAAAATATAGAAATGCAAACGAGAAATTTGAAAACAACGCTGAAATAGACATAACATAAGCTTGTGGGATTCTTCGTGAAAGTTTAAAAGGCACAAAGAAAAAAAATGTGTAGTTAAAAATAAGCAAGTTAAACATTTTAAAATAAAAATTCGAATGAGAAATATTTTTAAAAACCTTGATTAAAATCTCCCGTCTTTTTAGTGTTAAACAGCAAAAATACTGAATTTATACTTGAATGCTGAAACTCCCTCTTTCGACGAATTTTTATCAGAAAAATTGTTGTTGAGTACAGGATAAGTGTAGAATTTGTATTATCTATAATTTAATTTTAGAGTTGTCTGTAAACTAGTGCGCTTTCGAAAAGTACATCGCATGCAAGAATGGGCGGAAGTAGGTAACTTATTTTTCACCAATCCTGTATATGAACCAAGAATTGTTGCAGAACTTTTTCATCAAGTAGCAAAACTTTCTATTTTATCTCTCTTTATTCACTTATGATTTAATCGTTAAAACTCGATTAATATTACGGCTGATAAACATAAAAATGCACACTGTCTTAATTTATTATGAATGATTTCACGTGATGCCTTTTGATTAATGTAATCCTTAATTATTCTCGAAAATTTTCTCGAATTTCAAGAGACGATAAGCAAACAAATTTTTTTTAAGAAAAGCAATTATTTTATTCATTTCATCTTTTCTTAAATTGATACTCCTAACACTCTGTTTACTTTCGTTGTCTCACGCCATCTTAAACATTGAAAGATATTGAGAATGCTACTTTAGTGTTTGTATAAGAAGGATATAATTAACAACAGAAGTTTTATTCCTTGTTATCCAATTATTTCCCATCGCATTTCTCGTATCATCTGTCTGAAATGTGTAAAGTAAATTTGTCTTTTAATTATCCACATATATTTTCATTTTTCGACTTTCATAAATTGCTGGAAGAGAAATATTTGTATTTATAAATTACCGTAATTTCGGGTGTATAAGCCGCGGATCAAACAATTCTTTTTGGACCCAGAAATCTTATTTAGTGACTGAACAGAAATATTTATGGCGATCTAACTAGTAACATTCATTTTTAAAAAATTTCTGGGTCGAAAAAGAGTTGTTTGATCCGCGGCTTATACACCCGAAATTACGGTAATGTGCGAAAAGTAGTAAGTTATTTGTTTTAAAAGTTGAAAACTTCACAATTTTTAGTTTCGTTTGTGAATTGATGAAATTGCATTCTTCTTGTTGATGATTTTTTTTGGTAAATGGCAAAAGATTTTTCCCAATAAGTAAACTCGACAAAATATCCCAGATTCCTGATAGTTGCTTTCGCCTTCATAAATCACAGATTCTGCTATTAACCATCCCTGTACTATGTATTTTACATCAGTCATTTTCTATTTTGAATTTTTTAATGTTTCAAACTAGAAAAAATGAATAATTTAGTTTTTAATACATTAAATTATATTAGCACATCTTAAGACAGTACTACAGTAATAAAATTTAATTTCTGGTTCAAATTATATTAAACTAAGAATCCTCAGAATATGTTAACCACTTCCCTGTTTTACCCGTACGTCGTACGGGCATCCGTACTCCAATCATAATTTATTATTCTCACCAATAAATTTTTATTGTAAATTTTGCATCATTTAATTTGCATTCTTAGCAATATTTTGCATTTTTCTGAATCAATTAGGCAAAAAGTTCTGTTTTTACTCCGTCTGAGCATAATTTTGCATAGTTCAACAGAAAAAAGAATTTGCCTTGTCTGAACAGAACATTAAATCATCTACAAGGAGAACTAGAAAGCAGAATTCAAAATTTGTCATGTCTGAGCATTACTTTCATTCATGCAACAAAAAAAAAAAAGGAAAAAAAATGTAAAAAAAAAAAAAAATTTTTTTTCGTAGTAATTATAGCCATATCCAGCATGTATGTTATCTCGTACCAAAGAATTTCCTAGTCGGGAAATTCCAGTACCCGTACGAACTCTCAGAGAGGGAAGTAGTGTAAAAAATAGTTTTTATAGGGTTTGGATGACTGATGAAATATATTATTTAGTGATGAGAGTATGTTTTGCGTAACATATGGTGATTAAGGTATTCGTGTATGGCGAATGAAGGATAGGAGAAGGACTGCCTGAACCGATCAGGGAAATTTGAAGCCAGTGTAATGGTATGGGCTTGCATGACTTCAGTTGGTCCTGGAAGGCTATATGTATCGTTAACGAAAGGATTAATTTTGAGCTATATCAAGAAACCTTTGAGTATTTAGTGATGCCATCTGCGGAAGATATGTGTAGTGACGATTTTATTTCCCACTCGACTTGCCACCTTAACACGGGTCTCTGTCCACCAAGGACTAGCATAGCAAACACCAAAATTAAAGTATTTCCCTGGTCGATTTTTCATCGGAGTTAAATTCAATAGAAAATCTGTGAGGAATAATGAAAAAAGACTAAGATATTGCACCAAAAAACTTCTTTATAGCATAAAAATCTATATGGGCTCTTTCCATGAAAACTTATCATGTCTGTCACACAGCTGAAATTCGCTATGCTTGTTGGTCACCGTTATTTTCGAAAAAAATTGCTTCGATTTACTCAATTCATGAGATATCTCAGACAAAATAAGTCACATTTTTCCTTTCTTAAATACTGGTAGCAAAAAAATCTTAGCATGTGACAGACATCACAAGTTCGCATGGAGTTAGCCTATGGTCATATCTGGACAGAAAACACTGTGAACCACTTGTAGCTAGTATGACAAAGCGAGCTTGTGATGTTATAAAATCTGAATCTGATGCTACCAAATTTTAAAGAATAACTATTTTTTCCCTTTTCTTTTAAATACGTGTTATTTACAATCCATTATTATAATATTTTGGAATAGGTAAATGGTTGTTCTAATATTTTGATTTTCCCCCAGGTGTGAATAATTATTTTAAGTTTTGCATTAATTCTTTTAATTTTCATGTTAAAAGATTCTACAAACTATGAAAATTCTTACAACATCAAGTTTCATCGTGTATTGCTTTATGTATAAGCATCAGACCAAAAAACTTTTTTTTTCAAAACTATATTTTTTTCTATTACACACATACATATATATATATACATTTATATTGACTTAGAGAAGTATTTTAAGTTAGAATTTATTTGTTCTAAATATCTATAGTAAATTACTTGATTAAGAACTATATTTGTTGCATGAATGCATTATAAAATATTAATCTCACTAAATGTACTTTGGTTGTATTGTCAAAATGTACACTTAATCTCAATTCTTATTCATATGTATTTTATAGCTAAAATATATTAAACAGCCATCATAAACCCATTACTATATTTGACACTCCAGTACTATAAAGAAAAAGGAAAAGCTGAAATATAAATATGTCAAAAAGGTCACATCACTATAAGCGATTTAACTGCATTTTGATATATTTTTTGTTTCAGTACTGAACTTTATTTTTATTGAAAGTTGGATATGTTTTTAAGTGAAACATTCTTACAATAACAAAGATCGTACGGGTACTTGTTTTTTAATAAAACTATTTCCAAAATGTAGATTTCTCTCCGTTAACCCTTTCCGGCAGAGGACACTTTAATTGCGAAAATGATGAAATAACAGAATGACATCAGAATTTACGTACAAATGCATTTGAAAATAAAAAAAATCTGCATTTTCAATACATTATAAATGGAAAATACTTATAACAGAATTTTAGTGTTATTTTGGTATTTGGGGTTTAAATTGGGTTTTCCATCTAATGGAGCACAAAAACACAAAGAGTTAAAAAGTTCGTACGGATCTTGTGTCATATTCCAAGCTAGGTATCAGATTTTTTTTTTATAAAAAATTTAATTTAGTTCAAACGCGTTAGTCCCTATATAAACCATTAGCCCCCTATATAAATTAATATTTTGTCGATTTTGGAGTAAATCGCTCAACAGAAGGGGCTGCTATGCAGCATTATTCATGATTATCACAATAGCTCTATCTCATTAACTAATGCACTGATTTTCATCAAACTGCAAATTCAGTCAGTCCTTAATGTAAATTAGTAGTCTTTAGTTTTTAAGAGTAAATGGCTCTTCAAGTGGCTCTTCTATGCAATTTTTTTACGATTTCTGCGATAATTCTAACTCAAAGACTAATGCACGGATTTTCATCAAATTTCAGATTCAGTTAGAATTTGAAATAATTTGTTTCAGATTAGATTTTGGTGTAAATTACCTAACCGGTGACGCTGCTATCTTTCTTTTTTCTGGGTGTATTAATGTGTATGAGATAGAAGAAAGCTTTGGAATTGCCGACTAGTTTAATATTGTAGTGTTAAGAGAAAAGAGTAAAAGCTAACACCTATAATGTATTAGATTAATTTTAAGCACGATTATTCAATCGGTAAATCAATTACAGATGTAATTTTTTTTCCATTTTTCATTTTTGGGTGAAAAAAGTCCGGGCCAGGATTTTTCACCAAAAAAATGAAAAATGGAAAAAAAATTACATCTGTAATTGATTTACAGATTGAATAATCGTGTTTAAAATTAATCTAATGTAATTTCGTATGCAGCGATTTTCTGCAATTCCATATATTGACCTTCGATTTATTCTGTTGAACTGATCCAGAGTATCAAACCAGATTAAGTGATCGTTGAAATTAATTGTGTGAAATAGTCCTCCAGTATTCGTGTCCGGGATAGCTCAGTTGGTAGAGAAGTGGCGGCTTCAGCCAATACATCACTGGTTCGAATCCTAGCCCGGACTTTTTCACCCAAAAATGAAAAATGGAAAAAAAATTACACCTATAATGCATGAATATTTAACAAAAATCTTAACCCCTAAATGTATAGTGATGCATATCTGCATTCATTTAACATTTCATTTAACTTATTTTCATTCACTTTAACCTATTTAACTCATTTCATTTAACTTATACAATTACTATATTTATATCGACATAAAAATCCTGTAAAAATTACAAAAATATGCCACTAAAGTTCAAGATCTACCTTAAAATTTCTGATGTATAAACCTTAACCATTTGAGCTCCGATGGTTGAATTTTCTACCACTTAATTTTAATTCCAAAATGTCACAATGACACCAGAATATTCTATCAAATTTATTTGAAAAAGGTTTTATGCATTTTTTTTTTTTTTTTTTTTTTTTTTTTTTTTTTTTTTGCGAACGCTCAAAACCGTAAAAATCATAAGAGTTTTTTCTTTGCAAATTACTAGTCCCAGTGTGACATTTGGAATTTTGAAGAAATATCCCCACCAGAGATCAAAGGGTTAATCAGGGCTCGCACCATTCCTAAAATTTTCACACGCTGCTACCAGTATTTTAAATCAAAAATCTTCATGGAAGGTCCGTTTAACTTCTATAATAGAATTTTGCAATAAATATTACCGTTTAAAAATTGTGGTAGGAAAGTACGAAAATTTTAGGAACAGTGCGAACCCTGGGTTAATACAAGAATAAAAAACACAATTCTAAGTGAATAATAAGTGTGTTTAAATGTTAGGTTTCACACAATAAAGTTTATATAAAATAAGGTATTTATCTTATCAAAATATTTCAAATTTGCAATATTTTAGCCATGACAGTAGTTTTTGCTTGTGTTGCAAATGGTCAACATAAGAAAACGTCGACGTATTGCATGAAATATTTATCTCTGATTTTTTTTTCATTATATTTCCGGTATAATAAATTCACTGCTGCCAACTTTTGCGCATTTTTTCCTACATCCCCACTAAAAAAAATCTGTAGAAAATCTAGCTTTTTGGCCCAAAATCTGTGGGAAATCCGTAGGTATTTGGCCCATTATGCAGATGTTTTTAAGACTATCTTTAAATATTCTGCAGATATTTTAAAGATAAAGCTAAGTCTACAAATTTTCTTTAATTTTTCTGTAGAATTTCTGTAGAAAATGGTGATTTCTTCAGATAATCTTAACATTATTTTTAGTGCGGATATTAAAATTTTAGAGAGATTTTTGGATTGTTTAACTATGATATTTCGATGATTAAATTAGACAATATTTAAATTACAATTTTAGTGGTATCAAGAAAGCGTAAACGTTAGCAACTATTTTAAAACTTTCTGAGAACCATATGTACTTTTTTTCGTTACAAAATACAAAATAATGCATTTAAGTATAAAAATTAATGTTTTACAGATGCATGTGAACGAATGAATTACACCATTTTTTAAAGTAAAAAGTCTTGTTCTTTTAAAATGTTCTTTTTCTTCTACGTGAAATATTTGTAATGCTCCCAGACATAACATTGGCGACTGATTTCGAAAGCAAACAAAGTTCTTAAATCGAGTCATCTCCCACACATGTCTATGACAGAGGTCATATCTCAATACATCTTTTCAATTTTACAAAATTTTTTGCTCCTCTTAATCTTCTTTTTCCCATTTAAGCTTCTCCAATCATCGATCATTTCTCCTTCCAGACCTCAGGCGCCTTCATTTACCATCATACTGCATTTATTTCCCATTTTGTCAATAACTTACCAGCCTTTAATGAGTTTCAGTTAGATTTTGAGAGATCTATCATCATGATGTACAATATAAAATTTATTCACAGATGGTCTGATCTGTATCTCGATTTGCATAATGATATATATGTATTGACAGCGTCTTTCAGTATAAGATACTTAAGCATAGTATCTTTGATAATTAATTTGTTCATAATGTAAATAATTTTAAATAATTTTCCATTAATAAATACATATATAAATATATACCTGTAGTCATCTTTGTTTCATATCAGCATATAATCATATAAAATCATAGTTTAAATTTGTACAAAATAATTTATAAAATTTTACATAAAAAAAGGTCTTAATGCTCATTAAAATATTTACAGATTTGCATCAGCATATAATCTTATAAAATCAAATCATATAAAATCATAGTTTAAATTTGTACAAAATAATTTATAAAATTTTCATAAAAAAGGTCTTAATGCTCATTAAAATATTTACAGATTTGCAATATTTTAGTTATGACATAGTTTTTACTTGTATTTCAGCTGTGCAACATAAGAAATGGTTGACGTATAATAAGAAAAAAATATCTCTGACATTTTTCATTTTTTTACTATATAATAAATCTATAGCTGCCAACTTTTACCCTTTTTCCTTGCATTTTTCAATTTTATTTATATTTTCGCTTTGTTTAATTATGCTATTTTGATGATTAAATTATACATATTTACTAAAAAATTTAGTGGTAGGAAGAATGCGTAAAATTTAGCAAACATTTTAAACCTTCTTAAGAATCATATATACTTTTTTCAAAACAAAGTAGAAAATAGTGCATTTAAGTATAAAAATTAATGTTTTACAGATGTATCTGAGCGCATGTATCACTATACTTTTTAAAGTAAAATGTCTTGTTCTTTTAAAATATTCATTTCCTTTTACATGAAATATTTGTAATGCTCCCAGACATATTATTGGCGACTGATTTCGAAAGCAAACAAAGTTCTTAAATCGCGTCATCTTCCACACATGTCTATGACAGAGGTCACATCTCAATACATCTTTTCATTTTTACAAAATTTTTTGCTCCTCTTGATCTTCTTTTTCCCATTTAAGCTTCTCCAATCATCGATCATTTCTCCTTCCAGACCTCAGGCGCCTTCATTTCTCATCATACTGCATTTATTTCCCATTTTGTCAATAACTTACCAGCCTTTAATGAGTTCGAGTTAGATTTTGAGAGATCTGTCATCACGGTGTACAATATAAAATTTATTCACAGATGGTCTGATCTGTATCTCGATTTGCATAATGATATATATGTACTGACAGCGTCTTTCAGTATTAGACACTTAAGAATAGTATCTTATCGAACTAATTTGTTCATAATGTAAATAATTTTCTCTTAATAAATACATATACAGAGCTGCCAACTTCTACGCCTATTTAAATCACATAAACCTGTTTGGAACCACAAAATTTTTTTAGTAAAATGTATACGAAATATATTCAATGTTATATATATATATATATTGCACTCCATATTGTTAATTTTCCACTAAAATTTCTGTTTCTGATATGTTTATTCGTCTTTAAATAGGCGTAGTAGTTGGCAGCTATGCATATATAAATATATTCACTTTGTTTAGCTATAATATTTCGATGATTAAATTAGACAATATTTACATTAACATTTTGGTGTAGGAAGAAAGCGTTAAAGTTGGCAGCTATTTTAAACCTTTCTGAGAAACATATATACTTTTTCAAAACAAAATAGAAAATAATGCATTTAATGTTTAAAAATAGATATTTTACAGATGCGTCTGAGCGAATGTATTGCACCATTTTTTAAAATAAAAATACTTTTACTTTCAAAATATCCTTTTCCTTTCCCATGAAATATTTGTAATGCTCACGGATATATTATTGGCGACAGATTTCGAAAGCAAACAAAGTTCTTAAATCGCGTCATCTCCCACACATGTCTGTGACAGAGGTCACATCTCGATACATCTTTTCATTTTTACAATTTTTTGCTCCTCTTGATCTTCTTTTTCCCATTTAAGCTTCTCCAATCATCGATCATTTCTCCTTCCAGACCTCAGGCGCCTTCATTTCTCATCATACTGCATTTATTTCCCATTTTGTCAATAACTTACTAGCCTTTAATGAGTTTCAGTTAGATTTTGAGGGATCTATCATCACGGTGTACAATATAAAATTTATTCACATATGGCCTGATCTGTATCTCGATTTGCATTATTCAACGTGTTTCAGTATTAGTGACTTACGAATAGTATCTTATAAAATTAATTTCCTCATTATGTAAATAATTTTAAATTCTTTCCGATTAATAAATACATATATAAATATACCGTAATTTCTTGTGTATAAGCCGCGGATCAAACAATTCTTTTTGGACCCAGAAATCTTATTTAGTTATTGAACAGAAATATTTACGGCCATCTAACTAATATTATTAATTTTTTTTTTAATTTCTGAGTCGAAAAAGAATTGTTTGATCCGCGGCTTATACACCCGAAAATACGGTATATCTGTAGTCATCTTTGCTTTATATCTGCATTTAATCATATAAAATCATAGTTTAAATTTGTACAAAATAATATATATTTTATTTGTGTAGAAAGGAATGTGGAATGATCATATTATAATCTTTCTCAGGGACGTTAAACTATATCCTGCCGGATGCTACTAAAATTTTATAGTCAGTCCATCGCCTTATACAAGGTGTTTCTAAATCCATGGTACAAATTTTAAGGGTTGTTACAGGAAACTGTAACAATCCTTTATTGTATAGAAATGCATAGGAGCAAGTGACGCGTCGTGGTACAAACAGCAGAATGCCAATTTGGCCCTTTGTTTGTTTAACCCATTAGTGCCTAGCGCCCCTTTTTAGGGACGCTTCAAAAGGTGCATGGAGCACTGTTTTTAACACCGGTATAAAAGAACAACAATCTTTGTTTTATTTAATTGAAACATTTTCGTAATTAATGAACTAAACTTAATCCTTTTAAAAATAGTGGTGCCAACCGAATAAAATTTGCGCAAAAGGTCGTGGGCACGAATGGGTTAAAAAAATTCTTTCATGCCAATAAATTTCTATACTATTCTTTTTTTTATTAAAGACAGTCACTTTAAGATTGCATAAATTAAAAAAAAAAATCGGTATTAAATTGGAATTTTTCAATTGAAAGCAAAAGAAGAGGCGTAAATTTATGTAGGGTGTTCTGGTGTAATAACGCCAGGTCGGGTAATAACGCCAAGTGCTAATATTTCGCAAAATTCTGAAATAATCCGGTAAATGGTACATATGGGCTCTACGCAGATGGGCTCTGAGTCATATAAAGCATAAACAAAAGCTTAAAGTTAATTTGTTCCATTTTTAGGCCTTATAGCTTTCAGAAGAAACTAAAAATAACGCTTGATGTAAAATTTGCGAGGTAAGTTCTGTGATGTGAAGACTTATAAATTTATCAGGAAATATTTTGTTTATCACATACATTTGTAGAGCATTTCATATACTTTCAAAATGTTGTAGAAGATTTTGGATATGTTCGTGAGATAGTTTGTTGTTTTAAATGTACTGCGCAATAAGTACACTGGGGTAATAATGCCAAAGAATGGCGATATTATCCGAGTTTATTTCTTACAACTACGGAACTACATCCGAAGGGGGTTTATGTTTTACTTTATGTATGAGACAGCATTATTCTCATTGTTGAAATAGTTAGATTAAGGGGGGGGGGGTGCGATACCCAAAACTGATCTTTTTTTACTTAATACTAATGTGAAAACAGTTTTAAACTCTTATAAATAAAACGATACCAAAATGTTTTTGATATTCTAATTGCTACATTTTAAAAATCTGATTTCTGTTGTGTTCCCACTTGTTTGTTCAATTAAATTCTAAACTTTTAACTCCGCTTTCTCAGTATTCTCTTTTTCAAAATTTTACAAATTTAACCTTCAACTGATCTGATAGATATTGTCACGTAACTAGTGTGAATCAGTCTGTGAGACAGCAAGATCGAATGATGGATAAAAGGCATGATTAATTTATAGGATGGCGTTTTTCTGTTAAACTTTTTGTATAGGATTATTATCATTAACATTCATCTATTGAAAAGTCTCTGGTGATAGTACTAAAGTTCCAAATGAAACAAAATTTTGGTAGGGTTTGTAGTTAAACTGAAAATTACAAGTTAAAATATAAAATTGAAAAAAGGAGTGGTCAGCGAGACCAGTAACATTAGTTAAGGCTATTTCCATGAGTACTTGTAGTGTAAGTCACAGGCTACGATTTTTGGCTACCAGAGTTATAGACCGAAAAAAATGTGATTAATTTTATTGGCACATTCTCATTAATTGAATAAGACCGAGCAGACTTTTCGAAAATAGCGGTGGCTAACAAGTATATCAATTAATAAGTTGTGTGACTTACACTACAGATCCCATGGAATTAGCCTTAAAGATTAAAAGTCGATCACTGATTAAAATTCATAGAGTACTGTTTCTGCACTAATATTTTTGTATAGGATAAATTCTAATTAAATTTAATCTGTTCAAATATTTTTAACAACATTACAGGGATCCAAACGAAAGAGAATATCATCTGTAGCTATAGTTAAACTGGAAATTACAAGTTAAAGTCTGAAATTAAAAAAGCATTCAGTGATATCGCTAACAGGAGTTAAAGGTTAATTTTGTTCCTAATATAGAGATAATGAAATATAACCACATGAATCCTATCTAAAATTTAATAAGGGATCTCAGAGGGATATTAATTTTTATAAAAAATCTTATGAATATATAATAAGAAATACAAATTTATTAAATCAGGTTTTGTACAACGCCGACATTTTAAGTTCAGATTTGCGCCAATCCGCATTAATGTAGAGTTTACGGATTAAAAAGTATTTACAAGACTTTTATAACAGTGTTAACAAGAATATTTATTATACATATTTTTAGTTATTATAAAATTTCACATAATAAAAATATTACATTAAAATTTTTTTAAATCGTGCAATGTTTCCTGTAAATTATATTTAAGCGGGACTTGTTAAGCAAAAAGAAGCTCAGGGTATTATATTCTGTTGAAGTTCTTCCTCTCTCCTTTTTCTTTCATTTTCATAAACTATTAAATATTATCTGTCGCATTGAATGTATACATGGAAACATAAATACTGATTAAGATAATCATAGATAAAACCGTGCAATGTTTCTAATAAATCTATTTAAGCTGTCCTTTTTAAGCAAAAAGAAACTAAAGGTCTGATATTGTTTTGACCCGTCTCCCTCCTCCTTTTTTTTTACACTTTCACACACACACAAAAAAAATTAAACATTTCTATCGCTTAGAATACAATTTGTCATTTTCTAGCGCTGTAGAGTTTATGATTTTAGAATTGAGCAATCTATATGGGATTATTCCACCTTATTGTATAGATTTTTTTGCGTGGCATTATTACCCACCTATGTGGGTAACAACGTCAAGTAACATTGCTCAAGAAATTACGCCATTACATTTTATGAATACCTATCTGTTAAATTATTTTTTTATATAGATAGATAATGAGTTGCTGCATCAAATCCTATATTTGTTTGAAAAATACAATCTAAAAAAAGAAAATTTTTTATACAATCATGAAATATCTATCTTACATAAAGAAAAGAATAGTATAGGAATTTTCTGGTATGGCTGAGGAATTTTGAAATAAAAAAGAGGCCAAATTGGTCCCCTGGTTTTTGAACCCCAAAGCGTGTTTGTGCCCATCGATTACTGTAAAATTCTTTCAGTGTCCTGCACCAATCCTTAAAGTTTCCACCATGAATTTTGCATAATCCTGTATATTTATCGATTCTCTACGATGCAAAAGTCGACTATTTCTCTAAAAAATTAGTGGTGTCACACGGGCCACTGTTTGACACCTCTGTTATATGTTGGTTGATTTATATTGGATAAGACCTTCCGATTTTTTAAAGGAGAAATAATTTTTTTTTCATCCTTAAGGAATATTTTCAGAATTATTATTATTTTTAAATTAAATTTCAAGTAAAGCCATATTTTCAAATAAGATACGTATTTTCAATGATGTCACAGGTCAAAAGCATTTTTTTCTGTTCTTCAAGATTTGGCATCTAAATTCAAAGCTCATGGAAGGAAAATTACGTCGTGTTAATAAACGTATAAAATATGAATTTATGAATTAAAACAAATACTTTTAAAACATAATTTTAACGATTCCACTTTTAGATATCTTGTTAAAAAAGTAACTTTCATGTGTAAAAAAATAATTCGTTAGAAATAAATGTTTTTTGTCTTAATTCGCAAGTTCGAGACAACAATTGAAAATTTTAATGGGAGAAACTTAAACTTATTTAATGGTATTGAGTAGGTCTCCTGCTTGAGCCAAGTTTTATATTTCATTGGCATAATTTTCTCAAAACAATACGGATTTGACAGAACACGCAATTTACGAAAATGGGCGGAAAAAATATACTTTGAAATTTATTTTTTGTAGTTAGTTGCATCAATAAAATCTATAAATAGACGCAAGTGGGAGCCCTGATAATAATTTATATATGATATTTTTTTGACAAACGGTATTTTGTTATCTTGGATAAACTAATTCTTAAATCTTAAAAATAAAAACAAGCATTATTGTTTTTTACCTGAAAAATGTCATTTAATTTTTTGTAAATATTTATTTAAGTTGAGATTTTATCTCAATTTCAATTTTAATGAAAAAATGTCAATAACATAAAATAACCTTAACCCTTATTATTTCTTTTTTCTTCATTTATCCACAACAAAGGAGAAATTTAGTTGCCGCCTTCATAAAAATTTCATCAAAAATTTCAAATATAAAAAGCTATCGGAAATTAATTTTAATGTCGAATTTCGAGATTTATTATGACATTCTGAGCTTCCTACATAAAGTCGGCGTTGTTTGCAATCTGTAAGTCATCGCAATTTTGGAAGTGTAGATATGAAAAACAAACACGCACTAAGATTTAATCTGGAATCTTGCTGTTATCGTGAACAGTAGATATCCAGTAACATAGCGGAATAATTTACGATTTCAATATTGGTATCTATATATAATAGTATGTTCTTCTATTACAAACCTTTTAAGCATCGCGACATAATATTTAATACATTTGTTTATAAATAAAGAAAGTTTAGTTAATTGTAACCTCTCAGAGGGCATTGGTACATTTTATCAGCATTCGTACAGCTTCTGGAATATCCAGATAAGGAATTTCTTCCAGTATTTTTTTATAGAAAATCTCTCCTTAAATAAAGAGAAATTTCATGCGCTTAAACTCCTTTTATTATTTTTTTAATAAAAATAAATACGGTATTTGACTTAGAAAATTAACGGTACCTGTGCGAACACTGATTATATATGTCACTTAATTTTAATCCCAAAATGAGTTGACTATTATTTCTTAAAAGTAATGGTAACAACTGTAAAAATCCATATGCACTCTGAATCTACAGGCCCGGCACGCGTCTCTCGGGTTAACCCTTTCAGGAGCAAAAGAATTGTGTTCGTAAAATGATGAAATAATAGACTGACACCAGAATATTCAAACGAATTTCTTAGAAAATAAAATTCCGGTATTTTGAATTTTCATTAGAAAAGTAACATTTTATTATAATATTACTGGTGTCATTTGTCAATTTCGGCATTAAAATTAGGTGGCTAGACTCTCTAGCCACCGCCCTTGAAAGGGTTAACCTTTATTTACCTCTATTCTGAACGATATAAACGTTTCAGAATATCGCTGGAACCATGTCAAACTATCCAATATGAAAACAGTGCTGCGAGTGGGCTACTTAACCCTTTGAGGGGCAAGCAGTTGCGTTCGAGTAATTCTGAAATCCCACCGGAAATTTGTAATAAATTTATATCGAAAAGAGGAAAAGCAATTTCACGACTGTTTTCCACCAAAGTTAAACAAGTGAAATTTAATAAAATTTTTCTGGTGTGAATCTTCATGAATCGTAGGCGGTATATAATATATACCACCGCCCCTCAAGGGGTTAAAAAAAAATCAGATTTCTTGATTGGTACCACTCTTTTGAAATAGTAAAATTCGCCTTATTTCATAACATATTAACCCATTCGTGCCCAGCATCTTTTACGTAAATTTTATTTGGTTCGCACCACTATTTTTAGAAGATTTAAGTTTAGTTCATTAATCACGAAAATGCATCATTTAAATAAAATAATTATTGCTTTTCTTTTTTACCGGTGTCAAAAACAGTGCTAAATGCACCTTTTGAAGCGTCCCTAAGAAGGGACGCTAGGCACTAATGGGTTAATAAAGCGAAAATAAGCACAATTTCATTATTTTAAAAAATGGCGCCAATCAAGAAATCTGAAATTAAAAAAGTAATCCACTGACAACACCAACGATATGGTCACGTAACTATTTCCGTTACATTGCTTGAATGACTGCTGCAAATCTTTATATCGTAGTTCCAAACTAGTGTTGCAGGTGTCTCACGTAAATCGTATGGATGTCAGATGCTGTGGACTCCAGTATTTTAAAATAATTTTCTTTGTCTTATCTCATGACAGAACTATCTCCGACTATGTTGGCGATTTGAACTGTAAGAAATAAGTGGTGACACAGTATTTGGAGCCCTGATTTGTCCAGGTCTCCTGGCAACACTGCTGTCACCATCTCTCGGACCCTCCGTAATATCGTCGGTAACATGTCAAACTTTCCAATATGAAAGCAGTGATGCCAGTGTGCTACTTTTTTAATCCCTTGGGGACGAGCGACACGGATGCGTGCCGCAAAAAGACTTAAAAACCCTTGTTTATCACCGCGAGGAAAATTTTACTGTAAAATTTGCCTTATTGAATCGGAGCATTTTCTCGATTTAATAAGGCACAAATTTTGGTTTTAAAAAACCATTGACAAAACATTAAAAATTTCGTAAAAGGCTCCCGTCGCGAAGGGGTTAAACTCAGATTTCTTTATTGACACCAGTTTTTAAAATAGTGAAATTCGGCTTATTTAAAGTTATTTAATGACAAAATAATAAAGGCGAAATCAAATGAATGTTACTATCTCAGAGAAGTGGTGCCAATCAAAAAATATGAATTATTAAAAAGTAATCCACTGGCAATACTATTTATTTTTATATTGGATAGTTTGACATGGTACCGACGATATGTGGATTAATCTAATTTATGTTGACTGCTTTTCAAAAAAATATTTGATGAATCATTAGTTATTTATTTTCATTTTTCTAAAAATTATTTATGTAGCTTCATTTTTTTTTATTCCTGTTTCGGAACTTATTAATTCACATATTACAGAAGATTAGTGGGAACTTGGCATCTATGAATGTTTACTCTATTGATATTATATATTATTATTTCTGTTGGATCTAAAATATTTTACTTAATTATTGCAAAAAATTGTATGAGATTCTTCTTACTAAAATATAATTTAGAATCTATTACTGAAATTACATATTCATTTTCAAAAACATTTATTAAAAATGCAACTATAAAATCATTTGAAATTTATATAATGGAAGATCGGTAATATTTTGAGTTCAAAATACAGAAAAATCTCATTTTATATGAAGCAGAAAATTTAGGTTAGTTATGCAATGGAATCATTAAAAATCTTAAAAATCTTCTATAATATAATAAATTGAAATCCCAAAGTTATGGAAAATGTTCAACTTAAAAATTTCCTGTGTAGTAAATTACAAATGATGTGCATTGAGTATTTTCTGAAAAGCGTGATCTTACATTTTCTTTCCATTAACAACGAAAAAAGAAAAAAGACTTCGTTTTGTTATTTCTTAGTTATCTCTCTATTTTAATTGGCCAAAAATATATAAGGTTTTTTTTTTTTTCCCATTACGTATCAAAAGACTGTTGAGTATAAAGAATGTGTTATAAAAGAAATACATAATTTCAACATTAAATTATCCCTTCGGGACCATTTTTTTTAATTTTGAAGAAAAGTTATTTTTAGATTTAAAAAGTGTAACCATTTCAGAGGCAGAAAAATTCTGCTCATACAAATGATGAAATAATTGACTAGCACAGGGTTGGGACATTGGCTTTCATATTTAATTAGAAATTTCGAGTTAATACCATGAATAAAGAATAAGATTTTATGCTTTATTAACCCTGTAAGATCTGGTAGACAAATTGCTTCAAAATAGCCAAATTCGTAGTTGCCAACCTTCCAATTTTTTGGAAAGAAGTAAAATCTTACAGAAATATTAGCTTTATCTAACTGCGTAAGTTTTGCTATTCCATAAAACAAGTATTTCTGCATAAAAATATTCGTATGAGAAAAATTGGGAGGTTAGCAACTATGTCAAATGTCACATTGGCACCAATGTTTTGTAAACAAAAGAAAAGAAAATTTGGTTTATTACATACATGAAAAAATACATTAATTTATTTTCAAATAAATTTGACAGAGCACTCCATTGCCATTGTTCCTTTGGAGATTAAAATTAAGCGGGAAAATATTCACCCACCACAGCTCAGAGAGAGACATTTAGCGATCATATATATTAAAAATTCTTTTTTTCGAAATTACCTGTATGAATTAGAATTTTTGGATTATAATTGGTGGTTAAACCAGAACACGATCTGCAGAACTGAAGACGTTCTACAACCGGGCTAGTTTTTATTTTTTCAATTTTGGTTTCAATTTTTTTAAATTACTTTAAATTTCAAAATCGGTTTAAACCGATTCTGAAATTGAAACTATCATAATATAAAAAAATTACAAGCAAAACTGCAATAGTAAAAACTAGGCCGGTTGTAGATCATCCTGAGCTATTCTATGCAAAAAAAAAAAAAAAAAAAAAAAAAAAAAAAAAAAAAATCATGTAAAAATATTAACCCATTAATGCCCAAATTATTTTCTTCATTAAAAATAAAAATTTGGGTTTCAAACCACTTTCAAAAGATGAACAACTTTTATCTTAATTTATTGAGGAATTTGTCTCGTGAAAAATATTGCTTATTTATCTTTATATTTACTGGTGTGAAAAGTTCTTTATTGCCTTTTTTATAAGCGTCCCTATAAAGGGACGCTAGGCACTAATGGGTTAAAATTTGAGCGAGATATTTTAAAAGAGTGCTCACATAGACTTTACATTATCATCCGGGTCTTTTTCAATGACTATTGTAGGGCATTAAAGCAAACTATCAGTCACAATTAATGGCAGAAGTGGATAATTATTTTTACTGGTGGAAGCTCCTTGGAGGTAGCCAGGCTCTGTGTTTCTGCCATATTATGACAACCTAGACAAGTTCCTGTTAGTGTCAGTGAAAAAGATTACAATATATTGGCGAACTGACACCCGTAAAAACAAATAGATTTTTTTCCATATCTGGAATCATATTTTCATGATTAAGGAGTTTATATAAGATTAAATTTTCTATTCATATGTACTGGTGGTAGGTTTGCAGCGGCCGTCATCAGAAACTTGATCCGATTTTTAAAATACAGCTGTCATTTTGTGACAACATCCTCAGTTACTTCAATTGCAACTGGTAGACTCCACACTGTACGTCTTCTCTTTTTTATTCATAACTCCATTGGACAACATGTCATAAATGCGCTTTCAGTGAGGTAAAAACCACACCCTTAGTCAATATTGTTTTATGAATAAATAGGATATTTCTCGTTTCCAGTGGGTAATGCGTTAGCTATTAGTTTACAGGTTACTCGTTTAAGGACATTTTACTAGAGTTTTCTCTTATCTGATGAAAAAAATCTTCAGCTATATCTACCGATATTTAACAAATCTTTTGGGATCTACTACTTAGTTGACCAATATTTTTGAAAAAAGAAACGTTTTAATCATGCTTCTTTTTTCTATGTATTTTACAGAAATTTTTATCTTTTACCACCGGTTTTTTCAAAACAGATATTTTTATTTAATTGAATCAGGAAAAATTCTCGGATTTAATAATGCAAAATTAATAATTAAAATTTTCTGGTGAGAATATTAAGTCATGATTGGAATATGGATGTCCGTACATCGTACGGGTAAATCATGATTGGCAAAAACACCTTGCCCATATGATGTACTGTCTAATCATGGAAACAGTTAAAACAGCTTAAATCCCCTAAACCTCTTCATGCGCACGAAACCTGGTTTAGTGAGGTATGAAAACAATTTAGATTGGATTCTCATGTACCAATGCTCCCTTCTGATCCCTTAAAATTTGTTATTTTATTTCTTTTTCAAACTCCTTTTCCATCCAATCTCTTTTTCAATCCTCAATTTCTTTTTTAGTACGTATTAAAAGCATGGATGATGTGAAAGGGTTAGGTGCAACTGAAGAAGCATTTATGCCTATATGACAATTGAATCAAAAATTTATTATTATCGATATCTGATTCTTTCTTGACATTTTCATTATTTATAAAGATTGCTTTTTACAGATCAAAACTATCTATTAATACTTTCCTATTTATTATTTTTATGGATTTAAAATTAAGCTTTTACATACAGATGCATCTAGATTTGTTTTTACACTACTATAGATATATTGCTTTATGTGCATTGAATACCTTATTTTATAAAAACAATTATAATAGGAACTGTATTTAATTGAAGATTTCTGTGATAAAATAAGGAAAAAACTGCTATTAAAAACAGGGATATTCAATGACCGCAAATTATTCGTCCAGTAGACGCAATATAAAGTGACAATGTTGCGCACATAATAAATTATGTGTTGCAACTTAATTTGCAGATACCCATTACATGGCTGCCAACTTCTACGCCTAATTACAGTTAAATAAACATATTCGAATCAGAAATTTTACTTAATAATTGACAATATGTATTGTAATATATAATACTGAATATATCTGGCATACATTTTACTAAAAAACATTTTGTGGTTCCAAACATGTTTACATGATTTAAAAAGGCGTAGAAGTTGGCAGCTCTGCCATTACAATACTTCATACAGAATTCGGCTAGAAGACGGCCAAACTATTAGTATTTTTTTTTTTATCAATAATGTTTTTTTTTCGTATTTTTTATCATTCCTCACGATACTTGGAGTTTCAAAGGCAATAAAAAATTAAAAAAAATATGATAATATAAAGAATATTGCTAGTAGCACAATGCGATTTTCAGAGGAATATACTTGGGATTTTTGATAGAATGAAACTTTTATTGTCAGAATGATTAGATTTTCCAAAAACAAATATCATTTCTGCTATCTTAAAAATTTAAACATAGACACAGCGCATCTAGTAACGTAGATAGATTTGCAATGCAATTAATGTCAATAGTGAAAAAATCTGAGAGCCGTTTAAAGCATTTTCTATATTGTGTTATGGGTATTTTTCTTCAGTAATGTTTGATGATTATGTTTTTGCTTTAATCTTTGAAAACTAAATAGTGACAGCCAGCATCCTTGACCACAAGCATGAAAGCTGACGGTAGATATTACAAGGCTCCGCAGGCGTAGCGACAAATGACCGATTTGTACCACTAAATTTTAACAGTATTTCTCGCTTTGCTTTAATGCCCTGATTTCTGAGATTTAATAAAGCAAAGAATGTTAACTTTTAGTGTTAAATTGAGCCATTTGCATTGCAGCACTTTCATCCCTGTTGGCGATTAATTTTATATTCTACTCACACCACTCATTTCAACAAATACATTTCGTAGTGTTTTTCTCTTGCGAATGCTGTCGCGCAGCTTTTAACCCTTTGGGGGGCAAGCAATTGCGTTCGTGTAATTCTGAACTCCCACCGGAAATTTGTAAAAAAGTTATATCAAAAAGAGGAGAAGCAATTTCACGGCTGTTTTCCACCAACGTTAGAAAAGTGAAATTTGATAACATTTTTCTGGTGTGAATCTTCAGCTATCGTAGGTGGTATATAATATATACCACCGCCCCTCAAGGGGTTAATGGTCGTTTGGTTTGAAAAAGTTTTGCGGAAAATAACCGTATGCGGCAGCTCTGTTATTATGGTAGTAATGTTTTTCGCTACTCCAAAACAACGCCCTTTTCTCTGACTTTATGTGAAAACAACATTGTGCTGCTTCGTATCTTTTTCAAATTATTGAAGTGTAAATTCTTTCGAAATTTTAGAGTCAACCTGAACTTTTTTTTTTTAAATTTTAGACAGCGATTTCAACCCACAAAATCTACATAATCGTAAGAGGATACAGATATTGCGAACAAATAAATGTTGTACACAAACTGAAACTACAACAATGAGAGTTTCTCTGAATTTCTTTTCTTTTAATTCCGCATTTATTTCTAAAAATACAAAAAAAAAAAAAAAAAAAAAAAAAAAAAAATACAACTTCATCTCGTGAAAGCTCCGAATAGCTGAGAATAGAAGCCTTTAAATATTTTAAACTTTGCTGGACGATGTTGAAATTTTACTGAAAGAAGAAAATAAGACACATACAAACACCACTGAATTTCTATTTTAGGAAATGAAAATCAATACAGATACTTTTAGATTAAGCATTATTTTAAGTTTAAAGTGGTTTTTTTGTATATTTTTTCGAACAAACGATAAACGTAGATTTTTATGAATGAGCAATTCGTAAAATAAGCCTTAACGTTTAAAATAAGACATTCTTTATAATGTAATCTATATATATATGTATATATATATATATATATATATATATATATATATATATATATATTAATTATCTACATTCTGTGTGAATAAAATTGCGTAAAAAAAAAAAAAAAAAAAAAAAAAAAAAAAAAAAAAAAAAAAAAAAACATGCAGCGAACTCGATTCTCAACAAACAGAATGCAATGAGGTAAATTTGATACAATTCCGGGAGTTTATGAACGTGAGTATTACCGCAAATTTTAAACAAGGAAGTGTGTAATGTGATTAGAAATCCCGAATATTCTAGTCTTGTCTACGTGTATAATTTTTTGCTAAGAATTTATCACGGGGCTAAAAAAAAGAAGGTAGGACATCGAGTCGTATAGAACGGCTTATGGTTCCAGGGTTGTCAGCTTGTACTCCATTCATATTATGAAATTTTATTTTCACCCCAAAATTTCGAAAGCAATACTTTTTAAGTTACCTAGCTAGAAAATGTCGCCTTTAAAAAAATGGAAGAAATTCTATTGTTAATTTCTGGTACAAATTCGAATTCTCTGATTAATAATGGATGCCAAACTAACAACACTGGATCGTTCCGACAATGCTATTGAAAATTTTCGGGAACAATAAAGATGTAAAAATACAAAACGGACAGTCTCTAAATTTAATAGAGATACGCCATTATATTGATGGATCGTGAACTATCAGAGATGCCGCAGGAAATATGTTCGCTATGGATTCGCACATAGGGATTATGTGTGCTCGCATACCATTTTAAGTAGTCTTTATAATTATATTTGCATTTGTGATAATTCCTTACATGTATTTCACCCTGGTGAATCTTCAGATGATCAATCTGAAGTGGTGCTATGCAAGAGAGATGTGGAAAAGGAATAAAAAGGCTGTGTAGTTTAATGACAAATATCGATACAACTAGACTTAGATTTACGATGTGTACCTCATTATTGAATGAGACACTATACCCACAATTGAATTCATAATCTGGAAAACAGCTGCCTCTTTATCCGTAGCTAATAGTGCTACTTGGAATAGCAGCAAGACAGTGTTTTCGGATTATATCAACTCAAAAATGATTAAGGGAATAAATTAAGTTAATTTTGATCAGTCAGCTTTTTTTTAAGCCAGATTGACTGTTATTATAGGTTGAAGACGCCCATAATATTTATTTATTGAAATTTATCTATAATTAAAACTACAGTATACAAATTTATGAAAGTACTATTTATTTCAATTTTATTTTTATCATAGATAATGCATAGTGGAATGTTAACTTTCGGAATCGATTCTGAGACACACTAAGCATAAGTCATGTGCAGTCTGAAATATGACTTTGTATCATCATAAAAACTATTAAGAAGAAATATATAATAAGTACTTTACAGATTAACTCATCAAGCATCCAAATGCTATAATAATAAAAGAGACATGTTATGAATAATAATCTATGGTTAATAACGCTCAGAGTTCCTGTTAATTAAATACTCCAATCCGATATTTTTGTCTATTATGTCCTGGGTGCATATAGATTCATTTAAAAATTTTCATTTGGATTTATAGTTGAAAAATATACCGTAATTTCGGGTGTATAAGCCGCAGATCAAACAATTCTTTTTCGACCCAGAATTTTTTAAGAAACAAATATAACTAGTTAGATCGCCGTAAATATTTGTCTTCAATCACTAAATAAGATTTCTGGGTCCAAAAAGAATTGTTTGATCCGCGGCTTATACACCCGAAATTACGGTATAAACACTTCGATTAATCGCTAGATGGTTTTTAGTAGGAATGACCCGTAAAGCATGGTGACGTCACTGCAACGTCGTTGTGAAGTCACATTGTGACTTTGTGACCATCGATTGTCGATGTGACGTCACATGACGTCGATGTGAAGTCACAGTGACTAAAATGTGAAGTCGTTATGGCCGTTTTAGAGCTTTTTTGTGACGTCACATTGTGACCACTTTGTGACGTCACAATGTGACCAATTTGTGAAAAGTGTGTTATTTGTGACTACTTTGACATTAACATTGTGACGATTTTCAAAAATTTTTTAAGAAAGTCAATTCTCAGTCACAATGTGACGTCACTGAGTGGTGGCATCTTGGTCACAGATGTGATGTGACCAAAGTGACTCACAATGACGTCATTGTGACGTCACTGTGACCATGCATGCTATGAGGGGAAAAATATTAGACGAAGACTTCTAATGTAAAATAATTCTTGAAAATTGAAGTGTATGCCATTTTAATTTCGGCCCATAAATTTTTATTTTTATTAACTTTTCATTTTGTTATGGCGGAGTAGAGTATATGGAAAGAAGAAATACCAAATCAATGCAACATCATCGACCGACATGCTGAAGCTATCTGCTTCTTTTATTTGCATTACGTGTAGCTAGAAGCAATTTTACCTTATTTCGTTTTATCAAGATTTCTATAACAACATTTTATTCAAGTTTACTTTTTAACTTCAATTTTCTTTTAATTTTGTTGTAATATTTATATTACAATTGAGTTAATAAATTAACAAAAAATATAAAAACATTGCGTGTTAATGCTAAACACGAAGAAAAATCTGAATATTTACATTAGTCATAGTTTATTATTATATGAAATGTTTATGTGAACAAAATAAATTAAAACACATGCAACAACTCCAATGGCGTTATGAACGTTCCATGTAAAATAAATGAGATTTCTATAATTAAAATATACAATACCGATACAGGCTTCGTACGGGTCCCATTTTTTTCCAGGGGAAATATCAGTATTTTTCCCCATAGAAATTACAAATAAATCTAGTCCAAACGCGCAAAATTTCACCCTATTTAGGAGGACACTCGACTCGCTGAAAAAGACCCGGATGATAATGCTAACAATGCGCTGGATTCGAGTTTTTCTACCTGGGATCTAACCCTGCGCGGACATTAAATGAAAATTTTCATTGATTATTTTTGAACCGCAAGTAAAAAAATATGCATGACAATAGTTAGTATATATATTTATATACTAACTATACTCTATCGATACACAAACGTTCATCCAATTCGGTGATACAAGCCTCGGACCCTCTCCTTGTAAATCTATCGGGGTGCTATTTTCAAATATTTTGCTCAGATTTTAATATTTTCACATGCTTTTTATGGTTAGGATAGCTGAGGGATAACTACAACTGGCTAGTTTTTACTTTTTCGATTTTGTTTTCGGATTAAAAAAAATAACTTTCAAAACTTGTTGAAACTGGTTCTGAAATTGAAACTATCATATATTAAAAAATATAACCAAAATCGAAAAAGTAAAAACTAGCATGGCTGTAGATTGTCCTCAGCTGTTTTATGCAAAAACATGATGTTAAAATATTAAAATTTGAGCGAAATATTCGAAAATAATCTCCCGTATACTTAACATTTTAAGGGTATTTTTCAGTGAGTGGAGTGGCCTCTTAAAAAGAGTTTTTCTGTAAGAAAAAACTTTCTGTTGTGGTCAAAATCAACTCTTATTTACCTATCTTCTTATCATCAGTCTTTTGTACTGTAATTCTAATACATTTTGAATTGTGTAATTTTATTCATTTTATATAAATTAAGCAATACGTCGTCGTTGTTTTTTAAACTGTATATGCAAGCCATTGTAATAAAAAGAAAAAAGATATCTTGTAGCAACGATCTGAAGAATTGTTGATGTAACGTTACGCTTTGTTTTTAGAAGAAAATACACACAAAAAGGGTAACATCATAAGGTAAGTATCTAAAATACTCTTTATTCATGAATTATTCAGATCAGGCTTACCTGTCTTTTAAAGTATTTCGTGTTTGAATTATTTATTGCTGAACTTTTATAGTTTTTTCTGCTAAAGAATGCAATTTAAAAAATAAATTACTTCAAATAAGGTTTGTTTAAACATATGCGAGAGATTCATTTATTTTAGTTAATTTAACCATCCTATTACCAGATTTTTTATATTTTATGAGAATTTTTAGTTAAAATGATTTGAATAAGAAATTAAATGTTATTATACGTAAGATCTTCCTCCGAGGTGTCTGTTTAATTTCATATATTAAATATAAATTATTCATTTTTTTTCTTATTTGATGCATTAAAAATTTCAAAACAGTAAATAGTTGGGGTCAAACAAGACCCCAGTGTACTAGAAGGGCTAATAGAGGGTGTCAAACTGTGGCTTGGTTGATACCGCTAAAATTTTATAGTTACTATAACATTAGTACCGTAATTTCCTGCGTATAATCCGCGGATCAAACAATCATTTTTTGACCCAGAAATTTTATTAAATAAAATATAACTTCATAGATCGCCATAAATATTTGCCTTCAATTACAAAATAAAATTTCTGGGTCGAAAAAGAATTGTTTGATCCGCGGATTATACGCAGGAAATTATGGTAATCCACGGGTCAAACAATTCTGTTTGGCCCCATAAGTTTTATTTAACAAAAGAAGACATATTTACTGAGATCTAAAAAGTTAAATTTTATTTTTAAAAATTTCAGGGTCGAAAAATAATTGTTTGATCTGCGGATTATACGCAGGAAATTACGGTATGTCATAGTTATAGTTATTATTACGCTTTGTCGAATCATCGAATCTCTGAGATTCAACAAGTGGATTCTTTCTTTAAAAAATAGTGGTATATGCTAGGCCATAGCTTGATACCTCTGAACTAATTCTTTTTAATATATCTTTCATCAAATAAACTAGGGGTGCAAATCGGTGGCCCATGGGCCACCAAGATATCATTATTTTTATGCAAAATAATTTTTCTTATCATATGTGAGAAACTTATCTATTACGTAAATTTAACATTATCTTTCAAATATTGCGGTGGCAAACTACTTTCTGGCAAAAAAGGTTGTGCAGCACTAAAGTAAACATATAAATATATATTTTTTTTATGCATTTCAGTAAGTGAGATATCAAAGAACAATAAAAGCAATGTGTATATAAAAGTTATGACCAAATGAAAATTTTAATGGCAAAAGATTTTCATGAGAGATAAACAGACAGGACTTTTAACTTTTACACGGACTTAGAAATTCTGCTGCCAAAATTTTAAAATGATTGACATACACCAGAATTTATGAACAAATTTCTTTGAATTATACATTTATATATAAATATTTGCGAACTTTCGTAAAACGTGATTTAATTTAAACCAGTCAGATGGAAAAAGTTTCTACATATTTATAGAAAAACTTGCTGCTCTTATAAACTTTCATAAAGCAAAAGAGCGTTCAGTCTGGAATGTTATCATACCATATAGCATAGATGCAAGTTTTGCGGAAAAAAATGGCTGATTGCTACCGCTAAATTTTTATTGTATTCCTCATCTTATTTAATTATAAAATTTTCCAGCTTTTATAAGCTTGATATTTCTATTAACCCATTAGTGCCTAGCGTCCCATTTTTGGGACAGTTTTAAAAAATTCATGTAAACGCATTTCACACCAGTAAAAAAGGAGTATAAATAAATGTTTTCTTTCTCGGGATAAAGTCCTAGATAAATTAAGATAAAAGTTATTCTTGCTTTAAAAGAGGTGCGAAAACGCAAAATTTGAATTTTAACGAAAAAAATAATTCAGGCAGTAATGGATTAAAATTGAGTGCCAAAAATTAACCATTATTTCACAGCGCTTGCATTCCTGCATTTAGGCATACTGTTTTCGAAAAAAGACGAACTAATACTTTTTTAGAGGTCGGAGCGTATAGGACAAATCTTATTGTTCCTACCAATATCTTTTATAAATAATCTTCGTAAGATTTTTTTATGGCATAGCATGTAAAAATGTCTGTTCAAGATTATTGATAAAAAATACTGGTAAGAAAAATGGAATTTGTCCTATATGCTCCGATCCCTGCTTTTTAATAAATCAAGTTATTTAAATTATGTTTATGTTGTAATTTCCAAGATTATCGTATAATCGCTTTTCTTTAATTAATATACACTAAAGTGTAGTACGTTTGAATGTAGACTTCCTGATTTTACTGATTCAAGGTTTTCTTTAATTTATTTTTATTGAATAGAAAGTAATAACATTTTAACCAGTAATTTAGGAAATGCTTGCAGAATATCTAGAAAAATTTGTATAGTATTGAAAAATACGTGCAAAATGTTAATCTGATTAAAGAATTATTTATTTAAATATTACTTTTTAAATTTTACGAACATTTTTTAAGTTATTAATGCTAAATCTTTATTTCTAAGCTAGTTTGTATTACTATATCTGCAATTTTTGAATGACAGTTAAGTGACGCTGCTACTTAACTGGTTCCTTTTTCTCAACGCAATACACGTAAAAAAAAAAAAAAAAAAAAAAAAAAAAAAAAAAAAAAAAAATGCTAGCTAAACACCATTTTTTTTCAACTAAAATATTTGGTTTATTTAAACTAAATTTTTTTGTCATTAGACAGATCGGGACAATGATTAAAAATCTAGCGGATCAGAAAACTTTAACAGATTTTTCAAAATCTTTCACCAGGTGTCGGCTATGTTTTCTCTTTATGCATAATTCTTGCAAATAAAAACATTATTGTGATGTATATAAGTATACATATATGTGTTTTAATCGGTATTTAATTGGTCCGATCACCTCTCGGATCTGGTACACAGTACAGTTATGGAACCAGTGTGGGTGTCTAAAACCATTAATATTGTAATGTTTTCTTTTCCTTGATTCATAACAGAAATTTTACTGGCTAGATAAGTGGAATAAAACTTTCAAAAATTACCGGAATTTAGAGCACTTTGGCACCAACCTTGGTTACGTCACTTCAATTGACATTTTTTCTATCTTCGGAAGATGTATCGGAGCAATTGGAAAATTAATTACCATATACAGTATCATAGTCAGGGGGGGGGGGGGTTAAACGATCTGAATACCTCTAATTTAATAGCGTTTTGTTCGCCATACCTAATCGGAATACCAATACTAATAATTTTATTATGCCAATAAGTTTTTGCTATTAATGAAGGCAAACAAAATCTTAATATTTTTCTGGTATCAAGAACATTTGGAAATCCACCCTGGCAAAGCCCATATATCACAAAGGATAGGCACTCAGCGGAAAGATAAGACAAGCTTGAGAAATACATGTAAGAGTGCAAAAATCTAGACGCCAGCAGACAGTATTTCACCACTAATTTTATTTCTTTATTCTTCGTCTAATATTTCGTGTAAAATTCCTTCAAGAATGCTATCAAATTTTAAGCGAAGGAAACATTTAAATTTTAGTGGTGAGAGACTGCCCGTTGGCGCCTAATTTTTTTTCCACCTCTGAGTTTATGCGATATCTGTGATTTGGCGATACTGAGTGTCATCATATAATAGAAAGAACATACGCATATGGTCCTGGGGAAAGACCCTAGGAATATAAAGACGCGCTTCAAAGGTTGTTCGGAACAGGCACAAGGGACAGATGTTAATTTCGAATATGCTTCGAATTTGGCAGCCAAAATGCTAAATGCTAACATTTACTCCACGCCAATATCAGCAAACCATCTAACATATAACGCAGATTGAAGCGTAGAATACAGTGGCGTAGCCAAGAAGGAGGTCCAAATGCTCTGGATACCAGTAAAGTTGTCTTTCCCTTGTTTCAACAGAAGAATGTTCTCCAATGGATAGGTGGAAAGATTATTACAAAATTTGTGGTAACCAGTGTGTTAAGACCCTCTCCGTGGCTACGCCACTGGTAGAACACACGTTGAGGCACAGATGTTTCTGCGAAAACTCGTGACTAGCTACTAGTTCTTTTACCATTACGGGCGAGCGTAAGATCAACAGAAAGAGCGTTAATTAATGTATCAAGTAAACTCTTCTCTCCTGTACGTCATACGGGCAAAGCTGTTAAGTTGTTAATGAAAACGTATCTAGAAACTAAGAAAGTGTCTGGTGAAATCATATCAGGAAACCAGAAAAAAATTATCTTTTGTTTAACCTTTTCCGGCACAGGCAAATTTTGTTTGTAAAATGGGAAATTTTTGACTTACACTGGAATTTGAAAATTACTTTTTTAGTAATTTAGAATTCCTTAATTTAAGCTTTCATTGTAAAAGCAATAATTTATTAAAATGTTCTTGGTGCCGTTCGCAAGTTTGGAATTAAAATAAGGTGCAGCCAGAATGGTATCACTGTGCCGGAAAGGGTTAAAAAATATTATTTATATTAACCCTTTGAGGAGAAAGGCTCTTCTATTCATTAAATGCTGAAATGATCGATTGACACCAGAATATAAAAGCAAATTTATTTCAAAATAGATAAATGCTTATCTTTGCGTACTTGATAAAATTAAAAGTTTCATTTCAAAATTCTGGTGTCAATGTGATATTTTTCAATTAAAATTAAGTGGTATATATTTTATACCACCGCCCTTCAAGGGGTTAACAAATATTATTATCTCTTTCAAGTATTATTACTAACATATTAGGAAATTTAAAATTCCTAAAATATGCAATGTTGGACCATCAGTTCTTTTGCATTTATGAAATTGTTATTTCATGATAATTTTCAAAATTAAAGCATCAAAAATATGCTATTTTCAATTTGCCTACATTGAAAAATTTAATACAATTTTACTTTAACCTTTAAAATAATCTTGCTGTGTTGCATCTTCTTTTTGCATTTTCTTCTATCTTCAACCATTCATCATTTCTGCTCCAGACGCGGGGCGCCTTCATTTCTCATCATACTTTATTATTCTACTTCTTTTTTTGTCAATAACTAGTATTATTGTTATATGAGATTAAGTAGAGGGCTCAAAAAAGATATTTTGTATTGAACGAAACAGAATTATTATAAAATTTCATTTATTAGATATAAAATTGAAACACTGAATGCAAATATTCCTGCAGAATATTAAATTGATAAACGAGCTTAACACTGGATATGTTTGAGAATATAATATTTTTCTACTGAACATCAGTATATTCTACTCATTCTTATTTCAGTAGACTCATATTTGGAATGCAGTGTCAATTAAAATTTAACTTAATATATATTAATATAGTTTCAAGTGAGGTAGTTCATTTTCTCACCTCTTATCCATTAACCCTTTCCAACACAGGTAAATTCTGTACGTAAAATGAAGAAATAATTGATTGACACCAGAATTTACAAACTAACTTCTTAAACAGTATATATTTGTATGTTTAAGCTGTCGTTATAAAAGCAAAATTTTATTAAAATATTCTTTGTTCAACTTATAAATTTGGAATTGAAATAATGTGGTCCTACCATAAGATCACTGTGCCGGAAAGGGTTAAATGCCAAATTTGTACAGGAATTTCTTAATTTAAGCCTTCTTTTAACCCTTTGAAGGGCGGTGAGATAAAATATATCCCACTTAATTTTAATTGCGAAATGAGACATTGACACCAGAATTTTGAAATGAAAATTTTAATTTTATCAAGTACTTGAAGAAAAGCATTTATATATTTTGAAATAAATTTATTTATAAATTCTCATGTCACTCAACCATATCAGAATTTTTTAATAGACGTGCTTTGCCCCTCAAAGGGTTAACCATTTTAATACAATAAAATTTTAAATACGGGATAAACACCACTTTTTTAAGCTAAGCAGCAATTATTTCATTTTGTCTAAAAATTGTTGCCATTTAATATATTAGAGGTATTAAAAAACTTTTAGTGATGGATCTCGCAAACTTTTCTTGCCTTACGAAGTATGGGAAATCAGTTAACCCATTAGTGCCTGAATAATTTTCTTCGTTAAAATTCAAATTTTGCATTTTCCCACCACTTTTAAAGCAAGAATAACTTTTATCTTAATTTATAGAGAACTTCGTCTCGAGAAAGAAAGTATTTATTTATCCTCCTTTTTACTGGTGTGAAAGGCGCTTACTTGAATTTTTTTTAAACTGTCCCAAAAATGGGACGCTAGGCACTAATGGTTTAAAAAAAGAATCAGTTATGTGGTTAAAGTAGAAGAAGGAAAACTCTTACCCATTTTCAAACAAATTAGTTCCTGAATTCTAATGCGGTTCAATTATTTCGATATTTTACGAATAAAAGTTATTTGCTACAGAAAGGCTTAAAATATCCTTTAAACTAAATATTATCTTTGAATAATATAACAATTTATGTAACTGAATGATAGCATGCTTTCTATCTCCATCGAAGCGATTTCTAAACGTCCAGAAGTTATTTGTTGTCGATATTAAGAATCTTTATGAGGCAACTGAAGGAGATAATGTTTCAAATTGATTGCAACAATTAAAAGTGACAAACGCGCAGATTAGCATCTGGAATTATAGGGCTTCTGCTAATGTAAGATCTTGCATCAGTTTGAATAAATAAAGGCTAAGTTTATCCTTTCATTGATCAGCTGAGTAGCTGAGACATTCGGCGCCTTTTCTTGACAGGCTCCATTCATTCACAAATTTCGATTGAATGACAGTTTTCTTCGACTAGTTCACGTAGAAACTAAGTATTAAGATAGTTTTGAAAACTCAGTAAACAATGTTAGCTTGTGACAATGTGAATGATATTTAATATTTTAAAGAACAAATAGAGAAAAAAGGGGTGGGAGTGGTGGGGATTGCGGATAAAAATTTGAGAAATGAGAAATCGATGGTTAACTTGATTTTGTGACTTTCTCATTTTAGACAGTGATGTGGTTTAGAGGACTTTTGTATGTCATCACAAATATTTTTGTTTATAAGTTTATTTCATAACTCACGAAAGTTCGTTAAAATTAGAATTAACAGCAGTCAAAATAATTGGTTCCTAACCCTTTAAGCCCCATAGGGCCTATATCCCATAGCGTAGATAATCGGCCGACAAAATACACCACCACCTAACCCTTTAAGAAGCAAAGCACTTTTATTCTTAAAATGCTGACATGATTGATTGACACCGGAATTTAAAATAAATTTACTTCAAAATATATAAAAGCTTCTTCACGTATATGATAAGTAGTTTTCTTCGACTAGTTCACGTAGAGACTAAGTATTAAGATAGTTTTGAAAACTTAGTAAACAATGTTAGCTTGTGACAATGTGAAGGATATTTAATATTTTTAAAAGCGAAAACAAAAGGGGGGGGGCTGCGAATAAAAATTTGAGGTATGAGAAATCGATGGTTAACTTGATTTTGTGACTTTCGATTTTTGGACAACGGTGTCATTTAGAGGACATTTGTATGTCATCGCAAACATTTTCGTTTTTAAGTTTATGTCATAACCCACAAAAGTTCATTAAATGTAAAATAGTAAAAGTATTTTTACAAGCAAAAAAAGAAAAAAGAGGGTAGGGGGGGGGGGGGGAGACTGCGGATAAAAATTTGTGATATGAGAAATCGATGATAACTTGATTTTGCGACTTTCTCTTTTTAGACAGCGATGTCATTTAAAGGACATTTGTATGTCATCGCAAACATTTTTGTTTTTAAGTTTATGTCATAACTCATGAAAGTTAACCTCTTCAGTCCTGATGTCGCCTGGAGGCGACACTAAAAATCTCCCTTTAAATTAATTTAATTTCTGTTAGAATTGCTAAAATTACATTTAGACTTTTTTAATAGATGTGTGCATGTTAGAAGCATCGATATACAACCTAATACATGTTTGGAGATGTTTCATAAAAAATTTATACTCGTTTTTGTGGTGCCACGTAAAATTTGTCTCAGGACTGAGGAGGTTTTAATTAGAAGTAGATGTAACAACAATGAAATTTAATAGATTCGTGAAGCATTATTTCTTTTAAAAAATTGTGTAAAATGTTGTTTGATCGATTAAGGATGCATTTGAATAGACCAATAACATTTGTACAAGTTTCTGGGTCACATCACTTACAATGTTTTCAACTTTTCCAATGTGAAATGAAAGATGGAATATAAAGCTTTGATTAACCCTTTCAGGGGCAAGCTATTTCTGTTCCAAAAATGTTCAAATAATTGATTCACACCACAATTTAAGAACAGATTTATTTGAAAATAATTAAGAGCTGTTTTTCGCGCATATTATAAAATCGAAATTGTATTAAAATTTTAGTGGTGCCAGTTCGCAATTGGATTAGTAATATTATGTGTTTGCAGACTGCAAACACCGCTCTTGAAAGGGTTAAATACACTTTGAATCTCTCATCTGAAAAATCACATTGCTGCACTTTGAATACTATTTATAGTAAAAGTAAATACTATTTATCAAATTAAAAAAATTAAGAAGTTTTATTGCTGTTCATATTGAATGTATCTTTTCCTGTAGGTTTGTAAAACAATGTTCAGTCGAAGTAAAATTAACACTAGAACGCCCGGAAGGAGTCGATTCAACTCCAATTATGGGATTAAATTTCAATTCGAACCAGAAAAAATTTCTTGAAATAATTTAAATTTCATCCATGCAGGTTTACGTTAAATAAATAAATTAAATAATTTTGAATAAAAATTCCGGTGAGAAATATTATTGTCAAACTTGAGTAAAATTTCCGGGCGTTCTAGTGTTAATGATACCATATGATCATAAAGCATAGGAAAATATAAGGGAAAATTTTTGAATAGCAATATTTCCTTTTTGTTTATTTGTGGAACATCTATCATCTTATAAAACAATAATAAATATTTAAATTTACTGGTGAGAATTCAGATTCCCCTAAATAAAATTCAGCCACAATCTGCGGAATGCCATAGTGTTGCCGCATCTGACTGATTTTTTATTGGGGGAGGGGGGGGAATTACAAATACACACCAGTTATTTTAAGTAGTTATTATAATTTTATTAGATTATAGATATTCCACAAACAAAATTAAACAAAATTTCATTTCCAAAATTTCCGGTATCATTTCCAATACTAGTGAAAACTCGGTACATTAGTTATGACGTCACGGCCTCGGTGTTTGGGCCTTGAGGGTTTCGATGACAGCGGCTTAACCCTTTTCGGCACTGGAAAATTCATTTCGTAAAATGATGAAATGATTTATTGACCTCGAAATTTACAATAGACTTTACATAGAAATAAAAAGCTCGTTGCTTTAAACATTCATTGTAAAGGCGAAATTTCATTAAAATATTCTTGGTCATATCAACATACTCACGATGGAACCGCCCCTGAAAAGGTTCATACAACACTCTCTTAGATTTTCTGTAAACGTTAACTCATGGATGAGCTCTCGTTAAATATTTCGTTAAAGGAATATTTTAGTGATATAGTATTATTCAACGATGGAACCAATAATAAATCTTGGATGTTACGAATGTAACATATCTCTTAAAAATAACTTATTTCTCAAATCTGCAGAACGAGGCTTTAGTTGAACGTGTGCCAACTTATAACTGCTTCTGTAACATCAAGAACAATGCTTTATCTGAACCATTTTTATTTTGCTTTGCAATCATCACATCTAATTACACTTAATTAGAAAGTCAAAATTTTAAAAAAAGGAAGTAGCTGAGAAGAAAATAATAATTATATATAATGAGATTATTACAATCAGCTATTTATAAATATAATTAAATTATTACATTAATGACAATGGCTATTTTTTTTCTCCCGTTTAGGAATAAACAAGAATTTATTTTCGCAGTAGAAAAATTAATTTGAAACCACATTTTTGAGAGAGGGGAAATAAACTAAAGATTATTGAAAATATATAAGCCTTTGAATGCTAAAAGAATTTCTCGAACTTCCACCGGAAATGACAAAGGAATTGTTATTTTTAACTTAGGTAACCCATTTCGTTTGACATTTACTTTTGTTAAATGCAGAAAAAGTTAAATATAACTATGATTCAAATTTAAGTAAAACAGTCTTAACCTTCCTACCCTGTTCAAAATTTACTCAATCGTGATAAAAACATTTCTCACCAGAATTTTTATTTAACACATTTTAATACATTTATTTGACTTATTTCTCTGAATCTATTATTTAACTTTCTTTATGAAAAAAGTTCTGGTTCGAATCGCATAAAACAAATTATAGTTATGGGTCGATTAGACCCATTCAGGGTAGGAAGGTTAATTACGTCCGCTGTCAACTCAGGGTCGCGTGTGATCAGAAAAAACACAGTCAAAAAGAAAAAAAAAGAGCTACCAGTATTTTTTTTATAGTACAAAAACTTCCTGCAATGTATAGAGATTAAAGAAAGCGATTTTTCTCTTTAACAAAATACTGGCGTTTAACACCTTTTTGATTATGTTTTTCCCGATCACTTGCCACTATATAACTATACCATAATAATATAAAGGGTGATTCTAAATTCATTTAATGTTTGGTACAGGGCACTGAAACAATAATTTTTCAAAGGTATGTATGGGCGTAAGAAACGCGTTGAGATACAAACACTAAGGGGACAATTTGGCCCTTTATATATATATATATATATATATATTTATCCATACCAGAAAATTCCTGTATTATTTTTTTCTTTATGAGTGTTGCAATGGGCTTTTTTTAAATTCATATATCTTCATTGGCACCACTTTTCTGTAATGGTAAAATTCCCTCGTTTTTATTATTATGATCATTAAGGCGACTTTTACTAGATCAAAAAAGTAGTGTTAATCAAAAAATTTAAATTTTAAAAAATGGACCACTGGCTGCACTATCCTTTAATTGAGATAGGCATGATTACATAAAAAATAATAATTCTTGGAAAATTTCCGGTAAAAATTCGGAATTTTAGAAAAAAAAATCACCGCAAAAGTGGCAAGTCTGTTCAATACAAGAAATACATGAAAATAAATAAAAATGGAGTTTTTGTTGGTCCATTCTTTTTTTTTAATTCAAAAATTTCGGTTTCATACCGAAAATTTTCAGAGGAGAATTTTTCCTTTCAGTAATAATGAAATGTCTGTCATAAATAAAGAAAAGCATAGTATAGGAATTTTCTGGTATGGGTAAGAAATTTTAAAATAAAAAAAGGATCAAATTGACCCTCTGGTGTTTGTATCTCAATGCGTCACTTACGCTAATACATTCCTATACAATAAACGAATGTCACAGTATCCTGTATTAATCCTTAAAGTTTGTACCATAAGTTAAAAATCATCCTGTTTATTCCAAACAAATGTCAAAGCATATATTAAAATACAATTATTTCCTTAAAAGATGTAATTTGAACACAAATTATTTGTTTTTATTGAAATACATTGAAAATACTACATAATGTTTTTAATGTGTTTTTATTTAAATGAAGTCGTTTAAGCAAATAATTGCATTTTAACTGTTCAAATAACATTGAGTTTTATTTTATACGACCCCAGTTACTTTCAATTTTAAAATTTTTAATGTTTCAAACTAGAAAAAACGAATAATGCGTACTTCATATAAGAAATTAAATGGACATCTCCTCGATAAATGTTGCATACAATACAATTAACCCATTAGTGCCTAGCATCCCTTTTTAGGGACGCTTCAAAAGGTACATTCAGCACTGTTTTTGACACAGGTAAAAAGAAAAGCAATAATTATTTTATTTAAATGATGCATTTTCGTGATTAATGAACTAAACTTAAATCTTCTAAAAACAGTGGTGCCAACCAAATAAAATTTACGCAAAAGATGCTGGGCACGAACGGGTTAAATATCTGTTTTGAATCATGTAAAATTAATAATATTCAGAAATTATAAAAATATGGTGTTAAGGGGATTAATATTTTTTTATTATTATTGGCTTGAAAAACATATTATCATGGCATAACTATGATCGTTTCAAATAATTTAGGATATCGAAATGCTATTTTATTTGTTAATTAGTGGTTTTAATACTACTTACAGAAAATTTTCTAACAAAAAATGATAATTTAGACATTTATTTTTCAATGAATATTCAATTTGAGTTACTAAAAATGTAGTGATCTGCACTATAAGTCAGTATGTTTCAATTATGACTCGCGAAGTCTTAATGGCCATTTATTTATTTATTTAGATCACTTGCAAATTGGAGCGCATTTCAGGATTTCTTTTTAAATTCAGAAATTTTGAATAGTAATTTTTTATCTATTTAAAGCAAAATTAAATAATAATTATACATATTCATGTACAGGTATGTGTCACTTAATATTTTGGACTTTTCCGTTTTCATTGTCGCTGAAAATTAGAAGATCAATCGAACAGAGTTCGTATGGGTTCTGTTATTTTCCAGTTCAAATATGACTATTCCCTTACCGGGAAATAAATCCAGTTTAACCCAACGAAATTTGGAGCTGTCTCGGATACCATAATTAATGACATAATTCTGCAATTAAATAAGGCAATGATTAGTTTTCTGAAATAACAGTAGGTAAATACTCATGTTATAAATGTGCAAAACACGGCTTTTGGGGTGATATTTGCCCCACTGTTATCGAAGTTCCATATTTTTATACTTTATGCCAGTATTCTTATAGAAATGTATAAATGCCCGCAGCAGTTTAACTCTTTGAGGTGCAAAGCACTTCCAATCTTAAAATGCTAAAACGACTGATTGACACCAGAATGGTGAAACAAATTTATTTCAAAAAAGATAAAACTTTTCTCACGTTTTTGGTAAGATTAAAATTTTTATTTCAAAAATCTGGTGCCAATGTGGCATTTACCAATTAAATTTAACTGGGATATAGTTTATCGTACAGCCCTTCAAGGGGTTAAACGCGCGAAATTTCATCCTATTAAAGCAGATATTTTCTATAAGAATATACTGGTACCAATGAATTTCCGGGTCTAAAAATTTCTGCGCCTGTACAAACTCTGGTGTTGGTTAATCCCTTATCAGTGTAGCCCGAACTGGTTCGGGTACGAACACTTTGCTTGCTTCGTAAATAAAAGCTTTTGATACCACTAATTAGTAGATGTAATTTTTCTTTATTGATTGTCACATATTTATCGAGTAAGTAACACAAATATTTTAGTATGGAAAAAGTGATGTTCCGCTCCTATTTTTAGTTTATGTTGACAAAAAAGATGTAACATTTAAACTGTTAATAAAATTTAACCCCTTGAAGGGCGATGGTATAAAATATATACCACTTAATTTTAAATGAGAAACGTCACATCGACACCAGAATTTTGAAATGAAAATTTTAATTTCATCATGTACGTGAAGAAGAGCTTTTATGTAATTTGAAATAACTTTGATTTTAAATTCTGCTGTCAATCAATGATTTCAGCATTTTAAGAGTAGAAGTGCTTTGCCCCTCAAAGGGTTAACACACAATTGCTTATTTGAATATTTTTAATTCTATTAGATTTTTGATATTTTCTTATTTGATTCTACAAGATTTTCTCTGTGGGATTTTCATATATGGTTTTCTTATGTAAAATTTCGAATTTTCAGGGCAATTAGAACACGAACCTCTCTTTCCTTCTTAAAATGTATTAGGAATTAGTTCTTTCAAATTAATATAAATTGAGAAATTTTCACATTTTACTTGTAATATAGTTTAATTTACGTCTTTTTAAAAAATAAATTTATCTATTAATTAAAAAACAAACCCCACTAATTACAGAAAAAAGCTATGATCTCTTACCCGAATTTAACAGAATTTTAAGTTCTTTTGCAGATCTCTTTTTGTTTAATTTTTTACTGCTACTTTTTTTCCTTTCATTTTACTTGAAAACTTAAATTTGTTTAAATATGTTGATGACTTGGAATAAATAAAAAAAATTGTTCATTTTAATAAAAAATGGGAAAAAAAAGGTTTTGAGTAAAATATCCTGTTTTTAATATTTTTTTCACAGAAAATATGTATGATACTAATTATAAACGTTATTTTCTCTATTCAACAAACTGATGCGTTTTTACAAGATGATTTCTGAAATACATAACAAAATGAAAAAGTAACATAATTATTTAGCTTTTTTTCTATTAATTAAAAAAAATTTCGCACGTGCCAACATGTTTTTCCTTTTCTTTCATTTAAAACATCATCTGTTTTGTCTAATTTTACTTTTAAAAAGTGTAAAAGTCGCCACAGAAAAAATGCTTTGTGATTAGCACACGGGATTTTTTTTTCGCTTAGAATCTCATTTATAAGCTACTGTAGAAATTAAAATGAATAGGAAACCTGGAAATTTGCCATACTTTAAAAAATCATAATATTCTGACTAATTTTCCAAATAAAAATTGTCTTTTAAACGAGTCTCTTAAAAAAAAATCTCCGGAAGTAATTATTTTTTAAAGGAAGGGCGAAAAGAAATTCATCATAATGAAGAACGTTTGTTATTTATGATAAGTACTTATTTGTTTATTTTTAAGTTTAAATTTTGTATTCATAAATATATTTTTATTATCTATCTTTGCAAAGCAATTTAATTGGACTTTGATATATTTTTTTCTAAAATTCATGGAATATTCTAATAAAGATTTGAATATTAATTTTCATTTGCATTTAAATTAAAGAATTAAGCGAAGTAATTTAATTCTAAAATTAAATGCTTTCGCTTTATGAGATGAAACAATATATTTTTTAATTGAATTTTTAGTTCAATAGAACATGATGTGAATAGTCTTTTCAAGATTGTTGCTTCTAAACCACTTAAGATTTATCTCTTTAAAGAGATTCTGACAAAAGATAAGTGAAATATCACATATAATGATAAAAATGAAAGATAAATTTCGGTAATTTAATTTTATTACATGTAAAATATGAGCATGCCTGACAAAAGATATGAAATGCTCGTTTATTCATTAGTATAATGTTACGTTGCCATCTCTTTTAGACCGGGAGGCGGTAACACAGACACTTACCTCATCGAGTTCACGACTGAAGTTACAGAATTAGTTAAAATTCAATTCGCAAACTAAAATGCAATTTGAATACCAAGTCATATCTTGGTGGAAAACATCTGAAAATCCGGTTTTAACGATTGAATCATAGGTTTATCATTGGGTTTTCCTGCTCCCAGTCCTCCATGTTTTTATACCTTTGGGTGCAGGAAAACATAGTGGTAAATGTTCAAAGCTGTCATTTCAGCAGCTAAATAGATATCAGCAAATTTTGATTAACTTCCATACGTTAGTTTGTGAGTTGTAACAATATAAAAAGTATAGCGCCATCAAAATTGATATTCTGAACAAAAATAAGGGAACATAATGAAGAAACTCCTGACTTGACAAACTGCTATTTTGCAAGAATTATTTCAACAGTTTTCATAGATTTTTTTTCCTTGCAATTTTGAAATTCTCGTCATCCATTCAAATTAAAGTCATCCTGTAAATGTGCATTTTAAACTAATAACTGTCTTCATGCAAATGTTTAACCCTTTGAGCTCTGGTAGTTGAATTTCTTCCTACTTCATTTTTATTCCGAATGGTCACAGCGGCACCGGAATATTTGACCAAATTTATTTGAAAAAAAATTACTGCGTAGTTAATCATAAACTGGATTTTTTTCTTTACAAAATACAGTTGCCAATGTGATACTTGGGAATTTTGGAGAATTTTACCCACCAGAGCTTAATTCCTTGGGGACGAGCGACAGGTATTGCTGTCATCGAATCACTCAAGGCATGAGAACAGGAGGCGTGACGTCATCCCTAATAGACCGAGTTCTCACTAGCATTGGAATTGACACCGAAAAATTTTGAATAGCAATTTCCTTTCATTTTATTTGTGGAATTTCTATCTTTTTTTAAAACAATAACTATTTAAATTTACTGGTGAGAATTCGATTTTCCCTAAATAAAAATTCGGCTAGAAGCGGAATGCTACAGTGTTGCAGCATCTGGTTGATTTTTTATTGGGGAATTCCAAATTATTACTAGTAAGTTTAAGCAGTTGTTATAGTTTTATAAGATTACAGACATTCTACAAACAAAATAAAAGAAAATTGCTATGCAAAATTTTTCGGCGTCAATTCCATTACTAGTGAAAACTTGGTTCATTAATGCTGATGTATAGTCCTGTTCTCAGGCCCTAAAGTTTTCATTGGCAGCACCCGTATGCATGCCCCGTAACCCCTTGAGCTCTGATGGTAGAATTTCCTACCACATAATTTTAATTCCGAAATGTCACAATGTTACCAGAAAATTCGACCAAATTTATTTGAAAAGGGTTTAATTCATTTCCCCCCCCCCCCCGTGTTTATCGTTAAGCGTTTTTTTTCTTTGAAAAAATCCGGTGCCAATGTGACATTTGGAATTTTGAAGAAATTTACACCCCAGAGCTCAAAGGGTTAAGGTTCTCAAAATCTTTGATTATTCCCACCAGTAAATATTTATCGAAAAAATTGCTTTTTTTAATCTGAATTGTTCCTGATACAATTAGCCAAAAATTTCTGCTTTCAAAAACCGGTGACAAAAAATTAAAAATTCTGTAAAAGACACTCATCCCGAAGGGGTTAAAGGGCCATCACTGTAAGCATTACACTAATGCATCTTATGTAATTTACATAGTCCTTAAACAGAATTAACCGTAATTTCCGATGTATAATCCGCGGATCAAACAATCATTTTTTGGATACAGAAATTTTTGTAAAAGATGTAACTTACTGCATTGCCGTAAATATTTGTGTTAAATCACTAAATAAGATTTCTGGGTTAAAAAAGAATTGTTTGATCCGAGGATTATACACCGGAAATTACTGTATATTTCATTTTCTTTGACTATATTTTCTTCTTTAAATTTCAGATGGTATTAATGAAGTGTCAGCTGAGTGCCAAATCATCGTTCAGCCAGTTACAGACAGCATGCTTTTCAACAGCGCAACGATACGTTTGCGAGGAATGACTGCTGCAACGTTCCTTTCACCTGTCTTGGAAGACTTTATTGATGGGTTGACAGCGATAATACCATGTCCCAGGGAAAATTTGTTCATATTCAGTATACAAGTAAGTTTAGACTCATTTCTTGTTTTCCCGGTTTCTCCCTAAACATATTTTTTTAACCCATTAGTGCCTAGCGTCCCATTTTTGGGACAGTCTAAAAAAATTCAAGTAAGCGCTTTTCACTCCAATAAAAAGAAAAATTTTAAAATTTAAAAATTTAAAAATTTAAAAATTTAAAAATTTAAAAAATCAATTAAAAAATTTTTGATGTTTCAAACTAGGGACATCTCCTCGAAAAATGTTACATACAATAAAATTAAATTTCTGTTCTGAATCATGTAAAATCCATAATACTCAGAAATAATTAACTCATTAGTGCCTAGCGTCCCATTGTTGGGGCAGTTTTAAAATATTCAAGTGAGCGCATTTCACACCAGTAAAGAAGGATAAATAAATACTTTCTTTCTCCAGACAAATTCCTCGATAAATTAAGATAAAAGTTATTCTTTCTTTAAAAGTGGTGGGAAAAGGTAAAATTTGAATTTTAACGAAGAAACTAATTCAGGCATTAATGGGTTAAATAACGAAACAATAAGTAGTTTAGGATTCTCACGTGAATTTAAATTTGAATACCACCATTTCCAAATAATGGTTCTTTAGAGACTGAAATTCTGCAATTAAATGAGGCGTAAAAATATGGTACTCAAATTTAAAGATTCGTGACACACTCTAATATCACAAATAAAAGGTTACATAATAAAAATAATAATAACAAATAAAGATCTTGAAGTATTAAAAAAAATTTAAATGAAAATTAAAGATTCTATAGAATGTTTTGCTTATAGTGGATCTATAATGTTTCTAGTGAATTTCTTTGCCTCATTATGAAATTACAAGATATACCAAGCTATCCTTCTTGTTTCTTTTCTAATTTTGCTATGAATTTATATTTTACAAAAAACAAGGTAATCGACATTTAATTTTACATTTCTTCATTATCCAATATCTGTTTTCTTCATTTTAACCCTTTGAGGGGCAATGCACTTCAAGTCTTACAATTCTGAAATGATTGGTTGACACCAGAATTTAAAAACAAATTTATTTCAAAGTATTTAAAAGTTAATTTTTTCAAATGCGTGAAAAGTTTTTAAATGTTATTTACAGTGGTGAAGAATCCTTCTTAAACATGGTGTGCTCTTTTTCACTAGTTTTTAAATTAAAAAAAAATAGAGTAAGATCTCAATTCGCTGCCTATTTTTTCCCTCATGTATGTTCTCAGCTTACTTCAAAAACGAGATTTTTTTTTATTATTGAAAAAGGATACCCTCGAACTGGTCTCCTTTATATTTCCCAAAAATTCATTCATCACCTTTTTAGAAATTTAACAAAAACAGAAACAAAAAATAATAAATAAATAAACAGAAAATGTCGTTCAAATGTCTCGTTAAAATATTTCATTTTTGGCGATTTTCATCAAGTGCCGTAGCGCTATCTGTTTAGCGAGAAAATTGCTACCTGGCGATTTTTCCTTTCTACTTTTCCTTCTTTTCCTTTCCTTTCTTCCTATTCTATTTATACGGTTTTGTGTCTAAGATTGTTCCTTTATACAATAGAACTGCGAATAAAATGGAGGAAACAAACAGTGCATGGTCTGAAAGTTGCGAGTAGAGTAACCGAGGAGGATGTCAGAAGATGGCGGTTGATATTTTACATCGCATCAACAGTTTTTGAGTACCGCAAGTGTCATTATCCAGGGTTCACACACTCCTTATATTTTGTAAAGACTCCGGCACCACTATTAATGATAAGAAAAATTATATTTAATTTTTAAGATACAGAATTCGCAAACACCTCCTCAATTCGTAATTTTTGCAATAATTTTCTTCTGTGAAATACATTGAAAATACTGTAAAAATTTAGTGGTAGAGCTGTGCGAACCCTGTTATCCACTTATAAATTCTAAATACAAAATTTTGTCTTTTTTAGATGCTTTCTCTTAAACAAATTTCTTTCATAAATGTGGTGAATGTTAATAGAGATTAAACTCTGTACCGCAAAGAAGGCACATTTTTCACTGAGGTACCTGAAGCGATATCTCGACAACCGAACAATAAAATTTTGATAAACTACCGTAATTTCCGGTGTTTAATCCGCCGATCAAACAATCATTTTTCGACCCAGAAATTTTTGTAAAAGAGATGTAACTTAGTAGATTGCCGTAAATATCTGTGTTATATCACTAAATAAGATTTCTGGGTAAAAAAATAATTGTTTGATCCACGGATTATACGCTGGAAATTACGGTAAGAGTTTTTATTTTGATAACGAGAGCAGCAATCGGGACTTAGCTATAGTCAGACAGACTAAGAGGTGCTTCAACATCTCTGGACGGATAACGGCTAGACGGGCCGTGCCCAGCTAACGTGTAATAGAAAAAAAAACATACTTAAATATGTTTATCTTTCACTTATATGTAAATAGTTCCATTTGGAAAATAATTTTATCTATGTAATTCAAGAAAATATTAAAGTTTCGTTATCAAATTGGATGAAAACTTCTGAACGCCTTTATCCTTTGAGCTCTGGCGGTTGAATTTTCATTCATTTAATTTTAATTTCGTAATATCACATTGGCACCGGAATATTCGAACAAATTGAGCTGAAAAACGTTTACTGCATTTTTTTTTTCGTATCTATCGTAAATCGAATTTTTTCTTTGCAAAATACTGGTGAATATGTGACAGTTGTAAGTTTGAAGAAATTTACCCACGAGTGCTGAAAGATATATTGCCATTTGACCACTTCACTGATCAATATTTAAAAAAAAAACTTTCAAATAATGTCTATTATTACAAACACCCTTGATGTTTTTACGTACACATGGTCTCTATTTCTGAACACCAGTTTTTCATAACAGAAAATTTTGTTTAATTGAATCAGAAAACGGCTCAGATTAAATAGCGAAAAAAATTCAATGAAATTTTTACTGGTCAGAATAATAAATCATGATTGGACTAACGATGCCTGTACGTTGTACGGGAAAATCATACTTGGAAAAATCACGTTGCCTGTACGACGTAAAGTCAAAAAAGGAAGCGGTTAATTCATTTGAAACCCGTCATCCCGAACCAAACAACTAATGTATTTCCCTACATAAATATAGTTAAATTTTCTGTTTGTTTTTATTGCTGTCAGTTTATGCAGGTTCTATAGTTATTTACACTGCCACTGAGAAGTGGTTGTCTAAGTTATCGGAATATGGCGTCTGACTACTACCAAAGTAAACTTTTCCCAGTTTGGAACTAGTAATCACTAAAATGTTGCATTATTAAGACGTTTAAATAAACAGAAATCATTAATTGAGGATTAAGGAGAAATTATTAAGGAGAAATCTATAACTGGAAGTTTTCCCTACTGAAATCAACCTCAGCGAAAACAGCTATAATTTAATCTTCAGTATTTTAAGAATATTCCAGCTTTTCATTATTAATAATTCTATTACTTATACAAGGTAAGCCAATAATTCATGAGAAATTGTTTAATGTATTTTCAAATAATTAGCATAGAGTGGCTGACAAAACTGTCAAATTAATAAATAATTTCTAATTTGCGTATAATTAACACGTTGACTGCCAACTACGTGATAACTCGTAGGTTGCATTCTTTTCTAGGAAGCAAACTACGAGTTATCTCATAGTCGACAGTCTAAGTGTTAATTATATTTTTTCTACACAGCACCACTTAAAAAAAAACAGAAATGCTTAACACATCCTTTAGCAATATTTGCAAGAGAAATCAATTTTAGTATTTACATTAGAAAAATACTGGTGGGAATTTTTAATAATATAATGTAATTAAATCAAATTGTCATTTTAGGCTAGATTTCTGTAAATTGCCGTGGCAGTCAATGTGTTAAATCAGATTCGTAAAAAGCAACACAAATGACTGTTTTTTTTTTTTTTTTTTTTTTTTTTTTTACATTGTAGTTGTTTTTCAGTTTTCTTTTCTTTTTCTTTTTCTGTTTTTTTTTCTTTTAATTTTTTTTGTCAAGACGTATTAGAAAAATTTACTAGAAATTACTGGCAAGAAAGAATGTCTACTGAGTTGGAGTCGTAAGATTTGTCCCTAATTATTTATATTGCTAAATATAAGCTACTCAAGGATATCTCTACATCAGATATAGAACATTTTAAGATGCTTTTGAAATAATTGAAAGAACATGGAAAAGGCATTTCACTGTAGTAGGAAGTAATCGATGAATACTTCTCTTTATACTTGAAAACATTTTTTCCATTTGTCATGGCACAACTGGGACATGTATGACGTATTTCTTCATTGTTTTGGTCATACATTCTTGAAAATTTTATGACAGATACAAGATAGCTATATATGCGAATATTGCCTTTCTTCTCCAGGGTCTCCTTAATTTCCTAGATACAAAAATAAACAAATCAATGTAAAAGTTTCCCGGAAGTTTTTATGTCATTTTATTAAATACTAGTTTGTTGTAAAAACATAAGCAAAATAAATTGAATGATTTATTCTCATATATGTTTAGAAATATTAAACAAATGATAATGTATTATAATTTTTTTTTAATTTTTCATGATATCAGTGATTTATTTCTGTTGTTATTACTATTGTTAGGATTATTTTTATGCACGGCAAATCATCAAAATATGAAAAGTAAAACTTGTTATTCTTCAAAAAGAGAACAATTATAATAATAATCATAATATACTAATGTTTTCACATTTTGAATGTATTAGAAATAGTTCCTTATTTTAGAATAAATGCATACAATCTAACGTCATTTAAAATATTTATATTGTCTGAAAGTATCCGAGCTTTGGCGGAAAACAGCGTGAAGTTACATCACGGGACTAGAATCCTAATCTCATTCAAAGATGGCCTCTAGCGCCTCCACGCACTTAGGCCACTGTTCCTTCCACTGCCGAAAACACATCTGAAAGTTTTCTTTTGTAATGTTGTTCAACTCCACAGTCGCTTTTTGCATATCCATCTCTCCTGTAAAAACGGCATCATTTCAATCCTGCCGTCAATTTTCGAACGAACCAGAACCAGAAGTCGCAAAGAGCCATGTCTGGAGAGTAGGCAAGTTAGAAAACAAGTGGAATTCCATATTTCAAAAATCTGAAACAAATGAGATCAATGAACTGAAGCATTGATTAATCTTATTACAACCTTATTACCGTAATTTCGGGTGTATAAGCCGCGGATCAAACAATTCTTTTTAGACCCAGCATTTTTTAAGAAACAAATATAACTAGTTAGATCGCCGTAAATATTTGTTTTCAACCACTAAATAAGATTTCTGGGTCCAAAAAGAATTGTTTGATCCGCGGCTTATACACCCGAAATTACGGTAATCTTACGAATTGTTTCGCTTTCAGAAAAACAAGTCTGATAGCGCGCGTCGGGCCTGATAGACCCAGAGTGCGCGTGCCCGCTCTGTGGCAACAATTGTGACCACTATTTTTAAAAGTATTCTTCAACTAATTTTATTGCAGAATTTTGTAACAACTTTCTCCTACTACGTAAGGTGACAATTATTTTTAGCTTTTATTGGTGACAAAGTAAAAATCATTCATGCCCCACCAGTGGCCGAGAGGTTCGGACCTCTCAACTGGTAGACGGCAGGTGCTGGGTTCGAACCCAATCGCGGCTGTCGGCCTAACCGTTCGGAGTTTTCCGTGGTTTTCTTCGAACCTTGCGTAAATACGGGTTAGGTTCCCTTAGAAAGACCCCCACGGAGGGCACTCCCCTTGGTCCTATATCCCATTAGCGTAGATAATCGGACGACAAAAATCAACCAACCAACCATTCATATCCTGGGTATGTGCGCGTTCTCCCGGGTTAAAAAATATTTACAGATGCAAGATTGCGTACGAAACCTTAATGCATAAATCTTGAATCATTAGAATTTAACCCTTTCCGGCACAGTGGTCCATTTGCGGGCACACCTAGTTTTAATTCCAAACATGCAAACGGCACCAAGAATATTTTTATGGGATTTTACTTTTAGAATGAAACTTTAAATTAAGGAGTTCTCAATTTCTAATAAAATTGTTTGGGAATTCCAGTGTCTGTCAATAATTTCCCATCTTACGAAAAAAAATTGTCAGTGCCGGAAAGGGTTAAAACTAGAAGGGCCGGAAAATACCATTTTTAACTTTACCAAATAAATATATTTAGGTTCGAACCAATAATTTCTTTAGAAAATCAGTTTAGAAGATACAAAGTTGGCAAATATTAAATAAGTTAGATAATTTTTAGTAACAATTCTCGTATAAAGTATTTTTTATAAATCTTAAGTAACAATTCCGGAATTTCTGGTGTTAATTTAACAGCATAAGAGCTTATTCTTACTTTAAAATAAATAAAGATCAGCATATAACAAAATATGGAGTTATCAGTTTAATAAAAAAATCGTTTATAATAAGAAACAGAACTTTTTTCACTGCTGTTTACATAAAAGATTTACTTTAAGGTTAAAAGGAAAAAATCATTGTAAAATCATAAATGCAGCAGCGTTCCTCGTATCTTTAGAGATTTTCTTTTTATATCCATTAAAAGTCGAGAATGAAACGTTATGCTGCTAGAAAATCATGTTTAAAAAAGGAAATCCCTAAGTCAAAACACTGGTAAACAAAACATCAATAAACCTAAAATATGAACTCTTTGTTACTGGAATATTTTGAATATTTTTAGAAGAGAAAAATAACATGTAGGGCATTTCAAGTTGTAAAAATATGTATTCGCATAAAAGAAGAAACATTGATGTGTTAAAGTATTTATGGAATTTCTTTCGAATAACTGAAAAATAACTGAATATTATAGTAAATGTGAAAGGATAATTTACCTGTATGTATGTAATAATGATGTCATAGATATTTATTTAGAGATAATATTCTTAGTTTATTTTTATCTTTATGCATGAAAATAATTTTGAAATTCATTAACCCATTAACGCCCGAATTATTTTCTTCGCTAAAAATTAAATTTTGTATTTCCCATCACTTTTAAAATCAAATTAACTTTTATCTAAATTTATCGAGGATTCTGTCTCGTGAAAGAAGGTATATATTTATCTTCCTCTTTACTGGTGGGAAAACCACTTTCTTGCTGTTTTTGTAACCGTCCTCAAAAGAGGACGCTGGGCGTTAATGGGTTAAAAATACATACCGTAATTTCGGGTGTATAAGCCGCAGATCAAACAATTCTTTTTCGACCCAGAATTTTTTAAGACACAAATATAACTAGTTAGATCGCCGTAAATATTTGTCTTCAATCACTAAATAAAATTTCTGGATCCAAAAAGAATTGTTTGATCCGCGGCTTATACACCCGAAATTATGGTAATTCTAAATATTACACATGTATGAATGTACATTGGGGGAAAGATAGCGACGTATAAACACGGACAGACTAGTATATGCATACATACGTGTATTCATGCATTTGTATAAACATGCTTACATATCTGTGTATAGAAATACATGCACGTGTTATCACAAACACAACAATAACACTTGAAATGTCAAATTTAATAATAAATGTAAAGATTAAATAAATTACTTGCTAAAAAGGTTACTCACAAATTCTAGACAAAATAATTAAAAATTAATTCAACTTAGGCAATTGATCGCTATTCTGTCTCAATATTTTAGCAGACGCAATACCTTGAAACTGGACAAAATATCAATTTTCCTTTTTTAATATTAAGAAAAAGCTTATTTATTTGTGAATATCTTGACACCTCACTTTTAACTATACTACAATTATATCGCGCGTTATTGTAAATTTTATTAATAGATCCAGCAAATACATCCATACAAACGAAAAATTTAAACTGATTTTTCTCCATGTTCATATTTTTATAAATTGCTTGTTTGATAAATACTAAGGATTTTATGCTAATGCAGGAAAATGATTATTTTTTAAATTTGTCCTCCATGGTGTAATTAATAATGCATGGATTGAACATTCAAGTTTATAGTTATTTTATATTTAAAAAATGCTTAATTTGAGAATTCGTTAAATTTCCTTCATTTTTTAATATACATGAGAGAAAAAAATCGTGTTAAATGTAAAATCTTATGCATTTAAAAATCTATGAAAAGTTTTGTGTAGTATAGTCTAAAGAAAGTGAAAAAAAAAATCGAAGCCAAAATATTCATATTTATAAAAGCAGTAACGATTTTTAAAAAGTTAAAAAAGTAGTAAAATAAACTATTCTACAAGGTTTTTTTTTTAATTTTATTTAATTTTTAGTATTAGGTATTGTGGCAGCGAGCATACTACAGTACTATTCTGAATTGAAGAGGTAGTTTCAAGATATTTGTGTTCTCTTAACAATGTTCATATACGTATCAAAATGCATATTTTTTTTCTGCATTCAGGTAGATAGATCGAATATATTAGGGTTGTAAAAAGTCTGGGCTTACTCTCACCACTAAATTTTATTTGTTATTTTTCGTCTAATCTTTCGTCAATATTTTTCCCGTGAGAATAGTAAGAGAAATTAGGCGAAGATTACTAAGAAAATTTAGTTGTGAGAATCAGGCTTCTGGTACCCATATTTTTACATCCCTGGTATAAATACTACAAACTAGATAATGTTTAAATTATAAAATCACTCCTCTTACAAGTTGAAACAGAGCACCTTTATCTACTGAAAACTAATATACGAACTTTTTGAAATTTCATTGCGCGTAAAATGTATGATGCAACTTATCACTATGATACCACTTCATCTTCATATTTATTAAAGTAATGTAATAAAATTTTGCTAGTTTTGTAACATCTTATATAAGTGTGCATGCATGTGTATGTCTGTTTATAATATTTATGCAGTTTACAAATATTAAATTTAATATTTTGCAATATTAACAAAAATAAATATATCATTATTGGGGCAATTTTTAACGCTAATATTGCTGATATTGAAAAAGATACGTGTAATATAAGCTATATTATCAAGTGTTGCTTTGCACTTGCGTTGCATTAAATCACATGATCGCAAGGATAATTTTATGAATTCAATTTTAAAATTATTTTACGTATGCGTTTATTAAAAGGAAACACTGTACGCTTGTTTAAATGTTTAACCATTATATGCGAATACTGTTGTAATGTATCAAATTAATATAATATTAACAAAATACAGACGTGACCGGTATTATCAAAATATAAATATACCAATATTTAGGCAATATTTAATTCTAATAATGCCAGTATTAGCAAAGACATGGATTGCAATCATTCAATTATGGAATTTTGCATCCAGATTTTATTAAAAAAATACCAGACTTTTTAAAATAACAATCTTTTCAAGTTGCCGAAAAAACAATTGATTATTTAGACAGCAATTTTCGCTCTATTTAACAGAACTTTTATTACAAAATATAAATAATTATACAAAGTAATGACTACTATTTAAAATGCTGGCTGTAAGTACAGTTGCTAATGGGATACTTATTTGAATTCAAATTTCTTGACTGTGACCACTTTTTTGAAACGTTAAAATTCCCTTTCTTTTGGCCTTGATTAATATATCGTAAATATAGCGAATTTTACAATTTCAAACAATTAAAGCCCATCAAGAAATATGAATTAAATGAGAGAATCCATTGTCTACACTGTCTTTGCGAAATTTCAAACCCTAACCAAAAAAAAGTTTAATATTAAAAATATTGTCCAAATGTTCATTTGATACTAAGATTGTAAAAAATTACACAGTAACAGAGATAATTTTATTAAATTTAATATTAAAATATATTTGTCGCTTGGATTAAATATGAACAAAGTGTTATTAACAAAGGCTATGCACTTGTTTAAATAATTAATCATCTTCTTTATCTCGACTTTGAAAAGTAAAATTGTTATAAGGCTTCCAGACAATAAAAACAAGAATAAAAACTATTAAAGGATCGGCAATTTCGCTTGACATATCAGGATCACGGTCCAATAAAGAGAGGAAATGTACGGTTTATGACTAAAGACAGACATAAAAGAAAAGTCGATATCATCCAACCTTTGGGAGTGAGATAGATATGAGAAAAGAAACTGGTGGTTTAGTATAAGAGAATAATATTGTTAATTAGTCTAATACTTAAGAAATATATAGTTGTGCAACACTCATATTTGCAATTTTTGCTTTGTTTTTTCTCTGTTATTAAATGTTAAGTGTTGAGATAATAGAGCTAAGATAAAATTATGATGAAGCTTATTTTCGCAGTTTTTTTTAAAAATAATTTTTGCTTGTTGTTTACATGATTTGTTCTGCATATCTACATACATCTCATATATATTTTTTAGCTATATCAGAATGCTCGATTTATCCACTTAACTTATAGATATTATTGAAAAAAAAACTTTCAAATAGTGGCCATTTTTTATGTCTTTGACAGATCTTTTAATCTTTTATCATCAGTTTTCAAAACAGAAATTTTTGCACAATTAAACGAGAAACACGTTCGGATTAAATGATGCAACATTTACAATAAAAATTTACTGGTGAGAATCATAATTCATGAATGGACTATGGATGCCCGTACGCGATGCGTGCAAAATACGTTGCCCGTATGATGTACGGGCAAATCAGGAAAGCGATTAATATTAAAATGCATTTGCCACTTGGATTAAGTAGGAACAAAATGATTTTAACCCTTTAAACTCTGGGGTGTAAATTTCTTCAAAATTCCAAATGTCACATTGGCACCGGTATTTTGCAAAGAAAAAAAACAGTTAACGATAAACACGAAAAAATGCATTAAACCTTTTTCAAAAAATTTTGTCAAATTTTCTGGTGTCATTGTGACATTTCGGAATTAAAATTATGTGGTAGAAAATTCTACCATCTGAGCTCAAGGGGTTAACAAAGGCTATGCATTTGTTTAAATGATTAATCATCTTCTTTATCTCGTTCTTTGAAAAGGAAAATTGTTGTAAGACTTCCAGACAACAAAAACAAGAAGAAAACAAAAACTATTAAAAGATGGGCAATTTCGCTTGACATATCAGGATCACGGTCCAATAAAGAGAGGAAATGTACGGTTTATGACTAAAGACAGACATAAAAGAAAAGTTGATATCTTCTAACCTTTGGAAGTGAGATAGATATGAGGAAAGAAACTGGTGGTTTAGTATAAGGGAATAATATAGTTAATTAATCTAATACTTAAGAAATACACATTTGTGTAACACTCTGCAATTTTTGCTTTGCTAATAATTAATATCTTAGCTATAATATAGCTAAGATAGAATTATGATTAAGTTTATTTTCGGAGTTTTTTTAAATAATGGAAATATTTCCGGTTGTAATTTACATAATTATTGCACAATATCTATATACATCTAATATATTTTTTAGCTATATCAAAATGATCGATTTAACCCTTTTCGGCTCGGAGTAAATGGTTTTAAAACAATTAAGTCACACCAGGATTTATAAACAAATTTATTAGCAAATATGAACTTGCTTAATTTCAGCCTGTTATAAAAGGAGAATTTTAATTAAATATTCTAGGTGCCAGTAAAATAAAAAATAGGTGTCCTTTTTTAAGGACACCGCGCCGGAAAGTGTTAAGGAAGTATTAGTCAGGCGAAGCGGAAATCATATTTTCGAATTTCTTACCACTATTTTTGAATAATAATTCTCTATTTTTTAAACAGAAAATTTGTGTAATTATTATTATTATTATCTAAAATTATTATTATTATTAACATCTGTAGCTATTATCATTATCAATAATTTTTATTAATTTCTGTAATTATTTACAAAATGAAAAATTCTAGCAAAGGTTTCTGTTGTCATTCTGGTGGCATTCAAAAGTTAAAACCGTAATAATCCAGTTTTTGTTCGTTTTCTTTAGAAATCGACACATCTGTAGCGTAACCAGGGTGGGTGCCTAAATGCTCCGAATACCGGTAATTTTTGAAAGTTCTATTCGCCTTATCTAATCTGAATATGTTCTGCTATGACTCAAGTAGAAGAAAATCTTACAATATTGCTGGTTTCGGGCATCGACCCTGGTTACGCGAAAATGCATATTAAAAACACTTCGTTTATTGATGCAAAATACTGGCTGTTCTAAATAGACTGTCAGATTATAAAATTCACCAATGAGCCAAAGCTGTTACAGGGTTCGTACGCATCGGGGGATTCCTGGGATTTTAGGTGGTTTTAGGCACCAGAAAATTCATGATGTATTGATTGCTATACCTAAAATTTGAATTTTTCCATTAAATAAAGCAAATATTAATTTACAAACATTCTGGTAACACACCCTTGAAACGTACGAACCCTGTGGTAAAAAAATTATTGCAAGGCAGTTATGATTCGTACGGGTCCTTGAAATTCCAAGCCAGGAAATTCTTCGGTACCAGCATTTTCTTACAGAAAATCTCCTATTATAAAAGGCAACATTTTGCGAGTTTTAAGTAGATTAATTTTTTAATTAAAAATATACTGATATTTCACCTGTAAAAAAAACGTGACGAACCAAGATAATGTTTGATGTCTGGATTTTGGTTTACGAAGAAGCAGAAATTATTCAGACACAGTTTTGCCAGTGGCTACTTTTTTAAAATTCACATTTCTTGATTGGCGTCACTTTTTCATAAGATAAAATTCCCTTTCTTTTCATCGTAATTAATACTTCATTAAATAAGGCGCATTTTACTGTTTCAAAAAATTGGTGCCAATAAAGAATATGAATTTAAAAAAAGTAGCCCATCTGGCAACACTGTTCAGACATGGTGCCAAACGAGGAGCTCAAATATATGGAGTGGTTTATAATCCTCAATAAAATTTTTTTCTTAGGCTCTCGATCCTGAATTTAGTCTGAATGATTGTGTATATTATTTTTGAATTCGAACCTGACACAAACGATATCCAAATGAAACCAACAGAATTCAAAATAGGGACCTAAAGTCAAGTTTACATAAACGATAGAGACCCACTCCGTACGCTTTACCGGCGTTATTTCCACTATTTCATCCTTGATTCAACACATATTGCTTGCAACACCATCTATCGCTCATATTTAAAACTAAAACAAAGCACATTAAAAAAAAATCCTGACACCATAAATTACTCTCTTGCAGGAATTTCTGTATCAAAGGTCACTGTTTGCAAGTTACACTAAATTTTAAAATCAGTCAGTTCATTTTAAAAAAACCGATGTATATGTATAATGCAAATCTCGTCATCACGATAACTTATGAATTGCTGGACCAGGGTTTTCAGTTTGGCCTCCATTTTTGTTTCGAAATTTCGCGTTTGTACCAGAAATAAAAAAATAGTATTTTATACTTTTTATAATAAGACACATTTATCTAACAGATACAGTAAAAACGCTTTCGAAATTTCCAGTGTGAAATTGAAATTTCAAATAAAAATAGTAGGCCAGCTGGTAAACCTGTACTCGACCAATTTGAAGAATAATGTTACAGAGTTAATGCTGCTTTTTTAAATTCAGGTTTTTTTTCGTTATTTTTTTATTAGCACCAATTTTTGAAAATGATACAATTCTTCTTATTAAATAAATTATTAATTAAGAAAAAATAAGCGGAATTTTACAATATCAAAAAACTAGTGCTAATCAAGAGTTTTAAGTTTAAAAAAATAGCCCACTAGCAACATTGGTACAAAGAAGCGGAGAAAGAAAAATCAGGAACAGCAACACATTAACTCTTTCCGGCGCAAGCAAATTCTATTAGTAAAATGAGAAATTGTCGATTGACACCAGAATTGATAAAGGACTTGTCTAGATATTACGAATTCCTTAATTTAAGCTTTCATTGTAAAAGCAAAATTATATTAAAATATTACTGGTGCCGCTTGCAAGTTTGGAATCAAAATTGGGTGTTGCCAGCCGGGCAACACTGCGCAAGAAAGGGTTAATGGGCCAGAAGAAATTTTACTGAAAGGATGTACTATAGAAACTGGTAGAATTTCGACCAGAAGTTATCGGGCAGGCTTGACAGGGATCCTATTTTCCTTCAGTTGAATACCTCTTCGCTCTATATCTGCAACTGCCGCGCCGGGTGGATACGCGACACGCCATGAATTTTCCAGAATGTAGTTGTTTTTAAAAATGTAAAATGTTTTTTGTTTTCATTTAATTGCCTAGTAAAAATGAGATGTTAATTTAGATATACATTCTACACTAATAAAATTTAGATTTTAAATGTTTTCACTTTATTTACAGAGGATGAATCTAAATTCATGGTACAAACTTTAAATGTTGGTACGGTATAAGATAACAACCATTTATTGCATAGGAATATATGGAAGCAAGTGATGCGTTCACGTAGGAACACCAGTCAGCCAGTTTGACTCCTTTTTTATTTCAAATTTTTTCATTCAGACTAGAAAATTCCTATACTATTCTTTTGTTCATTGAAGACGTTTCATGATTATTTAAAGAAAAAATTTTCTTTGAAAATTTCCGGTGTGAAATCGAAACTTTATAATTCAAAAATCGTAAAAATGGCAAATCTGTTGAACACAAGAAATACATGTAAAGAAGACAGATTTGCCAGTTTTGGGCCATTTTTATTCAAAAATTTATATTTCATACCAAAAAAATTTGAAAGAAGAAATTTTCCTTTTTGTTATCATGAAATTTCTCCCCCCCCCCCATTTTTTTAATAAAAAAAATAATAGTACGGGAGTTTTCTGGTATGAATAAGAAATTTTGAATGAAAAAAAAAAATTGCCCTTTGGTGATTGCACCATTAAGTCTTCATTTGCACTTATACATTCCTGTAATATAAATTATTTTTACACTGTCCTGTACCAACTCTTAACATGGTTTGTACGGGTGCTGGAATTTCATGAGCATTAAATTCTTCAGTAGCAGTATTTTCTTAGAGAAAATCTATGACTAAATAAGATGGGCTTTCAAGCAGTGTTGCCAGATAGAGGATTTTTTCTCTTCCCACAGTTTTACTATCACCACTTTTTTAAAGTAGTACAAGTCGCCTTATTTTTCAGAAGGTTTCAACCATTTTTAAATGTGTCATTCCAAAAATAAAGGTCCCTTTTGAGAATTTTTTTTTTTCAAAAAAATTTTCCATTTAAAATGAAATAAAAATATTTTTGAGAGGGTTGTATACATATTCAAGAGTAGAAATTGAATATCAGCAGCACACTTTTTAAAAAATATTTATCATTACACTTAGAAACACAGGCACGTTGGTTGAAATATGGCCCCTGTGTTACCATATTTTAAATAATCTCCTCATTTTTTCTTATTAAAATAGAGAATTGCTTTTACAATATTAACACTTTGATATACCGTAATTTCGGGTGTATAAGCCGCAGCTCAAACAATTTTTTTTCGGCCCAGAATTTTTTAAGAAACAAATATAACTAGTAAGATCACCGTAAATATTTGTCTTCAATCACTAAATAAGATTTCTGGGTCCAAAAGGAATTGTTTGATCCGCGGCTTATACACCCGAAATTACGGTAAATGTTCTTTTTCAATGCCATATAGATTTTTGTTTATGTATATATTTTTTCGTGATACAGGCATATTATGTCCCCTGTACCCTTTTTTGTATTCTCCCTGTATAAAACTTTATGTAACTTGGTAAAAATTACTTTAATATAATAAAATTATAGTCAAATTTGTTTATACGTATTAGCCAGTGCATATTATAAAACTGATTCATAAGAAAGTTTTTTTTCTTTTGTTCTGAGAAAAGAAATGTCAGGAACACAGGGGACAATAAAGTAACAAAGGGAACATCCTAATTGAACATAAAAAATTTAACAATCTTAAAAGTGTATTTATGTATTAATTAAAAATGTATTTCTAATATGGACGAACAAATGCATTAAAAAACAGGATATTCTGTTGCATTTCATTTTCAAACTTGGGTTTTTTGTCTCTTAACAACATGGTTACCAATATCATGGTAACAGTGGGGACTTGTAACACAGGAGACAAAATGAAATAAATTATCACCCATGTATTACTATTTTCATAGAAACAATGTAAACTTAGATGTAATATTTTCTTTTAACTAAGACCTACAATTTACATGCCAATAAACCAGAAAATTAATAATTAATCAAAATAAATCAATAGTAACACAAGGGACACACAAAAACACACCCACCTTCGAAAATTACCTTTACTTAGATAATATTCTTCAAAATTTAACAAATGAGGAAAATGACTGCCTAGGATGAATGCTAATTCTAAAAGTACATGAATGACTACTATTAACAATATTTAGGTTGCAAATTCTTATTTTAATGCTAAGAAAAAGGTAACGGTAACACAGGGGACAAAAATTAAGGGACACATGAATTTTTCTTATAAAATGAAAAAAAATATATTTACAAACAATATTTAAAGTATACAGGGATAATATAAAGACTACAAAGACATAAAAAATATCCTGAAACATAACTTAAATGATACATATAGTAAAAAAAATAGGGTTTAAAAATCAAAAATTGTTCTTGGGACATGGCTTTTTACAGGACACAGTTATTAAGAAAGTTATTTGAATAACAATAAATGGAATTTATCTGAAATTTAAAAATTGCATTAAAGAAAAATATATTTAAAATATATTTTCCAATATTTAAATTTCAAACAAAATTTTAGAAAATATAACAATACAAAGCGTCGGGACACCAAAGGGTACTTCATTTTTGGAATGACCCATGTAGGCCGAATATTTCTATTTCAAAAAAGCGGCGACAACCATCAAAGCGGGGACTTTTTTGTCCCCGATTTGGAAACAGTGCTTTTGAGCTATGTTTATTTTTCTTTAAAGAAATGCTGGTATTTAAACTGAGAAATAACAGTTCCCGTACGAACGTACTCTTTGTATTTTGAATTTAGAATAACCGTGTATTTTACTTCATTTGTTTAATTTTTCCCTCTTATTTTTTATTAACAACTTGAACAGCAGTGCCTTACCACATAAAATATTCTTCTCGAATAAAGAAAAAGCCATCTTTTATTAATTAAACAATGTCAAATAATGGGTGTGGTTGACATTTGAATTTTAAAATGATACCAAATATGAGAATCATATAGAACTCAAGATGACATACCGATTTCTTTCCCTGTGTACTCTTTTGAAAAACAAAATAAAAAGACACCGCCATATGCTACAATGAGTTTTTCTTTTAATGTTATGAACTCTGAAATATCTTTTGAAGTTTGTGTGACAGATAAAATATATTATTGACTGCAGATTTATTTTATAAGAAGTTAAGTCCCAGATGTTGTCAGTTTATAAGTTATCATTTGCTTCATTTCACCAAAACGCGATGATTAATGACATATTAGAGATTTAGAATACAATAAATAGGATAATAAAATGTCGTGTTGTGTTTAAAATTAGTTGTGGTTTACACTAACACTGAGTAATTATGGAAATAGTTTATTAAATAGAAAAGCATTTCTACGAATTATTCAATTATAATTCAAATTAGTAAAAAAATTTATGCGGATCTCATATATGCATGGATAAATAATATTTACAGAAGCAATGAAAATATTCGTTAACGTTGTTATAATAACTTGTACGATAAATTTTAGATCAAAATTATTACATATATATACATTAGGGTGGATCGATTGTCTATGGCGAAAAAAAAATTACCATTAATCAAAATCTACCTATGCGGAAAAGATGTTCTATTGTATGGAGATTAAGGGAAAAATAATAAAAAAAATTAATTTTAAAATTTGATACTGCCACAAAAGGGTTGAAATTTCGAAAAAATTTAAAAAAAGACCGAATTTTGGTTAGGTTATTTTTGTCAAAAACTAATTACTTTAATATTTTTTTTAATCCAACAGTTCGGAAAAGATGCTATATCGTATGGAGGTTAAGTAAAAAACAATAATAAGTAATAAATTCAAAATTTAATACTGCCACCAAAAAGTTGAAAATTCGATAAAATATTGAAAAAACGGAAAAAGATCTAAATTTGGTTAGATTTAATTTTGACGCAAAATAAACATTTTAATATCAATCAAAACCTACCTTTGCGTAAGAAATATTATATTGCATGGATATTAAGTAAAAATAAATAAATATATAAATAAATAAATAAAACTCGAAATTTAATACTCTTGCAAGTAATTTAAAGTTTCGAAAAACTGGCAGTTCCAGTTTTTTCAGTTAGAATTTGTCTGCTTGTGTATTGTGTTCCTTAGTGTACCTTGAATATTACTGTACCATGCGTTAAAATAAAATAAAAAAAGAGAGAGATATGAATTACACCCTATTTGGGTCTAGCTTTGATATGCCAGTAAATATGCTCCCTAATACAAAAAGTTATAAAATTTACATATTGGTATTTAAAGAATAACCGAAGAAAGAAATCGGTCAACATCTATTTATTTCCTGCCAGTGAGAAGGAGTTGCTAATAAGTTACTAGTGACCTGTAAATGAGATTCAATCTCAATAACTTACCATAGCAGCCTTTTAAGAAAAATTAAACTGTTTAACGACAAATATTGCGCTCTTCTTAATTCCTGTAAAACAAAATAAGATACTGAAAGCTACTACAGTCTTTTGGACCTTTCCGAAAATACTGCCTATTTTTTTCAGTTCAATAGATTTGAATATGAATACGAATGTTGAGTGTAAACTAAACCGACGTATTGAGAGCAAACTCACTTTTCTACATCATCAGCTATCATTGAAAAGCCAAAATGCTGCCGAGCTAGGTGTCACATCATCAGAATATTAGAGAGTTTGGGCACTTCCGACCAAGCAGGTGCAGCCATCGTGTCTGGTGCACTTCAAGACGTGGGCATTATCTCACAAAACTATGAACAGTTACTACTGACAGAAAAAAATCGGCATTACAAAACAAACCAAAGACCACTCCATCGTTTTAGTCATTCTCTTTAGTCATTTGTAAAAGATTATGACCATGGCCATTTTGTTTAAACTTTTATGGATGTAAAGACTGACTGCATCACTAGAAAACAACAGAAGAAAAATGATAATAGAAGCAGACTCGAGCTTGAAAAAAGAACTGGGTTCCGAATACATCGGCCACATATATATAAATTCCGGGAGAGTACCAAACAATTTGAAAACACGACGTACATTTTGTGTCATGTGTTAACAATAATATACATGTAACAAAGTTGGTTGCTATCGGTTGTGACGTAATACCTGTTAATATAGATGTTAAAGGATGTGTTATTCGAAATATGGGACTGATCTTCAAGCGTCCACTACAATGTTTTTTGTGCTAGTTACACACCAATGAAGTTTCACTATGTCATCTTTTTGCAGCGTGGATGGAACCGCGGCTGGGCAGAAATGTTTCACTGGTGAAATAGAAAGATTATTCGCAGCATGTTAGAAGCTTTTTGTATTTTCATTTATGTCAGTATATGAATTCTAAAAATGCGCGAGTGAAATCAAACGGTCTGCTGTAATCCTAATCATTACATAAAAACTATCTATATTTTCCATTTACCAGATTTTTGAGCTTTTGCGACGGATTTCATAGATTTAATTAAATGGGAAAATGTGTCGAACCTCCACTAACTGGCTGATTTAGTAACGACATGATTTCAGAAGCAATATGTAAATCCAGCAATCATTTCATTGGCAATAACATCTACTATCAATAATATCTATTCGCGCAACTCTCATTCTACAAAACTAATAATCAAAAGAGTCACGGAAGTATTTCTGCTGTGTATGGACCATACATAAGTAACAGTTTTATAAAAATTGAATTGAATTACAAAATCTCATGTCGATTTTCAATACCGAACGTCATTATCGCCAATTGCAATGTTGACGATTTTTCTTGATTTAATACTAATGAAGCTGTTAAATAAGAAACTAAAGTTTTTATCTTGTAATCAATTAAATATCCTCTCATTGTAATAAATGTTAAAAATGTCTAAAATTCATATTTTATTTTACAAAACAAAAGTTGATTTTTTACCGTAAAAAAGTTCAAATACATAAATTAGAGCCACATTGCGGTAGATTTAAATTTTGAAATTAATTTTTTAAATTATTTTTCTCATACTCAGCATATAACATCTTTTACGCATAGGTAGGTTTTGGATAACTTTTTAAACTATTATTTTGAATAAAAAATATTCTAGCCAAAATTAGGTCTTTTTTCACTTTTTTTCGAAATTCAACCTCATTGTGGCAGTATTAAAATTTAAAATTAATTTTTTTTATTATTTTTCCCTTAATCTCCATCCAAGAGAACATCTTTTCCGCATAGGTAGGTTTTGACACAGTGAAAAAAAAATTTTCGATCCACCCTAATATACATACCATTGGTGCAGATTTTCGAAATTTTTAAAGAGACACTGGCTTCTAATCCTAAACATTCCAGTCGCTGATAGGACTAAATTTAGAAGAAAAATTAGGCAATAACGCAAAACAACGGAGAAACAATGCAAATTTTGTCAAAAGACCGCAGAAGAAAAGCTAATTTTATCAAAGGATAAAAAAAAAAAAAAAAAAAAAAAAAAAAAAAAAAAAAAAAAAACGCCTCGACTTTCATCAAAGAACTGCTGAAAACTCAATTTTCGTTAAATTATCCCGGAAAAAACGTAATTTTGGTTAAAGGATCGCTGAAAAAGCCCGCGCTTTTTGTCAGAGTATCTCGAAAAAAAAAACAACGTCGTATTGTTGTCATAGAATTGCAAAACAATGCGACAAGTAATTGCGAGATAAAACGCAAAATTTACCAAAGGATGGCGACTTAGACTCTGAAAATTAGTCGCCACGTGGCGGCTTGTGGCCGTGAATCCGCAACTATAATACATTACATGGAAATAGAGTAAAGTCTCAATTACAGGCGAATATTTTTTAATGCTACTTCGCGCCACTTTTCAAAACAAAAATTTCTTACATATGCTTTGAGAACATTTGCAAGAGAAATATACTATGAAATATTATTTTTTAAATATTGATGTGAATAGAATATAAATATAGTTGTCTGTAACTGAAACTTTACGATACCTCTCACGTGTGTATATAAATAGGGCTTTATTCTGGACACGTGCCGCATATGCAAACTTCCACTAGTAAAATTCAATGCCAAATTTCGCTTTTTAAAATCATAGATAAATAAAGTTAAAATTGCTGTTATAATTTTAGTTGTTTGCTCGTGGAAATTCGCAGTTGTAGCATGTGTACTGATTACGCCCTGTATATATTTGCGTACATACCGTACATACTGTACCTGCATACATATTGTATATACAATAAAGAGCTGAAAGATTGGGATCATCTACATAATAATGCGTTGGCCCACCTTTGACACGCAAAACAGCTGCAAATCGCTTTAATATGGATACCACACGTTCTTTGTAGATTACCGAAGAAAATCTGTATTAGTTTTTCAAGCAGTGGTCATTTTATAGTAATTATTGCCTTGTCTAAACATCAAATCTCTGCGATTCACGAAGTCGCCGATTGCTTTAACAAATTAGTGGTATCAGGCGGGTTTTTGATGCCTCTTTGTTGCACTTTGATGCCTCTGACATATGAGAATGCAAAATTATATCTCATTTTGCCAGGAAGTCTTCTAGGTATGTCTAACACTTGAAAGACCGAAAATTTTAGTCAAGTTTTATAAAAAAAAAATTTCATCAGAATTCTGATTTATAACAATTTTTTTTTTATTTAAAGTTTTTCTCCTTCGATTCGTTTAAACTTATTTTATAATGAAATTTCTGATTTGAATCAAAGTCTATTCATATAGCAGCGGTCAAAATGACTGCTCGAGGCCGGTCTAGAGTTATAAAACGGCCAACATTGTAATCCGTTTTGCAACGATTACAAATGAATTTCACATTGTCCGTTCTAAACTGTAAACCATATGTGTTGATCCGGATACCACCAGATACTACTAATTTTTTTAAAGAAGTAGTTATTTTCTTGAATAGCACAGATTCGATGATTAGATATGGCAGTTATTTCTATAAAATTTTAGTGGTATCCGGCGGGTCACAATTTGACACCTCTGATTTAAATCTTCATATTTCCTAAACTAATTGACTGATTAGCTTCGAGTTCAGTATGCTGAAGGTACAATTTACCGAAAGAGTGAAATATTATTAGAAAATTCGGTATTCGTATTGGAAATTTTAGTGTATGGTACAATTCATGCGTGAAGAAAACACAATAAACTTATTTTTTGTGTACAAATTGAAGAAAAATATTTTTTCTAAATTGAATGGACATTTTCTTTTTTTTTATTTTCTTTAACAATTTAGTGATTAAAATTGAGTGTTCGTTGTATTCTCTCTCTCTCTCTTTCTCTCTTTGTTTCTCTCTTTTATTTTTTTATTGACTGACTTTACGTTGAAACTTTTTTATTATTCCCCTTTTTTTTTTCTCTATTGTAGAAAAAATTGAATCTGGAAAAAGATCGGAAAGACACATATTTTTTATTATATTCTCCTAAATTTTTATGGCGAAACAGTCAACAATGTTCTTTCTAAAAATCTTTTTCTTGGAATAAAAAGTTTATTACTGGAGGGCTTTTTAAACAAAAGATTGATTTAGTATTCGTTATAGATCCCCTAAAAACACAATTTTTATATTTACTTTGGTTATCGTCAGATATTGTTTTTATTATACCATCTAATTCTATTTTTAATTTATTATATCATCATTCTATGTTCTCAAACGGAAAATTATCTTTTCTCGAGTAACAGAAAAATATACTTTCAATTAAATTTTTATAACCTGGATTGCGAAAGATGTAAGCCTCTTCTATTCTTCGCACTGCTTTTGTTTAGCTTTCAAAGACATTTTTAAATTGCACTAATGAAATGTTTGCTTCTTTTGATTGTGAAACGCTTAGCTTTTAACTTAATAACTGCCTCAAATAATTTATTATAAAGCTACTTTGACTTTCTAAACCGGTTCTGAAAGTGGAAGTAACTTTGTAAGAAATATCTGCAACCAAAATCGAAAAAGTATCAAGGTGCGATCTTGAGTGGGTCCTCAGCTATCCAATGCAAAAAAAAAAAAAAAAAAAAAAAAAAATTAAAAATGTCAAAATGCGAAAGAGTTATTAGAAAAATGCTTCCGCATAGGAATACCATTAGCTCGTGAGTGTCTTCATGGGCAGGAACTGGAGCCTTAACACTAGAACCGCGGCTACGGGTCATTTTGACCCGTATCATACGGTGAGATGTCGATTTAAACCAGAAAACTCTTAATAAAATAATCTAAATATATGCTGAGCAAAAATATTTTCAGTAAATAACTTAAACAGTTTTAAATGAAAATTCCGGTGAGAAATTTTTTATAAAACTTGAATGAATTTTCCCGCGGTTCTAGTGTTAACCCTTTGAGCTCTGGGGGGAAATTTCTTCAAAATTCTAAATGCCACATTGGCACCAGTATTTTGTAAAGAAAAAAACCGGTTAACAATATACATGAAAAAATGTATTAAACCTTTTTCAAATAAATTTGGTAGAATTTTCTGGTGTCATTGTGACATTTCGGAATTAAAATCATGTGGTAGAAAATTCTACCATCAGAGCTCAAAGGGTTTAACAATAGAATGACGGTGAGGGGTCATTCTGGCCCCTACCGAATTAAAATATATCTTTTCAAACGAGAAATATTAAATAAGTAATATATATAAAATAAGTTTAAAAGAAACAAAGGCAAAAAGAATTCATTAAATAACTTAAGCAGATTTAAATAAAAATTCTGGTATTAAATATTATTATGAAACTTTACTAGAAATTCCCGTCTTTCTAATGTTAAGACTTATCTATCTCAGAAATGCTTGCTGATATTTCATTCAGGTATCATCGCGTAGGAGGAATGAAGAATCCAGTGACGCCTTTGGTCAACAACGTTTGGTTTTAGAAACACAATTATGCTCGAGTATCTGGTGAACAAAGTGTTAAGAAACTCGGATGAAGATAAATACAATTTCGTTTATATTTTATCGAAACTAGAAGAAAGCAATTTTTTTGAAATATCTATATAGAATAAATGTGATGGAAAATCCATATTTTAAAGATAAAGCCTCTTCCTTATTATTTTTTTTAAATAATGTATTGAAGTTTAGATTTTTTTTCTCCAAAATATAAAAGAAAAACTACATGAAAAAGTACACAAATTCTTTCTCGATAAAATCATCTACCCAAAGAATGTACGTGCTGTTAGCTAGTGTATCTACTAGAATCTAGGAGCAAGAAATAGAAAAAAAAAATGTAGCTATCCTTGGAAATGTTAAAGTATTTCTGACACGTTTTACGTAACGATTATTCGAAAAATTTGACAAGAATTTTAAAGGTTAAGCATAACAAAAATTAATTTCTGCTATGGAAGGCTTTACGAAAGAGCACATAGATGAATTTCGCAAAGCTTCATAAATTTAACCCTTCGGACTCCGGTGCCTCTTATACAAATTTTATTCGATTAGCACCACTTTTTTAAAAGAACTTTCCTTGAAGTAGACAATTTCAAAAATTCTCTGATTGAGCTCTGATGGTAGAATTTTCTACCACATAATTTTAATTCCGAAATGTCACAATGGTACCAGAAAATTCGACCAAATTTATTTGAGAAAGGTTTAATGCATTTTTAAATGTTTATCGTTAACCGGTTTTTTTTCTTTGAAAATACTGGTGCCAATGTCACATTTGGAATTTTGAAGAAATTTACACCCCAGAGCTCAAAGGGTTAAATAAGGGAAATTTTGTGTACCTTAAAAATTTTATAAAAAAACTTTCAAACTAGAGGTTGTATATATTATCAAAACATGACATTGCAACCAAATGTCATGTGTTTCAAAAGTTCTGAGCGAAAATAAAACGTACCGTAATTTCCAGCGTATAATCCGCGGATCAAACAATTCTTTTTCGACCCAGAAATTTTACTTAGTAATTATAGACAGATATTTACCATGATCTAAAATGTTAATTTTTTTTTTTTTTTTTTTAATTTTCTGGATTGAAAAATGATTGTTTGAGCCACGGATTTTATGCCGGAAATTACGGTAATAAAAAAAAAGATATATGGGTCGGAGAAACATGCGATTTGCAGATCAATATTTAGCATGGTATGGGATTTTGTAATGCAATAAGGAAATTAAGTTAAAAAATTCGTTAATAGAGGGCACTATTGCAGATAAATCCATGGAATTATTCCGAATTCATGTTTGCCAACTTTTACGTTTTGTTGCTCCCTCTAAATTTTTATAGAAATTTTAGATTCCTTTAACAGGGTTAGCACACTCCTTATACTTTGTAAAGACTCTGGCACCACTATTAATGATAAGAAAATTTATATTTAATTTTTAAGAAACAGAATTCGTAGACACCTCCTGGATTTGGAATTTTTGCAACATTTTTCTGCTACGAAATACATTGAAAATACTGTCAGAATTTAGTGGTAGAGTTGTGCGAACCCTGTTTAATCTGCAGATTTCAGTGATTAAATACGTGAAAATTTTCTATTAAATTTTAGTAGTAAGAAAAAACGTACCATAATTTCCCATAGATAAGCCGCAGCCAAAACAATTCTGTTTTGACCCAGAAATTTTCAACAATAAAGAATATTATGTATCGCGGTATTTATTTATCATAAATTACAGAATGGATTTTCTGGATCAAAACATTATTGTTTGTGCTGTGGGTTATCTACCGGAAATTACAGGAAATGTTGGCAGTAGGGATATTGCTCACTGCAATATCGCTTATTGCAATATACAGGGTGTCCCAGAAATAATGGGAGAGACTTTAAGGGGAGCTAGAGGTCCTCACAAGGATTCATATTTACATAGCAACCCATGGTCGGAAACACTTTCCTGGTGCAGTAGTGATGACACAAAACACATGAAAGAAAGGACACGAACAGGGAGGGAAAACATGTTTATTATTCTTACAAGGAGAAGACACGAGGCTTGTGTCACCGAATCCAGTGAGCCTTTGGATATTGATAGAGTACAGTTAGTACATAAACATATCACAAGGATAAAGTGCAATATTCAGGGGGGCCTTATAAAACGACCCCCGAAGTTCACCCATTATTGACGTAAAATATATAATTAAACAAATTGAACTCTTTTGCGAGGGCTGGATTGTACAGTTGGCTAGACGCCAGACATTTACTTTTCTCGCTTTTCCGCTGTCGGCGGGTTCAAATACCGTCCAGGCCATTTTTTTTTTCACAGACAAAATTAGAATTAGTTATTTTGGACTGCAATATCTGATTATTTATAGGTATGACAAATATAAATAAGAATATGTTTCTAAGCTCATTAATATACAAAGAGTAACAGAGTTTCATTGAAACGCTTCAGATATAAAGAAAAGTAAAAAAAAAAAAAAAAACATATGCTATATATACGTATTTCTTTTACATTCGACATCTTTGAATTTTTGTAAATTATTTATATTTATTTTACGATAACTAGCATATATTTTAAAATTACGTACAGTTATTTTACATTATTTACATTCAATTCAATATTATGTACTTAAAAATTAAATGCGTGCTTTTACAAATGACGTTTTGAAGCACTTTGTCAAGAGAATTTTTTTACAGAATAATTTTTTTTATTTTAATTAATAAAGAACAACCGAAGAACTTTAAAAACAAACTACCGGACTTATTCGCTCTGCAGCAAGTGACTGCTGAAAGAATAAACATTATAAACCCTCTCTGTTTATTTTCTATAGCGTACTAACAGGCTTGTTTTGCTTAACAACCACCTGCAAAACTACGTGATAGAATGTCCCCGAAAATGGTTTTAACCGAATACAGTTATTCTTAATCAAAACATAAGAATCGATATTAAAAAATAAAATTACATTTTCAAAATTAAAAAAAAATGAAAAATTATAATCTTTTAAATTGATAGGTATTAGACAAGACAAAAATGAAATGGCATATTTAAATTTTACGTAGTGTATTTTAATTTACTCCGCTGCGAAGATGGTTGGTTGATTTTTGACGTCCGATTATCTACACTGGGGATATAGGACCATGGGGGGGAGTGCCCTTCGTGGGGGTCTTTCTAAGGGAACCTAACCCGTATTTACGCAAGGTTCGAAGAAAACCACGAAAACTCCGAACGGTTAGGCCGACAGCCGCGATTGGGTTCGAACCCAGCACCTGCCGTCTACCAGTTGAGAGGTCCTAACCTCTCGGCCACTGGTGGGGCCTCTCCGCTGCGAAGAACAGTGATATATTCGTAGAAATATCTATACATAAGAATGAATAAAATTAAAATTTTGTCGACTGAATATTTCTTTTTTTTTTCATTATATCCATAAAACTGCAATCTCTCTGTAAATAAATAAGTATATATACATATGTGTGTGTGTGTGTGTGCATGCGTGCAGAAGTATGTTCTTATTTATATTTCTCACACGTATAAATAATAAGATATTGTAGTCCGAAAATAACTAATCCTAATTTTGTCTGTGAAAAAAAATGGCCTGGACGGTTTTTGAACCCGCCGACAGCAGAAGAGCGAGCAAAGTAAATATCTGGCGCCTAGCCAACTGTACAAACCAGCCCTCGCAAAGGAGTTCAATTTGTTTAATTATATTTTTTGCGTCAATTATGGGTGAACTTTGGGGGTCGTTTTTTAAGCCCCCCCCTGAATATTGCACTTTATCCTTGTGATATGTTTATATACTAACTATACTCTATCAATACCCAAAGGCTCGCTGGATTCGGTGACACAAGCCTCGTGTCCTCTCCTTGTTAGTGCTGCAAAAATACCGGGATAACACTGGAAAATTCTGAGAAGCTAGTTGTATGGATCTTACAGCTGCTGGGGAAGTTCAGGACATTCCTGGTGTTTTCCTAGAGAAATATAAATCCTCCATGCCCCGGAGATGCGCCTGCATGCATTAGGGCCCGGGGTTGTAATTTCAAACACCTACTTTGATAACGGTCGGTGTTTTTTATGTTCGTTTTTCTTACTTTTCTGCTATACTAAGGTTAATAAAGATATTTTCTCCTCTTATTCGTGTCCTGTCCTTCTTGCGTTTTGTGTCATCACTACCGCGCTTAGATAACGTTTCCGTCCATGGGTTGCCATACAAATCTGAACCCTTGTCCCTACCTCTCCTTAAAGTTTGTCCCAACATTTCTGGGACACCCTGTATACACAATGCAATATTTGAATACAGAAACATAAACCAACTATCCTGTATGGAAACAGCGCTGCCAGTGGGCTACTTTTTTTAATTCAACTTTCTTGATTGGCACTACTTTTCTGAAATGTTAAAACTTCCCTTGTGTTTGCCTTAATTAATATGGCATTAAATAAAGTGAATTTTACTATTTCAAAAAAGTGGTGCCAATCAAGATACCTGACTTTTTAAAAAAGTAAAACTAACAACATTATTGTAACAGTGCCATTTTTTTTCATATTGGATAGTTTCACATATCGACGATAAGTGCATCGCGATCGTGTTTTACTTTCGCACGGAACTTTTGAAACACCCGATTTTTCTGACATAGCTGCCGATATCTACGATTTTGACAACCACTACTCTTTATGAAAATTAATCTTCTCACTTAATCGAAAAATTCTAAAATAAAACAAACAGGTGGGTAAGTGTGATCGCAGATCGCACAGAATAGTTTCGTTTAATATTTCCTTCAAAACATTTTATCATTAAAATAACAAACGAAAAGTGGTTTTTCAGTGCCATTTCGGATTTTTTCACCAATCGCGCCAACTAGAACAGAATACTGAATTCTTCCCCTAAATGCTGCTTTGATTGCATAAATTTGTTAATTTCTCCATCAGTATCTACGGATTTAGTAAAAGTACGCAAGTAAATAAAATTATGTATAAAAATGTTACAAAGCTCAACATAAATTTAAGGGAGACCAAACAGGTCACCAGAGGCGGCTAGTAATTTAAATGAATAAAAATTTAATAAATAAAAAAAAATTTCACTTTGCATGTCAAAATAGAGGATAAATATGATGTAATATGATGAAATAAAAACAAATAAAAACGTTTTTCACGTGATTTATTTAATCTATTAATTTATGTTACATACATAATAATTTCATTTAAATTTGCGTGCAACAATTAGAAGATATGAAATTTAAATTTTGGAAATTTGCGCTCTTGCAAATTTTTAAACTTATAAATATCGCACATATTCAACTTTTAAGCCATCGTATATGGAAAAAATGTACTTTAAAATGCAATGAAGCGAGTCCCTGTACTCCCGAAACGTATACGTATGTTCAAAAATTTTAATTATTGTGTGTTTAAAGTTGTATTTTAAAGATTTAGAATCCGGGTATTAAGTTAAAAGTTATAGAGAATTTTTGCCGGTTTCAAAGTGTAAGATTCTCGTTTCCTGTTACCTTTTGCGATTATAGAAAAAAAATTAAAGAAAATAAAAAATTATCAGGAAACTTCGCTTAACATTTTCGTTTAAATGCAGCGTTTAAATGCAATTTCGTTTAATTTATTTCAGGTTTAGCTATTTTAAACATTTTTCCGGTTTATATTGAATGTCCAAGCATTTTATTTTGTAAGATCTTAACTATATATTTCTAAATTTCTGAATAAACTTTTTACACATTTTCTATCATTACTATATAAAGATTTAAAAGCATTGAAAATCTGAAAATTCTGATTTGACACAAAGAATTCAATAAAATACGAAAAGTAAATGCTACGGTTTGAAAAAGAACGTTGGGAAGCATTTTTAATGCAAACGGTCCCTAAATCGTAATCCATTTATTTAATATTGCGAATATAAATAACAGTACAAATTTAATATTAGGCATACGCAGGCATTTAATAATAAACAATATTGCAGTTACTGGTGTGAACTTTATATTTTATTTTTATGACTATGTTATCTCAAGTACTGCTGACACGATTGTTCTGCTAAAAAATATGTTAATATATTTTCTTCATTTTTTTAAGATAATCCATGTTTAATTTAAATATAAGTTTATCAATAAAAGTTTAAAATTTTTAAGAGCACCTTTTATGAAAGAATAGGTGCAACCATTTATTTACCCCACAATATCTTGTTTGAATGTATCAAAAATTTTATGTTACTTCTTCGGAAATGATATTATAAGTTAGAGTAGTAATATTACGTAAATGAAAATGTCATTCAAAGTTATTATTTTTATCTTTAAAGTTTAGGAAAATCGCTGCATTTTATTGTCCCATTAAAAGTTTTAACGCACATTTTTATTCTATCACTCTAAAAATATGTGCCAAAAAACACTACAAAGTTGCATAAAGGGAAAATTTAGCGTTATACTTTCAGTCGAACTATAGTGGCGCCATCTGTAGTAGTAGAAGCAAATACAAAGAACTGAACAAGAGTTTTTTTTATAAGCGGAGTTGGAAGCTTATCAAAAGACATTATCGAACTTCAGCCTCCTCAAATTATGAATGGGAAACGAAATTTTACTTTCTCTTTTATGTAGCAGGATTTCTTTCAACCGAAAATTGAATACCCTACGGTAATCTTTAGTTTCTGATCTAAAGCTTACCGTCATTGTTTCCATATATATACATTTTTATTTTTGTCGTTTTATTCTTTTTTAAAAAAAATCTATCTATCTATCTATATATATATATAATGTTTTCTAAGGTGCCATTGTTAGGAGTAGTTAGCAAAGTAATTCCGTTTGTAAAATATTTAAGTGATTGACCCACATTAGAATTTACGCGCAATTGTGTCAGAAAATAAATGTTTTGTTTCACGTACATTAGGAAAAAAATTATATCAAAATACTTGTTGTCGGTTGTTAGTCTGGAATTAAAATAAAGTGTGAAAGGTTACCACCCTTGAAAGTTTACCTAATAAGTTTTGCGAAATTTACTGATACTAATTGTGTAAAAAGTGCTTGTGAAATATATTTTTTGTGTATCGTTACAAAGCATACCAAACGGTTTTACGTGCACTTAAAGTGCACTTACTTGCACTTGAGTTTTTCGTGCACGTGATTTAATAAGACAAAAATTATTATTCACGAATATTGGTAGGCAAATTCGAGTGACCGTATAAACATTGAGAAAAGTCAAACTTAAGCATCCGTCAATCGGCGCGGGAAACCAATGTGATAAACTGTGTTCCAGTGGATATCACTAAAGTTTTATAAAGATAACTAACTGCCTTATCTAACCATCGACTTTTTGTGATTCAAAAAGTCGACTATTTCTTTAAAAAATTAGTGGTATCAGCAAATCACAGTTTTATACACTGGAGAAAACCAAGTATTCGGGGCGCTGTGTAACCACGTCCATTTGAACCCATTAGTAAAACTGATTGAATTATAGGGTATCTCTTACTACTTGCACGGAACTGGTCTTGAATTGTGGAAACAACATGCATAAGCATTTTGTTTCTGAACTATGATAGAATACTTTGCTGATTATATTTGCCAATCAATCATGTATCTTGTCAACTTTATGTAAATCAGGATGATTGAGAGATATATATAACATCCACATATTCCTTCTGGTTTTTCCTGAACATTCCAAATAATACATGGAGTGACAGACCGTGCTTTAAATATTACGAAAAAATAGATACATACATGCGGAAAACATATACTTGGGATTTCTCAGAAAATGTAAACTGTTAAAAGTTTGCTACACTGAAGAATTAATCGACAGACATTATTAATGTACCGTCAATTCCTGCGTATAATCCGCGGATCAATCAATTGTTTTTCGACTCAGAATTTGTCTAAAAAGAAATGTAACTTATTAGATTGCCGTAAATATTTTTCTTCAATTACTAAATAAGATTTCTGGGTCCAAAAAGAATTGTTTGATCCGCGGATTATACGCAAGAAAAATTACGGTAATACATACTTTCCAACTTCAAACATAATGTTCGTAAAATGTAAGTTAGTTTAAAACGTGTTAAATATGATTGCAATCAGAATTTGTTTTATAATTATCAAAGAAGCTCTAGTTGGTAAGTAGAGTTTAAATAGCTAATGATACATCTGAAATATTTCCTGGTTAGAAACTTGTTTGACCTGGTATTAAGTTAACTAACATTTTGCGGAAGTAATGTCCGAATTTGTCAAGTATAAACATAATTTCTGATTTCGTTAACTTGACTATGATATGTTCGCAAGCCCTCTTTTCTATTAGCATTCAGAAAGTGAGATCCCCATTATTAATCACATCAGTTACCTTTTATAATTATGCTACTTTTTATGCCAGTTTTTACGTAGAACTTGTTTTACTCTTCGAATTTATGTTGGTCTTCACAAAAAATCGAGTATAATAGAAAAAAGAATTGCAAATTTAAATTTTTATTTGAAAGGTAAATGAACTAATTCCAGTTTTTAAACACACATGCACACAAATGACGCAAGGAGAGATCGTACATAAAAATAAGGTAAACTGAACATACTGCATGCATAGGATTATGAATAAACAATAATTGGCATGTCTTCAAAACGGTGAAGCTTCAACTGCCATCGGCATGACTATGGATCACAACCGTCCAGGAAAACTTCCGCTATTAAATTTGAATATAAATGTTCTTATTTAACCCCTTGAGGGGCGGCGGTATATATTATATACCACCTACGATTGATGAAGATTCACACCAGAAAAATTTTATTAAATTTCACTTTTCTAACTTTGGTGGAAAACAGTCGTGAAATTGCTTTTCCTCTTTTTGATGTAACATTTTTACAAATTTCCGGTTGGAATTCAGAATTACTCGAACGCAATTGCTTGCCCCTCAAAGGGTTAAAAGCTTTAAAAAAGTAGAATTTCAGTCATAATTCGTAACAAAAAATACATATATTCATTTTTACTGGTGACAGTTTACTTCGGCGGTAGTTAGGACCTGCGTTTCTACCGTATGATGACTACCTAGGAAACCTCCTGCTGGTGTCTGTGGGAAAGATTATAATACCCGGGCCAACCTTTACTAATAAAAACGAATAGAATTTTTACGAGATTTATGATTGAAACTTTACATATATAGGGAGCTAAAATAAGGTGATTCTATTCAATTTACTGGTGGAAGTTTGCGCTGACTGTAATTAGAAATTGTTAAGCAGATATAAAAAATCAGCTGCCTTCTTGTGACAATCTTCTCAAAAGCTCTTTCCTATGTATCTATTCTTATTTCCATTACTGCGTTTTGAGTGCTAGGCAACGCTCCCTAAATACCAGGCCTGTGAGCTGACAGAAAAATGCGGCTACAGAAGGCGGATATTTTTAAGCGTGTGCATTGAATTTTCGTGCAAATAATTTTTTTAAGTTTTTTCCGTTTCATTTTTCTGAGGATGAAAAAATGAAAGATTTCTTTTTATAAAATACTTGTGGCCATATTTAGGGGATCGTTCATACGTTAAATAAAATCCATCTACAATAGCCGCCATTTTTGTGTTAGTGCTCAGGCCAAGTATTCAGTGGTCGGCTGGACAGGCAACACAGATAAGAGATCAAAAATAGACAGCTTACAGTGGCTTTTCAATTTTCAATGAAACATCTCTTGAATTAGGCATTACTGGAAAAGCAGTACTTCCATTTATTATTACTGGCAGAGCATTACTTACATGTAACATCACATGCAGAGCACCTCTATGAACAAATATAACAATTATAACCAGTTATAATTGTATAATTAAAATACATTTCGCCATGAATTTAAAAATTATTCATTAATTTAATAAATTTATTCATAATATTTTTTTTAGCAAACAAATAATCTTCCTGCTTTTAAACGCTTAGAAAGTTTATTTTCCAGATTTTTTTATATTTAAGGAAAATTATACTTTTTGAATCATGTCTCTTTTGAAATTAATGCAAGGCTTCCACAGTTCGTTTTTTAAATATCAGTAAATACTAAAGAAAAGTCCTCCTAGTAGGTTTTTACAACATTTCTAATCGAAATAGTCTACAGTATAATTTTATTCAAAATTGACAAGAGAAATTGCAAGATTGGTTAGGTTTTGTTTGATTAATTTTGATTAATTTTGGGTTTTTTTTCAGGTTTTGTTTTAGTTGAGGTTTTATGACGCAAAATCTCTTAACACTAAAACCGCGGGAAATTTTACCCAAGTTTTATAAAAATAATTCACTTCAGAATTTTTATTTAAGTCTATTTTAGTTATTTATTTTAAATAATTTTTGCGAAGCTTATATGTAAATTATTTTAAGAAGATTTATCTGGTTCGAATCGACATCTTTTCATGGAGTACGGGTCAAAATCACCCGTCTCCGCGGTTCTAGTGTTAAGGGATTTGTTGCTATAAAGTCTCATACATCCAACCGAACAACCCAATTGGTCCGAATTTCGAACATAATTTTTTGTCAGAGAAAATTCTTCTTTATAATTTTCTTACATCAAAAAGCGTTTTTGTTGCAATGGTTTCAAAAACCTACTACGAATGTTTTTGCTTACAAAATACTATTTTCCAAAAAGTGACCAGTGGGAGTGTTATAACGTTATGAAATACTACCAATGTACTACTCTTAGTTATAAATCAGATAAGGAATCTTCTAGGGATTCTGGATCCCAAACCGCCCGAGATATTTTGAGATATTTTAATTCGTATATCTTCATTCCCACCAGAACATTAAAACAGCAATATTTCCTTTATTTAATAGCAAAACATTTCCTATTTAAATAAAACGAAATTAGCCATTGAATTTTTCTGGTGTAAAATCAGGTTTTCTGAACTACATAATTTCTAGAACTTGTTTTATCATGGGAATTAAAGTGTTAAGTTTAGAATACTTCTGTTTAATATTTCATTGACACGATTGCCGATGTCTGTGTTTGATCTTAGAATATTGCAACATTTTTCTTCTATTAAATATGACAAAACATTCCGTTAACAGTTTCTGTCACAGTAGGCCCACGTCGGGACCACCTAATTTTAAAGCCAAACTTACAAACGGCACAAGGAAATTTTAATGAAATTTTGCTTTTCATTATAGCGAAATGAAAGATTAAAGTAACAAGGTTTTAATTTCTAAAAAAAAAAAATCGATTGTAACATATAATGTCAATCAGTTGTTTCATCATTTTGCGAACAACATTTTCTGTGCCGGAAAGATTAAAAAATTGTCGTAAATTGTAGGCACTCTGATTTCTTAAATAAAATTTTCTCATTGCCAGTCGACTTTAATATACTTACCAAACATTTATGTGTTAAAATGCAAAGCATTCCTTTCTAATGTAACGGTATCCATAATTCTTTCAACACAGTCATTATTTCAGACGAAGAAAGTTCTTGCATCTTTCGCACTGTGTAAATGTATCAATTTCTTTCAACAGTGGTATAAATATTTTGAATGTTCCAAGTTTCAGAGAATAACAAGCAACTATAGAGGAAAGAATTTTTCTTTTCCCTCAAAACTTTAATCAAAGTAACTCAACATTTTTGTAAGCATTGATTTCTTATGTAACAAATGTTTTTCATGATAGCTGTATTTTACTTTATGTAAAAAGGTCTTTCAACTCGTATCGTCTTTCTTTATGTTTTGTAATATCGATCTTGATTAAGTCGCAGAACATTTACAAAAGAAAAACATGTTTTACTATATTTTTTGAAAGAACACTTTTAAGAATGATGCATTAAGAAATATACGTTGTTGTTTTCGTCGGGGCACTTAACGAATGTTTAGAAATATGATCGTTTTTTTTGAAAAAATGAAGATTATGTTATTTTCTGCTTAACTTTTTATAGATGGCAATGTTAGTATCATCCGCTGTAAAAGAAAATTTTTTGAAAGTACATTTTTTCTTCAAATTGTTTTTAAAAAAGCAGGTATAAAATATAAAGGTATAAAATATATTTGTATAAATATATTTCAAAAATGATTTAAGTACTTTTTTCATAAAGTTGTCATGACTTCAATATGTTTCTTCTATCCGAAATATTTTGGTAAAATCTGAAGTGATTTGCTTATAATTGAAATCGTTGATTTTTCATAAAGTTGTCATGACTTCAATGTTTCTTCTGTCCGAAATATTTTGGTAAAATCTAAAGTGATTTGCTTATAATCGAAATCGTTGATTTTTCAGCTAATGCATGAAAAATGTAATGATGAGCAGAATGAATGATTTTACTATTTGAATGAAATATTCGAACATGTTCAAAAACACAGCTGAAACCCTTAATTTATAAGTATCTTCCAGAAATTCGTACAAAAAACAGAAGCTTTTATATTTTAATTAGAATTAATTTTGGAACCTCCTAGAAACATATAAAAAAATTATCTTTAGACTTTTTTGGTAGATAATTGACTTCCCGAACTGCGAAAATCTGCAACGATGATCTTGCTTCTTTTTTTTCAAACTTTTTGGTGGTAATTGATTAAAAATATATGCAATAATATACAAGGTGGTTCAAATTAAAGTATCCCTGTTCGCGACGCCCCACAGTGGGACAGGAAGCCTCCAAAGTTGGCAAAAAATAAAATTTACTTTGAACAAAAAAAGCACATCACGAATTCTTTTGTAGAAGAAAAGTAGTAAAATTTTAAACTTTTACATAAGCTAAATAGTAATTTATTAATTATTTTACAAACCTTTTTCAATATTTTTTGTAGAAAAATGAGTTAAAAGCAAGAATTTAAGTTAGTTTTATACTAATTAGATATTTATAAATCGTCCATAATATCGCATTAAAAAATGTAAACATAATTAGTAATTTTAATTATTCTCAAGCAAACCTTATAATGAATATTAGCGACTCGTTTTGAAGGATTGGATCAACCTTTCTCAGGCAAAATGTACGTATTACTATAAAGACAGCCGAAGAAAAATTGTTTCTGTAGTTTTAGTGCTAACACACACTTTTTGTTTTCCTGTTTTTCAGATCTTAAACTCATACATGTCACGTACAATAACGAATATGTAGAACTAGAATTGTATAACCGTTTTACTCTTGATATTTTTGATCGCCCAGAACAAATTCAGACGGAATATGAAGATGGGCACGTTTGCTTTTCATTGACGCTTCTGTTTGTTTTTCAAATAGAGGAAATGAAAGCGATTTGCCAAGCCATTCTTTGTTAATTCTTAAGCATTTCCCTTGTTTCGCCAGGCTTTTGCTCATCGGAATTTATATTAAACTTTAAAACATTTAATCTTCTTTTCATTTAAACTACTTGTTCGTAGTTTCTCCGATTATGGAGCTCTTATACCATAAAATCACATTACTTTTCAAAAGTTTTTTGTTAAAACGTTCCATGATAGTCAGTTTCATTTAAATACATTGTTTTGTGTTAAAAAATGCATTAAAATTCGTATTTAACAAAGAAAATATTTATAATCATGTTTGGCACACCCGTACACTAACAAAAATTTAAGGATGATTAGCTATAAAAATGACCATACAATTAAAAAAGTGGCAAAAAGGAGCAAAATTTTCTGGCATATTTGTCTTTTTAAAACTCATACTTAGTAGAAAAAATTATAATTAACACTTAACTCGCCTTAACTCATAACTAAAACCTACAATGTTTGTAGACAGTGTTAAATTTTTTTATAAATTTCACCACTATATATTCTAAGCGTCTGTATATCTATAAAAATCGTATTAAAACAAATTGAAAGTTAATGAATAAATGTTACATACTTGTAGTTAAAGGTTCCATGGTCAAAAAAAATTAGTTTTTAATTATTATAGCGAAATTAACAAACGAATGTTGAAACAAAATTATTGATTTTTTTTTTCACTTATTATCAAAGCACAATATGCAGTTTAACTTCTTTCTCTAGTGACGATCAAAATAACTTTTGGCAAATTTTAATACTAGGAGGATGTGTACTGACATCTGCTCTATTAAAGTGACGTATGTCGGTAGTTCAAAATAAAATTTCATTTTTTCGATTTTTTGCCAGTTTTGAAGGCTTTTTGCCCCACTGTGCGACCTAGCGAGAGAAGTAATGGATGAAATGGCTTCATATTTGGAAGACATACACATCAGACCATGGGAAATTGAATGGTGTAAAAAAATTTTTAGTTCAAACAAAGGCCACCCGGGGATAAAGAGGCGGTGTGATCGGTTTCAGATAAGAAAAATGTAACACGGTTTAGGATGTAAACATCTTGGTGATCCAATGTTCCCATTTCCAACACTAAATTTTAAAAGTATTCTTCAATTAAATTTATTTGAATATATTTCGATAGTTTTATCAGTATTCTTATTAGACGAAGAACATTGAATATGTAGTGGTGGGAATTGTAATTAACTTTGTGTGGTACCACATGGTTATAACATGGTAATTAACATAATTTTAAATTTCTTTACTCGAATTATGCTAAATAGGTGAGGATTTGAGTATTCCAATACTCAACTCGGTAGCATAATTTGCATGCAAATGTTTTTCTTTTTTATTATTTATTATGGACGCTTTCTGTGCTTATTTGTTTGCGCGCGCAGTGCCTGAGAAAAGAATTTGCATAGTTGGTGAGCTAAAAGACCGTCATAATAGATAAAAAGGAAGGCGAATAGGTTTGAAATTTTCTGAGACCGCCACGATGGTTCTCTCATTTTCTGAGCGTGCTTTGCTGCTGAATCTTTTTTACCAAAATAACAGTAATGCTTCCAAAACGCTTCGGTTGTACCGACTGCAGAAATCTTTGCGTAGGGGTCCAATGACACCATGTGCTCTGCGACGAATGATTAAACGCTATGAGGAAACTGGCAGCTCTGCAGTTCAAGCAGGTCGAGGACGAAGAAAATAGATACCGCAGGTGATGGAGGTCGTCGCAACCGCTGTTGTTGAGCAGGCCAGTACAAACACAGCTGGAGCCTCCAGTGTTCGAGCTGTATCCAGGGAAATGGATTGCCATACACTACCTATGGAGGTGCATACGTATAGCATTCAAGGCCTATCCATATAAGATTCGTCGTTTCCAAGAATTAACCCCTTGAGCTCTGCTGGTAGAGCTTTCTACCACATAATTTTAATTCCAAAATGTCACAATGACACCAGAAAATTTGACCAAATTTACTACAAAAAGGTTTAATGCATTTTTTCGTGTTTATCGTTAACCGGTTTTTTTCTTTGCAAAATACTGGTGCGAGTGTGACATTTGGAATTTTGAAGAAATTTATACCCCAGAGCTCAAAGGGTTAAAACCTGGCGATAACGATCTTCGTAAAACGTTCGCTTTGACGTTCTTGGTAAGGATAGATAGAGGTAGATAAAAATTGGCCGTGAAACATCCTATGAACCGATTAGGCTCATTTTTACATGTGTGAAACAGTAAATTCACAAAGCTGTCGTATCTGGTCCACTGAGAATCCTCACCATATCAAACAAATGCTCCTACACTCTCCTCATGTTACTGTGTGGATCGGTTTCACTGCAACCTTTATGATTGCGCCATTTTTCTTTCAGGAAATCACTCCTCAGGAACAAAAAACCTGTACCGTATATGCAGCACGTTATCGGGACATGTTGCAAAGTGTTGTCATCCCAGAACTCCAGCAGCGTGGGTGCCCCGCTACAACAACTTTCCAACAAGATGGTGCGCCCGCTCACATTGGACGTGAAGTACAAAAATTGCTACGATGCCATTTTACGGAGGATCGCATTATCAGCCATGAATTTTCAACAAATGGCCTCCACGTTCACTTGACTTGACCCCGTGTGATTTTTGGCTTTGGGGTTACCTCAAACATAAAATTTATCGAGGAAATATTAGAAATCTGGTGGATTTAAAAAAATCAGATCCTCTTGCAGCACACAACATCGGTCGCGATCTGTTATATGCCGCTGTGGATCATGCGGTGACACGATTTCACGTTTTGGTGCGGAAGCAAGGCGAATATACGTATTGAACCCGGCCTGTAAAAAATTTGTTTATTTTCTATTACCACGCACGTCTTTCGTTTGTGCTGTCGCAAACAGTATTTTAAGATCGTCAGTTTGTGGGTGAAAAATGCAATAATAAAGTTAATTACTGATACCTCGTATTCTGTTCTTTACTGGTTGCGTCATATTCAAGGTTGTTAAAATCTAGGTGAAAATAGTCCCAAATTCCCAACGCTAAATTTTTAGTGTTCTTCGCTTAATAAGAATACTAATAAAATTACTGAAAGCATATTTATTAAAAGTTAAACGAATAATACTAATAAATATTATTGGTGAGAATCAGCCCAATGGCACCAAGATGTTTACATCCTAAGTGGTGTTACATTTTTCTTATCTGAAACCGATCGCAGCACCTTGTTATCCCCCGGTGGCCTTTGTTTGAATTAAAAAAAAATCTGCACCATTCAATTTCTCATGGTCTGATATGTATATCTTCCAAATATGAAGACATTTCATCCACTACTTCTCTCGCTAGGGCGTCGCAAACAGGGATACTTTAATTTGAACCACCCTGTACAAAGCAGGGTTGCTAGTTTGGCCTCCAAATTAATTTTAAAAAATCAAAATTAGCAACTGAAATTAAAAGTATTATTTTTTGCTTTTACTAATGACAGAAATTTTTTCTTAGATTAAAGCAGGAGTGTAAAAATCTATGCGCCAGCGGGCAGCCTCTGGTCATTAAATTTCATTACTTTTCTTTGCTTAAATTTTATTAACATTCTTTTAAAATATTTAGACGCCATATTAAACGAAAAATAACAAATAAATTTTAGTGGTAAGAGACTACCCGCTGGCTCTTAAATTTTTACACATCTGAGTTAAAGTATCGATTTTTCTTTCAAAAGTTACAGTGAGAATGTAAAATTTAGAAATAAAAATATGTTGCTAAACGGACAGCCCTGGTGATACAATGACTGACAGCTTTGTTTTAGCGCATACTCGAATGATCCATTCACTAATAAAATCATTCATTTTGCCGATAACTAATTTTATATGTGTACTCAGTTAAAACCCTTAAAAGGAATTTCTGTGGAAAATTCTCTATTTTGACTATCTATAATTGGTTCTGCTTTAGCGTTTAAAATGGTGATCATTCTCGTTCTCCTCCGTACACACATACAAAACATTTTTAGTTTTATTTTCTATTTCTTTCTTTTTAATTTCTTGTTTTAAAATTCTGATGTATATCCGTTAGTGTGCAAGGGAGCTAGGGTATCACAATTTCATATTAGTCTTCGGCTTATTTAATCTGTAATATTTTGTGATTAAATACGGAGAAAGTTACTATTCTAAAGAGTTGAAGGAAAAAAATAAAAAATATATGGATGAAACGTTACAGAAAAAAAATTCTTAACACAGTATAAAATAATGAAAATTATATGCTCCATATTTTAGGCTGAAAAACCCATTTTCCAATGTTTCTTATTTATACGGCATGCTTCAGAGACAATAAGGAATTTACACAGCATTTAATAAAATATTTTGGAGCATTCAATTGTACTTTTTAATCCTTTCAGGGATAAGATACGTCTCTTCTTAATATGCAGAAATGAGCGATCTACACCAGAATTTATCGTCAAATTTAGTCCAGAATAAGAAAAAACTTTTGCTCCCGTACTTAGTAAAAGAAAATTTTCCATTTCAATATTCTGATGTGAATGTGGCATTTAGGAATTAAAATTAGCTGGTCTAAAAATGAACCACCGCCCTTGAAGAAGTTAACTCCGCATTGCCAGTGGACTATTTATTTTTAATTCAAATTTCTCAATTGACACCACTTTTATGAGACGATATTATTCCTTTTATTTTTCACCTTATTAACCTTCCTACCCTGTTCAAATTTTACTCAATCTTGATTAAAAATATTTCACTTCAGAAGTGTTATTTAAAATATTTTAGTATATTTAATTGACTCATTTCTCTGAATCTGTTATTTAACTTTCTTTATGAAAAAAGTTCTGGTGCGAATCGTATAAAACAAATTATAGTCATGGGTCAATTAGACCCATTCAGGTTAGGAAGGTTAACGTGCCATTAACCCTTTGAGCTCTAGTGGGTAAATTTATTCAAAATTCCAAATGTCACATTGGCACCAGTATTTTGCAAAGAAAAAAGTCAGTTACGGATATACGCGAAAAAATGCATTAAACCTTTTTCAAATAAATCTGTTCGAATTTTCTGGTGCCGTTGTGACATTTCGGAATTAAAATTAAGTGGTTGAAATTTCAACCATCAGAGCTCAAAGGGTTAAATAAAGTGCAGTTTAACCTTTTCAAAAAAGTGTTGCTAATCATGAATCTGAATTTAAAAAAGTAACCCATCTGGCAACACTGTATTCACCCTCATAGTACCAGCTTTCAATAAATCTTGTGATTTCTTATTTTTACAGGATTTGAATTAGAAATTTAATTATTTTATTTGTTACATCTCTCTAGGAGGCGTATATTTAATTTGATATAATGAGCACACATTATTCCTTTTTTTCTTGTTTAAAAAATTTTACATAAAAAATGGGGTCAAACAAGACCCTAATGGTACTAAGAGTCCATTGATAGATTACCATTGCTAGTACCCATACTAGGAAAATGCCTAGGAGAAGACAGTTAAAAATATAATTTCAAAATAGATCAACACATGTTTCCTTAGTCCCTTTGCTTAAACTCTTGTCTCGCCACTCCTGACATATAATGTTGGATGCTCTAAATGTATGAGATTAGTGAAATGATTGAATTATTTGCAGTTATGTTTGAGTATTTTTTAAATAGTTTATTTCCGTAACGTTATCTGGAATTATAAAGTAAGGTACTTTAATGAAATGTGCGGATAGGCTTTATTCGAAATATTCAAATTTAATTCTTTGATAAAAGCAACGACGAAAAGTTTCGCTGTGATACTGGGATTAACTGTGTTTACAACTTCATCGTGTATTTATTACCTTGGTAAATATTGATGCATTTGTGTATTATCTCTTAATTAAAATTTTTGAAGAAAGAAATGTTCAACAGTTTCATATATAATTTGATGTTTGAGCATATCTTCTATTGAGAACATTCTAATAATAATAATAATAATATTTCTTTTGAAAAATAGTGTAAGTTAACAGAGATTTCAGCTCAATCATCAATCAAGTTCATCTAAGCAAGCTTTCTAAAGATCATCTGAGATGATTAGAAATGTAATAATGAAGAATTGGTTATTTATGTCCAAGATATTTGTACTATTATAAAATCAAAAATTAGTATTTGATGTCAAATATTTTTTGTCGACAAAATTCTAATGTTAAACTTTCGTGACTCAGCAACTCCGATTTGTAAAATATTTAATCAACTGTTAAAATCTATGTTTAAATGTAGTTATGTTATTAAAAATATGTTATCTTTTTAAGCACCTAAAAGATAGAATATAAAATTAAAAATATATTCACTAAAAGATATTTTCCTTCATGGCTGCGGTAAATCTAAAATTACATATTTCTAATAAATATTGTCAGCTTTCAGAGTTCGTACCTATCAGGAGATTTTAGATTCTTTGGTACGGAAATTTCGCAAAATACTGGTCGCTATATCGGAAGATAGAATATATTTTCATTAAATAAGCCAAATATTACTTTATAAAAAATCTTGTAAAAAGCATCTGAAAATCTTCGAATTGTACGAATCCTGGTTTTCTGACACAAAATTATAAAATATACGAAATTACCTTAAAAAAAAAAACCTGTTTTTTAAAATTCTGCATTCTTTTTAGTCTATTAATGCCCGAATTATTTTCTTCGTTAAAATTTAAATTTTGTATCTTCACCATTTTTAAACCCTTGAAGGGCGTGGGATAAAATATATTCCACTTAATTTTAATTGGAAAATGCCACATCGACACCAGATATTTTTAATGAAAATTTTAATCTTAGCAAATACGCGAAGAAAAGTTTTTATATATTTCGAAATAAATTTGTTTTTCCATTTTGGTGTAAGTCAGACATTTTAACATTTTAAGAATGGAAGTGCTTTGAACCTCAAAGGATTAAAATAGCAGTAAATTTGAACTTATTTTACCAAGAAATGCGTCTCATGAAGAAAAGTATACTTCCATGATACCATGAAAAAATGTACCAAATGTATATACCTTGAAGAAAAGTATATATCATCATACATATACTACTGTGAAAAATAATTTCTAGCCATTACAAGGTTCATAGGGGTGCTGGAATTTTCATATCATTTTCCAGTGTTTTCTTAAGGAAAATATCTCCTACATGTAATTTTGTGCTTTTGCAAGGGTCCCACAATATTACCACTAAATTTTAACAGTATTTTCAAAGTACTTCACTGCATAAAACTATTCCAAAATCTGAGAATAAAGGTTGTTGTTGGCAAATCTGTTTCTTAAAAATTAAATATGATATTTCTTATCAATAATAGTGGTGCAGAGTTCTTACAAAAATATTAAGTAGTGTGCGAGCTTTGTTTTGAAATAGACTTATCTTGTTTATAAAAAAGTACTGGTATTTTACTTGGAAAATAACGATATCCGTACGAACCATGCACTAAGTATAGCGATCTAAAATAAGCTACTGAGTGTTACTTTGAAAATTTCAATACTTTGAAAAGTTCATTTTAGTAAAAATGATTCAAATCTGCTGAAATGAGAAATAAAACTTTTACATAAAAAACAAATCAGTATCGCGGTCTGCTAAGAATTCTTGGAAAATTTTATGAAAACTGCTAGAAGCTAGGAACAATAAATAAAATCGTCTTTTAAACCTACTCGCACCAGCTTATAATATTTTTTGAGGATTTTTAATTTTATATGATTTGAACCAGAAATTTAATTTTATTACATGTAACATATTCCTAGGAGGTGAAGACTTAATTTCATACATTGTTCAATATACATTATTCATTTTTGCCTGATTTAAAATATTAAAATTTAACAATAATAATAATAATAACAAGTTAGAAATTGCACGTAAAGCGTAGCAAATGAGGTGCGTTCGTACGACAGTGAAGTTTTAAAAATATCACTCATATATCAATCTCATTAAATTATAAATATTTAATTACAATTAAAATGCGCACCAAACAATGTTCTCCCTATGCCATTATGTAATGGAATACTTTTGTGTGGCCTTGTAAATCAGTAACAAATGTTCTTTGCACCACAGATTATGCAAAATGTATATTATAATATGTACTTTATAGATGCATATCAATTTTATTATATTCGAATGAGTGTAACACCATTAAAATGCATTTGAAACATTTTCCCCATTGACCGTAATGTAACGGAATACTTTTGATTATCCCTGTAATTGATCTATGCATCCGATTTTCATAAAATTTGAAGTAACTCAACAAAATTATATATTAATTATGTATTTTAAATTTTAAAAGATAAAAATGCATTTGAAAATTTTTCCCCATTGACCGTAGTGTTACGGAGTACTTTTGATTGCCTTAGTAACTGATCTATGTATCCGATTTTCATAAAGTTTGAAATAACTCGACAAAATTATGTAATAATTATGAAATTTAAATTTCAAATTAATAAAATGCATTTAAAACTTTTCCCCCATTGATCGTAATGTAATGGAATACTTTTGATTGTCCTTGTAATTGATCTATGCATCCGATTTTCATGAAATTTGAAATGTCTCGACAAAATTATGTAATAATTATGTATTTTTAATTTCAAATAATTCGTTTGGGTAGTTTTTGCGTTGTTATATGCGGACGGACGGACTGAATGACAACTATGTGTGCTACGCATTTACATAATTACGAACGCACCTAATAACTAGGGTCAAATAAGACCCCAATGGTTCCAGGAGGGTCAAAGTCATAATTAAAATTGATATTTCGTTATGTTGCAGATCTGCAACACGGTGATACAAAGTAGGCCAACCATTGTCCGTTTTCAGAAACCAGTAATAATTCAGAGAAAAAATCGTGTTCGGTATTATCAATAGAAATGTCTTTCAAGGCGTGTTCCCACGAAAATAGTTAATTAAATTTTTCTTTCAAAAATGTTCTGTTAGAAAAACGGACTGTGTGGGCGCCTTGGGCAAAGAGTTAATTTGAGCTGTAACATGATTATAAAAATATAAAAATATTGTTAGTAAAATTTATATTTTTTTTTTTTCTGTTGGGCAAATAAATTTTGCAGTCTCATTCGAATTCTATTAGCAGAAATAGAAAAATTCTATTTTTATTATCGATTTAAATTCGATTATTCTATTCAATTATTAAATTTTATCAAGCGTATGTTCATCTATTTTTATTTTGTATTTGTTTTCTGATTACTTGGTAAAATTGAATGCTCTAAAATATTCCATTGAAATTCGTGTGAATTGATTATTTTCATATAAGTACCCCCCCCCCCCCATGTTACTAAGAAATATTGTAAAACGGGTATTTCAGCTTAATCCAGAGTGTATAATTTCCATTATAATATACGATGATAATAATTTATTGTTTTTTTCTCCATTTTATCATATATTTTTTTTATCTTATGTATCTTTACTTATGTTTCTCACCAAATCTTTCAGAAATTGTTCAATATCTTAACCGTTAATATAAAAAAAAACTGATTTTTTTTGTCCACACTTTTAGAAATTTTAACAGTTTTAAAGCAGTAAGCGATCTTTCATAATAAATAATAATGTCTTATTAACAATTATGATCAACATGATTCTGCGTTGAAACTTGAAACCTGTTTATTCCGAAATTTGTAACATTTCAATGAAATTGACTGTATCAAATATTAACTTAAAATTTAGAACTATACTCATTTATCATAACTGCCGATTCTTATGAATTTTTTGTACCGCAAAAACTTAACAGTACATTTTGCCACCTTTAATCGTCGTAAGCTATCGTTTAAATGAGGCAAAAATTCTATTAACCTTCCGTCTACCAGACAAAACACCCATTTATCTACGGCAACACCTAATTTTAATTCCAAACTTGCAAACGGCACCAGTAATATTTTAATATAATTTTGCTTTTACAATGAAAGCTTAAATTAAGGAATTCGTAATATCTAGACAAGTCCTTTATAAATTCCGGTGTCAATCGACAATTTCTCATTTTACCATCGACACCAGAAATATTGCTGTCGGGTCCAATGGGCCCGTCTGGTAGACGGAAGGTTAACTTGAATTAAATTTTAAAAGAAAAAAAATTAAATGATAATTTAAATGAACTAAATTAAATGAACTAAAATTCTATTAACTAACTATTCTATTAACTAATTCTCTTAACTTTTGTGTTAAGAAAACGCATATGACATTAGAAGCTATGCTCTTTTTTGCATAACTAATCAAGTCTAATGGCGTATATTTTACACTGACACACAGGGTTTATACGCATCAAGGAGTTTCGAGATTTTAGGTGTTAAGCATAAGGAATTTTTTACCGTAATGATCGCTATATACAAAGACAGATTATTTTTTATTAAATAAGTCAAATATTTCTTTATGGAAATTTTGGTACACGAGCTTGAAAGCCCTTGAAACATACGAAACCTGGCATAGATTTGGTTTTCTCAAATTAATAAATTTTGTATAATTTTTCATGTGTAAGAATATGCATTGATTTTTTATAATTGTATGAAAGGCTGTTCCTACCGCTTTATTCTTTTGAAGGACGGTGGGATGTAATACAGGGTGTCCATAAAAAACTCCGGGGTTTTAAAAATTCATATCTCACTAACTATAAAAGATAGCAAAATTTAGTCGATTTCTCTGAAAAGAGTAGCTCAAAAAGTTTTACTCATACGAATTGGGAATGTTTGCATCAACTGTTGGCGGCGCTGCAGGGCGTTGACCTTGAAATGATGGCAAATCCGCAACAAAAGGCTCAATGTGTTATTTGGCTCATAGAAACTATAGAAATTTCTTCTGGGGGCATATCAAGAATCTTGTGTATGCAGAGAAAATTCGTGATGTTCAACATCTCAGGGAACGAATAGTCAATTGTGTGGCAACCGTCCCCCCAGACATGCTTGCCAGGACATGGGAAGAGGTAGAATACCATTTAGACGTCTGCCGTGCCACTAACGGGGCTCATATAGAACTTTACTAAGTGTTAAAAAAAACTTGAAAATGTAAGCTTTTCAGTCATGTATAAAACATGTATGTATGTTTTTTATTTCATTAAAATATTTTGCCTCAAAACCCCGGCGTACTTTGATAGACACCCTGTATATACCAGTTAGTTTCAATTCCAAAGCGCAACATTGGCTGTGGGATTTTGAAAAATAAAATTGCTGATGTAATCGTGGGCGAAAAATATCTTATACAAATGAACCTGTTCTTAAATATCGGTGACAATCAATGAATTCAAGATTATTTTAATATAAGTTACATTGCCCTTGAAAAGATTAAACAATTAAACAAATTAATATTAAGATTTAACACTTTCCCCGATATGTTTAAATGTGTGATCTTTTAATGAAGTGAAACTAATCGCTCATAAACATTTTTGAATAATTACCATGTTTTTTAATTTATTTATGAAATCATTCTGAATAACATTTTTAACATAAAGTTTCGATAAGCCTCTCACGTGGAATTCTTTAAAAATATTCTTAAAACTACTCATCACATTAAGCTAATGAATACATGGAATAATGAGAAATAATTTTTAAAATTCTCTGACAAATTGGTAAAAAGAATTTACTGCTTTACATGAAGGTTTTAAATGCGCAATCATTTAATAGATTTTTGAAAACTAAATGGCTCATTAACGTTACTTAAAAATTAACTTAGATTTAACTTATTTATGCATAGTCTTGAATAATATTATAAAAATAAAATGCGGATAAGTCTATTTTGCATAATTCTTTATGAATATTAAAACTATATGTACCAACAACCGGTCCTTTGATCGGTACCAAATGAAAATATTTTAATTTCGAAGATGAAATTTATTAATAAAATAAATTTAATAGATGTCACACAGGAAAAAAAATAATTTATGTAAGATGTTAAATAGTTTTAAATAAAAATTCTGACATGAACTACCGTAATTTCGGGTGTATAAGCCGCAGCTCAAACAATTATTTTTCGACCCAGAATTTTTTAAGAAACAAATATAACTAGTGAGATCGCCGTAAATATTTGTCTTCAATCACTAAATAAGATTTCTGGGTCCAAAAAGAATTGTTTGGTCCGCGGCTTATACACCCGAAATTACGGTATTTTTATTTATTCCTCGAGAACCACTCCCTGAGTACCAGCCTAATCGCTGAGAGGCAGCTGCCGAATGCTAACATTTTTCAGTATCTGAATGGTGAATTGAGCTTTGGTACCAATTATTTTTTAAAGAATAATTTTAAAGTATATATTTTTCTAACATTTTTCGCTTCGTTTTTTTTTTTTTTTTGAGATTATACAAGTCAAAGGAATCTTTTATAATATACGGGTGTCAAATTTAAAGGGACCGTACATGCATTAACCCCTTCAGGGGCGGCGGTATATATCACCTACGATTGATGAAGATTCACACCAGAAAAATTTTATCAAATTTCACTTTTCTAACTTTGGTGGAAAACAGTCGTGAAATTGCTTTTCCTCTTTTAGATATAACTTTTTTACAAATTTCCAGTGGGAGTTCAGAATTACTCGAACGCAATTGCTTGCCCCTCAAAGGGTTAAAAAATTCTGCGTAAGGCAACCGCCATTTTTGCGTCAGCGCTGAGGCCTAGTATTCAGTAGATGGTGCCTTGAGTAAATCAGTAATAATGGAAGTGAAAGCTAACCAAACATCCATATGTAAACAATAAAATGTAATTCGCAATATAATAATTGCAATAAAAACTCCAATCTTCAAAATTCTTATAATCACTTTTTTTTTAACACTAACACACTCTTTAAATTAGTTTGATGCATGGAATTTCTTAAAAATCCATAATCCATTTTTATATCATGCCTGTTTCCGTGCAAATACTGAAAATAAAAAGTAATATACTCTTTTTTATAAATGTTTGAATTTACCACTTTAAAAAAAAGTCTAATTCATAAAAGAGAGGGGGAAATGTTAAGTTCATTTTTCGGAAATTACAAGGCAAACAGCTGGGAAATCTGTTCATGCATACACATTATTTCGCTTAAAAAAATTACGGAACCAATTTACTCCGATTAATTTTCTTATTTTCATTTCTTTTTTAGGAAGATAACAACTCTGAAGAAAGAATTTTGAACGTTAGCTTTTCTGCCAGACCATCAGATGCAAGGGATTCCACTACATTTTTCTCTTCCCAGTATCTTCAAGAAAGAGTGTATTTAGGCCGGGCACTTCTAGCGAAGTTAACTCATATGCAAGTAAGTAATGATATCCATATGTGTATAAATTTTTCGTGCTTCTTCAAGCAGAATTCTTGCATAAAAATGTTGGAATTCTTTCAGAAATAAATTTTTAAACAATTTAATCTTTTTTATTGTAAAACCATGTTGAGAGTTTGCTTGTAAAAAATCATAAATTTAGCAAAGTATAACAAAGCAAGAAATACTTTTTTTTTAATCGCGCTGTTCTATTGGATTAATCCCAAAATCCAACTCAATTAAATACTTCAGCTATCGCTTTTTTTTCTTAACATCGAAAGAACACAATATTGAACAATATTTTTAAATAAAAAACTATCAAATAATGTCATTTTTGCGTTATTTGTAGAATTTTTAATCTTTTTTACCGGTTTTTCAAAACAGAAATTTTTGCCTAGTTAAATCAGAAAAATGCTCGGATTAAATAAAACAAAATTTACAATAAAAATTTAATGCGAGTAATGTATCATGATCAGTGTTGCCAGATGGGCTACTTTTTTTTAATTCAGATTCTTGATTGGCACCACTTTTTGTAAATGATAAAATGTGCCTTATTCAATGACATGATAATTAAGGCGAAAACAAGAGGTAATTTACCATTTCAAAAAAGTGGTGCCAATCAAGATATCTGAATTTTAAAAAAGTAACCCACTGGCAACACTGATCATGATTGGCAAAAACACGTTGCCCGTATGATATACGAGCAAATCAAGGAAGCGACTAAACACTAATCATTATTTACTCCAAAGTTAACATTTCAAATATTTGATATTTCTATTTTTTAAAGAATATATTTTGCAAATTTGACGGAAAGCATAATGACACTTTATGAATATTTTAAAAAGATAAACCAAACTTAGCATGTTATATAGTGTATGTGTAAGCACATTTTAAAACGATACTCAAACTCATATATGTTGAGGGGACAATATTTTAGGATTTTATAACCACGATTTTCAAAAAAATATTTGACAGAAATATTTAATTTTTTAATCTATTTTGCCCACTAAAAGCACAAATTTTTGAAAAAGTATTTTTATAAAAATATATTTATAAAAAGTTGCGGTAATCACCAGTAATTGGCAGCTAGAGGACCAATGTATGACACCTTGTGATCCAGTAATTGGCACATGCTTATATAAAAAAAAACTTTATATTTTGCATTGGGTTTCATCGCTTTAAATGAATTTACTGTAGATGAAGATGCCGTATTTCAGGTTTTTGAGAGTAAGAAATCAGCATATTAGTCTAAAATATGAACACTTTAAAACAATACAATATATTTATATTAATACCCAGTAATTGTCATGCTGTGCTCAGTAATTGTCATATAAAGCTTTAATGGTTTCCAATTACTCATAGTATTTCATATTTTCAAATAAAAACAAATGATAAACAAAATTAGTCTATAACTTTAAAAGTACTGCCAAAATAAGTGGTTTAATCTCAAATCTTGCAAATTCCTTGTAATTGGAATAGATGACAATTACTTGGAACTAGCAAAATTGAAGCACCATTAATTGGCATCTATCATTAATTCAGAAATCCAAATATTTGTGTCAGAAATACTTCTACACAATTAAAGTAACCCTTTTCAACTAAACTAAATTGGTGTCAATTAAAATTTAAAGTATTATAAATCAGATAATAATGAATTGAAAAGCATGCCTTTCTTAAGCCAGAGAAGGAGCATTTGCAACAAAAATGGCTAATTTGAGACAAGCCATAATTGTTTCTCTTTCCTAAGCACTATTGTCATCTATTAGCATAAATCAAAATTATAATTTTTAAAGTAAATGAGCATGTAACTGGTATATGGTCTTGCATTTTTAAAAGACTGGATATAAATCTTATTTTATGACATGTTTGTAGGATGTTCCAATCATTGGTGCATGCCAATTACTGGGGATGTTACCCTACGATAGAAGTGACCAGATATTTTCAAACTTCTTATGCCATTCTGTAATCGAGCATTCTTCAATGACTGCTTGAACTGCGCCTACTTTGCCTTGATCAAGAAGGGGACTCTCTCGGTCAATAATCGAATACCGAGTTTCAATATGGATACATCCCCTAAAATAAGCTTGTTTTAAACTAATCCATTTCGCTGAAATGTATCGCACGAATTGAATCAATGTTCATTTTTAAGCTAATTGAAAAGTGTAAAGTTCATTTTTCTGTCAGAATTGGGTACTGCTATTTAGAAAAAGAAAAAAAAGTTAGGGTTCGATTTAATATATAGATGGATATAAAGAAATATATTTTACATACATAATTTAAAAGCAAACTTAATTATCTTCATTTGGCACCAATAACATTCTTCTACGATGATTTTTTGGAGAGTTACTAGGAAAAGCTAACTGATTTTTTCCCCGCGACTATGCATTGTACGTACGATCAAGGTGTCGAGTGGTCAGGGAGAAACACAGTAAAAAAAAGCGGTATCTACCAGTATTTTCTTACAGAAAATACTTCCAATATTATAAAGGGATTAAGTAAGGTAAAAATTTCTATTAAATTTTTGCGGGCCAAAAAATCGGAAAAGTTGGCAGCTATGGGAATATGACAAACGTTTTTAGCTATAAATTTGAGTATGGCTGCCAACATTTTATGCTTTTTTGTACCACAAAAAATTATGGCAATTTTAGCATTTTAAATCGCTGTAATCTGACGATTAAATATGTAAAAATGCATATTGAATTTTTGTGATACAAAAACTCGGAAGAGTTGCCATCTATGGTTTTGTATACTAATGTGTTGACTGGGATATTGACTGATTTTCTAAAATTTTCTACAACAGTTTGAAAAAATGATGTTAAACACATCAGTCCATCTATATATTTTTAGAAATATTTTTGCACACAAAAACCTAGCAAATTTATTTTATTTAAAGTTTAACAATGGTTAAAATACCGAATAATTTGTAATGAAACAACTAACTCAAAATCTGTAATCTTTCTGAATTATCTTTCTCTAAGTATACTATAAAATTAAAAACCATCACAGACATTTATCTAAGCAAAATATGCTCCACAAAAATAGTTTTCAAAAAATGGAAATAAGCTTCCATAAAAACAACCTTTTTTATAGAATCGTTCAATTAAAACAGCTCTTATCCATTTATCATACCAGCTAAGTGATGTTTGTCCAATATTCTATGTCATTACATCGAATAATGATTGACCAAATTTCTTAGTTTATTTTGGAATCTCGCCAACTTTTAAGCTGCATCAAATGAAAAATTCTGTTTTTTCGCTGCAATCTTCACTAAGAAGATTCAGAAGTAAAAAACGCTTAGAAATTTTACCGAGAAAGGAAAAAATCTTAAATGTTAGGAAATTTCCAATTTTCATCTGTTAAGTGATGAAATTCTCTAAATACCTCCCAGAACTGATGGCTTTGAAAGTGTGGCATGCGTTTAAAAAAATCTTTTGCATGGTGCTAAATCATTTTAGGATAATTTAGGATTTATTTTTAAGTTTAAGAAAGGGAAATGTTTTCACTTTTTGCATTTCGTAGTAATTTACAAAAAGAATGTGTTTGTAAATCACCATGTGGCTCTTTTCTGTATTAAAATAGAAAGATTGTTTCTTTCAGTTTTACTCCAGTTTAAGGTAAGTAGTTGTGGTATTTAAGGATCTGTCCACAAATGATGTCATTAATGTAGGTGGAGGGGGGGGGGTTGTTCATGAAATTGTGACATTAGTGACAAGGAGGTGGGAAGGGGGTAAAAAGAAATGTGACGCCACACATTTTATTTAAAATAAAAGCATTAAAAAATCAGCAGATTACATTTGGAAGTTACCGTAATTTCGGGTGTATAAGCCGCGGATCAAACATTTCTTTTTTGACAAAGAAATCTTATTTAGTGATTGAAGACAAATATTTACGGCGATATAAATAGTTATTTTTGTAAAAGGATTATTTGATCTGCGGCTTATACACCCGAAATTACGGTATTTTAAAATTAAAGTATTTTGTGTTCATAAAGTAAAGATAAGATTAAAAAAGCTCAATATATTAAATTCTGTATCAAATTCCAAAATACTGCTGTTTTCAATTGCTCTTTCATAATATTATTTTATTATTATTCTATATTATTTATGTTCTTGTTTTAAATCTTAACATTATTTCATACAAAATAAGTACACAAAACATTTTTATTGTTATGCGCATAAATGTCGTTTAAACACATAGTTAAAGTTTAAAAATAAACTTTGAAATATGATCTAAATAACTTAATGCTTTGTTTCTGAACCGCAATTATATGTTTATGTAACATAACGTGATATATGACAAGATGGGGGAGGGGGTAAAAAATGTCGAAAAAAAATGTGGCATCATTTATGGACAGCCCCTAAGGCAAAACACTTAAGTAAAAAAAATCATGACGGAGTTTATGTTTTAAAATTTATTCAGGCATGTATCAGGTGTATTTTCAGGTAGAATACCAGAATATATAAGAGCAAAATGAAATATGAAATATTTATTTGACAATAGCAACTTAACCCTCTAAAGTCATTGTTGCATACATGTGAGTATTTCCATGAGCACTTGTGGTGTAAGTCACTTTTTTAGTAATAGCTAAATTGTTGGCCACCGTTATTTTCGAAAGGTTTGCACGGTCTTATTCAATTATTGAAATATCTCTATAACTATCCAAAATCATAGTATGTGACTTACACGACATGTGCTCATGGAATTACCCATGTATATGCTACCAATTTAGTGGGTAATTAATTCAGATATTCCAAAATCACACCAGAAATTTTAAATAGTAATATTAGGTTTATTTAATAACAGACATTCTGAGAGCATTGTTGTATGACACTACATGGATTAATGATTGACCAAATTTCTTACTTTATTTTGGAAGCTCGCCAACTTTTAAGCTGCATCAAATGAAAAATTGTGTTTTTCACTGCAATCTTCACTAAGAAGATTCAAAAGTAATAAACGCTTAGAAATTTTACTGAGAGGAAAAAGATCTTAAATGTTAGGAAATTTCCAATTTTCATCCGTTAAGTGATGAAATTCTCTAAATCTCTCTTTCCCAGAACTGATGGCTTTGAAAGTGTGGCATGCGTTTAAAAAATCTTTTGCATGGTGCTAAATCATTTTAGGATAATTTGGGATTTTTTTTAAGTTTAAGAAAGGACAGTGTTTTCACTTTTTGCTTTTCCTAGTAATTTACGAAAGAATGTGTTTGCAAATCCCCATATGGCTTTTTTTCTGTATTAAAATAGAAAGCTTGTATCTTTCCGATTTATTCCAGCTTAATGTAGGTAGTTGTGGTATTTATGGCAAAACACTCAAGTAAAAAAAAGCAAGACCGAGTTTATGTTTTAAAAGATATGTATCAGGTGCATTTTCTGGCAGAATATCAGAATATGTAATAGAAAAATAAATATGAAGTATCTCTTTGGAGATAACAATTTAATCCTCTAATGCACTCGGTTGCATCTATGTTACCAATTTAGTGGATTTTTAATTCAGATATTCCAGAATCATACTAGAAATTTTAAATAGTAATATTAGATATATCTAATAACAGACATTCTGACACCCTTGCTCTATGTCATTACCTTAATTTCCGATCTATAATCCGCGGATCAAACAATAATTTTTTGGAACCAGAAAATTTTTTAAAATAAACTGTCCCATCTTAGATTGCGGGAAATATTTAGCTACAATTACTAAATAAAATTTCAGAGTCAAAAAAGAATTGTTTGAACCGCGATTACACATCGGTGTGTGTATGGTATACTTTGTGTCGGCCGATTATCTGCTCTAGGGATATAAGCCCAGGGGGAATGCCCTTCGTGGGGGTCTTTCTAAGGGAACCTAACCCGTATTTACGTAAGGTTCTAAGAAAACCACGAAAACTCCGAACGGTTAGGCCGACGGCCGTGATTCGGTTCGAACCCAGCACCTGCCGTCTACCAGTTGAGAGGTCAGGGACTCTCGGCCACTGATGGGGTCTAGGATTGTACACCGGAAATTACGGTACATCGAATAATCGTTGACGAAATTTCTTAGTTTATTTTGGAATCTCGCCAAATTTTAAGATGTATCAAATGAGAAATTTGTTTTTTCGCTGCAATCTTCACTACGAAGGTTCAGAAGAAATAAACGCTTAGAAAATTTACTGAGAGAGGAAAAAGATCCTAAATGTTAGAAAATTTCCAATTTTCATCCGTTAGCTCTTTCAGGGGCGCCGTTTGAAGTCTGCAAATTGTTAATTTTACTGTACCAATTGCGAACTGGCACCAGTAAATTTGTAGCACATTTTCGATCTAATATTATACGTAAAAAGAAAAAAAAATTTCTTGATTATTTTCAAATAAATTTGTTCTTAAATTGCGGTGTGAATCAATTATTTGAAAAAAAAATTTGAGCAGAAATACCCTGACCCTGAAAGGGTTAAGTGATGGAATTCTCTAAATACCTCCCAGAACTTATGGCTTTGAAAGTGTGGCATGCGTTTAAAAAATATTTTGCATGATTCTAAATCATTTTAGGATAATTTGGTATGATTTTTTCGTTAAGTTTAAGAAAGAAAAGTCTTTTGAATGTGTTTGTAAATCACCATATGTCTTTAATCAGTATTAAAATAGAAAGATTGTTTCTTTCAGTTTTATTCCAGGTTAAGGTAGGTAGTAGTGGTAATTGAGGCAAAACACTTAAGTAAAAAAATATTCAAGACAGATTTTATGTTTTAAAATTTCTTCAGACATGTATCAGGTGCATTTTTGGACAGAATATCAGAATATGTGAGAGAAATGTGTGAGAGAAAGTCTTTTGAATGTGTTTGTAAATCACCATATGGCTTTAATCAGTATTAAAATAGAAAGATTGTTTCTTTCAGTTTTATTCCAGGTTAAGGTAGGTAGTAGTGGTAATTGAGGCAAAACACTTAAGTAAAAAAATATTCAAGACAGATTTTATGTTTTAAAATTTCTTCAGACATGTATCAGGTGCATTTTTGGACAGAATATCAGAATATTTGAGAGAAATGTGTGAGAGAAAGTCTTTTGAATGTGTTTGTAAATCACCATATGGCTTTAATCAGTATTAAAATAGAAAGATTGTTTCTTTCAGTTTTATTCCAGGTTAAGGTAGGTAGTAGTGGTAATTGAGGCAAAACACTTAAGTAAAAAAATATTCAAGACAGATTTTATGTTTTAAAATTTCTTCAGACATGTATCAGGTGCATTTTTGGACAGAATATCAGAATATGTGAGAGAAATGTGTGAGAGAAAGTCTTTTGAATGTGTTTGTAAATCACCATATGGCTTTAATCAGTATTAAAATAGAAAGATTGTTTCTTTCAGTTTTATTCCAGGTTAAGGTAGGTAGTAGTGGTAATTGAGGCAAAACACTTAAGTAAAAAAATATTCAAGACAGATTTTATGTTTTAAAATTTCTTCAGACATGTATCAGGTGCATTTTTGGACAGAATATCAGAATATGTGAGAGAAATGTGTGAGAGAAAGTCTTTTGAATGTGTTTGTAAATCACCATATGGCTTTAATCAGTATTAAAATAGAAAGATTGTTTCTTTCAGTTTTATTCCAGGTTAAGGTAGGTAGTAGTGGTAATTGAGGCAAAACACTTAAGTAAAAAAATATTCAAGACAGATTTTATGTTTTAAAATTTCTTCAGACATGTATCAGGTGCATTTTTGGACAGAATATCAGAATATGTGAGAGAAATGTGTGAGAGAAAGTCTTTTGAATGTGTTTGTAAATCACCATATGGCTTTAATCAGTATTAAAATAGAAAGATTGTTTCTTTCAGTTTTATTCCAGGTTAAGGTAGGTAGTAGTGGTAATTGAGGCAAAACACTTAAGTAAAAAAATATTCAAGACAGATTTTATGTTTTAAAATTTCTTCAGACATGTATCAGGTGCATTTTTGGACAGAATATCAGAATATGTGAGAGAAAAAAGGAACATGAATTTTTTCTTTAGCGATAATAATTTAACTTTCTAATGTAGGTTGTATATATACTATCAATTTAGTGGATTTTTTAATTCAGTTATTCCAAAGTCATACAAAAAATTTCAAATAGTAATATTAAATTTGTTTAATGACGGACATTCCGTCATTAAATAAAGTTAAGTTTATTATTGAGATATTCTGGTATGAATTGATATTCTGGTATGAATTGATATTCTCTAAATTACGAAAATTCTAGAATGTAATCTATCGTGGGAATTAGAGGATTAAAATCAAGACAGGAATTATGTTATAAAAATTTTTGAGAAAAGCATCAAGTGCATTTTCGTGCAAGATATGAGAATATTTGTTTTCTTCATAACGTTTTAATTAAATAAAGAATTAGCATATATTTTTGCAATATATTAGGTAACAAATCTGCAAAATTTTGTCTTATAGAAATGATTGTTTATAGACAATTTAAATTGAAGATAGTTTCAAATAATCATGCGTTGGAGGAAAGTTTTATGGTTTTTGAAATACATCATTATTCCTTTTCCGAAAGATGATAGATGTTTTATTTTATTGTTGCTATATGTGATCGAATAAGTAGAAAATTATTAATCGAAAATTGTGGTATTAAAATCTATAATCCTTGGCATGTTTGATTTTAGGATAATTTACAATTTTTTTTTCAAAAGCTAACATGTATGTGGTAATTTACAAAAATATATGTTTGTAAAATTCCACGTATTTTAACCCTTTGTATGGCACCAGTGTATTATGAATGTCACTTCCAAATACGACACTGACACCCGAATTAAGGAATTAAATTTTGCTTTGTAAAATATATGTGAAGAAAAGCTTTTAGTTAGTTTCATATGTATCTGTTTATAAATCCCGATATCAAACAATATTTTAACATCTTTAGCAGTAGAGGTATTTTGTCCCTGGAAGGGTTAAATCAGATAGATTTTTTTTTTCTTTTGCCTGTATTCCACTCAAAATGAGACAGATATGACATTTAAGACAAAACTCTTACGCAAATATATCAAAGGTAAGAATCGTTATAAAATCATTGGTAAATCTGTCACGTGCTGTTCATGAAGAATATGTAAAGTTAAGATTTTAAATGAATGAGTCTTAAAATTGAAAATATTTGTATATCGACTCCAAGATAAGAATTTGAATTTTTTTTATGTATGCTTTAGTTAAATAATAATGAAAAAAAATCAGCATTGACTTTTGTATAGAAATGTTAGGATAGAATATAGGAACATAGAAATGTTACTTTTTTTTACAAATTGTAGGTTATGATAAAATAATAATCGTTTACAAACAAGTTAATATGAAAAAATAATTCACATTTTTCTGTAACTCTCTTAGTACCAGCTTTTAACCACTTAATCCTCGCGCCCGAGACATTCACGGCTGCAAACTTCACGGCTGCAAACGTCACGGCTTTTTTTCAGGATTGTTTGATTCTCACCAGTTTTATAAAATAGTGTAGTTGCTTTTATTCTGGTATCATTTTCTTTACCATTAAATAAGAAGAATATTTTTTTCAAAAAAGTGGTAGCAAGAATGAATTTGAATTTTTAACCCGTAATTTAATGCGACCATTAAGGGGTTAATATTTTCTGAAGGTTCTTAGTTTTACATTATTCAAACCAGAAATTTAATTCTATTATATGTAAGATCCTCCTTGGAGGTGTCTACTTAGTTTGATATATTGAGCTACAATTAGTCATTTTTTTTGGTTTCCAACTTTAAAATTTTCAAAAGAGGAAATAACTGGGGTCAAATAATATTATTTTAAGTGCCAGTTTTATTGGATTATTCCTTTAAAATGACTATTTATCATGCGAGGGAAATAATATTTGTCCAATACTCGATCTCATTATATTGAAAATAGATTGACCAATTTTCTCAGTTTGTTTTGGAATCTTGCCATCTTTAAAGCAGATTCAAATGAAAAAAAAATGTCTTTCACTTCCATCATCAGTGCGAAGATTCTGAAGTAATAAACGCTTAAAATTTTTACTGAAAGAGGAAAATATCTTAAAAGTTCGGAAAATTCCAATTTACGTTTGTTAAGTGATGAAACTCTCGAAATACCTTCTAGAACTGATGGCTTTGCATGGGTGTAATGCGTTTAAAAATCTTTTGCGTGATGATAAATTATTTTAAGATAATTTGGGATGCTTTTTTTAAAAGTTGAAGGAATAAAAGCGTTTGCATTTTCTACGTTTTCTGGTAATTTACAAAGAATGTGTTTGTAAATTGCCGTATGGCTCTTTTCTCTTTTAAAAAGAAATATTGTTTCTTTTAGCTGAATTGCAGCTAAAAATAAGTAGTCGGGTGGTTATGGCAAAACTCTTAAACAAACAAATCAAGGATAAGAATGCGTTTAAGAATTTGTTGATAAACGAATCAGGTGAATTTTTGTGCTGCATGTGTAAAGCTAAAATGAAGCAAGAGTTTTGAAATAAGAAATACTTCTAGAAAGTCTTTAGGATAAATATTAACACTAGAACCGTCAATAGGGGTCCTTTTGACTCCTGTCATATTGATAATAGATAATTCGAGCCAGAAAATTTTCAAATTATATGTTTCATGTATGTATTACAAAAATAGGTAAGCTAAATAATTTAAATAATTTTAACAAAAATTCTTGTGTAAAATATTTTCTGTAAAACTTACCGTAATTTCGGGTGTATAAGCCGCAGATCAAACAATTCTTTTTGGACCCAGAAATCTTATTTAGTGATTGAAGACAAATATTTACGGCGATCTGACTAGTTATATTTGTTTTTAAAAAAACTCTGGGTCGAAAAAGAATTGTTTGAGCTGCGGCTTATACACCCGAAATTACGGTAACTAAAATTGCCGGCGGTCCATGTGTTATAAATGCCTTTTGCATATGCTTACGTTAAGCAAAGAATTAATTTATTAATTTTTGCTATAAATTCGATAACGAATTTTAAATACAGAGTTGCCAAGTCTCTGGCTTTTGCACTCCACTATTATCTTACAGAAAACGTCGTTATTTTAAAGCGCTTGAACGTTTCTGTTAAAAACAGAAACATTTTCTGTATTAATCACCTGTAGGGCGGTGGGATAAAATATATCCCACTTAATTTTAATTGCGAAATGCCACATTGACACCAGAATTTTGAAACTTTTTTTAAAAATTTTATCAAATATGTGAGGGAAAGGCTTTTATATATTTTGAGACAAATTTCTTTTAAATTTCTGGTGTCATTCCATCATTTCATAAATATAAGTGCTTTGCATATCAGACGGTAAAAGTACTCGTGTCCAAAGAGCCGGTGACTTGGCAGCTCTATTAGTATATTGAATCTGAAAGGGCTCGTAATGATCGTGGAAATTCTTCGGTACCAGTATTTTCTTATAGAATATATCTTCTTAACCGTTTGAACTCTGGCGGATGAAATTCTTCAAAATTTCCATATCACATTGGCACCAGTATTTTATAATCAAAAGATTCTGTTTATAATATATACGAAATAGTGCATTAATCTATTTCAAATAAATTTGGTCGAATATTCCTGTGCCATTGTGATATTTCGGAACTGAAACTAGGGGGGGGGGGAAACAAATTCAATCACCAGAGTTTAATGTGTTAAATAAGATAAAACTTCTATACGATTCATACTTTAAGAACATTTTAAAATGAAAAGCAGCTTAATCTTTTATGTAAATGACTTTTTTTCCAACAGAAAAAATATTTTAATTATTTCATAAAAATTCTGCACAATAGGCATGATTTTAGATGTCGACATCAAATTATATACAAAGCGTTGAATGCATAAAATTTTAATCCTTTCTGGCACAGGAAAAATATGTTTGTAAAATGATCAAATTATTGACTGCAGCAGGAATTTACAAACGAATTTTTGGAAATTAAAAATTCGTTACTTTTAAACCTCCGTGTAACCCCTTGAGCTCGGATGGTAGAATTTTCTACTACATAATTTTAATTCCGAAATGTCACAATGACACCAGATATTCGACCAAATTTACTTGAAAAAGGTTTAATGTATTTTTTCGTGTTTATCATTAACCGTTTTTTTTTTCTTTGCAAATTACTGGTGCCAATGTGACATTTGGGATTTTCAAGAAAATTACACCCCAGAGATCAAAGGGTTAAAAGCAAAATTTTGTTAAAATATTATTGCTGGTTGTAAGTCTGGAATTAAAATTATGTGGTCTGGACGTGAGACCATTGCTTCGGAAAGGGTTAATCAGCTAAAATTTTGAAAGTAGATTGTAGTTTCCTTTTTTTGAGAAGGGCAAGGACAGAAGTAGGAGAAAAGAGAGATTTTTTGAGAGAAGACTTTTTTGAGAAGGAGAAGGTTGTTAAAATGGACTGTTTTTAAGGTAATTTAAACGGTATTTTAACGTAAGTTGTCGCCGCTGCGGCGACATCTTCTTTCCTTGTATAATTTGTTTGGGCACTAGTAATAAACGAAAATAAGATTTGCCTTATTCAATGAGAGCATTTTTGAAATTGTGTCCTTGAAGGAAGCTTCTTTTTAAAAAGTGGTGACGGCCGACTAAAATTCAAATAAAATTTGCAAAATGACACGGAGTTGCTGGTCGCCCATACTTAAAATGATGCGGAGTGCAAAGGGTTAAAAATGTCGACTGGTTAATCAGGCTTGGTACACATCAGGGGACTTTAAGTGTTTTAGTAATACCAGAAGTTTTGTTTTAAAAAAATGGTCGCTATATTTCAAGATGATTATTTTACATTAAATAAGCCAATTATTATTTTACGAAAATTCTAGTAATGATTGTTTGAAAGTCCTTTATAACTCTTGCTATAATCCTTGCGTTATCCTTGTTAAAATAACGTATAATCCTTTTTAGTACGTTGAATATAGTTTCGGAGGGAAAGCGCAGCACTACAAGAACGATAGGGTTAGCAACGCATCGCAGGATTTTCATCGCAGAATTGGTTATTTTGCTTTCAGGGTTTGTACGCTTCCGGGAATGCAGAGAAATTTAAGTTTTTTAATGCCAGTAATTTTTTAAAGTACTGGTCGCTGTATCTGAAGATAGATTTCTTTTTATTTAGTTAACTAAGCCCAATATTATTTTACGAAAAATCTTTTTTCAAGGTGCTTGAAATTCCTTGAAGCGTCCGAATCCTAGCTTAGTTTCTTTGACGAAATAACGGAAAGATTAATCTTTGCCTAGTAGACGAAATTCATTTTCATGCACCGCTATTTCAAATAATAATCTTAGTCTTCACAAAGCAAAAATGTCCATAAGTAAAGCCACTATGCCTATTTCTCTTCAAAAATCCTGAAAAATTTAAAAGTTCGGCAAATATGTATTCTGAAATAACGATGTTCAAAACTGGCAATTGCTTTGACCCTGATTTTTCGCTTGGTAATTAATAAGAATTATCAAACTGAGCATAAAATATTGCAGATACAGCTATGCCCTAAATTTAAAAAATAATAATATTTAAGCTATATTCGTCTTTAACTTAACCCATTAACGCCCAGCGTCCTCGTTTGAGGACGGTTACAAAAACAGCAAGAAAGCGGTTTTCCCACCAGTAAAGAGGAAGAAAAACGTATACCTTATTTCGCGAGACAGAATCCTTGGTAAATTTAGATAAAAGTTAATTTGCTTTTTAAAATGGTGGGAAATACAAAATTTAAATTTTAGCGAAGAAAATAATTCTGGCGTTAACGGGTTATTATTTCATTTTACATAATCGAGTGTTAAAGTATTTATTTACTGTTTGCGTAACTATCCACAAATTTCAGGCTGTTTAAATTTTTGAACAAATGTGCAGGGCGAAATTACCAACGAGTGAAATTTCCTATAATAGAAAGGAATACAAGTTTTAACTTTATCTACGTTAGGAATTTCGCATGAATAAGGTGATCAAATAAGACAAAAAGTTCCATTAAGATTTACTGGTGAAAATTTACTCCGGTGGTAATCAGAACTTGTAACTGTGTGACTTTTCAGTGTTTCTTATAAAAAGTTAATCTCCAATACTGAAGATGTTTTTTATTTGAAGTGATTTAACCCAATATCAGAATGTGGGAGAAAATCGCCTTTTGGAACAGATCATAAAATACACTAAAAAAAGGGAAAAGAAAAAAGAAAAAAAAAAACGAAAAATTAAAGAAACTATGTTTCTTCCCATTGAGACCGCAATAACTTAATCTAAGTCCATCATAAAGAGAAAACAGTAATGTTCTCTTTATACGGCTTCTTCAAATAACCACAACTTCCTAAAGATTAATAACCTTTAAGTCTAAATAAATGGGGCTTCCGAAACAGATACATTTATGTGAATAGCCATTGATTAAGTGTTATTGGGTAACAGAGCAGAAGAAACAGCGATCTTCAATGAAGATTTTATTTAAATGACGACATTATTTCTTTTGGATTTGAAGACAAAAACAAAACGTATTTTCAAACGATTCTCGTATTTTAGTTTTATTTTCTCTCTCTAGGTTTGAGATTGGTAAATTTAATACTTCAAATACAATATTGCATCGATATAGTTTTTCATAATTATTTTTTTCGTCTGTATTGCCAAATTTGGAAATTAATTTTATTTCATATATTTTACATACCGTAATTTCCTGCGTATAATCCGCGGATCAAACAATTATTTTTGGACCGAGAAATTCTGTTTAGTGATTGAAGACAAACATTTTCGGCGGTCTAATAAGTTACATTTCGTTTTAAACAAATTCTTGGTCGAAAAAAAAATTGTTCGATCCGCGGATTATACGCAGGAAATTACGGTAATTTGGCAAGTACTATACACTATATTCATATTCATACTTTAACTATATTGTCGTAGCTGGCAGATCTTATGCTTTTTTGTACCCCAAAAATTTAATAGATAATTTTACCTTTCTTCATCACGATAATCACTATAATATGTCAATTAAATAAAGTAAACATTTCTATTAAGTTTTTTTGGTGTAAAAATCATAAGCGATGGCAGCTATAGTACTATGCAGTAGCGGCTGGTCAGGGGGGTGCTGCATCAATTTATTCACACCACTAAAATTGTATGGTTATTTCAGTTTTATTTAATCAACAAAATTTGTCGAATAAATAATGTGAAAGATTCTGTTAAATTTTAGAGGTGTGAAAAATCGGATGCAGCACTCCCTGACGAGCCGCTTCTGGTACTATGCATGTAAAAGAATTTTCATACTTATTACTGTTGCTATATATGTGTATGATTTTACGGAAATTGTACTGGTAATCGCGGGGTTCCCACTGGTTTGCCTTTAAACCATTAATTTTAAAAAAAAGAAATTCGCGCTAGGTTTCTGCAAAAAACTCGGAGAAAACGCTCTGCTTGGTATGTTCTCACGAAGTTTATAAGTAAAATTTTTCTTTGCGATCCAAACTGGAGCCCTGTAGTCGGGACGCCAGTACAATTTTCTGTTTTTTAGAGGAAAAATTTACGTAAATTCCAGAAAAAAACACGAAAAATGCTGAAAGCTTCCTGGAATTTTTCTTACATTTTTCCATACAAAAACTAAATTTTACTGGCTTCCCGATTACCAGTATAATTTCTGTAAAATTGCCCGTTTTTTTACAATGTATATGTATATATATTTTACGATAAAAACATGATTATTAACAACGTTTCATATAAAAGCAAAGGACAAAGTGAACGAGTATTGTTGCTTTCATTTTAATGAATATAAGAATATAATGGGCAGTATCATTTTCATACGTTATCAGTTTTTTCTTTTATATATAATTAAGCAAATAAATGTTTTATTTCGTCTCAATGAGTCATCTAATATATAAAAATGAAAATCCCTCTGTCTGTCTGTAATCTATATAATTCCACAACTAGAACCCAAAATTGTGAAATGTTACGTACTTGTGTATTAAAACATCACCCAGGCAACTAAAGTAGTTCGGAATAGAAATAATCTATAATTAATATTTAATTTATAAAAAAAACGGCCAATTTAACAACAATTTCATATAAATTTTAAACATTTTTCGTTATACCAATTGACAACAACATAGTTGGCAACTTCAGACGCAATTTCCGTAAAATGTTAGTTAATTAAAACCAGGTTAATTATATTTCCAACCAGAATTTTTCTTTTCTATGAAATGGCAAAGAGTTTTTACATCGACATTGGAAAGTAAATAGCTAATGATACATCTGAAATATTTTCTGGTTAGAAACATGTTTAACGTAGTTTAAATTATCTCACATTTTAAGGAAGTTATGTCCGAAGTTGGCAAGTATGCAACAATTAAAAATCCACAATAAAATTCATACCACAACGATTACTTTTATATTGCAAGATTTCCACGTGAAAAATGAAAATTAAATAAATAATTCGACGGATTAAAAAAAAAGTAAATATTTCGTTATAAATTTTCTATTAAAGGAAACGAGTCACACAATTCCACGCAAAAAATGAAAATGAAATAAATAGTTTGATGAATTAAAAAAAAAAAGTGAATATTACGTCATATTGGAAAGATAATGGTTGTCAACAGGTTAATATATAACGTCATACTGAGTTTGAAAAGACGTATTGAAACATGATAAATACCCAATTATGGAAATGTCGGTATACTTGAACATTTTGTTGTCTCTGAATTTATTTTTGGCATTTTAAAATTTATTCCATATAAACCTATAAGCTTGTATATTAAAATTTCCACAAAATTTTACGCCCCTAGAACTCATTCGTAATGAAAAACTGAAATGAAGATAGCTTTACTCTTTTTTTTAGTGCTTGTTTTTTACACTTAATTTTCAAATTGATTTTTCAAAAGAGACATTCTTAACGTTGCAATTACCTGAAATTTGAGTCAAGGTTTATAAAAATAGTTTTAACAGAATTTTCATTTCAAACAGTTTAACTTTATTATTTAATGTTTTTCTTCTTCGTATTTCTTAAACTTAATTTATAATCAAATTTTTGGTCAAGCCGAAACATGGTAGACGTCAAAATTACGGTATAGTAGTTCTAGTGTTAAAACTTCAAGCAACTCCGGGATCTTTTGCCAGTACTTATTAAAACTGAGCTTAACCGTCAAAAGATTAAAAGGGACATCATAATTTTATTAAATACTTAAACTTAATTAAGGCAGCCGGAGTTTTATGCCAAATAAAAGTTTTTGAAGAAAATAAGATTTTCATATACATCGATTTGAAGCATCGTTTAACAAAATTTTATCAGTATATGCTCAGAGTTTTAGATATTTATTTTAAAAGATTACTCTCTACTACAGGGTTGCTAGTAGACTATTTTTTCCTTAAATTAGATTTCTTGATAGGCATCACTTTTTTGAAATGGTAAAATTTTCTTTATCTTTGTCTTAATTGATATGGCATTAAGTAAGGCGAATTTCACGATTTCGAAAAAGTGGTACCAATAAAAAAATTTGAATTTTAAAAATGCACCCCACTGGCAACACTGCTCTGCAGTGACAATGGGGGAAATGAAGTCTATTTCATGAATTAAAAAAATATTCCGAAGTGTCCGTAAAAAATAATTTACAATTAATTATATAAATATTAAAATAGAAATTTGTATTTTTTCTTAATCAATGAATTAAAAAATGTCGGTCTGACAGCTTATGACTGGAGGAAATTTTGGAACGAAATGAGGATTAAGTTGTGGGTAGAAGCAAAATAACTCATCGAAGGCTGTTTCTTTGAGCACTTGTAGTGTATGTCACATGCTTCGATTTTTGGCTACACGTAAGAAAGGAAAAGTGTGATTTATTTTATGGGAGATATCTCATTAATTTAATAAGATCAAGCAAACTTTCCCAAAATAACGGTGGCTAAAAAAGCATAACAATTATCAGCTATGTGACTTACGAAACAAAACCCCTTAACTAGCCGCGCTGCTGTTGAAGTACTCAAGGCCAGAGGGCAGGAATTGCGACGTCTTAACTAATCTACCGACTTCTCACAAGTGTTGGAATTGACACCGGAAAATTCTGAATTGCAATTTTCTTTTATTTTATTTGTGGAATATCTATCAACTTATAAAATTAGAACAACTATTTAAAAATACTGCTGAGAATTCGGAATGCAAAAATAAAAATTTAGCCAGATACGGAATGCCACAGTATTGCCAAGTGTTACGGATATTTTATTAGGCTTGTTTCAAAATTATCACCAGTAAGTTTAAATATTTATTATTGTTTTATAAAATGGTCGATATTAAACAAATTAAAAAATAAAAACAGAAAGGGAAAGAAATAGAGAAAAGAAAAGAAAACAGCAAATTCATGTTTCCTTAGATTGCAGTTTTATGAAAAATAAAAATTAATAAAACTTGCTTTATAAAACGATGAGAACATTTGAAGCATTAAACTTCTCATAAAGTTAATTACCGTAATTTCTCACGTAAACGCCGCACCTTGGATAACTCAATTTCCCACCAGAATTAATTTTTTAAAATGTTACTTGCTTGTGCTTAGCACGCATTTGACTTCTTTTTCTCAATAAATTTTCTGGTTTGAAAATGACTTTACTATGTCGCGGCATTTGCGTGAGAAATTACGGTATAAAATTTACTTGAAATATAAAATTGCACTATTAAAAATGTTGTTATTGTTTGATTCGAATTTTAGTGTTATAGTAGCTGCAATCATAAGATTGTGAAATTTCCTGTCTTCACTTGGAGTTATGGTTCAACCGGAAATCCAAATGTTGGAACAAAATTTCACCATGGCTGCTGCACAAAAGTTCTTTGAATCCAGGACAAAATTTTAAACAGTTTAGGAAATTGTTTACAAAGGGATTTACTGAACCGGGATTGCCAGTTTCACCTCCATTTTTAATGAGACATTCAGAGGTCATACCAGAAATTCTTAATCTGGTTTATCATTATGGTATTATAATTATCTTATTTATTTAATGAGACATTTTGTAATCACCTAAAGTACAAGTCCCCCTTTTAAAAAATTCCGGTTTGAGTTTGAAATTTTCGAGCCAAAATGGAAGCCAAACTGAGAAACCTGCACTGAACAGTTTCTTATTACCGTAATTTCCTGCGTATAATCCGCGGATCAAACAATCATTTTTCGACCCAGAAATTTTATTTTATAAAATATAACTTTTTAGATCGCCGTAAATATTTGCCTTCAATTACAAACTAAAATTTCTGGGTCGAAAAAGAATTGTTTGATCCGCGGATTATACGCAGGAAATTACGGTAGTAATTCTTGGGTGTATCACAAGATGCATCCTTTCCTGACATTGCTGTGCCATTCTTTCCAAATAGCTATATTTGTCTAATTTAATCGCTAATAATTATTACAAATTCTGAGGTTAAATAAGTTTAGTGTTCCCATTTAGTGATACAAATATGCATCCTGTATTAATATTAATAACAGTATAGAAGTTTTTCTAACACAAATCTTTTTGTTTTCAGATTTTGCCTTTTGAAGACAGCCTTTGTGTTCGAGAGCCTTGTATAAATTTTGAGCAATGTTTATCGGTACTGAAATTTGGTAATGCTTCTGATTTCATATCCTCAGACTTATACTTTTTCCGACCAATTATTCCCGTGAATACGTTTGCTTGTCGTTGCCCACCAGGATTTACAGGTAAATAACTCTGTACTGTATATTTAAGATTTATTACCTTATAACATATCGAAATAAATTGAGACTTTTTAACAGTTTTGAATTTTGTTTCTATTTATTTGAAATAAATATTTTCTTTGTTAAAAATAAAACTTATTCATCAATAAATTTTATAACATTTTTCTCTTCCAAAATGATGTTGCTTGCCTAATTCTCAATTTCTATTTAATTAATCGATATTAAAGAAATTTTATTATAGCGTAACATGCATTACATACCATAGCAGGTTTACATAATGAAAACAGTAACAAACGTTTATAATGTATTCGTGTAAATTGCGTTGCAGTAATTTTGAAAATTTTCTGTAAACTATTACATTAAGTTAAATATGTTGTCACATTGTTCTAGTTAAAATATTCTCATAATAAATTGAAAACACATAATTATATATCTGTTTACATTTATGTAAGTATTTACCATCAATAATGAGCCATGTTAGTTAAAATGTCACTATATATATGTTTAATATACAGCCAGACCCGCCATGCCTTCGATTTTTTTGGATACCAGTATTTTAAAACAGAAAATATTCTTTTATTTAATTGAAACAGTTGGCCGATTTAAATTAACTAGATTTTCTGTAAGATAATAGTGGTGTGCAAAAAAGACGGAGCCTTGGCAAATCTGTATACAGTGTTCGTACGCATCAGGAGATCCAGGGGATTTCATGTGTCTTAGTACGAGAAATTTCGTAAAGTACGGGTATTTCTATTTGAAGATAGATTTTTTTTCCATAAAAAATAAGGCAAATATTACTTTATAGAAGTTCTCGTAGAATGTCCTTGAAGAGCACAGACACTGAAGATAGAAATTGATATTATGAAATTATGTGATAAGGATAATAATAATGATAATACAAATATTAATAATAATAAGGCAGATATTACTTTACAAAAATTCTCGTACAAGGTCCTTGAAGCGTATGAGTCCTTAATTCTTCTTTGCTCTCTTAGGAATGAAACACAAGTACGAATGCGATACTGAAGTGAATCTGTGCTATTCCAGTCCTTGTCTTAATAGCGGAACTTGCCATCGAAGAGAGGGTGGTTACACATGTATATGTAAAGAAGAGTTCACAGGTAAGATTAGATATCAATTTAGAAAAATACTTTTTAGTTGCAGAATAAATTAAATAGAAAATCTTCCTGAAAATATATCTTTAGCTAAAATGTTATAAAATTCAAATAATGCTCAGGGTGCCAAACCTAAGGCCTACCTGATATCAGTATTTTTTTTAACACTAGAACCGCGGAACTGGGTCAATTTGACCCGGAACAAATGATTAGACGACGATTCGAACCAGAAAATTCTTTATAAAATAAGTTATATATAGGACTCAGAAAAATAATTTAAATAATGAAGTGATTTAATCTAAAATGAAAATTCTGATGTGAAACATTTTTAGGAATCTCGAAGAAAAATTTCCGCGGTTCTAGTGTTAAGCAACAGTCATTATCTTAAGTCACAGATTCGGAGATTAAATAAAGCAGTGATTTCTGTAAAATTGTAGTGATGTTATGCGTGCCACAGATTGACACCCCTGGTATGACACACAGTTTTTGTTTTAATGAAATTAGATGATAATGTATACGTCGCTGGCAATTCTCCGGAATTTTTACAATATGTATTTCCAAATAGAAATCTTTGCCTTTTAAATCGTAAAATTTGTGTTTAAAAAAAAGCAAAAAGTTGTATTCGAAAAAAGTGCATGTAAAATAGCGGGAGCAATTTCAACTTAGTATGCATGTTTGTGTTCAGGTAATGAAAAATATTTTCGATACTGCAATAAACGGAATGGTTTCAGAACGGAATTTTCGAGAGAACGTGGCCTGAATTCTCCTTTTTTGTTCAGAATAATTCTAATTATTCTTACATAATCATTTGTCTAAGGTTTTTTGGAATATAAACAATGTAATTCCTCACTGAGATTCTCATATTTGCAGTTAATTGATCACTTGGATGAATGGGAATAGGCATGAAATTAAATGATTATGCATATATTATTTTTTAAAATATGCGAGAATTTAATGACATTTTGTAAACATCCTGTCTATGTGGTTATCGTTGAAAACTTAAGTTATTCCTTTAATACATATGGTAGCATTTTTCCTACCATCAGTGTTCCCGATTTAAGATACATTTTAGATGTTTCATATCAGAGATATGAAACATCTCATCATATCATCATTCATCAGAGATATAAAATAAAAATAAGCAGGCATTTCATTATTAAATAAACCTAAAATTTCTGTTTACATTTTCTGGCATGAATTCTTCTTCTCCAAATTATGCAATTTCGGGAACGCATTATGTCGTGGAAATTAGAGGGTTAAAATCACTGCATGTGCAGTCTTGGAAAAAAAGTGAACGTCCCTTACTGACGCCTCAACAAATTATCGTTGAAGAAAGTTACTGGTGCCGAAAGATTGGAAATAAAGTCTATTTTTAAATGATGTATGCAAAATTTGCTTTGGGGGAGGCGGAGGGCATCTGCATAATAAAACGAATCCAAGCTTTATTTTTTCAATGAAAATACCCATTTTTAACAAAATGTTTCGAATTTTCGGTTTAAATTATGCCTAGACACGAAATTTGAAATCATTAGAATGATAAATTTTTGAATTAAACATATTCAAAATTTAGAGTTTCTAATGTTAAAGTACATTTTCATTTTTTTTTATTAATATCTCTTGGAATTAAATTCCTAATGTGCTATTTTTTTATGTAGCAATAATACTAAAATAACCAAGCATAAATACATTGAATTTGTAATTGTTATAATCGTATGATATTAAAGTATCGTAACCAGGGTGCGTGCCCAAGTGCTCTGAATAGCGGTAATTTTTTAAAGTTCTGTTCGTCTCTAACCCGAAAATTTTCTGTTGTGAATGAAGAAAAAAACCTTACAATATTACTGATTTTGGGCACCCAACCTGGTTGCGCCACTGAATTATAAATCAAGAAATTAATATTTGAAAAAATTATTTATTGCAACCTAAATTTTTTTTATCGCTTTATATTTATTACGTCATGCTTTATGGAAACGCAAAATTTAAAATTTTTCTTCCAAGTAGTTTTCAAACTATGTTTTAAAAAAAACTGCAAAATGATTGTTTAAGGGGTCGTCTACGAAAGAAGCGACTAGATATTTCAAAACTTTTTACGTTGTCCTGTAATCTAACAGTCTTTATTGACTACTTGAGTAGCGCCTAAAATGCCTTAACCCATTAATGCCCAAATTATTTTTTTCATTAAAAATGAAATTTTGGGTTTCTCACCACTTTTAAAATACGAATAATTTTTATCTTAATTTATTGAGAAATTTGTCTCGTGAAAAATAATGCTTATTTTTCTTTCTATTTACTGGTGTGAAAAGTGCTTTATTGCCTTTTTTATAATCGTCCCTAAAAAGGGACGCTAGGCACTAATGGGTTAAGAAGAATCAAAATTCGAGTACCAACTTCGATTTGGATACAATCCCTAAAATATGCTTGTTTTAAAATAATTAATTTCTCGGAAACTTAACGTACGGATAGCACGAAAATTTGTTTTTAAGCTAATTGAAGGATGTAAAGTTCATTTATGCTGTCAGAATTGGGTACTGCTATTGAAAAAAATAAAGTTAGGGTTCGTTTTAACCCTTTCCGGTACACTGTGCCCGGTCTGGGATACCTAATTTTAATTCCAAACCTTGCAAAGGCACCAGTAATATCTTAGTAATATTTTGCTTTTACAATAATAGCTTAAATTAGGGGTTTCAAATATCTAAAAAATTCGTTGTTGAATTCCGGTGTCAGTCGATAATTTCTCATTTTACTAACAGATTTTGCCCGTGCCGGAAAGGGTTAATATGTAGATTGCACCCTAAGCATATTTTATGTCAGGACTGAATCTTTTTTATTCCGTTCGCACCAGTATTTTTCTAATATAAATTTTAAAATTATTATTATTATTTTTAATGTCAAGGAATTTGCTAAGGATTTCTGTGAAACACTTTAAGCTCTGATTTTTGAATTTTCTACCACTTAATTTTAATTCCGAAATGTCAAGATATGGCACTGGAATATTCAACCAAATTTATTTGAAAAAGTTTTAATGCATTTTCGCAAGTATATCGCAAACCAATTTTTTTTTTTTTTTTTTTTTTTTTTTTTTTGCAAAATATTGGTGCCATTGTGACATTTGGAATTTTGAAGAAATTTACCCACCAGACCTCAAAGGGTTAAACAAAATGCTGCAGTAGAATTAAAAAATAGTAGGCTGTGGCAGCCCTGTATGTACAATATTTAACCCCTTGAGCTCAGATGGTAGAATTTTCCACCACATAATTTTAATTCCAAAATGTCACAACGACACCAGAAAATACAACCAAATCTATTTGAAAAAGGTTTAATCCTTTTTTTTTTGTGTGTGTATATATATATATATATATATATATATATATATATAGTTAACCGGTTTTTTTCTTTGAAAAATACTGGTGCCAATGCGACATTTGGAATTTTGAAGAAATTTACAAACCAGAGCTCAGAGGGTTAAAAGTAGACTTTATTTCCAATCATTTGGTACCAATAACTTTCTTCTGTGATAATTTTTTGAAAAGCTAGAAAGGTTTTTTTTTTTCCACGTCGGTATATCGTACATTTCAATCGAATCCTGTAATAATCGAGAATGACTGTGTCTGTCGTCTGATGTAAATGTTTTGAGTTTTGACCGTAACGGGCTGAAGAGTATTTAAAAGAAGCTGTTGTAGTTAAGCCTGAAAGCTAAGCTGTAAAGAAGGATTCATTGTTTTGTCAGTGGGCTACATTTTTAAATTCATATTTATTGATTTGCACCATTTTGTTCATATAGTAACAAACCCTTTGTTTTCGTCTTCATTAATAAGCTTTAAATAAAGGGAATTCCATCATCGAAAAAAAATTGTGCTAATCAAGAAATCCGATATATTTTTTTAATTAATTTGAAATCGATATAGTTTTTAAAAAGGTAGACCTTTGGGGACATCGATGACCATAAAAAAAAGTGTTTAGAGTTCGATTATAAAGAAAGTATCGGGTGATTGCAACATCATTTCGCGTACATGCTATTTAGAGCATGGATGAATCAATTTATTAAAAAAAATTACATTTTTGGTACAAAAGACAAAAGTGACTCTATAGGCTAATTTTAAGAATTAAAATGCAAATCACATTAATATATACATCTTTTCAAAAGACAAATTGCTAATCGTAAAAGCATTCCTTTGTTAGATTTTATACCTATTTCACTTCTTCAAATCAGACTGAAGTGTTCCCTTTTCACTGCCGCCGAAAATTTAAATTATTATTTATTTTATAGATCGATATCTCATTGTTAAAGAAGTATGTAAATGAAATCGTGTTGCATTTGTCCCAGTACATTCTTCATAATTCAGTTTTAAACAGCTAGACTTAATTACTAACTGTATACACTTATGGTCAATCTGTTTACTAAAAGTTAATAATAATAAATAGGATATGTATGATAAATACTTTTAAATTGAATTTTTATGTCAACCGTTAAATTCTTTATATTAAATATATTTTTTTTCAGCTGCAAAACAAGCAGCATACGAATAGGTTTTTTAAGCATAATTCAAAAGAATTATTTGGCGGAAAGCGCTGAAATTTTGAATTTGAATTTTTAAAAAACTTGTTAACCCCTTGAAGGGCGGTGGTATAAAATATATACCACTTAATTTTAATTGCGAAATGCCACATTGACACCAGAATTTTGAAATGAAAATTGTAATTTTTAGCAAGTACGTGAAAAAAAAGCTTTTATCCATTTTAAAATAAATTTGTTTTTAAATTATGGTGTCATTCGATCATTTCAGCATTTTATGAATAGAAGTGCTTTGTCCCTCAAAATGTTAATCGATTTAAATTTGACTTTAACCCTTTTAGCTTTGATGGGTAATTTTTTTCAAAATTCCAAATGTCACATTGGCACCAGTATTTTGTAAAGAAAAAAACCGATTTACGCTATACGCGAAAAAATGCATTAGACCTTTTTGAAATAAATTTGGTCGAATTTTCTGGTGTCGATGTGACATTTCCGAATAAAAATTATGTGGTAGAAAATTCTACTATCAGAGCTCAAAGGGTTAGGTGCACATGGATCATCTCAATGAGTAAAATTAAGCAGTTTTTGCTCAATGTTTAACATCCTGTATTTTACTTAAAAATAGAGATAGAAATGATTTTTTAAAACTTTAAATATACAAATTGTAGCCAATATATAAACAAAAAGAAATTAATTGCATGCATAAATGCATTTCAAGAGCTAATTAACTTATTGCAGATATCTACAAACTTTTTTGAACGTACTTTAAAAAAAAAAAAAGACTGTTGAATATAACAATTTAATTTGTTGTAGTGTCAGAAATCATACTGTTTGAGAATAATAAGAAGCGATTTTCATTTTGGCTTAAAAGAAATAAAATTAAAAACATTTTATTAAAAAACTTTAAAAATCCTAAAAATTTTAAGAACATACTTTTCATTTTTCATTTTTTTTCATCCAGACTTGTAATGTCAGATAAAAAAAAAAAAAAAAAAAAAAAAAAAAGAAAGAAAGAAAAGAAACAAGTTAGTTACACAATTTTCGAAAGTTTCAACTGCTTTCTTAAAATATAATTTTAGAAAAGTGTACCAAACCATACAAAAACACATTTTTTAAAGTAAAAAATATGTACAAACCCACATTACTTAAAATGTATTTTAAAACCTATCAGCAGAATGTTTTAGATCCATAATCATTTACCATCTTTTAGCTCTATTTTTAGGCCGATAATCATAAAGATAAAAAAATGAAACATTTTTATGTTTGCATGCCCTTAATAGTTTAACATACACATTTTTTTAATTAATTTCATAATTTATATTGTAAATCAGTGTGTCAAACTGTGTCCCGAAGGATATCACTAACATTTTACACAACTAACTGCCTTATCTAATAATGGAATCTCTCGCATTCAAAAAACCAACTTTTTCTAAAAAAAAAAAAATAAAAAAAAAAAAAAAAAAAAAAAAAATAGTGATATCCAGTGGGACACAGTCTAACACTCCTGCGGTAAATTGTAATTTGCTAGCGTATACTATCGAATTAAATAAGGTAGCTGACATAAAAAATGGTGACAAATGAATTTTTTGTAGCATTCATTATGTTTTCATGAATTTGGATGCCACTATTTCCAAACACTAATCTTCGCCTTGTTTTTCTGCACTTAAGTAATAATAAAAATAATATAAATAATAATAATAATAATAATAATAATAATATTTATTATTAATCCCTTGCGGCGCGGTGGTATATCTACGAAACCACTTAATTTTAATTCCCAAACACAACACTGACACCGGAATTTTGGTAAAAAATTTTACAGTTTTTTGAATATGTGAAATATAGCCTTTTGTTATTTAAAAATAAAGTTGTTTTCAAATTCCGGTGTCAGTCATTAATTTCAACACTTTAGCAATGAATTTGAACTGCGCCGCAAAGGATTAACGTTACTCAAATTTAAGAGACTATATGAACGTCAAAAAATGTCTTCCTACCTGAGCCGCCATCTTTTTAGGTCGGCACGTAGGCATGATATTCAGGGAGTAAGGAGAGTTTGTTTAATGTTCAGAGACATAATTTAAAAACTGCGTTAATTATTTTTCGTGGGATTTAACTATGCAATATCATGCTTTCGTTTCTTTTTTAAATAATGTTTTCTTTTAAATGTCTGCGGCTAGAAATGGTCTCAGTCGAACTACTAAAATCGGAAATGTTTTAACATTTTCTTTAAAACAAATAATTCATTCCCATTACTAAATTTTACGTATATTACTAAGTAAGAATTCAAACGTAAAGAGAAAACGGAAAACGACTATATTCTAATGAGGTCTTTGTCCAAACAACCATTGTTAGTACAGGTAATTTTCAAGGGACGCTATCAAATCTGTAACCTATGCTTGTTTCTGTTAGGGTACTTCAAATATTTTTTACCATCTCTCGATGTGGAGAATTCCACGAGAACATGAACATAACAGCAATAACGCACCTTTTTTATGTTTTTTCCAAAGAAATTTAAAATCAAAGATTTAAAAGTTATTTGGCTGTATCGTTGTAAAAATAAAAAAGTCAAATTTTGACCCTACATCTGAATTGGATGTTTCATTGTTTACATCTGTAAATTATGTGTAGATTTTTAAGAGTTGCGGATTTGCAGGGGTCCACTGTATTTCAGAGTCTAAGATTAGAACTAATGCAAATAAAATGATAATCTTGAAGTGAAGTGAGAGTAAATATAATTCAGTAATAATAAATAAATTTGAATTAATACTCAGTAGCGAAGTGGATATTACTAAAGTCACATGACAGATTGGATAAAATGAGTTCATTTACTTGTTGATTACGGTTATAAGATTAGCGGAAGTAATAAAAAAATGACAGTGTGGCTGCGATCCAAAACTTATTTAGCACACCTATCAATCTGAGATAAAGTTTACTGTTGTTTTGACTGAAATGTGATATTATTCATTTCTTTCTTTCATAGTTTCATTGTTAGCAAGAATTTAAAAAAAAGCTAATTTTGATAACAGTTTAATGGCTTCTACTCTTTTTTCTATTATACTTAAATTGGTTGTTATCAAAGCGTTCACCTATGTTCAAATAAGTTCGTTTATTTTTAAATAGTTTCTGAATGTCGCCAAGTATGAAGAGCTTTTGAATAAACATATTCATTCTTTATACATTCTTTAATTCTCAATTTTTTTTAAATTATAAATGTTTTTCGGAGGTTAGAATGTAAGATTTTAATAATAATAATATTTTACATTATATGAGATGTTGATTTTAAATTAATGCAATTACAATTTTGTTATTGCGTGGGTTGAACATGATCTGGTTTAAAAATACTAGTAAAAAATTTTTACGTTTTTTTAAAACTTTTTAAACTTAATTTAGGGGTTTTTTCGTGATGTTATTTGATATAAATTTAATATGCAAAAATGCATTTAATCCAAGTTAGCTTAAAAAATCCTGGTTTCCATATGCGTCAATGGAATTGTCACATATTTAAATATGTGACAATTCCATTGACGCTAAGCACGCTAAGTCAAATGTTGGCGACAAAATTAGGTAAAACTTCCAAGGTAACTATAACGGTATGGAGTGGCCGAAATCTTCGGAAGGTAACCCTTTGATTCATGTTTTTTTTTTATTTTTCACAAAAAAAAGTTTTAAATTTTCCTGTACGAAAATGGTGAAAAAAGATTACTTTTTTTCTGTTAGAGAAATGTCAGTCCTGAATTAAGTAACAAAAATTGTTCAAAAATGATAATTTTAAATTATATACTTACTTCAAAGTGTTTACACTGCACAATAATAGCTATTCGACGATCCAATAATTTTTATATTGCTTTTAATAATTTTCAAAATTAGTAACGACTAACTTATACAGATAGTGAAAAAAAACCAGTCGAACATATTGCAAGTACGTATCAACAATATACAGTGGCTCACAAAAGTGTTCGTACACTTTAAAAATTTGTGCTAAAAAGAAAATTTCCCTAAAATTAAATTCGTATATGAAGTCGAGAAATTTTTTATATTATCTCCAACTTATTCTAAATAACACACAACCTTTTTGTTTAATATTAAGGCAGGGGTGCAAAAATCTAGGCGCCAGCAGGCAGTTTCTCACCACAAAATTTATTTCGTTTTTCTTCGTCTAATATTTCGTGTAAAATTCCTGCTAGAATGCTATTAAATTTTGAGCGAAAAAAACTTTAAAATTTTAGTGGTGAGAGACTACCCTCTGGCGCCTAGATTTTTGCACCCCTGTATTAAGGCATTTTTTTAAAATCTAAAAATGAAAACGGAAAATGCCACAGAAATAAGACCCCACAAAAGTCTTCGTACATAGAAACATTTTCGGATAATTTCATTATTAAAAATATTGTTTGTCGCTTTATTTTTATTTTTGCAGTGTATTGACATTTAAAAAATCACTTGGCTTTATATTTTGCAGAATTGGTCCGTAATATTCTATTTATTAATTAAAAATGGTTTGTAATCGTAATGTCACGACTAATAGAGTTTGAAATTAGTTATTTTTCTTCATAATAGTAGTAAATCAATTCGAAATATTGCATAATTAGTTAATTTATTCCTTTCTATGGTGAAGTATGCGATAAATGGCTTTGTAGAAAAAAAATGGATTGAATACTAGGTATGAAAAGGTCGTCAATCTAAGTTAACGCAATGAGATCAAATACTTACAATTAGAAAAGTCTTAAAAAATCCGCGTTTAAATGCTATAAAAGTTGCTGCAGAATTTAATAAAACAGTTTCTACTTCATTTTCACCTGAAACTCTTCGACGAGTGGTAAGCCCAGCTGCATTATATAGGTATTCTGCCCGTAGAAAAAAATTTGTTAGGGCGAAAAACAGAAAGCTTAGGCTTTCTTTAGCAAAATCAATGATAAATAAACCCGAATCGTATTAAAATAATGTTTTATTTACAAGTGAAATCTAGTATGCCATTCTTGGTCCAATGAGTGCATAATAGTATGGAGAAAAAAAAATTAAGAATTTAATTCAAAGAACTTAGTTGGAATAGTTAATCATGGCAGTGGAGTTGTCCTTGTGTGAGGGTGCATATCAGCATCAGGATTAGGTAATTTGGTATATATTGAGAGCATAATAAATCACGATCTTTGTTCCAATATTTTAAAATTCAATTTAAAATTATCAGGTCAATATATGGGTAACAGATACAACTTTGTTTTTTTATCAGGATAATGATACTAGGTACATGGCTCTCAACGTTCGCCTCTGGCGTCTTTATAATTGTTCACAAGTTCTGAAAACATCACCTTAATTGCTGAATTTTAACCCAGTAAAACATATTTGGAGATAACTGGAAGTTAGAACACGAAAACGCAGTATTGAAACAAAAAGAGAAGTAAAAACAGCAATGTTCGATGAAGGCATCAACTTTCATGCAGAAATTACAAAAACAATAATTAAATCTATTACCAGGTTTTTGAATAACTTGTGGGTGCTGAATAATATCCTATTAAGTACAACTTTAGCGAAATATTACAATATTTACAAATATACAGCGATTTTTTTAAAGTGTACGAAGACTTTTGTGAGGTAAATTTTTTGTTATTTTTTGATTAGTGATTTTTTAAAAATAAAGTTTTGCTATGTTTTTAAAATATTTTATGTAGTTTTGTTAATAATGAGTCATAGATCTTACTCTTAAATACGCATTCTAAAATATTAATTTTAATTAATAGATAGAGCCCTATTTCATTGAAATTCCTAAGTGTACGAACACTTTTGTGAGCCACTGTATGCTATATCCTCCCAGTGATAACAAATCAGAACAAAATCAGCGTTCATGATTTTGAACGCATGCTGTCATACGTAAATAACACATGATAGTTCACCAGAAGGCTAACAGAAAGCGCAAAATGGAAACAAAATCCTTTAACTCTTAGGTTATATTATAAATTTAAGGGTATACCGTAATTTCCGACGTATAATCCACGGATGAAACAATTCTTTCTGGACCCAGAGTCTTTAATTATAGAAGCCAAATATTTACGGCGATTAGAAAGCTACATTTTATTTAAAAAAAATTTCGGGTCGAAAAATAATTGTTTGATCCGCGAATTATACGCCGGAAATTGTATGCCCATCTACGTATCCAAATGTATGCGTAGTTTAATAAAAATTATAACCAATTTTTATTGCTTAAATTTAAATTCATAACTTTAAACTCACAAGTTACTAAATACAATGGAAGAATGCAAGCTCTGCGCTACAAACCGTTGATTTTCATCCCTAAATTTTAATAGTATTCTTCATTTTATTAAACTAAAAAAAAAAATCTGTTATTAAATAAGATGAGGACTACTATTAAAATTTAGCGGTAGCAAAGAGCCTAATTGTTGCGCAGTGCTCGCATACCTGTACAATGGAAAATTCCCAATAAAGAAAAATAATTTATTGTTTTATTGCATAACCGGTTTAATGTTACCTTTTATTCTAGAATTTCTGAAATCTAGAATTTTTTTCTGAATCTAGAATTTCTTTTTTGATTTAAAATAAAATTTGCCTTAATAGTTTGATCGAAATATTTTTTATTTCTAAAGAACAAATACTAATTTTTTGTCAAATGCAGCCTTCTAACATGCACAAAATAAGTGTTATTCCATTCTTTAGAGTTTTTTTGATCAGGGATAGAGATAATATTGGCCAAATTCATGGCACAAAATGAGAATTACAGTGTTCTTAGGTAAGTGCCAGATGTGGTACAAGGTGCAATGAAAGGTTAAAATGTCTCATATTACTGTTACAAAGTATTTTGGTTTTTTATTGGAGCAAATATCGAGGAAAACATATTCAAAACGTTACTGATTGTACAAACGCTTTAAGTACGTCTCCCGAAAAGTTAGATGTATTTTGACCTTTTCTTTTTGCGTCAAATATCAAGTTTTGCGTTATTTTAGCTTGCTTAAGAATAGTCTGTATAAAAAATAATTGGTCGGAACAAAAATAGGTTAGACTAGACTGAACCTTTATCGAATGACAAATCTATACTGTTTCTCGTTTTATTAAAATAACATTTAATGATGTTGTTGCATTCAAATTCCACGAAGGTTGATGATGTTATTGACGCAGATTACTAAATATAGCCTTCTTCAAATGAATTCTGTAGTCGAAAGGGGATTGTTTCGTTACAAACGTATCATTTTTGCATATCAAAGATTAAATAGAAATGAGATTAAGCGATACAGCATGGTAGTATTATTGGAAAAGCGCCATAATCGATAAATAAGCATTATTTATCTATTTTCTTCTGCTGTTCTCTTTATTGTTTTTTTTCTGTTACAAATTCGATAGGGTTTTTCTTAATAATTAGGTTGATAATTTCGACCTATCTGAAATGCATTAGTTCAATCCAGTTAACACGTATTGTCACTTGCAATTAATTCCTAAATAAATATATATGATTTGAATGGTTAAATAGTACCCAAATTCGTAAGAACCGAATTGTATGATGATAAAATCTCATTTAATCCTCTTTGGAACACTGTTCCCGGTCTGGGATATCTAATTTAATTCCCAAACTTGTAAACGACACCAATAATATTTTAGTAAAATTTCACTTTTACAATAAAAGCTTAAATTAAGGATTTCAAAATATCTAAAAAATTCGTTTGTGAATTTCGGTGTCAGTTGATAATTACTCATTTTACTAACAGATTTTGCCCGTGCCGAAAAGGGTTAACACTAGAAGGGCTGCGAGCGATCATTTTGACCTCTACCCTAGTAATATATTCATTTTCGAACCAGAAATTACTTTTAAAAATATGTTTCACAAATATAAAGACGAAAAATTTTAACTCTATAAATTAAACATATCTAAATAAAAGCTCTGCTGTGAAATATTTTTAGAAAAATTGAAAAAAGTGTCCAGCCTTTATATTCTTAAATGTAAGCAGGCGTGTTTTTGCCAACTAAGCAGATTCTTTATTCAAGTATCTACCACTATTTATGAATAGCAATCCCCCTTATTTATCCTATCTTAAGTAAGACGAATGATACTATTCGGAAAAAGCGGTTGCACAAAAACAACTCATTTGGCAACACTGAGCAAATGTGCAGAAACTAAGGTCCCCACGGGTACTTCTGGATAATAAAATTATCCTTGACAGAAACTCTGCGATTAAATAAAGAAATATGTTTGTATTCCGAAATAGTGGTGATAAGGCCAAAGCTTTGGACTCGCCTGAATGTAAGAACAAAAGTAAATTAATTTAGGTAATTTCAGAGTGTCAGAAATTTGAGCCTTTTCTTATCATATATTTAAAGTAAAATTCAAAGCGTATATTTTTTTCGCCATACCGGAGGATATTAGACACGGGCTTAGCGTAATTATGCTATACATAGGCACTGCTTATTTTCCGTCAAAGTGCAGAAATGAAACGTACATTCCACTTTGTATTTTATGCGCGTGATCGCACAATATAATTCTGAAGTTTTGTCTATGTTATAAAGAACAAACGTGTCCGATGTCCCCGCGTAACACTGACGTCATTTAATAATAGGCAATAGCAGACGATTAGATTTTGTTTTTACTAGTTTTTTTTTTTTTTTTTTTTTTTTTTTTTTTTTCTAAACATCGCATATTTTGAATTTTCATTCGGTTGAATTGGTGAAAATATGTATACAAATGCAGTTTTTTTTTTCAAAACTGCATTATAATTTGCTTAAAAACTATCGCAGTTTACTTTATGTATTATGGTTTTTAAATAATTTCCAAGCATGAGTTTATTTTTAATCAATATCTATCGTCTGAAGACTATTATAAAAGAGAAATAAGTTTACACTTACGTTAAGAGGCTACTTCAATCCAACGAAAAAACCCATTCGCCATTGTTAATCCTATGGAATAAATTTATAAAGGTATAGAGTTTGCATTTCAATATTTTAAAGCTTTTTTTTTTTTTTTTTTTTTTTTTGCTTTGGATAGTTTATATCAATCTGTACAAAGGCCGTTTTCTACTTTTTCTGTTTTGTTTCTATTTTTAATAAGATCATTTTCATTTTCGGAGCCGGTTTCAAAAAGAAAGCATTCCTGAAATCAAAATCGAAAACGTAGAAATCGGCCTTCCTACTAACCAATTCAATGAAAAAAAAATCTTAAAAGTATTAAAATGCAACCGAGATAAATTTCTTCCATAAGATTAGCATCAGCAAATGGGTCATTCTGCGTCACTTAATACGTGACCCCTTAACCCTTTCAGGGGCAAAAGAATTCTGTTCGTAAAATGATGAAATAATAGACTGACATCAGAATATTCAAACGAATTTCTTAGAAAATAAACTTCCGGTATTTTGAACTTTCATTAGAAAAGTAACATTTTATTATAATATTACTGGTGTCATTTGTCAATTTTGGCATTAAAATTAGGTGGCTAGACCCTCTAGCCACCGCCCTTGAAAGGGTTAATATAGTGGTGCAAAAATCTAGGCGCCAGCAGACAATTTCTCACCACTATAATTATTTCGTTATTTTTCATCTAATATATCGCGTAAAATTGCGATAACGAATGCTATTAAATTTAAACAGAAGAAAACTTTAAAATTTTAGTGGTGAGAGACTGCCCGCTGGTGCCTAGATTTTTGCACCCCTGCCTTAATATAAATTGTTCAGCATTTTTTTCTGATTGATATTCAACAACAAAATAAAAGCTTCATCAATAAAATAAAATAATACAAACGGAAATTTAACAGACATCTAATCAAACTACACGCTTAAACAACTGAAATCACCAGGATTAAAATGAACTACTGCTAGTCACCAAATCTTTGGGAATTTCTTTGGCTATTTATTCATAAGAAAGTACCGATTTTGATAAATTGCAAAACTTTATTTGAATGCACATTTGATACTTGTCAAATTAAAATGCTTTTTAGTGTTGTTATAGTTGGCAATTAAAAAAAAATACATTAATATAAAACATGATCTTTCCTTATATTCCGTAACCCAAGAAATTCGGGTTGGATCCCCATGTAGATCTTTATTGCACAATGCTATGAAATTATCATTTAACCCCTTGAGCTCTGCTGATAGAATTTTCTACCACATAATTTTAATTCCAAAATGTCACAATGACACCAGAAAATTTGACGAAATTTACTTCAAAGAGGTTTAATGCATTTTTTTCGTGTTTATCGTTAACCGGTTTTTTTCTTTGCAAAATACTGGTGCCAATTTGACATTTGAAATTTTGAAGAAATTTACATCCCAGAGCTCAAAAGATTAACAGACAGACAATTTGAAGCATAACAAGTCGGAAATAATACATTAAACGTTGTAAATTACTATGACTAGTTATATAAATATTCACATCTTGATGAAATGGCTGTTGTACTCTTATGCAAAAATGCATGAATACAAGATTTATTACGATTATGTATATTAAATTCAATAATACAGAAAAATTAAACTCCATTTTAAATAGGGCATAATCCTATAGCAACCGACAATCATCAACTGAATTAACACTAGAAAGGCCGGAAACTTTAAGCATGTTTTATAAAAAATATTTCACACCAGAACTTTGATTTAAAACAATTTTAGCTTTTTTATTCACAGATTTTTAAATCCCTTGTATCCTTTAAACATATCTTTAAAATAATTTTCTGGTTTGAATCGAAATATATTCTTATGATTGTGGTCAAAATGACCGCTCGCGGTCCTTCTGATGGTATTAAATACCGTAATTTCGGGTGTATAAGCCGCGGATCAAACAATTCTTTTTGGACCCAGAAATCTTATTTAGTGATTGAAGACAAATATTTACGGCGATCTAGCTAGTTATATTTGTTTCTTAAAAAATTCTGGGTCAAAAAAGAATTGTTTGATCCGCGGCTTATACACCCGAAATTACGGTACATATAGCAGGATATAACAGAATGGTGAAAACTTTATTAATAGCTTTTTAACCCTTCACAGCACTATTTTTTCTATTGTTATGAAATTTTCTTTGAAATCTATATATCGGTCTATTAATGGAAAAAATAATTTAAAAAAATTAAATTTCAAATTTTTAGGTAAAATTTGATATTTTATGGTGTTTAACCTGTAAGCATCACAATTAGGGTTTTTTAATACTGTATTGCTACATTTTTCAATTAAATGGCTTTAATTAATTAATTTTATCTGCTTAATACTCTGCAATTTGCTTTACATTAACATTTTTAAGTATTCAGTTAAAAAAATAAAACTAAATTTGGCCTTAAAAGCATGATCGAACTTTTTTTTTCTTTCCGAAGTATAAATTCTAATTCTGTGTTAAATGTAGCCATCTCACATGAACAAAATAAGCGTTATTCCATTCTTTGGATTTCTCTTGATCAGTTACAGTCATCATACTGGCCAAATTTGTGACACATAATGAGAATTATTGTATTTTTAGGTATGTGCCATATATGACCCACGGTGCCGTGAAGGCTTAAGATTTCATTCGGTTTTCATAAAATTTGGAAGGACAAAATTCTGCAGCTATTATATATATTAAATTTCAAATGATTTTAAAATTTTTCAAATGATAACTTTTGCACTGTTATATGCGGGCAGACGGACAGATAGACGACGACTATTGGGGTACGTATTTATATAAATACGAACGCACTTTAAAATAGAATAACACATATTCCTTATTATATATATATATATGTACCGGGTGTCCCAAAAATGACTGATGGATTTTAAAATTCAATAACTTGCAAACGGTGACAGCTATTTAAAAATTTTTTGCAGGAGGGTTATGTATGATGTCAGGAGTTTTTTTACCGTAATTTTTTATTTTAGTTCGCATCTCAAACAATAGGTGGCGCTGACGGCGATTGAAGGCCAGGTGATCACTGCTGAGTGAAGCGTCGACCTGGCCTTCAATCGCCGTCAGCGCCACCTATTGTTTGAGATGCGAACTAAAATAAAAAATTACGGTAAAAAAACTCCTGACATTATACATAACCCTCCTGCAAAATTTTTTTTAAATAGCTGTCACCGTTTGCAAGTTATTGAATTTTAAAATCCATCAGTCATTTTTGGGACACCCGGTATGTACATAATGTTTCCTTGGCATATTGCAATTAACCCTTTCAGTTGTAAGGTATTTCTATTTTCAAAATTCTGAAACGCGTGATTGGCACCAGAACTTATAAATGAATTTATTTCAGAATAAACAAACTCTTTTGTTCACATACTTAATAAAAGGAAGTTTTTCATACAAATAATCTGGTGCCAATGTCACATTTAAGAATTAAAACTAGGTGGTCCAAAAATGAACCACCGCCATTGAAGGAGTTAATAGAGAAGTGTTAATATACTTATCACGAAAAACACTTCCCAAACCTTAGCTATATTTTCATTGACGTTTTAACAATAATAAAAGTTCTGTTTAACAATATTTTATTGAAGACTTAATTTTGTTTGTTTGGAATGTGAAATCACTAATGCCCGATTTTTGTTTAGGTGGTTGCGGGTACTATGATCATCTTTCGCGCACAAGTTCCAAAGAAACCTATATATTATGGGAACGTGCAGTAATTCAGTCAGTGACACCTTTTATAGGACAGATTATCACCACCCGGATATTCTATCACATTTTTATCGATAAAAAAGATATTTTGACCATATTTTAACAGACTTACTGTAGCTTCTGGCGCATAATCTGCAGATCAAAGTTTTTTTTTTTTTTTTTTTTGACCGAGAAAACGTTTTAACCCTTAAATACATAGGATAGAACGCGTTCCAAAAAATGCGCAATTCAAAGAATCAGAATTCATACCAGAAAAATCTAAATAGTGAATTTTTCTTTATTTAATTACGAATGGTCTGTCATTAAATAAAGTGAAAATTGCTCTTTTAAATTTCTGGTGAGAATACGGAATATGTGAATAAAACCCCCCAATAAATCGGGAACACTTATAGTATCGAAAATGATACAATATGCATTTAAGGGTTAAAATACAACTTTTTAAATCGCGGTAAATATTTAGCTTCAATTACAAAATAAAACTTCCGAGTCGAAATCCGCTGATTATACGCTAGAAATTATGGTACTTTAATTTCTGGGAAATATGATATTAAGAGAAGTGCTTTGAAACTGCAAATATTCTCCTCAAAACAATAATGAACTAAACGAGTCATAGTCAGTGTTGAATTCAGGGGGTGGCCCGGGAGGGACATCCCCTCCCCGGAGCAATGAGTCCCCCCCCGGAGAATTTGAAATTTCGTGTTTTCAATGGTCGAAAAGTTTAATTTCTGCTTTATCTCTAATAACTTGTAACGATAGCCATGAGTATTAGGGTGGATCGAAAAATTGAAATTCGGATAATCGAATCGGCGCGGGATGCAAAAGTTGCCTTTTATGCATACTAATTCACATATGTTTTTTTATTGAAATCCATTCATATCTTCCGGTGCCCCAAACGCCTCAAAAATAGTTAAAAATTGAAATTTTTATAAATTTTATAATTTTTTTTTTGCTTCTTAATATTTTTAAAATTATTTTTGGCGCGGGTTGCGAAAGTTGCCTTATATATATATTAGTTCAATTTTTTTTTAAAATAAAATCCATTCATATCTTCCGGTGCCCCCAAGCGCCCCCAAAATAGTACAAAAAATGAAATTTTTATAAAAATTTATAATTTTTGTTTTTTTAATTTCTTTTAAATTATTTTATCAGCGGGATAAAAAAGATGCATTTTATAGTATATTAGCATGCATCCAAATAATTTTCGACTTTGATAAATTTCTTCCAATGCCCCAAAACTTTTAATTATTTGCTGAAAATCGAGTTTCATGCAAATTTTGAGCTAAAAAATACAAGTAAAATTAACAGTTGAAGAATAATTTATCTAACGTAAAACGTAGATCGAGAGGATGAGAAATCCTTTATCGTATTTTATTAAGTGTATAAAATAAACTTTTTATACTTTTTTATTTGAAAGACAACATAGATAGGAGAGTTCTCAGCAATGAGCAGCAATATTTGCATAGCAACATCACGTGGTGAATGTGGTTCTGATCTGGCATTAATGAAACCTGGTCCAGTTTATCACTCAAGATGGCTAAAACCTGCGTGTAGAGTTTTAAGGTTGTAAGTGGCTACAGAAAATCCTTCTGATAGTCTCATTACTCTTACAACATATATTATGAAGGTATATGAACCTATACGGTTTCATATCAAAACAAAGCCATCCATAACTGAAGGAGCGCGTCATATTTGGAAACTTATCACATATTCTAGATATTTGGAACCCAATTTAAGAAAGATCGTAGATGCTGTTATTCAACGAAATAATTTTTTCCTCCCTGAAAATTTGCTATTGCTCACAGATAACAGAGAGCATATCAGATCTTTAGCAATACGAAAACTAATTTTGCTAGAAATAAAAGAAAAGCACCAGAAATGAGAATTTTCAAAGTACCCCAAATAAACTTCAAAGCGAAGGATTATTTTGAACTTATTGACTGGCAACGAGTTGGACGTTTTGAACAACCTCTTTTGATGAATGTGCCTTGCGAAGAAATTGAGAATATGATAAAAGTTGTAAAAACGAATGAATGGTCAAAATATCCATGCCATACCCAAGCGGTTGAAAGATGCGTTCGACTAGTGTCTGAGGCATCAGAAACTGTATCTGGACAAGAAAAGAGACATTGTTTTATACTATAAAACACTATGATACCAAAAAAAGATTACAAATTTTAAAAATATGTAAATTTCCAAATTGAAGGATGTATAACTTTTCTCTACGTAAGTTCGATTTTTTTAATTTTTATGATTTAATGCTTTGATTTTTAAATTTATATGTGGCTTATTATTGTAAAATTAATGTTATTTATAACCTTATACGTTATTAATTAAACTGTTTTCAAAATTTTTAAGCATTTTTCGTAAATTATAATTCTTAATACATTTTTGTGAAAATTTCAGTTTTTAATTATAATTGGTGCATCAAAGATGTGAATAGATTTTGATTTGAAAAATATATGGGAGCTGCAGAGTTATGTAGTATTGTAATAACAACTTTCCAACCCAGTGCCAAATGAATTTCAAAAAGTAAAATAAAATAAAATAAAACAAAACAAAAATTTTTTTTTCAAGAAAATTTCAATTTAAAACTATTTTTGGGGCACTTGGGGCACCGGAAGATATGAATGAATTTTATTTAAAAAAATATGTAAGCTAAGATAGATAAAATATAGCTTTTGCACCCCGCGCCAAAAGTAATTAAGAAAAAATAAATAAACAAAAAAATATAAAAAAATCATAAAAAACTCAATTTTTAATTATTTTTGGGGCGCTTGGGGCACCGGAAGATATGAATGGATATTAATAAAAAAAATCCTGTAAACTAGTATGCATAAAAGGCAACTTTTGCACGCCGCGCCGATAGTGATTTCTAAAAAAAGTTTTTTTCCTATACTTTTCGATCCACCCTAATGAGTATAGTATTATTAGTATTGTTAGTTACTTGAATTCATTTATGTTTATGAAGTATTGTGAATAATCGTACCAGTTTTTATTTATTATTTATTGAAATATGATTGCTTATTGCAAATTATAACCAGAAACAACTTTTTTCCATGTATATTTATATTATAACGACAGTTTCAAAAGTCACATTATACAGAAAACCAAAGTATAGGAAATCGCGAAAAACCTATGACTGCGTCCAGTGTTTTTGACTGCAAGCCAAAATTTTACAATGCCAAAATTAAAAACTAGTTAAAACTAGTTTTTTTTTGTAGTTTTTTTTTTGGAAAAAAAGATTTATCAGTAAGATAGATTGATGGAAAAAAAACTGATGAGATGGATAAAGCGAGTTTTGAAAAACATTTCCCCATTTATATTAATTTAAATAGAGTGATTTCCATTCGTCAAGAATTTTAAATTCACATTTAATGTTTTGATTTATTTAGTGATTTTTTTTCTCTCTGTGTACAGTCCTTAATTTAATTTTTTTGACTTATTATTATTTATGTCAATGAATAAGCAGATAAATCATTTTTTTTCCTTGCTTTTTCCAAACTTATTAACGAAAAATACAGGTTTTAGTTATGAAATCATTTAACATTAAACTAACAGATGGCGCCACTAAATGAGTTGCTTTTTGAAATACCTTTCTGAATTGTGAAATACATTGAAAGAACACAGCTGTCAGCAACTTATTTATAGTTTTGTTTGCTGGTTACTCATAGAACACTGTAAAGAATACAGCTGTCGCATCTCATTAGCAATTTAATTGTAACTTTTTTTTTTCGTTTTCCTAAAATATAAAAGGGAGTAAAATGGATTGGGAAAAAGGTTTCGTTAGTAATTTATTCCAAAGCTTATTTATTTTGCACTTTAGATAAATTTAAAACACGAGTTTTTCAATACATTTTTTTTCTAGTTAGTTTCTAACAGTTTACATTCACGCATTTATTTTAATAAATTTTGATTGTGCCTTTGTTCAATTGCTAATATTTACATTAGAAATAAATATTTATTGAATCATCGCCCCCCCCCCTCCTCTTTTTTTAATTCGTACAAAATAAATCTCATTAACACCTTTTTTTTAAGTTAGATTATTTGCATCAGTTCTAGCAGTATTTTGCAGATTTCTTTCAAATTGTTTTCCCTTAGAACTGGTATTTCAAAATACTTTTTAAATGGATAGAATTTTTCTAATTGATTTTAGGGTCTATTAGAAAAAAATATTTCTTCACCCTCATTTTCTGATACATTTTCAGACTCTTTTTAAAAGTAAAAACATGAAGCTTGCGGAAGTGATTTTTGAAGAGATGAAGTCGTGTGATTATATTTTTCCCTCAATTAATTGGAATTTGATATATAAATAATTATTATCTCAGTATGAACCTTTATTTTTTTGTTCTCAGAACGCCTTCGGAAAATTCGGTTCAAAACGACTACTTTGAAAGCCTTTTTTGCAATATTTTCTGCACTTATGAAAAAAATCGACAACCATGGCTCATTATATTATATAGTTTCTAAATAAGAGATTTTGCGCGTTTGAGAATAAAAATGAATTTAAAAATAAATCAGAAAATGGGCAGTTTGGATTAGAAATTAGAATATACCCTTAATAGGGGCAATTAATTGAATGAAACGCGATGAAAAAAATAAATAAAAATAAAAAATTCTGCAAAGGAAGACATCAATAATGTATTCTATTTCGCCGGAACTTTCATGAGGAAGGCAATGCCATAACTATAAAGATTAAAAGTACTATAGAAAAATAACTGTGACTTTGGTATAGATGCCATTAAATTGTCTACTTAATTATTAATTTTTAGTTAATGCTTTATCTTCATAAGGTTGTCCTGATAGAGGAATAAATATTCATTCTACATTTCTATTATATATCTTATAAAATTGTCCCTTGTAGATTAATGATAAAAGATACTGATAAGAGCAATAAAATTTGTCCTATATGCTCCGACCCCTGCACACGTTGGCAGGTGCAAGAAAAATAATCTGCAAAATTTATTTTTTAACTGTTTGCACTCCATTATTACGGCTGCGGCGTCATCATATTATCTTGAAAAAATAGTATTTGGCACCAATAATAAAGAAAATTAAAGTTTGTGCATTTGAAGGAAACTTATTTTAACAGAGGGGGGGGGGGGGTTCCAAAAGAATAATCACAGTGGTCATGAGTGGTAGCCTTGTATGTACTATCTCCTATTCGTGCTCGTACCGTGGACCTACGAATCAGTGTAGCCAATGGGCTACTTTTTTAAAAATTCAAATTTTTTGATTGGCATCACTTTTTTGAAACGGTGAATTACCTTTTGTTTTCGCCTTATTTATCGTGTCATTCAATACGGCACATTTTATCATTTGTAAAAAGTGGTGCCAATCAAGAATCTGAATTTAAAAAAAAAAAGTAGCTTTATCTGGCAATACTGCTATGAATAAAGAAAATCTGCCATTTGATATTTTTATGCCAAATTTGTTTTTGGCACCAGTAATAACGGAAATTCAAATTTGTCAATTTTAATCAGAGCACTTTGAAATTGTGTACTTGAAGGAAACTTTTTTTTAACCCCTTGCGGCGCAGTGGTTTCATAGATGTACCACTTAATTTTAATTCCCAAACGCCACATTGGCACCGGAATTTTGTTTAAAAAATTACGGTTTATTGAATGCGTGAATTATAGCGTTTACTTATTTACAAATAAAGTTGTTTTCAAATTCCGGTGTCAGTCATTAATTTCAACACTTAAGCAATGAATTTGCCCTGCGCCGCAAAGGGTTAAAAAGTGTTCCGGCCGAATAAAATTTGTATAAGAAAAGTCTGAGTCCAAAGGGTTAACCCCTTGAGCTCTGATGGTAGAATTTTCTTCCACTTATTTTTAATTCCGAAATGTCACACTGTCACCGGAATATTCGAACAGATTTATTTCAAAAAGGTGTAATGAATTTTTTGGCGTATATCATAAACCGATTTTTTCCTTTGCAAAATACTGGTACCAATGTGACATTTGGAAGTTTGAAGAAATTTGCCCACCAGAGCTCAAAGGGCTAAAAGTGATGATCATACAATATATAAAAATAGTCACGAATACAGCCTTGCATATACCAACTTCTATACTTGCTTTCATTTCACATGTCATACGTGAGACATAAGATAGATCAAGTTTTTCTTGATGAGGATTTTCAAATATGAATTTTTAACTATCGACCTAAAAAAATTGAAGTAAAAAATTAGGAGTCTGAAAGGCTTTTAAATGTTGTGTTTTAAACACAGCAGGTTTGTGTATATATTTTTTGCCTTCTTTTCAATATGAGGTATTTTTATGCTTTGGTACACTTTCTAAAATTCCATTTTAGATAAACAGTTGAAACTTTCCAAAATTGTGTAACTAACTTATTTCTTTAACCTTCCTACCCTGTTGAAATTTTACTCAAACTTCATTAAAATATTTCGCACCAGAATTTTTATTTAAATTCATTTAACATACTTATTTAACTTAAATCTTTGTATTGTTTATTTAATTTACTTTAAGAAAAATTTTCTAGTTTGAATCGAATGAAACGCATTATAGGACTGGCTCCATTAGACCCATTTAGGGTAGGAAAGTTAAAAATACCTAACGTTTCAGGTATGACTGAAAAATTCTTTACGTTTTTTAGGATTTTCAAAGTTTTTTAGCAAAATATTTTTAATTTTACTTATTTTAAGCTTATTATTATTTTCAAATAGTATGCATTCTGATACCACAACAAATTTTAAGCTGATACATTCAACAGCTTTTTTTTTTCTTTTTATTATAGCGAATTGACATATCGTCTAAAAAATATGTAACATGTTAATTAGCTCTCGAAAAGTAATTTATGCATGAAATTAATTTCTTTCGATTATTTATACACTATATGAAAAAGGTGACCGGCCACTTGCGATTTTCGACATTTTCTTAAATACGTAAAAAAGTACACGAAGAATTATCCTGAAAATCTAAGTGTGTAAATATAATAGCAGAGGTCATAAATTTCTGTGAAGATTTTTTTTCCCGAAACTCCACAAGGAACCGTCAACAAATTGAATAAGAACGAACATCTTTTGGGTAACCCTGTCAAAACTAATGTAGCAATTGCGCTCAAAATGTGGATTATTGTTATAAACACCAACTATTTATATGTGGACAGCACGTTTACTCGTAGAGAAATTAAGGTTTTTATGAAACAGTCCCAAATTTTTCCATGTTTTTTGCTTATTATTTGCTGAGTTCTTAATTTAAAATAATATTCTTTTCTGAAAATAGGACAAACAACGTTGTACACAAAACTTTCTAATCAGAATTTAAAAAATTAAAAAAAAGTATGAAAAATGAGCAGGTTTACTAAATAATTTTTACCTGCGCATGTTTCAACGAAAAAAAAATATTATTTTTATATCATTTTCATATTATAGTAGCTAAATGTATAAAGCAACTTTTGTGAAATCTTCAAAAACATAGCTTGAAAATTCTGAAAGTGATCGTCTATAGAGTAAGCCCAAAGTCCGTTGTTCCCAAAATGAAGCAAAAAAAAAAAAAAAAAAAAAAAAAAAAAAAAAAAAAAAAGAGGGGTTGTATCCAAATATAGTAGAAGTGCCATATTGGGTATTCTATATTGACAATATTCAATGGGTATATGAGTACAACCCCTCATCTTTTTGCTTCACTTTGGGAATAAAGGATTTTCAGCTTATTTTACAGACGATCATTTACAGAATTTTTAAACTAAGTTTTTGAGAATTTCACAAAAATTCATCCACATATTTAGCTAACACAATATGCAAATGAAATTTTGATATCGTTGGCGCAGGCGCAGTGAAAAAATGTTTGGTAAACCAGTTTATTTTTCATACAATTTTAACTATTTTTTTATTCTGATTACTGAATATTGTGTTCAATGTTGTTTGTCATATTTTCAGAAAGACATTATTTTATATTAAGAACTCAGCAAATCATAAGCAAAAAACTTGGAAAAATTTGGATCTGTTTTTATAAAAAAAACCTTAATTTCTCTACGAGTATACATGCTATCCACATAAAAACGAACACAGTTTATTATAATAAGCCACTTAATCATAACCTACAGTTTGAGCGCTTTTCCTACATTAGTTTTGACAGGGTGACCCAAGAGATTTTCGTTTTTTTCAATTTGTTGACGGTCCCTTATGGAGTTTCGGGAAAAAAATCGTCACGGAATGTATGAGCTGTGCTATTACATTTACACACTTAGAGTTTCAGGATAACTCCTCATGTATTTATCTAGATACTTAAGAAAATGTCTAAAATCGCAAGTGGCCAGTCACCTTTGGCCATATAGTGTATATGGGCTGTAATGTGTATATTTACTACAAAAAAATCATTTCTATCTCTATATATAATTAAAGCACATCATGCTGAATATTTTTCAAAATCTGCTTCATTTTACTTGTCGAAATTTTCCATGTGTACTTAAAATGGTGCAGCTTAAGTTGTGACTGGTTCATCAATTATTGATTTCCACAAAAGCAAACTTCCACCAGTAAATTATAATAGAAATTTCTTTTTTTATTAATCTGTGCAATAGTCTTGTTATAATAAAGTCCACAATGTCAATTCCTTTTTACTGATGGAAGTTTGCACTTCCGGTAATCAGACTTAATCATTCCGCCTCATTGTGACAATCTAAATCACAGCTGCCAACTCTTCCGCTTTTTTGTACTACAAAAATTTAATAGAAAATTTTACCTTATTTAATCCGCAGATTACGTCAATTTGATAGGGATTAATAGGGACGAGATTTCCGCGTTTTTGAACACCAGTATTTTGTTAGAGAAAATGTTGTTCTCTTAAACCGAAACAAAAAAAAAAAAAAAAAAAAAAAAAAAATCGATTAAATTAAATAATATTTTCTCAAACAAAATACTGGTGGGAAAAAACGCGTAAACCTCATCCCTAAATTGACTATAAAATGATGAAGTACAGAAAGGCGCAAGGTGTTGACATCTATGTCTAAACAATCTTCTTTTCAATACCAGCAAATTACATTCCCGCGGAGCCAAAATTTAACTAATAAACTTGTATTTAAATATTTATCATTATATAAACGCATGATTCATGCAGAATTTCTTTCGTAAATATGGCACCTATTTTTAATTGTTTTTACTAGAGGGACTTTGTCTCGGCATCAATAAGAGCCAAAATCAATGGAAACAAACAACAGTTAACACTTTGTGACCAACCTCCTCAGTTAGTTCACTCGCAACCGTTAGATAATACGCTATCAGGGTTCGCACACTCCTTATATTTTGTAAGGACTCTGACACCACAAATAATGAAAAGAAAATTTATATTTAATTTTTAAGAAACAGAATTGGCAACCACCGCCTCGATTCGCAATTTTCTGCAGTGAAATACGTTGAAAATATTGTAAAAATTTTGTGGTAGAGCTGTGCGAACTCTGGGTATGTGTCTCCTCCCAGTGATGAGCAGAATGAAATATTTTACAATTGAAACATTCGGGGATTCGTTAAAGCTGCACAGTTTTTTTTATTCAATTTTTACCAGAAATTTTCTATCATTTTTTTCTTATATTAGTAAGAATTAATTTTAAAAACCTGTAAAAAATAAAAATTATTGTAATCTTCAAAATTTCTGAAGATAATTGATTCGATTCAAAGTAATTCATTCTGCACATAACGTGGAACTATTAAGAAAGAACAACTGACACATCCTTAACCCGAGAGAACGCGCGCTTACCCTGTGTATGAATGGTTTTAACTTTGCCACCAATAAAATCATATTACAACACTCATTTTATTAAGACGGAGACAGTTCTTACAAATTTTGCGATAAAATAAGTTGAAGATTACTTTTAAATATTTATTGGTTACAATTGTAAAAACCATATGCACTCCGGGTCTTTTAGGCCCTGCTAGCGTCCTCGCGGGTTAATATTGCGAGGTAACTTCAACTGTAACCGCTTTCGAGGCATTCATTACCATCGCGAAAAGCTTCCACCAGCAAATTTAAGTAGAATGCTTCTATTTATTTAAATGCCTCATTAATTGACAATTTCAATAAAAAAGAATGGTAAAAACTGATATTTATTTTTGCTGGTGGAAATTTACTTCGGTGGTAGTAGTTCCGCCACATTTTGACAACCAAGACTGCCTGCTGTTTGTATGAGTAAAAAAAAAATATCTAATACTTGGTCAAACTGGCACCAGTAAAAATAAATAGAATTTTTTTTTTACCATGCTTGTGATGAAATTTACGATCAATCAAGCATTTAAATTAGAAAAAAAATTCTATTCAAGTTTACTGGCGGAAGAAACTGTTGATCTAATTAAAAGAAAAGTCGTCATCTTGTGACAACCTTCTCAATTACTTCAGCCGCAACTGCTCATCAATACACTCTATGTCACATCCTTTTTATTCATAACCCCATTGCCCATCACTACTTCCTTCTCTTATTCATAGTTCCAATACTCGTACATATTTTCATATTATGACCCGTCTGGTTCGTGACTCAGGGCGGAAACTAGAGGGGGGCACGTGCCCCGGGCGCCAACAGAACAGAAAGTGAAGGGGGCGCTAAATTAAGATTTTCTTTGGTGTGTTTGTTATAAAGAATGCATATATGTGAGGGGTGGGGGCGCCAAAATCCATGTTTGCCCCGGGCGTAAAAAAGGCTAGTTTCGGCGCTGTCGTGACTAATATTTTTGGGGGCACTAAACGCAGTGGCATAACCAGGTTGGGTGGCCAAAACCAGCAATATTGTAAGGTTTTCTTTTCCTTTATTCATAGCAGAAATTTTTTGTTTAGATAATGCAAACAGAACTTTTAAAACTTACATGCTTTCAGAGTACTTAGGCATCCACCCTGGTTATTCCACTGAAACGCATGACCAATAAATTTATTCGTTTCGCACCAAAGTTTTAATAGGAAAATTTTACGTTTGTTTATTGGCATAAATTTCTTACATTACTCAGTATAAAAATATCTTTTAAAAAAGAATGTTAAGAAAAAAATTATTTTGGCCAAGAATGCATTTAGTGCTCCAAGAAATGTCTGTCATGAACGTTCACTGATTATGACCACGTGGAATTTGGAAGTATTACGTATCGATTCAAAATTGGGTTTTACAATCGAGTTTGACTTGAAAATTAATTCTAATTAATGTATTTATTTTTGTTTTTTAACTGTTTAGGTCCCAGGTGTGAATTCAATTTGACTGATTCCCCTTGTACCCGGAAAGTATGCCATGAAAAGTCACACTGTGATAATTCTAGCACGAGTGCTTATTGTAAGAGCTGCGCATCAATGGTTTGGAATTCTAAAATGTGTGAACTTCGTGCTCGAAGTTTTTCAAAAGGAACTTACTTGACCTTCCCTTCTTTAAGACAAAGGAACAGACTGTCCATTTCTATTAAGTATGTAAACTTTTCTTTTTTTCTTTGATCGTAAAATTTCAAATAGTCATAATTAATAAATTCATTTGAATTTTTATGCATACTATTGTGTTATCAGAGCTGCTTTTGTCCGCAAACCGCAATATTCTTTTATTTTCTTGAAGACCGTTGATAATACAGGATTTCCACCCTTAACGGTATACAATGGTTAATTTCGAAACTGTTAGTCATATATATATAGTTACACAAAACAAAAAATTTTTTTATGAGATAACAATTATTTTGCAAGTCTTTTTGATCAATAAAATCTTTTTTTAAAAGTTATGAAATTTAAATTTTTATACTGTCCCCCTGTTATATAAATGATATTCAGTAATTTTTCTAAATTACACTAACAAGGAAGACAAGAAAAAAAAGGTGTTATTCATTTAACACTAAAATTAACAAATGTATGAAATCCTGAATTGCATGATATATACCAATTTTCTACATTTTAACACTGATGAGTTGGATTATTCTTCAAGAAATCGTACACAAAGTGATAAAGTACCAAAAGGATTTATTTCGGGTGTAAAATTTTTGCATTGGAGTTGAAGGGAGTCACTTAGAGCAAGTTTTGTGATAACTTTAAATATAATTAAGGTTTTGATTACATAATATAATGGCATTTTGAAAATGTGTAACTTAGTATAATAACGATATTTTTACTAAATATAACTTATAGGTCATTGGGACCATAAAAAAATTTAATTTTGTAATTTTTTATTGAAATGTTTTTGTTTATCCAAATCGCTTTTAAAATACTGCTTTAGCTCATTTAAGACATTTTTAAAATTGGAACAATATGTCTACGTACAGATTGCAGTGCCTTTACATTTTTCAGCATTTTTTCCCACTTATTCAACTCAAAAATGCTCATGGTAGATTTCATTAGCATCTTTACTAGAAGTCTACTATAAAGATTATCGCTTTAAAATATTTGTAGCAAAGTATGAGAATTTTAGGAACGTTGCGATCACAGGTCTATGCCTTACGGAGACATTGGACACCGCTGAGAGTAGACATATTGTATATACCGCATAATTTTAATTTCCCAATCGTTAATTCTCACCAGCATTTTGGAACAATTTTTTTTCCTTTATAATGCACGCAGAGAAAAGCTTTTACATACTCTCTTACGATTTTTTCCGTAAATTATGGTTTTAATAAAACTTATTAACATTTTAGCAACATAAATATTTTACCTCTGAAAAGACTAAGAGTGCCAATGGTGACAATTTCTATATTTTATTTTTGCCTCTGTGTTTCAACAACAACGATTGTATTAACCCTTTGAGCGCTGATGGTTGAATTTTCTACAACTTAATTTTTTTTAATTCAGTAATGCCTCAACGACACCAGAAAATTTGACCAGATTTATTCGAAAAATGTTTAATGCATTTTTTCCGTGTATATCGTTAACTGATTTTTTTCTTTGCAAAGTACTGGTGCTAATGTGACATTTGGAATTTTGTAGAAATTTACCCACCAGAGCTCAAAGGGTTGATCTTTCAGAGACAAACTAATTCTGCTGCTAAAATGTTGAAAAAATTAAATGACACGAGAACATACAAGCAAATTTATATGAAAATAAATAAATTATGTTATTTGTCTACTTTATAATAGCAAAATTGTCATTTGGTTATTCTGTATTAAAATCAAGTGGTATGTATAATGTACTACTACTTTTGAAAGGGTTAAGGTTGTAAGAAGTACAAGCTTCCTATAGGTTAGGAAATTTTCTTGACTTTAGTTTAAATATATTCACTTAGAGTAAAACTCCTTTTATGTAAGCGCACGATTACATAAAGTGAGTTTTTCTGTTAATGTACATATGTATATTGGTATTTTGCTGAAATTATAGGAATGCTGAAGTATGTGAATTTTCTTAGCAATAATGGAAATAATTTCCGAACAGGAAAATAATAAAGTGGTAGAAATTACTTATTAGAGAGAACAGCATACTTGCCAACCTCCAACTTAACTTCCGTAAAACGTGAGTTTATAAAACCTGATTAACATGTTTCTCACTAGAATTTTTTTAAAGAAATGATTTCGAACAATTTCCACATAGAAACATGAGATTAAATTGATTATGATACAACAAAATATTTTTCGGTTACAAACCTGTTCAATCTGTTATAAATTAACTTTCATTCAGCAAAAGTTAAGTGTCGGAAATGCAAGTAAGAACCATACATCTCTATAATTACTTCTTTATCTTTATTCTTTGTATTCATCTATTCTATTTATTATATTCTTTATCTTTATTGTTACTTATCTTTATCAGACTTCTTTTCTTCAATTTTGCAGATTCGCAACTCAGCAAAGACACGCATTATTGTTGTATAATGGACGTTACAATGACGAAAATGACTTTATTGCGTTAGAAATCATTAATGGACAACTTGTATTCTCTTTTTCATTGGGAGGGCCAGTATCCAAAGTATCTACGTATATAAGCAGTGGAGTCAGCGATGGTCAGTGGCATACAGCCCACATCTATTATTTTAATCGAGTAAGTAAATTCCTTAATTATACGAAATGCTGCTTTTATAGTCAAGAATTAAAGACCCGAACGAGACGTGTCATAGTTTTTGTCCTAAAATTGTTTTGTTTAATTATGAAAGTATTATAAGGCAGCATATCATACGGCAAAGCTAAAATGCAAACATTCTAATTTGTTCTGAAGATATGAGAAATAATTTTTTTGTAATTAAAATATTATACATATTTTTGAATAGTTAAAATATTATTAATATTTTGTATTATTAAGCAAATATATATATATATTAATAAGACTTTTTAAGTATTTAGTACCACCTATTAAGATTTTAAATACACCAAAATGAAAATAAGTTAAGTAAAATATACAACTAAAAGCTATCACTTCATCTAGTATTTCTTATATTATTCTTGCTCCTACTCGCATCTTTTTGATTTATTTTCCTGTATTCATCTAGGAGAGTGGTTGCCTACATTAGTACACTTAGTAACCTTCGATTTATTCTGTTGAGCTGATCCAAATTATCAGACGAGATTGTGTGATCGTTAAGTTATATGGGTGAATTAGTCCTCCAGAATTCGTCCGGAATTGCTCAGTTGGAAAAGCATTGGCGGCTTCAGCCAATACATCCCTGGTTTGAATCATGGCCCGGACTTTTTTCACCCACTTGGAAAATTTACATCTATCAATATGAACTAGTCCGATGTGGCAATTCCAAATCTTTTTTCTATTTCATGCATTACTATTATCAGGTATACTTCAAAATTCGCTACCGCAGTGCAAAAATTAAATGACAATCTATGTTCATCGTGATGATTCTAAAGGCATGAAATTACGTGCATTAATTCTTGAACTATAACTATTATGGATATCAGGAAAATTGCAACATAAAATCGTCACCTTGTTGGACAGTTTATACCAAAATATAAACAGCAGTAATATTTATCAAACAATACCTGAATCTGAAGTTTGATGAAAATTCGCGAATTAGTTCTAGAGCTAACGCAGGAATCGGGAAAAAATCAGCATAGCAGCACCACCTGTTGGGCGATTAACACCAAAATCTAAACATGTGAACTAAAATATTAGTTCATATCACGGATTTATTGAATCTGAAGTTTGATGAAAATCCGTGCATTAATTCTTGAAATAGATTCTATTGCGAAATCGAGAAAATTCAGTATAGCAGCGCCATTCTTTAAGCGATTAACACCAAAATGTAAACAACACCAGTTCATGTTAAAGACTAACAGAATCTGAAGTTGGATAGAAGTCCGGGCATCAGTTATTGAGAAAGAGCTGTTAACTAATTCGTAAAAAAATGCAGCATAGCAGCGCAGCTCTATTTACACAAAACTAATCAGCATCAATTTATATCAGGGACTACCTGAGTATAATTTTTTATTAACACTAGAACGCCCGAAAGGAGTCGATTCGACTCCAACTATGTGATTAAATTTCAATTCGAACCAGAAAATTTCTCTTGAAATAATTTAAATTCATTCCGCTTAAATTTACGTTAAATAAGTCAATTAAATAATTTTGAGTAAAACTTCTGGTGAGAAATATTATTATAAAACTTCAGTAAAATTTCCGGGCGTTCTAGTGTTAAATTCCGTGCATTTGTTCTTGAAATAGAACAATTGGGAAAGTCCTGAAAATGCAACATAGAAGCATTATTTGTTGAGCAATTTACACCAAAATGTACACAGCATCAATTCCTGTAAAAGAATAACTGAAAGTGAAGTTTGATAGAAAAACGTGCATTTGTTATTGAGATATAACTGTTGAGTAAATCATAAAAAAAATCAACATAGCAGCGCCACCAGTTGGGCGATTTGTTCCAAAAACTAATCAGCATCAACCTATATCAGGAGCTACCTGAATTTAAATTTTTATCAAATTTAGTGCATTAGTTTATGAGATGCATAACCCACAAACTTTATGTCAGAGACAGACTAGCTCACAGAATCACAGGCAGATATTTTATAAAAATATGTTTTTTTTTCTTTTTGAATCTCTGACAACTAAAACATATAAATCCGTCCAAAACTGGTATTTGAAAATTTTCATGAATCGAATACTTTCTTCTTGAAAAGATAGAAGAAAGTAAAAAAGCATTAGAACTGGAATTCATTAAATATAATTTAATTCATTAAGCTATGCAAAACTATTATTTCTCCTTATGCATGGTAATGAATAATTTCTCGTGGTAAAAATGTGATTACTATGTTTCCTTAAGCAGAATTTCTCGAAAAAAAAAACCGATGTTTTTTACATCACTTTTTTGTATTGTCACAAAATTAAATTAATCATTTGGACAACCGGAAAATACTTTTTCGGGAATCTTTTTAGCAGTGCGTAGATTAAAGAATTTTTCTGACAGGAATTTTCTCGTAAATTTGTCAAAAAGTGGTTATTGAATATATCTTTCGAATGTTATTTTGAATGAAAATATATAAATTTGCAATGTTAGAGATAATAAAAAATGAAAATGTAAATAATCTTTTAAAAATGACAAAAATATGAGGAGGATTTTATTTCCAGTTTCATTTTTGACAATGAAATATTAATATTAATGATTCATTCTTCAGTGGCAAAATGAATATGAAAGTATATTTACCTAAACTTAATTTTTTTACAGTTAAAATTGCATAGTATTAATAATATGAAAGGAATGCCTTTAAAAACGCACCAGTCAAATTTTGTCTTTTGTCGTTTTATTTGATGGATGTGACAAATCAATGCTAGAAACCACAGCAAATGCGACAGTAAACCAAAACCTACTACAAATTTCTTTTTAAATATATACCGGTTTAGCATTCACAGCGTTTTTAAAATTTTCACTCTTTGTCATTACTATTTTAATGAGATAATCTAGTAAAATGATGAAAAGATGAATCAGGATTCGTACTGGTTTTGGAGTTTACAGAAGGGGAAGTTCTTTGGCATCAGTATTTTCTTACGGAAAATCTCTCCTTTAGTACAAGGAAGTTTCACGCGTTTGAACTTTATTTATTTATAAAAAGAATACTGGTATCTGACCTGGAAAACTAACGGTATCCATACGAACCTTTGAGGTAACGTCGAAATTTATAAACGGATTTACTAGAAAGCAAAAACGTGCTTAATTTACCGTACTTAATGAAAGGAAAATTTTAAATAAATATTACTGGTCGCCACACTTTTAGAATTAGGTGCCCTTTTTCGCGGACAACGCCAGGTAAAGAGTTAAGGATACACCAGTCTCTCTTTATTAAACCTTTCAGGGGCAAGGTACTTGTATTTATAAAATGCAGAAATGAGTAATCGACATCAGAATTTAAAAACCAATTTATTTCTAAATAAATAACTAAAAGCATCCCCCACGCCCACCCCCCTCAAAAAAAAAACTTATTGAAAGATAATTTTTCAATCTAATATTGGTGCCAATGTGTCTTTTAGGAATGAGAATTAGGTAGTTCAATAAATGAACCACCCCCGTTAACCCATTAACGCCCAGCGTCCTTTTTTGAGGACGGTTACAAAAACGGTAAGAAAGAGGTTTTCCCACCAGTAAAGAGGAAGATAACTATATACCTTATTTCGCGAGGCAGAATCCTCGATAAATTTAGAAAAAAGTTAATTTGCTTTTAAAAGTGGTGGGAAATATAAAATTTAAATTTTAGCGAAGAAAATAATGCGGGCGTTAATGGGTTAACCCTTTCCGGAACGGGCAAAATCTGTTAGTAAAACGAGAAATTATTGACTGACACCGGGATTCACAAACGAATTTTTTAAATGTTTTAAATTCCTTAATTTAAGGCTTTATTGTAAAAGCAAAATTTTACTAAAATATTACTGGTGCCGTTTGCAAGTTTGGAATTAAAGTTAGGTATCCCAGACCGGGCACAGTGTGCCGGAAAGGGTTAAAGGGGTTAATATTTCCATCCACACATACGACATCAGGCATTTTTGTGCCAGTGCGTAGGCGTAGTATTCCGGGCGAGAGGGTTAATCTGGAAACAAACTAATAAAATTAACATATTAATGCACGCAAAGTAATGCATATTAAAAAATGTTATACAATAATTAAAAAGCTTTATATTAATTTTACATATTTTTTTTCGGACATATATTTTCTCAGAAGCTGATTTCCACTTACTTAAAATAACTTACGTTTTAAATGGAACTGAAAACATTTTATGTGATTTTAAAAAAAGAAACTGGAGAAATTAAAATTTGGTTTTCTAAAAGACCAAATTGCATTTTCTCATTTCTCAAACATTCTCAAAATTCACGATACTATTAAAATAATGGCTCCTTCACAAAGCCTGTTTATTATACTTTGCAAATAACTTATTATTAATAAAATAATTCATCTTCTATTACTTGATAAAAATTGTGAACAAAAAACACACATCGCAAAAGCATCCTTACAAAGATAGTGGAACAATGTTATGTATATATACTTATTAATAAGTTCCATTCATTTTCAAAATGAAAACAAAAAATGCACTTTTAACTAAGGCGGTGATCAATTAAGTGTCACTTGCAAGTGCCGTTAAAATGCAGAAGTGCAAAAACGCAAATGGCAAGAGTCCATAAATATTAATTAACCATTCTTCCATAAATGCGCCTAAAGAATGATCATAAGTCATTTCACTAAAGTAATTTCCATTAAGATCTTAACCTCTGATTTTTTTCCCCTATCGATCTTCCGATGAATACAACCGTAAAGATATTTACTATTTTTGTTCATGGATTTATTCCAAAAGTTATTTAGTATTTCATTAAGGATAGTAATTAAATGTTTTATAAAAAACTTTTCTACTTCCTTCAAGGGTGAGTAACCATTGGACGATGCTCACGAATTTTTTTTTTTTGATTTGTTATTAAACTATTTTTACTTTGTGAACCGCAATATTAAGTAAGGGTGATTGCGAAATAGCAGTGTTTGTGCGCATCAAGAGATTCAGAAGATTTTAGGTGTATTAATACGAGAAATTGGTAAAGTACTGTTGCTATATCCATACTAGCCAACCTCCCGCTTTTTTTTAAAAGAAGAAATCTACTTTATACCAGAAAAATCATTAAATTAAATGTTTCTTGCTTCAATGTGGTTGATACACAAAAATGATATGTTTTCATTTTTGTAAATGAATTTTCTTGTTTAAAATATGGCTTGTTAATTTTAAAAAAGCGGAATTTTGGCAGGTATGCTATATCTGAGGATAGAAATTTTTTTCATTAATAATCCCGCTGTATGTCGTACTTAATTCGAGAAATGTTTATATTAAAGGTAATTTCTTTTCAAAAAGTGGCGTTGACCGAATAAATTTTGCGCAAGAGATACCGGAGTCAAAAGAGTTAAAGAAAATCCTACACAAGGTTTCTAGGTTTAAGAATCTTTTACCTGAATTTTCTCAAAGAAAATATTATCTTATTTATTTAACCCTTTTTTTAAAGAATTACCTTCACATCAGCAGGAGTTAGGTTTCCGCGAATTCTAAAACCTCGACCTCAGAACACCCGTATTTTGTTAGAAAAAATAGTATTTCATTTAATTAGAACACTTTTGCGATTTAGGTCAATAACATTTTCTCTAATGAAATATTAGTGAGCAAAAACGCTTAAATCGCAACTCTACAGGGTAATAATTAATCGTTTTATAGAAAAAATTCCCTTCACATCCGCAGGAGTTAGGTTTCCGCGAATGCTAAAACCTCGACCGCAGAACACCCGTATTTTGTTAGAGAAAATAGTATTTCATTTAATTGGAACATTTTTGCGATTTAGGACAATAACATTTTCTCTAATGAAATATTAGTGAACAAAAACGCGTAAATCGCAACTCTACAGGGTAATAATTAATCATTTTATAAAAAAATTCCCTTCACATCCGCAGGAGTTAGGTTTCCGTGAATGCTAAAACCTCGACCGCAGAACACCCGTATTTTGTTAGAGAAAATAGTATTTCATTTAATTGGAACATTTTTGCGATTTAGGACAATAACGTTTTCTCTGATGAAATATTAGTGAGCAAAAATGCGTAAATCGCAACTCTACAGGGGAATAATTAATCTTTTTATAAAAAAAATTCTAATACCATTAAAGATGATCTATCTATTAATCTATGGTTATGAAATTTTTTCCTGATTAGTTATTAATGTGTTTCACTGCTTAAAATATTCACTTATTATTTCACTTTTTAACTCGCATTCTGTCTACTTTACTAATACAAGGATTACGAATGCAACTTAAAGTTTCGCACGTCCTATGACTTGTTCTGAAAATTTAAAGAAGTTCGCAGACTTGCCGCCATTAACCTTTTGAGCTCTGATGGTAGAATTTTCTACCACTTAATTTAAATTCCGAAATGTCACATCGGCACCAGAAAATTCGACCAAATTTATTTGAAAAAGATTTAATGCATTTTTTCGTGTTTATCATTAACCGGATTTTTCTTTTCAAAATACTGGTGCCGATGTGACATTTGGAATTTTGAAGAAATTTATCCACCAGAGCTCAAAGGGTTAATAAGACAACGTTTATTATTACTACCGTAATTTCGGGTGTATAAGCCGCGGATCAAACAATTTTTTTTGGACCCAGAAATCTTATTTAGTGATTGAACAGAAATATTTACGGCGATCTAACTAGTAACATTCATTTTTTAAAAATTTCTGGGTCGAAAAAGAATTGTTTGATCCGCGGCTTATACACCCGAAATTACGGTAATAAGTGATTAATACTTTTAAATGTTGTAGCGAAATTTTATGCCCTGTCGTGCCATCCTTAACACGACCGACAATTAATTGTTTTTGGTAAATACATGCGTGTATTTGCTGATAGATTTATCCCAAAAATTTATTTTGTATTTCATTGAAAAAATAAATTGAACATTTCATAAAGAACTCTTTACATCCTTGAAGCATAATTAACAATTAGTTAATACTCCTGAACACTTTTTTCTGTTTTGTAATTAATCTACTTTTATTTTGTAGACCGCTATATTAAGTGTGGACGATTGCGATGTAGGACTTTCCTTGAAGTATGGAAAAACAATAGGGAACTACTTGTGCGCCAATTCAACAACAATTTCATTGGAAGAAAGGTAAGTTATTTTTCTACGTGTTGAAAATTGTTTTGATGATTTAGTGCAAAATGAACCTTGTAACGTGTTCCTAGCCTGGCAGCTGAAACACCTTGTAGAAAACGCAACAGATAATCACATACGACAATCGCCATTTTTGTGATAGGGCCCAGGCCTGTTATTCAGGAAGTGGTGAGATAGACCTCTGTTAATATATATCGTTGTATCCTATATATTGTTTGTCTTTTGTAGCTCGGCGAATTTATGACATATACAGAGACAACTGTTTATTCAATAAAAAATTAACTTTCTTGCTAACAGGAATTTGTTGCCAGTATTTTCAATTATATTCTTTGCCTTTTTTTTAAAAAATAGAAATTTTGCAAATGAATAAGTTGAAGTGCACTATTCAGAAATAAAGACGACTATTTGCTAAATCTAGCCCGTTTAGTCGCTAAATTTCTACAGTTAAGAGATTTTATTTACTCTTTTTCGTTATTGTAAAATAGAGGTGACAAGAGGATTGCCGTTTGGACACCTCTGATATAAATTCATTGAACATGATAATAGCTGAACCAATATGCATAAAAATCATTTCATTATATTAAAGCTGCCTGATCTGAAGCATATAATTCAGAAACAACCTACAGTTTATGTACTCGGTTGTTGGTATGTTTATTGTGCAACCACTTGATTTGTTTTATGGTGCCAAAGAAAACAAAGAAAGTCACAAAAATGAAAATACACGTAACTTTATTCCGCTATAGCTAACAAGGCATGAATATGTGGTATTAAACTACTATATTATATAGAAATGTAAATCAATAAACTGCTATTGTATTATGCCTTGTGAAAGAAAAATCTTTTTCTTTGATAATTTAATAAAACACTAAAAGTTTTCGAACATTTCCGATAATTCATTTAAAGATAACATTAGAATACCTTCACGTTTTTTACCTTAGATTAAATTCAAAAACTTTCAAAAGTTTCATACAGCCTTGGAGGGCATTTTTTATAACAAAAATAACACGAGTTTTTTTTAATCTAAAAAATGGCGTTGCTAGAAAAATATTTTTCTAGAAAATTAAATTATCTAACTTGTGAGCCTCGCTTTATTTGGTCAGAATTTTATTATTACAAACTTGTGAATTTTCTTCCAGAACGCAGTTACATTACTTTTATTAAATAACAAGTTAAATTGATGTGTGTTATTTATTCAATTGTTACTTTTGTTCACCTAATGTATGGTTATTTGAGACGTTAAAAAAAATAAATAAATGTTCATGTATATAAACCAGAGCTGCCAAGTCGACGGCTTTTTGGATACAAGTATATTATTAAAGAAAATGTTATTTTATTTAATTGGAGCATTTAGGGGATTTATAAGAACAACATTTTTCAAGATGATAGTAGTGCCGAAAACCCCGGAAATTTGTAAGCTCTGATATTAACCCATCAACAGACGAAACGATACGGTGGAATCTTCAACTTTTTTGCCGAAAAAAATTAGCTACCATACATTTTGAAAGTTAACCTTTGTTTTATCTAATGGGCAAAGTTTCTGTTATTCAAGAAGGCAAATTTTTAAATTCAAAAATAGCAGTAGATAGTTATTGGGGACTGATTTCCTGTGTACTGAGTTTCGAAGTGTACCCAAATTATTTCAATGACGAAATGCAATCGAACTGTCAACATTTAGTCTTTCATCAATCTCTTCAGTAGTAATCCGTGGGTTATTTTTAGCTCACAGGCTATCATAGCCTGAGAGCTTATGTGCCCGTCCGTTCTCTATGTACGTTCGTATGTTCGTGCGTAACGCGATAACTCATGATAAAAATATCGGATCCACTTGAAATTTTGTATATAGGTATATCCTGATATGGTGCTTCCCTGATTAGTTTTTGGAGTTCATTCGATATGTATAAGAGGGGGAACGGGGGGCTCATGCCCCTCCCCTTAATTGATATAAACGGGATTTTCATGCAGAATTAACAGTTTTCGTTCAAAATTTAGATATAGGATCGTTCTGATGAGGCGATTCCGTGACTGTTATTAGGTGTTCATTGAATAAGTATAAACAGGGGGAACGGGGGGCTCATGCCCCTCCCCTTAGTTGATATAAACGGGATTTTATGCAGAATCAACAGTTTTCGTTCAAAATTTAGATATAGGATCATTCTGATGAGGCGAGTCCGTGGCTGTTATTAGGTATTCATTGAATAAGTATAAACAGGGGGAACGAGGGTTCTAATGCCCCTCCCCTTAACTTGTATAAATGGATTTCGCAATCAGAATTGTCAGATTTCGTTCAAATCTCTGAATAGTTTTGGAAGTTTAATGGTTAAGTATAAAAGAGGAGAATAACTCCTCTTAAATTATATAAATGATAAATGGGTTTTTATTAAGAATTATCCGATTTGCTCTGAATTTTGGATATAGGTTTTTTAATATGATAAAGCATGTACTGGATAGTTTAGGAGGTTCAATTATTAAGTATAAAAAAGTAGAATGGGGAGAGCTGTTTCCCCTTAATTTTTTTTTCGAGCGGAATTAACGAAAATACAAGGCTGTAATGTACAATTAGTATGCGTAGCCTGTGAGCTCAATGCCATCAGTTTAACTGGGCAATATTCTTTTTTATTTACTATGTCACGGATTCGTCCAGAGGGAATTTTATGTTTAATTGAAATCGTTATTTCGAAATTGACAAAATCAATTTTTAACTGTTCTAAGAGCGGGAAAACGATCCAAATAACAGGGCTCCCAAATGGTCCGCGAACTGAACATCAGAATTTTTTTAGAGAAATTTTCTTTTTAGATTTTTCTTGCAAATTGCCAAGACACTACCTTTGGCAGTTGATTCTAGCTCAAACGTATCTTGAAATTTTCTGTTAAAAAATACTGATGTTCAGTTCGCGGACCATTTGGGAGCCCTGAAATAAATGTCAGAAATATTTTTTGTAACATGCTAAACAGTCACACTTAAATAAAAAAAAAATTAAAAAAACCATATATTATAACATTACAATTATGTTACTTTTAAATTTCCATTTGAATATTAACTTTGTTCACAAAAAAAATTGAAAAACAAATCTTTTACTGTTATATTCATTCACGACATATGTAGTCAACTGTCAGTCAATTATATGTTTATAAAAGAAGTTTCTGCAATCTATGATATAGTATATTAACTTTTGAAATCACCGAATAATATAAGCTTATGCATTTATTTTTAACATTAAGTTAGCCTTAGTGCGACACTTTTGTGTAATGGGTTGACTGTGATTTTAAGAGTAATAACCGTTTCCCTGATTCGCCCGTACGTCATATGGGCTATGTGTTTTTGCCAATCATGCTTTGCTTGTGTCACGTACGGACATCTATATTCTAATCATAGTTTATTATCACCAGTAAATTTTTATTGTAAGTTTTGCATTATTTAACCCTTTGCGGCGCAGGGCAAATTCATTGCTTAAGTGTTGAAATTAATCTCTGATACAGGAATTTGAATACAAATTTATTTATAAATAAGGAAAACTATATTTCACGCATTCAACAAACCGTAATTTTTTTTACCAAGATTCCGGTTCCAATATGACGTTTGGGAATTAAAATTAACCCTTTGAGCTCTCATGGTTGAATTTTCTACCACTTACTTTTAATTCCGAAATGTCACACTGGCACCGGAATATTTGACCAAATTTTTCTGATAAAGGTTTAATGCATTTTTTTTTCCCTGCATTTCCTAAACTGGATTTTTTCTTTTCAAAATACTGGGACCAATGTCACATTTGAAATTTTGAAGAAATTTACCCACGAGAGCTCAAAGGGTTAAGTGGTTTCATAACTATACCGCCGCACCGCAAGGGGTTAAGGACTGCAACGCAATGAAATAAAACTTCAACCGCAAGGGATTTTTCAGATTTAATTAGGCAAAATTTTGTGTTTTGAAAAACCGGTGATAAAAGTTAAAAACTTTGTAAAAGACATGAAAAACAGACCATGACAGTTAAGTAGTTACGTCTCGCACCGAGTAATTGCTTTACTGCAGTAGTCTAAAAAATGGTACAATTAGCCTTTTCGCGATGGACGTATTTTACAAAATTTTTAATCTGCTACCTACGATTCTTGAAAACAGAATCTGTTTAATTTAATCGCGAAAATGTCCTGATTAAATCAAGCAAAATCTACGTTAAAAAATAACTGGTGGGATAAATCAAGGAGGATTAATCCTTTGCACTTGAGAGGGGATTCTCAGTGACCACTAGTGTGCTGCTTAAATGGGTGCTCCAAAAGATCGTGTCACCTGTATTTTAAACTAATTTTCTACACTTTATCTAATGGCCGAATAATCTGGGATAAAAATGGCGGAATAAACTGTAAGATATTAGTGGTGTCCGAAGCATGGCGTCCTGATTTTTGAAGGACACCCAGGGCTCCCAAATGGTACGCGAACTGAACAGCAGAATTTTCTTAGAGAAATTTTCTTTTTAGATTTTTCTTGTAAATTGTTAAGAAACAACTTTTGGAAGTTGATTCTAGCGCAAACGTATCATGAAATTTTCTGTAAAAAAATACTGATGTTCAGTTCGCGGACCATTTGGGAGCCCTGGACACCTGACAAGACTAGAGATCAGTAAGCGTCACCTCTTGAGTTCAATAAGTTTAACCGCTTCCTTTGATTTGGAAATAGAGCAACGTGTTTTTGTAAATCAAGGCTTATTATTCACTCCAGTAAATGTTTATTGTGAATTTTGTATTATTAAATCCTAGCATTTCTCTTATTCAATTAAGCAAAAATTTCTGTTTTTTAAAACCGGTGACAAATGATAAAAATTCTCTAAAAAACATGAAAAAAAGGAGGCCTTCTTTAAAAGGTTTTTTCAAAAATACAGATAAGTTAAGTGGTTAATTACACGGAAAAAAATGCATCCACATCGTTGCCTGATCTTTACCCGAGATGCGCAGCAAGGGTGTTAACGTCTATCACGCAGGATGATCCCTTTTATCGTTTCCGATAGCTAGTGTAAGCCGTTATGTTACGGGTACAATTTCAATTATTGATATTGTTTTAAACGTTATAAAAAATAATTGAAAGCTACTTATGTCAATATGTACTTTTTTACCACTAAATTTTTGGTAATTTTTTTTTTTTTTTTTTAAGTTAGAAAATACAATTGCAGTATGGAGAAAGTTTTTCGAAATACCACTCCCAGAGACTATTTAAAACTTCATATTTTATACATAAATAGTTATTTTTCAAGTAAAAGATTTTTAATGCTTTATTTTTTTGGATTAAGATGTATACCTTTAACCCTTTCCAGCACACTGTGAAAGGTCTGGGATACCTAATTTTAATTCGAAACTTGCAAACGGCACCAATAATATTTTAGTAAAATTCTGCTTGTACAATAAAAGTTTAAATTAAGGATTTCAAAGTATCTAAAAAATTCTTTTGGGAATTCCGGTGTCAGTCAAAGATTTGTCATTTTACATCAGATTTTGCCCGTGCCGAAAAGGGTTAAATATGACAGCTTAGGAATTAGCAACTGGATGCAAATAATATTTCCTACCTGTATAACATTTATTACATAAAAATATTTTATAGTTTCCTTTTTGATAATTTATGCTTAATTTTAATATTTGCAATACGTTTTAAAAATTTTCAGATGTGCTGATTTCATGGAAACATGCTACAGGTACTTAGATTTAACAGGTCCTTTGCAATTAGGAGGATTACCAGCTTTGCTGAGTGAACTGCAGATTAAGAATACCCATTTCAGTGGCTGCGTCATGGATTTTCACATTGATTACCGACTTATTGATTTGAACAAGTAAGAAAACCTTTTAGAATTAAATAGCTTATAAAAATTGTTTTATCCTTAAATGGCCCATACGCCTACAGTGCAATAAGAGTTTGCCTACTTCGTTTCTAACAGCTTTTCAAAGCCAGTAATTTTAAACTGTATTTATTATTCTATTAAAGTTTATTTAATTATATAATAACAAATACTTTTCGATTGTAACAAGAAAATATTTTTATATAGAAAAAGTGTTTTTTAAATCGTATATTTTGTTTATTGTATGTAAAAAAGAAAGGAAACTGTAAACCCTTTTGCGGTATTCATTTCGAATGTACATTTTCTCAAATATACAAAGCTTCCAATTGCCTACCAATATTTTAATTCAGAAAATATTTTTTTTATTTAATTGGAATATTTGAGCGATTAAGAAGAACATTTTCTCTAAAATAAGGGTGATGTAAAAAAAAACTTCAGACTAAAATCTTTGAATTTAGCTTTTGGGACGAAATAGACCCGAGCACCTTAGCAGGATTAAGGCAAGGATGTCAAACTGTAACCCGCCGGGTACCACTATAATTTTACAAAAATCATTGCCTTATCTAACTAGAGAACTTTTTCAACTAAAAAAGTAGGCTTTTTCTGATACAAAATTAGTGGTATCCATTTGACTACAATTTAACACAGCTGTGCGAAAAAGTTAAGTTGTCTGAACAATTTCAGTGTTTTTTAGGTGCGTTCGTAATTATATAATACGTAGCACCTATAGTGGTCGTTCAGTCCGTCCGTCTGTCCGTCCGCATATAACAACGCAAAAACTACCCAACCGAATCGTTTGAAATTTAAAATACGTATTTATTACATAATTTTGTCGAGTCATTTCAAATTTTATGAAAATCGGATGCATAGATCAATTACAGGGGCAATCAAAAGTATTCCATTACATTACGGTTAATGGGGAAAAAGTTTCAAATGCATTTTAATCATTTGAAATTTAAAATACGCAATTATTACATAATTCTGTCGAGTTATTTCAAATTTTTTGATAATCGTGTGCATAGATCAATTACAGGGGCAATCAAAAGTATTCAATTACATTATGGTCAATGGGGAAAAGTTTCAAATATATTCTATACGTTTGAAATTTAAAATACATAATTATTACATAATTTTGTAGAGTTATTTCAAATTTTATGAAAATCGGATGCATAGATCAATTATAGGGACAATCAAAAGTATTCCGTTACATTACGGTCAATAGGAAAAAAATGTTTCAAATGCATTTTAATCGTGTTACACTCATGCGAACTTAATAAAATTTATATGCAACTATAAAGTACATATTATAATATACATCTTACATAATTTGTGGTGCAAAGAACATTTGTTATTGATTTACAAGGCCACACAAAAGTATTCCATTACATAATGGTATAGGGAGAACATTGTTTGATGAGCGTTTTAATTGTAATTCATTATTTACAATTTTATGAGATTGATACATGAAAGTAATATTTTTAAAACTTCGTTATCGTACGAACGCACCTAATTTGCTACGCTTCACGTGCAATTTCCAACTTGTTTCATTTAAGGTTAATTTATTTTTAAGTTACAGTTTTGGATAAAAAATAATGCAAAATATAAATTGATTTATATTTGCGAAAAAGAGAGTTTAATAATCTCTATGAAAAAATAATATTTATAGTTAAAGAATAAAAAATAATTTTTAATAAACATTTTTCTGTAAATTAATAATTTCTGGTAATCGTTTATTAAAAACCTACTAAATGAATGATTAAAATTTTCTAAATGCATATCTACGCATTTTACGCTTTTTTTCTTTTTCTGAATAGTATTATACACCTTATTTAAAGAAAAAATTCTACAGTTAACTTAGATGAAGATTATTATTTGGTTTAAAATTCGTTGATTAACTGTAGAAAATGTTTTTACTCGAAAATAGGGATATCCATTTCTCCAATCCCCAAGCTCCAATCAATCAAGTAGATTGAAGTGCTGCATGGAAATTACAAAAAGTGTTTTAAGTATGCATTTTTTATATTTTGCTTTGAAAACTATACACATTTCTGTATAATAAATGAGAAAATAATTTCTCATTAACAGCATACGCAAAGAATACCACAAAATTTTAATAGTTTTATTTTTTACCTAATTAACTCCAAAAAAAAGTATATATATATATATATATATATATATATATAGATTCTGTAAATAAATTGGGCGATTGCGAATGATGTGTTTTAAATTTTAAACAGAAATCTTCTTATTATAATGGTGCAAGACAAATCGGAAATTCCAAATATTGTACCAAAATTCCATTTACTGTATAAATATGTGCTAAGTAATTAAAACGTTAGATGAGAAGGGGCGTATGTGCCAAAAATCTACTTTCTCATTTTTTTCGTTGATAAAATTTTTAAATACCGAGGTCAGTAGCAGGAGAAAGACAGTAAGTATATATCCAGTTAATTTTATTTCTTATGATGGTCACAAGATGGCACAGTTCGTAACTCCAATGCCTTCGGCTTGGAAAAGGCCTCTCCTCTAAAATCTCATTTTATCAGTTTCTCCCCTTCCTTATCAACGCTTCAGAAAATCTGTTTATAAAAAAAAAAAAAAAAAAAAAAAAAATCGGAAATCTAAGTTAATAATTTTCAAAAAAAAAAAAAAAAAAAAAAAAAAAAAAAAACAATAGATGTTTTAATATACCTTTATTCAATTTTTTTTAAAGAGAAAAGATTTGCTTTCTAGAAAGATTTTTTTTAAGCATTCACTTTTTATCTTTTGTTTCTCTTTCATTCAATGTACATAATTTAAAAATCATTGGGATATTATGTGAATTTTTATTTTAAAAATATATAAATAATTTTTTATTAAAGTAGATAAGTTTAACTTATTTTCTTAATAATGTAAACTAAAAAATTCTCCAGTAAAAATGTTATTCTGTATTCCACTAAATTAGAAAATTTACAGAGGAGTCCATTTATTAGTAATTAAAGTTGAAGTAATACTTTATTATGAATTAATCTAGTCAGGGATGAAATTTCCGCGTTTTTCACATCAGTATTTTGTTTTAAAAAATGTTATTTCGTTTAATCGGAACATTTTTGTGATTTAACAGAACAACATTTTTACTAAAAAATACTGGTGTTCAAAAACATGGAAATCTCATCTCTAACCTGTAGAACAATTTTACAATATTGATTTGAGATTACCATTTTTTTCTTATATATAAAAAAAATATACTTAAATTACAACTGTTTATTTTGTAACAAATTGTTAAATATCAGTTTATATGTCCATGGCTGCCAACTTCTACGCCTATTCAAAGTCAAATAAATACATTCAAAACAATAATTTTACCTAATAATTGACAATATGTTGCATAATGCGTATCATCGCATATATTTGACATGCATTTTACCAAAAAATATCTGTGGTTTCAAACACATTTATATGATTTAAAAAGGCGTAGAAGTTGGCAGCTCTGTATGTCTATTGTTATTATTTTAATTTTTTGCTGATCTTAAACGCTGCCTATTCTTTTTTCCAGGTATGTTTCAAATAGTGGAACAACTATTGGTTGTCCACAGAAGGTAGGTTTTTGTCAAGATTCTCCCTGTAAAAATGGTGGAACTTGCGTGGATGGATGGGAATCTTTCAACTGTATATGTCCGACAGGATACGTTTCAAAAGACTGTGGAGAAAGTAATTCATATTCCTATTCTACTGAAAGCTACTTTGTTGACCTTAATTTTACATACAATTTATACATATTGTTATGTAGATATACATATGGTTGGCCGAAAATTTCCTATGGTATCTGTATTTTAAGACAACAGAAGCCTTTTCTAAGTGCCGATTGCCTAGATCGGATTTTCGAGTTATCTATCAATTAAAGTTTTGTAAATGTCTGGATTTTATATGAAATTTCGTAAAGTCTAAACAAAAAAGCGAACTAATTGGTATGAAGACATAATCCAGGGGTATGTAACTGTGGCTCGCTGGATATCAATAACAGTATTAATAATAAATAAAAATGTCAACTTCCTGAATCGCAGAAATTCGATGATTAAACAATGCAGTTGTTTCTGTAACGTTTTAGTGGTATTCAGTGGATCACAATTTGGCATCCTTGACGCTATGTCTTTGATATTTTATTAAAAGAGAATTGTGTGGACGAAATTAAGAATCCCGTACACACTTTTAGTCAACAATGTTTAGACTTACAAACACGAATATACTCGTGCTGTACTGCATTGGGATATTTTTTAATATTCATATTTCTTGATTTGATACAACTTTGTAAAATTCCTCATTTTTTTGCCTTAATTAATATTTCGTTAAATAAGGCGAATTTTACTACTTCAAAAAAGTGGTGCCAAACAAAAACTGAATTTAAAAGTAAATCACTGGCAACACTGTTATTGTAATCGGTCAACAAATTTTAATTTCATAGCTCCAATCTTTCGGCTTCTAAACCCTTTAACCTTGAAATCAGAGTAGCTGAGACACATGTCATAAGACTATGTTTGAAGCAATTATGTGTCTTCTAGAAACACAAATATTGCACTTTTACCCAGAAAAAGGAATAACACGAAAACTATTGCCATTTATTTAAAAGCATTTGCCCGAACTGGATTCGGGCAAGAACACTGTGCTTGCTTCTTTATTAAAAGCTTTTTGATAGCATTAATTTGTAACTGTAAATGTTTCTTTATTGATTGTCAGACATTTTTAGATTATGTAAGGAAAATATTTTAGTATGAAAAGAGTGGTGTTGAGCTCCTATTTTTAATTTATGCTGTCAAGAAAAAAAAATCAGTTAAGTGGTTAAAGAGAAAAACATGCATGGAAGCAAAAAGTTTATTAAATTAAGAAAAAATGTAACTGTGTATTATTTCTAAGTGGTTTTACTTTAATTTCATTTTATTAATTAAAATGCTTGGTTCAAAGTATTTTTTATTTTATTTAAAAAACCAAAGTTTTGGTAGATATGAATTAGCATAAAATTAATTATTAAGTTGTGTAAAAAAATTATGGGCCACAATTTGCAAATTGTTATCTTAGCTTAGAATTTCTATCACCAAATAAAGAGAAGATTACAGTTGGGAAATAGTGGTGCTCAATAGTAGGAACTGTACAAGCAGTGAATTACAAAATGTCATTATTCCTTTCTCAAACCAGTATACGAATTCATTTAAATTACATATATATATATATATATTTACACATTACCTTTCCTTTCGGACATTCTTATCTAACTAGTATGTTTTTATTCCAGCTGTTGATCCAGGGAAACATTTTATGGGAGATGGATTTATTGTATTCATTCCTCATTTACATCCTATACAATTGCCTTGGACTCAGAAGGCATCATTCAGAACGCACCATGATCATGGTCTTTTGTTACAAATTAAACTTGGCCATAACAGCTTGATTGTGATCGAAGTAAGTTTATGTTTATATTATAAAGCCAAAAATGTCCGTGAGTAAGGATGATATCAAAATAGTACCAACGCTAGACCAATGAATTTTTCTTTTACTTCAATCTTTTTTAAACTTCTGAACATATAAAAAATATAAAAAAGGGATATACAGGGTTCGCACAGTTCTACCACTAAATTTTAAGAATATTTTCGAAGTGTTTCACTGCAGAAAATATCGTAAAATCTGTGAATGAAGGCGGGGATTAGGAATGTTGTGGTTTAAAAATTAAATGTAAATTTCCTTATTTTTAATAGTTGTGCCAGAGTCCTTGGAAATTCCAAGGAGTGTGCGAACCTTGAATATAAGAAAAAGCTCTTTTCAATAAAATTCATTTGTAAACAGTATCTCGATTGATTATTTATGGTTTTAAAATAACTTTCAAACATGAATGTTTTAAAAATCTATTTATATCACATACAGCTTGATTCTAAAAATCTAACCCATTTACACTTAAAACAAAATAAATAGGTAAGAATTTGTTTCCGGTTAATGTTTCATAATGAATTAAAATTTCATAGGAAAATAAAAAATGTGATAAAATAATATAAACAAAAACTCATTTAAGAGCTGTGTAATTGAACTATGCGCTTATGTCACTGAAATTATTAGAATAAAAAAGGCTGCTGAAAGTTCCGATACCTTTGGCGATTTCTTCAGGTACTAATTGGTAGCATAGGAAAAATACAAATGTTTCGTAGTAAAGTTAAAAACTTTATACATCACTGATATTTTTCATAAAGAAATGTTTTTTCAGGGTTCGTACGGGTTCTGGAATTTCCAGACCAGAAAATTCTTCTGTATCAGTAATTTTTTATACAAAATTTTTCTTTAAAAAATGGTGAATTGTTTGTCGTTTGAAGTAAATTTATTTTTTTATATAAAAAATACTGATATTTTGTCTTAAAAATAATGGTACCCGTATGAAACATGTTTTTTTGTTTTGTTAACGAGCAACCTAATATATATATATACCGGGTGTCCCAAAAATGACTGATGGATTTTAAAATTCAATAACTTGCAAACGGTGACAGCTATTTAAAATTTTTTGCAGGAGGGTTAAGTATAATGTCTAGAGTTTTTTTTTACCGTAATTTTTTTATTTTAGTTCGCATCTCAAACAATAGGTGGCGCTGACGGCGGTTGAAGGCCAGGTCGACGCTTCACTCAGCATTGATCATCTGGCCTTCAATCAGCGTCAGCGCCACCTATTGTTTTAGATGCGAACTAAAATAAAAAATTACGTTAAAAAAACTCCTGACATTATACATAAACCTCTTGCAAAATTTTTTTAAATAGCTGTCACCGTTTGCAAGTTATTGAATTTAAAAATCCATCAGTCATTTTTGGGACACCCGGTACATACATATTAAGTGTAGAAAAATTTGTTGGAGTTTTCAAATACATAAAATTTGTTTTCACAAATAGTCTAACTTCTCGTTTTTTTCGCATGTCTAGTTTAGGATCTCAGGACCACAACTTTAAAAAAAAAAAAAAAAAAAAAAAAAAAAAAAAAAAAAGAAGTAAAAATTAAATTAAAAATAAAAATGTAGTATATTTTTGTCACAAATGTTGTCAAAGTGTATGTAAAAGATTTTCGTCTTTAAAAAATGGTGCGGATTAGAATTAAAAAATAGTCACTTGTGGCCACCCTGAATGTTAACTTCGAAGAGATTATCCCTTTCATGCAGAAATAATTTTCCATTATTTTTAATTATTATTATTATTTGGTAGTAAATGGGAACCAATTGTTAAATAATTTTATTGCTGTGCTGCATGCTATCTATTGTCTATCCACAAATTAGATCTCCATAAATAAATACTAAAAAGGGGGTAGCGGGTTAAGGGGGGGTCTGGCGGCCCCCACCGAATCTGGTAAAATCGTACCAAAAATCTTGAAGAGGGTCGAAAAACAAGCAGTATAAGCTTTTTACCAACATTACATCCCCAAACGAAAACACAGTAATGGCGAAAATAATGATTTTTGTGATTTTTACTTTTTTCAGCCAGTTTAATTTATTTTTAAATGGTTTAAACGCAATTGAAAATTTGTTTTGGATGTGTGGAAGTCCCCTGAATTTTTTTAGATTTTTTGGTCAAGTAAAAACATGTGAATTTTAGGTTTAAATGCGAAAAAATCGTGAAAAACGCGTCATTTTCAAGATTCAACCCTCTAATTTTTAGGGTTGTTTTCATTTTCCCGAGGGGTGCTGTATAGTATAGATAGCGGCAATCGTCCTCTTTCGAATGCAGACAACTTGACTCAATTTGGTCAATTTTGGTGAGCGGGGCGATTTTTTGAAAAAAACTCGAATTTTCAACTTTCGGTAAATTACGGCGCGTACTTGGTATAATGCGTCTTTGCTACAAAAAAAAAAAAAAAAAAAAAAAAAAAAAAATCTCTATAGGGGTTTTTGAGGTCGCTGATCACGAATTTGATGTCAAAAATTTTTTGACAACAAATTCACCCATAAATATTTATTAACACAGGTTTGATAATGTAAAAAATGTCATTGAATCACAGCATTTAAACAATTTTAATATCGTGTTCAACTAATATAATCAATGAAACTAAATTTTCTGGCATAAATCATATTTTATTCAAGCTTACGTAATAGTCACACAGTAATATAAAATAGCATAATACTTTTTTACAGAGCTAAGTTAACAATTTTACAGTTTTAATCCTCGTCACTATCTTCTTCAATAACAGATTCAATGCTTTGAACAGAGAAAAGATTTGTGAGAATCTGTGCTGGATGAATAATTCGCGACAAATATCTCGCATGCCCTAAGAAGTAAATGATAGTGGCCGCATGTGCACAACAACCGACAGTTCTGAGGCCATTCGCACAATCGCATACGTATTCTTCTATACCACTTCTTCCAATAGCGTTAGGAACGTATTTTACGTAACCTCTGTACTTTTTCCGACTTATGTGCCTCGATTGAATTTCGCATTTCAAAATTGATTTATTTTCCAACAAGTAATGCATATTAAGAACTCCATCTTCAGTACATAATTCTGCTAAATAAGAAACGGTCTGTGATAACTGGTAAGACCCTGTAAAAAGTATCTTCAGATCTCTTTCTGTCAACACCGGAAAGTCTACAACATCATTTGACGTCAGAGGTCTGAAGATCCTTTTTTTTCTGTTCCAGTTTTTCTCTTCTACCACTTTCGCTAAATCATTATTAACGTTTTTTCTGAGCAACATTTTGTTAGTGATCTCATCTTGTAATTCGCTATCACAATTGAGCCGTTTTCCGAACACGTTAACCAGAAAATTCGCTTTTTTGCAATATGTTTTAGCTGATAGGAAACGTTTATTGTCAAACTCATGATGCAAGAGTTGGAATTTGCTGCCAATGACCCCATGAACAGCCTCTACTACCCATCTTAGTTTAGTTACAAATCGACTGTCATTCGCCTCTTGAGTCGTTAGTTGTTTCCTTTTTCCTTTTAACGCAGGCATAACAACAAATCGTTCAGACTGTAAGAAATTTTTTACATCTCGAAATCCTCTATCAAGTATAAAGACGTCGCCTTTTTGAAGAAGTGATCTTAAACCGCTTGGATCTTTAAAAATCTCCATCATGATTGTAGTATCATTAACCGTTGCTTCGTAAGGCCCGAAAACATCAACCACAAACCCATCCGTGGTACAAACCGTGAAGGGTTTAAAAAGTGGAACGTTTTTTTTTGCCCTGAATACGATTTTCGTTGATAACAATTGTTGCTACTTTTTTCATGTTGAACATACGATCCATCAGCTATCAAAACTAGTCGATTCTCAAAACCGTGTAATTTTTTCACGTTCGGAGAAGTGTGATTAGCTATCAAGTCTTATCGTGAACAAGCTTGCACCCCAAAATGATATGGCAAAACGTCTTTATTGAAGGATTTCAAGACCGAATCGCAATAATCAGATACTTGTTGATCGTATTTAATATCAAATATTGACGCTGCTATGCTGTTGGAATTGCCAGTTCTGAGTATAAAAAGAAATACAAAAAGAGCTTGATTCACGCTGCGATTACCGGAATTGCGCATTGAACGCATTATACCAAGTACGCGCCGTAATTTACCGAAAGTTGAAAATTCGAGTTTTTTTCAAAAAATCGCCCCGCTCACCAAAATTGACCAAATTGATTCAAGTTGCCTGCATTCGAAAGAGGACGATTGCCGCTATCTATACTATACAGCACCCCTCGGGAAAATGAAAACAACCCTAAAAATTAGAGGGTTGAATCTTGAGAATGACGCGTTTTTCACGATTTTTTCGCATTTAAACCTAAAATTCACATGTTTTTACTTGATCAAAAAATCTGAAAAAATTCAGGGGACTTCCACACATCCAAAACAAATTTTCAATTGCGTTTAAACCATTTAAAAATAAATTAAACTGGTTGTAAAAAATAAAAATCACAAAAATCATATTTTTCGCCATTACTGTGTTTTCGTTTGGGGTTGTAATGTTGGTGAAAAGCTTATACTGCTTGTTTTTCGACCCTTTTCAAGATTTTTGGTACGATTTTACCAGATTCGGTGGGGGCCGCCAGACCCCCCTTAACCCGCTACCCCCTTTTTTTGCTTTATAAGGCAATTCTTATCTGTGTTCATACTAGGCCCATATGAATGAGAGGAATATAAGCGAGAAAAATACTGTAAATAAATTGAAGCATGTGTAGCTACAGATTTTCGAGGAGATTTTTGGGGAAAATTTATAAATATATAATTTTGTGTGAATGTATCGCTCATCTGCAAGAAAAGTTACACGTCTTGGGAAAAGTAAATTTTAACACTAGAACCGCGGGAAAATTCATTCAAGTTTTATAAAAATATTTCTCACCGGAATTTTCTTTTAAAACTGTTTAAATTATATATTGAAATTATTTTTGTCCAGCTTATGTTTAGCTAATTTTATAAAAAAAATTCTGGTTCGAATCAACATCTCTGCATATGATACGGGTCAAAATGACCCGTCACCGCGGTTCTAGTGTTAAAGGAGAGGCAAAAGAAAATTTGCATGATTTTGCTCTAATATGAAATTATAGTACTTAACTCTGCGTGCAGATGTATAAACGTGCATAAAAGCGTGAAACACTTAACAACGAAGACGTATATGAGGTTTGGAGAGTTCAATATTTTTACCTCCTCACACAATTTACCCCTTGTCTGTGTTCACGCAAGGGCATGTAGCGTGTTAAATCTCTTAAAAGTAGATGGCTCAATTTTGGACAACTTAACTATTATATTTTAATTTTTATAATATAATACAGGGTTGATACGAGTCAGGTTATTTTCAGACCATGAAATTCTTCCGCACCAGTATTTTATTATAGAAAATCTCTTCTTAATTATAGCAAAATTTTATGCTTTTTTTTTTTTACTGGATTTATTTTCCCTTACAAAAATATTGATATTTGACCTGGAAATTTCCTTAAAGCGCAGCAACACTGATAATAATTTTTATATCTTAGCGCATAAACCTTTTAAAGAAACATGGTTCGTTTTTGGACTATCTCTGTTTGAGGTTATTCAATTCTCTCTTTATTATTTAATTTTTATAATATAATAACTTTTATATCTTAGCTTATTAAATTTCTTAAAGAGAGATGGTTCATTTTTGGACCACTTAATTTGAATTCCAGGATGCCACATTGGCACAAGAATTTTGGAAAGAAAATTTACTTTTTATCAAATGCCGAATTTTTTTTTTTTTTTTTTTTTTTTTTTTTTTTTTTTTTTACACATTTTCAAATAAATTTGTGCTTAACACTAGAACCGCCATTAGGGGTCAAAATGACCCCTAATGGCGGTCTAAACCCCTGCCAGATTGATAATAGTCGATTCGAACCAGAATCTTCTTCGTAAGTTTTGTTAAATGTATGCAGCAGAAAAATATGCTAATTATATAAGTTAAATACTTTAAAATTAAAATTTTGGTGAGAAACACTTTTTGTAAAAATTGAGTGAAATACCCGGCCGTTCTAGTGTTAAATTCCATTGTAGCTCGATGATTATTTCATTTTACATATGGAAATACCGTAATTTCCGGCGTATAATGCGCGGTTCAAACAATCATTTTTCGATCTAGAAAATTTAAAAAATAAAATACAAAATTTTTGATCGTCTTAAATATTTGGCTATAATTACTAAATAAAATTTCTGGGTCGAAAAAGAATTGTTTGTTCCGCAAATTATACGTCGGCAATTACGGTACTTTGTCTCTTGAAGGGTTAAAGCGATTTTTCGTACACACTTACAACTACACTTATAAAACTTTCTCCATAGCAAGACAACGCATCTGTGGCAGAACTTTTAGGGGGATAAAACACAAAATGCTTTTTTGCGGGATCTGTCACTTATCTTCCGGGTGAACGATATGTTCTATATATGTGTCAAATTATGTGCTATATTTTCATTGCAAGTTATACTTCATACGTACATAAATTCTGGATATTCTATTACTTCTAACACTGTTCTCAGCAATAAAGTTTATTTACATACATGTATAATTTTATTAATCAAATTTTTAGATTGTTGATGGGTATCTACGGTATTGCTTCAACAACCAGCAACTACTTTTACCTGATGTGTTAGTTAATGATGGAAAATGGCACAATGTGGAAGCAACATGGTTTCCCAACTGGCTGCATTTGTCTTTAGATTACGGACAGTATGAGGTAATTTTTCATTAAAATAATTTTCCTAAAAAAATGACTGTCGATGTTTAAAGCATTTTATGATAAATAAATTTTATAATTAACAATTGCTGATATTATTTCTAATCCCCTCTCGTCCAAGTGACTGCCCCGTAATTTTCCGATTACCGTAAATAACTTAAATGACTGCCGATAAAAATATTTACGACATATCTTAAGATATAAACGATTTACGAGCTAAGATGTTAAAAGCTTTGAGGGGAGGCAGGGTGCAATTAAACCACTCGGATTCATATCGGAATGTCGGGTCCAAAACTCTTTCCTGACCCAATATATATACAGGGTGTTTCTAAATTCATGGTACAAACTTTAAGGGGTGATAGTACACATCAAGACAAACAATATTAAATAGGAAATAAAGGGTCCCAAACGTCTTCCGAAGGAGATAGGCGCCATTAAATTTTAGGGTCCAAAAATTCAAATGATTATAAAAAACAGAAAAATTGGCCGATTCGTTTGCGGTTTTCACCAAAACTATTCATTATGTCAGTATTGTCTTGAAAATAAATTATTAAGATAAATTTCAAAAAATGCTGATAGAGGGCGCTTTAGACTTTGGAGTAACGTACAGCTACTTTTTACCGTTATTTTTTGCATCTCATTAAATGGTTTCGTAGGCTTATATTTAAACTTAAATTTTGAGCTCAAAATCTAAATCGTTGGGAGTGGTTAAATAGCGCAAACTGAACTGTGGGGGGAGGTTCAAATTTCAAATGATTATAAAAAACGGAAAAATTGGTCAAGTGATTTGCGATTTTCACTAAAATAATTTTTTATGTCAGTATTATCATGAAAATAAATTATAAAGATAAAATTCAAAAAATGCCGATAGAGGGCGCTTTAGACTTTGGAGTAACGTACAACTATTTTTTATCGTTATTTTTTGCATCTCATAAAACTTTTTTAGAAGCTTAGACATAAACTTTAATTTTGAGATGAAAATCTGAATCGTTGAGAGTGGTTAAGTAGCGCTAACTGAACTGTGTTCAATGGGGGTGGGAGGGTTCAAATTTCAAATGAATATAAAAAACGGAAAAATTGGTCGATTCGTTTGCCGTTTTCGCTAAAACTATTCTTTATGTCAATATTTCCTTGAAAATAAATTTTAAAGATTAATTTCAAAACTACCGTAGAGGGCGCCTTAAAATTTAGAGTAACCAACAACTATTTTTAACCGTTATTTTTTTGTATCTAATTAAATGCTTGCAAATGCTTAGATTTAAATTTTGAGCTCAAATTCTAAATCGATGGGAGGAGTTAAGAAGCGCAAACTGAACTGTATTCAGGAGTTGAAATGTTACCCTCCAAACCCATCGAACACATTTCAATTTTCCGCTACTTAATTACTCACAACGATGCAGATTTTGAGCTCAAAATTTAAGTTTGAACTTTTACAAGCATTTAATTAGATAAAAAAAATAACGGTTAAAAATAGTTGTTGGTTGCTCTAAAGTTTAAGGCTCCCTCTAACGGTATTTTTTGAAATTAATCTTTAAAATTTATTTTCAAGAAAATACTGACATAAAGAATAGTTTTAGCGAAAACGGCAAACGAATCGACCAATTTTTCCGTTTTTTATAATCATTTGAAATATGAACCTCCCCACCCCCATTGAATACAGTTCAGTTTGCGCTACTTAACCACACCCAACGATTCAGATTTTCATCTCAAAATTTAAGTTTATGTCTAAGCTTCTAAAAAAATTTATGAGATGCAAATAATAACGGTAAAAAATAGTTGTACGTTACTCCAAAGTCTAAAGCGCCCTCTATCGGCATTTTTTGAAATTTATCTTTATAATTTATTTTCAAGGAAACACTGACATAATGAATTGTTTTAGAGAAAACCGCAAACGAATCGACCAATTTTTCCGTTCTTTATAATCATTTGGAATTTGAACCTCGACTCACAGTTCAGTTAGGGCTTCTTAACCACTCCCAACGACTTAGATTTTGAGCTCAAAATTTAAGTTTATATCTAAGCTTCTAAAAAAATTAATGAGATGCAAAAAAAATAACGGTGAAAAATAGTTGCTCGTTACTCCAAAGTCTAAAGCGCCCTCTATCGGCATTTTTTGAAATTTATCTTTATAATTTATTTTCAAGAAAATACTGACATAAAGAATAGTTTTAGTGAAAACCGCAAACGAATCGACCAATTTTTCTGTTTTTTATAATTATTTAAATTTTTGGACCCTAAACTTTAATGGCGCCTATCTCTTTTGGAAGACGTTTAGGACCCTTAGTTTCCTATTTAATATTGTTTGTCTTGATGTGTATTATCACGCCTTAAAGTTTATACCATGAATTTAGAAACACCCTGTATATGTGTTTAAAATATATATGTGCTTACCGATGCTGGGTTTGCTTTTATCTCATGTTACGCCGCAGGATTGTGTGCTCATGAAGACAATTCAATCTTGTGCTGTAGTTGCAGCCTTACCAACATGTGTGAGTGAGAGATGCTAACCCTGGCATCGTCCTCGTAGCTTAACCCTTTGAGCTCTGGGGTATAAATTTCTTCAAAATTCCAAATGTCACATTCGCAACAGAATTTTGCAAAGAAAAAAACCGGTTAACGATAAACACGAAAAAATGCATTAAACGTTTTTCAAATAAATTTGGTCAAATTTTCTGGTGGCATTGTGATATTTTGGAATTAAAATTATGTGGTAGAAAATTCTCCCATCAAAGCTCAAGTGGTTAAATGGTGGTGCACTTGGAGCACTATTCCAAGGGTTCCGGCTTCGATTCCCGGCTTGGACATTTTTCACTCTGTTGGTCTACGCTTCGTTAGAAATGTGATAATTCGTATTCAATAATATTGTTATTTAGATTTTCTGATATGAATTCCGATTTGCTTAATAACGCAATTTCTGAAACGCATTCTGCTCTGAGAATTAGAGGGTTAACGTTCTTTCACGGGATATGGATGGTTTGATTGGAAGATTTAACGTAATCTTTTGCTAACTTTGTGAAAATTTTATTGATTTGATGACATAACGGCACGCACAAAAATCCGTTTTAATAGCAGAACATTTCTGGCAAAACTAGTGCCGAAACATTCATGGGATTACACTGTGTACACATATTGGAGGATTTCACATAATGGTAAGCTTAGATTGGTGACATTTTCGTGATATGAGGGATATTAAGCCCCCCCCCCCCCAAAAAAAAAAAAAAAAAAAAAAAAAAAAAAAAAAAAAAAAAAAAAAAAAAAACGAAATCTATTTTTTTTATAATAAAGTAAAAATTACGTTTTTAACCGATTTTCTGTAACGTGAAGTGGATAGTGATTAATAAATTTCTTCAAGAGTTTTATTAGACTGACTATTTGTATTATTTTATGGCTTTTTCTGAAATAACTTTTTTATGTATATAAAGTATAATATGTAAGATTAAATTTTCATAATTTCATTTTAAAATTACAACATTTAATTTGCAGGTGAAAAAGGTTATGAAAGCTAGTATTCGAGGCATGTATATTGGAAAAGTCTCCGTTGGAGGAGTTGAAAGTTCAGATGATGATGGAAAAGTTTCCTTTTTTGTTGGATGCTTGCAGGTACTCTAAACTACTCTAATATTTCAATATATATTGAAAAAATGTGAAAAATTGAGTTTCATTGCATTTCACAACTATCCATAACAGGGACTTAATGTTAATGTAAACACTTAAGCGAATATTTTGCTCATGTGCTGGATAATAAACACTTTATGTAAACTTTTTCTGAAAATACTAATATCTTTAATTAATTATTATTAAAAGTCGGACACTTTACACAAGTTTTCTGAAAGTAATTTGCATCAAAATTTTAAAAAAAAAACTGTTTTAGCTTATTTATTTAACTGTTTTCTCCATTGTTTCTTTTAAACTTATTTTATAAAGAAATGTCTGATTTGAACAGAAATGCATTTATGTTGTAAGGATCAAAATGACCTCTTATGGCCATGTCAGAGGCTTGAAATATCTACCTGCCCGACAACAGTGCTGACATACGGACTACTTTTTTTACATAATTTGCATCACTTTTATTAAAAGGTAAAATTCCCGTTCATTAATATGCCATTGAATAAAACGAATTTTGCCATTCCAAAAAATGGAACCAATTTGAATTTTAAAAAATAACCCTTTTAACAACACTGATGTCGGGCATGTAGATTTCTCGAGTCCTGGGCCAGGGATGAGATTTCCGCTTTTTTGGACACAAGTATAATCATAGAGAAAATGTTGTTTTCTTAAATCACAAAAATTTTCCGATTAAATAATATAGAAAATTTTCTAAGATTTTACTGGTGAGCAAAAAAGTGGAAATCTCATCCCTGTGGGCCCTTCTAATATGCATGATGTTGATTTAGCTGTTTTTTTAAATTATGAATGTGATGTTATCGTTTGCTTACCGTAATTTCCAGCGTATAATCCGCAGATCAAACAGTTCTTTTTGGACCCAGAAAATGTATTCAGAAAGAGAAAAGAAATATTTATAGCGATCTAAAAAGTTAAATTTTATTTAAAAAAATTCTGTGTAGAAAAAGGATTTTTTAATCCGGGAATTATATGCCGGAAATTACGGTAACCTCTTAACATTTATCTACTGACGGTACTTGTAAGTACCATTCAATTTTAACTTTAATCACATTGTGAATAATACTAATATTCTAATGATCTTTGCAAAAACATTCTTTTAACACTAGAACTATCGGAAATTTGAATCAAGTTTTATAAAAATATTTCACACCAGAATTTTCATTTAAAATTTTAGTTTTAATATTTAACGTTTTTCTTCTTTGAATCATTTAAACTTATTTCATAATCAAATTTCTGGTTTGAACCGAAACATATTCATATGGTAGCCATCAAAATGACGACTGACGGTAGTTCTAGTGTTGGCTCCAACATTTTTAATGACCCATGAGAGCAGTAGTTCTAGGTTCGTTATTTTAGCGAGGAAGGAAGCTCTTTTTGAAACTATCAATGTGTTTTGCGCCGACATTTCGTAGAAACACAGTAAAGGACATATACCGTAATTTCGGGTGTATAAGCCACAGATCAAGCAATTCTTTTTCGACCCAGAATTTTTTAAGAAACAAATATAACTTGTTAGATCGCCGTAAACATTTGTCTTCAATCACTAAATAAGATTTCTGGGTCCAAAAAGAATTGTTTGATCCGCGGCTTATACACCCGAAATTACGGTATAAGCACTCATGCAGCCAGTGTGGGAATCCAAATGCTCTGGATACCACTAATTTTGTAGAGTTCTGCTCGCCTTATCTAGCTTGGTGTTTTTCTATCATTAGTCAAGGCGAAGAAAACATTTTAATATTACTGGTGTCCATAGTATTTGGACCTTTCCCCCTCCCTGGCTACGCCACAGAATAAAAGTGTTCTATTTTTTATGTGTTCACTATAATCATAGAATTGAAATTGACTTGTTATTTTAAGTTAACGGCAGGGTTCGCACAATTCTACCACAAAATTTTAAGAATATTTTCGAAGTGTTTCACTGCAGAAAACTATTGTAAAATCTGTGAATGAGGGTAGGGATTGCGAATGTTGTGGATTAAAAATAATGTAAATTTTCTTGTTTTTAACAGTGGTGCCAGAGTCCTTGGAAATTCCAAGGAGTGTGCGAACCTTGGTTAACGGTGTATGCATGTGATTTAAAAGTTGAATTAGTCGGCAGTACTTATAAGTTCCGCCAGTAGATAGGGAATTGGAGAAAAATTTTGTGTTTCTTTTTCGTCGGTGTAGTTATCCATCGTTTTTATTTGCTTTATAATGTAAATGCTAAATTGTAGTGTAGTAATTGTTTTCCCGTTTTTTTCTTTGTATTATTATCAAATTCTTTAGAAATCGAAAAAGTTGTGACACCGGCTCTTTTTTTATATACTAGAAATGCGTAATTTAAGCAAAGCATTTATAGTAATGCTATATAGTAATACTAAATATGCGTAATTTACATTTTGCGTATGTAAAGATGTGTGAGAACATTAAGAACCGAGCTCATCGTGGCTGAGTGATTTAGGAATCATTACACTAATATTTTGAGAAACTAGATGGGTTGCAGGTGGCTTTGTTGCACTGTCTTTGTAGAATTGCCGAACGTAATTCTCTGGATTAAAATTTTGTGCTATCTCATCCTTGTATATTTACGGTGAATTATAAATGGACCCTTGATGTTAAGCACACAAGTTAAAAATATGTGTTCAAGAAATAAATAAGTAAATAAACTAAAGAACTGATACAGAAGCAAACCTATTTTTTTAACACTAGAATGCCCGGAATTTTTACTCAAGTTTGATAATAATATATCGCAGCGGAATTTTTATTCAAAATTATTTATTTTATTTATTTAACGTAAATCTGAATGGATTAAATTTAAATTATTTCAATAAAATTTTTTTGGTTCGAATTGAAGTTGAATCGACTCCTTCCGGGCGTTCTAGTGTTAATGTCATGAAATTCTAGCTTTTACTCATTTGTCTTATGTAAAATAAAAACACATCAATTTGATTTTTTTTGTTAAATCTCGAGTGTTTTCTTGTTATTTAGCAGTTTAAAGAGTTTAATTTGTATTTGAAATATTATGTTGCTTTTTTATCAGGCGAATATTTAAAGTGTAATGTACTGGCTGTACTGTAACCCTCTAACAGGGGTCGGAGCATATAGGACAAATTTTATTGTTGTTACCAGTATTTTTACATCAATAATATTGAAGAGATATTTTTATAATATATGCTACAGCAATATGTGACGAAGATTGCTCATAAGCGATACTGGTAAGAATAATAAAATTTGTCCTATATGCTCCGACCCCTGCTCTAATTCCATGCTAAATTCGAAACAATTGTGGTAGCATATAAGTTAAAATGGATTTTAGAGGGTTAATGTATCACTGTAATTAATCAACTTAACAAATTAAATTTATAACGAGTGAGTATTTTTTTATGTATATCCTTTAATTTTCATTGAAGCAACGGATAAAAATATTAAATGAAAAAAACTGCGGCAGATCATAATGCAGTAGGTAAAGGGTTCACTGTTTCGTTTTTTTCACACCATAAATTAAAAATTAAAGTGCAACACCACTTTTTCTATACTAAAATATTTGCCTTATATAATCTGAAAACATCTGACAATTAATAAATAGAAATTTACAGTTACAAATTAATGGTGTGAAAATGCTTTATGTAACGAAGTAAGCGATAACTTCTTGCCCGAAGCTACTACGAGCAAAAAATTACCTTAATTTCCGACATATAATTCACAGATCAAACAATAATTTTTGGACTCAGAAAATTTATTGATTCACTGAGAATTGTTTACCGGGATCTAAAGAGTTAAATTTTATTTGAAACATTCTCTGGGTCAAAAAAAGATTGTTTGATCCACTGATTATACGCCGGAAGTTAAAGTAAGATGTTAAACTGATCGACATACGCATGAGCACGATTTATATTAAAATATTCTCAATAGTCTGTTATATTTGTGTCTTGCATTACTGCAATATGTTTTCAATATTACATTTATGTGGTTAATATAATAAACTTAATTTTAGGATGTTAAAATTGGGAGCAGCCAAGGCTCATGGTTGCGACCTATGGTAGAAGTTAATGTAAGAGATGGATGCTTTTCTCCTTCACAATGTTCTTCTAATCCATGTCCGGTACACAGTAAATGCATTGAACACTGGGGTAATTACTCATGTCAGTGTGAGGAAGGTAAGGACAAGCTGATAACCATAAAATTCTTAACCCTTTCCGGCACAGTGGACCCATTCCGGGCCAATTCCAAAATAGCGATGTACCAAGAATATTTTGATAATTTTTTTTTCTTTTACAATGAAAGCATAAATTAAGGTGTTTTTAATTTCTAAAAAAGTCGTTTCTAAATTCCACTTCAGTCAATGATTTCTCATTTTACTAATAAAATTTGTCCGTGCCGGAAAGGGTTGATAGCATTTGCAAATATATACGTATTGATATATAATTTATTTATAAACTTTTTTTCATAATTTAGAAAGTTTCTTAACCCTTTACGGCACAGTGCGCACACTCCGAGCACACCTAATTTTAATTGCAAACTTGCAATCGGCACCGATAATATTTTAATAAAAATTTCCTTTTACAATGAAAGCTTTAATTATTACTATTATTTGTTTTTATTTCTAAAAAATTCGTTGCTAAATTCCGGTTTCAGTGAATAATTTCTTATTTTACAAACAGAATTTGTCCGTGCCGAAAAGAGTTAATAGCATCTGCAATTGTATATGTATTGATAAATAATTTATTTATACGTTTATCTTTTCAAAAATTTAGAAATTAAGTATTTTAAAAAATTTGGAAAAGATGATACGATGTGTTAAAGAATCAACTTAATAATAATTAGTATTCTATTTTTCTTCACCACAAAGATCGATTCTTTTTCTTCATTATTTTTATTTATAACAACCAGAGACGTAACCAGGGTGGGTGCAAAAAAACCGGTAATATTGTAAGATTTTCTTCGCCTTGATTCATAGAAAAAAATTTTCTGGTTTGATAAGGCGAACAGAATTCTAAAAAATTACCGGTATTCAGAAAACTTGGGCGCCCACACTGATTACGCCACTGGTAACTAAAATCAGACTGAAATTATTTTTTAAAATACAAATAAACTATATATCAGTAAGCATGTCATTGTAATTTTATAACCAAATTCATGGGTTGATTATGCAGAATATATATTTAATGTAATCAATGAACATATGAGTTTAATTCAGTAAGTAACATATTAATTAGTGTAGTAAACTGAATAAATAAGGTTTGCAAATTCAGAAAAAATTAATGTTTCTGTTAAGAATCATTGCCAGTCACATCTGAAATTCCAGTCTCCGCTGTTACTTCTGGGCTTGCTAATCTTATAAGTTGTTTATGTGTATTACTAAAATTATGCTCATTTGTATTTTTAAAAATTTACATCAGAAATTTGAAATTTTAACTTCCTTTTCCTAAATACTCATTAGGACGTGACTTTGATTTTTGCATATCGAAATAATTCTAAAATGTTTACTCATTTACTATTTCAATTGATAAAGTTTTGGTAAAGCTTTTGAACAGTGAATAAAGCTAAGATCGCATATGCTATCATATTATAGGCAATACCAGATATCACCTAATAAAGAAGTTTTACAAGAGAAAAATTGTCGAAAACAGGCTGTGCGATTTTTTACATCTCGTAACTCTTTTAATGATTACCTTATCGCGATTTGTTTCATCTTTAAAAGATTTAATCTCAAATTCTAGAAACCAAAGCGTTCTAAAAACAGTTGTTATTAGTTCTTAGGCTCCGTTCAGATTGAAAATGCTTCCTGTTCTTCAAAAACCATTATTAACCTTACTTTTTGAGCTGTGATGTGATTATTGGCTCAAGGGAAGGGAATAAAAGGAAAGAGAGGCGGAGATATTCTAACAAAAGGTTTTCTTCATTCCTTCAAAAGCAATAAAAAATGAAAATCCTGGACAAACTGCTAAACAGAAACTAACTGTTAAATTATACGTCTGTTTGTAGTTTCAAGCAGTTAGCAGCACTTAATCGTCAAGTGTTCCACGTGTTAGTTAACCCTTTCCGGCGCGGTGTCCCTTAAAAAGGACACCTAATTTTAATTTTACTGGCACCAAGAATATTTAATTAAAATTTTCCTTTGATAAAATGCCTGAAAATAAGCAAGTTCTTATTCTCTAATAAATTCGTTTATAAATTCTGGTGGCAGATAATTATTTCAATTAAACTTACTCCGCGCCGGAAAGGGTTAAATTTACTATCCTATTATGTGTCTATATATCCAATAACCCTATTTGCATCGCGAAATAGCCATTCAAAGGAAATGAGATGCAATATCATATACTTCGGGATTTTTTTTTAATTTAACACTTAATATAAAATTAAGTACATATTTTAGAAATATTTTAACAAACAGAAGCATAGCTGCCAATTCTACCGATTTTCTGGCCCAGAAAACTTGATAGAAATTTTTGACTTATTTAATCGGCAGGTACGACGATTTGGAATGGTAAAATTTTCATAAATTTTTTTCGGGGCCAAACTAGCGGAAGATGCATTTTAAAGTTTAGGATTAACGTTGGAGAATAGAAATTATAATCTGAAGGGCGTGGAATTTTAACCCTCTAATACCCATGGCAGATATTTTTCTATGAACAAAGTTTCTAATTTAGTGGATTTTTTTAATTCGGACATTCTAAATTCACATCAGAAATTTAAAGTAGCAATATTTGCTTTAATTAATAACAGACATTCAATATTAAAAAGAGCAAAATTTATTATAGAAATTTTATGATGTGAAATCAGATTCTCTAAGCTACGGAATTTCTAAAGCGTATTCCCTGGGGATTATTAGATTGAACTTCTTTAACCCATTACTGCCTGAATTATTTTCTTCGTTAAAATTCAAATTTTGTATTTTCCCACCACTTTTAAAGCAAGAATAACTTGCATCTTAATTTATCAAGGCCTTTGTCTCGAGAAAGAAAATATTTATTTATACTTCTTTTTTACTGCTGTGAAATGCGTTTACTTGAATTTTTTAAAACTGTCCCAAAAATGGGACGCTAGGTACTAATGGGTTAACAATTTTTGTATATGATACTTCTTACATTTTTTCTCACCATTGAAATTATTTTTTCATTAATTCTTACAGGATTTGTTGGAAAAGACTGTGTTCCTATTTGTCATTTAAATCCCTGTAGTAATTCTTCTGTCTGTGAAACTTTACCTATGTCTACATGGAAGCCAGGTCAGAAAACGTATGTCTGTAAATGCGATGCGCAACATACTGGAGTATACTGTGAGACACTTCTGGATCTTCCTTGTCCCTCCAATTGGTGGGGATATCCTATTTGTGGCCCTTGCCAGTGTGATATAAATAAAGGTTACAGTGCAGATTGCAACAAGACGACCGGAGAATGCTTTTGTGAAGTAAGATATAAAAAATAATTTTTGAAAATAACAGAAAAATGTTTCAACATAATGTGTATATGTTTGAAATGGCTTTCAATGTGCGTTTAGTTTTAACATACTATTTATGGTTAGCATATTTATCTAATATTTTTTGTCATATGTTTATCATACTTTCATGTCATATGTTTATGCATATGTTTAGCATATTTTTATGTATATGTTTAATACACTGTTTTGCATTATTGTTTGTGATTAACATATTATTTTAACTGTTTATGTTTTGATTGTGGTTTATGCATTGCTTTTATTTTTATCATTATGCATTACTGTTTACGTTATCATACTGTTATTATACTTTACGTCTTTATTCTTTATTATATCATACTGTTATTATTCTTTATTGCTTACTCTTCATCCCATTACTGTTTATGCTTAGGATAACGTTATTAATCTTTATGTTTAGAATTCGGTTATTATATTTTGTGCTTAAAATTTGTTTATGTTTTTGTTTAGTATTTTCTTTATGTTTATGGTTAGCATATTTATATCAGCATACAGTTTATTTAAAATTATTTTCATCATACAAAGTTTGAGATGAAAAATTACAAAAACATCTTTGATTTAGAGTGTAATGATGTCATACATGTAAAAGAACTGTATTAGAGACCTTGAAATACAATTTCTTACATCTAGTCACTAACGTAAATGCGTCACTTATTTTACACTGAAGTGCGATAGAAAAACATTTATTGAAACATAATATAATCAAAATGCATTTTAATTAGAAAAGTAAATATAGTATGTTAAATTTATGCACCATCGAGAACAATGTGTCCATATCAGAGGTGCCAGTTTGGTCAGTGTTGAGGATAAATAAGTCCCCAGATTGATTGATTGTCATCGCTTTTTTGAAACAGAAGTATTCGATCTAATTAAAAAGGGGATGAAAAACTCCGAAAAATGAGGCGAATTATACTATTTTAAAAAAGTGATGATAATAAAATAATTTGAATTCAAATTTTTCCCAATCTGGCAACACTGAGTTTGTGAGGGAGTGAACTTTGTCATAAAGGCACTTTAGTATTTCTGAGATCGTGACGTCAATAATTTAACATGTGTAAGCGTAAAAGCGACATCTATCCTGTCTTTTACTTTAACTTTCTAGAGTGTGTGTGTCTCTTTCGGATTCTGCAGTTTGCTCGCGGTTAGTAGTAATATGTTAATTTGAAGTATCTCAGTTTGCAGCATATAAAAGCTTGGTTTTTGAGTGTGCAGGTGTGTCTCTGGCGATAGCCAGCAGAGCATTAGTCAGCTAGCAGTGGTGTCTCTGGCATTAGCCAGCCAGGAGTGAGCGTGTCTAGCGATATTACTCAGCGAAGTATCTCTAGCGGCGATTGCCCGCTGGTGTCTAGCAGATTGATTGATCCAGCGTGAATATTACTAAGTAGCATCGAGCCTCCAGTGAGATTTGGTATTCGACTAGAGAAGTGGGCCGGTGGTAAGAAATTTAATAGTAATTGCATTTGATTATCTCAAGTGAATAAAGGATATCTACAGCCACGGGCTGTCTAATTAAGTTTTATCTAGCAGCTTAGCTGAAGGATAGCTGAGAAGTAATTAGAGGTGCCACGATTGAGCTAGTTTCCGGAGCTGTGAGTATGAGTTAATCTTTTAGTAGTATTCTCAGTTGTGAAAAATAGACTTGCTCCACTTCCCTTGAGCCCTTATCGTTTTTAATAAACTGTGTTTTTTTATCTTAATTCCTGAGTATGTCTGCATTTAACTCCCAGCACGAGCACCCAACCGTTACAAGTTTGGTCTCAACCAGAATTGCCAGGTGGGCTACTTTTTTCAAATTCAGATTCTTGATTGGCACCACTTCTTTTGTAACGGTACAATGCGCCTTATTTAATGACAGGTTAATGAAGGCGAAAACAAAGGGAAATTTACCGTTTCGAAAAAGTAAGCCAATTAAGAAATCATAATTTTAAAAAAAAGTAGCCCACTGGCAACTCTAATCTCCATTAAAATTTCGAAATTCATATACATCAGAACGCACATTTATAAATAAGAATTTTTAGCAAACAAGTAGAGTCTGTCAAAAATTGAATCTGAAAAATTCATTTTGTATTTTCTGGTGTGAATCCGAAATTTCCGATTAAATTCTGGAGGCCAAATTGGCAATCCTGGTACGGATTACACTGAGCAATTGAGCATGCGTAACGTGAATTTATTATTAAAATAAATTATACTTTGCCCATTTGATTTAGATTTTATTTTACTATGTATGCACATGCCTTATAATGAATCCTACATCTTTACATGCAATTAATCGCAAATTTAAGCTAGTTATTGGGGGGTAAAATTTACTGTCGCAAAGTTTTTTGAGGAACATGCTGCATCAAACAAGTGATTGAACAGAAAAAATACATTTTAAGACTTCTAATAAAGTTATTTTTACATGTAAGTCATAATTTTATATTGAATTGTGCAAGTCAGTCTACAGCATTTTATTGGACTTTATTGGATGTCCTGCAATTTATATCCTGCCATTTTCAACAAAGGAACGCTAACTAACATCAGGATCACAGAAATGTACCTCATCGTACAGACAATGCCCGTTTTTCTATATTTAGACACCACGCTCAGTGTCATGGCTGTCTCGCGTCATTAGTCATTTATATCTATTATATACACTATATTGCCATTGATTATGGGACACTTGCGATTTTAGACATTTTACTAAATATCTAGAAAAATACATGAGGAATCATCTCGAAACTCTTAGTGTATAAATATAATAGTATACGTCATACATCTCCGTGAAGATTTTTTACCGAAACGCCATAGGGGACCGTCAACAAATTAAAAAAGAATGAATATCTTTTGAATAACCCTGTCAAAACTAATGTAGCAAAAGCGCTCAAACTCTAGATTATGATTGAATGCCTTATTGTAATACACTGTGTTCATTTTTATGCAAATAGCATGCACACTCGCAGAGTAATTAAGGTTTTTATAAAAATGGTCCCAAATTTGTCCAAGTTTTTCCATTATAATTTTCAGAGTTCTTAATATAAAATAATATTTTTTTCAGAAAATATGACAAACAACATTGCACACAGTATCCTGTAATCAGAATTAAAAAATAATAAAAATTGTATGAAAAATGAGTAGGTTTACTATGTAATTTTTTACTGCGCATGCGTCAAAGATATCAAAATTTCATTTGCATATTATGTTAGCTAAATGTATAGAGCAACTTTTGTAAAAGTCTCAAAATCATAGCTTGAAAATTCTGAAAGTAATCGTCTATAGAAAAAGGACAAAATCCGTTGTTTCCACAATGAAGCAAAAAAATGAGGGATTTTATCCAAATGCAGTAGTACATCCCATATTGTGTATTCTATATTGACACTAATCAATGAATATATGGATACAACCCCTCTTGTTTTTGCTTCATTTTGAGAATAACGGATTTTCGACTTATTCAATTGACGATTATTGTGAGAATTTTCAAGTTATGATTTTGTGACTTTCACAAAAGTTGCTCTATACATTTAGCTAACATAATATGCAAATGAAATTTTGATATCGTTGACGCATGCGCAGTAAAAAATTATTTAGTAAACCAACTCATTTTTTATACAATTTTCATTGTTTTTTAATTCTGATTACAGGGTACTGTGTGCAATGTTGTTTGTCATGTTTTCTGAAAAAAATAATATTTTATATTAAGAACTCTGAAAGTTATAAGGAAAAAACTTGGAAAAATTTGGGATCATTTTTATAAAAACCTTAATTACTCTGCGAGTATGCATGCTATTTGAATAAAAATGAACAAGGCTTATTACAATAAGGCATTCAATCACAGTCTAGAGTTTGAGCGCTTTTGCTACATTAGTTTTGACAGGGTTATTCAAAAGATATTCATTCTTTTTTAATTTGTTGACGGTCCCCTTTGGAGTTTCGGGAAAAAATCTTCACGGAGATGTATGACTTATACTATTATATTTATACACTAAGAGTTTCGAGATGATTCCTCATGTATTTTTCCAGATATTTAGTAAAATGTCTAAAATCGCAAGTGCACCATAATCAATGGCAATATAGTGTAGAAAAAAGGAAACACATTACATATTTACTTAACCGCTTCTCTGATTGGCACGTACGTCATATTTGCAATGTGTTTTGGCAAATCATGATTTGCCCGTAGCACGTACGGCCATCCATATTCCAATCATGACTTTTAATCTCACCAATAATTTTTCATGTAAATTTTGCAGTATTCAATCCAAGCATTTTTCTGATTCAACTAAGTAAAAGCATCTGTTTTGAAAAAACGGAGATGAAGGATTAACCCATTAGTGCCTAGCGTCCCTTTAAGGGACGCTTCAAAAGGTGCATTCAGCATTGTTTTTGACACCGATAAAAAAGAAAAGCAATAATTATTTTATTTAAATGATGCATTTTCGTGATTAATGAACTAAAGTTAAATCTTCTAAAAATAGTGGTGCCAACCAAATAAAATTTACGCAAAAGATGCTGGGCACGAATGGGTTAAAAATTCTGCAATTGACATGCAAAAATAGGCATTATTTGAAAGATTTTTCCAAAAATATTGATCAGTTAAGTGGTTAATTTCAAAAGCCATTATTTCTTTCAGGTACATTCGCAAGAAAGTTCAGCTACGTATTTACTTGTTTCAATTGAATTGTAATTGCAAATTATTCGTTTTAATAAATTTATTCTAAAGGGAAACAATCCTGGTAAAGAATTTCATGTGAAATAGTTAATTATGTTTACTTAATTGCACTAAAGCTACTTATAGCCTTCATTTGTAATTTTTCCCCTAAATACTTTTTATAAAATTAGGTAAAATCAATTTAAAAGTAAATATTTTCTAACTGTTTAAAATGTGCCAAAATTTATATTTATTTGTATGATATTTTAAACATTAATAGATCTATATAAATTCAGGGTTCGCTTAAGTGTACCACTAAATTTTTACAGTGTTTCCAATGTATTTTACTACAGAAAAATATTGCAAAAATTGCGAATCGAGGCGGTGGCTTCGACTTCTGTACCTTAAAATATAAATATCAATTTTCTTATCATTAATAGTGGTGCCAGAGTCCTTACAAAATATAAGGAGTGTGCGAACCCTGTAAATAGATCTTTTTTACCTTAAAACATAATTTCACGCACACGTAATGTTTATTTATTTTATTATCATTATTTATAACAGAATCCCATGAGCGATTTTTAAATTAATGCATATATGCTCATTACATGCTGCTATGTTTATAAATGCTAACAAATATTTTTCTTCAATTTAGGAGGACCACTTTCAGCCTCCTGATAGCACAGTTTGCTATCCGTGTGAATGCTATAATATTGGCTCTTATGGAAATGACTGTGACCGAATTACTGGTCAGTGTAATTGTCGTCCTGGAGTTATAGGAAGGCGATGTGATTCTTGTTCAAATCCTTTGGCTGAAGTAACTTTACGAGGATGTGAAGGTTATTTAAACATTTATATTAATAATTATATTCTGAATCACAATTAAACATACATTAATTCTCGTGATACAGGGTTCGTACGCTTGAAGGACTTTCAAGGATCTCTTACCAACATTTTTTGTAAAGAAATATTTTTTTTATTTAATTTAAAAAAATTCTGTCTACAGATATAGCAATCAGCACTTTATGAAATTTCTACTACTAAAACACCTAAATTTCTTAGAATCCCTTGATGAGTACATACCTTGTGATAATATTGTAATGAATAATTATTTGTATTGATGAGTCCTTGCGTGTAGCTTGGCGAAATGTTTACTTTTGTATTTTAAAATGTATTTTAGTGTTTTATTTTTTGTATGTAAATTATATTTTTAAAAAATGTATTCAAGTCTGTCTTAGTTTATATTATTCAATCTTTGAATAGCTTTTAAAATTCAGACGTTAAATATATGTGTATTGCAATACTGTATCTGTTTCAATTAAAAAAATCATATGAATCGGTCGCGTAGTTTCTGAATAATCGGTGAACTTTCATAAAAAATACATACACATCGAATAGAGAGCCACCTCCCTTTTTGAAGTATATTAAATATAATATATTTATACTTATTTAGTTTGAGAAAGTGTCTATGCCACAGTCAACAAAAAGTCGCAGCGCTACACCAACCTTGTGTGCTTTAAAGCCTGCCTTGATCATATAACAGTTCAACAGTTGGTGGAAACCAGCCTATCTTGTTTACATCGTAGCCAAAAGGAGGAATCTTTTTAACAGTCCAATAATCTTTTTCTAATTATTTAGAATAAAGTAAAATTGAGTTGTGTTAGACTTACTTAAACTAGTATATTTATGATTTATTTTTGTGTCAAAATGCTTTTGAACAAGTTATATTGAAATCAATTTTTACATAGAAATAATAAGCAGGTTTTTTTAAATATTATTGTGTATAAGAAGAAAGGTATATTAATATCAACATTTTAACCATATAAATTTTATAGTACAAAACTAATATTATAAGTATATTATTGTGTATAAAAGATTTATAAAAGAAAAATATGATATTGACAATGATAACAGCATTAATTTGATAAAACGATATAAACACATAGCTGACAACATTTATTTTATATATATATATATATATATATATATATACAAACATTTAATTGGGAATTTCGCCTCTTTTAACCCTTTAACGTTCATTGGTTTCGCCACGAAACCACAAAATTTTAATTCCGATACGCAACACTGACACCGGTATTTTTATCTAAAAAAATCCTTTTTATTTTGTATGTGAAAAATCACGTTTTCTTAATTAGAAATATATTTTTTCTTAATTACCGGTGTCATTCATTTATTTCGATATCTTAGCAATGAAAATGCTATGATCGTTAAAGGGTTAAACACAGATATTAATGTTTAACCCTTTCCGGCACACTGTGCCCAGTCCGGGATACCTAATTTTTATTCTAAACTTGCAAACGACATCAGTAATATTTTAATAAAATTTTGGCTTTATAGTTAAAGCTCAAATTAAGAAGTTCTTAATTCCTCAAAAAGTTCATTCTAAATTCCGGTGTCAGTCGATAATTTTTCATTTTAGTAGTAGAATTTGCCCATGCCGGAAAGGGTTAACGAATGCAAAATTTAGTATTAAATTTTAGTGGATGGAAAAAAGCATAAAAATTAACAGCTATGGGAAAATCAATGATTAAATATTTATAGTCAGTGTTTCAAATTAGGCCGATTTTTTATATCAGATATCTACCACATTTTTATAATAATAGCAATATTCGCTCTCTTTTAAACGTCATTAAGCAGTGCGAATTATTACTATTTCGAAATAATAATCTATTCCTAAATAAAAAACCTGACTGGTTGGTAACATTGGTTACTGTAGGTGTATCCTATCCATATTGCAGGCCATGGCGTTTAGAGCTTTCACATTTTCCGAACAGTTTTTTAGACCTATTTAAAACTTTGCACTAAAGATATGATTCTCACTCACCACTAATGTGTCAGGTGTAGCTCTAAATGTCCCTCGTCAGGTGTCCCTCGCTTTTGGACACCACTAATATCTTACAGTTTTTTCGCCATCTTTTATCACAGATTATTCGGCTATTAGCTAAGGCGAAGAAAACTAGTTTAAAATATTGGTGTCCCTAGCATTTGGCGTACACATTTACGCGGGAAACTAATGGTCAGTGAGAATCACTTCTCAAGTGCAAAGGGTTAATAAACAATACTCTGTTATTAAATAAGGGGAAATTTATAGTTAGGAAATAATGATTATCAACGTTTCAAGCAAGTATTTCATTGCTATCTAAATTTTAGCTATCTTCGCAATAAAAGAAAAAATTAAAATCATGTCATGAAAGCAAGTTTAAATATAAGTCATGAGTAGAAATTTTGGATACAACAGCTTAACACGAATTTTATACAGTGGATTTCAAACTTTAAAATTCAAGTGAACAGAAATATTTTATAAAATAAATAAATATTACTTCGCATTGACTAAGCGTATTTATAGTTTAAACAATAAAACTTTTTCTTTTATTTTTGTTTTGCTCTTTCTACCAAATATTGCTATTTAAAAAAATCTCTGCAATTATTTTAAAAAAAAGCTCTCCATATTTTTATTTTAAATGTAAAAAATTGCTATATCATTAGTAGAATTTACATAATATTTCTGATTTTTAAGACAGCAAATTTTCATTTTAGTGGTGTATGACAGTTGCCCTCAGTCTTATGCTGGTGGAATTTGGTGGCCGAGAACACTTTTTGATACAATTGCCGAGCAAGATTGTCCAGAAGGTTCTTTTGGTAAAATTATTTTAAATACTTATTGAATAATATCTTAATTGGTATTTCTTCGATACATTTTTATATAGAGGATGTTTCATAAAAGATGAGCAAAACTGTAAGAGATCATAGACATATCCAACCAAACAATAATCATCAAAGAATGCGTGCTCTGAATTAAAACGCAAAGGGTTGCCGAAAGTGATGTTGTAACACGAGGCAAAACGCAAAGAAAAATCAAGTGACCGAGCAAAGTAGGAAACAAGTGGCGTGACCATGTCGAATGCAAAGCCAGTATTATTTGTATATCTTTTTTTTTTTCCTTGATTCGTAGCAAAAAATTTTCTGTTTATACAATCCGAACAGAACTTAAAGATATACCGGTATTCAGAGCATTTGGGCCCCACCCTGGTTACGCCACTAGAAACCGCTCTCTATACAATTGTTGAGCCTCTGAGACACAGGGGTTGGACAAATTTTATTGTTTTTACCTGTATCTTTTATCAATAATCTATATGATATATTCTTATTGTAAATTCTATAAAAATGTCGCTTGAAGAATATACCGTAATTTAGGGTGTATAAGCCGCAGGTCAAACAATTCTTTTTCGACCCAGAATTTTTTAAGAAACAAATATAACTAGTTAGATTGCCGTAAATATTTGTCTCCAATCACTAAATAAGATTTCTGGGTCCAAAAAGAATTGTTTAATCTGCGGCTTATACATCCGAAATTACGGTACATATAAGATACCATAAGAATAATAACATTTATCCTATATGCTCCGATCCCCCTACTGAGCCATTTCCAGTTCCAGTTCCGTAGATAAAATGCACATGAGCCTTTTTCCTATTAGTGAAGAGAACATTTTTTTGATCACACACACGCTCTTACCTCGATTGACAGTTTTCACTCGAATCGGCAGATTTTATTAATTAATGTAGGCAAAATTTATGCATGTGTTCTACTTCCCGATATCACATTTGCGTGATATTAATATTGTTATTATCACGATAACTAGCAATAGGATCTGAGCTTACAACGTTTGCATGGGCCTAATTTTCAAATGCGCTTGCACATTTAAGTTTTGTCTCTGGATTTATATTCTATGACGAAGACTTTTTGTTTGAATGGGTAGTATCACCTTTTAAAGTTTTACCTATCTTTTATGAAACACCCTGTATGTCATTTGATTACAGATTCACGTTATATTCAGGTCTTGGTGCGGTCACTTATTTAGTCACCACTAATTAAAAAAAATATTTTTATGGTACATTACCACAAGAATTGCACTGAAAAGCTCAACACGAATCGGGTGCTATGTCATTTACAGTTTAAACATAAAAGGAAAATTTTCGCAAGGAAGTATTACTAGTCAAAATTTTGATTTAGTCTATATAAAACGACCACTTCGAGACATATACATTGATTTCTATGAAATTTATTAATTTAAATTTTTTTGCGAATTAACACTAGAAACTCCGGAAATTTCACTCAAGTTTTACAAAACATATGTAGGTCAGAATTTTTATTTAAAGCTTTTTTGCTTATTTGTATAATTATTTTTGTGTGCGATCCATATATTTTGCATTAAAAAAATTCTTCATATCGAATTATAAATATTTGGAAGCAGCCATATTGACTGCTCTTGGTGCTTCTAGCGTTAACATTTTAGACGTTTAATTAATTCGTTTTAGTTGTTAATTACAATTTCAATTTCTTGTACCGTAATTTCGGGTGTATAAGCCGCGGATCAAACAATTCTTTTTGGACCCAGAAATCTTATTTAGTGATTGAAGACAAATATTTACGGCGATCTGACTAGTTATATTTGTTTCCTAAAAATTTCTGGGTCGAAAAAGAATTGTTTGATCTGCGGCTTATACACCCGAAATTACGGTAATTTTCTCTTTATGTTTAGTATTTTAAATTTGTAATAATTCTGCTTATTACAAGTTATCAGTGATTATCAAAATATATGTAGAACATCATGAAAGGAAAGAAAATTATGTCAGACATTATGGCGAATAAAATAAATATAGTGTCATTATGGTGAATAAAAATATTCTTTATGCTGTTAATCACTAAAATGATTTGCCCGATGCCTTACGGGCAAGAAGATTTTGCGTGATCCATTACTTAAACTTTATCGGTACCACTAATCATTTTAATTACAATTTCATACTATTTAGTGACAGAAATTGATAGACTGAATATTGGGAATATTTTAGTTTAAAAAAAGTGGTGTTCATCCCATATTTTCAAATTATTGTTTTAAAAAAAGAAAACAATAACAATTTTTAGGTGATTGAAAATTATAGCAAACTGTCTAATTATTCAATCGAGAAAACGATTACGTAACAATAATTTACTTTAATTCTGACCACGATATGTTCGATAATATGGTAAGATCCGCTAATAATACAGTGTGATTCAAAATGAATGGGACAAAAAGAAACACACATTGAACTTTTTCTAGCTAGGATGTTGTCGTTTTGAATAAAAGCGCAATTTTGATAAGAGCAGACATTTCATTATTGCCAGGGAAAACTTGTATAGTTGCACTTTTACGCTTCGTTTTTAATTTAAAATTAAATCCATAACAGTACTTTAACGTTGCCTGCCTTTTCACCCCTTTCGTTTTATATTCCACTGTATGTTTAAATATTTGCTGTCTTTAAAAATTGTCATATGACATTGTCATATTGACAATTGTCATATGTCATATGACATATGTCATCATTGACAATTGTCATATGACCATTACAGCACTTTAACGTTGCTTGCCTTTGTCTCTCATTCCTTTTATATCACATTGTATGTTTAAATAATTGCTGTCTTTAAAAATTGTCAAATGTTTGGATATTTTGTTGCAGATTTTGAAAATTGTACTTTTACTGAGGTAATATAATTTTACAATCACTTTTCTGAAGGGGACCCAATATCTCAAAAAATAGAAATTTGAAGAAAATATAGATTATAGAAATATAGATTTCTATATTCTATTTAGCATATCATTCAACATTATAAAAAACTATATTTAGTAAAATATGAGTTACAGACATTTTTTAAAGAGCTTTTCAATTGTTTGATGTAATAAAAAAATATTTAAACATAGTTAGCCTAAGTTTGTATGTTATTTTCTTTTAATATTTTATCCTTTGAAAATGTTAAAACTTTATTAAATATTTGACATCAATTTTACATGAAAATTGTATCTTATTTAATAAATTTTAGAATAGGAAAGTAATACTGGTTTTAATAAAAAGCAAAAACAAATTTTAAAAGTTAATATTTTTTTTCTGGTTTTCAGTACAGGAGTCTGTCTATATTTTCTACTCAACTTTTCCTGAACAATAATCGTTAAAGAATTCTTCAATGTATGCAGCATTTGTAGAATAATATAGGAGAACCCACCTCGTGTTCGTCTCTTTAGAGAATTTCAAGTTACATAATAAAGCATATTAAGACAATAAAAAAATTAATTTTACATTTATTTTACTTTTACATTTAAAATTAGATGCGCCGGAAATTTCCCTCAAAATTTACAAAACAAACGTTTACCAAAATTTTTATTTTAAACTTTTTTACTTATTTTTTGTGTACTGTATATATATATATATATATATATTTAACCTTTTTAAAAAGAAATCTATTGCTTTAAGTCGGATTATACATATATGGTAGCAGTAAAATTGACTTCTCTTGGCGCTTCTAATGCTAAAATTAATTAATCATTTCTTTATTTCTCTCTCTCTCTTTTTTTTTTTTTTTTTTTTTTTTTTTTTTTACAAAATTTCAGCTTTTACTTTATAAAAGAGATGTGTTAATCTATTGCCTGTTGGTACCACGAAACTTTTATTGTTGTCTTTCGCTAATTTAATCATAGAATTTCTCTGATTATCATTGTCAATAATTTCTGTAAGATCTTACTCATATCTTGGGCCATAGTTTGACATGCCTGTTTTAAAACATATAAATATTTATATAGAATAAAAGCTCAGTAAAAACTATTTGAAATTGCACTAATTTTATTTATCACATAATAATTTATTCATAATTTGCAAAAATAATTTTAGGGAAAGCATTCCGGTATTGCAATGAAGGTGAAGGATGGGGTGAACCTGATTTATTTGGTTGCACTACCCCAGCACTCCATAAATTAGCTGAACAAGTAAGTATTCTTTTATGACCTTCAATAACATAAATTATTTATTGAATTTTAAAGCACATTTTATACTTTTCCTATCATCAGTGAGAATTCCTGTCCAATGGACATAGAATATTACACTTCACTGAAGATTTTTCCTCAAATTTATCCATTAAAAGTTTTAAAAACTCACATGTGCCTAGTCTCATTTGTTCAAATAAGCTTTTGCGTGTGGAAATGAATATGAAAAATAAACATAACGTACTAGATTTTGGCGCTAAGCTGAAATCTGTCAATTAAAAAACAGATATTAAAAAAGTTATATTTACTTATTAAAATATTTAAAAAATAATTCATTTATCCAGTGGTGGAAAATTGGCGCTGAGGTGAGCTTATTGACGCAACTAATTTTTTATTGTATCCTTCATTTTAATTAAAACAGATATTTTTTCATTAGATAAACAAAAAATACTACTGAACTTTGTCAGTATTCTTCCCCTCTGCGCCAATTCCGACCATCGATTTATTCGGTAAAACTATTCCAGTTTTCGTTTTTTATATTTTGAACGATGATTTGAGTTTTTACTGTGCACGATAATTTTATAAATTAGTATTTTGTTATTTCTTTACTATTTTTAAATATTCTTCCAAAAAACAGTTTAATCATAGAGTGCGTTAATAACTGAATGTTCCGAGGGCAAAATTATAACAGTTGTGGATAGTTACATACCGTAATTTCGGGTGTATAAGCCGCGGATCAAACAATTCTTTTTGGACCCAGAAATCTTATTTAGTGATTGAAGACAAATGTTTACGGCGATCTAACAAGTTATATTTGTTTCTTAAAAAATTCTGGGTCGAAAAAGAATTGTTTGATCTGCGGCTTATACACCCGAAATTACGGTAATATTAATACATACATCATTCTTTCTTTTATGGGTGTCAACCACATTTTTTTTTTCACTTTTATATCGATCTTTAATTATGTTTAAAAAAATGGCTGGCGTTGTTGTCTGCACATTATACCTATCTTCCATTGTAGTTTTAAAACATTTTATTCATTTTTACGTCGATTTAAGGTTGCCAAAGTATAGCTTGGCTCACTATCTAACAAATAGCATTGTCATATTAAATTAAACATAAGGTGGAAGACCACTCTTTCCCTTCTTGATCATTTAATTACTTTCTTTTTGATTCGAATGAGTATGAATCGTGCAAAATATCTAATGTTTTACATACTTTTAATTGTTTTAGCTTGAGAATATTGACAAAGGTACAGCAGAGATGAATACCTCCGTCGCAGTGGAAATGGTATCAGAACTAAACAATGCTGTGAATCAAACCTTTCCTTTATATGGCAATGATATCCTTGTCTATAGCGTACTGCTAAATCGTGTGGTAGAACATGAAAAACGAAAATCTGGCCTAGATCTTAGTCATAGACAGGACAAAGATTTTATAAAAGTAAGAAAATAAATATTAGTTTTCATTTTAGATTTATTTACTCTGCAAAGGTATTTTTAATGGTCATATTTATTAAGAGTTTCTGTACTTTTATGATTTCAATCAAGTTAACTCAAATCAGTTAAAAGTCAAATTAAAAATTAATCTTATGAAAAGTACAGCTATTTTTATAAACGTGAAACTGTAATGGAGTTGTTAATGAAAAGGAGGAGACATATAGTGTCTATCATTGTTTATCAGTTGCAAATGAAGTAATTGATAAGGTTGTCATAAAATAACTGCTGTTAGCCTTTTTTTTTAAATCGGATCCAAATTTTATGATTACCACACATGAAAACTTCCATCAGAAGCTTAAATTTAAATTTTTATCTCATTTTAGCGACTTATTGATGGGAAATTTTTCTCCAAATATAGTAAAAAAAATTGATTTAATTTTTGGTATCAGTTTGCTCAGGTACTATAATCATTTTATTGATACTGACAGGAGATTGTCTTGAATATCAAAATGTGGAATAACTATTACCGCCAAATTACTCTTATTAGTAAAAATGAATATCGATTTTTGCCATATTTTTGATTGAAAATTTCCATTAACGCGTCGTTTAAATAAACAGAAATGTTCTGCATAAATTTACTGGTGGGAGTTTGCTAATGAAGCCTCTGTGAAAGCGTTTACAGTTGAAGTCAGTTCTTCTTTCTTAACCCGCTTAATTTTATTTGCGAGATGCCACATTGACATCAGAATTTTGAAATGAAAATTTCAATTTTATTAAGTAAGTAAAGGAAAGCATTTATCTATTTAGAAATAAATTTATTTCTAAATACTGGTGTCAATCAATCATTTCAGCATTTTTTGAACAGAAGTACTTTTCCCCTCAAAGGATTAATAGTTCCATGGAAACTCTGAGAGAATATTATTTGGTTTAGGCTAGTTCCATGAGTACTTGTAGTATAAGTCACTTCCAGTAATACTACCAGTATTTAGAACGAAAAAATGCGACTTATTTTATAAGAAATATCTCATTAATTGAAGATAAAGCAAACTTTTCGAAAATATCGGTGGCTAAGAAGCATATCGATTATCAGCTATGTGACTTACACTACAAAATCACATAAAACTAAACATTAATATGCATGAAAAAAAAATTATTTTGTTAACTGATTCATAAATTTCGTATGCAGCAATCCTTTAACGTTCGAGAGTTTTGATTATTCGAGAAATAGAAAATGCAGAGCACTTCAACATTCGCACAAATTTTTTAAAAAGAACAATCTTTTACATAAGTGTTGACAAAATTTGCAAGAAACATATAATAGAACATGTATTTTTTTTTAAATAGTGCTGCGAACAGAGTATAAAAATAGAAATTTTGCTCTCGCGGTTTTGACATTCGCGGAACCTAAACATGGCGAAGTTTAAGGGATTACAGTAAACTATATAAGATAAAAAATGCAATGCATTTTTCGGCAACACACAGAAAAAGAAAATGTAAGCACTGGCATTCCTATCGCTAAAAACAAAAATATTTTTTATTCATCAATATGCTGATTAAACATCGCCATTTTGTGGCTTAATGCTTGAATTTTTAACTCACTCAGTAATTTAGGATAAGTATTATTACGATTATGACTGTAAAGCTGATGATAGAAATATACTTCGAATTAGAAATAACGTATAGTTTTAGATGCGATATTTGTTTTACTAGGGGTTGTGTACATGTAAAAAATGCGAAATTTAATTCTTATACGTCGATTTCCTACAAATAATAATGAGAAAAATCCCGTCATGTTTCTAAAAAATGTACTAAAATAATCCAATTCATTGACTAACAAAATGTACGAGTTATTATAGTTTGAATGTTACGAATTTTACTGTATGTATGGCACTAAACACGCGTTATTCGCTTTTTTATTAATATAAAACAGAGAAAATTAACAAATTCGAAGAAATCTAACTCAATAAGTTTCAGTTGAAAAACAATGGGATTTTTTTAATGCTTTTCTAGATGCAGCGCAACATTTTTCTTAAAATTCATTATGAGAAATGGTAAATATATGAAAAATTAAATTTTATTTTTTAATATGCTGACAGTCGTTTCTTAAACAAATGTCATGTACAAGGCTGCCAGAGACAAGTATTTTTTAATTCTGTCTGCACCGATTTCCTTAAACAGAAATCTTTAAAACATACTTTGACAACATTTGCAAGGGGGGGGGGGGGTGTTAGGGAATTTAATTTCATATTAGAAAAATACTGGTGCGAACGGAATATAAAAATAGTCGCCTGTACCAGCTCTGCATGTGTAAAAGTAGTAGATTTATGTGTTTTTTTAACTTTTAAAATGTGTTTCTGTCATCAGTAGTTTAAGAGATAATTGCCATTGTATATATATTTACTCACCCAGTATATTTTAATTCAAACATTAAAATTCCTCTATTAAAGTCGGTGTAATACTTCATTTCCAAGAGAAAAGATGCTCATACTCAAATGTCATATTTTCATTGAAGAATACACGATAATAAACACTATGCATAAAAAACATATGCTACAGCCTCGGAAATTTATTTAACTCCTTGCGGCGCAGAGTAAATTCATTGCTGAAGTGTTGAAATTAAAGACTGACACTGGAATTCGAAAACATACTTATTTTTAAAGATGAAAAAGCTTGATTTCACCCATTCAATAAATTTAAATTTTTTAAAACAAAATTCCGGTGCCAATGTGGCGTTTTGGAATTAAAATTAAGTGGTTTCATAGATATACCACTGCGCCGCAAGGGGTTAAATGCTTCTCAAACAGCTACTTAATTTCAATGTGTATATAAACATATATTTCACCAGAAATATGTTTAGCCCCTTAATTCTTGCTCCCACAATATTCTTTGGGCTGTGTTTTTTAGCCAGATAATTTGATTTCTACCAGTTTTATAATATAGATTAACTTGGTTGATTCAGGTTATACATTATGTTTGTCATCAGATAAGATAAATATTTATTTTCAAAAGAGGTTTGGGAGTAATCAATCAGAATTTTTAAATCAAAATTTTATTTTTAATTGACCGTTAAGGGGTTTAGAATAAATATTGTGGTGGTATCTGTTACTTTTTTTACTTCATATATTATGTAAAACTTCTGGTTCAGAATATGCTTATTTGACTTTTAAAAAAATACTGAAATATCGTAGGAATGCCGTATTGTCCTCAAAACATAAGTGTAATGAAATAAGTTTTCGATTCACTGGCATCGTAAAATGTATGAATTTCTTAAATTTGCTTATAAGTTCAGGAGAAGTTTTGGGGAGAGTTTCTGCATACATGCCAACCTCCGGCTTTTTAAAAATCAAACAATTATATTTCAAAACAGAAATTTATTCATTTAACCTATTTAAATAATTTTCAGACGACTAACTCATCCAATCCCAAACAATTCTAATTAAACTATTTTCCTGGTTCAATGTATGTACTCTTAATTTTTAAAAAGCCGGAGGTTGGCAACTCTGGTTTCTGCCAATATGGTTTTAAATAGCCGCACATAAAGAAAAATATATATACCGTAATTTCGGGTGTATAAGCCGCGGATCAAACAATTCTTTTTCAACCCAGAATTTTTTAAGAAAGAAATGTAACTACTTAAATCGACGTAAATATTTGTCTTCAATCACTGAATAAGATTTCTGGGTTCAAAAAAAATTGTTTGATCCGCGGCTTATACACCCGAAATTACGGTAAATTAAGAACTTTAAAACTATTATCATGGTTCGTACGGGTACCGTAATTTGCAGGTGAAATACCAGTATTTCTTTATAAAAAAATTAAGATTGTTTAAAAGTACTGTCTTATTACTTAATCAGAGATTTTCAATAATAAATACTGGTATTAAAGAATTTTCTGATCATGAAATTCCAGGATCCATACAAATCATGATTATTGACCATTCTACTTCATTGAATTATGTATTATTTTAAGATTCATAATTAAGTATAAAAATAAAAATTTGCTTTTTACATAAATTTCATTTCACGTAATATAAAAGCAACCATAGTTTCCAATCTACTGATTTTTTTAACACTAGTAAAATCTTACGAAAATGTTCATCTTATTTAATTGCAGAAATTGTGCAGTATTATACAGTAAATGTTTCTACATAAAAATACTGGTATTTAAAACCCCCGGGAGGTTGGCAACTATGAATAATATGGTTTCCCATTTAAACCTTTGAGGGGCACGCAATAATGTCTCTATACTATTTAATTCTTAATGGAATAATTGAAAAAAAATATTTTAAAATAAGCGAAAACAATTTTTTACTATTTCCTCCCCCCCTCCCCCATCCTCAAAGCTAAAAATATAAAATATAGTTAAAAGTTTCTGGCGCGAATCTTGTTTAAACTACTTGGGATATAATTTATTCCTCCGTTCCTCAAGGAGTTAAAATTGATTAATAGAGAAAAATAAAATTATGATACATTTATGATGATTGTAATCATATATTTTACTCTTTATTAAGTGCTTTATTTTTTTCCTTCTAGAATATAGTCCAGGCAACTAATTCAGTTTTGAACCCAATGTATGTGGATCATTGGAATCAAATAGCTTCTTCAACTGGTAAAGGTGTTGAAAGTGTCATGGAAGTATACGAAGATTACTTAAATGTGTTGATGCAAAATTTTGTTGACACATTTACTCGCCCTTTCGAAGTAGTTGAGAAAAACATAGGTATTTGTTTTATTTTCATTCATATAAATAAGCACATAAAACATTTCTTTTCTATCGGAGTGTCAAACTGTGGCCCTTCGGATACTACTAATTTGTTACAGAATTAGTCTATTTCATGAGTCGCAAAGACTTAACTCTAGAACTGCGGAAAATTTTACCCAAGTTTTATAAAAATAATTCACTTCAGAATTTTTATTTAAGTCTATTTAACTTATTTGCTTTAAATAATTTTTGTGCAGTTTGATGTAAATTATTTTTAAAAGAATTATCTGGTTCGAATCGACATCTTTTCACTGAGTACGGGATCAAAATGACCCGTCTCCGCGGTTCTAGTGTTAATGATTAGATAAGTCAATAATTACTATAACAATTTATTGGTATCCAGTGGACCGCACTTTGACACTCCTGCTATTAGTACATGTTTAAACATTGCATTCTACTGCTAAAAATTTAAATATACAGGATTATTCTAAATTCATGGTACAATCCTTAAGGATTTGTACAGGACACTGTAAGAATGATTAATTGTATAGAAGCGTATGGCCGCGTTGAGGAACAAACACCAGGGGCCAATATGTCCCTTTTTTATTTCAAAACTTATCACGCAGAAAAATTTTACACTATTCCTTTTTTATTACAGACAGACGTCTGATGATTACACAAAGAAAAAGTTCTTTGAAAATTTCCAGTATGAAATAAAATTTTTTGAAAAAAAAAACACGCAATATTGGACATCCTGTCAAATACCAACAATACATAATAAGAAATAAGAAATAGAGGATTTTTTGATTCTAAAAATTTGATTTCATACTCGGAATTTCGGTTAATCTGAGTTTTTTGTTATCCGAAAAGGTATTGGTCCCAATTAGTTTAATCTAGCGGAGTTCTACTCTATCTTTATTTTTGAAAGTATATTAGAGATACATTAAAAATTATTGTTGACAATTTTTTTTAATTTATCCTTTTTATTACTAAAAAGTACTTTTTTGTGCAAATATAGTCAATAACTCCAGTAACTGTTTCCATTCCTATTAAAAAAACAATAACTGCAGGACTGCCAAAAGCAACTACTGTTTTATTCTTTTTGTACCACTATCTAAAAAAAAAATAAATTTTGTAGTGCATTTCTCTTGTAATGTCATCTAATTCCATGTGTATATTTTTTGTTTAAAAAATCGTGCGTGACAGAATTTAAAAATAGTCGACTTTGAAATTTCTGTAACTGAAAAATATGTTACACTTAGATAGAACTACTTTGCAAGACTTTATAAGAAAATGTTTATATGCTTATTAGAGATAAATTTTTGTTGAAGTATCAGTTATTATTTAGGTATCCACAATAGGGAGTTTCAAATTATGTGTAGACTTTTACAAATAACGAAAATTATTTTTAATTTGTGAATATAAATACGAGTATTTCTTATACAATATTGCAATATTTTTCAGTGTTCGGTGTAGACACAGTCTCTTTGGACGATTTGTATGCTTCTTCAACTCAATCAGACTCGGTTAATTCAACAGAAAAGTTGGATGTTTCCCCTTTTGTTGAAATTACTGCTGCAAATGGCATGAAAACACCTTCAATCATTTTTCCGAAGTTTAATAATTATCCAATAAGAGAAGACTTTGAAAATCACTTGGCTGAGGCTATTATACCTTTCAATGTAGCTGGAATAAAAGAACTTGATGGTAAGTGATTTGTGGACATAAAACAAGCTTCTTTAATCCCTTAACCCCTTAACTGATTCTCTTTTTTTTACGTACCGTAATTTCGGGTGTATAAGCCGCAGCTCAAACAATTCTTTTTCGACCCAGAATTTTTTAACAAACAAATATAGCTAGTCAGATCGCCGTAAATAATTCTCTTCAATCACTAAATAAGATTTCTGGGTCCAAAAAGAATTGTTTGATCTGCGGCTTATACACCCGAAATTACGGTACAATAAATTGAAATGTGGGTTACCACCAGTTTTTTAAGCTTAAATATTCAAAATATTTAGTCTAAACATTTCTGAAATTAAACAGTATGAATCATACTTAAAAAATAGTGTTGTCAAAAAGCTTTAAATGATGAATTAAGCAAATTCGTCTTGCCCGAGCGGCGAACGGGCAAATCAGTTAAGTGGTTAACAGTTTTGTCCGAACGCCGCTCGGGCAAGAAGGGTTTGCTTCCTTCATTACTAAAAGTCGTTGGGCAACACAAAATTTTAACTGTAAGTTTTTTTTGTTGCTAATTGGTAGAAGATTTTCAACTATGCAAGATAAACCTTTTACTTCAGAAAAAGTGGTTTTAGTTCCTAATTTAATTTATTGTTAAAAAAACTGTTATGGAGTTAATACTTATTTGATCAATAAGAACATATATTTTTTAAGTTAGTGTTTTTGATACATGTCTAATTCTATGTGTTTCCCTAGATCGATACAGGTGTCCTTGCAAGGCGATTATTTTTTACCAACATTTTCTAATAATGGTCTTTGTACAAGATTATATTTAAAATAAATACTAGAAATATTTCACTAAGATATTATTTGGATATAATGGTTTAACCCTTTCCGGCACGGGCAAAATCTGCTAGTAAAATGAGAAATTATCGGCTGTCACCGGAATTCACAAACGAGTTTTCTAGATATTTTGAATTCTTTAATTTAAGTTTTTATTCTAAAAGCAAAATTTTACTAAAATATTATTGGTGCCGCTTGTAAGTTTGAAATTAAAATTAGGTATCCCAGACCGGGCACAGTGTGCCGAAAAGAGTTAAACGTATTTACCTCCGTAGCACTTTTAAAACTATCTTAAGTATAATAATAATTGTGGACATATTAATCCTAATAACGTAAATAAAAAGGTGATAATCATTATCGATTGTGATTGTTTGACACCGACTTCAAAAAGTAATTCATTACTTTTTATAGGTATATGTTTATAAATTAAATAAAAAAAAAAATTAATCTCTTGTAAAAAATATTCTCTCAAAAAGTCATGTTTGGTGGATATTAAATTGTATATATTAAATTTAACGGTTTTCATATCGATGATATCCGATGTGTGGTTATTGGATAACGATTCTTCATTAGGAAATTTTAAAGAATTATTTAATTCTTTTTTGCGTTTTCTTTAAGTTGGTTATGTTTGTTTTGAAAAAAGTTTATTTTATCATGGTTGTTTTCCTTATACGCTTGTCCGACATATCTGGAAAGAAACAGCTATATTAGCTTATAGGTTTGCCTTAAAATTAGACCATGTACCCAAATTGCCCCACATAAAAAAAAATCCGCATCATTTAGTATCAAACTTTTAAGTCAAATTAATATAAATTGATGTTATGTAAACATACCCGAATTTGAATGTTGAAGATCAGATGGCTTTATAACAATGTGCTTTTGAAATTGATGTTTGTAACATAGCAATGAACAAATGCCACTGTCTTTTTTAAACTGAGAATATTCTCTATCTAATACATTTTACTGGGAGAGTATAGTTTAAACGTATGATATACATTGAATAATTCTAAAAATATTTATATTATTTAGATTTTGCAAATTAAAATAAAAAATAAAGTTACTATTTCATAAATTATATCCCACTATATTAAAATGCTCCAACCAAGCTATTGTATTAAACAATGATAGATTTTTGTGTTATTTTCAATGGCATTTTAAAAACATTTAAAACTTTTATTTGGCTATATTTAGCAAATTCAAAGGATAATATATCTCTTTGTGTCCGAAAAAAATTTAAAAGTTACTTTTTATTTAGAATTTTCCGAAGCATAAAAGTTAATAAATATTTGAAATAATAAAATGTTACTTTTTCAGGTATAACAAAAGCTAATAAAGGTCAAACAAGTGCTTCCAAAGAAGTAGCTGTTGTTGGATATGTAATTTACTTGACAATGGGAGAATTACTCCCACCAAAGTTTGGAGAATCTATTAGGTAATACTTATTATAATTTCAATTTACAAATTCAATCAATAAATTTTCCCAATGATTTATACAAAACTAGCAGCCTTCGCCAGCTATGCTGATCGGTTTCTCTAATGAAATATTAAATCAAACGAAATATATCTGGCAAAGATGAAATGGAAAAAATAATTTATACACCCATTTAAATATTCATAAATGTTGTTTTATAATCTAACGTTGGGCAGTTTAAAATCAATGTTGACAACATAACAGACAAAATACTTCTAACATCATTGAAGTACTATATTTAACTATTTTTAAAGTAGGTTTATTACCTTGAATGTCCCACTTCGACTTAAAACTGCTGCTGAGATAAGGTGAAATGTGCTATAATTTTTGATTACTCATTTAACCCTTTGAGGGGCAAAGCACTTCCATTCTTAAAATGCTAAAATGACTGATTGACACCAGAATGGAGAAACAAATTTGTTTCCAAAAAGATAAAAGCAGGGGTGCAAAAATTTAGGCGCCAGAGAGCAGTCTCACACCACTAAAATTGAAAAGTTTTCTTTGGTTAAATCTTAATAGCATTCTTACAAGAATTTTGCACGAAATTATATACGAAAAATAACGAAGTAATTTTAGTGGTGGGAAACTGCCTGCTGGCGCCTAGATTTTTGCACCCCTGGATAAAAGCATTTCTTCAACTACTTGTTAAGATTAAAATTTTCATTTATAAAATCTGGTGTCAATGTGGCATTTTGCAATAAAAAATAAGTGGTATATATTTTATACCACCTCCCTTCAAGGGGTTAACCCAGTAAGGGTGGGATTATAAAAATGGCTGAGACATATGTTTATTACAGGGTTCGCACAGTTCTACCACTAAATTTTAAGAATATTTTCGAAGTGTTTCACTGCAGAAAAATATTGTAAAATCCGTGAATGAAGGTGGGGGTTACGAATGTTGTGGTTTAAAAATTAAATGTAAAGTTTCTTATTTTTAATTGTGGTGCCAGAGTCCTTGGAAATTCCTTGTTATTATTATTTAAAAAAAAATTATCATGAATTTCTCTCACCTACCTAAATGGCTGAGGTACGGTGAAATGACCTAAAACTTACAACCACTTCATTAAATCCAGTTGGGTGGGAATTTATAAAATTTATAAAATGCATTTTTAAGTATGCTTTACGGAATGAGTATTCTTGAAACTCATGCATCTGTCTAAAACGGTTCTTGAGATATGGCGACTGACCAAAAAGTTTCAGTACTCCCTCTAATCCTCTTAAATAGAATGTAATTTTCTAAAATCGCTTAAATACATGATTAATTATGTTTAATATGTTAGTTATATTGAATTTCATGTTCCTACCTAAACTTGCTGCTGGATATACGGCCAAATGTTCTAAAATTTTTGACACTCCCTTTTAACCTCCTTTTTTGGGGAACAGGAATTTATAAAGTCGCTGAAATACATGTTTAAAAATTCTTTTAGTAGGATTATTTTTCTGGAATTTTACGCTCTACCTAAAACGGCTCCTGAAATGTGACCAAATATTCTAATATTTTCGCCCCCCCCCCCCGAATTAAACTCCTTGAAGGAAAGGTAATTTTTAAAATCACTGAAATATGTACTTAATTATTTTTGAATAGGTTCGTTATCTTGATATTCACGCTCATAACTAAATTTTCTGTTGGGATATGAACAACTGTTTTAAAAATTTTGACCCTTGCCCCTTCAATCTCCCTAGAGGGAAATTTATAAAATTGCTGAAATAAATGTTTAATTATTTTTTAATAAGTTTGTTATCCTGAATGTCTAACTTCTAGTTAAAACGGCTGCTGAGATATGGCCAAATGTTTCAAAATTTTGGACACCCATCTCTTTAATCCTATTAAGAAGAATTATTCATAAAATTGTTTAAATACAAGTTACACTATTCTTAGTAGATTTAGTTTATGGAGGTTCATGCTACTACTTTAAAGGATTGCTGATACATGCCAAATTTTATAAAATTTCAGATCCAATTTTAACCTTTTCAAGACGCGAAACTCCTAAAATGACTTAAATACTTCCTTACTTATTCTTTTAATAGATTTATTTTCTTGAATTTCATGCTTCTACATAAAACAACTGCTTAGGTATGCCAAATAATCTAAAATGTTCTAAAATTTTTAACACCCTGAGGGGATAAGTTTCTAAAATCGCAGAGATGCAAGTTTAATTATTTTTTAGTAGATTTATTTTCTGGAATTTCACGCTCTTATCCAAAATTGCTGTGTAGATATACTAATTGTTCTAAAACTTTCGACCTCCCTTTTAACCCCCCTTTAGAGGGGAATTCATCTAATCGTTGAAATTCGTGTTTAATTATTTCTTTAGTATATTTATTTTCTGGAATTTCACGCCAATTTTCATGCTTCAAGATTAAGTAGTTTCGGCTGTGTGTTGATTATCAGGGTTCGCACGGTTCTACCACTAAATTTTAAGAATATTTTCAAAATGTTTCACAGCAGAAAAATATCGTAAAATCTGTGAATGAAGGCGGGGGGGGGGGGGGTTACGAATGTTATGGTTTAAAAATTAAATGTAAATTTTCTTATTTTTAGTAGTGGTGTCAGAATCCTTGGAAGTTCCAAGGAGTGTGCGAACCTTGATTATTTGTCAGTCAAGACAAACACTTATATATATATATATATATATATATATATATATATATAGATTTAACTATTATTTAATATTACAGAGAAGTATATTTTAATTATGAAAACTAATTTATAAATATCACTATACGTATACCCTTGTTCAGATTGTAAACAATCTAATGATTTTAATAGTTATTTATGAATATTGTTTGAGTGAAATGCATTTTTTAAAGATCTTTATTTTAATAGGTACCAAGGTATTCCACTTCATGTGAATACCCCAGTTTTAACTGTCATTATTCAACCGGCAAATTCCACAGAGTCCGAAAGGAAGCTGCATAAAGAAGTAAGACTGAAGTTTCAAGTCTTTAATACGACAGGAACTAGTCCGCAGTGTGCATACTGGAATTTTGATAGAAAGTAAGTAAAAGACATAATAATAAATAGTAATTGATTCCAAGGTTAGTAAGAAGAATAAACAAGATGACTTCTTTTGGCGCTATTCAATAGCTCATTCTTAAATTGTTAGTTTTAGAGACATACTTTCAACTTTCAATCACAAAAAAATCAGTTTCAAATGTAATTTATAGAAAGTCATATTAGAAATCATTTATATCAATAAATAATTATTTGTAAAAGTTAAAAAATAAAATTTTTATATAGTCACTGGACGCAGTTAATAAAGCATTATCCGTGTTTTATAATAAATAAAGCACACTTATCAACAACATCACAAAAAATGAAAAAAACTTAAGGGTGTTCTTAACTGCTCCGCTTAACAAGCGCAAAACGTTTTGACACATTTACAAATTCATTTTTTAACAGAACCATATGAAATTGGAATGCCTGACTATGAAAGCGATTTCGAATCGAACCTATTTTTCCATTTTATGATATTTAAATTTCTTATCCAGTTCTAAGCTATTTCGACCACGCGATCACCCGTTTTTCCCCTGCTTTTCGACCGGTTTTTCTGCTTTCGTCGGGAAATGTGCTCAAAAGTCTCAACTTTGAAGGCTTGTTATAAAAAATCTATTGTGTTTTAGAAAAAACAGAAAATTGAGTGCAATTAGACAGTTTCTGAGTAACAACACCTGCTATTTTCATGCATTTCCGACCAAAAATAAATTAAAGCATGTGTCACAAAGTTGCCCTTTTTGATTTAAGAACACCCTTAAGAAGTAATCTCTTTGAAGGTTATGTATTTTTAGCATTCACCGGTATAAAAAACCAATAGAAATGTTTTTAGTACAGGAAAGCGCTATAAAATCATAAAATTCAATTTAAGCCCGGTAAGTTTTTGTCGTAAATGAAAGGTATGTTTTTATAATTTCCTTCCTTAAAAAGTATGTTTTCCTAAATATAAATTGTAAGACCTAGGGTACGTTTAAAAAATTCTAATTTTTGCAAAATTAGAATTTTTGAGATAAATGGATTCTAAGATAATGAAGAAAAAAGTTGGAAAGCTCTTCTTCATTCCCTCCAAAACTGACTGTTTATGATAGTGGAATGGTGAAAGAGTAACGCATTGAACCAGCTGCCGCCACAGTAATCTTAGCTTTAATTATTTACAGAATTTCTGTGATTAGTTAAATAGAACAATAGTATTCATTTCGAAAGTTGTAGTAATGAGTATCTCGATGGCTCACTACTTCTCGTTAGGTATTAATTATTTGATAGCAATAAAAATGAATAACTTGAGTATTTCCTTTCAATACAGGGTGTGTATCAAACTTTCAAGACTAGTCTAAGAATATAAAATTTATTGAACGTTTTTGTACAGTGAAGTAAAATTCTTTTGAATATGATCCCTGAGCATCAGCACAGTGCTTTAATACAGATAAAAAAAATTCTGATTATATTCTGGTGAGAAAATAAGTGGAAATCTTATCGCATCATTAAAGTAATATTTTTTCTTAACTCATTTTGAATAAGTTTGAAATTTACATTATCTATTTATTTTCAACAGCTGAACACTGAAGCGCATTTCAAACTTTCTGGGATACCCTATAATCTGCTAATTGACTTAATTCTGATTACTCTGTCACGTCTCGGCATTTAAATGCATTAAGTTAAATAAAAAGTTAAATACCGTAATTTCGGGTGTATAAGCCGCGGATCAAACAATTCTTTTTGGACCCAGAAATCTTATTTAGTGATTGAAGACAAATATTTACGGCGATCTAACTAGTTATATTTGTTTCTTAAAAAATTCTGGGTCGAAAAAGAATTGTTTGATCTGCGGCTTATACACCCGAAATTACGGTAAAAGTGATCTCTTTCATTTTTTATCCCATTTTTTTTTTGGTTTTTCTATAGCATTCTTACAATCGGTATAATTTTTCCACTTGTCAAGTTTTGCACGTGCACGTTGATAGACATTGTATAATTATCCATCGGATGCTATACCACTCATCATTAGCATATTTTTGTTTATAAACAAACATTATCTTTATAAATGATTCCTTAATATATTTTTGATTTTGTAATACAATTATTCTTTTTCCACAGTAATGGTCACTGGTCAACTGAAGGATGCGAGGTTGAATATTATGAAATTGGAAGTTCACATATTAATTGCACCTGTAATCATTTAAGTAGTTTCACAGTTCTAATGGAGAAAAACCACAAAGAGGTACATATAAGTGTATTTTTATTACTTAAGTTGAATTAAATGATTAATACAAATTTGGAAGATAGTTCACATAGGAGATCTTTGATATTTTCTCGACCATAAGTAATGATTTCACTTTTTCTTAAAATTCAGACCACAGCGTTAAATTTCTGAGCTATTTTTTAATTAAAGTATTAGTGCATAAATATACTGTGTCTATAATCATATTCGCCTGTTTCATTTATTTATTATAAATAAACTATAAATGAATATCCTAAATTTACAGAACTGTTAAAACCCTTAGAGCTCTGATGATTGAATTTTCTATCACTAGATTTTAATTCCGAACGGAATATTCAACCAAACCTATTTGAAAAAAAAAGATTTAATGCATTTTTTCGTGTATATGGTAATGCGAATATTTTCTTTGTAAAATATTGGTGCCAATGTGACATTTGGAATTTCGAAGAAATTTACCCAACAGAGCTCAAAGGTTTAAAAGAAAAAGTAAAATTTACAATCTTGTTGTTCACCAGAACTCAAAAATAACATTTGAAAGTTTAAATTCAGCACAATTATAAGTGGTCATCGTGACCCCCCCCCCCCCCACAATAATGAACGATATCGAGAATGTAAGATAACTCATACCACAGTTTTTAAATTATGATTATTTTGTGTCCCCTTCAAAGGTTGGGTGTTTGTTAAATTTCTACCAACTGATGTTGAAAAACTTAGTATTCGCATATCTGAATGCGTTCGAAAAGTCAGATAAGGGAGTTATGAATAAAAAGGAGGGGACATACAGTGTATTATCCAGCAGATGCGAATGGATTAACTGAGGGGGTTGGCACAAGTTGGAGGCTGATTATTAATATAGAAAAGACAGAGTCTGATTACCGCCGAAGCAAAATTCTAGCAGTATATTTTGATTGGGAAATTTTGTATTACTTAAGCAGCTTTTTGGTGGCAAATTTTTGTCATAAATATGGTTAAGTCTGTTTGTTTTAAATGAAAAAGTTTACCCACGTATTATTATATTTTTCAATGACATCGTAGTCAAAGATGTTACAATATGGCGGAAACGCAGGGCCTTACTACCGACGAAGTAAACTGCCACCATTAAAAGTAAACAACTGTTTCTGAGATATTGTATGTCTGATAACTTACTTTAGTCGGGCGTTTAAATAAGACGAAAATTTCTGTTTTAAGTATCGTAATTTCCTGCGTCTAATCCGTGGATCAAACAATTGTTTTTGACCCAGAAAATTTATTTAGTGATTGAAGACTAATATTTTCGGCGATCTAAGAAGTTAAATTCCTTTTTACACAAATTCTGGGTCGAAAAAGAATTGTTTGATATGCAGGGAATTACGGTAAACTGGTAGAAATTTGCAACGATGGCAATCAATCCTAGTGAATGCAGTTACAGTTAAATCTTCTCTGTTTTAACAATATGTCAGTTCTTGTTTATTTATAGTTCCATGTGTCACATAGAATATGCCGAAGGAGGTGTAGGATGAGTTATCGTACCACCCCCATAACGTTCTAATTTCTGGAAAAAGTCGCATTAAATACTTACAACCGCACTGAATTTAAAATTTCAATTGTTTTTCTTCCCTTCCATTTAACAACAAGGTTGTACTTTTTTGTTTTCTTTTAATAGCCTTGTAAAGTTGGGATAGCCATTTACAATTATCTTTATACTTTAATTTAAAAAAGTATCTTTAGTGGGATCCATTAATAGAGAACTTGTCAATATAAAAGTACTGTAAATCTGGTGCGTATAACTGCTGCCCGCCGATAATTCTAAAATTTTATAGAAATCGTTTTCTTACCTAGTTATCGGATTTCTGCGATTCAAAAAGACGAACATTCATTTAAAAAATTCGTGGTATACAGCGGGCTTTTGTTTGATAGCCTTACTGTAAATATTAAATATACTAGTTCCCATAATTCCTCACATAAAAAAGTCGAAAGTATAATAGAGTCCTATCTTAAAATTTAAAACTACCGTAATTTCGGGTGTATAAGCCGCAGATCAAACAATTCTTTTTCGACCCAGAATTTTTTAAGAAACAAATGTAACTAGTCAGATCGCCGTAAATATTTGTCTTCAATCACTAAATAAGATTTCTGTGTCCAAAAAGGATTGTTTGATCCGCGGCTTATACACCCGAAATTACGGTACTAATGTTTATTTCCTGAAAAAGAAAATGTCAAAATCAAATAATAGAATTTAACCGTTTATGGCAGAAATATGTTATAAGGGAAATATGGATATCATAGATATTAATATACTTAATAGAAATTGCATTATAGCTAGCTCAAAATCAACTTCATGTAATGCTTATTTTTTATTTTTTAACATATCTAAAAATAAAAATAAGTATTAAACAGGAAAATTTTAAATCTGAAGAATATATTAGTTAAAATATCTTTTTAGATTAACCCTTTCATTGACAGAATAATGCTATTCGCTAAATGGTAGAATAAGTAGCTGACATCAGAATGGACAAAAGAATTTCTTAGGAAACAAAACGCACATAAAAGCTACATTATTTTAAAATAATCCTGTTGTCATTTGTAAACTTTGGGATTAAAATTAAGTGGTCAGGCCATGTGACCACTGACATTGAACGGGTTAAGTGATATATATATAGTGTACAATTTGAGAAATTTTACATGTGGATTGTAGAAAACAAACAAAAGATTTTAAATTAGAGTAATGAATATCCTAAAAAAGTTTAAAATTGCTATTCGGAGACAATGACAGTCGAAATCTCTAATCCTTAAACAGTATAACAAGCTTTTGTTTTAAGATGGATAAATGGTGTATTAAAAATAGTATACGATTGTTTTAAGTCTTTTTTATAGGTGTTTCTTCTTAAGTGTCAGAGGAATAAAAAACAGAATAAAGATCATGTGTGGCAAATCACCTGTATTACTGCTCCTGATATATATCCATTTTTATGAGAAGACTGAAGAAAGGGCTCCTTTCGAAACTCTCCGAACATTTGAATGCTAAATTGTGTTTGGCTACTTAAGTTTTTTATTAAGCTAGTACTTACGGGCCACGTATTTTCTAAAACTTCTTTTTAAACATTTAAAATAAAGAAATGATTCATTTTTATAAGAAGAAAAAATTCAAAAGTTCTTCCAAGCGAAGATATTGGTTACACCATATAATAAAAAAAATTAAATCTGCCATTTTTTTTTTTTTTTTTTTTTTTTTTTTTTTTTTTGTAAAGTGTAGATTTATTTTCACTTTCTATTAATTAAAATTTAAATGATTTTTAAGTAAATTGAATTATATATTTATAAGTAATAATGATGTTCCATTTCTGTTTTTTCAGTTTATTCCTTCCGAGTCTGTTGCTCAGAGCGTTATTTCATACATCGCTATTGTGATATCTTTGCTTCTGCTAGCATCAACGTTTCTCATTTTTTGCCTTCTTCGAGGATCTCAGACAAACAGCAATACTATTCATATCTGCCTTATTGCCTCGATCTTTCTGGCAGAGCTTATTTTCTTGATTGCTTTGAAGGCAAGACATACTCTTGTATTTCAGCAAGTGAGTACTGATATTTCATATTTCTTAATTTATTCAACTTGCAATGATTTCAAATAGTGGAATTCTCAAAGAAGATACAAGGTTTAACACTAGAACCGCCATCAGGGGTCAAAATGACTCCTGCTAGAATGATAACAGTCAATTCGAATCAGAATTTTCTTCATAAGATGTGTTAAATATATGTAGCACAAAAATAGACTAATTAAATAAGTTAAATAGTTTAAAATTAAAATTCTGGTGCGAAACAATTTTTTTAAACTTTAGTAAACTACCCGGCTGTTTTAGTGTTAGATTTATTTTTGCAAAGTTTAACCCCTTGAGGGGCGGCGGTATATATTATATACCACCTACGATTGATGAAGATTCACACCAGAAAAAATTTTATTAAATTTCACTTTTCTAACTTAGGTGGAAAACAGTCGTGAAATTGCTTTTCCTCTTTTTGATATAACTTTTTTACAAATTTCCGGCAGTGTTGCCAGATGGGCTACTTTTTTTAAAGTCAAATTCTTGATTCACATCACTTTCTTGAAACAGTAAAATGCGCCTTATTTAATGACTTACTAATCACAGAGTAAACAAGGGAAATTTTATCGTTTCAAAAAAGTGGTGTCAGTCACGAAATCTGAATTGAAAAAAGTTGTCCACTGGCAACACTGATTTCCGGTGGAAGTTCAGAATTACTCGAACGCAATTGCTTGCTCTTCAAAGGGTTAAAGGATGTTGTTTGTAAGACAGAAAAATTTACGTTCTTATAGGGGTTTTCTAAATTAATGAAATAATCTTTTATATTGTTATAATAAATGTCAAAGACATAAAATTTTTGTTCAATGAAATCAGCTTCATATAAAGGTTGCACAGATTCAATTAAAATACAATGTGTCTCTTTCGAACAGAGTTACCATCTAGGAGCTTTTTATAAGTTCTGATTTCTGGAATCCCATACCAATTCTCAAAATAAAAATATTTGCCTTATTTAATTAGATTAAATAATCGTAACAAAAGTCTAGTATACTATTCTAAAAATGTGGTGTGATTCCAAATCTATTTTTTAAGTAGTGAGATGGCAACACTGCTTTTGAAACTGAACATTTATTTCCTAATTAATTTTAATAATATTGAATTTGTTTTAATAATATCTTGAATTGAATTATTGTGTGAAAGATCGTATAAATTTTGTTGTGTTACGGTCTGTGAAATTTGATAACATAATGAGAAATGCTAGAAATGACCACCATTTATGTCCAAAGAATATTGAGTTAGACGCTCCATAAAATGAATGTATGTAACAGTTCATATAGTGTTAATGACGAATGATATTGTATTACATGTTTGGTAAGAATATATACTTTTATCCCCTAAAACTTTTAAATTGTTATCTCCTTCCCTGATTTGCCCGTACGTCATACGGACAACGTGTTTTTTGCCAATCATGATTTGACAGTAACACGCACGGACAAATGATTTCAAATCATGATTTATTATTCACACGAGTAAATGGTTACTGTAAGATTTGCATTATTCAATCTGAGCTTTTTATAATTCAATTAGGCAAAAATTTATGCTTTGAAAAACCAATGATAAAACGTTAAAAATTGTGTAAAAGAAGCAAACAAGTAGGTATTATTTAAAAAGGTTTTTTTTTTTTCAAAAATTTTGATCAGTTAAGTCATAGGTTCCCAACGGGGGCGGTACCGCCCCCCAGTGGGCGCTGGAACCTTCCAGGGGGGCGGTAGCGGGTCTAGAGAAAAATGGGGGCGTTAGGACAGTCGAGGGGGCGGTCATGGCATACCCAGGGCAAGATTACTAACGGGGCACTCTCACATCAGTAAAATATTATGATGAACTTGTTTGTGAAATATTGTGTAATGTTTGACTTGTTTAAACTCACTTTTCATTCAAATTTACTGTCATGAGTAAGAAAATTTCTTTTTCCTGATGGTCCAGTTGCTAATCAGGCACTGGGCATATCTACTTATTTAGGAACTAATATAATGTAAACAGTTGATCTCCTCTACATTGCTCAGTCCGAGACAAAAACCTTCATTGTACCTTTGAATGGAAATCGATACAGACGAACCTAAATCTGAGAGGGGGGGGGGATTGAATTTATTTTACTAATGTCAAAAAATAGCCGTGGAACTCGAAGAAGGGCTATGAGTCGAATTAATCATTATGAATTTAAAAATTGTGGAGAAAAAAATCGCGATAATTGGCTGGCTATAAGTTTTAAACATTATTATTTTTTCATTAACCTGTATTTCGAAAAATTCTGAAGTATGACGACACATGACTGGATAAAGATTTTTAAACAAACCCGTGATTTGAATAAGTTCAAATAATTTGTATATAGTTATATATAGGTGTGTATAGTCTTAGTGAAAGTGATAAAAATCGTTATATCTATAAATTTGTTCAAAAGTAAATTTTTTAAAACTTACATAGGGAAAAATTTTATAAAATAATTGCCGGCGTATAATCCGCGGATCAAACAATTATTTTTCTACCCAGAAAAATTTAAAACTAAAATGCAATTTCGGAGATCGCGGTAAATATTTGGCTTAAATTAGTAAATAAAATTTCTGGGTCGAAAAGGAATTGTTTTATCTGCGGATTATATGTCTGAAATTGTGGTAATTCAAAATATCTTAATCGAAAAAGAAATGTCAGCAGTACAGTATTGAGTATTTGAAATATGGATCTAGGCACTCTCCTACAAACCAATCGTTACGTATGCGCCTTAATTTTTTGTTTTTTGTTTTTTGTTTTCAAATGAAGCCATGAAGCCTTTTAGACTACAAGTGCATTTGAATAAATGCGTGCCGATATAGAAAAGACAAAAATAGATCCTATTTTTACTTTCTTCTATCTTTACAAGAAGAAAGTATTATATTCGTGAAAATTTTCGAGTTCCGGATTTTGACTGACTTACTTTCAGAGATTTCAAAAACATGTTTTTACAAAATGTCTGTCTGTTAACATATTTATCTATTTTATAGGCGCTCTATCTCAACACCCAATGCACGGAATTTATAAAAAAGCTATATTCAGGTATTCTCTGTTAAAATTGATGCTGATTAGTTTTTGTTGTAAATCACTCAACAGGTGGCGCTGCTATGCTGCTTTTTTTCACGATTTCCACAACGGCTTTGTCTCAAGAATTACTGCACCGATTTTCACCAATCTTCTCATTCGATTATTTCTTAGCATGAATAGATGATGTTTACATTTCATTGAAAATCTCGCTACAGGTGGAGCTGTCCTGCTGTCTTTTTCACATTTCTGGAACAGCTGTATCTCAAGAATTAATGCACGAATTTTCATCAAATTTCGTATTCAGTTTTACCTTGATAATTATTATTGCTGATTATGTTTTGGTGCAAATCGAATAATCGGTGGCGCTTTTATTTTGCATTTTCCTCGATAGTCGCAGTAGTCCTATTTCAAGAACTAATGTACGGAATTTCATACCATTAGAATCCTTACAACGGATATAGATTACCATTTAATTTTGATACTGTGGTAGCGAATTTTGAAGTATTAACATGTATAGGATAGAAAAAAGTTTTGGAATTGTCACATCTGACTAGTTCAAAGCCTGGAAAAAAAAAAGTTAAAATAGTCGACTATATCAAACCTTTTTAAGTCGTCTTCTAAACAAGAAGAGGACGGACTACAAGCCTCTTATATCATTATAATTTTAAAAACAATAGTGTAAAAATTGCACACAGTCGGCGAAAAATTAATCTTGCTTGTAGTCAGAGAGATAATAAAAACTGTTTTTCATCATAAGAAGCCATCTGATATCAACAGAAAAAATCCTGAGTAATAATTTGATTCAAAGAAGAATGGATGGCATTGAAATATCATTATGTTGTTACTTAAAGACCTACAAATTTTCCATTCAGCTCCATGGATCACCGTTACCAAATAACAAAAGCTCATAAAAGAAAAAAAAAACTCAAGAGTTTTTATTTGCTAAAAATTTGGAAACTGAAACAAAGAGAGAATCGATATTTAATTTCACAAAGTTAGTCCAAGAGAAATTTTTTATCATAATAGTTTGTCATTTGCTACTAATGTTGCTCGACCAACGATGGGACATCAGGAGGGTTTCATTAACACATTTTAAACAAGCAGTACTAAATGTAATCTGTACATTCCATTGCACATCATCAGCAATGGGTTTAAAATAATTGGAATGAATACCAGTATATATCGCTTCATTACATTATTAGAGCAGTCCAAAGGAATAGAAGCAATTCATTAAATAACAGGATATTTTGCCAACTTCATAGTGAAAATCATTTCACAACAAAATGAAACAATTGTTTTACTTTGTAGCGCAGTTGTCACTATCACTTTGTATCAGACTTGCAATTGAATTCAATCGATTGCTGCTGCACACAAAACTTCGTTGTCTCTGAAAAGTATTTGTCTGAATCGTTTTTTGATATGTTTAATTTAATATTACACTTAACTAAAAACAGTGATGTAAAAATAAGCTAAAACCTGATCGCATTGGAAAATGACATCGATTATGTGACAGATTTTTTTAGAATCTTTAATTAAATAAATTTAAATATTCTAAATATTTATAATAAGGCATACTATGATTGCAAGATGATGAGTTGAATTTAATTAAAACAAAAAACCTCATGTCTGCTTCTGTGGGTGAACTTCTTTTGCTCAAAAGAAATCTAAATAGAAGATAATACAACCAAATTGCCACATTACTCGCAGTCTGTGAAAACAAGAATATTTTACTTACTGTCAACGCTTGGACGCTCTTCATGAAGTTTTCTCAGAGCGATTCCAAGATATTTATACATGATTTTACCGAGTTGCTTTTAGATTCTTTCGCAAATGTAGCTAGAGCAGTATTATCATATTTGGAGAAGGAAATCGTGTAACTCGCAGCAAACGAGAACCAGTGTTGCCACATGGGCTACTTTTTTAAAATTCAAATTCTTGATTGGCACCACTTTTTTGTAAAGATAAAAAGCGCCTTATTTTATGACGGATTAATAAAGCGCGAAAGCAAAGGGAATTTTTCCGTTTCAAAAAAGTGGTGCCAATCAAGAAATCTGAATTAAAAAAATGTAGCCCACTGGCAACACAGATGAGAACTATAAGTAAAATTCAGAAATGGATACCAAGACTTCTAACTTCAAAAACCTACAGCTCTCTAACCTGGATTGTAAGGGAAAGTACATAAATTTTAGTTGCTTTCCTTTCAGATTTGGCTGAAAGTGGGTTCCGTGTAGCAGCAAATTTATTGTCTAAGAAAAGGAACATGGATCTTTGAACATGCCAATTGTGACTGATGTTGAAGAAATTGAAATCTGATATGAAGAAATTGTTAAAACTCAAATAGCCTCGACTATTTCATTATTATTTAAAGATTCTTATTGTTTTTGTGTTTATTTTTCAATTTTTATAAAACATTTTTTACTACAGTAATTACCGGCGTATAATCCGCCGATCAATCAATTCTTTTTCGACCCAGAAGTTTTATTTACTAATTGAAGACAAATATTTACCGCGATCTAAAAAGTTACATTTTACTTCAAAAATTTTCTGGGACAAAAAATGATTGCTTGTTTCGCGGATTATACGCCAGAAATTACGGTACATTTGATATTCGTTTTAATTAACTTCTATTTTGATTAATAGATTGATAGACAGATAAAATATAGATAATATGCCATAATATTTTAAAATTTTGTACTCTCTTAAAAAGTCAGCCACAAAATAGCTCAAGTTGAGCTGAAATCCACTCATTTTAATGTTGAAAGGCAGTTTCTCAAAAAAGAGTTAAAATAACTCGAGTTTTAACCAATTTAAATGAAGTTGAGCTATTTAAATAACCAATTTAGATCAAGAAGATTTAATCCTTTGAAAAAGAACTCTTTTATGATCGAAAAAATTACAGATCTTTCATGAGAAGCCAAATCAGCTCTTTCGTTTTAAGAGTGTATAATTAACTATTATAGAAGGGGGGGGGGCGTTGGAATTTTTTTCTCTTGTAAAAGGGGCGGTTGACCAGAAAAGGTTGGGAACCTATGAGTTAAGTGGTTAATAAAGGGCTATTTTCTGAAACAAATTACCGTAATTTCGGGTGTATAAGCCGCAGCTCAAACAATTCTTTTTCGACCCAGAATTTTTTAAGAAACAAATATAACTAGTTAGATCGCCGTAAATATTTGTCTTCAATCACTAAATAAGATTTCTGGGTCCAAAAAGAATTCTTTGATCCGCGGCTTATACACCCGAAATTACGGTATGTTACTCCAGAAAATCAGACAGGTTTAGAAATTATCGAATTCACTCACTTACAGACACACAAGAAAAATTATCATGATTACAATGTTTTCTTTGCAGTGTAACAAAAAATATTGTAATCATTAAATTATGTTGCGTGTGTGAGTGAGTGAATGCGATAACTCTTAGATCTGTAGAACTTTCTGCAATATCATGATTTGTTTCAGAATATTGTGCCTTATTTACAGCTTAAAAGTTTTGATCAAAACAAATATTTTCCGAACACATAATATTTCCAGCACTTCCCATGATATCATCACAGTTAATATACAGCAAAACTAATCTGATGAAGATATCACAGAAATTACTTTGCTGTTTTTTAAGTCTTAAAGAGAAATTTGGGTTCAACTTATAGAGAGGCACTACTTATTTTAGACTGGGGATTGCAACCTTGGACTCTTGTAGAAAATTTGCTCGTCTTGACCTGTATTATTGCCCTTGAAAATTTTAGACTTAGATTTGAAACATGTTGTAAAAGTGTGTCTAAAAATTTGTGTAGCAGGAAAACGATAGAAATTGGTTACAACACTCAAAATGTATTTACTGAAAGGGATCAACAATTTTTATTCATAGCCATTAACTTCCTTTTTTAAAAATTCTTTTATATAAACATAAGAGTTTCCAGTTATGTTTATTCGCATTTTATAAAATCTTCGGTTGCGGTAAAGCATCATGATTAAATTCTGCACTACCAATATGAGTCCATTGGTCTCAAAAGAGCTGTTTGTCTATACTTACGACGTACGTTATGTATTGCCTTAGATGCCAACAACTTTCAACCTCTTGGAGGGGCTGTAGGATAAAATATATCCCACTTAATTTTAATTCCAAAATGTTACATTGACACGGGAATTTTGAAAGAAAAATTCTAATTATATGATGTATGTCTAATTATATCATGTACGTAATTATATCACGTACTAATTATATCATGTACGTTATCTTTTTTGAAGTAAATTTGTTTTTAAATTCCATCTTCAATCAATCATTTCAGCATTTTAGGAACAGAAGTGCTTTGCCCCTCTAAGGGTTAAATATTTTGGAGTCTGATCCAAGACAAACATGTTTTCTATCGAAAATTTTATTTATTCAAAAACTTTAAAATAAAATTAAATTAGTACCTTATATAATTAAGACGCATTTCTTTATATACTGTTTTCGGTTTTAAACATGTTGGACTTCTATCAGACTCCGGAATAATTAAAAGACGTTGGCATCTACGGCATTGCTATTGAAGTAATCATAATATATAACTAATAATTACAATATAATGTTTTCCTTTCATTGTGTATGTAACTATGTTCTATTTATTATTAGTATACTCATTATAATTTGTTAAATAACTTGTATTTTGATAATACTGTACACTTTGAAGTGAGTCCAATTTATTCGACTAATATAGTTTTTTTTTCAGTAGTCGAATATTGTAGCATGTTTACTTCTGTTGCACATAAAAATTATTATATTTGTATGCAATTTTTTAAAACGTAAAATATTTCAAAATTTATCGAAAAGGTTAATTGAACGTAAACGATCATCTCAAAATCATCCATAAATATAGATATAGTAATTTCGAATAATCATTATCTTTGAGTTTTAGTTTTGCAAGTTATTACACTATTTTAAAATACACTGTATAATTAACATTCCTATATGGCACCCTATTTTATATGAAATTATTTGATCAATGTTTTCTTATTCAATTTTTCTAAAGATGATTTTCTGCTTATAAATTATAATTTTAATTACGATTATTTTTCAGTTTCCGTGTAAGATGGTTGCAATTCTATTGCATTTCTTGTTCCTTTCTATTTTCTCATGGCTTTTTGTGGAAGCAGTTCATATTTATAGGATGATGACAAACCTCTGTGATATTAACCATGGTCCAATGCATTGTTACTTTTCTATTGGTTTCGGTAAGTACATATGTTTTAACAGTGAAACATTAATTCATTTTTATTGAAAAATGAAATTAATAACATATTATTATCCTTAGTAGAATACCAAATATTTTGAAATACTACTTTCAATACATTTTTTGTTTGCTTGAAAATACGTTTGTAATACATCGATTATTTTTTGCTGACAAGAGTTACACAGACGAGAAAATATATTCTAACTATGGTGGAAAGATAATTAATCTATAAAGATAGTGCTATGATACTGGAAAGATGGTACATAAAGGTACCAAGGTGTAGAAGCATCTGAGTTTGTGGGGGGTGGAGGATGAAGATAACTGCCCCCCCCCCCCCCTTAAAGAAATTGACATTTGAGAAGTATCAGTCACCAAACGTGAAACTAAAAAAGTGCTAAAATCAAGAGCTATAGAAATCTAAAATAATTTGCCAGTTTCGATTTAAAATAGAAACTTTAACTAAAAACATTTACCCCTCGAAGGGCGGTGATTTATTTTTGGACTTTTTAATCTCTACTTTACATATTGACACTAGGATTAACCCTTTCCGGCGTCGTGTTACCACTCCGGCAACACCTAATTTTAATTCCAAACTTACAAACGGCACTAATAATATTTTAGTAAAATCTTTCTTTTACAGTGAGAGCTTAAATCAGGGAATTGTTAATTTCAAAAAAAGTTTTTTGTGAATTCCGGTGTCAGTCAACAATTTTTCATTTTACGAACAGAATTTGTCTGCGCCGGAAAGGGTTAAACAATTAAAATTTTCGTTCTAATAAGTAAATGAGTGATAAGTACTCGGAAACAGGTAGAGTGAAAATGCTTGCAATGAAAATAACTTTGAGAACTCTTCAATAATCAACCCTATCACCACCACCCCACCCCCTAAATAGGCAGTCATGAGCTGCTACTGATAACAGGAATGCTGAAAAATACACATTTTATTATAAAAAAATTAACACTAGAACCGCCATTAGTGGTCAAAATGATCTCTGCCAGATTGAAAATAGTCGATTCGAACCAGAATTTTCTTCAAAAGATATGCTAAATGTATGCAGTAGAAAAATACACTAATTAAATAATTTAAATAGTTTAACATTAAAATTATGGTGAGAAATACTTTTTATAAAACTTGAGTAAAATACCCGGCGGTTTTAGTGTTAAGGGGATTAGAAGGGTTTGAAATTAAGAAAACTGACTGAAGTTTCATCGAGTAATCCAGTATTTCAATTAGGCTAATACTTCGTTTTGGATTTATTTATTTTTATGGAAATAAATAATTCTTGTCAAATTAAAAAAAAGTTATAATTAAATTGTGCGACAAAATCAAGCTTGCAACATCAGTTTTGCCACAATTTTGAAGTTTATTTTCCATAATTCTGAGACGTTGTTTTTTTTCTTCACATTACGTATTTCGTAATCTTTCGATTATACCTGAAAATATTTTTTTAATCAAATTAAAAAATATACAATAAAAAATCTAATTATACAGGGTGTATCTAAACTACTGGGCAAAACTTTAAGGGGTGATAGAACACATCAAGACAAACAATATTAAATAGGAAACAAAGGGTCCCAAACGTCTTCCGAAGGAGATAGGCGCGATTAAAGTTTAGGGTCCAAAATTTCAAATAAACATAAAAGACGGAAAAATTGGTCGATTGATTTGCGGTTTTCACTAAAACTATTCCTTATGTCAGTATTTTCTTGGAAATAAATTATAAAAATAAATTTCAAAAAGTGCCGATAGAGGTCGCTTTAGACTTTAGAGTAACGTACAACTATTTTTTGCCGTTATCTTTGCATCTCATTAAATGTTTTCGGAAGCTCAGATTTAAACTTAAATTTTGAGCTCAAAATCTGAATAGTTGGGAGTGGTTAAGTAGCGCAAATTGAACTGTGTTCAGCGGTTTAAACTTCAAATGATTATAAAGAACGGAAAAATTTGTCGATTCGTTTGCGGTTTTTACTAAAACTACCATTTAAATCAGTATTTTCTTAAAAATAAATTTCAAAAAATGCCGACAGAGGGCGCTTTAGAGTTTTGAGTGACGAACAACTTTTTTTTACGGTTATTTTTTGCATCTCATTAATTTTCTTTAGAAGCTTAAACATAAACTTAAATTTTTAGCTCAAAATCTGAATCGTTGGGAGTGGTTAAAAAGCGCAAACTGAGCTTTGTTCATATGGGGGGGGGAGGTTCAAATTTCAAATGATTATAAAAAACGGAAAAATTGATCGATTAGTTTGCGGTTTTCGCTAAATCTATTCTTTATGTGAGTATTTTCTTAAAAATAAATTTAAAAATTTCGTTAGCAAGAGCTTTAAACTTAACAGTAAACAGCAACTATTTTTAACTGTTATTTTTTGTATCTGGTTAAATGTTTACAAAAGCTTAGACAAAAATTTTGAGCTCAAATTCTGAATCGTTGAGAGGGGTTAAGAAGTGCAAATTGAGCTGTGTTCAGGAGTTGAAACATAACCCTCCCCCACCCCTTCGAACACAGTTCAATTTTGCGCTACTTAATTACTCCTAACGATTCAGATTTTGAGCTCAAAATTTAAGTCTAAGCTTTTGCAAGCATTTAATGAGATTAAAAAAAAAAAAAAAAAAAAAAAAAAAAAAAAAAAAAAAAAAACGGTTAAAAATAGTTGTACGTTACTCCAAAGTGTAAGGCGCCCTCTTTCGGCATTTTTTGAAATGTATCTTTAAAATTCATTTTTAAGAAAATACTGATTTAAAGAAGATTTTTAATGAAAACTGCGAACGAATCTACCAATTTTTCCGATTTTTATAATCATTTGAAATTTGAATCTCTGAACACAGTTGAGTTTGCGCTACTTAACCATTCCCAACTATTCGGATTTTGAGCTCAAAATTTAAGTTTAAGTCTAAGCTTTCGAAAACATTTAATTAGATGCAAAAAATAACGGCAAAAATAGTTATACGTTTCTCCAAGGTCTAAGGCGCCCTCTATCGGCATTTTTTGAGGTTTATCTTTAAAATTGATTTTCAAGAAAATAGTGATTTAAAGAGTAGTTTTAGCGAAAACCGCAAGCAAATCGATAAAATTTTCCGTTTTTTATAATCATTCGAAATTTAAACCTCTGAACACAGTTCAGTTTGCGCTACTTAGCCACTCCCAACTATTCAGATTTTGAGCTCAAAATTTAAGTTTAAATCTAAGCCTCCGAAAACAGTTAATGAGATGGAAAAATAATGGCAAAAAATAGTTGTTCGTTACTCTAAAGTCTAAAGCGACCTCTATCGGTACTTTTTGAAATTTATTTTTATAATTTATTTTCAAGAACATACTGACATAAAGAATAGTTTTAGTGAAAACCGCAAATCAATCGACCAGTTTTTCCGTCTTTTATGTTTACTTGAAATTTTGGACTCTAAACTATAATGGCGCCTATCTCCTTCGGAAGACGTTTGGGACCCTTAGTTTCCTATTTAATATTGTTTGCCTTGATGTGTACTATCACCCCTTAAAGTTTTGGCCTGTAGTTTAGATACACCCTGTATATAAGGAATATATCACTAACCAGTATTTCCAGATGGGCTACTTTTTTAAAATTCAGATTCTTGATTGGCACCACTTTTTACAAATGATAAAATGTGCCTTGTTCAATATCATGATAATTAAGGCAAAACAAAAGGTAACTTGCCGTTTCAAAAAAGTGGTGCTAATCGAGAAATCTGAATTTTAAAAAAGTAGCCCACTGGCAACACTGTCATTAACCCTTTGTGTTTCAGTGTTCCGGTACATGGAACAAATAATATGATTCCGAAATGCCCCAATGACACAAGAATTCTGATATAAATATTTTCCATATATTACAAATGGAAAAAAGCAGTTTTTTTTTTCTTTTTTTTCAAATAAATTTGTACGTAAATTCTGATTTCATTCAGTCATTTCAACATTTTTGCAATAGAAGTGTCCTGTGCCGGAAGAAGTTAATACAGTGAATCATAAAATTTACAAATGAAGTCTAATGGAAAGTGAAATGAGATGACAGGATTCATACGCATCAAGGGATTCAGGAGGTTTTAAGAATTTTTAGTGCCATAAAATTCGTAAAGTATTGGTCGCTATATCTTAAGATGGATTTGTTTTTAATAATTAAGTTAAAGATTTTTTTAATGAAGATTCTGGTACATGTGCTTGAAAGTCTCTGAAGTGTACGAACCATGAAATAGTAAATACAGGATGTTCTTCAATTCCGATATTTAAGTTTTGGTAGCAACAGTTTCATATGCTTCTAGAGCACTTCAAACAATAATGATAGAAAATAAAAAAGTGTCCACGAAGTCAATTTAAATTTCTAATTTGTATTACAATTGCTTTATATAGTACTGAACAAGTCTCCATGAATTTCTTGAGCTCATGTCCATCAGTTCGTAAATGGCAGAAGAACTTCATGGTGACAGGCTTAAAAATTCGAGTGAATGAAAAAAGATTATCGGAAGAAAATTACATCAGTAACTGCCTTGATGTGCTTTGTGTAGCCAATGGTGTATCGTTAAAAGATTAATTAACGAAAAGGATACTTTAATACAATAAAGTTCTCACTTTACCATATAATCTCACATAACTTTACCAACTTTAGCTCTCACATAACTTTGCCAATCAGCTTGATTGTGTTAAATATGTAGTTTATCTACGTATCCATAGTTCAGTGGCGTTCCTTTACCTACGGTCTATTCTGTTGAGCTGTCTAAATGACAGACCATATGTTACGACCTACAAGGTTATCTGAACGAGAATGTCACCGGTTGTCGTGCCCAGTTAGCTTAAACGGTAAAGAATTGGCCTTGTAAGCCAAGTATATGGGTTCGATTCTCGGTCTGGGCAATTTTTCGCTCAGTTGGAAATATTTAGTTTGTAAGTCCTCACTTGTTACATTTATTCCTTTTAAATTACAAAAGAAAAACTCGATTTGATAACATTCAGTTAAATAATAATTACACTGGTCTAGACGAAATATTTTATTTCAAGCACATTACAAATAAGATAAACCACGTGCAATGTTTTCACAATTTCACTTTTTCACACCGCATTAGTATGTCTGTAACATTTCAGCATATCATAATGGGTGACACACTAATTTAATTATATCACACCGTTCATCCATGAGTCTTCCCGGCAATTTTTTTCTGTTTAAGTCCGAATAGTTCAGTGTTGGCGAGAATTCACAGTTTGGCGGTCGCCAATAATAGCGCTGAGCAAATATTAAAATTGATAAGGTCTTTTCAAATATATATTCTTAATATTGTACTACTCCCCATGTATGTATCTGTTAGTTTGTGTTTGCAATAATGATTGAAATTGTAAAGATTTTGTGGACGCCCTATGCAATGTAAAAATCTGTATTTTGAATTTAATTGTTAGAAATGCTAGATAACTTCTCTCATGAAAAAAATCTAATGTAATTTCAATTTGTCGTAAAATCAGACAACTTATTTTACTGTTTTCTTAATATTTGATTGACCTACTTTTTTTTTCATTGACATAAAAATATGTATTATTTTTTAAACTTTAGTGATAAAATAATTTGTATTTTGTTTAGGTGGACCAGCTCTTATAGTAGGTTTATCTGTTGGAATCAGTGTTGATCAGTATGGAAATCACTTTTTGTAAGTATAAATTTCCGCAGTAAAATACATCTTTGAACTAGAAGGTTTTAAAATGTGAATATTGAATTAAAAATGACATAGAAAAAAAAAACTATCTGCTTAACAAAGTATAGCGGATTGTTCTTATTTTAGAAATACGTTATAGTTCATTTCAATGAATTTCTTGCTTGTCAAAATTTCTTTGAGATTTATAATTTGAGATTTTAAGACTATGCATGAAAGGATAAAAATTAACCTCTTTTTAAACTAAAATTTAAAATTCAAAAGTTTAAAATCCAAATTAATATTTTTTGATGTTAATTCTGAAACTGAATGCTATTTTGCCCCTGTTAACTTTCTTTCCCAGCCTAACATTTATTACTTTCAGAGATTATTTTCGGACGCTTCTTAAGATTAAAATTGATGATCTAAGGGATTTTTGCAGCCATTTGTGGTTAGGGCTCATGCGGCACCGACCCGGGAATTGTGCGGGCCTTGACCACATATCAATCAAAAGCTAAAGAACCAATTAAATTAAACGTTCCTCCCACAACTGTGCCCTCTGCTGGAAAATATGACAATTCCTAACATATTAGCAAGAACACGCGCGAAAAACTAGAGACTTTGCAGTTTTGAGAGGCCTGCAGAACCTACGGCAATGTAAACCTTCATAATACACGTAAACGGCTCGGGCGACGTCCGACCGGACTCGCGAATCCCTTCTGTATGATGAACGGCCAAATAAAAGGGTTTCGAACCAACAAGAAGCTCCCGAGTCCAGCTTATTATGCCACGACTATGACACCCGAAGTCGTTACATGCATGAATCATAGTTGCCAACCTCTGATTTTTTAAAATCAAGGAAAAAACTTTGAACATGAAATTCTGCTAATTAAATGTGTCTGGTACTAAATGAGATTATCATTCTAAATTTACTTTTCGTTAATTAAATAAATTTTTATTTCGTGCTTAATTGTTTCATTGAAAACAAGCCGGAGGTTGGCATGTGTGATCAGTTATAGGGGAAGATGGGGATACTTGAGCCATTTTTTAAATTTTAATTTTTTTTAATTTTTTATAATTTCTTAGAACAAAATAAAATATTGAAAATGAAAATTTGATATTTTTCCTTCAATTGAAAACCACTTTCAATTAGTTTTGAACTATTTTTCTATGTCTAATAAATTTTTACTTTTTCTTTTACAACGTGGCTCAAGTATCCCCATGGAGGGGATACTTGAGCCAGATGTCACATTCGCACCAGTATTTTGCAAAGAAAAAAACCGATTTACAATATACGAGAAAAAATGCATTAAACCTTTTTCAAATAAATTTGGTCGAATTTTCTGGTGTCGTTGTGACATTTCAGAATTAAAATTATGTGGTAGAAAATTCTACCAGCAGAGCTCAAAGGGTTAATCACCATACTTTCAACATGGTACCAAGGTATGTGATTTCTTTTTCACATGTTCAGAACTATAAATATGTTACCATGTTGCCAGTTTTAGAAAGAAAAATTGACCAACTGTAGAGATAATAGGGGTGGCTCAAGTATCCCCTATGCTCAAGTATCCCCACTCTCCCCTACTATAGAAAATTAAATATTTTTCAACACTTAATCTTTGAGCTTTAGTGGTGGAATTTCTTTCCACTTAATTTTCATTCCGAAATGTAACAATGACACCAAAATATTTGATCAGATTTATTTTAAAACATTTAATGCATTTCCCCCCCCCCCACCCATGTATATTGCAAACTGAATTTTCTCATTGCAAAATGCTGGTACCAATGGGACATTTCAGAATTTTGAAGAAATTTTCCCAACAGATCTTAGAGTTAATAATAATGTTTAAGAAAATGTTGAATCGTAATGTACAACTCATAAAACTTTTATATATTCCTTCAGGTAATTTATAGCTTTATTTCAAGCGTTTCAAAGCAAACATGGCCTATACTGAAAAAAAAAAAACTGTTTTAACAAGAAAATAAAATTTATGTTTAAAGTGAAAAAAAGATGTAGAGTAAATTTCAAGTCACAGCAGTTTCAAAACATATTTAATCTAATAATGAATAACAACAAACTAATGCTATTGAGATGGGGCGAGATACCGTCTGATCAATTATAATATAGGTTTAATCGAGTCTTGCAAGAATGTAAAAGTAGTTTTGATGTGTGCTGAAATCTTTTAAATTTCAACTAGTGGCACGGTAAGTGTCAAAACGCTCTGGAAACTAATAATTTTGTAAAGTTCTACTCTCCTTATCTAATCGGAAAATTTTCTCCTATTAATCAAGAAGAAGAAAATATTACAATGTTACTGGTAACCAGAGCTTCTCCCCCCCCCCCCAACCAAAACCCACACACCCTGACTATACTAATGATTTCAGATTATTAAAATCATAAATATAAAACGTTATACACTAACTGTTTTTTATTGAAAATTTGTCGATTTAATTTCCAAAATTTGAGAAATTTACAGAAACTATATTTGTGTTTTTGAAGTATATTACTCAACTGAAAGTACATTTGTGTTTATGAAATATACTACTGAATTGAATAGGCATTTGTGTTTATTAAATATACTATTGAACTTTATAATATATAGTGATAAAAACAGGATTTTTTGAGACAGAATATTATCAAGACATTTTGTTTCTTTTCTTTAGTTGCTGGTTGTCAGTACACGAAAGTGTTGTATGGAGTTTAGTTGGACCTGTATGTTGCGTTGTGATAGTATGAAACATTTTCACTATTTTGCTTTTTATTACATTAAAATTTATGAAAAAATATTTTTTTAACTATACTATTATTAAAATTTCTAAAAAGGATTTTAGATTTTGATTCAATTAATTTTCAACCAAAAGGTAAGTAAATGTTAATTATTATATATTATAGGTTACTTTAGGAGTTTTTATATCAGCCTTTAGAGCAAGTTACAAGTCAAAAGATGCTGTCATGGATTTTGGTGGCCTGAAGTAAGTTACATTGTATATACAAGCATTATCTTATATTAATTTATAGCACCTTTTAATAATGTTAAGAAGAAATTTTATCAATTCTTACAGCTAAGAGAAATATGATAAAGTATTAAATTGGTCAAATCAATCACCCTAAATATTAAATAAATATATATTATAAAGAGCAACTTACGTGTGAACTATACTATTTTTTTCATCAAATTTATCTATACAAGAGAATTTTTGAAAATTTTATTTATCTAAATCATATAACCTGAAGATATTTTACGAATAATTTAATAGGAATTTCAATATCTAAAATAATGCTAGCTGGCGGCTCTAAAAAATTACAAAAATTGAGTTTTTAATGGAGGTGTTCTGTTTTCAATCGGGTTTTCTTACACTTGCGAAAATTACCTTCTTTCATGTGACGATCCGTAGACATCTACCTTCCTTACAGAATTAAGGGGTTTCTGACCCTGAACCCGCTAATTTGGTCCAGGTAGGCTATTTATCTCTCTGCTTTATAACATATCTAAGCTGCAATATATTTTGTGTACAGAATCGTAATTACACTGAATATATTATTATTTTTAACACAATTAAATGATTGATAAATAATTCATGCAAGTAGAAATTTTTCCATCTCATCAAAAATATGCCTAGGATGAGTCACGAACACAGAACTATTTTTTTTATCTTCAAGAACTAATGCTTCAGTGTTTAGAAATAAGTAGTGCGGGAATCGCATATATAAGTATTGTTTTAGATGCAGCTACTTTAGACAGTGTTTCCCAACCTTTTATTGACAACACCCCACTGAAGGTTTGCAAACTCACGATGATAAAATGATTGGAAAAGAATTCATACGGGATTTAATTTTTCCATAGTAGTGAAAATGTGTCAAGCCGGGATCTTTGTTGGCTGAAATTTCGTCCAGATAGCTAAATTGGCAGAGGGATTGCAACTGAAGCCAAATATATTGTGGGTTCGTGTCTCAGAACTGAACACATTTTCGCTCAGATGGAAAAAATTCTACACTTATGAATTATTTACCGAACATTTGATTAGAAATAATTAAAGTGTAATTGGCCATCGATAATTTAATTTCCTTAACGTGTGGTTTACTCTGTAGACCGTTTCAAAAATCAATCTAGGTATTCTTCATCAAATGGTTACATGAGCAAATATTGTGTTGGGTGGGGTGTCGTTAACATAGCTCAATTGGAAAATCATTGACAAGTGACGCCAAGAAGATTATAGCTTATGTGAAGTTCCGGCCAGGACGCATTTTCCTTCAGATGGAAAAATTACTTTTCATATAAATAATTTACCAATCATTCGATTGTGTTAAACATAACTGATGAGTAATAACGCATTCATGGTTTTTTACAGTCGCTTTACCTCCAGTTTTTTTCTATGTAACTATTTCAAAAAGCACACCAAATGTTCTTCAAAATAGTTACCTGAGTGAATACTGTGTTGGATGGATAGCTGTCCCGATAGCTCAAATTGGGACAGTAACAGAGGATTGGTAATTAAAGCTGTAAATTTTATGAACTTGATTCCCGACGTGAACATATTTTCGCTCAGCCGGAAAAATTACTGCTTGTATACTTCTAACATTGTTCAATTATAAAGAGATAAAAGCAAATCATATAATTTTCTCGACTTATTTTCAATGCTATATGAATTACATTATCTCTCATGAATATTCTGTCTTTTGTCAATTATACGGGAGTTTCTTAATGTCAAAAAGCAATAATAACAGAAAAAATTAAAATATTGGAGCTAACATAAAGCAATGCCAGTGTTATATGGAATTTTATGAATGCGAATGTACATGACAGAGATGCACTCACAGAGACGAAGTTTCAGGTTACACTATTTTCAAACAGAAATCTTCGCCTAATTTAATAGCAAATTCATTTGATTAAATAATTCGAAGATTACTATAAAGAAATGATGGCAGCCTGAACTCTCGTAGCCCTTCTGTGCGACATTGTTCTGTGGATAAACTTTCTATGTTTTATCCAATCTGTTATAAATACAATTCTTGTTTAAAATGTAATTTTTTTTTCATCATATCACAAAAAAGCCTAACGAACTTGGTCAGAAAATCTACGTTTATTTTATGTACCCTAATTTCCTGCGTATAATCCGCGGATCAAACAATCATTTTTCGACCCAGAAATTTTATGAAATGAAAAATAACTTTTCAGATCGCCGTAAATATTTGCCTTCATTTACAAAATAAAGTTTCTGGGTCGAAAAAGAATTGTTTGATCCGCGGATTATAGGCAGGAAATTAGGGTAGTCATATTTTTAATGCTGCCGATTGTATTTTTATTTTAAAATATTCAGTGAAATATATAGTTTTTTAATTTCTTTGTTAGGCTATTGTCATGAGTACTTGTAGTTTAAGTCATATGCTACAATGTTTGGCGAAAGAAACTGAAACTTGTCTGACTCATTTTATGGGGCATATCTTATTAATTGAATAAAGCCAAGCAAACTTTTCGCAGATAACGGTGGCAACAAGCATAGCAGTTATCCGCTATGTGACTTTCACGACAAAAACCCATGGAAGTAGCCAGTAAAAAAATATCAGTTTAAATTAGCTTTAGTAATTTGTGTAATTACAACAGAACTAAAACTGCTAGAATCATGGTATAATATCCATTTGACTCATCATTAGAATATTGCATTGTTTCAACAGGAAATTTCTGTTAGTAATATATTTAATTTTCGTGTCTCAAAATGGCAGATGTGGCAGTTTCAGTCATTGGCATAACCAAAACGTAGCGGGTATGGGGTACTGATAACACATTTTTCGAGTTAAAAAAATTGTCTTATTTTATCGTAGGAGTTTTCGATTAAAGAAGAAAAATACTATTAAAATTTGAAGTATTTATAAGACCCTTCCTAGATATACAACTGGTTTGAATTCTAAAGCACATAGCATAAAGCATATAGCTTATGAGTATTTTCAAATGTTAATTAATTGCCATATCCCACAATTTCAGAGGAAATAAGGCGGATTAAATAAGTGGAAAATTATTAACAGCAAATAGTGTCAGGGCATTTTGCCTATGTGTGCTCTAGACATGTTACTGTCAAGATTTTCTTCAACGTTATTTTTAAAAGAAATATTTCATATTATATCTTGTTCTCTACTGTTTTATGAAAATGCAAATACGCAGTTATATATATATATATATATATATACATAAGTCTAAAAAATATATTGATACATATATTTTTTCTTTTCCAGAACATTGTTGTGGCTAGCTGTAATGTTGTTGCCTATTCAAGGATCTACGTGGGTTCTTGCTATACTGTCAGTTAATGAAACACATGCGATACTGCAGTATGCCTTTGCATTCTTTTGCCTTCTAGAAGGAGTTTACATTTTTGTTGGATATTGTGTTATTAATAAGAAGGTATACACTTTATCATACATATTACATAACTGCCAACTTTCAACTAATCTTCCGTAATACCTGGATTAGTTTGATCCAGGTTAATGTCATTCCAAACCAGAAAATACATTTTATGAATCTTTATTTATTTAATTTCAGGATTGTTAGTGGAACATACTTAATTTCCTTTCTTTGAAAAAATTCGGGTTCGAAACTCATTAAACCAGGGTCAAATTAACGCATGTATTACGGATAATCGATGCCAGGTTGGCACCTATGCATACTACTACTATTGATGTAATTATTTGACTAAATACGGAAGGTGGGGGTAAGTGTACCTTAAATGGGCCGCGTTGGTAAGTTGAAAGGGCTTTTACAAATGCAAAGCAAGCTTATGTATCATTATCAAATGCAACTAATGTTATATGCAATAAAATGTTAGTTTCACTCATCACTTTAGTTGCTTTTGATTAGTATTTAAACTTATTTTATGTTTGTCAAAGCTAATGGCCCATTAAGGGAACACTTACGTTACATATAAAACACAATTAAAAATTTGAAACTTTTGCTGCATCGTCACTCCACCGCTTTTATAGAATATCTCTATTGTGCCCAATGAGAATGCTTCGTAATACAGTGGAGTAATCCTTTTCTATAAAAGCCGTGGAGTGACGATGCAGTAAAAGTTAAGAATTTTTAACAGTGAAGTTGTGTGACAGCATAATACATCTAAAATGTTAACTTCATGTTATAGGTTCAACAACAAGTGTATGCTATGTGGTTGTGCCTTTGTAAACCAAAGAAAATTCCAGAAGTTAACGGAGTGGCGACAACAGTGGTAATGCTTATATAAATTTTGACATGAATTAAACCTATTAAATCCGATTTTATTTCTACTTATAATTTTTTGAAAATTATGCATATTATGATCAAAGTTATAATATTCATCTATTAAAAACTTTAGAAGTCATGAATTTTTTTTTATTGATGTTGAAAATTTTGATGTTAAATCTTAAAGGGAAAGTTTCCGAATTTAAAAGTGCTACTTATTTTGGAGTCATAAATATATTTCTGATTTTATGGAGTTTCTATTTTTTCCTGTTCTATTTTCTTCTTAGCTATTACTCAAAAAAGCACCTCTTTGATTCTGATCAGCTTTTGTGTGGTATAAGTATATAAATTAAAGAATATTATATATATATATATATATATATATATATATATTGGTGCGGTAGATATAACAGAACAGTACTAAAAAAAGATTTATACTTTGTTTAATTATTTTGCACAGTTGTCATTTCACGAAAACTCTGAAAAAAAAAATGCAAAATATTTTTCAAAGTATCTCTCAATATACGCGATTGGTCCCATCTTTCTAACTTTTGTAGTTTTTCATAAAAATACTTTTAAAAAATAACGGAGCTCGTACAAACTTTTTCGAATATCTTAAAGTCAGGTCAAGATCAGGGGTCAATGACCTTGCATTTCGTACTCTTTTAGAATGCTGATACTAGTACAAATAAGAATTCAGTCATTGACCATGCGGGCCATTTCACCATTCTTACTTCACTATACCCTTTTAGTCAAGTTTTATAAAAATCTTTCACATCAGAATTTTGATTCTGAATGTTTTAACTGTTTATTTAACCCTTTGAGCTCTGCTGGGTAAATTTCTTCAAAATTCCAAATGTTACATTGGTACCAGTATTTTGCAAAGAAAATAATCGCTTAACGATATACACGAAAAAACGCATTAAACCTTTTTGAAATAAATCTGGTCGAATTTTCTGGTGCCGTTCTGAGATTTCGGAATTAAACTTATGTGGTAGAAAATTCAACCATCAGAGCTCAAAGGGTTAACGTCTTTCTTATTTGTTTCCTCTAAACTTATTTTATAATGAAATTTCTGGTTTGAATAGAAATATTTTTATATGTTAGCAGTAAAAATGATCGCTCATGGCCGTTCGAGTGTTAAGTATGATAACTATTGATCACGTGCTGCCCCATCTGGCTGATGTTTTTATTTAGGCATTCTGAATTCTCACCAGCTCATTTTTATAGATTTTTACTTTATTAGATGATAGATATTTTTACTTTATAAGATGATAGATAGTTCATACATAACAGAAAATTGTTATTCAATATTTCTAAATAAAAAATCCGCTAGATGCGGTTCACTGCTGCAGATAGGGGGCTCTAAAAACAACAAAACATTATTAGCTATGAGAACTATTATCATTCTTATAACATCTAAAATATTATGAGACTTATACCATCCAAAATAGTAGAAACAATTGAATAAAATGGAATCTACAAAATTGCGTAAAAAATACTAATTCTTTCTTTGGGAATTTAGATATATCATTTTTTCAACGGATAGAGAACACTCAGCATTTATTTGTTCCTCTTTTTTTCAATAAAACCAAATTTATTTTGTCTACAAATCTTGTAGCTCCTTGCTTTTTCTAAATTTTTTTGAAAGTGTACACTTAACTTTTTTCTGAAGTTAATGGTAAAATAACTATAGTGAAAATGTCTATCTAAAGAGACTTTCTTGACATTTAATTTCTGAAATAACTTTTGTGTTTTAAAAGGTTTATCACCGAAATGTTGGGATTTCGACATCCTCTGCCACTAGTCGCTCGACAGCTCGAACTTATTCAAGCAATTATAGGGTTGATTCAGAACAAAAAATATCTGAATCTCATCCGACTGTTACGGAATGTCAGGAATTAACTATTAACAGAAATACTGGAGTCAAGCAGCCTTGTTCTTCTACCCAGCACATAATTTTGAATAGAGGTAATATTAATGTATTTAACCTATGATGATTTTTACTTATAAACACACTGTATAGTTCTATCATAATGATAAATGTTTAAAGAGTTTAATGCTCTTGCTACATATTCTACGGCTTCCTCGTAACGTAAATGTATTAAAATTTGCGCAACAGGTGATTTCCGTGGAGATGCATTTTTCCCGTCTAATTAACCTTTCTATATTGGTACCACTATTTTTTATTGTAAATTTTTCTTTATTTTATATGGGAATTTTTCTGATTGAAGTAGACAAATTTTCTGCTTTAAAACACCGATGACAGAAAATTAAAAATTCTGTAAAACACGCTCATCGCGAAGGGGTTAAATGCGTAATTTTTTAACCTATTTAGATGAAACAATTACGCAGCAAGAGGGTTAACAAAGCTTATTTGTTTCAGTATTGTTAATTTCAACGAAAATATAAAACGATTGCGTACTTCATGGCATTTGAAAATTAATTTTACTAATTTCCGAATAATATTCCTTGCCTTAATTAATCGTTTAACTTCTGTGAATATATAAGAAAAAGATTATATTTGAAACAAAATTATACTTGATAAATAAGCTAAAATACTTTGTTAAATCACCATAAAATGAAAAAATTAAACAGAACGCGTTTCGAGCTACAATAATAACAGCTCGTCATCAGCTAAAGCAAAACACGTGTCCGTAAGGCGTGTCCTTACGGACACGTGTTTTGCTTTAGCTGATGACGAGCTGTTATTATTGTAGCTCGAAACGCGTCCTGTTTCACTTTTTCATTTTATGGTGATTTCATTTTATGATGATTTAAATTTTAGGTTATTTATTAATTTTATCGCCAGTTATTACGGTGTTTTATTACTAAAATTATACTTCTAAATTGTAGAGACAATTATACCAGTGCAACCAGACGTATATATTTATTTATCGTATGGGTCATTTCCATAGTTGCTAACTCTTATACTTTTCTATACTTCAAATATTCTATAATAAATTTTTTCTTTTTACTTGTCGTAATCTGCCGATTAAATAAAATAATAGTTTGTATATATATATATATATATATATTACAAACGGGCGAAGATTCGGCAGCTATTGTTACTCCACCTAAATTACTTTTTTATCACATTAAGTAATAAAAAGAAAATTACTAAATTATACCAAGCTGTTACTTATTATTCAGCCTTAATTGGAAAAAAATGCAATTGATTTCCCATTGTAAGGGGTAAAAATCAACATTGGAATTTAAAACACATAGACAAACTCTCAATTTTCATTTTCCGAATTTTAATTGATATCACAAAAAACAATGTTCATAACAAAATAAAAAAAAATATTTGGAGATTAACATCGACATGTTTAAAAACCATTCCTTTGTAGAACTGTATTTAAAAACGAGTTCCACATACTTTGTATTTATCTATTTTGAAATGATAATAATTGTTAACTAATTAACATCCAGATTATTTTCTTCGTTAAAATTTTAATTTTAGTCTTGCATATGTTTTCCTTTCGTTATCTTTTTTGTTTGTAATAGTGTATTTTTACAAATAATTTTATTGTATTATTTTAGAAAATTCAAGATCAGTCAAATCTCGTATTGATGATATCCTAAACGGCAATCATGTGGGATATTTAGATGCTAAAACATCAAATGATCATAATGGAGAAAATTCCTCTGAAGAGATAAAATTATCGGGTAAGTGTAGGAATAAATTATTCTCTATAGATAAAAAAAAGGATTTTAGTGTCATAGGAAAGTATCAATCATGTAAATTCTGTAATGCATTCATAAAAATGTGTATTTAAAAAGAAATACGTAGATATGCATTGATTTTGCCTTCCCCACCTTCCTGTGATAAGGTCAAAACAGTCATAAATTATTTAATGTAACTTAGGATCTATATGTACTGCCTTTTTGACTCCTTTTTCTTGGAAAATTTTTCAGATGTATTACACAAGAGCAGAACCAGACTTATTTAGAAAAATTTTACCACAAACCAGTCTCCATGGTTAGACACAAAATCGAGTATATTGTTGTCTAAATAGGCTTCACCCATGGCTTTTCTCACTTATGTTTATATTTTAAACAAAACCATTGGGTCATTCGGAAAACAGTGTTCGTTTGGGAAAATTAATTATTGCCGGAAAATTCTATTATTTAATTATTAGATACTATTTCTGATATTTACTGTTCAGTAATTAATGGGAAGAATTTTACGGTACGAACTGATTTCCCCCAAACGGAAAGGACTTTTCGAACTAGCCAAATATCACATCTCGTTATCTATACAAGTTATTGTTATACAAAATAAGTTTCCAAATTCAGCTGTAAATATAAAATTAATTATTTATTTATTTAATTGAGAACATTCATCAGATTTGCTTCGTTGACCCAGTACTATAACGGGGTTTGTGCGGGTTCCGTTATTTTCCAGGCAATATGTTTTATATATATATAGAGAGAGAGAGAGAAAAAGAGATCTAGTTCAAGCACGCAATGTTTAGCCTCATTTATGGAGATATTTTGTATAGTAAATTACAGGTGATGAAAAACATCCTGGTCTGGAAATTCGAGGACCCGTACAAAACCAGTATAACTGTTCATAAAACTTCATCACTCGAGGTGTAGATAGACAAGAGGAAACACGGATATAATGTCGGTACCATGCCAAACTCTCCAATATGAAAACATGTGTTGCCAGTGGGCTAATTTTCTAAAAATTTTGATTTCTTGATTGGTACCACTTTTATGGAATAGTTAAATTCCACTTTTTTCACCTTAATTAATATGTTATAAAATAAGGCATTATACTGTTACAAAAAAGCGGTGCAAATGAAGAAATATGAATTTTAAAAAAAGTATTCCAAAGTAACTGCTTTTATATTGGATAGTTTGACATGGTACCGACAATATCTGAAGATTACAGCTGTGAACCCTATAAAGAGCTGCAACAGTGCTCCGCAAATGTATAGTTGAATCTGGCACTGCAGTTTTTACAGACGAGTGCTTCAATAATCATGGTCATATTGGACCCACAAAACTAGGTATTCAAAGGCTTCTTTTGAAGTTAGCCTGTTTAGATATAAAAATGAGTCTTATGAGGTTAATGGATTATAATTTAATCATTTTGATGGGTTTTTTTATATGAAGTGCACGAAACATGATTCTAGTTTTCACATGTTTTGTACTTCCTCCTTCACATATTAGTGCATGAAAAACTGTGAAGGAATTTATACATTCAAATGCCTTATATATTAAAAAATACATGTATTTTTCGTATAATTGAAATAACTTAAACTTTGCTAAACAGTCTATATGTGCCTGATCTTGTTGAACACATTTAACCCGGCAGGACGAACGGGGGCTTTTTTTACACCCCGAAACCGCGCAGTGTATTAATGGTTTTTACCTTGTCTTTTTTATATGTAAAGAAATACAGATTTTACTTACTTAAAAATAAATTATTTTATTAATTCTCGTGTCAATCAAAGATTTCAGCATCTTAGTAATAGTAGTGCTTTACCCGTGAAAGGGTTAGAACTACAAAATATCGATAAATTGTCATTCTGGTCGGAAGGGGATGGACAAAATCACCATTTATTTACCTATCTTTTTTCATCTTTGATATAAATTACATAAATTTGTATATATTTCAATGTTATTGATTTACATATTCTTTTCAGAATCAGTTGAATCATCTTCGCCTGGTCCCAAAATGGGAATTAATGTATTTTCCCATCCTCGACAAGCTGGCTCAAGATCTCCATTAAACAGGCCCTCTTTATCTCTGAAAACAGGATTGAATTCAAAAGAACAAAGTTTTGGTTCATTAACTCCTTCAGATCAGCAGCGGGCATCTCCTGTCTCTGCTCCAGCTTGCTCCATGCGTCCAGAATTTCCTGCTCCAAGAATGGGAATCAGCTTAGTTGAAAAATCTGTTCATAGTTCTCGAGATCATATAACAGACAGCAAAAGTCTAGACAATAGATCAAGTTTATCAAATCCTTGCATTAGACCTGATTTCAGAACAGGACTCTGCTCATTTTGTAGGTCTCAAGGTTCACTGAAAGATGCCCTTAATAATAGTAGTTACACAAATCCACATCTTCACGATATTTGCTCAAATTCATATTGTTTTCCACACATTAAGGAAAATTTAAAACCCGCACATGATCATGATACCAAACAGTCAAATTCAAGTTTACAAGTATTGCCCAAGACTGAAGACTTGGAAAAGAACCGAAGAGAAAGAAATTCAAAATTTGCTCCAGAACATTGTAGGACACTCTCAGACGCAACAGCTGACAAAGACTGTAGTCCTTTTACCAGAACTCTTTCTAATGATGAGCTGCAGAGATATACTATAAAGTCATGCCATTCTTCGGAAAATTTGGAAACTTCTAGTCCTTTCTCAGAAAGTTCACATGATTCATCTGCTCCTAGTGAGTTTTCACCTATTAATTCAAAATCTGCTTCCGCTGCTACTTGCCTTGATCGATCCTCACCCAGACTAATAGGTGAGAATAAAAACGCTGTAATTTTTAACATTTATTTCCCCTAAACCCCTGGCCTCTAATCAGTGTTACGCATTGGGCAGATTTTTTATTTAGGAACATTGAATTCACAAACAATAAATTTGAACAGGTATTTCTTTTTAGATTTCACTTATGGAATATTTATAACTTTATAAAGTAAAAATAACTGTTAAAACTTACTTGTGAGAATCCAAAATGCTTAAATAAAGAATCAGCTAGATGCGGCAACACTGCCCTTAACCCCATAACCCCTAACGTTTCTGCAACTGAACTGTGGGAATACTTATTATTAAGATAAATAATCAAGAAACATGAAATGGTGATATCAGCTGCTTTGCAGATGTCTGCCTGCTTGCTTGAATATTTTGCATGTGCTATTTTTTATATGTTTTTATTTCTTTATGATATGTATTAATGCATGTTTATTCTCAAACTTTAATATTTTTATTAACTTACTTAACCCTTTCCGGCACGGGTAAAATCAGTAATGAAATGAGAAATTATCGACAGACACCGGAATCCACAAACGAATTTTTTAGATGTTTTGAAACCGCTAATTTAAACCTTTATTATCAAAGCAAAATTTTACTAAAATATTACTGGTGCCGTTTGCAAGTTTGGAATTAAAATTAGGTGTCCCAGACCGGGCACAGTGTGCCGGAAAGGGTTAGCAATAACATGATTTAACATTAATAACATAATAATTACCTATATGAATTTTGGTACTCTGGCTTAAAATAAAAGAATGCAAAAAATATTCTTTATAAGACTTTTTTCAACTGTTTTAGATATATGCCTGTAAATAACTGCACATCTGTATAGAATATATGCTTTTTTAAATGTAAAATAACTGATTTAAAAGAAAATGTGACTACTGTTTTATGCAATGTAAGAAATGAGATTAATTTATTTTATTTCAATGAAAATTAATAGCAGATAATTAACAAAAAATGGGCAAATTAGTTGCAACAATTTATGACATGCCAAAGAAAACCTTTTAGATGAAGAAAAGGTTGTTATTTTTTTAAAACCTGAATTTAATTTTTCATTACGTAAGTACTTTTTATGTCTATTTATTAAGTCTTAAAAATAATAAAGAAACAATAAACAATATTATATCACGTTTTTATTTGTTAAATATTATAATCATTTAAAAATAGTAAATCTCACATATAAAATGCTTTTGGCTAAAAGTTTTCTTATTCTCATTTTCATCAATATTTTCATACTCTCATGTGCATTTTGAACAGATTATTTACTTTAATCTTAAACTTATAAGCAAATGTTAAAGTTATAAACTATGATGTGTAAACTTCTAAATAATTTGTCCTATAACATTTTCGAGTAATTTTTGTTTGTGCATATCCCTATGAAAATTTGCATTAAATATTTATTATAGACAAAGGAAGGTACAGAAGCTAAATAGTTTTGAAATTTTAATTATAAGCTCACTGATTTTTTTTACTCTTACCTTATTCATGCCATAGTTACCAACCCCTGTTTTTCTAACACCAGTATTTTTATATAGAGCCACTTTTTTATAAATAGCAAAATCTCTTCAATTACATAAAGCAGGCATTTCTGTAAGAATTTACTGGTATTGATAAAAATCGGGGCAATGGAAACTATAACATGGGTCGTACTTGTCCTGAAAAACCAGAAAGGTCTTCTTTACCAGTATTTTCTTATAAGAAATTTCTTCTTAAGTGAGTCGAAATTTTGTACGTTTAATCAACTTTTATTTCTATAAAAATACTGTTGTTCGTGAAATGTTCCATGAATCATAAGACTTCGGCCTATAGTAATCTTTGTCTTTCATAATCTGTAGAAACCTGCAATGGAAAAAGGATTTTTTGGGAATAATGGTGGCAAACAGTAAATGGTCTCCAAGTAAACAAGTAATTTTTGGAATAAACTCGGCATTTTCATAGCAAAAAAATTTCCTAATGTTTAAAATTTAACCATAAAATAAAAAGTACTGGGAAGTATTATTTCGCCATATGTATTTTCCATTTTTTTACTTCACTAGAACGCCCGGAAATTTTACTCAAGTTTGATAATAATATTTCTCACCGGAATTTTTATTCAAAGTTATTTAATTGATTTATTTCGCGTAATTCTGTGTGGATTAAATTTAAATTATTTCAAGAAAAAATTTCTGGTTCGAATTAAATTCTAATCGCATGGTTGGAGTCGAATCGACTCCTTCTGGGCGTTCTAGTATTAAAGAATGCCCCTACTAAAAAGTTGTCGAAAGAAAAATAAATAATTTTATAAATAAAACGGTTTTTATAAACAGAAATTTGTGATTTATTAAATCAAGAAAATGACCCGATTAAATAAGATAAATTTTACAGTAAGACTTTACTGGTGGGGATAAATAAGGATTCTTAGGCCTTTTTTTGTGGCACGTATACGTGTCGCTCGTCCCCAAAGAGTTAAAAATAAATGAACCGGCAGCATTAAAAAGGTGAAAGGTTATAATCAACCTAGTCACTTCGTTCGAGATATTGTCGTCGGTGCCATCTAAAAGTATCCAATATGAAAACAGTGTTTCCAGTGGGTTTCATTTTTTAAATCCAGATTTCTTTATTTGCACCACTTTTTTGAAATAATCAAATTCCCATTATAATCGCTTCAATTAATATATCATTAAATATGTTTACATAAGATGAATTTTAGTATACTATAAAAGTGGTGCAAATCAAGAAATCTGATTTTTTTTAGAAACAGCCCACTGTTTTTATATTGTATAGTTTGGCATGGTTCCGACGAAATGTTCAGTCATTTTATTTTTCGTGTAAGTACTTAAACATAAAACATCAGGAAAGAAATTATACAATTCAAGAGAAGTGATGTAAAGAAGTAAGTTCTTTGTCTTTGTAGATATAATGAAATTATACATCGAATTATGGGATATCATATTTGTTTACAATACTAATATAAATAAAGAAAACTGACTTATTTAATCGTCAAAATTTCTAGATTAATAAAGAAAGAAAATACTACTAAATTTTAGTGTTATTGGAAAAAAGTAGACATTTGCCGCAGGGCCTCATTAAGAGCGGAGCAAATTTTCATCAGTAAATGTCAATGGAAATTTTCATGCTATTTAACCCGTTAGTGCCTAGCGTCCTATTTTCGGGACAGTTTTAAAAAATTCAAGTAAGCGCTTTTCACACCAGTAAAAAGGAGGATAAATAAATACTTTCTTTCTCGAGACAAATTCTTCTATAAATTAAGATACGAGTTATTCATGTTTTAAAAATGGTGGGAAAGTGCAAAATTTGAATTTTAACATAGAAAATAATTTAGGCATTAATGGGTTAAACTTGTGATTCATGCAAAAAATACGTCATCGATAAGCAAATATTTCTACTAATTTGTACATGTGGAAGTTTGCCCTGTTGGTAATCGGGCCCCAGTTGAATGTAAGTGGATCAATCAAGAGAGAGGAACTGAACATATTTTCAAAATGGCGAATCTTCAACAGTAAACAGTTTTTCCCATACTGATTACCACCGAGACAAACAACCACCAGTAAATTTAAATAGAAATTTCCTCATCATTTTAACGCATTATATATGCAACATGTCACTAATTTTTAAGAGAAGGATATCTGTTCGTTTTTACAGGCGAAAGTTCGCCACGACGGCAGTTAGGTCTTGCGATTCAGCCAAAATGTGAGAATCTAAACAATCATCTTTTGAATTTCAGAGGATATTAGTTTTGCTAGAGTGAGCTTCTGCCTTTAAATTTGAATAGGTATTTTTGCCTGATATAAGTGGCTTAGTCGTTCAGAATTTATGTCATAAATAGCTGGGTTCGTACGTTTCAATTATTTTTTACCAGAATTTTTTTAAAGTAATATTTGTCTTATTTAAAAGAAAAAAAAAATTTCTATATTCAGGTACATCGGCAAATACTTTACAAAATTTCTGGTAATAAAATCTGTATAATCCCCTGAATTCTTTGATGTGTACAAGCCCTGAATAAGGCAAAAAGTTATATTCGTTTTTAGTAGTAGAAGTTTGTCCCGGAGTTAATCCGGCCCAGACCAGATTTAAAAATGGAGTTATGAATAAATAAGGAGAGATATATAGTGTATTGTCTGTTTTTTAATAGGATTTTCAGTTTCTGATATCACTGGGGAAAATTTCCTTAAGTAAATCTTAATAGAAAGTTTCGTCTTGTTTTAAGCTCCTTATTCATGGGAAATTTCGCTGACAAAAATGATAAAATACTTCTATTCCATTTTACTTGTGTCAGCTTGCACAGATATTATAATATTTTCCCTGACACTGACACTAGGTTTTGTTAGTTGTCATAATATGGCGGATTTAGTTGGTAGTTCCGCCGCTGATGTAAACTTTCATCAATAAAAATGAATATCAGTTTTTGACGTTAATATAAATTTAAAATCATTCATTTAAATCAATGTATTGTTTTAATTTTTTATGTTTTTCATTTTTAAAGATGAAACTCCAAGTGACGAAGAGCCAATGAGCTTCATGAAAATACAATTCTCTCCAGGTGAAGGATCAAGCAATGTTTCTAGATTTATACGACGTACAATTCCTCCTCTAGCTACAGCTGAGTTGAGTGATTCTGAGTGAGTAATATTATGTAATCTTATTGAAAAGATTTAAAACTTACTCATATGCAGATATGGAAACCTTATCAGCAGAGCTGCCAAGTCTCCGGCTTTTTGGATACCAATATTATTATACAGAAAATGATGTTTTCATTATATGGAACATTTAGACGATTTAAAACAACATGATTTTCTCTAAAATAATGCTGGTGCTCAAAAAGCCGGAGACTTGGCATCTCTGCTTATCAGTATATTTAACAATGAATTACATCAGTGTCCCCAAATTAACGAAGAAAGCCTTGACACCAGTTACGGAAATGTCGCACAAAATAGAATAAATAACAACAACAAATTCGAACAATGTTCATGTTATGATTTTGTTAGCTGGTAGAATTATTAATACTTTATTTTATAAAACTAATCAATAATTCCACAAACCGAAGAAAACTAAACATGCAAGTAGTTGGAATTTTTATCTTTGTTTACCCTGCCTTATTTGACCTTTTTATGACGTATGCCAATTCTTTCTGCATTATCTACAGGGTGTTGATTACGCGTAAAGAGTATGAAATAACCGGGATGAGCACGGTTAGTACATTTCTCACCACTGTTTTTCAATAAGTAATCTTCAAATTATTTTATCGAATGTCTGATAAATTCAAGGATTAAATAACCTCACGATTTTTATTGAATTTATTGATGGTAAAGACACTTCGGACCCAAAAATACTACTGCACAAATTTACGCCAGGAAAAATCATTTGTATGTTTTATGACATAGAAATGGAATGTATTCCTGGATGTCCATTTTATTTTCCATTAAGTTGAATGAAAGTTTGAAATAATATTATTTACTTTAAAAAAATTGCTTACTTTCTGAGGCAGCATGTAATACAGCGGTGTCAAACTGTGGCCTGCCGGATAGTACCAATATTTTACAGAAAAAGCCGACTTCTTGAATCAAAGAATTTTGTTTATTTGAAAAGGCAACGATTTCTATAAAAAAATGTGGTATTCGTCTGGTCACAGTTTGACACTCCTGACATAATATCATAGATGTTTCTATTGAAAATAAAAATTTTATTTTAATCTTATTGTCCATTATTCGAGAAAATTACTTTAAATATGAATGTCAATAAAATTATTCTAGTTGCATGTTTTCGTAGTTTGTTTCAAAGTCCTTTTCTTATATAATCGAAGATAGCCGTATAATTCAATACGAATTAAATTCTTCTCCCCGTTTTCAAGACTAAAATCACATTTTTATATAAATGTATAATTCATCAATGCATGAAATTTTAAATCACAAAACTCGGGAAAAAATATATAGAACAGGAATTAAACTACAAACATCAAATGATTAAAGTTGTACATTAAACATTAAAATGCCGTGCACTGCTGTTTTCTCGTCAGTAAGTTTAAAGACAGAAATGTCTGAAATCCTCACTATCATGTTTGGTAGGGTTAGAAATGCAAGCCAGTCTTACATTTAAAATATTGTAAAAACATTATTTTTAGTCTCAAATGAACATATCGCACCCTTGCTACAAAAGTGCCATAACTCAAAAAACTTGTTTATTAGGAAGTGCAAAAAACTGTTTAAGGCTGAGATAGGCTCAATGTCCATTTTGCAAACACATCTGGTACATGGTTGCTGGATTTTAACTGCACTATCTTATACTTTATCTGATTGGCAGATAAGTGTAAACCACGTATAATGGCAGCCATAACTCAAAAAGCCTAATTTTTGAGTTATGACACTTTTATAGCAATGGTGCGACATGTGTACTGTAGCTTAAAATATATCAAAATAAATCCGAAATTTATCAAATTAACATTCATATAAATTTTCAAAGAATATTAAAGAAAAATTATGGCATCATAATTAAAGGACAATTATGCAAATTATTCGTTTTTCATTTATAAATTAGATCAGGAAGTAGTCATAGCTTCGACTACCCCTGCAAGAAAAGAAATGAAATGAAATGTTTTTTTAAAAAATATCTTCTTACACAACTTCAGGGCTCCCAAATGGTCCGCGAACTGAACATCAGTAAATTTTAACAGAAAATTTCATGATACGTTTGCGCTAGAATCAACTTCCAAACGTGGTTTCTTGGCAATTTGCAAGACAAATCTAAAAGGAAAATTTCTCTAATAAAATTCTGATGTTCAGTTCGAGGACCATTTGGGAGCCCTGCAACTTGAGTTACAGCAAAAATCCATGACCTGGTAGTGCAAAATAATAATAATAATAATAATTCCGTCATCCAAAATCATAAACTTAAATATCCAAATATAGTCTCTTCTTCCGATTGCTTCTTACTTAATAACCCATTTTTGATCAGAACTTAAGAGTTGATAAAATTATTAAGAATGTAGAAGACGCACACTTTCACCAGCGCCTATAACCCGCAGTGTTGCCATTTATTTCTCAAGAGTAGGTAGCAATAGAGTATGAATATACATATTTATTTAATTATATATTATTTATATATTTGCAATTATAGCACAATACAATGGCGTAACCAGAATGGGTGTCCAAGTGCTCTGAATGCCGGTAAATTTTTAAAGTTTTCTTCTTCTTATCTAACCAGAAAATTTTCTGTTATGGATCAAGGAGATGAAGACCTTACAATATTACTGGTTTTGGGCGCCCACTCTGATTACGCCACTGTGCAAGGTTCACAAAACTTACTTTCGAAACAAAATAGAAACTCACCCATAAACGAGAAGTAGAACTCATTATACGGAATAAGCCATCGTCGATTTAAAAAAAAAAAAAAAAAAAAAAAAAAAAGATGCATTTATTCCTATTTAGTCACTTGAAGTTCTAACGACGTAATTTCTTCTATGCTTTATGAAATAGATCTTATTTACCAGTCAAAGCTGGTAAAAGACAATTTGTACAGCAGGAAAATATCCAAACGATTTTCATTATTTCATTTCTGTACAGTGCTATTTTGTTTATAATTTTCGTAGTTGTTTGTATTACATATATAGGGCTGCCAGGGGCGACTATTTTTATGTTATGTTTGCATCAGTATTTTTCTAATATTGATGTTGATATTTGTTTCTCGTGCAAATGTTGTCAAAGTTACTGTTGGGGATTACTCTTTCAAGAAAGTGGTGCCAATTATAATTTTAAAAAATGTCGCCTGTGGCAGTCCTGCATATAATGTCGTAAGCGCATTACTTTTAATACACGTTAAAATTAAACCTAATTTTTACATAATAAATAGCGATACTATATTTTTATTATTTATCTAAATTTATCGTTTTATAAAGGGTAGAAATGTAAATTTTACTCAAACGTGAGTGATTAGTTTTTAGGATATTGACTACAGAAAAATGAATCAATCATTGTTAATCAGAAACATCCTTTTTTTAGAGATAATTCTAACAATTACCGTAATTTGCGTCTCAATCAATAATTTTTAACCCAGAATTTTTTTTTAAATAAAACTAACTTTTTTTTTTAATCACTGTAAATATTTAGTTTCAATCACTAAATACAATTTCTGGTTGGAACCAGAGCTGTTTGATCCGCGCATTATACGCGAGAAATTACGGCATTTATTAATTTCAAAACTCTTTTGTCTCATATGTTATTTTGTAAAAACCGAAAATACTCGTATGTCTTTTTTAATTAAAGATTATCTAAAATACATATTCACATCAAATGAAATCTCTTATTTATACTGATTTTCCACACTTTCGGCTGATATATCTGTAATTTTATGTAAGAAATTTCGATTAGTATAATAGCCTGATTGCAAATAGCGCATTTTTCTCAAAGTAAATACAGGTATTTATTACTTCTAAAGTCGAGAAAACTCCCTGATTTGCAGGAAACCTGTTTTATAAGCCAGAAATACTTATAAAAATATTATTATAGATCTTTTTGTATTATTTGTAAAATTGTATTATTATTTGTTTTATAAATGTTATTATTATTTTTTTCATGCGTCATTGGATCACAGTGAAGAGGTAAAAATTTTGATGATTTATTTTTCATGTAGTAAAGCTGCTTACATTTCTTATTTTATTTCATTTCATTTTGCTTAATAATATGACTTTTAAACGAAAGAAACATTTTCAAAATTGTTTTTGATAACATGTTTAGGTTAACCTAATAGTCTTAAGTATATACTATATATCAGTGGTGCACAACCTTTGGCCCGCGGGCCACAAAGATACCACTATTTTTATGCAGAATATTTTTCCTTATAGTTATGACGAAATCTTAGCTATTAAATAAAACAAACGACTCTTTTCAAATATTCTGGTGGGAAACAATTTTCTGGCAAAAAGGTTGTGCATCACTGCTATATATCTATCAGGATATGTACGCTTCAACTACATGTAAGGACTTTATTCCAGAATGCTTGTGATGCCTTATCTAAGAGGACTCTGTAATCTTTGAACTTTTTATAAAAAAATAAGCATTTAAGCATAGCTGTCAACTGCTCCGCTTTTTTTGGATCCGAAAATTTTAACAGAAAAATTTAACTTATTTAATCAGTGGGTTAAGGTAATTTGCATAGATAAAGTTTTCGCACATTTTTTTTTTTTTTTTTGGTCCAAAATAGCATAAAATGTTGGCAACTGTGATTTAAGGTACATTTTTGGCATAATAACAAAAGAGTGATTGAAAGAAAATGAACCAAGAAATAATCTGGCAAAATCTGGATAATATCTGGTCAGAGAGAAGCCATATTTTGCCAGATAAAATCTGACGCAATACAAAGTTATTATTATTATTTTTTTGAAAATTTAAGTATTTTTTAAAGTGTATATTCTCCTGCAATTTTAAACATTTTGAGCTAATTTTTTTTAAACTATTAGTGGAGGTTTGTTACGTTATTTTAAGTGTCAGATTTATGATAAGTGAGTTAATTTGGGAGAAAAAAAAATAAAATGTGTAAATATATGTAAAATTTCACTAAAAACTAAATTTATTTTACATTTTTAAGTGTATAAATTTTTTACTTTATTGCAAACCCGATACTTCGTTTTGTCAAATGGACAACAAAAAACAACCCCCCCCCCCCCAAAAAAAAAAGAGTCAATTGAACAATATACATAAAAGTTTTATGACTTTGAACATGTTTATTTGTCAAAAAAAAGCACTTTTAAGTGATGTGGATTGTGCAGCTTAACATTGTTCCAATGTTTACTGTTATTTTCTAGGTTAAATACCATCACAGGGCTCCAAAATGGTTCGCCAACTAAACATCAATATTTTCTTAGAAAGATTTTCGTTTTATATTTTTCTTGCAAATTGCGCAGAAAAATATTTCGGAGGTTAGTTTTAGCACACATGCTATTGAAACCTACTATGAAACTTTCTGTTAAAAAATATTGGTGTTCGGTTCGCGGACCATTGGGGAGTGCTGCCATAATTTCTTTACAGAAAAATAAATATAGTTCAAATGCACGAAATTTCGTGTTGTTTACTTAGAGGTTTTCTATAAGAAAATACTGGTAACAAACATGGAACTTTCTTAGTTCCATGGTAACAAAGAAATTCCTGGACATAAAATTCCTGGTTTCGTACAAACCCTGTTTAAAAAGTCAGCAATGTAATAAAATCCTTTTAAATTTTATTTATAGTACTCAGATTTCTTTGATACTACAGCAGAACATACTATTAATAATAAAGCAAATGTAGCAAAAAAAAAATGCGAAATTTATATAAAATTTACTTAACTTTTACTTATTAAATGATTATATCATTAAATAACAGGCGGAATTAACGGAAAGTTCAGTGTCCGTCATCGGTGACTGACGCGGCATTCAACGTGTTATGTAATTGAAAAAAGTCTGATATTAAATAAACCTTAGAAAACTTTCTGCATTTCCTGGTTTGAATCTGAATATTTTGAACAAAAGAGAAGCCAAATTGGAATACCTGAGTTTACAAGTGTAAATGATGTGGAGAGATACTGAATAGTTCCCAGTTGTCCTTCGATTGCACAATTAATCGCATTGCCCATAGTTAAGCGTGAGCTTTCTACTGAAGCCCCATGCTTAATATGATATTTGGATTAATCTTTCTTAATTTTATTTTTTATTTTTTGTTGTGTGAATTTTATTTTTACCGTATGCGAAAAGAACAGCATACGATAGAAGGTGCTATTTTCATTCTGGTAATTTTCTTCTATTTATCTGATCAGGATAATTTTTTGACCCTTTGGGATCGAGCGACTGATGTATGTGCCACATTTGGTGTTAAGAATCCTCAATTACTTTCGATATTAAAATTTTATTGTAAATATTGCCTTATTTAATCCGTGCATTTTTCGGATTCAATTGGGCAAGAATTTCTGTTTTTAAAAACCGGTGATTGAAGAATAAACATTCTGTAAAAGAAGCTCGTCCCGAAGGGGTTGATAGATTTAATAGACGATACTTTTAACCTTTTAATGCTCAAGGCAGAATGCGTTCCAGAGATTGTGTAATTATTTGTTTTTTCACACCAGAAAATATAAATAGTAAATCTCAGTTTATTTGATAACGAAGTGTCTGTTATTAAATGAAGTGAAAATTTCTCTTTTAAATTTATGGTGGGAATGTGGAACATATCAATAATAAAAAAAAAAAAATCGGTAACACTGATATTATGAAAAATGATACCATGGACATTTAACCCATTAACGCCCGAATTATTTTCTTCGCTAAAATTTAAATTTTGTGTTTCCCACCACTTTTAAAAGCAAATTAACTTTTATCTAAATTTATCGAGGATTCTGTCTCTTGAAATAAGGTAAATAAGGTACATATTTATCTTCCCCTTTACTGGTGCGAAACCCGCTTTCTTGCTTTTTTTGTAACCGTCCTCAAACGAGGACGCTGGGCGTTAATGGGTTATGGTTTAAGCAATAGTTAAATATCGTATTAGATAGCAAATATTATTTCGAATCTATTGGTATCAGTCATATTCTTTTACTGCGATTTACATTAGATTTAGTACATGGTGGTCTCATTATTCTCCGGGTCTGCAATTAAAATATTTATTTTTATGTTTTGAAATCGACGTATCGTAAAATTATGTTTTTTTTTCTATTTTTAGCTCTAGTTGTGGATTAGAAACTGCTGTTTGATGCCAAGTTGTTCATTTATAATGAGATGTCTGTGATGCATGTATTTCCACTCAACTCAAACTTCTCAGCTTATAATATTTCGTGATAATCATGCGATCAACTAATAGATATTAATAGTCATGAAATATTGGAATACAAAGAAAAACTGTGTGACGAACTTCGTTACGAAAAGTACCAAAGCAATATGATGTAACCTGTTCTACAAATCCATTTGACAGAATGATTGAACTATGTTAAAGTACTAATTACAACATGTTTTTAAGTGCCTGATGTGGTTTGTTCAATGGTTAGATTAGTTGCTTTTGAATTCACATATTTTTTATTTGTATTTTTTCAAATTATTTATATTGAACAGGTAATCTTGACCAGTGTACTTAATGTTGCCAAAGCGGGAATGTGCTAATACTGAAAGCCAAAGTATAAGGTTCTAAATTTCTAAATTTATAATAATTATGTTTGTTCATTGTTAAAAATAGTTACTAGTCTACTATAACATTTTCTTCTCTGTAAATTATGCAATGGAACTCGCTTATTATAACTATAAGCATGAAAATATCATACTTCCTATAAACAAGGTTTAGAAAAAAATTCGTGGTACTTGATGATAGTAATATATAGACCGGGAGGTGACACCACAAACTATCACCTCATTGAGTTAATGGCTGAAATTTCAAAATTGAACAGAACTCGATTAGCAAATTAAAATGCAACTGGTCTGTGAAATCATATCTTTTCGAAAATCGCCTACAGTTCCTATTTTAGGGGATTATTGGTAGATTTATCACTGTATGAACCTGGACTCAAAGGTTTGAAGATATGGAGTACTGAAATCAAGTAGACACAATGGTAAACTTTCAACACTAAATTAGGGTTTGCAGATGATTTCTGTCAAGATATGGCCTTTGTATTATAATATACGAATTGAGTTTTAACTAATACTCGTATTTCAGGCATCAATACCATGTGGTGATAATTTGTGCCGCTACCTTTCAGCCTGAAAAAACATCTCGTGTACCTTCAATGTTGCATTTACCGTAATTTCGGGTGTATAAGCCGCAGCTCAAACAATTCTTTTTCGACCCAGAATTTTTTTAAAAACAGATATATCTAGTCAGATCGCCGTAAATATTTGTCTTCAATCATTAAATAAGATTTCTGGGTCCAAAAAGAATTGTTTGATCTGCGGCTTATACACCCGAAATTACGGTATAAAGATAATTAAAGTTGATTTTACAGAGTGGCAAATCGTCAGGGAAAAACACAGTAAAAAAAAAGAGGAAACTATCAACATTTTCTTACAGAAAATACCTCCAATAATATCAATAGATTAAGCAAGGCGAATTTTTCTTTAAATAAATAAGGGTATTTGACAATTTATTTTGACTGAATTTTTGCCTTACCACTCTCCACACTTTTTTAGCTTCAAAATATTATGTTTTATTATTACTATTATTATTATTTATCAGATTTTCTATCTAAATTAAGTGCAAATTGAAGTAAGTCACATTTTACTTGAAATAAATTCTGGTAGGAAATTCAGTTTTCTGAGGTCCGGCGGATACGCGCGAAATTATGGTATATTGCTTGTATTTTCTGCTGTTATGTGTTTAAAACTTTCTTCTGATTAAATTATATACTAGGAGAGTAAGCATAGATCACTTTTGTGTTTCTTATCTTTCCTAGTCTTTTCGCACTGAACTACACTGTTTACTTTGTCTGTTATATGTTTTTACAAGATTTCAGACGATGCAAATTATTTAATGTTTATATTACTTTCTTATTCATTTAAATATAGGCTATGGCTATGAAGTGACTTGAAAAGTAACAGTATAAATATATATATATATATATATTATTTCTGTATACAATGAAAACAAAAAATCCGCTAAACATAAGGACTATAAAATTTTGGATATCTTGAAACAGAGAAATCTGGGGAAATATCAAAGGTCTAGTTTGATCATTACACTTTTGATGTTTTTCTTTACAGCTTTCACTTTAATAAATTACGAAATACAAATTTTTTAAAATAAAAAATAATAAAAATAATTACAAAGTATTTAACTTTTAACAGAAGACATTTCAGCTGTTTAAAATTAGTTTTAATGCATGAGTCCTTATTGAAGAAATATTGTATAAATTTGATTTAATAATAAGCTGGTTCCATTGTATAAGTTTTAATCACCTTTGTAAAAACAATCTACCAAAAATCATCATAAATGTGTTTCTTTACTGATATGATTTCAGCATGTATCAAGTTAATTAATTTTAGAAACCGATCTAAAGTAAGGGTCTTCAATATTTTTGCCTGAATTTTTATTTTCACCAAAAATTCCGAAAAGTATACTTTGTCTTGTTTAATCGCAAAGATTTGTAATTAAATAAGGTAATTTTCTCTGTTTTAAAACAATGGTGGCTTGGTGACCTTTCTGTATCAGTTTGAACGCTGCCATCGAAGTACTCAATGCCAGAAAACAAGAATTGTGACCTCATCGCTAATCGATCAACTTCTCACTAGTGTTGAAAACCACATTAGAAATTTCTGAATAATAATATTTAATTATTTTATTTGTAGGTATCGATCTTCTTATAAATCAATAATAACTATTTAAAATTACTTGTGAGAATTTGGAACCACCCAATAAAAAATCAAACAAATACGGCAACACTATAGCATTCCGCATCTAGCTGAATTTTTATTTGGATATTGCAAATTCTTGCCAGTAAGTTTATATAATTATAATAGTTTTATAAGATCTTAGATATTCCACGAATAAAATAAAAGAAAATTGCTATTCAAAAATTTCTTGTGTCAATTCCAACACTAGTGAGAAATTTGCTGATTAGTCATGACGTCACCTCTCGTTTCCTTTCGCATTGAGTATATCGATGGCAGCGGTTTGAAGACACACATTCTAAGTTTTTATTTATTTAAAATTTGGATTCTGTGAAATCCATAAGCCAAATCAAAAAAATTTAGAGAGTGATAGTGAAAATTAGATGTATTATTGTGTAAAGAAATTAATGTTAATGATTCATTTGTATATTAATTCATGTAAGTGATATTAATGTTTCACAGTTTCATGCATCAATGTAATTATTTGGTTCATATTCTTTTGTAAAGTGTAACCATCATCATATATTTTATTCATATACAGAAATTTGAAAAATGTAAGGGATGTCTCTGAATTCAATTTAACACAGGTAGTAGATTTCGTCTTTTTTTAAAGGCATTTTTTAAATTTAATGGATGTAATATGACCAATATAAGGCAGGACTAATAATTCCTTCAAAACCAAAACGAGAAAATGTATTATAAATATTTTAAACTAAAATAACTTATTTTATATGCGATGTCGTTATGAAAGAATAAATTTGATTTATAAAGTGCGTATAATAGCACCACTATTTTCGAATAAGATTTTTTTGACTTATTTAATTGCAGAAAGACACTGCAATTTCAGTGATTAATTTCATAAGATTTTTTAACCTGGAGTTAAAAAAAAATGTAGTAGCAAAGATTTTTAATTTAAAATAGTAATGCCTACTTCTAGGAAAGTTTAAAGAATGCATCTACGTTTCTTATTATGGTGTGTTTGTAAAAAGAATAGAAAAATTTACGTTTGAAATACTTGTCTCCAAATAGACAGTTACCTTTGAATAAACCTCAAAAGACATTTAAGCATTTGTAAAAATTTAAAGAAAACTTCATGTGAAATTTTAAGTAAGAACTGTTTTTTATGAATATATCATTCGAGATAATTTTCTTTATATAAATAACAATATTAATCTTTACAGTTATTTTTTATCACTCTTTTTTTTTTTTTGCTACTTGTAAGTTCATACTTTTTCATAATCATCTAACTTTGATTTTGTGTAATTTTAATACCGTGTAATATAATTAGATATGTATGAAACTAAGAATATAGATAATTTGATTAACACTAGAACCGCCATTAGGGGTCATTATGACCCCCTGCCAAATTGAAAATAGCCAATTTGAATGAGAAATTTATTGATAAGATTTGTTTAATATGTACAGTACAAAAATATGCTAATTAAATAAGTTAAATAGTCTTAAATAAAAATTCTGGTGTCAAACACTTTTTATAAAAATTTAATAAAATAGCCGGCGGTTCTAGTGTTAAACATTTTTTTAAATTCTGTGAATTGATTTCTGTTAAAATATTTAAAACTTGCAATTCGTTATTCTTTAATAAGAATAAAATTTCTTTAAATCAAATTTCTAATAAAATATTAATTGAAACTTACTTTTTTTTATCGGAAGTCCATTTCAAAAAGCTTCAAATATGCTATTCCAAAATTACATCTCATTACGCCAAGTTATTTTTGACATTTTAATAAAATATTATTTGGAAATTACCTTTTTTAAAAGGAAATCCATTTTAAAAAGCTTCAAATATGCGATTCCAAAATTACATCTCATTACGCCAAGTTATTTTTGACATTTTAATAAAATATTATTTGGAAATTACCTTTTTTAAAAGGAAGTCCATTTTAAAAAGCTTCAAATATGCGATTTCAAAATTACATCTCATTACGCCAAGCTATTTTTAACGTATTAATAAAATATTAATTGGAACTTACATTTTGTTTAACCCTTTCCGTCACGGGCAAAATCTGTAGTAAATTTAGAAATCATCCACTGACACCGGAATTCACAAACGAATTTTTTAGATTGTTTGAATTCCTTAATTTAAGCTTTTATTGTAAAAGCAAAATTTTACTAAAATATTATTGGTGCCGTTTGCAAGTTTGGAATTAAAATTAGGTATCTCAGACTGGGCACAGTGTGCCGGAAAGGGTTAAGGGAAGTCCATTTCGAAAGCTTAAAATATGCGATTCCAAAATTACATCTAATTACGCCAAGTTACTTTCGACTTATTAATAAAATATTAATTGGAACCTACCTTTTTTTAAAAGGTAATAATCAAACAATCTATAATTGACATTAAAAGGCTATGTTATTAATGCTTTATATTGGTTATATTTCTGATATATTGTTTTATAAAAAATTGCACTTAAGTACAAAAACCATGTGTTACGTACAATAGTTTAATGTTGATATGATATTGGGTATTAAAATATTGTAATTATACTGTAAAAATAGTATAGTAAACAATGAAATTCATGTAAATAATGTAATGAATGTAAAAGTCAAGATTTTCCTAAAATTATCGTAACCCAAGTGAATTTCAAAATATTTAACAAAAAGCAATTAATATTATTCTATATTTGCAGACAGTATATAAAAGGATTGATATATTCGCAGATATCTTCAAATAATTGGTTTAATGTTTGTTCGTGCGATAAATAATTTATATGTTATTTTAAAAAGTTGCAGATAAAAATTGTGAAATATTTGTTACGTTTAAATATGTTTTAAGTCTCGTTAAAGTTTTACGAATAAAGATTGGTGTAGATTAAAATATATTTTTCAAATGCTTTAAAATTCAAGTTGATAATATGAAATATTTATACACTTGTTTAAAGTCTTATGTAATGAATCAGCTGTATCATGCACAGGGAAAGTTATCATAGTCAACTACTTTCTTAGTAGTCATGAAATATTTAGAGGAAAGTCTATTGCCATGCATATAGTATAAAAATTAAAGAAATGCCAAATTTAACAACTTTTATATAAAGCACATTCATAATCACAATTTCCTTGTATATATTTAATTTTTTATTTGAATTTATTTACTAATAATGTTTAGAAATAACAAATCCCTTTATGTATAAAAGAAACTCTATAAAAAAATTATAATTCTTAAGCAAAAAGTCATAATTTTTTAAGTACAAATATTTCTCTAGATATGGGAAGTAAGTAAAAATTAATCTAAGATTAATTTTTACTTGCTTCCCCTGTCTCATCAAAGGATTTAAAAAATCTAATATTTCCCCATTAGTTAATTTATTAATGATTGTAAATTGTTAAATTTATTGTATTTATTATAATTGTAAATTATTATTATTATAAAATATATGTTTTTAAGAACGACTTCAAAATAAAGCAAAAGTGTAATGAAGTTAGTAAAATTTAGGGGTGTGTAATTTTATTATTTAAATATATTAATTTTACTTCTGATTACAGACTGTATTACAAGTTTGAGATTTGTAATACAATCTGTAGTTAGAAAAATTTTAGTGGGAAAATATGTGTCAGATTTAATGAAAGCTTCCAATAAAGGAAGCTGAATACCCCAACCCTTCTCAAATTTAATAAAATATTAAATTTTGAAACTTTACGCTAAACCCTTAGGCTGGCCCTGACATTACCATTGGAACGTAATGAATTGTTTTTGTTACTACTGTGGTTAAATAATTCCTTTCCATATACAAAATGTAGTCTGTATTAAATAATGATTATTGATTGCCAAAAGATATACTTATGTGTACCTTTCTTTATTATAAAAATAATTTAAAATTAGACTAAAAAAATTAAAAGATTATTTTAAATCTTATAATTAGATGGTGCAATAAATAAGACTATTTTGTTAAATTTGGGTAAAGAATAAATTACAAAAGTAATTTAGAGAAACAATAGAATTTAATGTTTTATCTTTACTTCTTTAAAATCACAATATCACTTTTATTTAGTCATTTATTTTCAGCAAAAGTATAATTATGTATTTTGTATTTTTCATAATCAAATTATTCTTATATATTTTGTCCTACATCATAAGAAGATAACTGAATTCCACTGTAGTGTGGTCGGTGCTTATTATAGAGGAACAGAAGGAACCATACATTCAATAACTATTTAAATACAGGATGTTTCGTAATGATATCATTCATTTTGAAATTCAATAATTCATTAAGCATAATTGGGGTTGGATGATTATTCAGGAAAAACTTGTCACAAAATGCCTAATTGCATATTGTGATTGCATATACAGACATGCCAACCTCCGGTTTTTTAAAAATGAAACAATTATAGTTCTAACCAGAAATTTATTGAGTCAACGAAATTCAGTAAATTTCAAATGACTCTCTGAGTTAATGCTAAACACTTCTAATTAAATAAATTTTCTGGTTCAAAGTACGTTTTCATGATTTTAAAAAAGCCGGAGGTTGGCAACTCTGCATATATGTATTTTAGCACCACCATGTGTAATGAATGATCTTTGTAGTAATCTTCTATTACAAATGTTGCAGTAATCTACCCCGAATGTCATTGTTTATAAAACAAAAATTATTTCGTATCATTTTCAACTCGAAAATTTTTCAACTAGGGTTACCAGGACCAATTTCACCCCAAATTCTCGATTTTATATTTATATTTGAACACCAATACCTGATAATAATAATCTTTGTGGTAGATTTCTGTTATAGTTACTGTAGAAAACTACTTCGCAGATTATTGTTTAAAAAATTATACTATTTCGTACCATTTTCGCTTCGACAAAATTTCAACTAACTTTTCAATGGAAAATGTCTCAATAGAGCTTTGAATACAACTATGTTCATAGAAAATTTTCCTTTTATTTTTTGTCCGTGTCACTTTATGTTAAATCACTTTATGGTCATGGAAAAATAGTAATTTTGCTCTTTTTATTATAAAATTACTCTACATGAAATTTCTTTGCCACCGGACAAACATACCACTTATTGCATATTTTCATTTGTTACTAGCTACGGATCAGTCAGTTGTGTTCAATTTATAAGAGCTTGTTAGGTTTTAGAGAAAAGTGTTATCGATCCAGCTTTTAAATTAAAATGGACATTAGTTAAAACGTAATTATCGTCATTTCCAAATCCTAATTAGTCCTTTCAATAACAGTAACATTTCTTAAAATCGATCAATTAGTTCTCGAGTTTTGAAACTTCGAAATAGTTATTGATTCTTCAGATTTCTCTGTGCTTTCACGAAACTATTTTATCTTTGTTAACCCTTTGCGGCGCAGGGCAAATTCATTGCTTAAGTGTTGAAATTAATGAATGACACGGGAATTTGAAAACAACTTTATTTGTAAATAAGAAAGCGCTGTATTTCACGCATTCAATAAACAGTAATTTTTTCAAACAAAATTACGGTGCGAATGTGGCATTTGGGAATTAAAATTAAGTGGTATATCTATGAAACCACTGCGCCGCAAAGGGTTAATATGATAAACTTAATATTATAGACAGAAATATTTTTTGTCTTTTGCCGATAAGTTTAGCATTTATTACGATACCGTGTCTGTTTCTATTTCGAAATAACACACCAACAAACAATTATTTAATGCTATTTTTGACTATACGTTGTTTAACCCCTTAACTGATCAATATTTGGCAAATAACTTTCAAATAACGTCTATCTTTTGCGTTTTTGACAGAATTTTTTTATGTTTTATCACCAGTTTTTCCAATCAGAAATTTTCGCCAAATTGAATCAGAAAAATGCTCGGATTAAATTATACAAAATTTACAATAAAAATTTACTGGTTTGAATCATGATTGGCAAAAACACCTTGTCTGTATGACGTACCTGCAAATCAGGTAAGTTGTTAAACAGTGCAAAGGTTTTAGAAATATGTGTTTTTCTTAAAATCACAGACAAACACACTAATTTCATATGTTAGTCTGATGATATATTAGTATAAGTTTTATGTATTAGTGCTAACATTTGATGAATTATTGAATTTCAAAGTTCTCTATAAAGCACCCTGTAAAAATAAATAGCATGAGTGACTGAATGATTATTCATTTTCATCGGACATTTTCTTTTTCATAAAAAATCATCATTTTTCCATCACATTTATTTATTCTAATAATGTGCAAATGATTTTTCGTTTTGTACATTTTCTTATTTATGATCGCCATTTTTGGTTGTATCTTTTGTATTCATTTGTTCCTATTTTTATAGGCATTATTTTAGGGAATGAGCCTATTTATATGAATGTGCTAAAGTAATTTATTTTTATAAGTGCACTTCTTTTTATATAAAAGACTGTTTCTTACAAGATATTTTCAATGTCCAGTTTCCTTCTATTAATATATTTCAGGGATGACAGAAATTGTCTTTTTATTTCAACATCTTTCAATGACAGGTGTATTCTTACTCATAAAACTTTTTATGGAAAGGGAACATATGTTGATAATATTGTGTTTCGTACATTAACTGTGTGTTTTGTTAACTATTTTTTTGTTTCGGGAGATTTTGTTTACATTTATACTTTTCACTACAACTTTGAACAAAATTGTATTTATATACATTGTACAAAGCATTGTAAAAGGTAAATAAAAAGGTTAATGAAAGTTAATTCATGTGTGTCTATTAAATTTTTTTTTTCAGCAGATAAAATGTAATATCATGGTTCAAACGGGTACCATTATTTTCCAAGTAAAGTACCGTAATTTCCTGCGTATAATCCTCGAAACAAACAATTCTTTTTTGACCCAGAAATTTTATTTTGTATTTGAAAGCAAATATTTACGGCGATCTAAGAAGTAAGATTTTGTATAATAAAATTTCTGGGTCGAAAAATGATTGTTTCATACGCGGATTATACGCAGGAAATTACGGTACGTCTATTTTTATAAAATAAAATAAATATACCGTAATTTCGGGTGTATAAGCCGCAGCTCAAACAATTCTTTTTCGACCCAGAATTTTTTAAGAAATAAATATAACTATTTAGATCGCCGTAAATATTTGTCTTCAATTACTAAATGAGATTTCTGGGTCCAAAAAGAATTGTTTGATCCGCGGCTTATACACCCGAAATTACGGTAGTTGAAACGCAATAAATATTGCTTAATTTAATGAAAGATTTTATGTAAGAAAATACTAGTACTTGAGAATTTCCTGGTCTTGAAATTGCAGGACCTGTATCAATTATGAATACAGAAACAGTGTAGTATTAGAAAATGCCTTGTAAAAGAGAATATCCAAATTACAAGGCTGCCACCGATAGCTATTTGTATATTCTATCTGGCACCATTTTTTAAAAAACAACTATTTATTATATGCACTTTGACAACATCTGCAAGAGATATATATTACAAAATTTAGTTTCTTAAAACAGTAATGCAAATATAATATAAATATTGTCGCCTGTGGCAGCCCTAAGAAATGGAGTTAAGACTAAACAATAGGATACATGCTATGTAATGTCCAGGAGCTGTGAGTGAAGTAACTAGGCAGGTTGTCCCAAGATGGCAGCTGATGTTTTACATCAAATGAACAATTTCTGGTTACCGCCGAGGCAAACTTCCTACCAGTAAAATTAAATAGAAATTTTCGTTTTATCAAAGTATCTCATTAATGGAAATATATTCTTAAAAGCATGATAAACATTTTCTATTTGTTTTTACTGGTTTCAGTTTGCCAGATATTATAATCTTTTTTTACTGACACTTACTGGAAGTTGTCTAAGTTCTACCGTAATTTCCTGCGTATAACCCGCGGATCAAACAATTCTTTTTTGACCCAGAAATTTTATTTTGTATTTGAAGGCAAATATTTACGGCGATCTAAGAAGTAGTATTTTGTTTAATAAAATTTCTGGGTAGAAAAATGATTGTTTGATCCGCGGATTATACGCAGGAAATTACGGTAATAATATGGCGTAAACGAAGATTTCCGACTCTCACCAAGGTAAACTTCCATCAGTAAAAATGAATATCTGTTTTTCGCATTTGTTATGACTGAAATGTTTCATTATTAAGACGTTAAAGTAAAGATATTTTTAATTGAATGTACTGGTGAAAGTGTCTTTTGACGGTAATCAACGATACCGAAAGCGGATATTATTGAAGCTTCACTGTGTCAAGAAAATGTCAATTCCTTTTTTATTAATAGTTCCATGTCCGGAAATTATATGTATAGTAACTTGGCGATATTTAAGACTACTTTACAGTGTTATAATAGTTTTTAAGTAATACTTGTGTAAGACATGACAAATTAAAAATGAAAACATTTGAAAATGGATGCTGTTATATTCGTCAAGAAACAATAATGAAGGAAGTTCAGTTGTACAGTTATTTCTATAGCCTATTTTTCTGCTGCATATATTTAACATATATTGGGAAGAAATTTCAAGCTTGAATTTACCATTATCAATTTGACAGGAGTCAAAATGACCCCTAACAGCGTTCTAGTGTTAAATTCGTCAAGAAAAGTTAATGATGAAAGTTGAGTTGTACAGAACTTCATCTAACAGAATGACGCTAAACTTTCAATGAGTTACAAGTGCAAAATACTTTTGCTTTACTAAATTCATGCAGGAAAACTTGTTTTGATAATGAATACCTTCGTAATTTACTATTTTCATCACTCACGAGGAAAGAATTCTTCATGTTTGTTTATTTTGATGGAATAGCATGTTGGGGTGACAGCATTAATTTCAACTGAAGTTATCTCAGAATTATACACACATCTGAATGGAAATATCTCTCAAATATTAATATTTTTTTAACAATCGTTCTAAAGATGCATAACTTATGTACAATTTTATTCGAAAAAGTTTTAGTAAAAATAACCGCCTGGTATATAAAAAGCGAAGCGGTTAGCCCGTAACTAATTATGTTAATTACCTGACTTGGACTATTACATTATGGATTATCTGTGCTCAAACTCAAAAGATGGAATGAACTCTGAAAGAAATCCTTCCAAGACACTTTCTATTGTCTGAGTTAGTGTAGGTCAGTGTGTAGGTCTAGCATACAAATGTCTATGTGATATAGCCCATTCAATCCTTGCCATTTAAAACTTACCAACGAAGTTGAGAAATGTTTATTATAACTGCCAACTTTTACGCTTTTTTCTTCCCACTATTTGTAATCCGAAAAATTTACATTAATTAATTGTTCATTTTCCATGATTAACCTATTTACGCACAAATTATTTTCAACGTTAACATTTAAATTTTGTATTACCCACCAATTTAAAAAGAAGAGTAGTTTTTATCATATTTTATGAAGGAATTTTTCACGTGCAAGAAAGTACATTTGTATATTTACCTTAATTTCGGGTGTATAAGCCGCAGATCAAACAATTCTTTTTGGACCCAGAAATATTATTTAGTGATTGAAGACAAATATTTACGGCGATCTGACTAGTTATATTTGTTTTTAAAAAAATTCTGGGTCGAAAAAGAATTGTTTGAGCTGCGGCTTATACACCCGAAATTACGGTACTAGTAATAAAAGCTCTTTTTTTTGCTACTAAGACTAGAGATCTAAAAATATTCCACTGGGTGTTAATAGGCTAAATGAGACAAGCTTCCCTGCTGTCAAATAGTGTAGGGAAAAAACGAAAAAATTGCCCGCTACGGTGTTTATGCTTTCGGTTTGTGTGACCATCTCTCTGTCTGTACTCCAACTCGCGTAATTTTTCGGATTGAAATGGAATTGATATAAGTTATAAAATTTACAATGACATGTTCGTTATTAAAATGAAGTATGTTGCATTTATAGTTCTTTTACAGGGACTCTCAAAAGAATTCCTTTACCAAGGTGGTGAGTAGGGATATCAGGGAAAAATACATTAAAAGAAAGGAACTACCAGTATTCTATTATAGAAAATACTTCATTTAATATAAAGGGATTTAATTAAAATGCATTTCTCTTTAACAAAATACTGGTATTTAACACCTTTTATATTTTTTTTCTTACCACTCACCATCCTGTTTATGCTATGGTCTGTGTATGAAAAATCGTTTGAATGTAGTTTAATAAAGTGTGATATGCGCTATTCGGTTATTGTTTTTTTTTAAAAATTTTTAAACAAAGTTGACAAACGTTTACGACTTCGATTGATGTGATTCTATATGTCTATCTATGCTCTAATTTGAGTAATTCATTTCAAATTACAATGTAACTGGTACATAAATGCATTAAATAGCATTCATAGTTCTTTTACAGGATTACACAAATAATTCCGTTATTATTTGTAGATAGAATTTTTTTTTCACTATACTTTGATAATGTTACGTTATTTCAAATACCGTAATTTCGGCTGTATAAGCCGCGGATCAAACAATTCTTTTTGGACCCAGAAATCTTATTTAGTGATTGAAGTTAAATATTTACCGCGATATAACTAGTTATGTTTGTTTCTTTAAAGATTCTGGGTCGAAAAAGAATTGTTTGATCTGCGGCTTATACACCCGAAATTACGGTATATTAAAACTTATATACATCATTGAATTCAACTGCAAAGGGCTGCCACGGGCGACTGTTTTTATATTGATTGCACCATAATAAAAAAAATATAGACATTTAGTAGTACAACCAGGATTCGTACGGATCAAGGGATTTAAGAAATTTTAAGAATTTTAGCACCAGATATTTCGTACAGTGCTGGTCACTATATCTGATTATAGGTTACGTTTTCTTTAACACCTTGAGCTCTGCTAGTAGAATTTTTTGCCACATAATTTTAATTAAAAAAGGTAACAATGGCACCAGAAAATTTGACCAAATTTATTTCAAAAAGGTTTAATGCATTTTTTTTTTCATGTTTATTGTTAACCGGTTTTTTTTCTTTGCAAAATACTGGTGCCAATGTGACATATGGAATTTTGAAGAAATTTACACCCCAGAGCTCAAAGGGTTAAATACGGAAAGTATTACTTTACAAAAATACATCCTAATTTCCTTTCAAATGTAGAATAGAAAAAAAGCAAGAAGAAAAAAATCATGTGTCAAGCATATTTTATGATATACTTTCCAACAAATTTAGAATGCTGTATTAAATCTTCACATTTTAATAAAGCGAAGGATGATATCTAAAACATTAGAAACGCATAAACATTGTAAAGCACTGTATAAGCCTTTATATTACAGAATCTGCTAAGTATACAAATTCATTTTTACAGTCCTGTATATGATATGTAGATCTGCATGCACAATACATAGTGTTGTAAAATTTCAATCAATTTGAAAATGCTTTAACTCCTTGAGGGGCAAAGCAGTTCTGCTACTAAAATGTTAAAATGATTGATTGACACCGGTATTTATAAACAATTTTATATGAAACAAAGTAAAAGCTTTTCTTCGAGTATATCATATGAAACAAAAGTTAATTCTTAAATTTTGGTGTCAATGTGGCATTTGGGAATTAAAATTAAGTGGTATATAACATATACCGGTGCCCTTCAAGGGGTTAAACAGTTTTAAAGTACCTATCAACAATTTTTCAGCAATTTCCGTTAAGAAACAGTTAAACGGAAGAAATGGTAAAATGTGCTTTAATGTCCTTGAAGTGTAAAAACGAAAATATTTCTCTTACAAATGTTAGCTAAACGAGTATTAAAAATTTTTTGCCTTGAAAATGGAATGAAATAGAATTAAAAAATAGTCACCTGGTTGAACCCTGACTGCAATATACTTACTGTAGAATGTGTTGCACACAGCATGTTTATTGTTCATTTATAGGGGAGCACAAAATTATTCTGTTACAATAATGGCTATGAGCGGTAATTACTGGAAGTGTATTTACATTTGTTAAATGTTTTTGATTTTAAACAATATTTTTCGTATTACTTGTTGTGTATATATTCTATGGATGATATATATACATGCACAAAAAATGAAGCATATTTAATTTTCTTGACAAAAACTCTTGGTAAGTTGCTGGAAAATTATTGAAAAGTATTTTGCAACTGTTTAAAGTGTTTTTAATTTAATTGAAATTTTACAATAGTACGTATTGTGCATACAAATTTACATATCATATACAGGGCTGTAAAAATAAATTTGTATACTTAAATATTATATAATATAAATACTTTAGTGTTTTACAATGTTTATGCATTTTCCAAAGTGTTGGATATCACCCTTCGTCTAATTGAAATATGAAGATTTTGAATAGCATTTTGAATTTGTTGGAAAGCGTTTCATAAAATATGCTTTACATAGTATGCTTCTTTCTTTTTTCCTACATTATATTTCGAAGGAGATTAGGATATTTTAATAGCACTGTTTAAAACACACTCTTGCTTTTAAATTCAGATTAGTGTAGATTATACTAAATATTTTATTGTACTATAATAGTGTTTGAAATAACACAACGTCTACTCTGTTAGGGATTATCATAGTTAAAAACATCATAGTTACATATCAAAATATGTATTTAAGTAATATTACTAACATTTCTTTTTTTATATAAGGAATAATATTTTTTTCTTCCACAACGTTGTTGAGGGGTTTCTAAGTAAATTTTTTACAGCTTTTGTAAGACACGCAAGACAGTCATTTAAGAACCTCTTCTCACCCTACCCACTGAAAAAATATATAGCAAGCTCGCTTACGCGCAAATGTTTTAAAGTGGATTTTCATAATGATGCTCTTGAATTCTTGATCTCTCATTTTCTTTGAAAAGCTTATCCTCATCAGACCCCCAGTGTTTTATGTATATATATATATATATATATATATATATATATATATATATGTATATATATATGTATATATATATATATATATATATATATATATATATATATATATATATATGTATATATATATATATATATATATATATATATATATATATATATATATATATATATATATATATATATATATATATATATATATATATATATATATATATAAATTTCAGTTATGGATTTATATTAACAAACTGATAACTAAGAAAGACTGAACAGCAAAAAAAAAAAAAAGTATATACATGGCATTTTATGATACATGGGGATTCAGAAACTGATGTTTTTTATTTTTTTATTTTATTTATTTTTTTTGTTTATTTATTTATTTTTATTTATTTATTTATTTATTTATTGCAATTTCTTAGATTTTTTTTTCATTTTACTTTACTTTTTGCATTATAAAAAACATTGAAAAACACAAAATAAATATATATTCAAAGATTTTTTATGGCTAATGAATTTTAAAAATTACATCTCAATATGCAGAAAAATTATTTACTTTTTTTTTATTTTTGTACATTTCGTACATTCCTGCTGCAAGCCAATTTCATATAACTAATAGCTCGCTAAAAAAAGTTGTATAAGATGCAAATTGTTATTTTGTTTAGCTCTGTTATCTATTAGGCTCCATTCGCACCCATTTTTCTCGCTTTTTAACATTATTTATATCCTTGAGAAAAATTGTAAAGACGTGTATCCTATAGGATACATCAGGTGTCAAGATGTTAAATTTCTTATTATGAAAGATTTGAAAATAGGAAAATTTCTTATAGCCGTTAACCCTTTCAGGGGCAGAAACATTCTCTCAATAAATGTTTGACTGACATTAGAACATTCAAACGAATTTCTGAAATTTGAAACGAAAATCCGGCTATTTTGCACTTTCATTAAAAAAGCAAAATTTAATTAAAAAATTCTTGGGTGCCATTTTTCAGTTTTGGAATTAAAATTAGGTTGCTAGAGTTTGCCTAGGCTGCCTTCTAGCCACCGCCTTTGAACAGTGTTGCCAGTGGGCTACTTTTTTAAAATTCAGATTTCTTGATTGGCACCAATATTTTTGAAAGGGTAAAAATCCTTTTGTTTTCGCTTCAATTAATGTGTCATTAAATAAGGCACATTGTACGATTTAAAAAAAGTGGGGTCAATCAAGAATCTGAAATTAAAAAAAGTAGCCCATCTGGCAACACTGCTCTTGAAAGTGTTAACGCCCTAAATGCTTTCGTCGCTAAAATTTAAATTTTGGATTTAACACCACTTTTGAAAGAAGAGTAATTTGTATCTTATTTTACCAAGCAATTTGTCTCGTGAAAAATATTACGTACTTATCTTCATATTTACTGATGTGAGAAGTGCTTTCTTTCCGCCAAGTCTAGAGCTATAAAAATACGTCACTGGGCATTAATGGGTTAAAGATATTTACAGAGAAAATAAATACATTATATAAATATAACAATATAAATTACATTAACTCTTTCAGGGGCAAAAGAATTCTGTTCGTAAAAATATAAAATAATTGACAGACACCAGAATATTCAAACGAATCTCTTAGAAAATAAAAATTTGCTATTTTGCTTTCTCATTTTTACTTACCCATCATACGTAGTATAGGGTAAGTTTTGCAATCGTTTTGAAAATCGAAAAATTTTTTTGACGGATTTACACGTTTTAGATAGTGGAGATTCCGAAAAACATATTTTTAGAAAAAAAATTTTGCCGTCCGTCTGTCTGTCTGTCTGTCTGTCTGTCTTTAAACGCTCTATCTCCCGAACAAATTGAGATAGAGACTTGAAATTTTGTATGTAGTTAGTATGTAAGAATGGGACGAACCCTATTTAATATCAGCAACCTCGATTATCCGGAACTATTTTTTTCGGACTCTCGAAAAATTCTTTCTGATAAAAGGTATATAAAAATTTTCGAATTTTTTTGTTTTAAGGAATGGACATAAAAGGCAATAAAATAACACACATTTTGCATATAGAACAAAGTCAATCGGATTATTAGTTGCCGAGATATTTGTAATCTTGTTTTCCACATTCTTCGATTTTTCATGACCCTGTATTTCATTCAAATTTCAATTCAGAGGTATATTTTAATTGGAAATGAGACGCTTAATCCGTCACAATTAATTGTTAGTTAATAGAATTATTATTTTTGGAGTTATAAGGATGTTTCCTTTACGCAGTTTGGTACTACTTGAGTGGTTTGGCGTTTTATGTAATTTGTCGAAATTGGTACATCAGCAGTTCTTTAATATAGCATTACTATGTATATTAACAATATTTAAATTTTGTTTATGAATTGCAATGCATTGTATAAATAGTTTCACATGTTTTATTTTCATATACGTATCCATGATGGGTAAGTATTACGGTGGCCCCCAACGACTAGTTTTATTTGTTGCCTCAGTGAAGCAGGATTACGACACCTCAAAGTTCTGATGTAGACTCTATTTGCCCCACCCTGAGTGTTCCAACACGCGGAGATTCGTTAACAATTAGCTTATACATTTATATACAAAACAAGCCTGCCCGCCCGGATACTGGGGGCCCCCTCGCGACAAGGGGCGGACCAGCAGAGTGGGTGATGATAATCGTATAAATTTGGGAAGGATCAGTAGGATAGTGCGTAGTGAATTGTGTTGATGCACATGCAGGTCCATGATATAAGATTAGTTAGTTCCATTTGGAAATTAAAAATCCTTTTTAATTTGCCTATGAGAAGATGTCTTCATAAAATATTAGATAGCCCGAAGCAGGTTGTTTCGACGCCGACGGTTCGACGCCAACGATTCGACGCCAACGTTTCGACGCGTGGTCAGTTCGACGCCGTACTTTTCGACGCCGGGGCAGTTCGACGCCATATATTTTTTTCCGTATTTTTATTTATTTTTAGAATAAATATGCAATATGCCTGATATAATATATATATATTTTTGTTATGTATATGAAGCGTGATTCAAATAAATAAGCAATATGACTGATTTTTATTTATTGAATTATCGATTGTTTGCATGCATATTTGAAATAAATATATGTGTGAAAGTGTTCTAGATTTTTTTTTTTTTTGTCCCAGATTAGTGAGAAGCCCCCTCGCCAACGTCAAGGCCCTGGGACATGAGGGAGGTTGTTTTTTTTTATTTATTTATTTCACAAAACAGCATCAAAAAGGCAAAATACAGAAATGGTAAATAAACATATGGTTACAAAAAAGTTATATTGCAGACAAATTTAATTACAGAGTAACAAGATTACACATAAATAAGATTACATCACAAAACTGTTATTATACTAATCCATTGCAAAATTATGCGCCACACCTTTCAGGTATTCCATTATTTCTCGATTTTCAAAATCTTCAACTATTACTTTAATTCTCATATCAGCTCGCAGATACTTATTCCGCTTGTGCGGCGGTTCATCTCCACGTACAAATTGCTCATAACATTGGTCAATTGTTTTTTGAACACGTCTGAGACCATCTATGAATTTCCATAATGTGGGGTGTGAAACACCAAATTCGGACTGTAAACGTCTGTGTGCTGCTTCCGCGAAATTATTGGTGCGTCCTTCGTTATTTAAGGTTCTAGCATAACATGACCACATTTCTGGTTTAAAAATAGGACGACGGCGACGATTATTTCTCTGAATCCTTCCAACATAATAATCTTCAAAGTAATCTAAAATTGGGGTTAACTGATTAGGTAAATTCTCACTCAAAACTTCTAAAGCATTTTCAAGTTCTTCGATAGGCACAAAACTTAACGCAGGAATCATACGTGCATAGAGAGCAAAATCAGCATCGGTATTATATCGTTGCATTAAATTGAATTCTGCTAATTTGCGCTTCATATTTTTCACAAGGTGGAACAAGCACCCTTGAATTTCGGCGTCTGGAAACTTGCTTGAAAAAGTGTTAATTAAGGCAATTTCAAAATCTAAAGAAATTTTTTTCGCCTTAAAAAATGGCCAACTGTCTTGAATCATTTCAAGCATTCGTGTATATGTTTCTTCCGCCTTGTCGGGTAAGAGGGCATAAATGATTGGCAATACAAAACCTCCACGTTCGGCCATAATAACAAAAACCTGGTAAAAATGATGTGGTGCTAGACTAAAAGTTCCATCAACGTAAATTTTTGTTACGAGGTGAATCCAATCGCTGACACTGGCTTTTCCGAAAATTAAAATTCGGTCTTTATCCCCCACTCCCGAATCGGCGATAACAAAATTTTCCTTATTTTCTCCGTAATATTTATAATTTTCTGGCAATTCAATGGAAGCTCTGTCAATTGGTTGCGACGGGAGTGCATTTATGTCTTTTCTACGTCTTTTAATAACTAATCTTACAGCTTCTCTGCTTGGAAACTGTCCTAATGCTCCAACAGACAGCTCTTGCGTTTCTTCAATGCGAATTACTGCGGGAGTTTCTTGTGTTTCACCTGCCCTTCGCTTTATTGATGTTAAAGTGCGGACAACTTCAACACGTGCTGCATTTCCTTCATGAGCATGATTGCGAACAAGTTTTAAAAATTCACTCGTAACTGCATCAGTGTAAATTCTTCCTTTACATTTATTGTTTTTGGAAAATTCAACTTCACAACGCCACGATTTTTTTGCTCCATTTTCTATATATTTATCGAAACAATATAAATATCCATCGTGCTCATACTTTTCTTTACCTCTCTTAGTCATATATTTTCGGCTTTCAGACATTTCTACGGTTGAAAGTGCTAACATTGAATTTAAAAATATCGACAGGCTTCCAAATAGATTACGGGCGCTTTAGAGAAGATAAGAAATGCGCATGCGTTGACAATCGGCAATACTTAACGACAAATCTGAGGCGATTTCATAACCCCCAACTGGAGGAGGGGGGGGGTTGCACTTGTCAAAAAAGAGTTAGAGTTATTTACAAGCCTGTAATATGTTTCAAAGAAAGAAGAATAGATAAGGATAAGCTAGTCACAGGCGTCAATGCGAAGTTTCAACCCGTTTCTTCTTATATCGGCAAGGGTTTCTAGGGGAAGCGGTGTTAGCTTTTCTGTGCAACATTTCTTCCCCCCTGAGTGGGAATGTCACGGTTCCTTTGTACATTTACGTGCGCCCTCATTGTCCCCATTATGGACGCTCCCTATCCCTTTGTCAAGGTGAGGACAAAGGAATTGCATGTGAATTCTAGTTAATACGTTATGGAAGCTGCTTTACTTACACTAAAGGTATTTCCAAATTCTGAACAAATAACGTTAACAGTTTTACTGCGTTTTAGTCTTTAAAATTTACACAACTATTCAAGGATTAAAAATTACAAAACAGGTCTTTATTAAAGAGTTTCATTTAATTAGTACTTTTAAAATGTGGATATTTGTGAATTATATTCCTATAGCAAAAAATAGAATAAAATACATTGTAAAGGAATTTAAAAGTTTTGAAGAAAATAGCTCATTAGCAATTAATTTAAATAAGAATGGGTGTTTTTTAGTAAGAACATAAAAATAAAGATATTTTACATTGTAAACATTTTTTCTTTTCTTTTTTTAACACAGAAAAGTAAAAAAAAAAAAAAAAAAAAAAAAAATATATATATATATATATATATATATATATATATATATATATATATATATATATATATATATGTGCTGTTAGAAAGTCTAAATAAGCTGTGCAAACGTAAATAAAATCGGAAGTTCCTAAGTTTCATAAAAAATATATGGCGTCGAACTGCCCCGGCGTCGAAAAGTACGGCGTCGAACTGACCACGCGTCGAAACGTTGGCGTCGAACAGTTGGCGTCGAAACGTTGGCGTCGAACTGACCTGTACCGAGATAGCCAGTTTTGGGAAGGATGGAGGGAAATTTAATTTGCCAGGCTTGGGTAAGCGTGCAGTGACAGAAGCTATGCGCAGGAGTGCCGACGTCGCCGCATTTACAGAAGTGGTTGGTTGCTCGATGGAAACGTTTCAGATAATCTTTGAAAGGTCAATGGCCAGAGAGGAATGCTTTAGTGGCTGATGAGAGAAAGTACATTTCTCTAGACATTACAGGGATGAAATCGTAAGTGTGTCTACCTTTGGTAGACACATCCCAATAATTTTGCTACTCTGGCATGAATTTTAGATGCAACCCTCTGCGAATGTAGAAGGGGGAAGGGGTAGAGTAAAATATATCAATGTTTTGCTCTTTTTCTTTCGCCAATCCTTCAGCCCGCTCAATGCCCCCAATGCCAAAATGGGCCGACACGTGGTACAGATCGAATAATCCAACGAGAGAGAGAGAGCAACTTATTTTTATGTCGAGAAGTAAAGGGTTCTTTGTTCTGTGCGCGATGATTGCCTGTAGGCTTGAAAGACTATCACTGTACAGCCTGGTGAATGATGATGCTTCGGAAGAGATCAAATCCAGCGATCGTAGAATTACAAGAAATTCTGCTTGGAATAAAGAATTATCCCGATTCTACAGGCCCATTCATGGATCACCACATATTTCCGCATGACGCACAATGCTGACGCCACGCCCGATTCTGTTCAGTGTCCATGAGTGCATAGGATTGGGACTCTTTAGGGTACAAATGAATGTTTAGAGGATTGACTCGCAGATGTGATGTTTCTTTTGCAAGAATCAGGAACCAGCTGCTAACCTTCTTTTATATGCCTGTTTGTAAAAAGTGTGCGTCTTGTGTTTATCTGTGCTAGAGGTTCAAAATTTTATTAAAATATTCTTGGTCTCATTTGTCCGTTTTGGAATTAAAATTCAGTGGCTAGACCCTCTAACCATCGATCCTGAAAGTGTCTTTTCAGCTCTTTCCGACGCAGACAAATTCTACTCGTAAAATGACGAAATAACTGACTTACTCTAGTATTTGCAAGCTAACTTTTCTACAGTAAAATCTCCATTTTCTACAATTTTAGAGTAAAACAAAAATTGTATTAAAATATTCTTGGTACCGTTTGTAAGTGTGGAATTAAATTTGGGTATTCCCGAAATGAGATCACTGCGCTTGAAAGAGCTAAATTAACTCGAAATTTCACATAAAAAATCTATCGTATTTTCTGGCATAGAACTCGCAGAACAAAAGACCATTATTCGCACAAAAATTTTATTTAACCTTCCTACCCTGAATGGGTCTAATCGACCCATAATTGTAATTTGTTTTATGCGATTCGAGCCAGAACTTTTTTCACAAAGAAAGATAAATAACACATTCAGAAAAATAAGTCAATTAAGTATATTAAAATGTTTTAAATAACAATTCTGGTGTGAAATGTTTTTAATCAAGATTGAGTAAAATTTGAACAGGGTAGAAAGGTTAATAAAATGTAATTTACCGTGTGATTTATTTATTTCATTTTATTCGTAAAAAAAGTTTCGAGTCCGAAAATGGCTTGTTTTCAGACACGCTATATACACAGAATACCGGGCAATATAAAATAGAGTTTTTTCCGGTTTAGATAATTCTTTTTCTGAGTTTTATAACTTTACAAAATTTATGTATTTTAAAAATATGCAATGTGATTCTTAATTCTATCATGAAATTTAACATTTTATAACTTCACTTCGAAAAATTCATTTGTTGCAAAATAATAAAATATGAAATATACGAAAATTTTTCACGGAAGCATTCATAACTTCAATTTTAAACCATTATCTAAAAACAGTCATAGTGATATTTCCCAGCTTATTACAGATTTAATGAGTTATATAAAGTAATGCAATTTTATTGTTTCTTAATATTTTGATTAGGGGCCAAGTATATGGCATTTTAAAATTTTCGATCGTACCACAAATTGCAAAATTTTTTTTCATGCCAGATTTCGTTTGAAAATGTAACACAGAAAATTTGTGGCAACTGTAAAAATTGTTACGAATTGGATAAAAAATAATTCACTCGTACGTATATCAGGTTTGCCAAAGGTGATTATTTTTACATTCCATTCGCATCCCTAATATTAAAAGAATAATTTTTGTAATGTATTATTCTGGCATGTCTTAATGTATCTCTTCAAAGTATATGTGAAAATTTTCTGTTTTAAAAAAGTGGTGGGAAATACAATTGAAAAATAGTCATCTTTGGCAGCCCTGACATATATTCCGACAAATGTTGTCAGCTCTCTCGCGTAAATCAAGGCGCCAAATATTTTAAGAAAATTTTCTTTGACTTGAATAATGGCAGAATTATTTGCAATTGAAGATGGCGAAAAAAAAATTGTAAGAAATTAAATGGTGTCCAGAAATTTTGGAACCCTGATTTACCGGGAAAACCTGGCAAATCTAGTGCCGACATGGGAGTGACATATTTTTGAAAAAATAAAGCTTCAACTGTAACTGGTTTCGCAAAGAGCTTATTAAGGCCGAAGTAAAATTTCACTAGTAAATTTGAATAGAATGTTTCCCCTTATTAAAACACCACATTCATGCAGAAATTCAATCATAATTATGGCAAAAATAGATATTTGTTTTAGCTGTGGAGTACGCCGACAGTAATGGAGTTAAGAATAAAGAGGTCGAGACATATAGTGTATTCTCTACGAGTTGGGAGTGAAGAAATTGTAGAGGTTGTCTCAAGTTGTGGCTATTTTTTATATCCGATCAACAGTTTCTGAATATCGCCAAGGCAAAATTTCCACCAATAAAATTGAGTAGAAATTTTCGTCTGATTTAAATGCTTTCTTTGTATAAAGGTATTCTTTCAAATATGGTGAAAATTTTCGATTTGTTTTTACTGGTTTCAGTTTGTACAGGTATTATAATCTTTTTTCACTGACAGTAACAGGGGGTTGTCTAAGCTGTCATAATCAGGGTTCGCACAGTTCTACCACTAAATTTTAAGAATATTTTCATAGGGTTTCACTGCAGAAAAAATATAGCAAAATCTGTGAATGAAGGTGGGGATTGCGAAGATTTAAAAATTAAATGTAAATTTTCTTATTTTTAATAGTGGTGCCAGAGTCCTTGGAAATTCCAAGGAGTGTGCGAACCTTGCATAATATGGCGGAACGAAAGTTCCTCACTAACAAGCAGCACACTTTCACAGGTAAAAATGAATATCTGTTTTTGCCATTGTTTATGACTGAAATTTTTCATTTTTAAGACTTTTAAGTAAAAAAAAATTAATTAAAATTACTGGCGGTTGCTTTTTCTAAAATCAATTAACCCTCCCGAAAACAAGTTCAGTGGAAGCTTAATTGTTTTTATTAGGGTATATCAATTCCTTTTAACCCTTTCCGGCACGGGCAAAATCTGTTAGTAAAATGAGAAATTATCGACTGACACCGGAATTCACAAACAAATTTTTTAGATAATTTGACATTCTTAATGTATGTTTTTATTGTAAAAGCAAAATTTTACTAAAATATTATTGGTGCGGTTTGCAAGTTTGGATTTAAAATTAGGTATCTCAGACCGGTCACACTGTGCCGGAAAGGGTTAATATTAGAACCGCGTGAAAATTCATTCAAGTTTTATAAAAATAATTCTCACCGGAATTTTCATTTAAAACTGTTTAAGTTATTTATTGAAAATGTTTTTGCTCAACATATATTTAGCTTATTTTGTTAAGAGTTTTATAGTTCGAATCGACGTTTCTCCATATGATAGGGTCAAAATGACCCGTCGTCGCGGTTCTAGTGTTAGTTAATGTTCCCATGAATGGAGTTATAAACTCGGAGGAGGCGATACATAGCGTATTTTCTACCAGTTGCGAGTGAAGTTACTGCGGAAGTTGTCACAAGCAGACGGCTTATTTTTTTTATATTGGATCAATGCTTTCTGACCATCACCGCAGAAAATTTCCAGCAGTAAATTTTAAATGGAAAGTTTTGCCTAAATTTAGTGGTTTTTCTTGAAACAATTCTCTCACAAATATTGTTAAAATTTCTATTTACTAGTGGGAGTTAGCTCATAAATATTCAAGTATATATTTTTGTACTGGCACAAATAGGTGGTTCTCTAGGTTGACATATGTCGGAAACGCAGAGACCGTCAATGTAAACTCCCACTAGTAAAAATAAAAATTTATTTTGCCATTATTTATGATTGAAATCTCACATTAATAAAGTTTTTAAATGAGGGGGAAATCTCTATTTAAATTCACTGGTGGAGCTTTTCTCAGCGATAATCAAACTCTGAAAAAGAAGTTATAGTTGAAGCTTCACTATTTTCAGGATATGTCTGTTACTCTTATCAATAGTTCAATGGTTCTATGAGCCCTTTATTACCACCATATTGTGATAACATAAACAACCCCCTGATAGTGTCAATGAAAGAGATTATAATGCTGATGCCAACTTTTATCTGTAACCAATAAACTTTTGTACAATATTTTTCAAAGTAATTTTGCATTAGTAGCGTAAATAAGCGAACTTTTTCACACAAATTTATTGGAGAAAGTTTGACCCTTCAGCGATCAGAAACTCTTCATCCAATGTAAAATATCAGCCACTATCTTATGACTACCTCTTCAGATGCGTCACTCGCAAATGCTATTCACATATGCTTCCCCTTTGCTTTATTCATAACTCTATTGTCTCGGCACCATAATGAAAAGGTTTAGTTTAAACATTCTAAAAGTAAAAAATAAATAAGTAAATCTTAGAAATGTAATTCGAGGTAAGAAAACGACAAGAATTATCATTCTAACAAATGATGCAAAAGGAAACTTAAATAGAAATTTACCAATATTAAACAGAAAATGTTCGCTTTCCTTTAAAGTATCCCGATTCTAACGCTTATTTCAAATATGCTCCTTAGAAATAACAATATTTCAGAAGCAGGTCACGTGTATGTAAACAGGAGAGAACTGAATATCGGCAGGGTTCACAAAGTTGCATTTGCAGTTAGCTATTTAAGTCACGTGAGTGCAAAGAATATGCAGAAACATACACTGAACAAAATTGTCTTAGCAATAAAAAGTGCAATAGAATCGAAAAAAGAATTAAAGAAAACATTTTGAAGATATTCATCTATAAAAAATAAAAGGAGCAGCTGAGACCGTATCTTCAGTTTTAAGGACTATAAGGCAATATCAGGAATTTGGAGTGCATGTAATGAATGGTAAATTGTTTTTAAAATGGCTAAAAAGAAGAATAATGAAAGGTTGTATTTTTTGTCATTGTGTATGCATCGTTTTCAAGTTTTACTCTTTTATAAAGCTATTTTCGAAAAGAAAAATTAATTTTACTTAATAGTAGATTGTTTTGGATTTAACCACTTGCGACGTAGTGGGATATCTATGAAACCACTTAATTTTAACTCCCAAACACAACATTGGCACCGAAATTTTGGTAAAGAAAAAAAAATACGGTTCATTAAATGCGTGAAATGAAGCATTTTCTTATTTATAAATAAAGTTGTTTTCAAATTCCGGTGTCAGTCATTAATTTCAATATTTAAGCAATGAATTTGCCCTGCGCCGTTAAGGGTTAATAAAGAAAATTTTAAATTGAAATTGTGATAGCAGAAAAATAGTGTAAATGTTGGCAATTAATTCATTCGTGCCCACGACCTTTTGCGCAAATTTTATTCGGTTGGCAACACTATTTTTAAAAGAATTAAGTTTAGTTCATTAATTACGAAAATGTTTCATTAAAATAAAGATTGTTGTTCTTTTTTACCGGTATCAAAAACAGTGCTACATGCACCATTTGAAGCGTCCCTAAAAAGGGACGCTAGGCACCAATGGGTTAAGGTCATTGTACCTAAATGCGATGACCCCTACCTGCGATAATGCAAATTTTATTTAAAATGTTAATGCAAGAACCATACATGAATACTGTAAAATAAAACACCGTATCTTAAAGAACAAAACTCGAAACCCGAAACTTTGTTGTTCTTTTTATGCATTTAAAATGTTTTTTAATAAAAAATAATTCCCATTGCAATGGACGTCGTTCATTTTACAGCGCCGCGATGTTTCCTAAATGCGATAAAAAATTCCGAAATTGGTTGAATATTTTTTCTGTTAAATTTGAAGATCAAATATAATTAATGACGTCAATGGCTACAATGCTTGTTTCTTTTACCTTCAAAGTTATCTAAGGAAATCGCGAAAAAAAATTCAGATTTGAATTCTAAAGTTTTCTACGTATTTTGGAAATTTGATTCCTTCAGTGGCCTATTTACGGCAAAGACAAGGTTCTAAATTCGTAGAGACTTTTAGGATGTTAACTAATGTTATTTCATATGGTATTTTTATAAACTGCATTTAAATTATATTTAAAGCAGAAATTATGTTTAAACAATTTGTGTTGACTCAATAAAACGAAAATTTCAACAGGTTCCGCTAATGCTATTTTATTTAACCGCATACTTAAACATGCATTTGAAATGAGCAAACTAGAAAATACTCATCTTTAAAACTTTTAATTTAATAATTTAAATAAATTTGAAAATATTTCTCTAGTCTATTGAAAGTTTCGTCGTTTATTCATTATGGATAAATTTATAAACGAAAAACTGGATTCGGCTTCTAGTCAGACGCCTTGTGTTTGTAACCCTTAACACTAGATCTGCCTAACACTTGAGGGAAAAATTTCGGCGGATCTAGTGTTAACCCTATCCGGTTCAAACCATATTCTGTTTCTAAAACAATGAAATAATTGAACGACACTGGAACTTGTAAATAAAATTATTTAAAAATAAATAGTACATTATTTTCACGTACAATCTGAAAGGTAAAAATTCCTTTTAAAATACTTGTGCTGATGTGGCATTTGGGAGATTAAAATTAAGTGAGACTGAATTTAACCCACCATTGTAAGAAATTTTAAATGCAGTCAAAGCTCGAAAAATCAACATGCCCGACATCAGTGTTGCCATACGGGCTACTTTTTTTTATTTGATTGACACTACTTTCATAAAAGGATAACTTTCCTACAGATTAATTTCACATTAAATAAAGCGAACTTTACCATCCCTAAATATTGATTCCAATCTGAATTAAAAAATGTGTCCGTCGGGCATATAGTATTTTTGAACTCTGTTAACCCTTTAGTCATTGATGGTTGAATTTTCTAGCACTCAATTTTAATTCCGAAATGTCACAATTGCACCGGAATTTTCGTCCAAATCTATTTGAAATCTCTTTAATGCATATATATATATATATGTGTGTGTGTGTATATATGATATGTGATATATATACATACACATGAGTTATGTATATGTAGATATATACATACAATGATATATATACATATACAGTAAATCATTTTTTTTTCAAAATACTGGTGTCAGTGTGACGTTTGTAATTTTTAAGAAAATTACATACTAGAGCTCAGAGGGTTAAATGAATAGTGAAATATGCAAATACATATCTGCATCATTTAAAAATAAGTTCTTAGCAACCATTATATTTATATGAAAATTTAATCCTGTAAAAAATATAAAAATATGCTACTAACTAAAATTAAAAATCTATGTTAAAATTTCTTGTATCTAACTCTTAATATAAGAAAAAAAAAACACAATTCTGAAATAATACTCATATATTTAAGGGTTACGTTTTACAAAAATTTATATAACAAAAGATATTTAGATTCATATTTATTGAAATAATTACTTATTTGCAATATTTTAGTTAACAGTTGTTAACGTACTCATATTGCAAGTGTGCGAAGTACGAAATTGTTGAAGTATTGTGCTAATGATTTATCTCTGTTTTTTTCATTATTTCTCCTGTGAAATAAATATTTAAGAGAATCCTTCATACGAAAGTTATTTTTAAAGTAAGGGCCGTATATGAATTAAAATAAAAAATTGAAAGGAAACATTTTTTATAACTAACATTTGAAAGGCACATTCCGAAGCTACTTTTCAGCATATTCGCCGTATAAATTAAAACATTTATCATACCGCGTGCGTAAAATTTTACCGCCGTCCTATTCAACATTGGGACTTTTCATTCGTATCTCGTACCACTCTCTCAAAAATTTTTTAAAAACTCACTTTGATAGCGTGTCCAAGAGAAATATGCTGTAAAATTCTACAAATCTGATAAATGACTGGCTTATTTGGAAAATTACATTAGATTGAAAAAAAAATAAAGTAGTATATCAAATCTGAATTAATTTTAAGTATCAAATGTCTTTACGCACTACATTCCTTCTTTGTGAATACGATGCAAAATAGGAAAACTTCCTATGCGTGATGTGTTAAGTATTGCGTGTGAGTCTAACTCTTTTGGCATGCAATAGCAAGATATTGAGTTGAATTTCATTTTTTCATTTCTCTAACATGACAGAAACCCGGAAAAACACGACGAGTTATAGAAGGTCTTTAAACTTACACAAGCTTTACGTAAAAGATTGCAATAATGCCTTAGAAGATTCGTCAAATGATGTTACTTATATTTAAAAAAATCTCTGTAAGTGGGATGTTTTGAAATGATCTTTAATCATGATGTTTTGAAAGTTCTATAAAACTAACTTCAGACATTAGGATTTATTTATGTGCTTCTTTTTTTTTTAATTCCAGCTATGCATTTATATTCACAAACTGACAACTAAGAAAGATTGAAATGCAATTTTTTGTACAAAAACATGATGGTACTTGATGTTTAATAATTTTTAGAGCTATTGGACACTACAATTTCTATTTTAACGCACAGTTAAATTATTTACGTTTTAATTTTGTGCATTTCGCACATTTCTGCTGCAATCCATGATTATATAACACGAATCTCGCTAAAAAAAAAAGCGCTTTCAGAAACAAATTGCTATTTTGCTTAGTTATGCTAAGAGTTAGGCTCCATTGAAACCAATTTCTCTTTTTTTTAAATTATTTATATATGTGAAAAAAAGGAAAAAATGCGTATCCTATAGGATACATCAAGTCTGAAGAGGTTAATAATTTCAAGAGATTCACTCTTCTAAAAGTTTTATATTATTATTCATGAAAAGAAATTAACTTAGATGCCAAGTTTTAATATTTTGTAGAATCACTAAAGCTTGATAAATATTTTCACATTATTTAATCATAGGTTCCTCCGATTAAGGGGACTCGGTACATTTATTTCTGATAAAATTAGAAAAATATCAATTTTTACATTTTTCGCTAACACTAAAACCACGGCCGCGGGTCATTTTGACCCGTATCATATGGAGAGATGTCGATTCCAACCAGAAAACTCTTAATAAAATAATCTAAATATATGCTGAGCAAAAATATATTCAATAAATAACTTAAACAGATTTAAATGAAAATTCCGGTGAGAAATATTTTTATAAAACTTCAATGAATTTTCCAGCGGTTCTAGTGTTAAATTATACTTTATTATCCCTCGTACATACTGATGAAATTTCGTAGAAATCTGAGTATTTTTAATACAGTTTAACAGTTTAAAACGATTTTATTACATCGCTCTCTCTTTAAATGTCAGAATCCACTTCATTTAAAATTTATTTTTCTCGGTTTGGGCTTTTCGACGAATTGGCATGTTCAAAGTGATAAAATTTTTATGTATATTCTTGAAATGACTGAAAATATTTCTTTTTTTGTCCTTTATAGTTTTTTTAAAATAAAACTAAGTATCGGATTTACAATAAAGTAAAGAGGGTTTTTTGCAGATAAAAAGGTAAAATAAATTCAGTTTTTACTGCAATGTTACACGCAGGGTCACAAAAATCTAGTCTCTCACCACTAAATTTATTTCTTTTTTTTCTAATATTATGTGTAAAACTCTTACCAGAATTTTATTAAATTTTCATTGAAGTAAACTTTTAAATTTTAGTAGTGGGATACTACCCGCTCCTAGATTTTTGCATCCCTGGTTACGAGTACTTGCACATTTTATTTATTTTCCTCAAATTACAGTTATTTCCGGCGTAAAATCGGTACAAACAATCATTTTTTGACCCAGAAAAATTCAAAAATAAAATGTTAATTTTTAGATCGCGGTAAATATTTGGCTTAAATTACTAAATAAAATTTCTGGATTGAAAAATAATTGATAGATCTGCGGATTATACGCCACAAATTACGGTAATTTAACTTATGAGATATCCGAAGCTTAAAATTATACCGCACACTTCTACAAAAACTTGAAAAAGATGGCACTATTTTTTTTAAAATTATACGAGAAGATACATTTTGAAATTTACTTTTTTTTTTTTTTCAATTTTGCTAAGTAAATCGGACAATTACTGGAAAGAATAATTTTCTTTCATAGTGTTCTTCATTATTATGCCAAAAACGCACCTTAAAATGCTTAATTAAAAAAAAAATCAAAGGGTACCGAGGTCCCTTAAATGAAGCAAAATTTTCCATTAATTGTTAGAGGAAACAAAAGGCGTAAGACTTTGCAGCTATGTATTAAATGACGTTTGGATCAGCCCTTCTGATATAAAAGAACTCATCCTTTTACTTTTGCTACGGTTTTACTACTGTTTTAAATTGTCATACTGTAAATAAAAACACCTTTAAGTAACTTGAATATTTTTTTAATCTTGTAATTGTAGGGTGAATTAATGGATTTTGAGAAATTTGATACGTTATTTCATTATTTTCATGTATTAAATTTTATGTACAACTGTATGTATTAGTTTCTATTAGTAAGTCATGTAAAGTTTAGTCCAAATGCTTCATTTTAAAATTATAGCTTACTGACAAAATATTTTTCAAAATTTCAAATTATTTTTTTATTACCCCCCCCCCTCTTCGGACTTCGGTACCTCTTACACAAATTTTATTCGATTAGCATTATATATTTAAAAGAACTTTCCTCGAAGTAGACAATTTCAAAAATTCCTTTATTACTGGTGCCAAAAACAAATTTTGGAAGGAAAGATGTTGTCTCCGCAGCGGAGACAACGGAGTGCCAAGGGTTAATAATCGTTTAATTTACAGTAATTTCCCGGGTATCCGCCGCGGCTTAAAGTCTTTTTGATACCGGAATGTTTATTTTTAAAAATATAACAAAATTAATGCTAAGCAAAAGCGAGTCACATTTTTCCTAAAAGAAATTCTGGTAGAAAATCGAATTATCTGAGCTGCGGCGCTTACCCGAGAAATTACGTATGTTAAAAGTTGAAAGCAACGTAAAATAACACGTTTGCGCTATTTAATCGCATGGGCCTCGTAATCATAGCATGGTTTCCACAGGCGAATATATATATTTTTTTTTCGCACCAGTTTTTCTAAATAAAAATATTTAACATATGATTTGAAAACATTTGGAACAGAAATATACTGCAAAACATTTTTTCTTCTTTTTTTTAGTGGTGCGAACAGAATATAAAAGTAGTCCCATTTGGAGCTTTGTAATATTCACCAACAAAATTTTAAATACTGCCTCCATTTTTTATTTCCATTCTTAACCCTTTCCGCACACTGTGCCCGGTCTGGGATACCTAATTTTAATTCCAAACTTGCAAACGGCACCAGTAATATTTTAGTAAAATTTTGCTTTTACAATAAAGGCTTAAATTAGGGGTTTCAAAACATTTAAAAAATTCGTTTGTGAATTCCGGTGTCAGTCGATAATTTCTCATTTCATTACAGATTTTACCCGTGCCGGAAAGGATTAATGCTCGATAAAGTTGAGATCGATGTGGTAACATTTTTTTCTACCACTACTTTTAATTAATTCTCTTCCATAAACTTTTAACATCTTCCAACTCTATTGCTATTAAAAAAAAACTTTCTTTGAAGTAGAAATTTTAATTAATACATGAAATCAGTTCCACATAGAAACAAGAAAATATATTAAATCATGGTGGCAAGTGGTCAGGGGTGAGCGCAATCAAGAAAGGTGCTATATACCAGTATTTTGTTAAAGTGAAATTTGCCTTCTTTAACCCTTTGAGCTCTGGTGGGTAAATTTCTTCAAAATTCCCAATGTCACATTGGTACCAGTATTTTTCAAAGAAAAAACCGGTTAACGATATACACGAAAAAATGCATTAAACCTTTTTCAAATAAATTTGGTCGAATTTTCTGGTGCCTCAAATGGTTAATCTTTTTATATTAGTTGAAATATTTTATATAAGACCCTCGCAGTTTCCTCCCTTTCCTCGCACCCTTCCCTTTTCCTCGCAGTCTTTTTCCCTGACCACTCGCCACTCTGTAAATAGTTTTTAAATAAGTTTTATGATTCATAAATGATTTTTGAATTTGAAAAAATAAAAAGCAAATGGAATGCGATGCATTTCGAAAAGAAAACTATCACGATTTCGATTTTTTCAATGTTATATATCTATGAAAAAAAAACTGTCCCGAAGTTAGTTTCTGAGCCTTTGCAAGATAAATCTTAAATAGTGCTTGAAAACATTAGAAGCAAAGCATGTAATTCTGCGGCAAACTTCCCGTAGCTATAACGGATAAAGTTAAAATTTAGATAACTCAGATCAATTTTATCTGAGGTTTTTAATGTTCCTTAATCCTTTCGATTTTGACGTCTCTTACACAAATTTTATTCGGTTGACACCTTTTTTTTAAAATCAAGTTACCTACAATTACATTGTGTCAAAAAAGCTTTAGTACGTAAATTAAGGCATTTTTTTCCTTCTTTACCAGTACAAAAAATTAACTTTGCAAAGAAAAATGATGTGGCGTCAGACATGACAAAAAAGTGCAAAAAGTTAAATTGTTTTACCGAATATACTCGAGTATAAACGGACCCCAAATTCGAGAGGAATAATACACCTCTCGACCAATAAAGATCTAATAATACTGGTGCTTTAATTAATTTAATAAATAATTATTAATTTAAAGAATTGTTTTTGTTTTAATTAAAAACAGGATTTGCTGGTATTAAATAACGCTAGTTCGTATGCAATATATTTTTTCGCGAATTTAGGGATCGGTTTATGCTCAAGTATATACATTATTACTTTTTGCCAAACAATATTTTTTTATTATTTAACCACTTAACTGACTTGCCGTACGTCATACGGGCAAGAAGAGATAGCTGAATCCATCACTTAAAGCGTTTTGACACCACTAAAATTTTTAAATTCAGATTCACACTATTTAATGGCAGTAATGTTTGCATCAAATATTAAAACTATTTTAGTTTTTAAAAAGTGACGTTAATCCCATATTTTCAATTTATTTTGCGTAAATAAAAAAACAGGTAAGTGGTTAGTCACATTATTATAAAAGGCAAAAATTTCATTTCGAAAACAGCGGATTTTATCTTGAAGGAATTATCTAAATGTTTCAAAAAATTCGGACAATAACAGCAGGAAAGTTTCATTCATGGCGTAGTCTTAGTAATCCGGGAATGTGGCTTACGAAGAAGGATATTCACGCCACGTGCTTCAAGAATGTCGTGTCCAAGATCATTTAGAAAAACTTTTTTTTCCCCCGAGTTCATATCGCTAAGCTGAGTAAAAGAAAACCTCTTAATGATGACCTATCAAAGTATATTTCATACTATGCATTATTGAGTAGTATAATTAACTTCTTAACCATCTTAAGTATTTTAGCAGGAAAAGGATATTGTCACAGAATTATCTTTCTTTTGATTGATGAACACTGTGGGGGTAACTAAAGTCGTGAGCTTCCAAGGCAAGAAGTAACTTGAGCCCTCTCCTCAAATCAAATTAGCTCTAATGGGTGAATTTCTTCCCACTTGATTTTAATCCTTAAATGTCCTAACGACACCGAAATTTAAGTTTTTTTTTATAAATAAATTATTGCATTTTGTAATCCATATTATAAAACGAATTCTTTCTTAGCAAAATTCTGGCGCCAATATAACACTTGAGTATTAAAATTAAGTGCGAAGAGACTCATCCACCAGAGCTTAACCACTTAACCATTTAAAGGGCAGTGAGATAAAATATATCCCACTTATATTTAATTGCGAAATGCCATCAGAATTTTGAAATGAAAATTTCAGTTTTATCAAGTACGAGAAGAACTGCTTTTATCTCTTTAGAAATAAACTTGATTTTAAAATTCTAGTGCCAATCAGTCATTTCAGCATTTTAACCCCTTTGAAGGGCGCCGTTTGCAGCATGCAAACGGTTAATCTTAATGCTTAAATTGCCAAATGATACCAATAAATTTTCAGTACAATTTCCATCTCATAATATACGTGAAAAAACGATTTTGATTAATTTCAATTAAATTTGTTGGTAATTTGTGGTGATAATTAATTATTTGAACATTTTTTGAGCAGAAATGCATTGCCTCTGAAAGGGTTAAAATTAGAAAAACTTTACTAGATTAATTTATGGCACGATTTTTCAACCGGTCAATTAATTTTAAGACACGTCTCTTAGAAAAGCTTTGACCCTCAAACGCTTTAACTGAACAATATTTTTGAAAGCACTTTCAATACCTCTTTCTTTCCTGTCTTTAGTGAATTTTTAAATCTTTTACCACCGATTATACAAAACAGAAGTTTTTGCCCAATTCAATCAAAAAAAAAAAAAAAAAAAAAATCTCAGATAAAATGATTAAAATTTACATTAAAAATTTATTGGTGAGAAAAATATATCATGTTTGGAATTTGGATGCCCTTATGTGGCACGGGAAAATCATGATTGGCTAAAACACGTTGCCCGTATGACGTACGGGCAAATCAGGGAAGCGGTTACCACTAGTACCATGGGAAAATTTTCTCAAGTATTACGAAAAATATTTGACATCATAAATTTTAAGTGTGAAATAACTGAGGAAGTTGTCACAAGATGGCAGACAATTTTTTAGATCGGATCAACGGCTTCTAATTACTGATGCATAAAACTTCCACCAGTAAATTTTGAACAGAAACTTTTGACTTAATTTAATCGCCTTTTTTTAAGAAACGTTTCTCTCAGAAATATTTTTACAATTTATATGCTTTTACTGGGAGGAATTTACCGAAGTATTTTAATTTTTTTTTTTTTTTTTTTTTTTTTGGCATTAACAGGTGGTTGTTTAAAATGTCGCAATATATCGGAAAAGCAATGACCAGGGCTTCCAAATGGTCCGCGAACTGAACATCAGTATTTTTTAGCAGAAAATTTTATGATACGTTTGCGCTAGAATCAACATCCAAAAGTGGTTGCTTGACAATTTCTAAAATTCTAAAAAGAAATTTTCTCTAAGAAAATTCTGATGTTCAGTTGGCGGACCATTTGGGAGCCCTGAATGACTGATGACAGCCAAAGTAAATTCCCTTCAATAAAAATAAGAAATCTATTTTATCATTATTTTTGATCGAAAATTTGCATCAATACGGCGTTTAAAAATGGCGAAAATGTCTAAATTTACTAACAGGACTTTGTCCCAACGGTAACGAAACTCTTCGCAAGCGATTACAGTTGAAGATTCACTGTAATCGTACTGTGTTTTGTCAATTGCTGATAGCTTCATGGTTATTGGAAAGCTACCAAAAGAAATTATTTCTATTTTCTACATGCACCATTATTTTAAGAAAATTAATATTCCGATATAGTTCTCTTATCTATATTCTCAAATTCTATGGGAAAAATTTTTGTTTAAAAACAAATGGAGTGAGATACAATTAACCCAGCAGGACGCGCATCGGGCCAGATAGACCCAGAGTGCATATGTTTTTCACAAGTGTCACTATTACTTTTTAAAAAAATAATCATTAACTCAGTTTATCGCAGAATATGTAGAAATTGTCTCCGCCTAAATAAGGTAACGATTATTATTTATATTTATTAGTGACAAAGTAAAAACCATTGATACACTGATGGTTTTCGGGGTGTGAAAACACCCCGCATTCATCATACCGGGTTAAAATACAGTCGTCTATGGCATTGCCGCGCGCCAATATTCCTAAAAGGCGTTCTTAAGCTTCAAGATATTTTAACCCTTTGTGCTCTGATAGTTGAATTTTCTACCATTAAATTTTAATTCCAAAATGTCACAACTGTACCAAAATATTCGACCAAATTTATTTGAAAAAGGTTTAATTCATTTTTTCATGTACATCGTATACGTAATTTTTTCTTTGCAAAATAGTAGTGCCAATGTGACATTTGGAATTTTAGAGAAATATACCCATCAGAGCTCAAAGGGTTCAGAACTGTGTACCAGAACTTTCGTAAAGTAATATTTTTCTTAAATAATAAAAAAATATCTATCTTCAGATATGTGGCCGGTATTTTACGAAACCTTTTGTACTAAATCCCTTTAAATCCTCTGATTACTTTGAAGAGTTCAAACTCTGTTGAAGTAAAAACGCTCAATCAAAGTATAATACAACGGCCAATAATAAAATCTGCAGTAAATAAGTGTTGTTTTGATTGCGTTAAATTAAAATTAAAAAAATGAATTTCGTATCTATGAATATGTAAATATTAAAGTAATACTGCAACTTCGAACTGAAGAGGAATCAGAAAAAAGGCAACAAGAAATGTATCTTATTTCTGATAGAACATAAACTAGAACTGAATAAGTTTTTTTGTTGGATTTACACAAACTGGGACTTTTTTATCTGCAAATTAATTAACTGATTAAAAACCATTCTTATTTGTAAATGTTACAAAAAATCCTGTTGTATGAAAGTCTAACATTGTTCAACTACAAAAATATTTAGTAGAAATTTCAGGCTCAAAATCTGTTTAGTGCTAAGCTAAAGAAAGAAACACTCTCAAGTACGCCACAATGGATTAAGCAGTCTTTTTATTTTATATAAAATATTAGAAATAAAATAAAATTACTTTTGATTAACCCCTTGTGATCTGGCGCTGTTAGCGGATGTACAGTAGGGTGGATCGAAAATTTTTTTTTTCACAGTGTCAAAACCTACCTATGCGGAAAAGATGTTCTCTTGGATGGAGATTAAGGGAAAAATAATAAAAAAAATTAATTTTAAATTTTAATACTGCCACAATGAGGTTGAATTTCAAAAAAAAAAAAATGAAAAAAGACCTAATTTTGACTAGATGATTTTTGATTCAAAATAATAGTTTAAAAAATTATCCAAAACCTACCTATGCGTAAAAGATATTATATTATATGCTGAGTATGAGAAAAATAATTAAAAAAATTAATTTCAAAATTTAAATCTACCGCAATGTGGCTCAAATTTATGTATTTAAACGTTTTTACGGTAAAAAAATCATTTTTTTTTTTTTTTTTTTTTTTTTTGTAAAATAAAATATGAATTTTAGAATTATTAACATTTATTGCAATGAGGAGATATTTAATTGATAACAAGATAAAAACTTTAGCTTCTTATTTAACAGCTTTATTAGTATTAAATCAAGAAAAATCTTCAACATTGCAATTGGTGATAATTACGTTCGGTATTCAAAATCGACAGGAGATTTTGTAATTCAATTCGATTTTTATAAAACCGTCTCTTATGTATGGTTCATACACAGCAATAATACTTCCGTGACGCTTTTGATTATTAGTTTTGTAGAATGAGTGTTGCGTGAGTAGATATTATTGCCACTGGAGTAATTGCTGGATTTACCTATTGCTTCTGAATTCATGTCGTTACTAAATCCGTCAGTTAGTGGAGGTTCGACACATTTTCCTATTTAATTAATTCTATGTAATCCGTCGCAAAAGGTCAAAAAGCTGGTAAATGGAAAATATAGATATTTTTTAATCTAATGATTAGGATTACAGCAGACCGTTTGATTTCACTCGTGCGCTTTTAGAATTGATATACTGACATAAATGAAAATACAAAAAGCTTCTAACATGCTGCGAATAATCTTTCTATTTCACCAGTGAAACATTTGTTCCCAGCCGCGGTTACATCCACGCTGGAAAAAAAATGACATAGTGGAACCTCATTGGTGTTTAACTAACACAAAAACCATTGTAGTGGACGCTTTAAGATCAGTTCCATATTTCGAATAACACATCCTTTAACATCTATGTCAACAGATATTCCGTCACAACCTATCGCAACCAACTTTGTTACATGTATATTATTGTTAACACATGACAAAAAAAATGTACGTCGTGTTTTCAGACTGTTTGGTACTCTCCCAGAATTTACATATATGTGGCCGATATATTCGAAACCAAGTTCTTTTTTCAAGCTCAAGTCTGCTTCTATTATGATTTTTCTTCTGTTGTTTTCTAGTGATGTAGTCTGTCTTTACACTCATCAAAGTGGATTAAAGAAAATGGCCATGATCATAATTTTTTACAAAAGACTAAAGATAATGGCTAAAACGATGGGGTGGTTTTTGGTTTGTTTTGTCATGCCGATTTTTTCTGTTAATAGCATTCTATTCATAGTTTTGTGAGATAATGCCCACATCTTGAAGTGCACCAGACACGATGGCAGTACCTGCTTGGCCGGAAGTGCCCAAACTGTCCAATATTCTGGCTGATACCAATCTTCGTCTCTACAGGTGATGTGAAACCTAACTCGGCAGCATTTTGGCTTTTCAATGATAGCTGATGATGCAGAAAAGTGAGTTTGCTCTCAATACGTCGGTTTAGTTTACACTCAATATTCATATTCATATTCAAATCTATTGAACTGAAAAAATAGGCAGTATTTTCGGAAATGGTCCAAAAGACTGTAGTAGCTTTCAATATCTTATTTTGTTTTACAAGAATTAAGAAGAGCCCAATATTTCTCGTTAAACAGTTTAATTTTTCTTAAAATGCTGCTGTGGTAAATTATTGAGATTGAATCTCATTTACAGGTCACTTGTAACTTATTAGCAATTCCTTCTCACTGGAAGGAAATAAATAGATGTTGACCGATTCCTTTCTTCGGTTATTTTTTAAATACCAATATATAAATTTTATAACTTTTTATAATAGGGAGCATATTTACTGTCATATCAAAGCTAGACCCAAATAGGGTGTAATTCATCTCTCTCTCTCTCTCTCTCTTTATTTTTATTTTTTATTTTTATTTTTTTAACAACGCCATGGTACAGTAATATTCAAGGTACACTAAGCTACACAATACACAAACAGACAAATCCTAACTGAAAAAACTGGAACTGCCATTTTTTCGAAACTTTAAATCACTTTCAGCAGTATTAAATATCGAAATTAGTTTATTTATTTATTTATTTTTTATTTAATATCCATGCAATATAATATTTCTTACGCAAAGGTAGACTTTGATTGATATTAAAATGATTATTTTGCGTCAAAAATAAATCTAACCAAAATTAGATCTTTTTCCATTTTTTCAATATTTTATCGAATTTTCAACTTTTTTGTGGCAGTATTAAATTTCGAATTTATTACTTATTATTGTTTTTTATTGAACCTCCATACGATATAACATCTTTTCCGCATTGTTGGGTTTTAAAAATTATTAAAATAATTAGTTTTTGACAAAAATAACCTAACGAAAATTTGGTCTTTTTTCAAATTTTTTCGAAAATTCAACCCTTTTGTGGCAGTATTAAATTTTAAAATTAATTTTTTTTATTATTTTTCCCTAAATCTCCGTACAATAGAACATCTTTTCCGCATAGGTAGATTTTGATGAATGGTAATTTTTTTTTCGCCATAGACAATCGATCCACCCTAATGTACAGTCTTGGGAAAAATGTCAACACCCAATTCATCAACAAATTATCGTAAAAGAAACTTGCTGGTACCGAACGATTGGAAATAAAGGATAATTTTAAATGAAACATATAAAGTTAGTTTAGGGGACCATCTAAATATAAAAACGAATAGAAACGTCATTTTTCAATGGCAAAACCCAATTTTTACAAGATATTTCAAATCTTTGGTTTAAACTATGCCTAGACACCAAAATTCAAGTTCTATGAATGATAAGTTTTGGAATTATAAACATTCAAATTTTAGTGGTTAAATCCCATTTTCATATTTTTATTAATATTTCCTGAAATTATGCTCCAAATATGCTAAATTTTTTATGTATCGATGACACTAAGATACCCAAATATAAATACGTTGAATTTGAGATTTTTATAATTTTATGATATGAATTATGAAATTAGCATTAAAAAAATAAATATGAATTGCAACCTACAATTTTTTGATTGATTTAGTCCTGCTTTATGGAAATCCAAAATGTCAGATTTTTCTTTCAAGTAGTTTTCAAATCATGCTTAAAAAAGATTGTTTAAGCAGGGGTGCAAAAATCTAGGCGCCAGCAGGTAGTTTTTCAACACAAAAGTTATTTCGTTTTTCTTCGTCTAATATTTCGTGCAAAATTCCTGCTAGAATGCTATTAAATTTTGAGCGAAAAAAACTTATTTTAGTGGTGAGAGACTACCCTCTGCCGCCTAGATTTTTGCACCCCTGGTTTAAGGAACTGTCTACGTTAGAAGTGACTGCATATTTTGAAATATCTTATGCTATGTGGAATCTAGCAGTCTTCAAAAACTGCTTGAGTGACGCATAAGATGTTTCAATCAGAAGTTTGCTGTTTCGTTCAACAATCGAGCACCGAGCTTCAATTTGGATACAGTCCGCAAAATAAATGATTTCTCGGAAACTTATCGTACGAACCATGTAAAAATTTCTTTTTAGGCTAATTGAAGGGTGTATAGTTCAAATTTAAACACTGCTTTAAAAAAAAAAAAAAAAAAAAAAAAAACCGTTAACGTTCATTTTAATATGTAGATGGCCTTCTAAGCAAATTTTACATTAGATGTTATTTCCAATCGTTTGGTACCCGTAAATTTCTTCTAAATTTGTTGAAGAGTTAGTAGCGGATGTTTACTTTATTTTTCCATGACTGTATGTCACCCGCAATGTTGCCGCTTCTAATCAGATTTTTTTTTTTTTTTTTTTTTTTTTTTTTTTTTTTTTTTTTTTTTATGGGCCTACACAAATTTAATTGGTAATTTTGTTTTTTTAAGGATAAAAATAATCAATCATTTTGTAAAGTGAAAATAAGAGTTAAAACTTTCTGATGAGAATTCGAAATGTCTAACTACAAAATCAGCCGCACCTCATGACGTACGCTGCTTAGCTCATTGTCGGGAATGAACAAAATAGCATGACATACATACACTGAATGTGTCTTAGAACGCAAGAAGCTAATATAAAAATTTACCCCCCCCCCCCCGCTTCCCAAAAGGAAAAAAAAGTTAAAAAAGACTTCAAAGACTACTGCACATTAAAGTATGTCACTCGCTAATAATCGTTTAAAAAATATTATTTTACGAATATTTATTTTAATTTTTTCGTTGAATTTTTAAAAAAGTACTTAACGAATTGTGATGAAATTTGAATTTGACAAATTTTACATTATCCTTTTCAAAAGATATGGTATAATTCGTCCGCACGGTTTCGGAATAATCGGTAAACATATATATATAAGTATATAAATGCATACGAGACAAATTGAGAATGTTAAAAAGTAGGGTAACACAAACAAGCTAGCATTATTTTAGAATACATTAACTTGCATATTTAAGCCTTTTATGGGCAAGTAATTGTGTTTGAGTTATGTCGGATTCACGCCTGAATTGTCTAAAAATTAACTTCAAAATGGCAAAAACCAATTTTATATCTTTTTTTTTTTCGCCGAAGTTTTAAAATCAAAATTAAATTAAAAGTTTCTCGCGCAGATCTTGATTAAAGTTTGGTGGGATATAATATAGCCCACCACCAGGGCCTGATTACTAACGGGGCACTCTCCCACCAGGAAAAAGAAATAAAGAATTTTTCCTTATTCATGACAGTAATCTTGTATGAAAAGGGCGTTTAAAGAAGACGAAAATTTCTATAAATTTTTTCTGGTGAGAGAGTGCCCCGTTAGTAATCAGGCTCTGCCCACCACTTCTTAATGAGTTAATGACGCAAACTTTGTATTAAATAAGTTTAAGATACTTTTCGGAAACTGTGGCAGCTACACATTTTAAGAGTAAAGGTTTTGTGGCCCTATTAAAAAAGAAATTTACATAAAAAATTTGCCTCATTCATTAAATATGCTTTCATTGTTATTTCTACTTTAGATTTTTTGAAGGATTTGCTGATATGAATTATTCTGTAAAAATAACATTTTAAAATTACCCTTACAATAAGGTTTTTAAAATATTTCATTCAAAACATTTTTAGAAGTTATTACAACTCATGATATAACAGATAAAAAATAGGAAATTTAAAGATTAATTTTACTTTAATCCATTAAATTAATTAAATATGGAATGCAAATATAACGATGACCTTTGCGCTTCCAAGAAAAGTCATTATTCAAATAAAAATATATTAATAAATCCGCTTAAACGCGAGATAACTTTCGATAAAAGAAACGAAATGAGCACAATTATGAATGACCGTTTTTAAAGCTTCAATAAATTATAACACAAAAAATATTTGAAATTTTGCGTGATAAAATAAAAGAAACTGAATTAATAAATGTGCTTAAAATATAAATATTACTTTGTCCTATTTAATATTAATGCATTTTCAGATCAGTTTTATTTATGAAAGAAATGTTTATAAAATAATAGATATACAGTAGACGTAAAAAATACATAAATGTACATTACATTAAAATTACAGGGTTACCTATGAGTCATAGGAATTAAGCGCAGAAGTTTCTGTAGAATAATAATATATTTATTCACTCAATTTCTGTGATTAATAAAGGCAAAGGTTACTATTCGAAATTAGTGTTACTGAAACCCAAGGACCCGTAAGATACCAATAGATGATATTCATGTTTCTTATATTAACTTACATTTACGTTTTTATAACCCTTAAAAGACTGAATTATTTTCTCTCTAAAATGTAACTATTTCATTTCCCATGAATTTTTCTAGATAGAAATTTTTGTCTTGTTTTATCGAGGAGTTTCTGCCATCAAAGAAAACGAATTTTTATTTTTACAGTTACTGGAGTGCATATTGGCGTATTGGCAGATACTCGGTTTCCATGATTCAACGCCAAGTTTTAACCCTCTAATGACCATGGTAGCATATATGCCCCCGTCAGTTTTTCCAACTTTATGGATTTTTTAATTCAGATATTCCAAATTAACACCAGAAATTCAAAGTAGTTATATTTTCTTTATATAATAACAGAAATACCTTCATTAAAATGTGATCTTTTATTGAAATTTTCTGATGTAGATTCCGATTATCTGAAATATGGAATTTCTAAAACATATTCTAACCTGGAATGTATAGAGACTGTAAAAAAAACAGATGTTTAATAGCAAAAATTTACTATAGTCACGAACAAAAATGTTCTTTAACCGCTGTTCTATAACCTCTAACAATTTATTTTCGAAATATAAAGTAAAATTAATAAACATACATTTTTATTAGCTGGCCGTTATTTTCGAAAGCTTTTTCGAAAGACTTTTACAATCCTTTCTTTCTACCTGGAAAATCGGCTTTCCAGACCTAAATAAAACACCTTCAGCTTCATATCTGAAATTAAGCAAATATTTGTAACAAAAAAATATTAATTTTAATGTTAATATTATTGCTGTTAATGCTATCCCAGATAGAATGCACATTAGCAGATAGTTGGATTTTTTTCTGATATTACCTTGTAGTGACAAATTAGTCTTGACAATTTCTCAGTGAATCTCCCACAAGGTATACCATCACCCATTTGCATGAGTGGCTTGTTCTGAAACAAATGCATAACTGTCTATAATTCACGAAAGTGACGAAAGCAAAAAAAAAAAAAAAAAAAAAAAAAAAAAAAAAAAAAAAAAAAAAAAAAAAAATTCTATTGAGAGCTTTGACAACTTTCGGGATTGTATCCCTTGCACAAATTTAATTCACTTGCCATCGCGTTTTTTAAAAATGCTTTACTTATAAAATACAATTAAAAAGACTAATTTAAAAGTAAATATAGCCATTATTTATTAGTAGTGATAAAATCAGAGCATACACTTCCTGACGGTGTGTACTCGTCAATACGTATACATCAATAGATTTGAAGAGATTAATCTTATAGTGTGATACTTGTAAGCAGATAGTTTTTCATGACAACATAACTACTTTGTAAATAGTTTGCCGTATTTTGGACAAGACAAAGCAAAATTTTTTATTAGCTTGCAAAGAAATTTGCAGTATTTTTCTCATGACAGAATTAAATATTTTAAATATTTTACCTGTTTGCCGTTAATTTGATACAGCTAGAGATTAACTTGTTGAGATTAACAGCTAGAGATTACTTAGTTAGAGATTAACAGCTAGAGATTAATAAGTTGAAAGTTCTAAGTGTGGTGACTCGTGTTGTAAACTTTCAGTCTTGTTATGCCGAACTTGCGGCAAGTTTTCTGCAAATTTTCTGAAAACTAAAATTGCTATATGGGTTATTTTATTCAGTTAAACATGTTTTCTAAACATGAGAATATTTACCTGAGGCCTGATATCATAAGAAAAACAAGTCTTCTTGGTCGAGGTACTAAATAATGTATTGTAAGAGCTAACGGGCAACGTTTTCGAAAGCTAAGAACAGCTAAAGAAATTTATTTTTATAAATTCTGGCCCCACCAGTGGCCGAGAGGGTCTGACCTCTCAAATGGTAGACGGCAGGTGCTGGGTTCGAACCCAATCGCGGCCGTCGGCCTAACCGTTCGGAGTTTTCGTGGTTTTCTTCGAACCTTGCGTAAATACGGGTTAGGTTCCCTTAGAAAGACCCCCACGAAGGGCATCCCTCCCCATAGGGCCTATATCCCATAGCGCAGATAATCGGCCGACACAAAGTACAAAGTACAAGTAAAGTATAAATTCTTCGGTAAATTCTAAATATAATAAATTCTTTTGTGAGGTATTTGATAATAAAGGAAATCTTTTCAGAATCTAGGGGATTCTGAAGAAGTCATTGTCTATTTTCGTTCATGCTTATAAGTACATTTTCGTAAATGTCGATGCATCAGTCTTTTTTTACAGTGTAGGTTTAAAGAGTTAATCATATAAATCATACTTGCAAACTTATGACTTAAATTCCGTAAAATGCAAGTTAATTAAAACCAGGTTAAATAAATTTCGAAAGAGAATTTTTTTAAAGTAATGCATCAAACCAGTTCCACGAGGAAACGAGAAAATAAATCTCTAATAATGCATCTAAAAAAAAATTTCCGGTTAGAATTTTTTTTAATCTGGTTTAAATTAACTCGCATTTTGCGGAAGGCTATTTCCACGCGAATTTCTTTGTCTGTTACATACAGCGATTTTTGGCTACCAGTATTTAAGAGCGGAAAAATGTGATTTATTTTATCCAACATATTTCATCAATTGAATAAGGCAAAGCGAGCTTTTCGAAAAAAACGGTGGCCAACAAGCATAGTGATTTTCAGCTGTGTAACAGACAAACAAGTTCGCATGGAACTAGCTGGAAGTTAAGTCGGAAGTTGTTAGTTATGTATAAACAGGTTTTAACCCTTTGAGGGGCAAAGTACTTCCATTCATAAAATACTGAAGTGGTTGAATGATACCAGAATTTAAAAACAAATTTATTTCATAATAGAAACCGTAATTTCGGGCGTATAAGCCGCGGATCAAACAATTCTTTTTGGACCCAGAAATCTTATTTAGTGATCGAAGACAAATATTTACGGCGATCTAACTAGTTATATATGTTTCTTAAAAAATTCTGGGTCGAAAAAGAATTGTTTGATCTGCGGCTTATGCACCCGAAATTACGGTAAATTCTTTTCTTAATGTACTTGATAAAATTAAAAATTTTATTTTAAAATTCTGGTGTAAATATGGCATTTCGCGATTAAAATTAAGTGGTATATACTTTATACCACCACCCTTCAAGGGATTAAACCTCTAATGTCCATGGTAGAATTCGTTCTAGAAATTGCGCAATTCCAAGAATTAAAATTCATGCTAGAAAATTTAAATAGTAAATTTCGGTTTATTTAATACTGAAATGTCTATTGTTAAACAAAGCAACAATTTCTGATTTAAAGTTTTGGTTTGAAGGCGAAATGTATGAATAAAAATTTCTACTATATTGGTAAACTGATGATAGCATAAATGCTACAGGGACATTAGAGGGTTAAATCATTTTTTTTAATATTCATATGAAATATGTGCTTAATTTATTTAATAAAATATTTTATTTTTTATTTATTCATACGGCTCAAATATGTTTAGTTGGCTTTTAAAAAGCGCAATTACTGGAAGCTCTAGAAATGTATTATGCCTATTAAAAAATGCAGGATGTATATTGTTCTAATTTTGAGTACACTGTATCCGAATAATATTATTCGCCTTATTTAATCGCAAAAATCGTAATGGTCACAAGTTACAGTAATTGTAAAAAGGCAAAGGTACCATTCAGAAATAATTATTCTCAAAATTATGGAACGTGCGCACTCTGTAATATATTATGTTTTTGAAGAAAATTATTTTATTTACTAACTTTGAAAATCTTTTTTTCCTATATTTATTTAAATTTCCCACAATTTTTGACTCAAAAAACATCTGCATTCATATAATAAATTTCCAAGAGTTCGTCTTTTATTTCATTTTGTTCCCGATAACGAAAGTACCTTAAAACAAATTTGCCATTCGTTACATATGTTCTAAATACGTGATCTTGCAGTATGCTTCTGTAAAATTCAAGAAGCGGTGTCAACTGTTTTTTTTTTTTTTTTCCCTTGAAAAATATCTAAAAAAAAAAGGCTTCTTTTTGCTATTCCGCCGTTCCGACTTCACTTTTTATCTATAAGATAATTTTATACAGCGCATGTTTTTGCATATTTTTTGCATCCGCGTGACTTAAATTGTTAAGCACAGCAGAAGGTATAGAGCATTACGAACACTGCCGATATTAATTTTGCTATTGTTTACATGCACGTGACTTCCTTCTAATTTTTTTTCGAAATTTTATATATATATATTTTTTTTTCTTTTTAAATAAAATAAAAATCGACTTACGCTATTTAAAAGGAATGTGAAAAGCAAAAACATATTATTGGAGCATTTCTATTTTAATACCATCGTGTACCATTGGTATGAAAAGTAGCTTTATCTGTCTCAAATTATTTTTTGCAAATTTTTAGCATGTTTTATTGATGAATGACTGAAATTGGAATTTCTTACTCAGCTCTTTAGCATTTGAGTAAATTTAGAAGCATAATTAATATAATTACCGGTTTAGAACGAGTGTTACAATGCAGTATTTTCAGATTTGTTAAATGACAGATTTTTTCTCCATTAATTATAGCGAAAATTCTTCTTCGGAAAAGTCCAGTATGAAGTCAAAATTTCGGGTTAAAAAAGGAGGCCAATTTGGCAACCCTGTCTTAATACAACATGTTCTTTATTTTCATGAGAATGTTCTTTATACTCTTGTTTAGGGTTACGCATGAGAAAATTTATAAATAAATTATTTACTTTATATAACAGCAGGTATCTGTGATTACAAAAGACAAATATTTTTAATCAAATAATTTAAAGGGCTGACTATATTTATTAAAGGTTTTATTTAATTCATTTATGTGCGCATAAATGCGCAATGCAGGCTTAAAACTGGATATTTTCGGTTGTACTAATTACACTTTACCAAGATTTCTAATAACAGTTTCTCTTAGATTTTTTCTAGCAGAAAATCTGCTATTAATTTAACCCATTAGTGCCTAGCGTCCCATTTCTGGGACAATTTTAAAATATTCAAGTAAGCGCATGTCACACCAGTAAAAATAAGAGGATAAATAAATGCTTTCTTTCTAGAGACAAAGTCCTCGATAAATTAAGATAAAAGTTATTTTTACTTTAAAAGTGGTAGAAAAATGAAAAAAATTCGAATTTTAACAAAGAAAATAATTCAGACATTAATGGGTTAAATGGCATCTTCTATTTAACCCTTCTAGTATTGCTGGGGTTATATTTGATCTTAGGTACTTTCTATATTGAAATTTGAACGTTACAAACTATTGGAAAATGAATAATTTACACTTACTAAATGAATTTAACTGAAATCTCCTAGGACGATGTTATATATCATAAAATTAAATTTCTGGTTCAAAGCACGCAAAATTAAGGATCCTCAGAAAATATTAAAAGCTGGTACTAGGAGGGTTACATAAAAAATATTTTATACCCGATTGGATGACGTAAGCGTTTTCATATTTTACTTATCTTATTTAGATAAGATTTGCCTCATGAAATTTGCGTCATAATTTTCGAGTATCAGGGTTCATCCACGTCAAGGACATTCAAATACCTCTTACCATTTTTTGTAATATAGTATTTGCTTTTTTTAACCCCTTGAGCTCTGATGGTAGAATTTTCTCCCACATAATTTTAATTCCGAAATGTCATAATGGCACCAGAAAATTCGACGAGATTTATTTGAAAAAAGTTTAATGCATTTTTTCGTGTTTTTAGTTAACCGGTTTTTTTTTTTTTTTTTTTTTTTTTTTTTTTTTTTTTTTTTTTGCAAAATACTGGTGCCATTGTGACATTTGAAATTTTGAGGAAATTTCCCCCCCCGAGCTCAAAGGATTAATTAAAAGAAAATTCTATCTTCAGATATAACTATTAGTACTTCACGCAATTTCTAATACTAAAACACATAAAATTTTCTGAATCCCTTGATGCGCACGAATCCTGGATACATAGCTGCAAGCTTTAGCGCAGTTTTCGTACCACTATTTTTAATTAGAAAATTTTTTCTAATTTAATTCTATGTTTTCAATGATTAAATGGGACAAATTCCTCTTCTAACAAATAGTGGTTGGAAAAAAGCGTAAAAGTAGACGCCTTTGTATATATCTTTTTATACTATTCCTTAATCTGTGAAGCGTAACATATCATAATCTTAACTGCACATTGTTTTCGAGTTTCGGAATTGTCTAATGCACCGTCAGAATTGCTGTATTGTTTGTTTATGAATTTATTTTTAAGATCTTGAATCATTACACATCTTACATATTTAAACTTGTACTTCCATACAATGCAAAAGAAAAAAATATTTATTTTTTATTTACTTTTAGACTTTTCTTCTTGGATGTAATCCCATTGTGTGTTCTCATGAAAAATGGGGAAAAAATACTAGATTTGCATTTTATATTTCTGATGGGAATATATTCCCGCATCTGTACTTTCCCCATAACTAACTAAATTAATTTACGCGAGAGGAAAAAATGAATAAACCAAGTATTTTCGTTCCATATTTTTTTTTAAAATTATTACTGTACCGCTATTGTAAACAATTTTTTATTTATTATATTCTAAAAAATGTGTTTCTTATTGTAAAATTACTTGTAATAGTCCGCACATTTACCATGGGAATTACCGTAATTTCGGGTGTATAAGCCGCAGACAAAACAATTCTTTTTCGACCCAGAATTTTTTAAGAAACAAATATAACTAGTTAGATCGCCGTAAATATTTGTCTTAAATCAATAAATAAGATTTCTGGGTCGAAAAAGAATTGTTTGATCCGCGGCTTATACACCCGAAATTACGGTATATATCAACGTGTTTAAGAGATTTTAGAGAGTTGCCACAGGCGACTATTTTTTAATTCTAACTGCCACTACTTTCATAAAACAGAAATCTTTGACTGAAACTTTGACAACACTTGCAAGAGAAACATAATTAAAAAATTATATTAGAGAAATATTGGTGCTCGCAAAATACAAAAATGTTTGTAAATAGGTTGTACTGACTGTGGCAGATCTGATTTTATGACTACAGTGACGCCAGTCATACTGCACTATACAGATTTTAGATGAATGATTTGACAGCTTTTATGACATAATATTTACAAAATTTTATGAGTCAGGTCTTTGGTGTGTGCACATCACGTGATCACTATTAAGGTTGCGTTCAAACGCTCGTTTTGCCGTCATTCAACATTTTTCCAGGAACGATATCATTTTTCACCTTTTTGTGGTTTATTCACAAAATTGCAGAGATATTAAGCAGTAGGTCAGGCGATAAAAAGATAAGATAAACCTCAAGAAAAGACTCCTCTTTTTCAGAACGCCTAACACTTTCTTTGTAAGTCTGTTAAAGATCGAAGACGCCGTGTGACCACAATAAAGCTCCACCTGACCAGAACAAAGAGAGCTTTTGTCGAATGATTCATCTATTTGGAACTAAAGAGTGACAGGTGGATAGATAACGATGACAGATGGATAGATATGTTTGATAGGATCGCTATAAAGCTGTTATTAGATTCACGAACTTTACACGTGACAAACATTTCAGCCGAATTTAACCCCAACTTTTTCCTGTTCAAAGAGAGAAAAGAGTTACAATTGTCTTGGGTAAAGTCGGAGAAAAAGCAGGCAAACTAGTACTACTAGTACAAGCCATTAATATTTATCGCCTATTCGTATGCATCGGTTATCTCTGATTCGTTGAAATGTTCGATGTTGGATGAAAAGTCTCAGTCAGGGGAGATTTTTTTGGAACTGCAGAAAAAAGTTCGGGGACGTTGTTGTTTGCTATCACACTGGGTGTTGCGAGGATGTTTCGCGAAAATTTGGAGGAAATCACGTGTTGGCTCAAAAGTCTCTCGAAATGTTGGTGAATCTGATAGCAGTTTAATGGTGGGAATAAACACAACATTTCTCTACAGTTATCAGTATCGGTGTCTTTTCCTGTGTCACGCGGTGTTTTGATTTTTAATGGTTTTTTAAAGGAAACTGAATGATGTTCTTCAAAAGAAGAAACTTTTCGTCAAGTACAGCTAAACGTCTTATCTCTTAACTCACTGTTGATTCCCCGCATCCTTTTATGGATAAAATATTTAAAATATAACATGTATCTGTTACAATTGTAACAATTAAAAAAGAGATTGATTTGCAAAATTTCTTTTATTGCATCATATTTTTCCCTTGTATATCACACAATTTTTATTATTTTTTTTATAACTCCCCTTTTGCATATTTTGTAATTTTACACTATTGTTTTCACTCTTAATCATACTAAAAAAATAATGTTTGAAAGTTCTACTGCTTTTCAGTAAAAATCTTAAAGAATATGCTAAGAGCTGGCTTCATTTAATAATTTTGTTTATTCTTTATCTTGTTGCAAAATTTGCAGCTTTCTATTTTGGTAGTAATAGTTATGCGAGACAATATTTATTTAAAACAACTATTGAATGATAAACTGCCCAATTTTGAAAAGCTAACATGTTCATTAGAATCTCTTTTGATTAATCACACACAGGTTAAAGGATGAAGAAGCACATAAGCTTACATTTATGTTAATTTTTCAGCAATATATACAAACAGGCCTTGACTAATCCAGGGACATGCACTACAGTTGCCAAGGGCCTTCCCTAAGATCAGATATAAGTTTTCTTAACCCTTTGAGCTCTGATGGTTGAATTTTCTACCACTTAATTTTAATTCCAAAATGTCACAATGGCACCAGAAAATTTGACCATATTTATTTGAAATAGATTTAATGCATTTTTTCGCGTATATCGTTAACCGATTTTTTTCTTAGCGAAATACTGGTGCCAATATGACATTTGGAATTTTGAAGAAATTTACCCTCCAGAGCTCAAAGGGTTAAAAAGGAGCCAAATGAAAAAAAAATTGTGAAAAGTGAATAGATTTTAAATTTGTGATATTTATTTCTTACTGATTTCATAAAGATTTTTTAAAAACACATAAATTTCTTTAAAATATTACAGGGATCTCACTTACCTCTTATCTGTTGTTTACTGTGTAGGGGAAATTTTATACCGAAGTACTTTAGTACACCACGAGGAAAGTAGTAACAAAATAACAAGTATTAAAATTTGTTGCTATTATTAAATGCATTACACCACTTGTATATATATCTATAACAAAAAAAAAGTGTTTTTTGTAGATTTTTTAAAGTTATCTTTCTAGCACTATTTTGCATATAGATGTGAATAGTACTTGCTATGAAATTTATGTATACATACAATAAATATGAAGTTCAGTTTTAGTTACTTCAGGCATAATTCATGAAATTTTTCAAAAGATAGAAGGGGCCCTCCCACTGTCTAAGTCGGACCCCTGTATATAAACAAGGTACTATTTTTATAATATAGAACACTAGTTTTTCCAGAAATTGATAATTAAACCAATAGTTTTTTTTTTTTGTAAGTGTAAAAAGAAAATTGTCTGATTTCAATTAGTTCAGCTGATCTGCAATTTTGTTACATAAGTGAAAAAAAATGCACTCAGAATATTGTTAATCATGCTAAACGCAATGTTTTTTAGTTTCTAATATGCATAAGGTCTGAAACTATTTATAATAAGTTGAATATATCGAAATTATTGTATATTTTTTATACTTTTGAAAATATATTTATGAACCCTGTTCCTGGAGCATTAGTGTTTATTCTTGAAAAAAATGTTATTATAAAAAACAACTTTGCTTTTTTATCTGTAAATTAGAAAGAATTAAGAAGTAATCAAGAAAGTATTACTGATTTATTCTTATTTTTAAACTTATTTAAGGCATTAAAATGCGGCGAAAAAAGGGAAAATAACGAAATAGTAGTGCGAACATACTCTTATTATTAACGTTTTTTACCTTATTAAAGTATCGTTGAAAAAAAAATTAACTACAACATTCAACTTTGAACAACGTTATCGAGACGATTGCTATTGCGTTGAAAATGCAGTTTAATTTACCGTTGAAAACTAATCGAATCAATATGGACACATTTTCGTATTTATAACGTCAACGAATAACGTTTTTTCAACGACATGCGCTGTCGTTTTTTCAACGATTAAAAAACGAAACTGTGCTACTTGAGTTAACGGAGTTCCGGGCGGATAACTCTAATGGTCATTAAAGTATCTTTATATTATGCGTGTATTTATCAACTGTTTAACACTCCTATCCTACAAAAGAAGACATTCGCGAACTGATACTATTATATGGTGAGGTTGTTACATAATATCTTATTTGCATTTCGATATTTTTAATTTTTTTTAATTTAATTTTTTTACCGTAATTTCGGGTGTATAAGCCGCGGATCAAACAATTCTTTTTGGACCCAGAAATCTTATTTAGTGATTGAAGACAAATATTTACGGCGATCTAACTAGTTATATTTGTCTTTAAAAAAATTCTGGGTCGAAAAAGAATTGTTTGAGCTGCGGCTTATACACCCGAAATTACGGTAATTTCATTGATTTAATTTTATGTTATTTTATGTTTGCATTGGATAAACATGGTCCATCTCGACATAGCTCTTTTTTTGCTTTTTTGATTTCGGTTTTAGAAATTTTTTACACATTTCAGGAACCGAATTTCAAAGTAAAAGTAACTTTCTATCAATAAATAAATAAATAAATAAATAAATAAATAAATAAAAAATTTAAAAAATCAACCCAGATCGAAAAAGTAAAAAAAGAGTGATGTTGAGGTGGATTTCGGCTACCCAGTGCAAAACAATAAAAAATAAAAATAAAAATAAAAATAAAATAAAAATGTAGGAATGCTAAAGAAATATTAGAAAATATCCGCTCCATACAAACAGCATTAGCTCGCGAGTGTCTTCGCTTAAACGGACAGGAGCCATAACTATTGATGAGGGTTTGTCTTGTAGAACAGAGTTCAGAGTTCGTAAGGGTTAGAGAATTTTCTAGGATAGTTATCAGTATGTTTTGTAGAAAAAGAAATTTTAAGTTAAATAAGCATAATTTTACATTCTTTTAGCGGAGAGCTTCTATGCGAAAATGCTGTTGCTGAAAGAGTTTCTAGACTGCAAAATTACTGAAGGCGTACGAACTCACAGTATTGCCAGAGGGTTACTTTTATAAATATTTTTTTTTCTTTTTTGACTGGCACAACATTTTTGAGATTGTAAAATTCCATTTGTTTTCATCATAATTACTACATCTTTATGTAAAAGAATTTTGCCACTTCCAAAAAAGTGGTGTCAGTCAAGAATCTGTTCTAAGAGAAAGAAGCCCACTGACAACGCTGGTACAGCCCCCCCCCCCCTATTAAGGTTAAAGTTCTTTTTCCTATGTTAGTATTTTCTAAATTGATTAAAGACGACATCGGTCTGTGAGTTGATCTATTTTAAATAATATATTACTCTGAAGATATAGTTAAGATATTCACATAAACAAGGTAAATATTAATTATGTTAATAATTTTAATTAGAAATTCAACGCAGAAAACCTGTATGGGACTTATTACCCTTAAAGCATGGTGACGTCACTGCAACATCGTTCTGAAGTCACATTGTGACTTTGTGACCATCGATTGTCGATGTGACGTCACGTGACGTCGATGTGAAGTCACAGTGACTAAAATGTAAAGTCGTTATGGCCGTTTTAGAGCTCTTTTGTGACGTTTCACAAAGTGGTCACAATGTGACAAATTTGTGAAAAATGTGTCATTTGTGACTAATTTGACATAAACATTGTGAAGAAACTGTGACAAAAGCGACGATATATAAATTGCCAGAAACATGTTTTTTAAAGTAAATAACATGTTTGGAAGGATATTTATAAATTTCTAAAGATGTTTAAGAAAGTCACATCTCAGTCACAATGTGACGTTACTGAGTGGTGGCATTTTGGTCACAGATGTGATGTGACCAAAGTGACTCACAGTGACGTCACTGTGACCATGCATGCTATTAGGGTAATACTATCTTTATTTATATAATTAATGTCTTTCTTAATGTTTCTTTTTATTGTATATTTTTAAAATATGTAAAATAAATTTGTTGATTTCCCTTTGCTTCTAATTAACTGGCTAACGTATTTTTTATTGATCTAAGTTTTTCTCCTTTTAGTTAATTCATAATTCATCAATTCATAGTTTAAATTTCGCAGAATTAACTGGTATTTATTATTCTAAATATTTTGTTTACTTTGCCCAGTTTGTCCGAAGCCGGATAGCTTCAAATTCCCAGCGCAATATATATTTTAACTATTTATTAATAGAGTTATTTTAAGCGTTATTGTTAATTTATTTTGTATATGTCCGGTTAGGATTACAGAATCCCCCATCCTGTCGTTTAATTAGATGCTCCTGCATAATTAAACCCTAAGTAATTTCGAACTCTGCTCTTACCTTATTTATTCTATGTCGGTTGTTTATTAACTATACTTTAATAACCGGTTAATTGATTTGCCCAGGAATTACTTGTTTACCGCCACATATAAATGAAAAAAGTATGGTTTACACCAGTTTAAATTAAAAAAAAAAAAATGCTAAAAGGGAAAATTGATTCATATTGGCAGGGTGAATTCAGAAAGTTTTTTTTTTATTATTATTTATTTAAAACAAGAATGTTGGTGAATATAGATCAAATCCAGGCACATAATCCTTCACTTTGTGGATTACCAGTATTTCTTAACCTTGTAATGCGTATGTTTGCATAAATACAAACAGTATTTCAAATTTAGTAGATTTTTTAATTAGGGTATTCTAAATTAATAGCAATACTTTTTTTGTGTGTGTTTTTAATTAAAGGCATTTCGTATTTAAGTAAAACGAACTTTATCATTGAAAATTTCTGGTCTAAATTTAGATTTTCTAAATACGTAAGTTATAGATCATATTCTACTAGGAAAGTTAACCCTTTGAGCTCTTTTTTTACCATTGAGCAATAACATATACCGTAATTTCGGGTGTATAAGCCGCGGATCAAACAATTCGTTTTCGACCCAGAAATCTTATATTAGTGATTGAAGACAAATATTTACGGCGATCTAACTAGTTATATTTGTTTCTTAAAAAATTCTGGGTCGAAAAAGAATTGTTTTGTCTGCGGCTTATACACCCGAAATTACGGTACTTTTAAGAATTATGTTTTGTATTAACCCTTTTTAGTAACCCTTTATTAGCTTTAAAAAATTGACCAGTGGAGTTAGATGCAGTTTTAAGAATTAGTGCTTTTTATCTTTCAGATTGCTTAACCAAAAGCTTTGTGTATATGTGTGTGTGTGTGGGGGGGGGGTTTAATGAATGTAAATTGATTGAAGTTTTATTCTTCCATTAATTAAGGTATATATTACTACCTTTAAAAATATTTAAAATCAATTGATCTGAAATACAAACAATCCAACTGGGTACACAAGGGCGATATAAGATGAATTTTAAAAAATGTAAATTATAAACCTCTTTATTTAATCAATATGAGCAGAGATTTAATTGTTTTTTTTTAAATAAAATTTGTTTTACACCGGCAGGACGAGCGTTGGATGTTTTGACATCCCTAAACCGCGTATTGCATTGATGGTTTTTACTTTGTCACCAATAAATATAAAGAATAATCGTCCTCTAATTTAGTCGGAGACAATTGTGAAAAATTCTTTGAAAAAGAATGTTGAATATTACTTTTAAAAAGTAGTGATGACTATTGTAAAAATTCATACGAACCCTTGGTCTATGGTTAATTCCATAAAAACTTGTCATGTCTGTTTCAAAACTAAAAATCGCTATGTTTGTTTGCCACCCGTATTTTATGAAAAGTTTCCTTCGTCCGATTGAACTGATGAGATATCTTCGATAAAATAAGTCACATTTTTCCGTTCTAAAATACTGGTAGTCAAAGTATTCTATGGTCATTCTATGTAACAGACATGAAAATTTTCATGGAATAATGATTAAATTTTAACACAGGTCCCTATCAGACCTGGCACAAGTTTTCTCGGGTTAACATTAGAATACCCGAAAAGCATTTTAACACTAGAATTTTTATTTAAAAGAATTTCACTTAATTCTTTAACTGCGTTATCTCTAGTTGCAATTTAACCAATTAAAAAACAAATCTGGTTGAAATACAGATTTCATCATTTGATCAGTCTCGAATCAACACTAGCTTGGCTTTAGGGTGTTAAACTTTATCCCCTTGAAGGGCTGTGGTTTATTTTTGGACCACCTAAATTTAAGTCCTAAATGCCCCTTTGGCACCAGAATTTTGAGACGACATTTCTCATTTTTTCAATTACGCGAAGAAAAGTTTTTACTTACCGTAATTTCGGGTGTATAAGCCGCGGCTCAAACAATTCTTTTTCAACCCAGAAATTTTTTTAAAATGAATATTACTACTTAGATCCCCGTAAATATTTGTGTTCAATCACTAAATAAGATTTCTGGGTCCAAACAGAATTGTTTGAGCCGTGGCTTATACACCCGAAATTACGGTATTTTCAAATAAGTTTGTTCTTAAATTCCGGTGTCGTTCAATGATTCCAGCATTTTACGCATAGATAGCCTTTCCCCTGAAAGTGTTAAGGAACTTTGTCAGTTCCGCCGTTTTTCTTTAATAAAAGTTAAAAAAATAATTCGTCAAAAGCAGTAAGTTTTGCCACAGATCATTGATGAAAGATTATTGTGTATTAAAAAAAATCTAATGTTAATCTGAGTGCTATACATCTAGAGGAAATGATCTTGTTTGACTCTTGAGTTTTTTCTTGCATGGATTTCTCAACATGTCAATTTGACAAATTAATTCTCCGAAAAGTATCCGTATTTCGTCATCTACAAGGCTCTCTCTGGTACTCTTTTAAAACAAGTAATTTTCAGCAGAAATTTTTGCGATAAGGCTTTGCAACAATATCAAAAACGAATTAAATATACTGCTCAAAGCAATTAAAGGATATTTGAAGTTTTATATAAAATAAAGATATAAACGAAATTTTTTTGCCGAAAATAGAAGAAGAGAATCACAAATGCAAATTTTTCTGGTTTTCAAACTGTGGAGTATGCAAATTTTGAGTTCGACGTCAAAAATGTCGCTTCAGTGGCAGCGAATGAAATTTGACTTTCAACTGGATAAAAGAGAATGAAGACAAGGATGATCGGCATTCAGCGATTGCTTTGTTTCGATGTGTACGATGTCTCAGCGAAGTCATTTGACAGATTCAGAAGCTTGGAGAATTGTTGGTAGGTTAGAAGGGGGCCAAACTCAAGCCGAAGTAGCGCAAGCCATTGGAGTGTCACAAAGTGTCATTTCCAGGATCTGGAACCGTTTTTTGGAAAGAGGATGTGCAGGCCGAAGACCAGGGCAAGGTCGTAGACGGACAACAACGCCCAATGAAGATCGGTATTTAGCGTTAACAGCTCGGAGACACCGAAACATGAACGCTACTCTTCTCCAACAACACCTTCGCTCGGCTACAGGCACCACGATTTCAACTCAGACTGTCCGAAATTGGCTCCATGCTGTAGGTCTGTATGCTCGCCGACCGATGGTATGTGTTAGATTAACATCAAGGCATCGTCGCGACCGCAGGGAGTGGGCAACCGAGCATGTCAACTGGAGGAGAAATGAATGGAGCAATATTCTGTTTTTTGACGAGTCCCGTTTTTCTGTGCATCCGGATAATAGGCGTATTTTCATCTGGAGGGACCGTGGAAGTAGGAATAATCCTGCGTTCGTGCACGAAAGTGTCAGATTTGGCGGCGGAGGAGTGTTGGTGTATGGTGGCATCTCCATTGACGGGCGCACTGACCTCTACATCATTCGAGATGGAGCTCTGACTGGTCGCCAATATAGGGATGAAATCCTCAGACCTATTGTAGTCCCTTACGCTGCAGCAATCGGAGATAACTTAATTTTAATGGACGATAACTGCAGGCCACATCGTGCAAACCTGGTGGAGGATTTCCTTTTCGAGGAAGGAATCGTTCGAATGGAATGGCCAGCGTGTTCACCAGATATGAATCCAATCGAGCACATCTGGGGCGCTCTAGGAAGACGAGTTTCTGGCCGCGAACAACCCCCACAAACTCTCCAAGAATTGGAAAGAGCTCTTCTGGAAGAGTGGGGCAGAATACCCCAACTCGTCATTAATAGCCTCATTGAGTCCATGCCTCAAAGGTGTTCAACGTTGTTGGCCGCCCGTGGAAACCATACCCCCTACTGAAAATGATTTTCTTTGAAGAAAACACCTTTTCTTATTCTTTTTTTCTCATATGCACAAATTGTGTTTTTTTCCTTTTGTACACAAATGCGCAATAAAATGCATTTTTTTCTGCCAAACATGCGTAATTTATTCTTATATAACCTACTATGTCTGTCGACCTTGTATCAATCAGCTAAAAAGTTTCCCAGATACAAAATCCACCTAAAACTGCAATATCCTTTAATTGTTTTGAGCAGTGTATTTCCAACTGAATGAAAAATTGTCCAGGCCTAGTATCGAACTCAGGTACTTGGCATACAAGGCCAATGCTTTACCGCTTAAGCTAAATGGGCACAACGACCAGTGAGCATTCCTCGCTCAGATAACCTTTACCACTCGGTTCGATTGTGTTAACATTGCAGTATAAAAAAAAATGTTATTCGAATAAGTTTCAACGAAAATTATAGACAAGATTTTTCCTTGAAAAAAACTGTAGAAAATAAGTTAAAACTGGTGTGAATTAATATGAAGAGATAAAAACTTCTTAAATACACCATAAAAAACTTGAATTCACTAGGCTTTTCCTAAGAATTGAGACCTTCTTTGTCAGGCGCAAAGAAGACGTGCGTCTATTACTATAGTCTTTCCGCTGCTGTCATAAACGCACGTCTTTTTTGTGTCTGATGAAGAAGGCTTGGGTTCTTTCGAAAAATCTAGCGAATTAAATTTTTTATGGCGTGTTTAAGAAGTTCTTAGCTCTCTATAAAAACGTTGTGTTCAAGAAACGGACCTAGTGGAAACATTGCATCTATGTGTGAAAATAAATGGATCAAAAGAAAGTAAAAAGTATAATCTAAGGCATATCATTCATAAATTAAGCAACCGTTGAACCAGAAATTTCATTAATAAAATAAAATAAAATATGTACAACTCAGGAATAAACTACATTTTATTATATTTTATAAATCTGATCTATAAACATGTTTATTTGATTTGTGGATTATTCTTAGGAAATCACGGTACAAGGGAAAGTTTTAAAAAGATCATCATCATGAAGAAAGTTAGAAAAACCTTTCCTGAACAGCAAGCTACGTATTTTTCTTATTTATTCTTAAATGACAAACTCGCGTGTTTAAGACAAGCTTTAATGAATCTACGTATGAAGTGCTGAACAAAATTAAGAAAGAGAAAAAAATTAATGATCCAGATACCTTTTTAATAAAATATAGTGTTCTGAAAATCTCTTAAATAAAATATATTTTTTTAATATTATTATTGTAAATACGATAATATGTGGACGCGACCAAAGTAGATTATTTATCTGAAGAATTTTTGTAGTAAAATAAAATATTAAGTGAAACACCACAATTCATTTTAACTTGAATTTAAAAGGGGAGACAGTGTTTCTAAAAACAAATATGTAGAGGTTTTCACTGAATACGAATTTTAAGGCCAGAAAGGGGAAAAAACAAAATATTTTAATGATGCACTAAAATTTAATTGAGCATGTAGCATTATCTTTTAATTTTAAAAGCAGCTTCTGTGATATATATATTTGGTGGATAAATTTCATTAAAACATACTCAAGGATGCGCACATTTTTACAAGAAGTTTTGAATAGAAATTTTTCCTTTTTGCATTAGAATTGCATTGTTAAATCTTTTATATTTAAAAATGGTTGTTACGAAGTCTGCTATTTAAATGCTAAAAGTTTTTTTCTAATGTTAAATAGTTGTGACGAACCCTTGGAAATTGCAGGGTGATATCTTCAACCTATTTAATTGGAGACTTGTGATAATTTTCAGCAGTTAAAAGCAGCATAGATTACTGTTAAGAAAAAGTGGTGTTTAAAAGTAACAACCATAATAAATTATGTAGTGGTTTGGCGTCTTGTTGAAAATCGGAACTTTCAAAACTAGAGCTGAACTGTTTTTAATTTTTTGAAATCCTTTTTATGCTCAAGAGCTTTATTTAAGAGCGCTTCATGATTTCATGAAAATGTGTTATTGCGAAGAAATTGAATAAAAACCTTTAAACTCATGCATTTTGTATTCTAAAACGGTGAAACTAACAATTAAAATAGCCATCGAAGTCTGTATTTTTATACTGCTGTATTCCCGTTTTCTGATTGACAAGATGTTAAAAATTATTTACACTTGAACTACCGGAAATTGGAGTCAAGTTTTATAAAAATATTTCAAACCAGAATTTTTATGTAAAACAGTTTAACTTTATTATTTAACGTTTTTATTCTTTGTATCTTTTAAAATTATTTCATCATCAAATTTTTGGTTTGAGCCGCAACATTATTCGTATGTTAGCCGTCAAAATAACGGCTCACGGTGGTGCTAATGTTAAATATGTTTTATTTTTCCTTTTTTTTACAATGAAATACATTTTAGCATGCTGTTGCCACAGATTTGAGATTCGATATTGGAGCCTATTGCTCGGAAAGTAAAATCGATACAATACTACTGTTAATTTATTCTTTTTATTTTCTACTAATTTTTCGTGGCTACTTCTATCTGTAAGGTTCTTATGGGCCCTGGTATGCTAAAGTAGGAAATTCTTTGGTGGTAGTATTTTCTTATAGAAAATCTTTCCGGAAATAAGGCGAATATTCGCTCATTTAACCTAGATTTATTTTTTTTTATTAAAGAAATACTGATATTTCACTTGAAAAATAACGATACCCCGTATGAACCCTAATCTACAGTCATATTTAGGACATGTGCATTTTGTTACCACTATTTAAAAAAAGTAATATTTGCCTCGTTTGATTTCAGAACTGCGATTCAACAAAGCAGATATTACTATTGTAAAATAGTGGGAATTTACAAAAAATTATATATTACATTCGTTCTAAATACTGCCCTATCAGTAATTGTTTTTTTATTATTTAAAAACAAATATATTCCATTTAGCTATCCCCAAATAGAAATTTCCACTTTCGAAATTTTAAAATAATTATATTATTTTACTTATCAGTTGGTTTAACCCATAACTGCCAGCTCTTCCGCTTTTTTGAACTACAAAAATTTAATTAAAAATTTTGCTCTATTTAATCAGCAGATTGCAGCGATTTGAGAAGATAAAATTTACTATAAAATGTCTGTGATACAAAAGAGCGGAAGGTATTGGCTCTTTTGTCAGATTGCGCGCAAGAAATGTTCATAGATTGTTTGATTGTCACCACTTTTTGTTATAGAAATATTCGGCCTTAAAAAAAAAAAAAAAAAAAAAAAAAAAAAAAAAAAAAAAAAAAATCTGATAAATAAGACAAATTATCCTATTTAAAAAAAGTTGTGACAGTCAAACAATTTGAATTAAAAAGTTCCCAATTTGGCAACACTGGATATTGGCAGCTATGGTTTAATCCCTTGATAGACGAAGCTTCATAATTGCTCCACATAATTTTAATCTTTAAATGCTACTTTGGTACCAGAATATCAAAATGAAAACTGTATTTGTATTCAATATGAAAAAAAAAAAAAGATTTTACTTTTTCAGATGAATTTGTTTATAAATTCTGTTGTCAATGAGTCCGCTGAAAGAGTTTATTCAAAATGAAACTGTTTTGAAGGAAATCACATATTTAACAGCTAACAGTAGCGCTTTTTGTATAGAATTTTTATGTTTTTAGTCAATAATTAATATATTTTATATTCAACACAACGCTACAAATGTTAAAATATTTTTAAAAAAAAACGAGCAAAGAGGAAATTTATTATTCTCTTTCATTCATTCTGTATGGGTACCAATGTTTATAAATTCTTAATACAACTCTTCTGGAATAGTAATTATTTTTTTTTATATATAATCGCCGTTATCTTTCACTCTTCGGTAATGGTGGTGTTATATATTCGCAGTCCTTGTCCCTTTTGAATCTGCTGCTGTTTAAGAAAGAATGAACACAAAAAGCAAAATATACAAATAAATAAAAATAATACAAGTGATATATTAATATTACTAGGACTTTTTGATGTATACGCCTTCTCTTTAATAAAAAATAAAAACATAGTCATAAAAATTTCATCAAAAAGTTCCAGGGTTGTTTCAAATAAACGTGACGTTAAAATAAAAGAATAACATTTTCTTTCTCAGAATTTCAGTTAAAAAAGCGAAAATGTAAGAAGAAAAATAACCCTACAAAAATATTTTTTCTTTATGAGTATCCATTATCCTGATTGAATTTTATTTTCTTGGGAGCTTGTTTATTTGCATTTTGAAATCTTCTTCACGTGCTACCAGTTTTATTAATACGTGCGTGTGCTTGTGCACACTTAAATATATTTCAGTCGTTTACTTTGAATAATGAGTAACACGTTTATGTATACTTTTTTAAGGGGCATATATTTTATGATCAAAATGTAACACGTTTATCAAATATTTTACAATGTTTATATGTTTATGTGCATAAATTAGTTCATGAAAACCTTGAAAATTTCAGCAACAAATGATTTAAATTTTTAATGTCTTATTTAATGAAAAAAAAATTGATGCTTCGTACATAAAATATTATAATATTTTATTATATGGCTAATTCCATGGGTTCTGTAGTGTAAGTCACATAACTTATTAATTGCCATGCTTGTTAGCCACCGTTATTTTCGAAAAGCCTGCTTGGCCTTATTAAATTAATGAGAATGTGCCAATAAAATTAATCACATTTTTTTCGTTCTATAATACTGGTAGCCGAAAATCGTAGCCTGTGACTTACACTACAAGTACTCATGGAAATAGCCTATATTTAAAATATTATTAATTTTTCATTTGGTCTTCCGAGACGAAAGCATGAAGTGTTCAAAGCAATATTCATTTTCTATTTAATTAGCACTTTATGTCTTATTTCCTTTAACTTTCACAAGCAATGCAGGCTATAGACCGGGAGGCGGCAGCACAGGCAAGCACCGCATTGAGTTCACGGATGAAAATCTAGCATTAGTTGAATCTCGATTTGCGTATTAAAACGCCATCCGTCCACTAAGTCATATGTTGGTGTGAAATCAGTGGCGTTACCAGGGTTGGCTCCCAAGTGCTCTGAATTTTAAGTTCTGTTCGCCTTATCTAATCAGAAAATTTTCTGCTATGAATCAAGGAAAAGAAAACCTTACATTATTATTGGTTTTGGACACCTACTCTGGTTTCGTCACTAAAAACACCTAAAACCCCGATTTTAACCCCTTGAGGGGCAAAGCACTTCTGCTACTAAAATGTTAACATGATTGATTGACACCGGTATTTATAAACAATTTTATATGAAACAAAGTAAAAGCTTTTCTTCGAGTATATCATATGAAACAAAAGTTAATTCTTAAATTTTGGTGTCAATGCGGCATTTGGGAATAAAAATTAAGTGGTATATAACATATACCGGTGCCCTTCAAGGGGTTAATGGTTGACTTAAGTTTATCATTATGTTTTCCTGCTATCAATCCTTCATCTTTTCATCCTCTTGGGTGCAGAAAAGCACGATGATGAACCTATGAGTCAAACGTTAAAATCGGGTTTATAGGTGTTTTGCACCAAGATTTGACTTGGCTGACCGATTCCGTTTTAACCCTTTCCGGCGCGGTGTCCCTTAAAAAGGACACCTAATTTTAATTTTACTGGCACCAAGAATATTTAATTAAAATTTTCCTTTGATAAAATGCCTGAAAATAAGCAAGTTCTTATTCTCTAATAAATTCGTTTATAAATTATGGTGGCAGATAATTATTTCAATTAAACTTACTCCGCGCCGGAAAGGGTTAATATAGAAATCGAGATTTAATTAATCCTAGATTTTTATCCGTAAAATCGATGGGGTGATTGTCTGTGATGTCGCTTTCCGGTCTACTATTCTTTGATTATTAAGATAGTTTTATTCTCATCCAATTTCTAAGATAGTGTTATTGGTTTTATCAATAGAGTTATTGAAAAAGAGTGATGAAATAAAAGGTATTACCAACCAGTTGTGAGAGAAGTAGCTGAGGAAGTTGTTACAAAGTAGCAGCTTATTTATCACTCGGAAAAAACTTCCACCAATAAATTTGTAATAAAAAATTTTTTAGTTTTGCATCTTTTTTCAAAAAAAAAAAAAAAAAAAAAAATAATTAGTTGTAGATTTTTATCCATGATCTCAATGAAGTGATTGTCTGTGCTGCTGTTTCCGGGTCTACTATTTTTTTTGTTTGTTAAAATATTTTTGTTCCAACCCAATTTTTAAAATAGTGTAATTGGCTTTATTAATGGAGTGGTGGGAAAAGAAAAGATATAAAGAGTATTACCTACTAGTTGTGAGAGACGTTTTTGAGGAAGTTCTCGCAACGTTTTGCCTTGTTTATCACCGGTTAAGAAAACTTCTACCAGTAAATTTTTAATACAAAATTTTGCCTTTGTTTTGCGTCTTTTGCCAAAAATAAATATCGCATGTATGTTATTAAATTTTCTGTTTGTTTTTATTCCATTGACACTGACTCCATCACACCATTGACACTGAGAAGAGAATGTCTAATTTGTCACAGTATGGCTGAAACGCAGTACTTGACTCTTGCGGAAGTAAACGTACATCAGAATAAATAAATAGCTGTTTTTTGGAATCTTTATGACTGATATTTTGCATCAATAAGGCGGTCAAATAAGGCGAAAATTTCTATTTAAATTTGCTGATGTAAGTTTATCTCGGTGACATTAATCTTTCATAGTAAGCAGTTGCAGTTAAAGCTTCACTGTTTAAAAGATATTCGAGCCCCTCTTTATTAATGTTCTAGCCTGCAAAAGTTGAGCTACAACCGGGCTTCTGCGTTTTATTTGCAAATAAAAGAATGTAGTAACAGCAAAATTGGAGAAAATGTGCATTATTTTAAGGATATGTCAGTACCTCCTATTTAGTATTTCCACGGTTTTATTATCGCATCCTTTTAATGGTCATTAAATAAGGAGAATAGTTTTATTTAAAAGAATGGAGACATTCAAAGAATCTGAATTTTTTAACCCATTAGTGCCTGAATTATTTTCTTCGCTAAAATTCGAATTTTGCATTTTCACACCATTTTTAAAGCAAGAATAACTTTTATCTTAATTTATCGAGGACTTCGTCTCTAGAAAGAAAGTATTTATTTATCCTCCTTTTTACTGGTGCGAAAGGCACTTGCTTGATTTTTTTAAACTGACCGAAAATGGGACGCTAGGCACTAGTGGGTTAAAAAAGTAACTACATCTTGATACAGTTACGCTTAAGGCGTTAAGGCAGCAAAATTAAATGGATAAATTTGTATTCCAAAACTAAAGATCAATTTCTATGAAAGCATTAATCTATTAAGTTTCTTTTACAGGTGTTTGAAGAAATACTCTTTAGAAGAAAGAATAACCATCGTTTATTAGAAATTGGGTGATAAAACTTATGAAGAGTTGCGTCAGCTGTACCATCGTAAATGCGGAAAACAGCCACCAAAAAGGGCCAATATCAGACTACTTGTGAAAGAATAGTCTTTTCAACTGCCTCACGAGTACTCGACGTTTTCATCCGTCTGAATTTGTTCACAAGTACCTTGATATTGGCCTTCGTTGATGGTTGTTTTCCGTATTTTCGATGGTACAATTGACGCACCTCTTCATATGTTTTATGATCCAATTTTCAGAAAACAATAGTTATTTTTTTTTTTCGAAGGAGAGCATTTCTTCAAATACCTATGAAAGAAATGATAAATTAGTGTTTTCATAGAAATGGATCGTTATTTTTGGAAAACGCATGTTCAAAATACTAAAATATCTTGCAATCTTATATCATAGCTACCAACATTGCTTTCCGTAAAATGTGGTTTAATTTGACTCAGGTTGAATATTTTTCGAACCAGAGTTATAAAAGAAATAATATTCGACAAGATCTGCGTAGACACATAAAATAAAATAATTAGTGACACATTAGAAATACTTCCGGGTTATAAACTTATTTAAAGATGTATAAATTTATTCGTAATTTACGTAAATTTAGTCTTTAGTCTTAAATTAGCAAATGTTCTGTATACCTGGAGACATTTTATTTTGCAATAAAACACATTTTAACGTCTTGAGATTGGGTGAGAGGTATTTTATCTCATTTAATTTTAACCAACATTTGCATCAGAATTTTTAAATAAAATTTTATTTTTATAACTTTTGTAGGATAAAAAAGGTTTATAACATTGCATTTTGTTATTTTTAAATAAGATTTTATTTTTATTTTGTCATAAATTCAACATAACAGGAACACAATTAAGTGAGTCTGCAAGAGTTTATAGTCTTGATTTCAGACTTTTTTCGGCGGGAGGGATTTCTACTGCGTTTTCAACACCCGTCTTGCAAAACCGCAGCTGAAAATGCCGAAGTCCCTTTTTACAAATTGCTCAACCGCAAAAAAAGTAACACCTCTCGCAAAAATTCATTTTGCCTTTTATTCCACAAATAAGTATATCATAACTGTGTATCTTACTGCACAAAAAGTTTTATAAATGTAGTTAACCCTTTGAGCTCTGGTGAGTAAATTTCTTCAAAATTCCAGATGTCACATTGGCACCAGTATTTTGCAAAGGAGAAATTCGGTTTAAGATATACGCTCAAAAATGCATTAAATCTTTTTCAAATAAATCTGGTCGAATATTCCGGTGATACCTGAATTAAAACTAAGTGGTAGAGAATTCTACCATCAGAGCTCAAAGGGTTATAAAGGAATTTGCTTTATTACGCTATTTGTTCATTTGTGACCACAGAATAGAGGTGGATTGTGTGTCGGGAGTTAAATTTACTCAACCCTTCAAATCTCATTATACGTCTTTCTTCTTCATTGTTTTACACTTTTATGCACGATTTCACAGCTGCCAACTTCTACGCCTATTTAAATCTTATAAACATGTTTCGAACCACAAAAATATTTTAGTAAAATGTATACCAAATATATTCAATGTTATGTATTACAGAACATATTCTTATTTATTTACTAAACTTTCTGTTTCTAATGTGTTTTTTTGACTGTAAATAGGCGTAGTAGTTGGCAGCCATGCGATTTTAATCCTGCATGCAGAGTAAGAGGTATAATTTTCAGTTTCAGTAAAATCACGCAAATTTTCTTTTGCCTCTCCTGTAAAATTTACTTTTGTCGAGTTTTGTCACTTTTCTTGTGGGTGAGCGAAATTATCTCGAATTCTTCTTAGTACCATGGGGGCTCGTACGGATTCTCGGCTTTTCAGATCAAGAAATTCTTCGGTACCCATATCTTAAAAAAATCTCACCTTAAAAAATGCGAAATTATTCGCTTTTGATCTAGATTTTTTTCATAAAAAATACATACGTAATTTCCGGCGTATAATCCGCAGATAAAACAATCAGTTTTCGACCGAGAAAATTTTAAGAATGAAATGTAATGTTTTAGATGGCGGCAAATGTTTGGCTGCAATTACTAAATAAAATTTCTGGGTCGAAAAAGAATTGCTTGATCCGCGGATTATACGCCGGAAATTACGGTATATTTCTCCTGAAAGAAAACAGTACCCGTGCAATCCCTATATCATACTATCCTTAGTTTACATCGCATGAAACGTAATACTGAAAAACTTTTGAAAACGAATTTGTATTCGGGAATCATATAGGATTCCTGAAAAAAATATTTTTTACAAGAAGGAATATTGTTCACCCATAGTTTTCGGTTTCAGAGTTTTCACAGTATACTTATTCAGTAAAAGGTGGGAAAACGGTAATTGTTTATAACGGAAGCATACCTTAAGGGGATCCAAGACACAAAAATCTTCATATTAAAAAAAAATATATTTATTGTATTAAGAATATCTTTTTCTCTGCTTAAAATGACGTTTGAATCGTGTTTCTAAGTTGGAACAGGAAAATTATATTTTTCGTTTTTAGTTTGTTTTCAAAATCTAGCTTTCAAGCAATGGTTGTCATGGAAATGACTTTTTGTGAAAATGCATTTTTCTTTATGATGGGTTTTTTGACCATTTCTCCTATTTAAGTTGTTATAATTTGAGAACCGTTAGAGATAAATCGTTTAAACGTGGAATATGTATTTTTCAATTGTTTTATTTTAATTTTAATTCAGCAAATTGAATTAACGTTGATGGCATCAACAAATTTATTTACCATCAAATGTGGATCTGTGACATGTGCAAGAAAAATTTATAAAGAAAAATTTTCTAAGACAATATTGGTGCTGAGTTGGCGGACCAATTGGGAACCCTTGTATAACTGAATGCTATTCCTTTCGTAAAATTATTACTATTTTTTGTGTTTAATATAGGCTTACGTTATAGGTAGGCACCAGTTTGATAGCATTTACAGTAGGGATGTCAAACTTTGGAACGCCAGATACCACTAAAATTTAGTAGCAGTCATTGCCTTATCTAATCTTCGAATCTCTACGATTCAAACAGTCTACCGCAATTTCCTGCGTATAATCCGCGGATCAAACAATCATTTTTCGACCCAGAATTTGTATTAAATAAAATATAACTTTTTAGATCGCCGTAAATATTTGGCTTCTATTACAAAATAATATTTTTGGGTCAAAAAAGAATTGTTTGATCCGCGGATTATACGCAGGAAATTACGGCATTTCTTTAAAATTGTAGTTGTTTCCGGGCGGGCACAGTTTGACACCCCTGATTTACAGTATTCATATATCCCTATTTGGAAGCCATTATACCACATTTTTTATTGTCTTCTTGTCTTCGATTTTACAACAGAAGTCCTGGAAAAAGTAGCGGAGTTCTGTAAGAGTTAATTTCACTTTTAGATTCTTACTAAGTGAAAAATTTGAAATTTTCCGTGGGGGGGGGGGGGATTTCGATGCTCCGAGAGAATGTCTTCTCCCCAATCCCCAGTATTCAAAAATGCTTTCTAATTTTTCTGGTTATAGACATCATGGATTAGTAAAATATGGTTTAGTGTTATGTCTTTTTTAAACAATTAAAATATGTGGATAAAAGAATATGAAATCAAATTGATGACTTTTTCATTGGCAAAGCGTCAGGGGACGCTTGATCATTTTCATACTAGTATTATTCTGTAGTAATTTTTGCATTAATTATCTTTTTTAACGTAACAGGGTAGAATAACTCCGAATTTAGAATATAATACTACTCGCAGTGAAGAAATCCTGCGTCCCCTGGGGCAATTACCGTAATTTCAGGCATATGATTCGCGGATTAAATAAGCATTTTTCGATACTGAAAGTGTTTAACCCATTCGTGCCCACGACCTTTTGCGCAAATTTTATTCGTTTGGCACCACTATTTTTAAAAGAATTAAGTTTATTTAATTAATTACGGAAATGTTTCAATTAAATAAAATAAAGATTGTTCTTTTTTACCGGTGTCAAAAACAGTGCTACATGCACCTTTTGAAGCGTCCCTCAGGGTTCGCACGTCTCTACCACTAAATTTTTACAGTATTTTCAATGTATTTCGCTGTAGAAAAACATTGCAAAAATTGCGAATCGAAGAGGTGGTTACTAGTTCTGTTTCTTAAAAATTAAATATAAATTTTCTTATCATTAATAGTGGTGTCAGAGTCCTTACAAAATATAAGGAGTGTGCGAACCCTGGTCCCTAAAAAAGGACGCTAGGCACTAATGGGTTAAAACAAAATGCAAGTATTTAGATCGCGAAAAACATTTCACTTAAATAACTAAATAAAATTTCTGGCTCCAAAAAGAATTTTTCTATCCACGGATTATACGCCGGTGATTAATGTTCTTCAATTACAATAAAAATTTATTTGAACCAATACGCTTTTGAAACCGAAACTTATTAATATTACTAATTTTTAAACTTTCGTACTTTCCTACCGGAGAGCTTTGATAAAAATAAACTGAAGAAAAGTTTAAGAAGCATGAGAAATTGCAAGACCATACGCTGTCTCTGTCAACTGAAGAACGTCACGTGATACAGGAGCAAATCTATTTTAGTTCTTTTCCCTCCAAGTAGAGCTAGAAACATAGTGATGATGTATGTCAAACGAAAAGTCACATGGGTTCAGATGTATTCTGTGTTTATATAGTTTTTAACGACATTAAACCATAATTGTTCAAGCTGATGAATGTCGACCTCTACCTAAAGCTACGATTTATGACAAAGGGGCAGTTTTGGTGAGTTTCATGAATCCTTTAAAATTTCTACTTACTAATCCTTGCTTAATATATGTTTACAATAGTAATTCGTGGCATGATATAGACGTATTTTTTGTTTACATAGTTTTAAACCTATAAATGTTGTAGTTATAGAATATTAGAAGCTTCCTAAAGCTGCGCTTTACAACAAAAGAAGACTTTTGATCATTTTCTTAGTCATTCAAGAAAGTTCTTGTTAAAAATCCTTTCGTTAGTAGTCCAATGTTTACATTGAGAAAGTATCGTAATTTACGCCATAATATAGATGTTTTTACCGTAATTTCCGGCGAATGATTCGCATAACAAACAATTACGTTTGGACCCAGATATCTTGTTTCCTAAAATGTTTCATAACAAATCGCGATAAATATTTAACTTCAATAATTAAGTAAATTTTCTCGTTCGAAATATGATTGCTTGATCCTTGTATTACAACCTCTAATTGCGATAAATTGTAGTGTTGCCGCATCTATTTGATTTTTTAATTATACATTCTGAAATCTCACCAGAATGTTTTCACATTAATGGTTGCTTTACAAAATAATATATTTTCCTTTAATAAAATAAGAGAGAGTTACTACTTAAATTTTTATGTGTGAATTCAAAATTCCTAACTAAACAAATCCGTTTGATACGGTAATACTGCTTAGAGGTCTGCACGGGCCCGGGCTTGGCCCGTGGCCCGTATCCGGCGGAATCGTTTAGGATTTGCTAACGGGCCGGGCCGGCAGAATTAGAATGTTTTTTCAACGGGCCGGGCCGGGCCGGCAAAAAAATTGAACGGGCCGTACGGGCCGGGCCGGGCCGATATAAAAATTTTAAGGGCCTGCCGGCCCGTTTTGGAGATTGGGACGTAAACGATAAAATATAAACCTATTTTCAACAAAAATGGTTTTAACGAGAATAAATATAAATGTGCGTCATGAGCCATACTAGTTTGACAACATCAATATAAACATGTAACTTGTGCAGTGTAGAGATCGGCATGGGACAGTTACATTGTGTGTAACCCGTTTTAATATTTTTTAAACTAACTCGTGCAGGGCCAACATCAAAATTGAAGATCAAGGCATTATTTTTCTACATATAGACTTGCCAGACCGAAAGAAGACTTAATTGTTCTCAAGATCTGTAGGGCAGACAACATAATTTGTAAAATTATGAACAGCGATAAAGAACTTACGTTAGCTGAATCTTTGGATATATACTTCTTGATGGTTTTTAAATTAATTTTTCAATAACGTGAAAGTTTGACACATTTTTACATTAATTTTTAATTGTAAAAATATAAAAGTGATAAGCCTGACTATTGAAGAGATTTGGAATCGAATAGCGTTTTTCATTTTTGGTAAATAAAATACTTGTATCACCTTGTTGAGATACAATAGTTTCTCAAATGGTTGCAGGTTTTTCTCCCTTCCCAGGCTATCGCTTCCGGAAATTCTATTCAAAACGCCAACTATGACAATATTTTATTTGCTTGCAGTGTTCTTAAATTGCTTGTATCAAAAAATGGATAACGCCATTCGATTATATAGTTTCTGAATAAAGACACCTGCTAATCTTATGCATTTCTCAGAAAAAAGTGAATTTAGAAATGTATCAGAAAGGAGCTTCTTTGAATTAACGTATGAATTTGGATTTAAAATATTTTATAAAATGATATAGAAATATTTTTATAAATCTTCTTTTATTAAACAGTTCAAAAGTTACGATGTTTTTAAATTTCCTTTTTTTTTCTTTTATTCTAAGCCATATTAATTTTTTAATGAATCTTTATTTGAATGTTGAAAGCCTAAGAACCTTAGTAATCATTAATGTTACTAATGTGTAAAATATACTGTAAAATCATTCTATAGATATGTATGCAGTACTCTTTAAAAAAATCTTAATTATATGATAAAAATCTGAATTTTTTAGAAATCGTAGAAATTGTAACGGGCCAAAACGGGCCGGGCCTGTTTTCCCTGATTTCTCTACGGGCCGGGCCGGGCCTAAACTGTAAAATTTTGAACGGGCCGGGCGGGGCCGGGCCTGGAAATTCCGGCCCGTGCAGACCTCTAATACTGCTGCACAGTTTTTAATATCCTTCATTAATAAGTATACAATCTTATAATATTGATTTCTTCTTAACACTGAGTTTTATGAGATCTTTGGTAAGATTCATAATGGTTTAATTTGTTTTAGTTAATGAATAAGAAATTTTATAATGTATGATGAATGTAATAAATTTTAGAATGTGTAATAAAGATTTTGTTATTGAAAGGAGTGTCTCGGAAAATATTTTGGATGGTTTTCACAATTTTCTCTTAATAAAAAAAAAAAAAAAAAAAAAAAAAAAAAAAAAAACAATTCGCTTTAATGGATTTTAAGTTTAAATAACATGAGATATAAAGGAACCAATAAGTTATCTAAATAAGAAATACCCGAATTTCCTGCCTATAATCCGCGGATCAAACAATTCTTTTTCGACCCAGAAATTTTATTTCGTAAATCAAGGCAAATATTTACGGCGATCTGAAAAGTTATATTTTATTTAATAAAATTTCTGGGTCGAAAAATGATTGTTTTATCCGCGGATTATACGCAGGAAATTAGGGTATATGAAATTTAAAATTAAGAATCCCCATAAACCATGAAGTGAAAAAGAACAACCATTTAAAAAAAATCGCAAATCTAGATCAATAATTTAAATAGGGCCTAAAAATTAATTCCATATTACATTAAGTATGAAGACTGAAATTTATTCATAATATTTAATTTCTGTATTTATCTACAAGTTAAAATGACTAAAAGATTGTTAGAATAGTTAATTTTTTATAAATGTTTTTCTATGTTTACAATTACCCTACTTTCCTTTTTATTTTGTGAGATTATCTACGCTGTTAAAATTTTCAACTTAATGCACCACGGTCATAAAAAAAAAATCTTGTAATGTTATTGCATGGAATTTCCATTTCACGGTAGTTTATTATCTACAAGATTAGTTTCATTCAAAGAATGCATTAACCCTTTCCGGCACACTGTGCCCAGTCTGGCATACCTAACTTTAATCCCAGACTTACAAATGGCACCGATAATATTTTAGTAAAATTTTGCCGTTCTAATGAAAGGTTAAATTAAGGATTTCAACCTATCTAAAAAATTCTTTTGTGAATTCCGGTGTCAGTCAATAATTTCTCATTTTGCCAACAGATTTTGCCCGCGCCGGAAAGGGTTAACTCTTTCCGGCACACTCACACTGTGCCCGGTCGGAATACCTAATTTTAATTCCAAACTTGCAATCGGCACCAGTAATATTTTACTAAAATTTTGCTTTTATAATGAAAGCTTAAATTAAGGGATTCATAATATCTAAAACAAATCATTTGCAAATTCCGGTGGCAGTCGATAATTACTCATTCTACGACAAAATTTGCCCGTGCCGTAAAGGGTTAAAAAACCCTCTTTAATGATATCTGCCATGGTAAATCTTATCACTACCATAGTATCACTCCTGCTTCAGTATGCTAATTATTCAGATAACTCCGTTAATTCCCCCAGTCCTGAGACAAATTTTATATGTTACTACGGAAACCAGTTTAAAATTATTATAAGACATCTCCAAAGATACACCTGTCTATATATCGATACTTCTAATATGCACACATTACAACTACTTTCTATCCTCATTTCATACGGGTAAATTCCTTATTTTTATTAGACTGATTCCAATTTATATTTTAAGATAATGAAAATTTATTTAAAAAATGTATATTTTAATTAATTAAAATAGACAAAAGAAAAGAGACAGGATGCTATATTGACACGCCTTTTAGTTGCCTTTAGATCAATATATGCTGGTTTCACCAACTTATCAAACTGCTATGTAATCAAACAAAGCGGAAGAGCGGCAGAGATCGGTAAAATGACGCGATTCGTCTCTTTTTTTGTTTATGACTAAATCAGAGTGGCAAACTGTGACCCACCTGCATTAACTAATAATATTTTTGACTTATTTAATCGCAAAATATATGTTATTAAATAAAGCGAAGTTTGCTGTTGAAAATGAATTATAACCAGCCGTCCAATTTTTGACAACTTTTAATTAAATGTAAAATTAATGTATACGTAGGGGTGTAGAAAACTTTCAATTACAGGTTATTATTTTTATATTCTTTTCACGCCACTATTTTTTTAAATACATTTCGTAGTACAGGGATGGCCAACCCGCGCCACGTGCACACGAAGTTACCATTATTTTTCCACATCAAAAAACTACGTTGTTTAATTATAGGAGCTTTTGAATAGAAGTTTTTCAGTTGGACAACATCACAATTCTTAAGAAACGGTAGTAAGTGAATTTAATATAAAAAGTTTGGCCACACCACTGTCGTAGTATACTTCTCTTGCAAAGTTTCTCAAAGCGTATGTAAAATAAAAGTTTGTTTTGAAAAAGTAGTGCGAGGTAGCAATAAAAAATATTCGCCTGTAAATGAAGCTCTGCGTATATTTTGCATAGGATATCATAATTTCCGGAATAATTCGCTGATCAAATAATAATTTTTTGACTCAGAAATTTTTAAAAATAAAACATAAATTTTTATGTTTTTAATATTTTATTTCATTGTTATTTATTTAACATTCGGCCAATATTTGGATTCAATTACTAAATAAAATTTCTGGGTCCAAAAAGAATTGCTTGCTACACAGATTATACATCGGAAATTACGGTGCTTTAAATTAATAACTTTTCATAGTGCACCTATTTTCTGCAATAAAATGAAGCGGCGACTTTCTATGAAAATGTTGGTGGAAAATTAAAATTGTATGCACGCTGGAAATGTGCAAATACGCCTGAACTTATATTATTAGACAAATGAAGCAAACAGAACTGAAATAAGTGAAAATGTAGTATTTCAAGCAGAAAATAATGTATATTTAAAACAAATTAAACTCATCGTAAGTATTGATTCACGTTCATCTTTAGAATTTAATCTAACTATGAGCCATCTCATGAATGAACAACTGGTATTAATTGTTTTGATCTTTCAACATACTTTGCGAGAGATTGTGTTGCATGCTAAAAAGGAAACTATAACAATGTTTCAAATGTGATTATTCCCTTTGCAATAATTTCGAATTCCGAAGCTATAATCCGATTTAAAGTTCTTATGTGTCACTCTGCAAATGAATATGGAAATGTGTAAAAGATAACATTAGAAATGCTTTACTTATTTTAGTTTCTGTTTATTCCTAAACAGTAGTAAGAAATTGTTTCTTATAAACGTAGATGATTAAATTGGATTTTGCGCTTTCCATTTTGTTGAATCCTCTAATGTTTATAGTAGCATTTATGTTGTCGTCAATCTTTGCGATTTAGTTGATTTTTAAATCTCCTATTACATATTCTTACCAGAAATGTAGATTTTAATTAATAACAGGCATTTCTTTATTAAGTGAACAAAAAAGACTAATATTTTGTCTAGTATGAATTCATATTCTCTGAAATCTATTCGGGATGGCGAGTGGTCTGGGAAAAACACAGTCAAAAAAGTGGGAACTGCCGATACATTCTTTTAGAAAATTCTTAGAGTAGTATAAGGAAATTAAACCTTTCCGGCACACTGTGCCCGGTCTGGGATACCTAAGTTCTATTCCCAACTTGCAAACGGCACAGTATTTTAGTAAAATTTTGTTTTTAGAATAAAAGCTTAAATTAAGGATTTCAAAATATTGAAAAAATTCGTTCATGAATTCCTGTGTCAGTCAATAATTTCCCATTTTACTAACAGATTTTGCCCGTGTCGGAAAGGGTTTAAAGAAGGCGAATTTCTATAACCCATTACCAGCTGCTAATGCTTTCACGCAACGCTCAAAAGATATGCACATAGTTAAGTTATTTACATACCCACCGCTATTTTTCAATTAAAAAAATAAGTCTTACTTAAAGACATGGAATTTCAATATCACATAAACGAAAATTACTTTCAGAGTTTCTGGTGGCAAACGAAGTTCAGCTAAATGTTGAAAATTTTATTTTTATAATTTTGATGGTTAATGGGTTAACGAAATATTAGCATTTAATATATTTTTTGACTGTGTTTTTCCTTGCCAATTCGTTACCCTGATATTATACCCTGGTCTTTATAGGGTTAATATATTTTTTTTTTATCGCTAGGATGGGGGAGAAACTTTTACTTTCATAGATGCAAATTATTGTGGATTTTGTATTGCAAAAATAAAAATAGCATTATTATCTTTATATAATACATAAATTCAATTATTACATAAGATTTCTATTCTTAAATAGTGGTATTTAAAATTCTCCTCACGTATGTTTTTATATTGATTAACAGGTATATATGGCACTGAGAAAACATTTGGCTGATGTCCAAAAATTAAAGCAAAATGTAGAAAAAGATGTAACACATGTGCCAAAACGCTGCATTTTCTGCACTTACATAAATTAAGTAATAATTGATTTGTCTGGTTATAAATGGCACAACTTTTTCTTGTCCACCGAACCCAATAGCACTTAAACTCAGTTTCTATGTACTTGACTCACTTTTATTTTGAGCGCCTCATTTAACATTGATTTTTTTGAGCCTCAGAGTGAAATAAAAGATTTTGATTATTTCAAAAATACAACAATAAATTATGTTCCAGATATTTATTTAACATATGTGAGAAATGAAAATGACTTTCAGTTTTTACCGATAACGTTTAGATATTTTGCAAGTTATTTTTAAATGTCGAAATATTCCACAAAATTTAAACTATAAAATAGATGTTATTTTGGCTTAAACTATGAATTTTTGCAACTAAATTTGTAAAATATTGCCTATTTAACATTCTTGCAGTTTCATTGTATGTGTTAAAATTTCTTTGTGCCACCCATGCTCTGATTCGAACTTTCCTTTTTAAGTGCGTTTGTAATTATGTAAATATGTTGTACCTATAGTCGTCGTTCAGTCTGTCCGTCCGCATATAGCATAGCAAAAACTACCCATCCAAATCATTTGAAATTAAAACTATATTTGCATAATTTTATCGAGTTATTTCAATTTTTATGAAAATTGTAAATTACATGTATAGATTAATTACAGGGACAATCAAAAGTATTCCTTTAAACTAAGGCCAACGGGAAAAAATAGTTTAAAGTGAATTTTAATTATGTTACACTCTTTCGAACTCAATAAAATTGATATGCATCTATGAAGTATGTACAAAATATACATTCTGTACAATCTGCGGTGCAAAGAATATTTTTATCCATTAACAGGGCCACACAAAAGTATTCCGTTACATAATGTTATAGGGGGGGGGGGGGGGACATTGTCTGAAGCGAGTTTTAATCATATTAAATTATTTCACATTTTTTGAAATTGATATACGTTACTCAGGTTTACTACAATTTACTTCCTGTATAATAGAAAGTAGATAGTATTTATCTACTTTCTATTATACATGAAGTAGAATCAAAAGATATCACACAAAAGATTTCGGCTATTATAGTGCATGCGAAATGTACTGTATACTACTACATCAAGATCTGACTATTTTTAAAACTTCGTAATAGTACGTACACACCTCATTTGCTACGCTTTGAAGTGAAATTTCCGACTTGTTATATCATCCAGGGGCTTATTTTTGGTGTCATCTATTATTTTGGCGGTAGATAAGACAAGAAATTTGTCGCAGCTGCATTTAAACCTTAAATGCATAATTGTGCATTTTGTGAAAAAAAAAGTATTGTTCTCTGAAATGTTTATTACACATGAAAAAAAAAGAAAAAAAAAATCAGAGATACTTTTTTCACTTAATACGTCCAGCCTTTTCTTACGTTGTACATCTGCATTACAAACAAAAAATATTATCATAACTAAATTATTGCAAATTAGTAAATATTTTAATAAGTGGGAATCTAAATGCCTTATTTTATATATAATTTTATTTCATAAAAATTAAGAGACTACTTCATTTTTTAAGAGAATACTTTCACTTTCAAAAAAGGTTCCGAAACTGAACCTCTCCTCATTCAAATTATCTGTAAACAAAATACTAATAAAAAAAATTGTGCAAATTAATTCCAACTACCTAATCCAAAAGATAAATAAATAAGTATATAAATAAATAAGTCCTTTAAAAATATATTTTAACTTGACTGAAGTAGCTTCTTAACACTTACTACGGAACTGCAAGAAGTGTAAATCACCGATTTTGACGAAAGTATTATCGTTGAAAAGATCTCATCTAGTGCAGTAAAAAACTCAATTGAACTACCCGTCGCAAATGAGCCGTTTTCGAGATATCCGACAATTTATGCACACGTAATGGAGGACCGCAAAAAATTTTATTCTCGATTTTAATGAAAGTGGTATCGTTGAAAAGATATCATCGTGAGGATTAAAAAACTCAAGGAATCACCCGCCGGAAATGAGACGTTTTCGAGATATCCGACAATTTGTGTCACATTGCCAATACACACTGCTGGGAAACTGCATTAAATGACATAAATTGTTGTATATTTCGAAAACGGCTCATTTCAGATGGTTACTTCCATTGAGTTTTTTACTTCTCACAATGATATCTTTGCAACAACAGCATTTTCATCAAAATCGGGAAAACAATTTTTTGTGGTCCCCGATTAAGTGTGCACTAGCTACGTGGCATAAATTATCGGATATCTCGAACGCGGCTCATCTCCGACTGGTAGTTCTATTGAGTTTTTTCTCCCCCATGATAATATCTATTTAACGAGACCATTGTCGTTAAAATCGGGACTAAATTTTTTTGCGGTCCCCCATTAACCCCTTGAAGGGCACCGGTATATAATATATACCAGTTACTTTTAATTCCCTTATGCCACATTGGCACCGGAATTTTAGTATTAAGATTTGCTTTTTACAATATACACGAAAAACAGCTTTTACTTTCTATCATATAAATTTGTTTGTGAATCCCGGTGTCAATCAATCCTTTGAACATTTTAAGAGCAGAAGTGCTTTGCCCCTCAAGGGGTTAAGTATGCACTAATTACGTGACATAAATTGAGGATATCTCGAAAACGGCTCATTTGCGACGGGTAGTTCCATTGAGTTTTTTACTGCTCTCGATGAGATCTTTCCAAAGATACCACTTTCATCAAAATCGGTGACTTACACTTCTTGCAGTTCCCTAGTTAGATGCATAGATTATTCTGTTAGAATTGTGTTTTTTATTATTACCACGCTTTTATTAACTTCACCTGTATGTTTGTGAGTTTGTGAGTTTGTGAGTTTGTAACTCTCCTTATTTTATGTATTTCACCGATTACTCCGAAACCATGCAACCGATTAACTTGGTTTTGGTGTTAAATGAAAGACGATGCTCTCGAATTGGTACCACTTCAGTTTCATCGAAATTGGTTCAATTTTTAGTAATTAGGCAAAAACTAATAAAATTAGTGATTTTTCGCTAATTAACAATGTTGAATACGTTCACTGAATGGAGTGTAGACAGCATGGCTGAGCGGTCTAAGGCGCCGGATTGAAGCTCTGTTTTTCAAAAGAGATTGTGGGTTCGAACCCCACTCCTGACATTATTTACATCTATGTAAAATTAAAAAAATATATTCCGTATTACAATTTTTATTTTTAACCGGCTTCAGAAAAGGAAGAGGAAGTTATCAATTCAACGCGTATGTATTTTTTTCTATGTATGTTCACCAATTACTTTGTAACTATCCAACCGATTAATTTGGTTTTTGTATTAAATATATATATAGTTTAAAAAAACTAAAAACCACGCTTTTAAAGTAATCAAACTAAAAAGTGAAAAATAAATATAGTTTAAAAAAACTAAAAAACACGCTTTTTAAGTATATCAAACTAAAAAGTGAAAAATAATTCGTACTATAAGCTGAAAACGAAAATAGATGAAAAATACTATATTACTATAAAATCATTGTTATTATAGAAATCAATTAATAAGCAATAAATAAAATTATCGTGGAAAAAAAGCGTGGGGGGCTTCTTAAGAACTGATAGATGGAGCACGGTAGATGGAGTACCCCACGCTTTTTTTCCACGATAATTTTATTTATTGCTTATTAATTGATTTCTATAATAACAATGATTTTATAGTAATATAGTATTTTTCATCTATTTTCGTTTTCAGCTTATAGTACGAATTATTTTTCACTTTTTAGTTTGATATACTTAAAAAGCGTGTTTTTTAGTTTTTTTAAACTATATTTATTTTTCACTTTTTAGTTTGATTACTTTAAAAGCGTGGTTTTTAGTTTTTTTAAACTATATTTATATTTAATACAAAAACCAAATTAATTGGTTGGATAGTTACAAAGTAATTGGTGAACATACATAGAAAAAAATACATACGCGTCGAATTGATAACTTCCTCTTCCTTTTCTGAAGCCGGTTAAAAATAAAAATTGTAATACGGAATATATTTTTTTAATTTTACATAGATGTAAATAATGTCAGGAGTGGGGTTCGAACCCACAATCTCTTTTGAAAAACAGAGCTTCAATCCGGCGCCTTAGACCGCTCGGCCATGCTGTCTACACTCTATTCAGTGAACGTATTCAACATTGTTAATTAGCGAAAAATCACTAATTTTATTATTTTTTGCCTAATTACTAAAAACTGAACCAATTTCGATGAAACTGAAGTGGTACCAATTCGAGAGCATCGTCTTTCTATTAACACCAAAACCAAGTTAATCGGTTGCATGGTTTCGGAGTAATCGGTGAAATACATAAAATAAGGAGAGTTACAAACTCACAAACATACAGGTGAAGTTAATAAAAGCGTGGTAATAATAAAAAACACAATTCTAACAGAATAATCTATGCATCTAACTAGGGAACTGCAAGAAGTGTAAGTCACCGATTTTGATGAAAGTGGTATCTTTGGAAAGATCTCATCGAGAACAGTAAAAAACTCAATGGAACTATCCGTCGCAAATGAGCCGTTTTCGAGATATCCTCAATTTATGTCACGTAATTAGTGCATACTTAATGGGGGACCGCAAAAAAATTTAGTCCCGATTTTAACGAAAATGGTCTCGTTAAATAGATATTATCATGGGGGAGAAAAAAACTCAATAGAACTACCAGTCGGAGATGAGCCGCGTTCGAGATATCCGATAATTTATGCCACGTAGCTAGTGCACACTTAATCGGGGACCACAAAAAATTGTTTTCCCGATTTTGATGAAAATGCTGTTGTTGCAAAGATATCATTGTGAGAAGTAAAAAACTCAATGGAAGTAACCATCTGAAATGAGCCGTTTTCGAAATATACAACAATTTATGTCATTTAATGCAGTTTCAGCTTATAGTACGAATTATTTTTCACTTTTTAGTTTGATATACTTAAAAAGCGTGTTTTTTAGTTTTTTTTAAACTATATTTATTATATTAGGGATTAGACACCAGAAATTTTAAGATTAACTTTATTTACTAGGTTTTTTATGTAGAGGATTGATAATTCGATATAGATATAGTGGTGGCTGAGAATAAAAAGTGATAGCGAAATGCATTACTATGTATTTACAGGTTAAATCATCTGCCTCCTTTTGGTTAGGTTTTGACAAGCTGCTTTGAAAGATTTTTGCTATTTTTGACTTTTTAGCTTTGAAATTCAAGATTCGCGACAAGTTCTGAAATGATGGTCAAAAATAAAGATCATTTTCATATTCAGCGCTAAAAATTCATAAAAACCAACAATCAAACGTTAAAAAATACATGCATCGCATCTACTATTACAATAACAGTTTTTTGCTAGTTTATTTTACTTTTTATCTTTGAAATTTACGATTTTCAAAAACTCCTGACGTGGCAGTTTAAAATGAAGCAGGGTTGGTACGGGCCACGTTACTTTCCAGGAAATATATCATCATTTCTTTATAAAAAAGAAACCTAGTTCGAACTCGTGAAATTTTGCCTTTTCTAAGGAAAGATTTTCTATAAGAAAGTAGTGGTGCAGAACAATTTCCTAATTTGGAAATTCTAGGACCCATATACGAACCCTGTGAAGATTATTTTCGAATTCTGCGCTGAAAACACATAAAAATCCAATTTCAAAAGTAAAAAAAAACAACTATCAAAGGCTTGTGTTATTGTGTCCAGTAACACGTCCGGATTACAACGGAGAAAAAAATCACTAGTTAAAAGGGATAGAAATTATTGCCTTATTCATCATAGACATTTGTGCATGAATAAGGTGTTTAAATAAGGCGAAAAATTGTACTAAAATTTCCTGGTGGAAGTTTATCCCGTTGTTTTATATCGCGATCGCATTCTATAAAAAGAATTTTATTTTTCGTACCACTATTTTAAAAACATTATTTTACCATATTAGACCGGGAAGCGGCCGCACGAATAATCACCTCATCAAGTTTACGGATTAAAATCTAGGAGTACTTAAATCTCGATTCGCATATTAAAAAGTAATCAGTCTGTCAAGTCATACGTTGGTGGAAAACACCTAAAAACTCAATTCTAGCGATTGACTCATAGGTTTGCCATTATGTTTTCCTGCTCTCAATCCTCCATGTTTTCATACATTTGGTTGCAAGAAAGCACAGTGGTAAACCTATGAGTCAACCTTTAACCCATTCGTGCCCAGCATCTTTTGCGTAAATTTTATTTAGTTGGCACCACTATTTTTAGAAGATTTAAGTTTAGTTCACTAATCACGAAAATGCATCATTTAAATAAAATAATTATTGCTTTTCTTTTTTGCCGGTGTTAAAAACAGTGCTGAATGCACCTTTTGAAGCGTCCCTAAAAAGGGACGCTAGGCACTAATGGGTTAAAATCCGATGTTTAGGTGTTTCCCATCAAGATATGACTTGGCAGAACGACTGCGTTTTGATATGCGAATCGAGGTTTAATTAACCCCTTGAAGAGCACCGGTATATAATATATACCAGTTACTTTTAATTCCCTTATGCCACATTGACACAGGAATTTTAGTATTAAGATTTGCTTTTTACAATATACACGAAAAACAGCTTTTACTTTCTATCATATAAATCTGTTTGTGAATCCCGGTGTCAATCAATCCTTTGAACATTTTAGGAACAGAAGTGCTTTGCCCCTCAAGGGGTTAACCTTGGATTCTCATCCACGAACTCGGTAAGGAGATTGTCTGTTCTGCCACTTCCCGGTCTATATCTTTGTACAGCATATTTTAAGTAATATTATCACGAAGACTACTAATTAAAAGTTCCGGTAGGAACAATAAAATTTTCCCTATACAATGCGACCTCTGTATATAGGTCATGTCTAGTACCATTTTTTAAAAACTTGCGTAACTTGTTTTTAAAATTACTTAAATTTTGAATTTTTAAATCATAATTAGAAATTACATAAAGAAAATTATCTATACGTTAATATGCAAATAAGGTATATAAATAAATTTATTGAACAGTTTTCTCCCATTAACGCTTTCCGACATAATGGTTCCATGTCAGACTGCCTAATTTTAATTCCATACTTATAAAAGGCACCAAGAATAATTTAATAAAATTTTGCTTTTAAAATGAAAGTTGAAAATATCAAGTTTTTAATTTCTAAAAATTCGTTTGTAAACTCCAGTGTCAGTCAATCGTTTCACCATTTACGAACAAAATTTGTTTGTGCTGGAAAGGGTTTCTCTTTCAAAGCAAAACATTTTACTTTAACGTATTTAAGGAAATATTAAGTTAAAAATACCTATATCTGATCATTAAATTTAAAGAAAAATGTAAAAAAAGATATAACACTAATAATGCGACTATAAAAAATACTGTAGAGCAGTTTTAACGTTAAATACAAAAAAGAAAATAATGTCATATTTCCGTTTTCTCTTGAAAAATAATAGCCATATACTTAACCTACTTTCAAAATGAAGTTTTGTTCTTTCAAGAATATATTAAAATCAAATATAACGTTTTTACTTAAGCTATCAGGTAAAGTACTTAAATCTATTCCTTATCACTACTTCGAAAATTTGCGAATGATGGGCAAACACATTTCAGCACATTTAGTAAGTTTGCACATACTAGCTTAGTGAAAGAAACAACATTTTTCTCTTTAAATACTCATTTCATGTTCCATTACACTTGACTCATCTTGATTATCCAGTCTCATTTAGCCGACTCATTTAACGTTAGACTTATTTAACTTATTCAAGCGACGCACCCTCGTACAAAAAATTCTCAATGTTGGATTTAATCCAGGTTTAACTAACCCTCGTGTAAATAAATTGACCATAATAAATATGACTTAAATTTGAGTGCAATTACATTTTAGCATTCGTGTTATCCGCTTTATTGATAACACGAATGCTAAAATGTAATTGCACTCAAATTTATATAAGTGCTTTTTGTTATTCAATAATTTATACGGTAATTAATTAGTGAAACTGACCTGCTTCTTTCAATAAGGACTTTCCTGTCGTGATCAGAAATTTTTCGTTTTTGTAGGGGCTAATTTAAATTTAAAAAGCTAAAAGTTATATGTTAGAAACAAAAGAATTGCCAACGATAACAGAAAATATATGCGACCCCTTTTTCTTGTTGTCAATTTTTTACTAAATATTGAAACAGAAATTAAGTAATGATTAGAAATTTATAAACATACGCTATCATCATAACATGCAGATAATAATAATGGAAATAGTTGTTAAGATAAAATAATAGTTATATGTTTGAAACAAAAAAAAAATGCCAACGACAACAAAAAAATGTATGCGACCGCTTTTTTCTTGTCGTCAGATTATTACTAAACGCTGAAATAGAAATTAAATCATAATTAGAAATTTATAAACATACGCTTCCATCATTACATGCAAATAATAACGGAAATAGTTATTAAGATGAAATAATTGTTAATACAGAGGTGTCAAATTATGGTCCAATAAAATTCATCACTAAAATTTTATTACCCAATACATACCACTAAAATTTTATTACCCATATACCACAAAAATTTTAGTTATTCTTAATTTATCAAATCACCGAAATATTGCGATTTAAAATGTCAACTATTTCTTTTAAAAACAGTAGTGGTGTTAGGCGGGCTGTAGTTTGAAATCTCTGAATTAATATAAGGACATGTTCTATGCAAGGACATGTCTTTTATTAACTACCAGAACGTGTTAACTTTTGAAGGGTGATTGTGTATGAAATATATCACTTAATTTGAACTCCCAAATGCTACATTGATCCCAGAACTTAGAAATTCTAGCAAACTATAGTATATATAAGTTGTCTTTAACCCTTTGAGGGGCAAAACACTTATATTCTTAACCCTTTGTTGCATACTGTCGACTACAATGGACAAAAATTCATTCCCAGATGCTAATGAATTTAATTCCCAAATGCCACATTGGCACCGGAATTTTGGTTAAAAAAATTTGTTTATTAAATTCCTGCAAAATAGCTTTTTCTTGTTTACAAATAAAGCTGTTTTCAAATTCCGGTGTCAGTCATCAATTTCAACTCTTAAGCAATGAATTTTCTCTGCGTCGCAAAGTGTTAAGCTGTGCAACAAAGGGTTAAAATGCTAAAATGATTGATAGACATCAGAATTTAAAAATATATATATATTTCAAAGTAGATAAAAGCGTTTCTTCGTATACTTCATAAGATTATGAATTTTCTCTTAAAAGTCTGGTGTCAATGTAGCATATTTGCAATTAAAATTAAGTGGAATATATTTTATCCCACCACCCTTGATGGGGTTAACCTTCCTACCCTGAATGGGTCTAATCGACCCAGTCTTATAATGCGTTTCATTCAATTCAAACCAGAAAATTTTTCATAAAGTAAATTAAATAAATAACACAAAAGATTTAAGTTAAATAAGTATAGTAAATAGATTTAAATAAAAATTCTGGTGTGAAATATTTTAATGAAGTTTGAGTAAAATTTCAACAGGGTAGGAAGGTTAAAGATAATTATAAAGTGTGAAAATAATGTTTTGAAGTACTTCGCGTTTGCGCAGTTAAAAATTAGGTCAAAGAAAAGCTAATACCATGCCAAGTATTCAATATATTCATTTTCGATAGGGCATATGATGTTTCTATTACATTTTGTTAATATTTCTGGAAGTGACATTAAAGGGTATAGCCGGGTTTCTTAGTAAAATATGCCCTTGAGTCAACCACATCGAGTCCTACATGGATCGATAGCCCATAAAAAAAATTCATTTCTACCCAGTTTTAAGTTTGTATCTCAAGACCATGGGGGGTAATGGCTCTAAATGCCTGTTTTGGAAAACAGCGCATTGTGACAAAACTACAAAGCAGATTTCAAAGAAAAAAAATAAGAGATGTAAAAATCTAACAAGCAAATGTTTGGCAGTTTTTTCAGACTTTTTTAAACAAAAGAACAAGTTTTCTAACATTTTTCCTGTTTTTAAATGTACATTTTAATAAAAAATAAACAGAAATATCTGAGTGACCACCTTAATTTTTTTTGCATGAAATACTATGAAACATGATGCATATTCACTATAAATTTCAACTTTCTACGTATGGTGCATCATATTGATCAAAATCATATTCCGGCGAGAATGTGGGGCGTGTCTCGGACAAATTTCACGCCTTCTTTTAAAAATACCGTGTGAATTAATATGTGAGATTTAAAAAGAAGGCGTGGAATTTGTGCGAGACACGCCCTACATTCCCGCCGGAATATGATTGTGCCTTTCTTTAATGTGATGCACCATACGTTGAAAGTTGAAATTGATAGTGAATATGCATCATGTTTCATGGTATTTCACGCAAGAAAATTAAAGTGGTCACTCGGAAATTTCAGTTTATTTTTACCGTAATTTCGGGTGTATAAGCCGCGGATCAAACAATTCTTTTTGGACCCAGAAATCTTATTTAGTGATTGAAGACAAATATTTACGGCGATCTAACAAGTTATATTTGTTTCTTAAAAAATTCTGGGTCGAAAAAGAATTGTTTGAGCTGCGGCTTATACACCCGAAATTACGGTAATTAAAATGTTCATTTAAAAACAGGAAAAATGTTAGAAAACTTGTTCTTTTGTTAAAAAAAATCTGAAAAAAATTGCCAAACATTCGTATGGTAGTTTTTTACATTCCTTATTTTTTTTTCGTTGAAATTTGCTTAGTAGTTTCGTCACAATGCGCAATTAGGGTCATTACCCCCCATAGTCTTGAGATACAAACTTAAAACTGGTGAGAGATGAATTTCTTTTTATGGACTATCGATCCATGTAGGACTCGATGTGGTTGACTCCAGGGCTCGAAAAATCTACATGCCCGACATCAGTGTTGTTAGACGGCGACTTTTTAAAAATTTGATTGGCACCACTTTTATTAAAGGATAAAATTCCTCTTGATTAATATGTCATTAAACGAAACGTAATTTTACCAATCCAAAGAAGTGGTGCCAATCTGAATTTTTAAAAAGTCGCCGTCTAACAACACTGATGTCGGGCATGTAGATTTTTCGAGCCCTGGTTGACTCAAGGGCATATTTTACTGTGAAACCCGGCTATACCCTTTAGTTGAAACTGTACACAAAGATAATTAGAAAATGAAAATTTTTTGTTACATATACGTTTACATCTTCATAGATATGCCTGCTACTCTTACATAAATGCATGTAAATTTAGTACATGGACCATTGTAACAATAGTCATAATTACATAGTCATTTACTACAGTGGCAGAATATCTCTAGTATTTCATTTTATAGAATATGTAAATATTTATTTTATTTTATTTTTTGTTGCTACTAAAATTGCCCTCACGACTCAATCGATACAGAAAAATTTAAGGGTGCATTTAAAAAAAAAAAATATGTATATCCTCGAATTCAAGGACGTTTTTACAACTTTGATACATACATACATATATATATATACATATATATATATATTTATAAGGGAAACTGTTTAAAATCAAACATTTTTGCTTAATTATTCTTAATTTACTAGTCTGAGTTTAACAAATCTAATTTTCAATATACCCTTCATGTAGGTAAATATTGATATATAAGTTGAAATTAGTTTCATTTTTATTAACTTTGACTTTGAATTGACAGTGCTTTGAGGCCTATAGCTACAATGGCTGTCGCCTCGATTGATCCATAATACACAGAAACAGAGACAATACAGAACACATTTTATTACAGATATCCATTACATATATTTATTACACTTATAAGGGACAACACACCATCCATGCCCGAACCCGGATTCGAACCGGGGACCCGCGGTGTGGCAGCAGCTGCCGGTAACAACCACGCCACTGGGTCGGCTCATTTTTATTATTTAACATCCAAATCCAAATACTCTATCAGATGAACCATTTCATTTTTGGCTAATTTGTCTTTGTAGAGTAAACCACGTAACTGATAACTGCATTGTTTGAATTTTCAAAATGATTGCTTCGCTATTACAGGGTAAGTTGCGAATATTTTAGCAAGTTGCTAGCGCTATTTTTGCTATAACTAAAAAAGTGTATCTACAATTTTAACTCTAGAACTATCGTAAGCCGTCTTTTTGACGGCTACCATATGAGTATGTGTCGGTTCAAACCAGAAATTTGATTATGAAATATGTTTAAAAGACACATAAAAGAAAGACACTTAAAAGACACTGTGTCCGGTCTGGGATACCTAATTTTAATTCCGAAACTTGCAAACGGCACCAATAATATTTTACTAAAATTTTGCTTTTACAATAGAAGCTAAAATTAAGGATTTCAAAATATCTAAAAAATTCGTTTGTGAATTCCGGTGTCAATCGATAATTTTTCATTTTACTAACAGATTTTGCCCCTGTTGGAAAGGGTTAAATCAAAATTTTAGCGTGAAATATTTTTATAAATCTTGATTCCAAACTTCCGGTAGTTCTAGTGTTATGAGACATCTTCGATAAAATAGGTCGCATTTTTCCGCTGTAAAAGACTGGTAGCAAAAAATTGTAGCATATGACTTACACTACAAGTAGTCATGGAATTTGTCTATTCATCGAAATATTAACCTTTTAACCCTTTCAGGCACTGGAAAATTCTGTTAGTAAAATGAGAAACTATTGACTGTCACCAGAATTTACAAACGACTTTATTAGAAATTAAGAATCCCTTAATTTATGCTTTCATTGTAAAAGTGAAATTCTATTAAAATGTTATTGGTGCAGCTTGCAAGTTTGGAATTAAAATTAGGTATCCCGGGGCAGGGCACAGTGTGGCGGAAAGGGTTAAGCATAGAACCCGGGTTTTTTCAGACAGATAACTTTTGGAAATAAAAGCTGATTTAACACAAAATCAACATTAAAGCTAATATTTATAAGAAAAATAAATATGTGATGTTATTTATTTATTTATTTGGATATAATAAATTAAAAATGTGGAGTAAATACCTTTTTTACACTAAAATATTCTTAACCCATTAGTGCCTAGCGTCCCTTGTTAGGGACGATTATAAAACAGGTCAAAAGAAAGAACTTTTCTCACCAGTAAATAGGAAGATAAATAAACACTTTTTTTCACAAGACAAATTCCTCAATAAATTAAGATAAAATTTATTCTTCTTTTAAAAGTGGTGGGAAACCAAAAATTTAATTTTTGGTGAAAAAAATAATTTGGGTATTAATGGGTCTAAAATGTTTTGACATTAACCCATTAACTCCCAGCGTCCTCTTTTGAGGATGGTTACAAAAACAGCAAGAAAGCGAATTTTCCACCAGTAAAGAGGAAAATAAATATATACCTTCTTTCACGAGACAGATTCCTCGATAAATTTAGATAAAAGTTAATTTGATTTTAAAAGTGGTGGGAAATACAAAATTTAAATTTTAGCGAAGAAAATAATTCAGGCGTTAATGGGTTAAACAGTATGAAATTGTAATTTATAGTCCATTCAGCATACGGGTCAATCAGCTAAGTGGTTAAAAAGTAATCGTTTCTTAATTAATAGCGCATATCTGTCGCGAAATAAGGAGAAGGTAATACTTTTCGGGGGAAATATTACCTCTAAAGTAAAAACTTTTTTTTTTTTTTTTTTTTTTTGTCTCTCACTCTTTGATTCTTTGAGGGTCAAAGTACACTTCTATTCTTAAAATGCTGGAATGATTGAATGACACCAGAACCGAAAAATAAATTTATTTCTAAATAGATAAAAGATTTTTTTTTTTTTTTTTTTTCTTCACGAATTTTCTAAAATTAAAATTTTCATTTTAATTTCCGGTGACAATGTGTTATTTCGCAATTAAAATTAAGTGGGATAAATTTTATCCCACCGCCCTTCAAGGGGTTAGGGATATTCAACAGATATATTTTTTGTAGCAAAAGTAAATTACATTAATTAAATTAAATTATAAGTAATCAATATTATTAATATAATACTATTTCAACAGCAATCCATTCTCCTATCAAGTATACATAAATTCCACAGTATACAAAGCCAGGTAATTTTTCCCCTCCCTGAATAAAATTACATGCAATTTCCCCTAAGTATTTTGAAGTCACTGATAACATCTGGCTATTTTCTAATATCATACACTAAACATTTAGTGCTGTAACATTTTTACTTCCTTGACTGCACACAACCCCCAGCATGTAAACGAACCAGCATGACATGTTCACTAGCGACACCCGTAATCACCCGGGCTGCGAGTTTCATTCTGTTGGACCACCACGTGGTTAGGTAGGGGTTCGTAATCAAGTTACCATGGCAACCCACCGTTTGTTGTGAAGTAATGTTCGAAGTTCGGAATCATACCCCAGTACCATATTTCTGCATTAAGAAGCCTCATTTTGTTTTGAAGTGTGCTTCTATCGATAATAATCTGTTGTAAAAAAATATGAAATAATGGTTGATAGTATTAGAGGAGAAGACGGGTCGAAATGGTCTCGAACATTTTGCAGGTAAGTTTAATTAGAATTTTTTTCACTTACTTTGAAGTTGTCTTTAAATGTTATCGTATGCTTTATAATGAAACACGGAATGCATGGAACGCATCTAACACAAAAAATTCATACATAAAATGTATGATTTGCCACTGTAAAATAATATTGTACATCGTATGAGGATAAGTTTGATTTTCAGCACTTTCGGTATGATATATATATATATTTATTTAACATATTTTGATCGTTTTATTATAAAATAAGATCTGTCTTAAGAGCCCACAATAGTCACAGAAAAATTACTCAAAAAGACCCGGATGACCATGTAAAGTCTATGGGAGCGTTCTTTTCTAATATCTCGCTCAAATTTTAATATTTTTGCATGATTTTTTTGCACAAGATAGCTGAGGGCAATCCACAACCGGGCTAGTTTTTACTTTTTCGATTTTGGTTATATATTTTTTATATTACGATAGTTTCAGTTTCAGAACCGGTTTAAACCGGTTTCGAAAGTTAAAGTAATTTTTTAAAGAAAATCTGAAACAAAAATTGAAAAAGTAAAAACTAGCCCGGTTGTGGATTGCCCTCAGCTATCTTGTGCAAAAAAATCATGCAAAAATATTAAAATTTGAGCGAGATATTAGAAAAGAACGCTCCCATAGACTTTACATGGTCATCCGGGTCTTTTTGAGTAATTTTTCTGTGACTATTGTGGGCTCTTAATTGCGTCTCTGATGTTTTTTCTTTAAAGATTATTTAAATAAATGTATTGTATGAGATCAGAAACAGTGCTTAAAAAGCTCATAAATACTATTTATATATGCCTACCGAAGCAGCGCTGTATGTTGTTTTTAGCTAGTTAATAAACAATAATAATAATAATAATTCACGAGTAAGATTTTCTAAAAATTCTACATCTCTTATTATAAATGTTTTTGTAATCTTTTCACTACCATAATTCCGTGTAGATAAGCCGCAGCTCAAACAATTCTGTTTCGACCCAGAAATTTTCAAAAATAAAATGTAACATTTTGAATCGCCGTATACATTTATCTTAAATTACTGAATGAATTTTCTGGGTCGAAAATGAATTGTTTGAGTTGCGGCTTATCTACACGAAATTACAGTAATTAGATTTTATTTTACATATATATCCATGTATTAAAAAACACATTTAAATTTTCTTTTGCCGGAAAAAAAAGCTTAACCCTTTCCGGCGCGGAGTAAGTTTAATTGAAATAATTATCTGCCACCAGAATTTATAAACGAATTTATTAGAGAATACGAACTTGCTTATTTTCAGGCATTTTATCAAAGGAAAATTTTAATTAAATATTCTTGGTGCCAGTAAAATTAAAATTAGGTGTCCTTTTTAAGGGACACCGCGCCGGAAAGGGTTATACATTGCAAATAATGCAGAGATATACTAAAGGAGAGGATACGGAAATATGCCACCAGTGTTCGCAATATTAAATCTTAGTGTTCCGGTACATTTTTTTGTTAGAAATTGAGCCCAGCCAAGAGAAAAAAATATTTAGAATATTTTAATGTATAATGATTTCAGTCTTGATACATTTCCATTGTATGGATGCTAGTTATAGATAAAATTTTTATTGGAGATGAACGGTTTGTAACAATATCGAAGAGCTACCAAGTCTCCGGATTTTTTTTGATGCAGTATTTTAGCATTCAAAATGTTTTAGCTGCTCAATTCTTCCACATTCATACATATATTTATGTATGTATGAATATATATACCAATCAATATATTTCAGAAATAAGGACAAAAAATGAAGTTATTGGGGGCACACATGAAAGTTTATCGTTCCACTTTAAGAACAAATATGTGTTAATCGTAATATCTGACGGCATGTTTAAAATCATAGTCAAAGAAATAATAAATGCCAATAAAATTTTCATTTAGTCCAGAAAAAAAAGAACTTGAATTAATAAATTTGGAACTCATTAGAGTAAAATCATTGGGTATTTTTGACGTTAATATTCGCTGCGTTTTAAAAATTCATATGTCTTTTTTTGCACCACTTTTCTGAAATGGTAAAAATCCCGTTGTTTCTCTCAAATAATATGCCAATAAATAAGGCTAAGTAAAATGAATTTTCTATATCGAAAAGTTGTGCCAATTAAGAAATCAGTATTTAAAAAAAATGCTATTGGTTACACTGTTTTCATATTGAACAGTTTGGCGTGATACAGTCGTTAGTTAATGATCGTTTTACGATAAAAATTATAATCTGCACGAATCTTCTAAAAGCCACTTTAAAAACCTTATCGACCATTTTTTTAACCCTAGAACTACCAAAAATTTGAGCCAAGTTTTATAAAAATATTTCGCACCAGAATTTATAGTATAATGTTTTTCTTTGTTTCTTTTAAACTTATTTTATAATAAATTTTCTGATTTGAACTGAAACATATTCATATGGTAGCCGTGAAAGTACTCTCTCACGCTTGTTCTACAGTTAAGATCTTTCAAAATTAAATGGAAAAAATTATGTTAAAATGTAAATATAATTATAGTTATTATATATTGGAAATTTAATTATATTTATTAATATTTATAGATTTTTTTGCTACACATGTATTTAGTTTCTTAGCGCTTTTCTAATTGTTATAAGTTCCAAATCAATTAATAATGACTGTTTTACGGTGTACTTTATAATTCGTATGAATGATGCAGGGTCCATGCCTAAAATCTTATCGACCCTTTGTTTCAATGTCTTGCATGCATCATGATCTTACAAACAAAAGGAGAAAAAGACCGCTAAAATTGTTTTATTATCCACCAGAAGGTTTTATTGCTATACAAGAATTTAGAGAATCAATGAAATGCAATATTTTTTTGTGACAATTGAGATGACAATAAAATGTCTGAACTTTACATCTACCATTACGATTGTAATTAATTTTTCGTGAATCCGAAAATCTAGAGTGAATATTTTATGATAAACACAACAAAGGCATTCGACATTGTTCGATTAAATGCTTTAAAATTTATAACTATCAGAATAAAATATTCTTTATAATTCATAGTTTCATTAATTTAATTTACATGTATGATAATCTATCATTATTTACTAGAATGTTGTGATTCTCTTTATTTCTTCAAATGACTGATAAATATGCTCCGTTGTTATCAAATGCACGAAATTTAATTAAAGTATTTTTTATAGAAAGATTAAGTTTAAAGAAGACGTTCATATTTTAACTTAATTTCTGGCATGTAATCTGCAGATCAAACATTTCTGTTTGGACCCAGAAATTTTATTTAGTAATTAAAGACAAATATTTGCTGAGATTTGCTGAAAATATCTTACATCTTATTTTTAAAATTTTCTGTGTCGAAACTTGATTGTTTGATCCGCGGTTTATACGACGGAAATCACGGCAAATAATATAATTTATTTTATGCCAGATAAAAATACTATCAATTGGCGACGCAGTGTTGCCAGGTGGGCTACTTTTTAAAAATTCAGATTCTTGATTGACACCACTTTTTTGAAATGGTAAAACCCTTCTTATTATTTATTACATAGTAAATAAAGTGAAAATAAAGAGAATTTTACTGTTTCAATAAAGTGGTGCCAATCAAGAAATCTGAATTTAAAAAAAGTAGCCCACTGAAAACACTGTGGTGACAAGTGGTCAGGGAAAAACACAATAAAAAAGGAAGTAAATACCAGTATTTTCTTATAGAAAGTACTTCCAGTAATATAAAGGGATTAAAGAAGCCGAATTTTCTGTTAAAATATACTGGTGTTAAACGCCCTTTTTGACTGTGGTTTCGCTGACGGTTCGCCGCAATGTATCAACAGAAATATTTTACTTTGTGGGTGTATCAATAAAGTTCAATTAATGTGACCATTTTTTCAAAATAGAAATATTTTACCTATGATTTGAGAACATTTGCAAGAGAAATGTATCGCGTAATGTATTTTATAAAATAGTGGTGCAATTAAAATATACAAACAGTCACCTGTAATTGAAACTTTAAAATACCTTGTGCAAACTAGTTCATAGCTGTGTGCTCACAATTTTAACCCACTTTTCGAATTATAGTTTTCGTCAAACTTTATCACAGAGAAGTATTAGAATTTATGTGATTAAATGCTGGATATTTTTAACTTGAAGAAAAAAATATTGGAGAAATATTTCTTATTTGAAATAACAATGCCACATTCCATCAAAACTACATACACACTCTCTAACTATGCATTTAACTTTTTGTTTAGCAAAAACCTCTTGTAAGTAAATATTTTACTATAAATATTATAATGTTTCATAAATTTATTTAATTATGATATTAAACGGAACTTATTCTTTGTACATTTATATAATATTAATACAGAAGTTTTTTTAAATTAAATTAAAAATAAGTATTCTATGAGATTTAAATATTTATAATACATTATTTTGAGTTTCTCAAAGTTATTTTCTTTTATTTAATACATGATATTAGTTATAATTATCTTTTAATATTTAAATAATTCAGAATGTAGAAATTTTATAAAATAGGGGAGAGGGGGGCACCTTTGAACATTTTTTCAGAAAATCAATATATTTCTTACTTGAAATATATTTATTGCGTTTAAAATATTTCATAATAAAAACAAACATTTCTTCATCGTATGAACCATAAACTAAAAATTTTCCAAAGAAATTAAATAAGTTGTGAGGATTTAAAAAGTTGAAAGATTTTTGTTCAAACGTGCCCCATGTAGGGGTACCTTTGAACAAGCAAGGGACACCTTTGAACAAATGAATAAAATATGAAAATATTGAGAGTTTTTATAAAAAATTGCATATGTTACAGAAATATAAAATTAAATAACTACATTTTGTTGAAATTACTAAATTTTTTTGTTATTTAACCAAACTTAAATCCATCAAAGTTGATGTCAAAGCTCATTGTTGATTAACCCTTTCCGGCGCAGACAATTTCTAATCGTAAAATGAGAAATTTTTGACTGACACCGGAATTTAAAAAATACTTTTTTTAGAAATAAAGAATTCCCAGATTTAAGATGTCATTGTAAAAGTAAAATTTTACTAAAATATAATTGGTGCCGTTTGTAAGTTTGGAATTAAAATTAGGTGTTGCCGGAGTGGTAACACTGCGCCGGAAAGGGTTAAACACAAAGTGTCTCTCCAGTTGTGTTTGGTTGTGAAAACTTTTTTACTGTATCCTTGAAATACACCAATGTGATATCTGATGCTTCTGGAAAATTAAAATTTTTCATTCGCTATTTTTTTAAGAGACCTGATATAAAATTTCGTTTTATCTGTTACGGAAATCAGAAATAAGTTTGGAAACCTATTAAATCATGAATCATTATTTTGTATCCAGGATTTGCAGTTATCCAATAAATGAATTTATATTTGAAACTTCCTATCACTGATACATATAAAGGTTGGAACCTATGTGTTCAGTAAGGGGAATTGTTAGCAGTATAAGTCCATGTTCTTTGACATTGTTAATTAACATTTTTTCACATAAAAAAATTCAGAAATTATAATATTTAGATATAACAACTCTTTACTTCATAGTTTTAAATGTTCTCTTTAAATTATTTAAATTATTTATTTATCACAAGTTTATTCGGAGTTTCTTCGCTGTTCAATGGTGCTCCAACCTTTTTCTTCAATGGTGCCCCATCACATGGAGTTCAACATTACCACGGTTTACTGAATTTGGATAAAACAAAGCTTATAAACAAAAGCTAACATCTTTGTTTAAGCATTGAACAATAAATTAAATTTTAGGGATAGAAGTTTGTAAACATAAATCTTACAACTTTATTTTCTTAAATTTAGATTCAAGGGGGAGAAAAATACTTATCTTGTTTAGACAGTACTGTTCATATAAAATGGTGCAGCTTTGTATAATTATTCCCTTGAAGCAGCAGTAATGTATTACCATATACATTTTTTAAATAATTTATTTGAAGGAAAATATTTAGAGTGTTCAAAGGTGCCCCCCTCTTCCCTGCATATTTCAATAATGATAGTTAAGATATCCATTTGCATTATTTTCTAATAAAATTATACTCGTTTAAAAAATATGTAGAATATACTTTTTTCTCTCGTTTGAATATTTTTTCTTTTTGTTTATATAGAAAATAAACATTGATTGGGGAGTAAATAAAAAAAAACATCATGAAATGTGAAAAAAAAAACATATTGTCTTTGAAACATGCTATTTATAATATTTTAAACTGAAATGAATACTTTAAATATCATTTCAATTTATGTTATGTTTTAAAATTACACTCTTTGAAGTGTAAGAATGAAACATTTTAATGATGTACTATTAAGAATTTTTCAACTGCAGTTTCATCAAATATGTTTTCAAATACGCTTGTTGAGAAATAAGCGAAATACATTTATTTTTACGTTTTGTTTGTAAAGAAAATTCGAAATAATTTTTCTTGAAGTATAGAATACGACATAATGAGACATGAATAAACATGACATAAAAAATGTATAACATAAAAAATGTATAATTTGAAGGAAACTCAAATATAATAACAACAGTGCTTCTGTTATTTTCGTGGGTTTACATTTAAAAGTTTTAGCTCAGATTTAAAAATTGTTCGTTGAAAATTTTAAAGCTGCTTGCAGCATTATATATTTCACAATATTAGAACTTTGTATCATTAATTTTTACACGACATCAAATTATTTTATGTTTTGAAGTTTAAGAAATCGAAAGTGAAGGATTTTTTAAAGTGTTAAACTTTTAATAATGCACAGTTTAGAATGTTGTCAACTCTAATTGTATTAAATATTTTTCAAAGAGATTTGTAGAAAAGTATGTGAAATATTGAAACTTGTGTTTCCCACTTTTAGAGGTATTAAAATAATTGACAAATAAGAAAACATATTTACTTTTCTGTATGTTCAGAATATGATATATTTAACTCTTAAAATTCAGACTGTCAGTATAATATAATATGTATATAACGTAGTACTAGGGTGCATCAATTTTTTGAAAACTCAAATATAATAACGACTATGATGCTATTACTTTAGTGCTTTGATATTTATAAGTTTAAGTTGATATTTATAACTTAGTTATTCTAGAGTTTAAAAAAGCGGCATAGTGTTGAAATTTTCGTAAATGAATACCTTAGTACCGTAATTTCCGGCGTATAATCCGTTGAACAAACAATCACTTTTTGACCCAGAAAATTTTAAATGTAAAATGTATTTTTGCAAATTGCGGTAAATATTTGGCTTTAGTTTCTGAAGAAAGTTTCTGGGTCGAAACAGTATTGTTTGATCCGTTCATTTATATACAAGAATTTATGGTACTATGGGAATGGGAGAAGTTAGCTCACCTGCAGCCTGTTTTTGTTTTTTGGACAACTTCACATCTTTATAGACATGTTGTTAGTATAATATCAAGCTATCCAAAATTAAAGCCAGTTGGCTACTTTAAAAAAAAAAATCAGATTTCTTGATTTTCACCACTTTTTTGAAGTAGTGTGATTCGAATTATTTAACCATGTTCAATGACATATTATTTAACCCATTGAGCTCTGGTGGGTAAATTTCTTCAAAATTCAAAATGACACATTAGCACCAGTATTGTTCAAAGAAAAAATTCGGAATTAAAATTAAGTGGTAGAAATTTCAACCATCAGATCTCAAAGGGTTAAGGGAAAACAAGAGGAATTTAATGTTTCAGGAAAGTGGTGCCAAGCAGTGTTGCCAGTGGGCTACTTTTTTAAAATTCAGATATCTTGATTGGCACCACTTTTTTGAAACGATAAATTACCTTTTGTTTTCGCTTTAATTGTAATGTGATTGAATAAAGCACATTTTATCTTTTGTAAAAAGTGGAGCCAATCAAGAATCTCAATTTTAAAAAAGTAGCCCATCTGGCAACACTGGTGCCGAGTCTGAAACCTGACTTTAAAAAAAGTAGCCCATTTGCAACTATGTTTTATATTGGATAGCTTGACATGGTATCGACAACGTACTTAAAATGTATTCCCTGTGTTAATCAGAAATTTATTATTTAGAACTGTTAAATCCATTAGTTTATGCAGTTTTAAAAAGATAAATGAACAATCTTCCAGGTTTGAATTAAAATTACAAATAAAAAAGAGATCTTTGTGTACATGCTGAAGATTTCAGTAAACAAATAAAATTGAAAATTATTTTAATAATTATGCTAAAATAAATCATGATTAATATCATAGTTAATATCATCATTGATATTATGATTAATGTCATGATAAATTTTTTTTTTAGTCTTGTCCTAGAACAATTTGTATGACACGTACTAAATAGTTTTAATTTAGATTTTTTTTTATTGAAATGTAAATAAATAAATTTTAATGAAAGGAAAATTCTTGTAAACAATGATGCCAGTAAGCTATTTTTTTAAATCAAATTTTTGTTAGCAGAACGTAATTGAAATAGTGAAATCCCCCTTATTATGTTATTAAATAAGAAGATTTTTACCCTTTCAAAAAGTGGTGTCAAGTCAACTAAGAAATATGTATTAAAAAAGGTAGCTAAGCTGGCGACACAGCTTATAGACATAGCCGCAAATTCTGGAGCTTTTTGGTACCACATACATTTGATAGTAATTTTCTCTATCTTAGCCCTTTAACGGACAAGGTATTTTCGTTGTTAAGATGTTAAAAAAAAATAAATGACACCGATAATTCCAAAAAAATGTATTTATAAATAAGAAAAAAAGAGATTTTTCACATAACCTCCAAAGATTTCACTATTTACCGCCGACAGTTTTAATCTGTTATTCCTTGGAGAAAGTTGGCAGAAAAAAGGAAAATATCGTTCTCTTTGTCATTGTCAGATTAGTATTTATTAGTATTTATTGGATAACATTAGTATTTGTTTTTTATGATTAAAAACTATAAATACTTTGAAAATGATACTAAAATACTAAAATGCTTAACACTAGAACCGCGGCGACGGGTCATTTTGACCCGTATCATATGGAGAGATGTCAATTCGAACCAGAAAACTCTTAGTAAAATAAGCTAAATATATGCTGAGCAAAAATATTTTCAATAAATAACTTAAACAGCTCTAAATAAAAATTCCGGTGAAAAATATTTTTATAAAACTTGGATGAATTTTCCCGCGGTTCTAGTGTTAACTCATTAATACTTTGAGCTCATGTGGGTAAATTTCTTTAAAAAAAATCCAAATGTCACATTGGCACCAGTATTTTGCAAAGGAGAAAGCCGGTAAACGATATACACGAAAAAATGCATTAAATCTTTTCAAATAAATTTGGTAGAATTTTCTGGTGCCGTTGTGGCATTTCGGAATTAAAATTATGTGGTAGAAAATTCTACCATCATAGCCCAAAGGGTTTTAATGCCTGTATTATTTTCTTCGTTAAAATTTAAATTTTGCATTTCCCACCACTTTTAAAACAAGAAAAACTTTTATGTTAGTTCATTGACGAACTTACCACGAATAATAAAGTATTTATTTATCCCCATTTTTACTGGTGTGAAAAGCGCTTACTTGAATTTTTTTAAACTGTCCCAAAAACGGGACGCTAGGCACTAATGGGTTAACTCCTACAAGGTTGGTGGTTCATTTTGGGCCACACAATCAATCATTTCTTATCATTAATCCTTAAATATCTGCATACGCACCAAATATTTGAAATGGAAATTTTGTTTATTAAATAATTCAACGAAATCTTTTACTTATTTAAAAAAAAACACATATATATATATATGTATATATATATAAATTCAGGTGTTATTCATTTACTTTAGCATTTTGCGAATATATATTACTTTTCCACTTAAAGATTTAAAAATGCTATGGTTCCAATTATTTCTATTCTTTGGAATTATCCAGAATTAAATAATAACAGCATTTTAAATTTCTTGCTTCAGTAACTAGAAATGTTAAAATGTTTAATATAAGTTACATCTATGATAAAAACCTTATATTGCATTCCAAAAATATACCGTAATATTTCTACAATACCAACATTAAATTTCAGATCCTTGAAGTTTTAGCTATTCACATTCATATTTAAAGAAAACTTTTCTTTTATATCGTACTAACAAGCTTCTTTTGGAAAATATTCCACTCTGCTTTTTTTTCCGAGATACAAAAGTATATTCAAAATATAAGGCTATCATTCTTTTTTTAGTTTGCACAACATAGATATGCAGGAAATAGAAATAGTTTGCGTATTTTAAAATGCTATCTTCATATAAGCAGTTGAATAAATCATAGATATGGCATATGTTTTATAGTTAAACGTTCTGAAAACAATAGAAATGCTTTTGTTTAGACTATGTTATTTAAAATACAGGCCCGTTCGTATTTATTTGATGTTTTCAAAAGTAATATTTCAGAAGTTATTTTGATAAATCTTAAAGCTCTAAAATTAAACAAAACATGTGTAATATATTTTACAATATTTTAAATTGATAATATAGTTTTAGCGTTATATAAATCTTATTCATTTTTGTTAGGGATACATAGTTTATAGCCAGCGGAGTGACAAGTTGCAACCACTTTAAAAGAGAAAAATATGCCTTGCTTAATAGTAAAAACTTCGCGATTAAACAAGGCAAAGATTACCTTTCGGAATTTGGGTGGCAACGGGCTTTTAGGAGAGTGGCGTAACCAGGGTGGGAGCTCGAAACTAGTAATATTGTAAGATTTTCTTCTCCTTGATTCATAGCAGAAAATTTTCTGGTTAGACAAGGCGAACCGAACTTTTATAATTTACCGGTATTTAGAGAACTTGGATATCCACCCTGGTTATGCCACTGCATCTAATGTAAGGCGACTATATTATGTTTTTTTTCAGTGTGAGAAAGCAGTGGTGGTTGCCCAAATGCTCTAAATACTGCTAATTTTGGGTGTTCTGTTCGTCTTATCCAGCCAAAAAATGTTCTGCTATGAAAGGAGCAGAAAACTTTGCAATATTACTGGTTTTTGGAATCCACGCTATTACGCCACTGGAAGATTGTGGGCCCCAGATGTCTTACATTCAATTTAGTAAACGTTTTTTTGTGTCTAACTATATTATAATTTTCTCCTTGACTGTGACATACAGCTGAAACTATTGACCCAAATTTTCAAATCATGCTGCAAATTTTACGGATAATGGATTACCGCAATCTGCTTTTATTGTTTTATTTTTATATCCATCCATTTTAATATATATATATATATATATATATATATATATATATATGGAAATTTGTATTATTTCTAGTAGACAAAAAATTATTTATTCAAAATAAAATCCATTGTAATATTATATGTTTTCTTCTCTTAAGATTATTTTCATTCATAAGTTCCACTTACATCCTAAATTACCCGTAAGGCATGGTGACGTCACTGCGACGTCGTTGTGAAGTCATATTGGGATTTTGTGACCATCGATCGTCGATGTGATGTCACGTGACGTCGATGTGAAGTCACAGTGACTAAAATGTGAAGTCCTTATGGCCGTTTTAGAACTCGTTTGTAACCACTTCACAAAGTGGTCACAATGTGACGAATTTGTGAAAAATGTGTCATTTGTGACTACTTTGACATTAACATTGTGACGGAACTGTGACAAAAGCGACGATACATAAATTGCCAGGAACATGTTTTTTTTTTTTTTAAGTAAATAACATGTTTTGAAGAATTTTTTAAATTTTATAAAGATTTTTAAAAAAGTCACATTTCAGTCAGATTGTGACGTCACTGAGTGGTGGCATTTTGGTCACAGATGTGATGTGACCAAAGTGATTCACAGTGACGTCATTGTGACCATGCATGCTATGAGGGTAGTTTCATTATATAAAAAATAGTACTTAGCAACCACTATGCTTTTATAGAAGTACTAATACTGAAACATTGCTAAAGGTGTATGGAAATACTAAATGATCACTAGAGCTGGATGCATTAAGATATAAGAATTTATTCCTGGATCCAAGATCCGACCGTCTTACATCGTGGCTGACAACGAACGAACTGCTCAACATCGTTCGCGGCTAAACTGCATTTTTGGCCGGCGCTGATGGCGCCATCTAGTGCACATCATAACAGATATAACATTCTCTTCCTTCTTAAAGGAAATATTCAAGTTGTTAGACATGCACAATACAATAAAAAATAAAGTCCTTGACACAGTTCAAAATTTAACAGTCCAAATCAAAAAGTCTAATATTGCAAACGTTCAGGTTTTGCTTTTGGACGAGTGGAACGTCTAGGAAGTGGCGCTCCTGGATTCTGCAAAACTGCTTGCGGCGAGAGTGCCGGAGGATCTGCCTGAGAACTGTGTTCTTGGACACTTACCTGCGGAGACAGCGTAGGAGGTAGAAGGGTGTCTGTCACCTGATCAGCTGGTAACTCTACTACATCTCTCGGTTGCACTGTAGGCACTGACACATCTGATCCTGAAGAAACAGAATCTGGTAGTTCTGGAGCTGGAGGAATTTCCTGTAGAGTGTCCTCTTGCCTGTAACGAATTTGATCAATGTGTCGTGTCCAAATACCCCAAGTTGTCTTGACTTTGCACATTGTATTCCCCATTGTTCCTGTAACCTTTCCAGCAACCCAAGATGGGCCCCGGGTAAAAGAGCTCACCCAGACAGGAGTGCCTTCTGTAAACTTGCTATTATGGGTATCTCCCCTCTCAGATGTTTTAACTTTAGCACTGCGGATAAGATCCAAACGCATGCGAAGAGGTCGTCCGAACATTGCCACAGCTGGAGATATACCCGTTGCCTTTGATGGGGTATTTCGAAAATTCAGAAGAAATCTGGTCAGTCTTTCAGTGAAAGTGCCTTCTTTAGCTTTCTTCAATGCAGTTTTTACTGTACGCACTGCTCTTTCCGCTAAACCATTTGAATTCGGATGGTATGGTGCGGTTTTAATTGGTGTAATGCCATTTCTTTTCAAGAAATTTGTGAATTCGTCACTACGGAAGCCAGGTCCGTTATCACTGACTAAGCTCTCTGGTAAGCCAAAGCGTGCAAACAGGTTACGCAGAGCTATTATCGTTGAAGTTGCTGTGGTGTTGGGCACTGGAATCACTTCAAGCCATTTTGTTTTGGCATCAACTACAATTAATAGCCAATGGCCTTCTACAGGACCTGCATGGTCGATATGGATTCTGTCCCAAGGTTTTTCAGGTGTGAGCCAAGGGATTTGTGTCGAAGGAGGAGCTGCAGCATTTTCTTGACAGTCGATGCAGTTTCGAACTTTTGTTTCTAAGTCCCGATCAATACCAGGCCACCAGACATGGGAACGAGCCAGAGATTTAATAGCAGAAATCCCTTGATGAGCACTGTGAAGTTCATCCAAAACAAATTGACGAAACTTTCCTGGAACAAAAACACGGGAACCTCTGAGAATGATGTTTTCCTCAACTGACAGTTCATGTCGGATATGCCAAAAGGCTTGTAAATTTTCTGTCACTTTCTTTGGCCACCCATTTTGAATATGAGATCGTAGACGGCTCAGTGCAGGACACTTGTCTATCTCCCTTTGGATTAGATGTGCTGTCAGTGGACTATCATTTAACTGTCGGATAAGCAAAACCGACTCGACAGGTACTGGAGGCTCCGCCATTTCAGATTTCAGTGGAAGTCTGCTGCAAGCATCAGCATTTCCGTGCAACTTCCCTTTTCGGTACTCTATCTTGTAAACGTAGGCAGATAAAGTCAATGCCCATCGCTGGATACGGGCTGCAGCAACTGATGGAACTGGTTTTTCTTCTGATAATAAAGTTACCAAAGGACGATGGTCTGTAAGTAACGTAAATTTACGTCCCAAGAGATAGTTCCGGAATCGAGTCACTCCAAATACTAAGGCTAAAGTCTCCTTCTCAATGTGACTGTAATTTTTTTCTGCTTTCGTCAGGGAGCGAGAAGCAAAAGCGATTGGTCTATCACCATCTGGAGTTTTATGTGACAGAACAGCACCAAGCCCATAAGGACTTGCATCACAAGCCAGGATCACTTCCTTGTCTTGGTCAAAATGCACTAGTAATGATGAGGTCTGCAGGACATCTTTAGCTTTTTTAAAAGCTTCTCGTTGTGATGAACCCCATCTCCATAGCCGTTTGTTTTCCAACAACTGGTATAAGGGTGCTAACAGTGTTGACATGTTAGGTAAAAATTTCGCATAGTATGTGATTAGGCCAATAAAAGAACGTAGCTCGTCTACATTTGTTGGTTCCGGAGCATCTGTAATCGCTTTGACCTTCGATTCAACTGGATGCAATCCATCTTTGTCCAGACGATGACCAAGATATTCCACAGATGGTCTGAGAAATTCACATTTTTCTGGATGTAACTTTACACCTGCTGCTTGCAGACGAGAGAGAACTTCTTGTAAGTTCTGTAGATGTTCTGCTTCGGTTTTACCAGTTACTAGAAGGTCATCCAAGTATTTAGAGGCTCCTTTTACCCCTTGTAAAATCTTGTCAATTTCACGTTGAAAAATAGCCGGGGCGGAAGCAATGCCAAAAGCCAGGCGTGTGTACCGGAAGAGACCTCTGTGCGTATTTATCACTACCAGGCGTCTTGACTCTTCATCGAGCTCTAGTTGACAGTATGCATCCCGCAGATCTAATTTAGTGAATGCTGTACCCCCAGACATTTCAGCAAACAAATCTTCGATATTTGGCAGAGGGTACTGCTCTAATTCTGTTACTTTATTGACTGTTAGCTTAAAGTCACCACATATTCTAATTCTGCCGTCTTGCTTCAGCACAGGAACAATAGGAGCTGCCCAATCAGAAGTTTTAACTGGCTCTAAAATGCCATCTGCAAGAAGGCGGTCTATTTCCTTGTTGATTTTTTCCTTGTATGCATATGGTACAGGACGAGCCTTGAAAAATTTCGGAGGTTCACCAGTTTTACAGGTAAGATGAACTTTAATTCCTTTCACTAATCCCAAGCCTGGTGAGAAAATATTCTGGAATTCTTTTAAAAGTCCATCTAGCTTGAGCTGCTCAGTCCTTACACAATGTAATGTGTGGTTCATGTTGGCATCAAACGCATTCATTAGGCTTAATGGAACAATCCAGTTTCGCCCAGCTAAATTAGTGCTTCCCTGAGAAACCACTAGTAGAGGTAAAGTCTCTGTTCTTGCTTGGAACACCACATTCACATTTGTAACTCCCAAAATATCAATGGTATTGTTGGTGTAAGACTGAAGCTTAATGTTCGTTTTTTCCAAAGGAGGGCAGAATCTTCTAATTTTATCAAACAGTTTTACAGGCATTATGGAAAATGGAGCCCCTGAGTCAATTTCAAAAATAACAGGCTGGCCTTGGATCTCACAAGTAATTTTCACCGGAGGGTAATCTCTCTTGTTATCTCTTAAATTAAAAATTGTATACTCCTTACTGCCTAAATCTTCTTTAGATTCAGCAACTAAGTTAACTTTAGGTTTGTAACCTTGTTTATTCTTTGATAAACACACTTTTGACAGGTGCCCCAATTTTTTACAGCTATAACACGTGCTATTTTTGTGTTTACAATCAGAAGAATGGTGTTTGGAGTCGCCACAACGATAACACTTCTTCCCTGTATGGCCGTTATTTGAATTGGACGCCGATTTAACGATCTCGTTTTTTCGCGGCCGTTGCGCCGTAACTTGTAATTTTTTTACTTCAGGAACGGCAGATATCTTCAGATCAACAGCATCCCTCGCAGCTGCTTCCATTGAAACGGCAATTTCCGACGCTCGCAAAAGGGTTAAATTGCTTTCTGATAACAATTTTCGTTGTATTCCTTCGTCTTGTATACCACAAACTATCCGATCACGGAGCATCATATCCAGAGATTCGCCGTAATTGCAATACTTCGCTAATTTCCGAAGCTCTGCGATATAATCGGCCACTGATTCGTCCGCGCGCCGTACGCGGCTGTTGAACTTGAATCGCTCCACGATCTCTGAAGGCACTGGATCATAATGTCCGTTGAGGATGCCGATGAGTTCCGCTAATGTCTTAGATGTGGGTGCAGCCGGCGATAGCAGATTCCGAAGCAATCCGTAAGTGGCAGGTCCTACCACCGTTAAGAAAACAGCACGCTTTCTATTGTCTTCGACTATGGCGTTGGCGATGAAGAACTGTTCCAATCTTTCGGAGTATTCGCTCCAGGATTCGACCGATGGATTAAATTCTGCAATACAACCAAAAGAAGCCATGCCGGAACTTGAATAAACAATTCTGGGGTCGCCGGTCGCCGATTAAGCCTGCTTCGCTAACGCCGTAATGTCCGTCCGCCGATCGGCGCTTAGGCCTAGTAGGAACACGCGGCCATCCACCGCTGACGCTCTTTCTTCAAAATCGCGTCAAAAAACATTTTTTTTTTATTGAAAAAACATCGATAGAGTTTATCCTCGTCGCCACTGAAACATTGCTAAAGGTGTATGGAAATACTAAATGATCACTAGAGCTGGATGCATTAAGATATAAGAATTTATTCCTGGATCCAAGATCCGACCGTCTTACATCGTGGCTGACAACGAACGAACTGCTCAACATCGTTCGCGGCTAAACTGCATTTTTGGCCGGCGCTGATGGCGCCATCTAGTGCACATCATAACAGATATAACAAATACAATAAAAATTGCAGAATTATGTTACAAAATACAGTTAAAAATCTACTTCAAAATTTCTGGTGTCAAATCCTTAATATAAGAATAAAAATTCTTAATATAAGAATAGTAATAACCGTAATTTGCAGTATTACAGTTATGATAATAATTTCTTCTTGTATAGTAATGTGCAACAAAAGAAAAATTTTACGTATACGAAAAATGTATATCTGATTTTTTTTTAATTAATTTTCCTGCACAATATTTTTTAAAATTAGAATCATATTTTTTTTTTTTTTTTTTTTGAAAACAAAATAAAAAAGCATGCATTTAAGGGATAAATTGTTTTTAGGCTTAGTTTTCTTTTATTTATCACTACTATATTTATCATTTTATTTTAATACGGAGGATTAAAATATGTAATTTAACAAATTATAACAACCATTTGGAAGATGAAATTCTTATCAATTTGACATGTTGGATTCATATTCAGATAAAGAGAGTTCATCTCATTTCAGTGTACTGGAATTAGATTCGTGTTTATCCAATGTAAACGCTCAGCTTATGTATGGCTTAAGAATAATGAGCTCCACGCAGTTGCGGTCATTCTATAGCTTCAGAGCCTCAAGCCCACAGTTCTCGATTTTCGGTGTCTTTGATTTGATAATTTTTTCTTTTAAATTTGTCCAGTTTGCATTTTTTATTTATTTTCCCCAATCTAGTTTCCGCTCGAGACTAATTCGAGAAGTAGGTCGGAATCTTTGAACCTGGCTTCCGCTAGACAGTCGAAATAAGAGAAGAAAAAAAGGATCACGGGCTTTAAAATTAAAAAATATATTAAAAATGCGGACACCAAAAGGTCCATTCTCGACGAAAAACAGCAACGATTTACGAAATGGTAAGAAAAAAAGTTTGAGCAACGCAAGTGTGGTAAGTGTGTTTAAATCATAAGTGTGTACGTCCCAAAAAATTTTCAAGAACTATGGCACAACTATTTTTGATTAGAAAATTTCATTTAAAATTTATATTGCAGAGTTTGTAAACGCCATAAGTAATCTCTAAGCTATTATTATTTTTTTCACAATTAAACATGCCAAAGGATTCTATTAAATTTGATAGAATTGTACCATACCATGTTGTCTTATCAGTGGCCAGTTCGGCAGGTTCCTTTTATATCCCATGTTTTATAACTACCAATATTTTGAAACAATAATATTATCTTTTAATATTGTTAGATTTAAAAAAAGAGAAAATATGCAAATATTACTACTATTTGAAAAACGTTGTTGAAATCAAGCATTCGAAAAAGTAAATAAATCCTCTTAAATAGCAACACTGAAACTAAGGAAATAAATATTCAGCGCATATAAATGTGTTTTTCTTATTTGTCTTTTATTCTGCGTGATAACAATCATGGGACCTAGGTGGCTGCTACATATCGTAAATACTAACTGTACATTTCTGCATGTTTTTTACCAAATGAACCTAACATTAAATGAACATGGGATTGGTAACGCTACTGCTTTGGAAACTCATACCCGAGCGTAACTACGTTCGGTCTGGTCTCGAATCAAGAGAACCTGAATTTGTAGTTATTTATTTATTAATTTTTATTTAATTCCAGATTATTTTCAGATCAAATTTTAAGCATCAATGTTCGCTTTGCTGGGAATCCATATGGCATTCTTCCAACTTTATTTAACAAAATGTTGGGTTTAACTCCTTAACACTAGAACGCCCGGAAGGAGTCGATTCGACTCCAACTATGTGATTAAATTTCAGTTCGAACCAGAAAAATTTTCTTGAAATAATTTAAATATGATCCATGCAGATTTACGTTCAATAAATAAATTAAATAATTTTGAATAACAATTCCGGTGAGAAATATTATTGCCAAACTTGAGTAAAATTTCCGGGCGTTCTAGTGTTAAATGATACATTAATTAAAAATAGGGGTTTTACACCACTTTTTCCATAGTGAAATATTCACCTTGCTTAATCAAAAAATATATGACAATTTATAAAAATAAATTTACACTTATGAATTAGTGGTATCAAAAAGGTTTTAGTATCGAAGCAAATAAAGTGTTCTTGGTTGAGTTCGAGTAACATAGTTAAGGGGTTAAAGATTAAAATAGGATTATTAATAATAATAATAATAATAAATTAAAAAAAAGCCACGAAAGATGGAAATTCCCAAAAAAGAAAAAACACTTACAAATATCAGCTAAAAATTTTAAAGCCGCTCTACGAAGTCTGAATAAATTTTATTGAAAATATAGAAAAATATGCTACATTGAGCTAAAAGCATAAAACCGGATTCCTTGTTACAAATAAAATAATTTGTTCAGTGCAATATAATGTAAAAAATATTATATTTTTTCAGCTTAGATAGAATTTTATGTAGTTTAATTTCATGTATAACACATAATTCTGCATTCTCGTTGAGGTAACGTACATAAAAAATCTTTGAATTATTTCTCCTGAATTCATTTCCTTTTATTAATCAGTACATATTAATATTTTAATTTCTAATTCTATTTTAACAATTCTACTAAAATGAAAGATGTTCAAGCAATATTGAAGCGTTGTAATAAGATTGAATATCAGTATTAACCCATTCGTGCCCACCACCTTTTGCGCAAATTTTATTCGGTTGGCACCAATATTTTTAAAAGAATTAAGTTTAGTTCATCAATTACGAAAATGTTTCAATTGAATAAAATAAAGATTGCTGTTCTTTTTTACCGGTGTCAAAAACAGTGCTGCACGCACCTTTTGAAGCGTCTCTAAAAAGGGACGCTAGGCACTAATGGGTTAATTATAAATGTGTACATTTTATTCATTCATATAATTTATTTCTATTTAAAAGGAAATTGTGAGTCTCACATTTAGTACCCTTTATTTACATGGAACACCATTAGAATTTTTTCTTGTAATTCGAATACATACGTTCCAAGAATTACAGATTTTGGATATCACTCTATTTTAACCCTTCGGACTCCGGTGCCTCTTACACAAATTTTATTCGATTAGCACCACTTTTTTAAAAGAACTTTCCTTGAAGCAGACAATTTCAAAAAATTTCCGATTAAATAGGGAAAATTTTATTTTCATTTATTACTGGTTCCAAAAACAAATTTTGGAAGGAAAGATGATGTCTTCGCAGCGGAGACAACGGAGTGCCAAGGGTTTAACTTTTCTCCCTCTTATACAGTTCAATAAATATAGAGATAAAATAAGTTCATGAATAGTTTGAAAAAAAAAGTTGCATTTGAAATCCGTAATACTTGACACGTCTGATTGCCGCGGCAGTCTCCTGTGTTACCGTAATTTCGGGTGTATAAGCCGCAGATTAAACAATTCTTTTTCGACCCAGAATTTTTTAAGGGACAAATGTAACTAGTTAGATCGCCGTAAATATTTATCATTATTTACTAAATAAGAATTCTGGGTCCAAAAAGAATTGTTTGATCCGCGGCTTATACACCCGAAATTACGGTAGTTTATTAGAGTTACTATTGACACAGACCACATATCCCTGAATTCTAGGTCCCAGTATTGACACTAAAAATGGCGATTGTGGCAGCTGATTTTTTTTAACACTAGAACCGCGGTAACGGGTCATTTTGACCCGTGCCAAATCAATAGAAATCGATTCTAGCCGGAAAACTAATCAACAAAAAAATTAAATGTATGCGGCGCAAAAATGATTTAAATAAATAAGTTAAATGGTTTTAAATAAAAATTCTGATAGGAAATATATTTATAAAATTTGAGTAAAATTTCCTGCGGTTCTAGTGTTAAGCGTCAGTACGTCTCTCTGAATTTTGACACAAGTTTTTTTTTTTTTTTTTTTTTTTTTTTCTCCAAAAGTTTTAGTTGAAATATTTTATCCCAGAAAAAGAAAACCTAAAAAACTTTTTTAAAATATCGCTATTGAAATTCAAGGGACCGTACAAATGCTCCAAAATCAGCCTATGACAGCCGTCGTTTGTGAGTCAACGTTCAAGCCTAATATTTGGGGTGGTACACAGACATTGCATTATGGCAACTATTGTTATCTACTTTTGAAAATAATATTTTATTCCAAGAGAACTTAGATTGGAAACCTGTATAATTTCTATCCAACATGATAAACAAAGCATTTAAAACATGATATTTTGTAACATATTTATTCACAAATCTAGACAGGATTTTCTTTAGTTAACTTACTTACGCAATAGCATTTTCTGTTGATGACTTAATAGAGATTATATAAATAGAGATTAATAGAGATTATATATAATACTCATAGAGATTATTGAGATGACTATAATAAATAAAATTCTTTTACGCAAAAATATTTTGAATTTGTTGTTTTTTTATTTATTTCGTATAATATACTTGTAATTTATTTTTATATTATATTTCAATACTACGAATGAAATAAATGAAAGTTAACCAATATCAAATCAATTTAACTGAATAAAAAATGTTTTTTTTTTTATTTATTTAACGTTTTTCCAGATTCTAAAAAAATTATGGAACCCAGATGGTTTTCCCATATATTAAAAAAGTTCTACACCAAACTTTATTATAATCTTATCCTTGATTGTGACATTCAACTGGAACCCGTGAACAGAATTTATTAGTAGTGCCACGAACTTCACAAACATTGCATTACACAACTTTTTGTTTTGTACTGTTGGAATTCTTTATTTCTATCTAAAAATTTATTTTGAAAAACTGCATTATTTCTCTCTGAGAATAAGGAAACTTTTAACTTAGGCATATGTTAAAATATTTTCGAGCAATGCGATTTTGTAATGTGCATATTTAAATGTGTAGCTTCCAATGGTGTAATAAAATACACCAGTGTGAGTAATTAATTCCTAAACATGGTCATTAAGTATAAAATATTATTCATTTTGAATACCGCTATTTCCAAATGTCAGTATTCAATTTATTATATTCTGTAATTAAATAGTCTAATAACACGATTCGAAAATAGAAAAAAAACTGTAAACAGTGTCATATTCACTATCTTGTTCAATCACATTTCTTCTTAATTTGATGTCAGTCATTGGAATATGCCATGGGATTCGGAACTACTGGGAAAAACTTACTCTTCTTTGCATAGTGATGCCAATTTACATGACCTTTTATTTAACTTTTAAAAAATAAATTAAGTTCTTAGCAACCACTATATTTATATGGAAATATTAATCACGTGAAATTTACAAAAATGTGTCTATATTTAACCCATTAACGCCCGAATTATTTTCTTCGCCAAAATTTAAATTTTGTATTTCCCACCACTTTTAAAAGCAAATTAACTTTTATCTAAATTTATCAAGGATTCTGTCTCGTGAAATAAGGTATACATTTTTCTTCCTTTTTACTGGTGGGAAAACCGCTTTCTTGCTGTTTTTGTAACCGTCCTCAAACGAGGACGCTGGGCGTTAATGGGTTAAGGTTAAAAATCTATCTGAAATTTTCTGCTGTATAATGCTTAATGTAAGAATAAAAAACACAATTATAAAAGAATAATTCATGCAGTTAAGGATTGAGGGATCCTAGAACATGCCTAGACAATCTTAAACCACTAAACTGTAAAAAAATCTCTCAAATCTACAGGAAAACACTGTCAATTTTGGTGCCAGTTTAAAACCATTTGATTTACAGAAAATACCTATTATGTTACATTAAAACAGTTTTTCTGTAAAAATTACGAAATTCAGGTTCTTTTACAGAAAAAACAATTTTTCTTTAAAACACTTCTGTAAAAATACAATTATTTCCCGTAAAAATTGCAGTTTTTTTCTACAGTGCATATGTGCATGGCCGTAACTCAAAATCAAAGAAACTTCCTTATTGTAGGCAGAACCATGTTTTCCTAGAAAATATCTAACAAATGATTGCTGATTTCAATCATACGGAATTCTGACACTAACTAGGATGAAAGTTAACCCCTTAACTGGTTTGACTGAACGGCGTTCGGGCAAGACGAATTTACTTATTGCATCATTTAAAGCTTTTTGACACCACTATTATTTTTAAGAAAATTTTCATACTATTGAAAGGCGGAAATGTTTAGATTAAATTTTACGAATATTTTATTGAAATAATAGCGGTGTGAATAGGGGTTAAGAGAAGTAAAAAATTTCTAAATAGCTCAAGAGAGTGGGCAGCAGGTGTTTCCTAAATTGGATCAAATTTCCTTCAGAGAAGTTGAGGGGGAATTAGAGCTCACGATCAAAAACTCTAAGAGTGATAGAACCCATTTAAACAAACTATTTTTGCCATGCAATGTATGGGCGGATCGCTAGCGGTTAATCGCTAGATTGCGCGATCATTAAAAAAACGCAAAAATGCTATTTTTTCATATTCTCCTTTATTTCTATGATGGTACTCGTTTACTATCCAGTAAAAATGCGCACCGTAATTTCCGACGTATAATCCGCGGATCACACAATCATTTTTCGACCCAGAAATTATTTAAAATAAAATTTAAGATCTTAGATCGCCGTAAATATTTGGCTTCAATTAGTAAATGAACTTTCTGGGTCCAAAAAGAATTGTTTGATCCGCTGATTATACGCCGGAAATTACGGTACTTGCATATAGTGCATAGTCTGCGGTTGTGAATTCTCTAGAAGTCCTTAATTGTGCAATAAATATGGTTCAATTGACAATCAAAAAGTTCCCTATAGCGTTTCGCTGCTCAAATTGCGTCCATGCAATGTTCCATCCCATCTTAAAGTTTTGCAACAGAGTTCCGAATCCACCTGTATGTTAACCATTACGTGTTTCTCAAGGAACTACTAACACAAAGTGAGCATGCTCTGTTTTAATCCACACAACGGCAATTCAAATTCTGCAACATAGCAATATTTGTCTTTACAATTTCAGTTAGACAAATAAGACACCTGAAACAAATTAAGATCAATTTCAGTTGCAGCAATCGCACCTCGTCCCGTTCCTTCCTTCCTCCATGACTTCCTGTTAATGTTAGTAGATGATGGAAGATCCCATAGAAATGAAATTAATAAGATGAATTAAATATGTTTAGGAAACTGACCAGAGGGTTCGGGGGGATGCAAGCGAGATTGCATTAGACGACTGGTCTCAATCACTCTCATTACTTGGAATTGCTATTGAATGAGGCTATGAATTGTCATTGATATCTATTGTTATTGATAGCTGTTAAGTTTTATGTTTGTCTCTATTGCTATTTTTTTGACACAGAAATTCCTCTTATTTCATCATCGGAAACATCTCGAACTCCCGGAAGAAGTCGATTCGACTCCGACCATGCGATTAAATTTCAATTTGAGCCAGAAAATGTTTCTTGAAATAAGTTAAATTTAAACCACGCAGATTTAATTTGAATAAATGAATTACATAATTTCCGATACCAATTCTGGTATGAAATATTGTTATCAAACTTTGGTAAAATTTCAAGCATTCTAGTGTTAACCTTTTAGCGGACAAAACAGTTTTGTTGCTACATGTTTAAATAAATGTTTGACACCGGTAATTTCGAACAAATATATTTCTAAATAAGAAAAAGTTTTTTTTTTTTTTTTTTTTTTTTTTTTTTTTTTTTTTTTTTTTTTTAACATACATGATAAAATGGATTTTTTTAAATAAAATCCCGGTGCCGTTCTTGAATATATTAATTAAAATTTTGTGGTTTCGTAGAGAAACTAATGATGCGTTAAAGGTTTAAATAAGACAGATTATTTGAACCAAAAATTGCGATAGTAAAAAGGTGTAAAAGTTGGCAGCTATGAATAAGGCATTCTTTACCAAAACGCCAACTTTGTGTGGTGATGTGTAAATATATCTACATAATTATTTCATACACATATTCCTACATACTATCAAGATGCGCCTTCAAAAAAGTGCATTAATGTAGTTTTAAAATTATCGATTAAATTCTTCTTCTTAGGAATATTTTGAGCTTTTTACCCGAATTCGGTTTTTTGAATTTAATCAAAACATTTTAAATCTGCTAAATAAAGAAAATAAAATTAAGAAATATTGATGCGTTTTAATCAGATTTTATTTTTTTTTACATTTACGGGTTTTTTTCCCTGTGCGAAAACAAATTGTTGGTCACAGATGGTTTTCACATTTATTAAACATTTTCTACATCAAACTTTATTGTAATTTTTAACTTGATTTTGACATTCTGCTTTAACTCGTGATCAGAATTTTTTAGTAGTGCTACAAAATTCATTGGTACTGGATGCCAGCAGATTTATTTTCTAATTTTTAAAACTCTGTGTTTTTTCCATTCTTTTTTCTGAAAATAGCAGTTTTCTTTCCCACAAAAGCATCGAAGCAAAATTTTACGCCTTTTAATTAACACAATATATTTATTTCCCTCGTCTTAAATAAATGCAGAAATTTCAGTATAAATAAGTAAAATAATCTTAAAAATATAGTGGTATACAAAACCCGTAACACATGCAGAAGTAAAAATTTATTCAATGTAGAACAATATATCATAATCAAGCATTTTAAATTCCTTAAACCTCTGTGTTGTGGGGTTAAATTTCTTCAAAAGGCGCAAAAGTCATACTGACAGCATTTTCTAAACAAAAGATTCGCCTTATTATACAGCTCATATTCAAAATATTAGAATAATTGAGAAAAAGTAATAAGAAAAAATTATTTGTCATTTATTTATTTTTTATACTAAGTAAATGCAATTAAATTTGTTGTAAATTAAATCTGGAATGTTTAGATAAGATTTTAACATTTATAAAATATAAAATACAGCACAATAAATTAGGTATACAGCTTCCTTAAACACACCAGAATATTAGAATAAAATTTAGATTGGTTCAAAATATTAGAATATTTTATTTTACGCAACAATATTACCTTATGAATATGAAGTAAATGGTAGTTAATATTTTGTAGCATCCCCTTTAGCTTTCATAACAGCGTACAATCGATCTTGCATACTATATACAAGGTGTTTACAAACATTTCTATCAATATTAGCCCAAATAGACTTTATACGTGCCACTAACTCAGTTTTACTTGAAGGAGGATTTTCTTGAAGTTTTTTCTTCATTATGTTTCATAAGTTTTCGATGGGATTAAGATCTGGTGAATTTGGTGGCCAAGGAAGTACCTTAATGTTGCGTTGGCGGAACCAATTCTTAGTTGAAACCGAGGTATGCGGGGACGCTAAATCTTGTTGAAAGATGAAATCATCTTCAAATAAATCTTCTGATGATGGAATCATGTAATATTCTAAAATTTCTTGATATATCAGAGAGTTAACCTTTTCGTAGACGATGCATAACTTTCCAGGTCCTTCTGCACTCATACAACCCCAAACCATGACACTAGCAGCAAATTTTACGGAACGTTTAAGGCATTCTTTATCAAATGCTTCTTGCTTCATTCTCCAAACTCGAATACCTTGATTACCATATGGAACACAAAACATACTTTCATCACTAAATAATATATTTTTCCAATCTTCATTGCTCCATAAACGTCTTGATTTACACCAATTCAATCTTACACGCTTTTGTCTTGCAGTCATGAGAGGTTTTGTTTTCGGTACACGAGATTCAAATTTAAATTTATGGAGACGTCTTAATGTTGTCGATGTAGAAACTTCAACTCCTTCTTCTTTCCATTTTCGGTGCAAGAATCGCACACTTTTAAAACGGTTTTTCTTAACTATACGCTTCAGTTTCCTGTCATCTCTAGCAGATGTTTTTGGTTTTCGGCCACCATTTCGGCGATTATTTTAAAATTTTCCAATTTTTGAATATTGTGTTAGTATTTTACTAACGCTCGATTGCGAACAATGTAAATAATTCGCTATAAAACATTGATTTTTACCGTGCCGATACAAATCAACCATACGAAGTTTAGTAGATTCAGGAATATCACTCACACGGCCCATTTTAAGACGAAAAAGAAACAAACTGCAAAAAAGAATACTGATTTTAAATAAAATAGTCTGAATTCAATCAATGATGCCACCAGTTAAGAATTGGTAATAATTAAAGGAGAATTAATGTGAAATATTCTAATATTTTGAACCACTTGAATAAATATTCTAATATTTTGACTTTTCAAAATAATTTTTTTTGCAATTAATCTTTTCAAAAATGATATTAAATTTAAGATAACAAGTAAGTTTAATCAACAATAAGTTCTTAATAAAAATATCGTTTGCATATTTTCATTAAAAGACATTAAATTACCAAACGATATTTTCAATTTCTAAAAAAAGGTAATTAATCTAATATTTTGAATATGAGCTGTATATCAGATAAAAAATGCATTATTCTGTGTTCCAAATAAATCTGGTTGAATATTCCGGTGTCATTTCGCGATTAAAATTAAGGGGTGAAAAATTAACCCACCAGAGGTCAAAGGATTCAGAATTCAATTTATATCATTAGCGTATATACGAGTGAATAAACCTGGTATTCCCCAGTTGAATATTATTGATGAAAACACTTTTTATCTTTTTAACTTTTTACCGCACATAGATCTACTTATGAATCACCTACAACCAAACAAAGCTTTTATATTTAACTTAAACTTTTATATTAAACTTTTATAACTTTTATATTTCATTTTGTTATTATTGAATCTAAACTTTTGAGCGATTAAATAACTCAAAATTATCACACGTAAAGAAAACTGGTGTCGAAGAATTAAAAGAAGTATACAAAAAGTTGGCGGTTAACGAATTAAACCTTTCTGGGACACTGTGCCCGGTCTGGGATACTTAATTTCAATTCCAAACTTGCAAACGGCACCAATAATATTTTAGTATTATTTTGCTTTTCCAATAAAAGCTTAAATTAAGGATTTCAAAATATCTAAAGAATTCCGGTGTCAGTCGATAATTTCTCATTTTCCTAATACATTTTGCCCGTGCCAGAAAGGGTTAAATGAAAACGTTAGATTTATTTAACATTGCTTCCAACTTTTACCCGTTCTTTATACCATTAAAATTTTATTGTAAATAGTCTCTTATTTAATCATTAAAATATGAAGACAATACAAGAAGAAAAGCTCTATTAAACTTTAATGGTAGCGAGAAAGCGTAAAAGTTGGCAGCTATGCATTAATTTAATATATATATTTTTAGAATGTCTACTAACAATACCTAAAATCATATGCATATTAAAAATAACAATTATGCGTTTTAAAATAAAGTTTTAGAAATGTATTGAAAGCGATACTTTCACATTGGCCTCACGCCAGAGATCAACTGTAAAAGAAATCGCCAAAGGACACTATTTAGGATCATCTTTTATTTTGAACATTTCATTGGTTTATGAGAATAGCTCTATTGCGTTCCTAAATTTTTGTTTTATTTATGCTCTTCATTACTTTATTTATTGCTTGATGAATTTATTTCGTTATGGAATATAAGCTGGAAACCTATTCTGAGATATTTATATTAATGTAAGTCCAAAAAGTTTTACTTTTCGCAATGATCTACACGTGAGTTGCTATTTATGCTTTGAAATTATTTTTAAAATATAATCAATTATTTCTTTCCGATATAGTTTACAGTTAGCAGGTTTAAAACAAATTGCAACTGAATGTTTATATTTTTCTATTTGACGGTGTAAAAGTTTAAAATTTGCGATTTTTAGAAGTTAAAAAAATTATATTAAAACCAAAATTTAATCACCTTTGGTTGCCATTCGCAAAATGACGTCAGTGTTATTTACAGACATCTTCACTTTTCATACTACAGATATGAATGCATTTCCAGAATATATATATATATTTTTTCAGGACTTCCGAAATTATTTAAGAAATTCTGAATACACAAGTTTTAACTTTCACTCTTTTTTCTTACCACTGAAATTTAAAAGAAGTTTTTGCTTTATTAAATCGCAGATTTCGGCGATTAAATGCACCAAAAATTTGTTTTAAATTTTAGTGGTAAGAAAAAAGCGTAAAATTTGGCAACTACGTTAACCCTTTCCGGCGCGGAGTAAGTTTAATTGAAATAATTATCTGCCACCATAATTTATAAACGAATTTATTAGAGAATAAGAACTTGCTTATTTTCAGGCATTTTATCAAAGGAAAATTTTAATTAAATATTCTTGGTGCCAGTAAAATTAAAATTAGGTGTCCTTTTTAAGGGACACCGCGCCGGAAAGGGTTAATAGTAATTACACCTTTATTTATTTATGGACGTTTCGTAATTACATAAAATAGAAATACTAATTTCTGATCTGGACAGGTAATTTCTGAACAAAACAAAATTCATGAAAACAAAGCATGTATGAAGAGGGCAAAATTCTAGTCTCCAATGGGCAGTTTTTCACCACTAAAGTTTTAAAGTTTTCTTCACTTAAAATTTAATAGCAGTCTTAGAAGAATTTTATATGAAGTATCAGACGAAATATAACTAAATATTTTTAATGGTGAGAGACTGCCTGCTGGCTCCTAAATTTTTGCACCCCTGCATGTATGCACTAACAAAAAAAAATGTGTTAATCTAAATCCAAAATTTTGATGACTTCAACTGAAATATATATATCTTTTTGATCTCTGAATTATCTTTGTTTATTTTTTATTTTTATTTTTTTAGTTTCATTTATAATTGCACACCGTTTATTTCACTGTATTTTTACATGAGTCGTATTCCGTCGTTTGAAAAGTCGTGTCCGTTTGGGAAAGTTAATTTGTACCTGAAAATTCTGTCCATTAAATACTAAACATTAGATATCGGAATCAATATCTGACAATAGAATTTTTCGATACCTGCTAATTTTTCCAAACGGACACGACTTTCCGAACGGCCCAATGTTATAAAAAACAACTTAAAAGAATTCTTATTTTAACCCGGGAGGACGCGCGCAGGGCCTAAAAGACCCGGAGTGCGTATGGTTTTTACAATTGTAACCACTAATATTTTAAAAGTTATCTTCAACTTATTTTATCGTTAAATTTGTAAGAATTGTGTGCATCTTAATAAAGTGACTGTTATAATTTAATTTTATTGGTGGCAAAGTTAAAACCATTCATACCCTGGGTAAGCGCGCGTTCTCCCGGGTTAATCAAATAAAAATTCAATGAACCTTATTTGTGCGTTCATTTGTATTTCTTACTTGAAATATAAATTGTGGGACGCAGATGGTTTTAACAATTATTAAACATTTTCTGCTTTGAATTTAATTATATTTTCTCCCTTGATTCTGTCATTCAGTTGTAACTCGTGATCTGAATATTTTAGATTTACAAGCTTCATAGGCACTGGATTAAGAAAGTCCTCTAGGAATTCTCTTTTTCGTCCTAAAAAAATCGAAAAAAAAATTATTTCTGACAAAATAAGCAGCTATTTCGAAGTATAATGTTTTAAATCATTATATTTTCTATCTCATAGACGAAATTTTTTAAAATTTATTTTCATGCATAATACTTATGTTCCTTAAGTGTTCGAAAAAATTTAGACTTGCGTGCCAAAAATTGAAATTTATATTTTACTGCCCCATCAAATAACAATGATAGTCAGAGCTTACAGAAATTGATTTGTAACAACACAATTTGGCGTACTTCCCTTGTCAAGACATTGTGTGAAACAGAGCTCCAAAAATCTAAATGCCCGACATCAGTGTTATCAGACTTTTTTAATTATTCAGATTGGCTCTACTTTCTAAGAATGGTAAAAATTTATGAGTTTCCCGATCCAGAGCCAAGTGGCTCCATGCGGTCCAACAAGGAGGTCACGAGTCCTCCGATCCTAGAGGAACCAAGTGACGACCAGTCGCTACGAGAGCGGTGCTGCCGACTAGGAACGGCATGCAGGGACACAAGGCGTACGAACCAAGCGTCGCAGTCTGACGGGACAATCAACCATCGCCACTGAAACGACACCGTCCGAACCCTACTACGTAGCATTATAGAAAGCAATGTAGCAAAATCTTTTTAGACCAAAAAAAAAAAAAAAAAAAAAAAAAAAAAGAGAGAGAGAATAATAATATTTTTATGTATTACATAATTTTTTTGGTCTGCACATGCAATTGTTCTTTGGAAAAAAAGTTTGTTGCTTATATTTCACATTATTTTGGAATGGTAAAGCTGGTGTCATTCAATGCCATATTAACACCAGAACCGCGGAACCGGGTCAATTTGACCCGGAACAAATGCTAAATGTCGATTCGAACCAGAAAATTCTTTATAAAAAGTGTTATATATATGATTCAGAATAATAATTTAAATAAGTAAGTGATTAGTTTAAAATGAAAATTCTGATATGAAATATTTTTAGAATTATTGAGAAAATATTACTGCTGTTCTAGAGTTAATCAACGGGAATTTTAGCCTTTAGTAAAATTGGTACCAATCGAATAAGAGTACGAATAATCAAAACCTATATTTAAAATAAAGTATTAACACGTTCGCTGCCGCTCACGTGAAACCGCGTGATATGGCGCCAACGTTAAGGGCCACTCACGCGCCAGCGCGTGATGTGTGGTGATGTCCAATAGACAGTCACGCGCTGGCGCGAGAAAATCTTTCACTTATTCTTTGTTATAAAAAGTAAATCGGCTTCTAGGAAAAACCCACTTCTACAGTGCGGCATTAATTATCATCACATCTTCATGTAAGCGGCAGCGAACGTGTTAAACCTATAAAATATCATTACCCCACACGCAACTACTACAACCGAAATTTATTAATAAATATCATTTCTTACTGAAATATTTATATTTATTTTTTCTATCTTCTATCTTTTATTATGAACATACAAGATAACATTTTTATGTATTACATAATTATTTTGGTCTGCACATGCAATTTTTCTTTGGCAAAAAAGTGTGTAACTTATATTTCACATTTTTTCTTCACTCAATGATAAATCGGGATATTTGACGCAGGTGGTAACTGCAGGCTAAAGCATATTGTACGTGTACTGAGTCGCTGTCATCAAAATACCCAAGGCCAGAGGACACCATGTGTGACGTCATTACTAGTCGACCGGCTTCGCACTAATTTTTAAATGCATATCAAAAAATTTTAAATAGCATTAATTTTTAAATATCTATTATCTCATGAAACAATAATAACTGTTTAAACTTACTGGTGAGAATTCGTAATCCTCCAATAAAAATAAAATCAGTCAGATGCGGCAACAGTTTTTATTCCACAGCCAACTCTTACTCATTTACGTACCACAAAATTTTACTAGTAAATTTTACCGTAAATTCGCCGTAATCTGTCGATTGAATAGGGGAAATTTTTTAATTAAATTTTCAGGGTACAAAGGAGCGTAATTTTTGACAGCTCAGCTGGCAATGCATGGCTTTTACCTCCTCGTCGATGCGTCGTCCTCGGGATGCGAGATTCGTACTAGTCCAAGGAAACATTCGGACAAGCAATGAACTGACAAGCAAGAAATGATTTTACTCTGCATCATTTCGTCTTGCTGAGAGAGAGACTGCGATTTTCTTATGAGAGTTTCAGGCAGATGAGACATTTCTATGTGGCCGGAATCTCTCATCTGCTTGTGGCCGTTGTAAATTACGAATTCAAGAAAATATTAAAATAATTATACATTTATGTGGTGCTAAATCTATTATTACAGCTCTTGTTGGTGAAAAGTTTTTCATTGAATGAAGGAAACACCGTTTTGGGATAAAAAATTTCTCTGCAGAACATGCACATAGAACATCAATTTTGATATTTAAAAAAATAATTTTTAGCATTTTACCCTAGGATCTTTTTAATACATTTTATGGTTTTATTTCCTATTCAATGGCTTACATTGCCCTCGGAATCAATACAGTTAAATTAGGCACTTAAGTACATGTTTAAAGAGATAAATTAAAAAAATAACTTCTCACCCGATTTCTTTACATGCTTCGAATGTCTTTAATAGTAGTACTCATAAAAAAATAAAAAAAATTAAAATCGTTTCACTGTTCCCTATTATTTTCTTTAATATCAGTATTTTACATCTGTGCTTTTCATGATTGAACATTACGATATTTGCAGAGGAATTGACTCGAAAATTATTGTTTCGTAATAGTGTTATTATAAAGACAAACCAATGGTTCCTACGACAATATCAGTGAAACCAATCTTAATTTATAATACAAATTACCTAAAAATGATGTTTAAATAATTATATTGGGTTAATTAGCCACCTAATAATTTATCTAAAATTCCAAAGAATTCAACATTTGTTAAAATCTAAAAAATATCTAATGTACCGTAATTTCGGTGTATAAGCCGCGGATCAAACAATTCTTTTTGGACCCAGAAATCTTATTTAGTGATTGAAGACAAATATTTACGGCGATCTAACTAGTTATATTTGTTTCTTAAAAAATTCTGGGTCAAAAAAGAATTGTTTGATCTGCGGCTTATATACCCGAAATTACGGTAGTCATTTCTTTTCTAAATTTGAAATGTTTTTCTTATACATACATTGCAACGCAAAGAAACGTTATATTTTAAATAATACCGATAAATTTATCTTTACAAATGTAGAAAACGACTTAAACAACTGGAAATAAAACATATATATTTTTCTCCAAACAATATAATTCACTTTATTTGATAAAATTTAGGGGGATATACTCAGTTAATAACAGAAAGCTTTTCGATACAAACTACTTCTTAATATATTTAGATGTAGATGAAATACGCATAAAATCTTTGTCTTAATTCAATTTATAAAATTAGACTACACTCAAAATCTACCAATTTAATTGTCAAACAATGCTTTAATCTTCTTGGTTCTAACCTCCTGAATAATTTATTTGTGTTTCACAATGTTGGCTTAAGCTGTAAGTATCACGGTAAATAAGTTAATTTATTAGAAGGAAACTTAATGATTCAAGATACAACATTTTCTTGTTATATGTTTCCAGTTTTCCAGTCTTTGTATAAATAAATTAATGGTTTGCTTTAAAAATGTATCTCTTGTACTTTACGAAATACTTATTTTGTTTGAACTTATGCATTATGTAAGGAAGATAATATATATATATATATATATATATATAAGGTTTACTTAACTGCAGAAATTTTGTAAAAGACGGTAAAATTTTTGTACTGAACACAAGAACAAGTAAATATAAACTATAGTCGTCTCTTTTATAAATTTATAATGTTACTTCTATTCTTATATTTCGAAGGAAACAAAAGATGCGTTTCCCAAAGTACCAATCAATTTTTCAGAATAAACGAAGCGATGTACTGAAGCAATTGGAAATAAAGTATATATATTTGTCTCCAAACAATAGAAATAGTTTTATTTGATAAAATATCGAGTAATTTATTAGATCCAAGTAATAACAGGAAGTTTCTCAAAATGAACAAATCCTTGAAATGTTTAGATATTGTTGGACTATGCATTTGCTTTTGTCGTAATTTATTTTATAAAATTAGACTAGCAACTCAAAATCTACCAACTTAATTCTGAAACAATGCTTTAATCCATGTTGGTCTAACTCTCTGAATAATTTATTTGTGTTTTACGCTGTAGACTTAAGCAGTAAAATTTATCGCTAATAAAATAATTTGTTAGAAAGAATTTTAATAATTCAGAAGACAACATTTCCGTGTTATACGTTTCAAGTTTTGGAGCTTTGTAAAAATAAAATAATGGTTTATTTTAAAAATTCATCTCGTGTGCTTTAAGAAGTAGTTATTTTGTTTGAAATTTTTCATTATATAAAGTACACATTAAATATTTTAAACGTTTATTTAGGCGCAGAATTTTTGTTAAAGAATTTAAAAAAATGAAAAAAGAACTTGCCTCTAGAGAAAAAAAGGTGATTTCGTGTATAGTTTCTTGTCATGTTTCCCTAATTATCAGAAAAAAAATCATGCAAAAAATCTTTGTTTCTTAATTAGTTTATTTGTTAATTAAAGCATTCTTATATTCGTAAGTGGAAAGCATAAAAAGTCTTCTAAATGAAAAAAAGTATATTATTTTATGGGCTCCTAGACAGCTAACCATTGCTCGTTTTTAACACTAGAACCGCTATTAGGGGTCAAAATGACCCATGCAAGATTGATAATAGTTGATTCGAACCATAATTTTTTTTATAAGATAAGATAAATGTATGCAGCAGAAAAATATACTAATTAAATGTGTTAAATAGTTTAACATTAAAATTCTGGTGAGAAACAATTTTTATAAAATTTGAGTAAAATTCACGGCGGTTCTAGTGTTAAAAGATTGTTAAAATATCTTACGTGCAACGTGTTTTTGCCAATCATGATTTGCGAGTACAACGTACAGGCATCCATATTCAAATTAGGATTTATTATTCTCACCAATAAATTTTTATTGTAAATTTTGCAATATATAATTCGAGTTTTTTTCTTATTTAATGGGGTAAGAATTACTGTTTTGAAAAACGGGTGATAAAAGATCAAAAATTTTGTAAAATGCATGAAAAAATAGTCATTATTTGAAAGTTTTTTTCAAATGTATTGTACAGTTAAGTGGTTAGAATATGTTTACATACTTATTTGTATAAATACACAAAAATTTCACAATTTTTAATGGAGTGATTTTCTGTAAGTAAATACTGGTGCCGAATTTCCTGTTCTTGATGTTTCAACAAAAGTACGACCCCAGCTGAGATCAATTAAGAGTGTTAATCGAAATAGACCTATGCTACCATTTTTTAATAATGCTTAATAAGTGTGAGAAATGCACTATCAAAATCAATATTTCTCTGTCAAAGTCTCATATTGCTGATATTTTCTATTCCTTTAATCTTCAATAAAGCATGTTCATTGCATATGCTTTAATTTATGTAACGTTTAATGACTGATCGTACCATATTCATAATTAAATGAAATTAGACATGCCATCTCCATCATACAAAGACTCCACCTTATCATTAAGTTTCACAATAAACTATGATTCTGGAATCTGAATTAACAATCCTATTCAATGTAATAAATTTGTACGTAGCACTTGAACAGTAATGCATAATTTTTTCCTTATTTTAAATTCTTTTTTTTTATCAGAACTCCAAACGGAAAATGTAATCTTACTTTAGCGTGATCAAATTGTGTCCCGCAAGGTTTTAATGTCATGAACATTTACTTATTAGCATTCTTCATATTTTTGAATTGTAAAAATTCTGTGATGAAATAAGTGAAAGATTATCATACAAAATTACAACACCTATTAAGGCTCCTATCCCTGCCCGCGAAGACTGTCACGAACTAATGCTACTCCTTTCGGGAGGCATTTTCTAAAAACTTTTTCGCATTTTGACATTTTTAAATAGTTTTTTGCATTGGATAGCTGTTGTCCCTCTCAAGATCGCTCCTTGATTACTTTTCAATTTTGGTCCCGAGTATTTTTTGTAAAGTTACTTTCACTTTCTGAACCAGTTCTGAAAGTGAAAGTAACTTTATAAAAAATATCTGCTACCAAAATCGAAAAAGTAATCAAAGAGCGATCTTGAGAGGGTCATCAGCTATCCAATGCAAAAACTTTTATTTAAAAATGTCAAAATGCGAAAGAGTTATTAGAAAAATGCTTCCCAATGGGAATAGCATTAGCTCGCGAGTGTCTTCGCGGGCAGGGACAGGGGTCTCAAGAGTCTGCGGGCTGCTGCTGAACAAATGGAGATAGGAATAAAGAGGGGGAGACACATATAGTGTTGCTAGTGGACTACTTTTTTAAATATTCAGACTGCTCGATTGCCACCACATTTTTGAAATGGTAAAATTCGCCTTATTGTGCCGTTTGAGTCCCAAGCAGCGCGATCGCGCTGTTCATTTTTATGTTGAGAAAACCCAACACATTTCGAGAGCCGGGGACAACTGATGATGCGTCGATTGTTACTTATCGAAGTAAAATAGAAGAAGGGCTTTCGCGCCGTTCGGGATTTATCGACACAAAAGAAGCACTATCGCTCTGCTCCACTCTTTTCTACGTAAAATAAGAAGTGCTATCGCACTGCTTGGGATTTTTCGACAGTGTTTTTTCATAACCCTCTGCGACTCAAACGGTTCATGACACATTAATCAATGGGAAAATAGGAGGAATTTTATCCTTTTAATAAAACGGACGTACGGGCATATCAGATAAGGGTTAAAAAAATGCAGTTTACGAAAAATGTATCAATAAATAATCACAATGAATGCGGTGAGAAAGTCTCGCACGGATTTTTTGCTCTTGTTATTATTATTATTATTATTATTGCTAACTCTAAAAGATATTTTACATTTATATATATTTCTAGATTGCACACTAACCATACAAAAATACACATTTATATTAAAATCTGCAATAAAATGTTCAAATAATGTTTTTAAATGTTGTAAAAGCGAAATTTAGTTTTCAAGTCGGGATTTAACAGCCGAAGAAATCGCCAGAAGATCGCTATTAACCACTTAATCGTTGCACCCGAGACATTCACGGGCTGTAAGCTTCTCGGCTTTTATTCAGAATTGTTTGATTCACACTAGTTTTATAAAATAAAGTAATTGGTTTTATTCTAGTATCATTTTACTTGCCATTAAATAAGAAGAATTATTTTTTTCAAAAAAGTGGTGGCAATAATGAATTTGAATTTTTAAACAGTAATTTAATGCGACCATTAACCACATAATTGTCTCTCCCGAGACATTCACAGGCTGCAAACTTCACGGATTTTATTCAGAATTGTTTGACTTCCACCAGTTTTATAAAATAGTGTAATTGGTTTTATTTCTGTATCATTTTACTTGTCATTAAATATGAAGACTATTTTTTTTCAAAAAAGTGGTGAGAATAATGAATTTAAATTTTTAAACTGTAATTTAATGCAACAATTAAGGGGTTAAGAGGTTAAACATCAGCCTTTTTCAATTCGGTCCATATAAGTCGTGTAACGCTTTAGGGAAGAGCCACTGTTATGCGTGCCGCATAAGTTACTCAAAAATTTTGATTATTCTCACAAGTAAAATTTTATTATAAATTTTGCTTTATTTAATCCGATCATTTTCCCGATTCAATTAGGCAAAAATTTCTGCCTTAAAAAAACCGGTGGTAAAAGATTAAAAAGTCCTTCATAATATAAATAGTTTGAAACGAATTCATGCATTTCTCTAAAATAATTTATGAACGATGATTACAAACAAAATGAAATTACTTTAAGAGGATCTAGAAATTAAAAATATTTTATGTGTTCTAGTTAAAAAAGTATCAACTTACATATATAAAAGTTATAAGGGACGTTACGTTCTTTGATCCAAAATTAGTCTAACTTCGGAATTTATTTATTTTTTATAGAGAAATCACACAAAGCTAGAAATTTCCCGCTGGATATTGAGTTTTAACTAATATTTTGCAAGAATGACACATTTTACTATTCAAATAAATCATTCGGGCATGCGCAAAAGCATTTTTATTATTATTAAACTACTTCTACTAGAAATTTTCTATCTTAACGGAATTTTCTTGTTTTAACCCATTAGTGCCTAGCGTCCCTTTTTAGGGACGCTTCAAAAGGTGCATTCAGCACTGTTTTTGACACCGGTAAAAAAGAAAAGCAATAATTATTTTATTTAAATGATGCATTTTCGTGATTAATGAACTAAACTTAAATCTTCTAAAAATAGTGGTGCCAACCAAATAAAATTTACGCAAAAGATGCTGGGCACGAACGGGTTAATTAGAATTAATTTAAGAACCTAATAAAAACTTAAAATTTCTCTGCATCTTCAAATTTTCTGCAGAGAATTAAAAAACTATCAATGATTGGCAGTTATACCTTTTGTTCTTTTCTCTATACAAAATTTGTGGTAGTAACTTACTAAAATATATACAAAGTGTGAAAACATAGTTTTTGCGCATGTCTGAATGATTCATTCGATAGTAAAATCATTCATTTTGCCAAAAGCTAGATTTTACAATAAAAATGTCTGAATTATACATTAGTTGTTAAAATTGATTGAAATATTGTAAGTTGCTTATACGAAATGAATATTCTCAACATCTTGCACTATTTTACAACAGCACATCTTCTAAAAAGTCCTCAAAAGCAAACAAAATCAAGTTTTTCAGAACAAATTTTTTGAGGTAATGAATCTATTTTTTGTGAAATTGAAAGGAAATTGGCAAAATAATAGTAGTTTGAGAAAATTATCACTTTTCGCACTTTTTTCAAGAACTTCAAATAGGTCTTAACCCCTTCGCGACGGGTGCTTTTTACGAAATTTTTAATGTTTTGTCACCGGTTTTAAAAACCAGAAATTTGTGCCTTATTAAATAGAGACAATCCGTTGATTAAATAAGGATAATTTTACAGTCAAATTTTACTGGTGGATATTAACAATGATTCTTAAGCCTTTTTGAAGCACGTATACGTGTCGCTCGTCCCCAAGGGGTTAAAACCATTGTTTTTTCTTATTATTGCTTTACAAAATACACAATATTTACTGGGTCCGTATGCATAAAAAATTTAGCGGATTTTATGTGTTTTACCACTAAAAATTTTGTTAAGTACCGGTTGCTATAAGTGGAGATAGAATTTTTTTTTATTTTGTTAGTATTATTTTTAAATAAAGCAGAAAGTCTAAAACAGAAGTTTTCCAAATAGCGACCGGTATGTCACAATGCATCAATTGTTTCTGACTAGTATATTATCCCCTAAGCGACGGGAGACTTTTACAAAAAAATTTATGTTTTGTCGCCAGTTTTTAAAACCAGATATTTGTACCCTATTAAATCAAGAAAATGCACCGATTAAATAAGTCACATTTTACAGTAATAATTACTGGTGTGGATATACAAGGATTCTTAATCCTTTTTTGCGGCACGTATACGTGTCGCTCGACCCAAAAGGGTTAAATAACTGGAATACTATTTTTTTCGAAAATAAGGGTGGCTCTGCGGACTGCTGGCCGTTGGAAACTCCTGGTTTTGAGCAAGTTTCATGCTTCTGTTTTCTTTTTAACACATGCCATACTGTCGATATTTTAATACATGTTACGGCCATGGGTGAAAACTTTCAGCATAAAGTAAAGATATTTAAGAATCTTCTATAAAATATATTTAACCCTTTCCTGAATGGGCAACTCAGCTCGTAAAATGAAGAATTATTGATTGACACTGGAATTTACAAACGACGTTTTTAGAAATTAAGAACGCCCTAATTTAAGTTTTCATTGTAAGAATAATTTTATTAAAATATTATTGGTGTCACTTGCAAATTTGGAATTAAAATTAGATGTGCCCGGGAATGGGCATATTTTGCTAGAAAAGATTAATCGCATGCATTAAGATTAATGTCAATGCAATTAAATTTGTATAAACCACCGCTTAGACAAATCCATATTGGACCAGACATTGTATTTAATAAAAATTAACTTATTCCTACTTGTTTATTTTTTGAATTCGTGTATTAAATAAAATTTCTGTATTGAAACTGATTTATTTTATCTTCAGATTATGCACCCGGAATTGCGGTATTACGTTTGCTTATTAACTCATTTTACAGCGCTATTAATACCCTAATAATATTAGATAATTGTTTATTGCATATAAAAGCTCGTAAACTGTTTTTTGCTCCAAAATATAAAGTAACATTTACAAACTGTATGTTTTCATGTTAAAGCTAAATAAAAGAGAATCGATACATAAAATTTTTTAATATAAAAATCCAAGGGAAATGTTATGCTACTAATCTTAGACATAGTTGCCAAATCTTATGAAATTTTCCACCACAAAATTTTAATAGGAAGTTTTATCTTCTCTTAGCAATATGCCGATTAAATAAGGCAATGTCATTTAATATGCAAAATCGTCTATTATTATTATTATTTTTTTTTTTTTTTTTTTGCTACAAAATGGCGTGAGATGTTGATTTACGTGGCTGCCTCAGGCGACTATTTTTATATTCCTTTCGCACCAGTATTCTTCTAATATAAATTCCAAATTATATTTTTTATGCGAATGTCGTCAAAGTGTCTATCTTCTTAAGGATTTCTGTTTAAAGAAAGTGGTGCCAGTTAGAATTAAAAAATAGTCGCCTGTGGCAGCCCTGGATGGATGATTTTTGACAGTGTCGCCGCATCTGGCTGATTTTTCATATAGGCATTTCGAATTATCACCAGTAATCTTTAAGATTTATTTTTGCTTTATAATATGATTAATATTTTATAATTAAAATAAAATTTTTATTCAGAATCTTCTGTTCTGAAATCAATATTTTTAAATAAAAAATCCGCCAGATGTGGCAACACTAATTCAAGGAATGCATTCGTTTAACATTTTTCCCTTCAAATGAAAAATTACCTGTACATTTCAGACACATCTGAAATATTATACACTTTTATTACTTTATTTACCATCTCTTTTATCAAATCAGTAAAAGGTGTATTTTAATCATACAGTTTTGCCCTTTATTGTTCGGTTTCACCTTACTACATCCAGATGTATCGATTCTACACATGTACTTTTTGAAAATACAATGTCACAGTTTTTAAAGTGGTGATGCATTTCCAATAATTTTTCTTTGACTGTTTTGTAATGATGCATAATGTTGATCCTTTACCGTAATTGTTTATCTTCAGGTGACGTTTCTGTCGCAAAAACTGCTAGTGATTATAATTTGTAGAACATACATTCTTATCGATTACTATAGATAGAGGTTGTCAGGGAAAACATGTCAGATGAAGGAGACAGAGTATAGCATACATATTTAATGTAGATTAGGTCAAAATTCGTCATCAGAATTCAGTATGACAGAGAACTGGAGTAAATTGGATTATACGAAATGGTTTTGCATAATTTAAATCGAGCTATAATATCTCCATTAAAAAAGTCAGCTTGGTGAAAATAAATCGTTGTATTAATCTTATTCTGATTAAATAGAACTATTAATTAAAATATTTTTATCAGACAGTTATATTTAGAATTATAGATTTAATGATTATATTAAAATAGAAAAAAATAACCTTTGTTCAAACATGTATTAACCCTTTCCGGCACAGACAAAATCCGTTAGTAAAATGAGAAAATATCGACTTACACCGGAATTCACATACGAAATTTTTAGATATTTTGAAACCTCAAATTTGAGCTTTAATGTAAAAGCAAAATATTACTAAAATATTATTGGTGCCGTTTGGTAGTTTGGAATTAAAATTAGGTATCCCAAAGGGTTAATCCATTAATCGTCGCGGCCGAGACATTCACGGGCTGCAAGTTTCACGGCTTTTATTCAGAATTGTTCGATTCCCATCAGTTTTATAAAATAGTGCAATTGGTTTTATTCTGGTATCATTTTACTTGTCATTAAATAAGATGATTTTTTTTTCAAAAAGTGGTGGCAATAATGAATTTGAATTTTTAAGCCGTAATTTAATGCGACCATTAAGTGGTTATATCGAGCTATACTATACAATAATCTTTATTTAAAAAGCCAGCTTGGTGATAATAAAACGTTGAATTAATCTTATTGTAAGTAAATAAAAATATAAAGTAAAATATTTTTATCTGAAAGTTATATTTAGATTTATCGATTTTATGCTTATATTAAAATAGAAAAAAAAACCTTTGTGCAGACATGTATTAAGATAGAAAAGCAACGTTGAGAAATGCACAAATAATTCATGAAAATTTAGCAAACAACCGTTTCGAATCGAGATTTCGAACTATCGAGATTTAGCATCAGTACAAGACACAGCGTGCTAGAAAAATCAAAGCTGAGCAAAGTAAAAAAAATCAAAGCTGAGCTTTGCCCAGCTTTGCTTTTTCAATGACTAACGATATGTTATACCTTTCAAATCGTCAGCTATCTTTAATAATTATCATGTACAATCAGAAAGTATGTTAAGTAAAAGAAGTTAAAAAAAATAACCATATAGACGTTTCATAAAGTATTTTTTTTTTCTCCCACATATAAAATTTATTTGATTAAAAAAATGTAGAATGGCAGCTATCAGATTTTTTTAAGCTACTCAAAGCTCAAATGAACTACTAAAGGGTTTTTCCAAGTGTCATTTATAATGCAAACACAGCTGACTATTCTAATTAACTCAACACCCCTTTATAGATTACTAAAGACACAGGTATTTACGAAAAAAATAATTGGTGAAAATGACTAGGTGTATTATATAATGGAATTTAAATATAAATTAAATGAATGCAGCCATAAATAAAGTGGAATAGACCGATAGCACCTCAAGGGAATACTTTACATGGGGGAATAAGCTATGAGGCACAATTCTACTACTAATTTTCAAAAGTTGTTTTTGTTGTATATGAACACTGCGATTAATTAAGAGGAGAATAGCAGTTTAGAAATAATGTGGGCGTTTACATGATTTGCTTCCGCAATCCCAGCGAATTAAAAGGAGAGGATACGTACTTTATTGGTTACGAGTTGTGAGTGAAGAAACTAGAGAGCTGCACAGGTCGGAATTTCTTGGTCTTTGTCCGGCCCGGCCCATACAGAAAGTGATGAAACAGAAAGCGGTCTTAACCGGACTGTTCTGGCCCGACACAATTTCTACTATTTCGAAAAAATTCCGATTTTTATCATATACCGTAATTTCGGGTGTATAAGCCCCGGATCAAACAATTCTTTTTGGACCTAGAAATCTTATTTAGTGATTGAAGACAAATATTTACGGCGATCTAACTAGTTATATTTGTTTCTTAAAAAATTCTGGGTCGAAAAAGAATTGTTTGATCTGCGGCTTATACACCCGAAATTACGGTAATTAAGATTCCTTTAACACTAGAACGCCCGAAAGGTGTCGACTCGACTCCAACTATGCAATTAAATTTCAATTCGAACCAGAAAAATTTATTAGCAATAATTTAAATTCGATCCATGCAGATTTACGTTAAATAAATAAATTAAATAATTCTGAATAAAATTTCCAGTAAGAAATATTATTGTCAAACTTGAGTAAAATTTCCGGGCGTTCTAGTGTTAAAGAATACGGCATATATATTTATGGGATGATTTTACAGAAAATGCACTATTGCAACATTAATGATTACTTAGATTCTTAGACTTTCAACATTCAAATAAAGATGCATTAAAAATTAACATGGTTTAGAATAAAAGAAAGAAAAGTTAAGATTATCATAATTTTGAAGCTGTATAATAAAAAGTAGATTTATGAAAATATTTCTATATCATTTTATCAAAGATTTTCTCAAATCCAAAGGATCTACTTTCTGATACATTTCTGAATTTATTTCTTTTCGGAAACACATACGGTTAGCAATTGTTTTATTCAGAAACTGTTTAATCGAATGGCGTTATCCATTTTTTTTATGCAAGCAATTTAAGAAAATACAGTCAATACTAGCGATTTGAATCAAATTCCCAGAAGCGACATCATGGGAAGGGAGAAAAATCTGGTACCAAATGACAAGAATCTCTTATATATCTACAAATATGTACAAGTGTCTTGTTTACCGAAAATGGAAAATGCTATTCGATTCCAAATCCCTTCAATAATCAAGCGTGTCAATTTTCTTTCTTTACAATTAAAATTAGTCAGAAAATGTGTCAAACTTACGCGTTGTCGAGAAGTGTTTTTAACCGCCACCAAGAAGTATATTTCCAAATGCAAGTATTCTTAAGTTCTTTATCGCTATTAGTACTTTTACAATTCATGCTGCTTGTCCTTCATATCTTGAGAACAATTAAGTCTAGTTCCATCCCGGCTCGACTACATGTAGAAAAACATAACAAGCCTGATCTCGGCTCGGCTTGAATATGCTAAAAAAATATTAAACCCGGATTAGACACAAAGTACCTGTCCGATGCCGATCTCTACACTGTACACGTTGTATTTCTGTATTCATATTGTGAAACTAGTATTGGCTCGTGACGCACACTTACACTTATTCGTCTTAAACATATATTTAATGAAAATATCTCATATTTTACTGTTTTTGCTGAAAGCTTTATAACGGGTCAGCTAATTTATTTTATAGGCCATGTCCGGTCCGTATGGCCCGTTAAAAAATTTGGAACCACCTCGACGGCTCGGGTCCGTGCAGGCCTCTAGAAGTAACTAAGTAGAATGTCACACGTTGGCGGATATTTTTTTTTCAACATCGGATCAACAGTTTCTGACTATGGCTAAGGAAAACTTCCACCAGTAAGTTTTGAATACGCAATTTTATCTTAGTTAAGTGGCCATGACCGTTGTTTCTCATTTATATCGTTAAAAATTCTATTTGTTTTTACTGCTGGCAATTTGTCTAAATATTATAATTTTTTTACTGATGAGTTGGTTGTCCAGGCTGTCATAATGTGAAGGAAACGCAGCGCCTCACTGCCACCAAAGAATATTTCCGATAATAAAATGTTTATATGCTTTTTCCATTATTTATAACTGAAATTTTGCATTATTAAGGCGCTTAAAAAAGTAAAAAATATGTTTAATTTTACTAGTGGAAATTTTCTCGGGCATGATCAAACCCAGTGAAAGTGATTACTGTTAACCCATTAGTGCCTAGCGTCCCTTTTTAGGGACGCTTCAAGAGGTGCATTCAGCACTGTTTTTGATACCGGTAAAAAAGAAAAGCAATAATTATTTTATTTAAATGATGCATTTTCGAGATTAATGAACTAAACTTAAATCTTCTAAAAATAGTGGTGCCAACCAAATAAAATTTACGCAAAAGATGCTGGGCACGAATGGGTTAAAGCTTCACTGTTTTAACCCATTAGTGCCTAGCGTTCCATTTTAGGGACGGTTATTAAAAAGGCAATAAGGCACTTTTTCACACCAGTAAATAGAAAGATAAATAAGCAATATTTTTCACTAGACAAATTCCTCAATAAAAATAGATAAAAGTTATTAGTCTATTAAAAGTGGTGGGAAACCCAAAAATTTATTTTTAATGATGAAAATAATGTGGGCATTAATGGGTTAACGATATGTCATTTATTCTTTATTAATAGCTCCATGGAAGATATAGTAGCAAAATCGCAAGTGTTGTATGTTTACTTCAGATCAGGCCTTGATTAACACTAGAACGCCCGGATGGAGTCGATTCGACTCCAATCATGTAACTAAATTTCAATTCGAACCAGAAAAATTGTCTTGAAATAATTTAAATCTAATCCACGCAAATTTACGTTAAATAAATCAATTAAATAATTTTGAATAAAAATTCTGGTGAGAAATATTATTTTCAAACTTGAGTAGAATTTCCGGGCGTTCTAGTGTTAACACCGGGGCAAACTTATACCGGTAAAAGCAACTTTTTATGGTGGAAAATGCATTTAAATACAGTGTTGCCGCATCTGATGATATGTTTTATTTAGAAATATTGCTTTCATATCATAAAATTTTGAATAGAAATTTTCTTTTACAATCGTTATTAAGTGTCTATCGTCGTATAAACCAAAAATGTTGATAAAAAATTACAGGTTACAATTCGGAATGCCTAGATAAAAAATCTGCAAGATGCGGCGACGTTGCTTTACTTTTTCGTTCAGATTAAGAGAAAACTTTTACAGAAATTGAATGGTGGAAGTATGCCCAGGCAGTAAACAAATCCTATGGAGCTGGTGACAGTTGAAGCTTTACCATGTTGATGAAATGTCAGTTCTTCTTTATTTATAGTTTTACTTTCAAATGTTCGCAACAGAATTTTGTTTGACTAATAGTTCAAGGGTTAAGAGTTAAAAAATAACAGCAACATATATTTGCATTTATTTGCAGATCATCTACGATGGCATTGCAACAAAGATATCTTTAAACTTGAATTAATGTCTTCTGTTGGAGTATGAGGGCAAAAATGCCCGTTACCGTAAAAAATTACACCAAATAGTTTTCCATTTGGTAACACTTATTGTGTTATTCCATGTTTATGTTCCCTGTATCAAAGCAGCAGGAAAAATTCTTAGTTTTGAAATTTTTATTAAGTTTCCATAGAGCTATGATGAAAAATACTTTACTGGCATATCTGCAAATATGTTTAGATCTCATTGTGAAAACTTCCAGAATGACATCAGTAAAATTTTAAAGGAAAAATACAGATATTGAATAGAAAATTATTATTTTGTAATAAAATTATATTTTATATAATATATTTTACAATATAAAATATTATTTTATGGAACTATTACATTGCAAGAAATTTGAAATTCCTACATTTCATATAAAAAGTGTTTCATATGAATTTTCTGGTTTCTAAGTTCATTTATTTATATGTGATTGAATTTCATCAGTGATCGCTCACTTTATACTTTCGAATTATAATTCCTCAGCTATATGAAGTTTATGACAATACACATTATTTTTATGTAAAGAATAATGTAGGTCATAATTAATAATTTCCATAAATAAAATTATGCTTTTCAGCAAAAAAAAAAAAAAAAAAAAAAAAAAAAAAAAAAAATCTATATTATGTTTGACTCAATTAAATTATTCTTACTAACCGAACAAACTAAGAAAAAAAAACTGGATGAATGTTTGGGAAGGTATAAATTAAAGTTTGAAAATTGAATTTAACACGAGCATTATGAAATTTTGACCTCCTCTTTCTCAATTAAGATTTAGCAAAATACATGAAATATGTACTTTTTCAGAATAATTTCATCGAAAAAACACAAAGTGAAAACAGTGAGTGGTACTTTCCGAAAAATCGACGTTACAAATCTCATAATGGTCAGTTGTTTTCACCCACCACTAAATATTTCAAATTATTTTTATGCAGATTACTGCGATAATGACTGTAACAATTCACCATGAAGTCGATTCTCCTGACGTTTTCAAAGATAAATCTAAAACAAAAATTTTCATGAAAAAAAAGTGGGTGATACAGGTTCTGATTTAAAGAGATCGTTCCGAGGATTGAGGATGGTGCCATTTTGGTCAAATGGCTACATTTATTTAATTCAAATATCTTAATTGGCCTCAATATTTAAAACGATAACATTTTTCTTAAAAAATCTTGGTTTTCAAAAAAGCGACTCAGCGGAAGACCATTTGATTTAATTTTACTGGAATGTGCAAGAATCTGGAAAATGTATCCTGGGCGAGGAGAAAACCTAGGAAAAGTTTTACACAAAATATTATAAAAACTGCTCTTAATAGATTTTCTTCCCCTTATTTAACCATTTCCGGCTCTGAGTAATTATGTTTCTAAAATTATGAAATGATGGACAGATAGCGGAATGTTCAAACGAATTTAATAGTGAATAAAATGTTGCTTATTTTCTTGTATTTTATGAAAGTAATTTTTTAGTTACATATTTCACGTGCTCCTAAAATTAGGTGTCCTTCATTGCGGACACCGCCCGCTAAATGTTTAAGGAAACATTCTTTAGAATTAATATAGCATAGAAAACCATTAGCTTTTACTGTTAGTTAAAAATCGTAGCAGCAACAGTTATGCATTTCCATCGCAAACCAGTTATTCCAATTAGTTAAACACATAATTTATTGATTAGTATAAGTACAGGTGTATAAGAAGGTTTAATATGAGAAAGTGCCAACGTGTGTTTGTAGATAATAGGTCAAAAGTTAGCAAAGAAATTTAGCTTGATAGACAGTTGAAGTAGTGAATTCGATCTATATGATAGAAAATTATCCAGGGAAAATGCATGCTTCACGAAAAGAAAATACATAATTAATTTTATTATAAATATATAAAAGCTGATTTCAATTAGGAAAGGGTTTTCCTGAACGTCACATAAAGTTGTATCAATTTTATACATTTTCTCTCCGAAAATAATGTTTCAAATCTTTAAAAGGGTGATGTATTTCTAAAGTTTTTTTTTTTTTTTACGGAGATTTTGAAATGACGCATACAACTTATGCGCTAGCTTAACCCTTTGAGCTCTGGGGTATAATTTTTTTCAAAATTCCAAATGTCACACTGGCACCAGTATTTTGAAAAGAAAAAAGCCGGTTAACTATAAACACGAAAAAATGCATTAAACTTTTTTGAAGTATATTTGGACAAATTTTCTGGTGTCATTGTGACATTTTGGAATTAAAATTATGTGGTAGAAAATTCTACCAGCAGAGCTCAAGGGGTTAAATTGTTTTTCCTGCTGAACTTTCTAAAGCAAACACTGTAGCTGTTTTATTTAGCATAGCAGCCATTTTATGCAATAGTGTACCTTGCTGAATACGCTTTTTCAAATTTTTAACCACTTAATCATCGCGCCCGAGACATTCACGGGTTTCAAACTTCACGGCTTTTATTCAGAATTGTTTGATTCCCACCAGTTTTATAAAAAAGTGTAATTGGTTTTATTCTGGTATCATTTTACTTATCATTAAGTAAGAGGAATATTTTTTCAAAAAAGTGGTGGCAATAATGATTTTGAATTTTTATACCGTTATTTATTGCGACCATTAAGGGGTTAAAGAGTCTGGCTCCACTTTTTCTGATAAGATTTTTTTTTTGTTTAATCTTTAAATTTGAGAAGATGTAATTACAGAGTTTAAATACATTTGTAACAACTGGATTTGTAATAATATTCTAAAATTAATCCGTAATTAAATAATAATTTAAAAGATAACGAGAACGGAATGCAAAATTCAGTTTTAGCAGTACATCGTTTCTTATTAATGCTGAGTCCAGGGTTTTCCATGGTATGTGCAAAAGGGGATCACTATTTCCAAATTGTTTTAATATGAGGATTGTAGAAATTAAATAAGACGAAGATATCTTTTCGAAAATAGTAGTTCCTTAGGCACTGTTAATTCAACTTTAGGCAGGACACTCACGTCTCTCTCTGGTCTGCCAAAATTTACCAATAGAATTTTTCATCTTTTTTAATCACAGAAAATACAGTGATCCCTTAAAACATTCGCGAGTGCTAGGTTCACGGAAATCTTCGCGAATGACAAAATTGCGACAGCAAAGTTGCCACTGGCGACAATTTTTGTATTGTGTTCGCCCCAATATTTAAAAAAAATACATTTTGTATTATACTTTTGGTGCGAATGTTTGGTGGCACCTATGTAAAAGATTTCCTATTTATAAAAGTGGTGCGAATTATTCGCGAAGTTTGAAATGTCTTGCATTTTCTATTTCGCGAATAACCTAAATGAATATTAAGCATGACTGCCAACTACTACGCTTTGTTGCAGCTGAACAAACGCATTCAAACCAGAAATTCCGTTTAACAAGTTAAGAAAATGTGCAGTGCTAAATATTATGGAATAAATTCATGATGCATATTATTTAATAAATTTTATGGTTAAAAACCCGTTTATTTCATTTAAAAAGACGTAGAAATTGGTAGCTCTGATTGATTATTACAAATTCTGGAATAAATGGCTGGGAGATTTTAAATCTCATGAAAAAGTACTAAAAAAATACTTTTATACTTAAATAGTAATCTCTCGCTTTTCGAAATTTCTTATGATTGCGCGTTCTAATCATAAAGTCTCTTAAAACTATATTCGATTCTTTTAATTTGGAATTTTTTTTTGAAAAACAGGATAGCATTATGTACAGGTACCGTTTCAAATAATTTAAATTTACTAATTATTTCAGGATATAAATGGAGAGAATATTAGTTTTATTAAAATATGCATCTTGAATTTTGTGAAAATAAATTTAATAGAGATGTCTCAGAATGAATTCTTAAAAGATTATCGAAGACCTGAGTGAAAGATTATGTTATGTAACAATAATTTGAATTTGAGAAAATTGAAAATAATTCTTCTTTGTTGTAATTCAGACATTTATTTAATTACTTCTTGGTACAATATGCTTGAATGTAAATACATGATGCTAACAAGACATGATAGAAAACTTTTATAGAAAAGAATATTAACATTAATTTATTAAATATTAGAAATTATTTTCACCACTTACCGTAATTTCCTGCGTATAATCCGCGGATCAAACAAGTCTTTTCCGACCCAGATATTTAATTCTGTAATTTAATGCGAATATTTACAGTGATCTAAAAAGTCATATTTCATTTAATACAATTTCTCGGTCGAAAAATGATTGTTTGATCCGTGGATTACACGTAGGAAATTTCTGTAATTTTTTTAATGAAAAAATATTAACACGTTTACTGCCACGGCAATTTTCAGAAATCTGGCCTAAAGTGACAATCTGGTTTAATCACGTTATATTATTAAAAAATTCCCACCAGTTATTTGTAATATAAATACTAAAGTTGATTTCTCTTGCATATGTTGTTACAGGATGTGTCAAGTATTTCTGTTTTTAAAAGTAGTGCTGATTAGAAAAAATAGAATTAAACCTTTCCGGCGCAATGTGTAAGGTCTGGACACACCAAATTTTAATTCCAAACTTGCAATTGACACCAATAATATTTCAATAAAATCTTGCTTTTGTAATAAAAGTTTAAATAAACGCGTTCTTGATTTCTTAAAAAAGTCGTTTGTAAATTCCGGTGTCAATCGATAATTTCTCATTTTACTAACAGATTTTGTCCGCGCCGGAAAGGGTTAACACATTGACTGATTGACTGCCGACTACGAGAGAACTCGTAGTTGGCTTCCTAGAAAAGAACGCAATCTACGAGTTATCTCGTAGTCGGCAGTCAAGGTGTTAAATAATAAAGATACTGTCTGATAACTCCAATACTAAGAATTTTAGTAATTTAATGTTGCAACAAATATTCCTATTAATCTTTAACCCTTTGGGAATTAGCGGTTAAAGTTCTTTAAAATTCTAAATGTCTTATTAGCACCAATATTTTGCAAAGAAAAAATTCCATTAACAATATACACAAGGTTAACCCTTTGAGCTCTGTCGGTTGAATTTTCTACCACTTAATTTTAATTCCAAGATAACACAACGGCACCGGAATATTCGACCAAATTTATTTGAAAAAGTTTTAATCCATTTTTTCATGTACACTGGTGTGCAAAAATTAAGCATAATTCGTAAAATGCTAAAAATGTCGAGTAAATATTCGTAAAATTATTGAAAATTACTTGTGGAGATTAATTGGTTGAAGAAGAAAGATTGGGTAAATGCAAAACTTTGCAGTCGACTACGTCATGCGCAAAATACCTGCGCATGTCGGAACCCTTATAATCCGGTTCACGTGGTATAGGCAGTTTAGACGAATTTTGTACGACTGATGTGTGAAGAAACGTTGTTAGTATCAAACAGGATTAATGATGGCACAAAGACGCCAACTGGACATGTTTACGAAAGGAAGAATCGTTGGAATGCTGTAATCCGGACGATCACAAACCGAAGAGTCTCGAATTCTGAACGTGGAGCATTCTGTGATCTCAGGACTATGGCAGAGGTATCAAATTACGGGAGATGTTACTCGACGACCAGTACCAGGTCTACCAACAGTCACAACCCTTCGCCAAAACCGATATATGGCAATAAATGCGCAATGTGGTACGCAGAGGTGCGTAGAGGGCGCCGAGGTGCAGTACAGCCTGAGAACAGGGTTCGGCGCTCACAGACGCCACAAGAACACGAATTTTGAGACAAACTGTTCACAGGAGACTCAATCATGCTGGCCTGTATGACAGAAGACCAGCAGTTTGCATTCCTCTCAAGTCTGCGCATAAACGCGCTCGTTTAAACTGGAGTTTTAAACATCAACATTGGAGTGAGGGAGGTTGGGCCAATGTGATGTTCAGTGACTTGTCCTGATTTAGTCTGAGTCGTGATTCTCGTCGAGTAACGATATGGAGAGAACGTGGAATACATTTTGAACCAAGGAACATAATGGAAATTGTTAGAACACCTCTCAAGATGAACATGTTTTGTGTCAAACACGCGAACATTAAAAAACATTCTTTTTTCTTCCCAAGTGCTGTAACCAAGATCAATTTAACCTAGACTCACTAGATGGCAGCACTACGATATTATAAGACTAGACTGTCATGTTACGAAGTAAGGAAAGTCAAAAAGAGAAATGATTCTGCAATCTTGCAATTTTGCTTTGTGCATGAAAAAAAGTTTCCCCGTCGGATTTTCTACGTTTCATCAGAAGCTGCCGTGGGATTCCGTGTGCTGGTTCATTTAAAACCAAGCAACATCGCGGACTCTTTAAAACATTCTTTAAATCCGTTTTTTTGTATTCATGTTAAATCCTTATCATAATTATATAACTGTATTAATCAAGTATCATATTTTTAGTGTTTTTATAGTATAACCAAGTTAAACCGTTATTCCTTGTGCCATCAATAAAACCAGTTTAGAAAAAGTGTGACGCATCTCAATAATGGTGTACTCTCTCGTTTTCAACTAACCTATTGTTCTGCAGCTGGTTTCGCGTCGATACGCAAGGATTACCTGACTCTTGGATGGCTTACCAGTAGAGGTAAGCAGACATTTGACTATTATCTTTTTTTATTAAGTGCTATACCAGTGCCAATAAATATAATAATATTACTGGGCATTTCGAAACTCCACCACCTCATTTGTTGACATTAATTTTAACACACTTTACGTCAGATTATGAGACGTGATACAGAGGAATATTAAAAAACCCAGTAAAATAAATTTGTGTATAGCACAAATAATTAATAATATTTCTTATATTTGATAAATAAATTTGTGTATAGCACAAATAATTAATAATATTTTTTACACTTGATATATATACATATATATATATATTTGCATTTATATAATTAAAAAGAAAAATTCCCGAAACTTCTCATACATATAAAACGCCGAATAATATTGGTATATATAGATATACAGTGCATAATAAAGATATATAATGTCAGAGCATAATTAACTCAAATTAAAAATAAACATGGCAGTAAATAGAGACATAGGCTCTATAGATAAGTTGAATGATACTAACTACTCCAATTGGAGTTTTAAGATAGAGAATTTGCTTATTAAAGACGATCTCTTAAAATTTATCAATGAAGAACCACCCAGTACGGCTGACGATGCCTACATGAAAAGGTCAGCCAAAGCTAAAGCAACAATCTGCCTTTGTATTGAGGATTCTCAGATTGTGCACATACGAAATCTCACATCGCCAAAGCAAATCTGGGAGAAACTGCGAAATGTCCATCAAAGAAAAAATTTATCCTCTAGGCTGTTCTTATTGAGGAAATTTTACTCCCAAAGGCTCCCCGAAGGAGGAGACCTCAGCCAACACATCAATAAAATTCTCACGCTCCGCGATCAGCTTTCAGCTATAGGTGAGAATATAAATGATTCTCATGTAGTGGCAATCATGCTATGCAGTCTGCCACAATCCTACGCTCCCCTAATAACTAGTATTGAGGCGAGGGACGAGAAGGACCTTGATCTCGAAATGGTCAAAAATAAGTTAGATGAATATTCCCATAGAGTGGAAAATAAAAATGCTTACTCCCGTCCCAAGGACACCGCTTATAAAACAATCAGTAAAGGAAACAAAAGCAAAAAATATTGCTCGTTTTGCCAGCGTGAAGGGCACTACCGTTCGGAATGTTATAAATTGAAAAACCAGCAAAGAATCAACTATCAAAAATATGAAACTAATAAAACAAAAAGTTACAAAAACAATTCCGATACCCCTAAAAAACAAAACAACTCTACTGGTGACTCATCGAACTTTTGTTTTAAAAGCAAAACTAGCAAACATGATGATTCAAATGAATCAATCAATGAATCAACCATTCCTCTCTTCCCAGTAGAAAATAATTTCAAAAATGAGTTAATAGAGGTGAACCAAACACAAACAACAGATCCAAACACCTACATAATAGATTCTGGTTGTACGAGACACGTCACCTCCACGAAAGAAAATTTCGCCACATTCACAGCCGGTAATTTTGGCAACATAACTATTGCCAACGGAAAAAGGCTAAATTCACAAGGGATGGGGGACGTTAAACTGAAAACAAACAAACAACAATATATTACACTTAAGGACGTGTTATATTGCCCAGAACTAAAAAGCAACTTATTATCGGTTAAAAGAGCTACCGAAAATGACATAAAGGTAATATTTGAGGAAAACGAATGTTTATTTGTCGAAGATAGTAAACTAATCTTGACCGCTAAACTAAATGATAATCTTTATGAATTAAACCCCGAAGATGAATATGGGTACACAATATGCGCTCAAACATTTTGTAATAATCCAAACTGCGTATCAATGTGGCACCGGAGACTCGGACACAGAAATTTTGACGATATCAAATACATAGTCAATCACAAATTAGCTGAAGGGATAACAATTAATAACTGTAAACATGATATACGATGCACCAAGTGTATTCAAGGGAAACTTTCTGTTCTACCCTACCCTAAAGCAGCTACCAACAGAAGTACAGAAATCTGTACTCTTGTACATTCAGATATATGTGGCCCTATGCAGACAGAAACGATAGGAGGTAAAAGATACTTCATAACATTTACAGACGATTAATGCAGGTACACCCTGACATACTTAATCGCGCATAAATCCGAAGCCGTTACCAAATTAAAGGAATACATAGCGCTGACGAAAAATAAATTTGGCAAGTCGGTAAAAGCAATCAGGTCCGACAACGCAAAAGAATATATCGGTGACGACTTTGAAAGCTACCTGATCGAGAATGGGATACAGCGCCAGTTAAGCGTTCCCTACTGCAGCCCCCAGAACGGGGTGTCTGAGCGAAAGAATAGGACTATAATGGAAATGGCTAGAACCATGCTATCAGACGCTAAATTACCCAAACAGTTCTGGGGAGAAGCGGTCATGACCGCCACATATCTCCTCAATCGGCTGCCAACGAAAGCGAATGAAAATAATATAACGCCATACGAACTTTGGAATAACAAGAGACCGGATCTCTCGAATATCAAAACTTTCGGGTGTAAGGCATTCGCCTATATCGATAAGCCTAAAAGGGGAAAATTAGACGAGAAAGCCGTCGAGGGAATAATGTTAGGTTATGACTTCAGGAGCAAAGGTTACAGGATTTATACGGGCGAAAATAAAATAATGATATCTAGAACCGTAAAGTTTTTTGAAGACGGAATTAAACAAGAGGAATTTAAATCTGATAAAGAAAATAACGATTACGAAACACCCGCCGAAAATATCCTAATCGAACTAGGAGAAAATAACAATGATCAAATTAATTCCCCAACCAAGGAACCCCCCGAACTTAGAAGGTCGGAAAGGCATAATCGCGGGGTACCACCAAACCGTTTCGGTATAAGTGCAAATTTATGCCAAATTCAGGAGCCAAAGTCATGGGCGGAACTGCAGGACATCAATGACGTGAAAACTAAAAATAAATGGATAGAGGCAACAAATGAGGAAATAGAGTCCCTAAAACAAAATAATACCTGGAGACTAATAAAGCCAATACCAGGAAAACGCGTCATTGGGTGTAAGTGGACGTTCAAAGCAAAAACGGGAGCAAACGGGTCAATAGAAAGATATAAGGCGCGGCTAGTTGCTAAGGGATACGCGCAGAAATATGGTAGCGATTACGACGAAACCTACGCACCCGTAGTTGCTCATACCACCCTGCGAGCATTCTTAAACGCAGCAGTATACAAAAACCTCGACATAACTCACTTAGACGTAAAAACCGCTTTTTTACACGGCGAATTAGAAGAGGAGGTTTATATGGCTCAACCCGAAGGATATGTGAAAAAGGGGGAAGAGGATAAAGTATGCAGCTTAAACAAAGCAATTTACGGTCTTAAGCAGGCAGCTAGGGCGTGGAACTTGAAAATAAGCAAATCTCTAAATGAATTAAATTTCAAAGAATGCGCGTCAGACAAGTGTCTATATAAAAGAGTACAAGATGGAAAAGTCGTCTACATAATCGTTTATGTGGATGACATCTTGGTCGCCGGAGATAAAGAAGACACGTGCGAAATATTTACTGAACTTTCGAAACAATACGATATCAAAAACCTGGGAAAGGTTTCGCAGTATCTAGGAATTAATATTAAAGAAACAGAAAAAGGAAATCTAGAATTAGATCAGACGAACAAAATAGTGCAAATTGCGGAAAAATTTAATTTGTTAGACGCAAAACCAACATATACACCTATAAGCACTAATTATTTCAGCCTAGACCCAAATGGAAAATTACTGGGAGATAACAAAAAATTTAGGCAGGCCATTGGGGGGCTGTTATACATCGCGACCCTAACTAGACCCGATATAGCATCGGTTGTTAATATACTGGGAAGGAGGAATGAATCACCCAGAGAGGTGGACTGGCAAGCAGTCGAAAAACTACCGTAATTTCGGGTGTATAAGCCGCGGATCAAACAATTCTTTTTGGACCCAGAAATCTTATTTAGTGATTGAAGACAAATATTTACGGCGATCTAACTAGTTATATTTGTTTCTTAAAAAATTCTGGGTCGAAAAAGAATTGTTTGAGCTGCGGCTTATACACCCGAAATTACGGTAATCAGATATTTACTCACCACAAAGGATTTAAAGTTGGTCATTGACAAGTCAAAGCCGCCAGTGTTAACAGTTTATAGTGATGCTGATTGGGGTAACGACAGGGTGGATAGGAAATCCACCACAGGAAATTTATTTAAACTAGGAAATAACTCCTTAGCGTGGTTGTCAAGAAAGCAAAGTTGCGTATCACTCTCTTCTACAGAGGCGGAATATATTGCCGCCTCCAGTGCATGCCAAGAGACCATATGGCTATTAGAATTACTAACTGATCTCGAATTAAATCAACAACTTCCAGTTACCCTCTATGAGGATAACATTTCAGCCATAAAACTCTCTGAAAATGAAAAGGCGCAAAGCAAGACCAAACACATAGAAATAAAATTTCACTATATCAGACATTTGTGCCAGAACGGAACTATAAAAATAACCTATTGCCCATCAAATTTGATGCTGGCTGACGTGTTAACAAAACCGTTGCCAAAACCTCACTTTGAATACTTGAGAAACCAGTTAAACATTGTACATTCATCGGTTTGTCACAAAAAGCGGGGGTGTTAGAACACCTCTCAAGATGAACATGTTTTGTGTCAAACACGCGAACATTAAAAAACATTCTTTTTTCTTCCCAAGTGCTGTAACCAAGATCAATTTAACCTAGACTCACTAGATGGCAGCACTACGATATTATAAGACTAGACTGTCATGTTACGAAGTAAGGAAAGTCAAAAAGAGAAATGATTCTGCAATCTTGCAATTTTGCTTTGTGCATGAAAAGAAGTTTCCCCGTCGGATTTTCTACGTTTCATCAGAAGCTGCCGTGGGATTCCGTGTGCTGGTTCATTTAAAACCAAGCAACATCGCGGACTCTTTAAAACATTCTTTAAATCCGTTTTTTTTGTATTCATGTTAAATCCTTATCATAATTATATAACTGTATTAATCAAGTATCATATTTTTAGTGTTTTTATAGTATAACCAAGTTAAACCGTTATTCCTTGTGCCATCAATAAAACCAGTTTAGAAAAAGTGTGACGCATCTCAATAATGGTGTACTCTCTCGTTTTCAACTAACCTATTGTTCTGCAGCTGGTTTCGCGTCGATACGCAAGGATTACCTGACTCTTGGCTGGCTTACCAGTAGAGGTAAGCAGACATTTGACTATTATCTTTTTTTATTAAGTGCTATACCAGTGCCAATAAATATAATAATATTACTGGGCATTTCGAAACTCCACCACCTCATTTGTTGACATTAATTTTAACACACTTTACGTCAGAAATAATTCTTTTTTCATCAGGGGGAGTAATGGCATGTTCAGGCAACATGTTGGATGACCTCACAGACCTCCATATCTTTGACACGGGGTCTGTGACTGCTAAAGGATATAGAGACGAAGTTCTTGAGTCTTATGTTCGCTTGTTTTGAGGTGCTGTCGGTCCTGACTTCGTATTCATGTATAATAATGCACCTTGTCACCGTGCGTTACTGGTTGATGACTTCCTTGAAACGGAAAAAATCCAGCGCATGACGTGGCCTGTGAACTCCCCGGATTTAAATACTATCGAGCACGTATGGAATATGCTCTGGAGACAACTTGCAGCCCGTTCGCATCCAACATGCTCCGTTTCAAAACTGAAAGGAGTTCTCAAAGAATATCTTGGAACTTTTTGAGCCACAACTCATTCATAATCCCATAGCAGGTATGGGAAATCGCTGTGCAGCGTGTCTGGCTGTTAGAGGTGTCCACACGCTTTATTAAACCCCAGCATCACAATTTTATTTAATGTTTTCTTTCATTTTTTCTTTAAAGTGTGAACCCTTACTATGCCCAGTTTTCTTTCAAACTGCTCATTTCGATAATAAAAGTAAATATTATCTTTTTTTGCATTTTTTCCTTACTTTATAACCGTTTTACACTCGCATATCACATTTTTCCACATTCCGATTTACATTTCTTTCATTACCGTAATTTCCTGCGTTTAATCCGCGGATCAAACAATTCTTTTTCAACCCAGAAATTTTATTTTGCAAATGAAGATCTAAAAAGTATTATACTACTTTACAGAATTTGTGGGTCGAAAAATAATTGTTTATCCGCGGATTATACGCAGGAAATCACGTTACTTACTTAATTACCAATTACGCTTAGCTTTTGGATACCAGTGTACATCGTATACGTAATATTTCTTTGCAAAATACTGGTGCCAATGTGACATTTGGAATTTTTGAGAAATTTACCCACCAGAGCTCAAAGGGTTAACGGTTGAAGCATTCTTCACAGACGCAGGCAATGTTTTTTTATTCTAATCCTCAAATGTCACAATATGACGAGAATTTAAGATAAAAATTATTTTTAAACATGTAAACTAATTTACTTAATTAGAAACCGAAAATTTGGTTTTAGAATACTGTTGTTAATCTGAACTTCGTGGATTAAAATTAAATAGAGCCGTCTTGGCGACATCAATGGCAAAGGGGTAATTAATACATACCGCATTCTTTCTCTAATTCTGAAATGTATTGAAATATATAAAGTTCTTTCATGTGTTTGAAATTTAGGTGACACTTTTCAAAAATTACAGGAAATGATATTTTAAAGAATATTTTAATTAGAGCGACTGCTTATCGTATCTAATTGTTTAGTGCATCATTTCTTTCTAAATAGATGATCTTGTATAATTTTGTTTTTGAACATTTTTTGTATTTTCTATAGTCAAGGCTACTACGGGTCCTGGAATTTCCAGACAAGGAAATTCTTCGGTACCAGTTTCACTTCGTTTAAAATCGCTCCTTAAATAAGCGAAATTTCGGGCGTTTAAACAAGTTTTATTTTTATATAAATAAAATACTGATATTTAACTTGGAAATTAAAGTTACGCCTAAGAATCCGTATAGTCCAGTGTTTTCAATTGGTTATTTTATTTTAGTTGTTTTATTTACGTTGTTTTATTTTAGATTTCTTGATTCTCACATTTTATTTGTATTGTATTTTTGTCTTGTTTTCTTTTTAATTAATTTTCCATTAAATATGACCAAACATTCCTCGTATTTTTCCGTTTCAAAAAAGTGACACCAATCAAGAAATCTGAATTTCAGAAAAAGAAGCAAACTGACAGTACTACTACATGGCTGCCAACTACTACGCCTATTTCAAGTCAAATAAACATATTGGAATCAGAAATTTTACTTAATAATTAACAATATGCATTGTAATACATAACATTAAATGTATTAGGCGTACATTTCACTCTAAAATTTTTCTGATTCAAAACATGTTAATATGATTTAAAAAGGCGTAGAAGTTGGCAGCTCTGCTACTATTCTGCATCAGGGGTGTAAAAATCTATGCGACAGCGAGCACTCTTACGACTAAATTTTATTAGTTTTCTTCGCTTAAATTCCATTAGTATTCTTAAAAAACTTTAGACGAAATATTATACCAAAAATAGTTAATAAACTTCAGTGGCAAGAAGCTGATCGCTAGCACTAAAATTTGTTCACCCTTGGTGTAAGAGATAGCATGCTTTTTCTATTTTCGAAATTTATTGATAAAGGATGCTAATATGATTCAATGAAAATATGAGTAAAGAGAAGGAGACATGTAGTGTTCCGTCTACTAGTTGGGAGTGAAGTAACTGACAAGGAAGGTCTCCATACGGGCATACTAAAAAAAATCTGAAAAAAAAATACAGAATGTTCTTTTCATGAGGATATACCGTAATTTCGGGTGTATAAGCCGCGGTTCAAACAATACATTTTTGACCCAGAAATCTTATTTAGTGATTGAAGACAAATATTTACGGCGATCTAACTAGTTATATTTGTTTCTTAAAAAATTCTGGGTCAAAAAAGAATTGTTTGATTAGCAGCTTATACACCCGAAATTACGGTATATGCTTTTAAATTTTTTTTAGCGGAATCTCGATAAAGCGTCTGTAAAAAAATGAATTTTTTGTTTATTTAGCGATTTATCACCGATTGGCGATGAACCGGAATTTCAAAAAATACGCTGTTATGTGGAATACTCTTTAACCTCTTCACCACGTGACTCGTTTGCTTAATTTTTAATATTTTATCACCAGTTTTTCTAAACAGAAAAAGTTTTGTAATTGAATCACGAAAATGCTCTGATCAAATAAGGTAAACATCATAATAAAAAAATAACTCGTGGGAATAATGAAGGATTTTAAGCGAAAATTAACAATCAATTTTCAGATGCATTAGAATAGTTTGCTTTTGGCAAGGAAACATCCTGCTTGCCAACTCTCATGTCGCTTTCATATTTTTGCGCCAAAAATTTGAATATATATATATATATATTTACAGACTTTCTACTGAAATTCCGCAGGTAAATTTAACTGATCCTTTATTACACACGTAAGTAGTACAAATAGAATTTTTTTAAGGGTGTTCTTAAATCAAAAAGGGCAACTTTGTGACACATGCTTTAATTTATTTTTGTTCGGAAATGCATGAAAATAGCAGGTGTTGTTACTCAGAAACTGTCTAATTGCACTCAATTTTCTGTTTTTTCTAAAAAACAATAGATTTTTTATAACAAGCCTTCAAAGTTGAGACTTTTGAGCACATTTCCCTACGAAAGCAGAAAAACCGGTCGAAAAGCAGGGGAAAAACGGGTGATCGCGTGGTCGAAATAGCTTAGAACTGGATAAGAAATTTAAATATCATAAAATGGAAAAATAGGTTCAATTCGAAATCGCTTTCATAGTCAGGCATTCCAATTTCATATGGTTCTGTTAAAAAATGAATTTGTAAATGTGTCAAAACGTTTTGCGCTTGTTAAGCGGAGCAGTTAAGAACACCCTTAACATTCTGAGTATGCACAGTAAGGAGACCTTCCTTGTGAGGTGGTCGTCTTGAGATAGCGTCTGCTTTTTAAAATAGGATCAACAGTTTCGGATAACCGGCGGAATTCTCTTCCCCCAGTAACTTTGATTAGAAAATTTTGTCTTAGTCAAGCGCCTTATTCGTGGAAATGTTTTCTCGCAGATATGGTAAAAATTTCTATTTGTTTTTACTGGTGTCAGTTTGCAATATTTTATGATATTTTTCACTACAATTGACTAGAGATAGTTTAGGTTGCCACAATATTGCGGAAACGCAGAGCCTGACTATTGCCAAAATAAATATATACCAGTAAAAATTTGTTTCTTGCATCATATACGGCTGAGATTTTGCACTAACACTTGGAGCGCTGGTAATTAAATTCCTTCAAAATTCCAAATGTCATATTGGCACCAGTATTTTACAAAGAAAAAATTTATTGCATTTTCAAATTAATTGGTCTAATATTCTCGTGCCATTGTGACATTTCGGAATTAAAATTACGAGATAGAAAGGGGAATAGAGAATTTACACAAGGAGAAAAATTTACTTAAAATTACCGGTGGAAATTTGCTGTGGCGTTAGTCAATTCCTCCGAAAGCAGTTGCAGTTGAACCTTCATTGACTAATTCCATGAGTGCTTGTAGCGTAATTCACATGCTACTATTTTTAATTACCAGTATTTTAGAAAGAAAAAAAATATAATTTATTTTATCGGAACTATCTCGTTTATTGAATATAACGCATACTTTTCGAAAATAACGGTGGTCAAAAAGAAAAGCGGCTATCCGCGATGTGACTTAAACCACAGAAACACATGGAACTAACCAACTATTTTATGGATATTTCAGTTTCTCTTTATTAACAGTTCCATTTATGCATCTGATCCATGCAGTGCAAAATAATTCTGCTATATTTAGCTACGCCATCAATGTCTATAATTAAGTGGGTTTACCAACTTTTTGAGATGCACCGGAATTAAGGAATTAGTTTGAATAAACAAACACATTGTTGCAAAATAAACTTTAGTTATGTATTTCGAGATTAGTACAACGACATTTCAAATGAAAGTAACTTCATGAGAGTGTTCTAATGTAGCTTAGTTTGTATATGGAAATATATTTAATTCAAATATTTACTCATGCAGAATAAGTACGTAAGTAAATATCATTTTACATAAAACGTGCCTTTAGTCTGTATTAAATAATGAATGTAACTTTAAAAGCATTGTAACTGTTTTAATTCAGTTTATGCATTTGTTATTTGCATTAGAACGTTCCCGAACGCTAAGTTTAGTTAATTCAAATACAAATAAAATCCACGTTTTAGAGAATGTTTCCGCTGTGAATTCATCATTTATGTTATCATAAGTTGTGTTTCTAAACGTCTGTTATTGATGTCATGTCTCGAATTTAATTGCTTCTAGTTGACGTTCAAAATTAATCACGGTAAATTATACTACGTTGCATAAATCTCTTTCGATTTCGTATCTCAGTCGCACACGATTAAACTTTAGAAATGGCTTTGCAGAATTTCAACAGCAAAATAATTCAAATATCTTAAAAGTTTAAATTAAGATAAATATTATTTAAGTTGAAACACTTGCACATTTATTTAAAATGTTTAAAATGAGTTCTTCTGATACAACGTATTCTAATTTTATATTTAAATGATTTCTTAAAACGTAGTCTATTGAATTTAAATTTCATTAAAATCGATACTTAAGAGCACAGATGTAATATATTCAGTTTGGTTGGTTCTTTGAAAATCAAAAAGAAATTTTATCTCTTGCATAACACAAAAAACTAAAAGTAATATTCATTTTATAAAAATCATTAAAGATAGTCGAGCATTCTAGAAGTGTTTTAAAATAAGAACAAAGAGTTTAGATTTATTCTTACCAACAAAATCATTTATCGTAATTAATTTTCGGATAAAAAAATATATTTCAACTAGCGATGGACAGGATGACTATTTCCCCGCCCCCTTAACCCTTTCCGGCATGGGCAAAATCTGTACTAAAATGAGAAATTATCGACTGACACCAGAGTTAACAAACGAATTTTTTAAATATTTTGAATTCCTTAATTTAAGCCTTTATTGTAAAAGCAAAATTTTACTAAAATATTACTGGTGCCGTTTGCAAGTTTGGAATTAAAATTAGGTATCCCAGACAGGGCACAGTGTGCCGGAAAGGGTTAATACGAGGGCTGACACAACAATGGCGTTTTTTTTTAACATGCGTGTGGTCACTTAAATTTTGACGCCAGTGTTTTATAAAAAAAATATGTCTCAAATAGTAATGGGCAGGATGACTGACTATATCCCCACCCCTTTAATACAAGCTTTGAGTACTGGCACAACAATGGCTGCTTGAGAAAGTGGTTTTTTTAACACACGTGTAGTCCCTTAAATTTTGACGCTAGTATTTTATAAAAAAAAAAAAATATGTTTCAAATAGCGATGGCAGGATGACGGACTATATCACCACCCCCTGAATACAAGCTTTGATCGCTGACACAAAAATGGCGGTTGCCGAAGTCGGATATTTTAACATACGTGTGGTCTCTTAAATTTTGACGCCAGTATTTTATAAAAAAATATGTTTCAAATGGAATTGGGCAGGATGACTGACTATATCAACGCCCCCTGAATATTAGCCTTGAACGCTGACACAAAATTAGCGGCTGCCGAAGGCGGATTATTAAACATACGTATGGTCCTTTAACCCCTGGAGGACGAGCGACACGTATACCTGCCGCAAGAAGGCTTAAGAATCATTGTTTATCGCCCCCAGTAAAATTTTACTGTAAGACTTGCCTTATTTAATAGGAGCATTTCCTCGATTTAATAAGGCACAAAATTCTGTTTTTTAAAATCGGTGACAAACCGTTAAAAATTTCATAAAAAGCTCCCGTCGCGAATGGGTTAAATTTTGACGCCAGCATTTTATAAAACACTTTTATCACTTGTATAATTGTAGAAAAACAAAGCGGAAAAAACTTTTAAAATTATTGGTACTCAAAGTCAAAAAATGCTGGAAACGCATGCTGGAAAAAATATGCCTTTTGCAGCCACAATTTTTGTGTCGGCAATGAAGCCTAGTACGCAAGGGGTAATGGATTTTACTGTTCAAATTAGTCATTCATGCAAGCACAAAAGCGTGACAAAAACGTTTTTTACTTAATTGATTTTCTACTTGAAATTTTGTATCGAAAAAGTTGCTAATTGTTTTAATTATAATTATTTTAAGAATCCCATATAAACAGGGGTGCAAAAATCTAGGCGCCAGCAGGCAATTTCTCACCACAAAATTTATTTCGTTTTTCTTCGTCTAATATTTCGTGTAAAATTCCTGATAGAATGCTATTAAATTTTGAGCGAAAAAAACTTTAAAATTTTAGTGGTGAGAGACTACCCTCTGGCGCCTAGATTTTTGCACCCCTGCATATAAAATAAGTTATTTTTATCTTCAAAATTTTGATAACTGATAACTGGCTTAACAAATTACAAATGTTGGCAACTATGCATTTATTTCTTTTCTGTTTGCAAAGTTTCTGGTGGTTATTCATTAAAAATACAAACTTTGTTTTTGCGCATAACCGAATGATTCATTCGAATAGTAAAGTCATTCGTTATAACCATTATTAATTTCAAGTAACAAAATTATCCATTCCCTTTTACTGGTGAAAGTTTGCTTTGTCGCGGTAATGAATAGAAAATTCCACCGAACTTAAACGCCTTATTCATTAACCCTTTGAGGAGCAAAGCACTTCTCTTCATAAATGCTAAAATGATTGAATGACGCCGGAATTTAAAAACAAATTTATTTCAAAATATATAATTTTTTTTCTTTACGTACTTTGTAAAATTAAAAATTTCATTTAAAAATTCCGGTGTGAGTATGGCATTTCGCAATTAAAATTAAGTGGTATATATTTTATACCACCGACCTTTTTTTTCACTCGGCTTCCAAACCGACCAGGCGCAATCCGGAGATTGTAATCTTCGGCGTTGGTGAGGATTCGACGGGAGATGGGATCGTTGCAGCCCTGAAAAATCAGAATACAGCGTTGCGTGACGCTGACATTTCCTTCAAAAAGTTTTTTGAGGGGAAGAAGGGACGCAATGGCGTGGTCTCCCTGGATCCAGAGTCGTACAGGCGACTTGGTCGAGTGAGGAAGCTGAACGTTGGCTGGGACACTCTGTTCTTCTCGCGAAGACGGCGTCCTCTCCAATGTTATAAGTGCTGGAAATTCGGCCACATGGCAAGAGATTGCCACGGCAAGAGTTGTTGTGGAAAGTGTGGTAGTCAGGACCACATTCTCAGCGATTGCACCAGTGAACCTGCGTGCATTAATTGTATGAAGGTCAACTCTTTGAACTTGGCGGGCGAGGCTCTCCCTACCAATCACGCGGCTAATTCGCAGGAGTGTAGCATCTTCCGCAAAGAACTGGCTTTGACTGAGAAACGAAACAATGGCCGATAGTCCAAAGTTTCTTCATCTAAATGTCAACCGCAGTACGGCGGCTTTGTACCAGTTGCAGAAGACGGTGCTCTCGCAGAGCATCGACGTGATCTCCTTGAATGAGCAGCGTGTGAAGGAGGGAAAGACCGTCGGATTACCCGAGGGTTTTTCCGAAGTCATTTCTTCGGAGCGTAGCCGAGCAGCCTTTTGGATAAGTTCGCGACTGAAATACTGCGTGGTCCTGAATACTGACGACATAGTGGCGATTCGAAGCACTGTCTCGGGAGAGAATGTGTTGATAGTGTCATGCTATTGCTCTCCGTCTGAGGACATTGTCCCGATCCTTACTCGGATGGGCGACTTGCTACTGGAGTTCCCTCAGGACAACGTTCAGATTGTCGGGGACTTCAACGCAAAGTCGTACATTTGGGGGGATAGGCCAACGGACGACAGGGGCGAGGAAGTTATCTCCTTCGCTCTTGGTTATGATCTGGAAATCGTCAACAGTCCAGACAGTGCGGCGACCTTTGATAGCCATCAAGGTCAAAGCTGGATTGATTTACTTCTGGTCAGGAAGTGCGCAGATCGCATAACTGACTGGACTGTTCTGGACGGGGTGACAACCAGCGATCACAACGCCATGACCTGGACCTACCAAGGCAGGCTAAGGGCTCGAAATCCTGAGGGAGTCCGCCGTCGGTGGAAACCCAAGGACCTTGCCTGGGACGATTTCCTCCAGGATCTGCAGAATGCAGATTTGGACGTTTATGATTCGAACGCACCAGACTCGGGAGTTGAACATCTTGATTCAGTCCTGGTTGATCTGTGCTTGAAACACCGAAAGCGTCGTCCTGCCGCAGGCAAGGAGACGTGTTGGTGGACTCCACAGTTGGAGGCCCAGAGGTCTGGAGTGCGTGCACTGAGGAGGTTGTACAAGCGGACGCTTGACCCGACTCAGAGGGAAAGACGTGAGGCTCTCTTTAAGCGCTCGCGGGCGGAGTACAAGCGAGCGATTCTGCAAGCTAAGCGTCGTTCGTTCCGAAAGTTCCTTTCGGACAAGCTTTCTACCGACAAAATCGGTCAGGTCTGTGCAGTGGTGCGAGGCAGGTGGCGTCCTGAAGCTCCAGCTATTCTGGAGCTTCCCGACGGGGTGGTGGCATCCACATGGGATGACATCCAGGCAGCCCTTGCGAGACACCACTTCAGACAGGTCGATGAGGTAGTGCAGACAGCGATCGAGAGGCCTGATGACCCGGACTTGTTTGACATCGGGGAGCTAGAGTTGGCTATCGACTCGATGGCGCTCGATAAGGCGCCAGGCCACGAAGGATTCAGTCTGGGAATCATCCGTGAGGTCTTTCGCTGGCACCCTCAGTGGTTGCTCGGCTTGTTTAATCACTGCCTTAGAGAGTCCGTGTTTCCGAGAAGTTGGAAGCGGGCGGTCGCCATCTACTTTCCCAAGGAAGATAGAAGTAAGAGCGATCCGGCTTCCTACCGTCCTATCTGTTTACTTCCCGTCGTCGGGAAGATCTTGGACAAGCTGTGCGCTACTCGACTGATGGCCTTCCTCGAGTCTAACGGCGTACTTGATGGTCGTCAATATGGTTTCAGACGAAATCGGTCGACTGTTGATGCGCTCCATGAGGTGGTCAAGTACATCTCGCAGAGTAAGAGGACGGGTCACTACACCTGTCTCGTCAGCCTCGACATCAAGAATGCCTTCAACAGCGCTCGGCGGGATGACTTGCTTCGCCTTCTGGTGGAGTACGGAGTCCCTCCGGAGCTCCTGGGCTTGATCGATTCTTTTCTTTGGAATAGATCGGTCATTTCGAACGCAGAAGAGCATTACTTCAATGTTGGGGTCCCGCAGGGCTCGTGTCTCGGGCCGGTCCTGTGGCTTGTGTTAATCAACAGCTTGTTGAAGCGGCTTGGAATTGAGGAGGCTTGGACCGTACTTGTCTTCGCCGACGACATACTCATCCTTGCACGCTCCGTGGCTGTCTACAGGTTCGCTGACATAGTCCGGCGAGTTCTCGCAGAGATTCTCACATGGGCTGTAGGATGCAGCCTGGAGTTCAGCTACGACAAGTGTTTGTACACTATCATACCACCTAAGGGAAAGATGGATTACGAACCCTCATTGCGCATCCGGATGGGTGAGCATCGGGTGAAGTTCTCTAACCAAATCAAGTACCTAGGAGTGGTCATAGATAGGGACTACAGCTGGATGCCTCACTTGGACCTCGTCCGAGAGAAGGCGACCAGAGTCCAGTACAAGCTTACGAGATTGGCGACAGCCACGTGGGGGCTCAAGCCCGATGTTCGAAAGGCAGTGTACTCGGTGGTAGCCGAGCGCATAGTCTTGTACGCGGCCCCTATCTGGTACTCCGGCAAAGTGGCTCTTCGTCAGAGACTGCTGAGTATTCAGCGAGGTCTCTTGCTGTGCGTCACCAAGTGTTACAGTACGGTGTCAACCGCTGCGTTGAATGTCTTGTCCGGGGTGATTCCCCTGGACCTCCGTGCTCGTATCGAACGCGACTTCGAGGCCCTCACCAGATGGGGCGAAAGCGTTGACAGACCAAACCTCTTACCAGAAATGGTAGAGGTCTGGAAGTACCGACCCCAACGACGCTATCCGGCACGAATACCTTGGACGCCGGATCTCAGCCGGAAGTCTCCGTATACTTACTATACGGACGGTTCCAAGCTGGTGGATGAGAGGGTGGGTTGTGCCTACCACCTCGCCACCAGGGATGGCGTTGTTGCGGAGGGAAAGTTCCGTCTCTCTGATGGGTCGACTGTTTTCGCGGCCGAGGTCCATGCGATCGGGGAAGCGATTTCGGACGCCCTTCGGAGGGGTCTCAGTGAACTCGATATCTTCTCCGATTCGAGATCGGCGCTTCAGGCTCTTTACGCTTTGGTGCCTCGGCACAAAGCTGTAGCTGAGATCAGGAACTTGGTTGAGAATACAGGAGTCAGGGTCCATATGCACTGGATTAAGGCTCATGTCGGGTACGCCTTTAACGAGCTGGCCGATTCCCTTGCGAAGGAAGCTGCGTGTCGACCGTCGGTCGACATACTTGTTCCTCTTTCAGGACGTCAAGTCAAGAGGAAGCTCCTTGGTGAGGTTCTTTTGGATTGGCAGCAAGGGTGGGACCGATCTGAGGACGGCCGGTTGACGTATGCGATCTTCCCGAAGGTCTCCACTCGGAGAATACAGGGTGATTTCTTTCTCAACCAGGTCCTAACGGGACATGGTGCCTTTGGCGACCATCAAGCCCGCTTCTTTAAAGGCAACCCTGCGTGCTTTTGCGGGACTGGGGAGAGTACGATTAGACACTGCGTCTATGAGTGCCCCCTGTGGAGGTCCATCAGGGAAAAGTGTTTCCCGCCTGACTTCCACACTCGAACGCTGACCGATCTCGTCTTAGACAATTACAGCAGGAAAGGTATCGTCGACATCGTTGGCGACCTCTTGACAAGGACATTGGATCGGGTTGGTCGTCGGGCCAATTGAGCTTTCGACAGTCTCGACCGAAGTCTTTGAACGCTCGACGATTTTCCAGTTCATTCGAACGCAACACTCGATTTAGAGGAGTCCGAGGCCTCTAGCAGGCGCGATTCGGACGAAGCGACTATACAAGGTTTTCCGGGTTTCCCTTGTACGTAACGAGAATTCGAGTCGCTTTCCTATAAGTCCTCCCGGAAGGCTGGGTCTCTGGATCAGTGGTTGTTCAGGCGGCTTGTGCTACGATGTCTGCTTGGCTGCTCCAATTGGCGTGTTGGGCGCGGGCGGCGTCGAGTGGTGGCTGCGGATGGTGAGCGGCCGAGGCCGCGACGCTAAGTCCATGTCCGTGGGCTAGGTGTCCTCGCTTGTCTTCCTGGCCGGCAGCGGGCGCTGTCGTGAGGCCGGACGTCACTTGGTTCCTCCTCTTTCGGGGGTCTCGTGACCTCCCTGTGTGGACCGTATGGAGCCACTTGGCTCTGGATCGGGAAACTCACTGTTTTACCACCGACCTTTAAGGGGTTAAGATTTTGCGTCGCAAATAAGGAAAATTTTTCTATTGGTTTGTATTGCTGGTTGTTCGCTCCTGTCAGTCCAATGCAGCTAGTCCGCTACAGTTTTTTAGTTGCATTCGTAATTCTATAAATACGTAGCACCTATAGTCGTCTGGTCCGTCCGTTTGTTCGTCCGCATATCTCAGCACAAAAATTACCGAACCGAATAGTTCGAAATTTAAAATATTTAATTGTTGCATGATATTGTCGAGTAGCTTCAAATTTTATAAAAATCACATGTCTCTTTCAATTCTAAGGACAGTCAAAATTTTTTCGTTCTTTTATGGCCAGTGGGAATAAATATTTTCAAGTGCATTGTAATGACTCTACATCCATTCGAACATAATGAAATCAATATGTATTTATGAAATGCACTAAAATAAATATTTTGAAGCATAAGGTGTGCAAAGAAATTTTTTTATTAATTTTGCAGGATCATGTAAATGCATTGAATTATATAATATTACATGGGGAAACATTGTTTGGGGTATATTTAAATTATGTAAAACTATTTCACATATAATGAAAATGATGTACATTGTTGACGTTTACTATAAGTTATATCCTGCATTCTAGAAAGTGCATGTTATTTTCAAGGACACACAAAAGATTTCGAATAATATACTGTTTCTTGAGTACTGTTTATTTGCAATGATTCTGGGAGTACATTTTAGTTGTTATAAGAATTTTAAACATAACTAATTTTTTGCATATTTCATAACTGCCAACTTTTACGCTTTTTTTACCACTAAAATATAAAAGATATTTTTTACTTTATTAATCGTAGATTTCAAAGTTTAATAAAAACAAATTTGCAGTTAAATTTTAGTGGTAAGAAAAAAGCGTAAAAGTTGCATCTAATATATTACGTTGCGCCTATAAAATGCTGTAGATCATATGCAGAATTATACAGCAGACTTCGTAAAGGTTACTGTGGATGAACGAAATTATATTAAAGCTGTTTTTTAAATGGCTTATGATTTTTTATGCTGAACTGCATTTTGTATACTATGATATGTTTGTAGAATATACATAAACTGATATACAAAGAATCACGCAATATATACAAAGAAAGTCACGCAAAGAATTAGATACATGACCGTCTATGGATGATAACCTCTGGAAGTGTGATTTCAATAATTTTAAGGGTGTTTAGCAAATAAAATAGAGGTCTATGCGTTTCGAACACCTTAAAAAATAGTTAAAAAGAATTTGTGAAATCGATTTGTCTGTCCATCTAGTCACCTGTCTGTCTATCTGTCTGAACTTTAACTTGCGTTAATACAGTTGAATTGCTCTGTAATTGATATATGTTACTGAGCTTTATGTGCCATGTTTGGTATTGGAAATAAAGTATGTAGCGTTTACAGTTTGCTGACAAATACACTAAAAGTTAATACATTATATTACCGTAATTTCGGGTGTATAAGCCGCAGCTCAAACAATTCTTTTTCGACCCAGAATTTTTTTAAAAACAAATATAACTAGTCAGATCGCCGTAAATATTTGTCTTCAATCACTAAATAAGATTTCTGGGTCCAAAAAGAATTGTTTGATCTGCGGCTTATACACCCGAAATTACGGTATGCTGCATAGGGAAATGTAGTACCGTAATTTCGGGTGTATAAGCCGCAGATCAAACAATTCTTTTTCGACCCAGAATTTTTTAAGAAACAAATATAATTACGTAGATCGCCGTAAATATTTGTCTTCAATCACTAAATAAGATTTCTGGGTCCAAAAAGAATTGTTTGATCCGCGGCTTATACACCCGAAATTACGGTAATTATATAAATTCGTAGCATCTATTGTAGTCATCCAGTGTCGCCAGATGGGCTACTTTTTTTAATTCAGATTCTTGTTTGGCACCACTTTTTTGTAACGGTAAAATGCGCCTTATTTAATGACGGATTAATAAAGGCGAAAACAAGATAAATTTTACCGTTTCGAAAAAGTGGTGCCAATTAAGAAATCTTAATTTTAACCCTTTGCGGCGCAGGGCAAATTCATTGCTTAAGGGTGTATTCGAAAAAACAGTTTTCCATCTTCAACAGATCGAAATTTTCCGATACAATTACAGACATATTTTTAAAAGTATAAACATGAAACTTGCTGAGGGGATTTTTGAAGAGACGTGTAAGGTGCCGTGTGATGTCTTTTTACGCTCAATTCATTAGAATTTGATTTATAAACATTTATTTTCTCAGTATGAACCTTTTTTTCGTTCGCAGACCTCCCGCTTCGGAAAATTCAGATCAAAATGCTGTTTTTGATTGCTTTTTTGCGATATTTTCTGCATTTAACAGGGAATCGATAATTACGGCACCTTGTGTACTTTCTAAATAAGAGAATTCGAAAGTTTGATGCATTTGAGAACAAAAATATATTTAAAATTAAATCGGAAAAAACGCAGTTTGAATCGAAATACACCCTTAAGTGTTGAAATTAATGACTGACATCGGAATTCGAAAACAACTTTATTTGTAAATAAGAAAACGCTGTATTTCACGCATTCAATAAGCCACAATTTTTTAAACAAAATTCCGGTGCCAATATGGCGTTTGGGAATTAAAATTAAGTGGTATATCTATGAAACCACCCCGCCGCAAGGGGTTAAAAAAAGTAGCCCACTTGCAACACTGTAGTCATCCGTTCCCTCCGTTTGTACACATATAGTAGCATAAAAACTAGCCATTCGAATGAATTTAATTTAAATATACAGGGTGTTTCTAATTTCATGGTACAAACTTTAAGGGGTGATAGTACACATCAAGACAAAGAATATTAAATAGGAAATTAAGGGTCCCCAACGTCTTCCGAAGGAGATAAGCTCCGTTAAAGTTTAGGGTCCAAAAATTCAAATGGTTATAGGAAACAGAAAAATTGGTCGAACCGTTTGCGGTTTTCACTAAAACTATTCTTTATGTCAGTATTGCCTTGAAAATAAATTATAAAGATAAATTTCAAAAAATACCGATAGAGGGCGCTTTAGACTTTGGAGTGACGTACAACTATTTTTTACCGTTATTTTTTGAATCTCATTAATTTTTTTAGAAGTCTAAACCAAAAACTTAAATTTTGAGATGAAAATCTTAATCGTTGGAAGTGGTTAAGTAGCGGAAACTAAACTATGGAGGGAGGTTGAAATTTCAAATGATTATAAAAAACGAAAAAACTGGTCAATTGATTTGCGATTTTCACTAAAATTATTCTTTATGTCAGTATTATCTTGAAAATAAATTATAAAGATAAAATTTAAAAAAATGCCGATAGAGGGCGCTTTAGACTTTGGAGTAACGTACAACTATTTTTTACCGTTATTTTTTGCATCTCAAATTTTTTTAGAAGCTTAGACATAAACTTAAATTTTAAGACGAAAATCTTAATCGTTGGGAGTGGTTAAGTAGCGCAAACTGAACTGTGTTCAATGGGGGTGGGAAGGTTCAAATTTCAAATGATTATTAAAAACGGAATAATTGGTCGATTCGTTTGCGGTTTTCGCTAAAACTATTCCTTATGTCAATATTTACTTGAAAATAAATTTTAAAGATATCTTTCAAAAACAGTCGTCAGAGGTCGCCTTAAACTTTAGAGTAACCAACAATTATAATAAATTATTATTTTTTGTATCTAATTAGATGCTTGTAAAAGTTAAAACTTATATTTTGAGCTCAAAATCTGCATCGTTGTGAGTAATTAAGTAGCGGAAAATTGAACTGTGTTCGAGGGTTGGGGAGAGTAACATTTCAACTCCTGAACACAGTTAGTTTGCGCTTCTTAACCCTCCCATCGATTTAGAATTTGAGCTCAAAATTTAAGTCTAAGGTTTTACAAGCATTTAATTGGATGCAAAAAATAACGGTTAAAAATAGTTGTTGGTTAGACTAAAGTTTAAGGCGCCCTCTAACGGAGTTTTTTGAAATTTATCTTTACAATTTATTTTAAAGAAAATATTGACATAAAGGATAGTTTTAGCGAAAACCGCAAACAAATCGACCAATTTTTCCGTTTTTTATAATCATTTGAAATTTGAACCTCCCCACCCCCTTTGAACACAGTTCAGTTTGCGCTACTTAACCACTCCGAACGACTTAGATTTTCTGCTCAAAATTTAAGTTTATGTCTAAGCTTCTAAAAAATTTTTATGAGATGCAAAAAATTATGGTAAAAAATAGTTGTACCTTACTCCAAAGTCTAAAGCGCCCTCTATCGGCATTTTTTTGAATTTCATCTTTATGATTTATTTTCAAGATAATACAGACATAAAGAATAATTTTAGTAACAATCGCAAATCAATTGACCAATTTTTCCGTTTCTTATAATCATTTGAAATTTGAACCTCCGCCACAGTTCAGTTTACACTACCTAACTACTCCCAACGATTTAGATTTTGAGCTCAAAATTTAAGTTTATGTCTAAGCGTCTAAAAAAATTAATGAGATGCAAAAAATAATGGTAAAAAATAGTTGTTCTTTACTCCAAAGTCTAAAGCGCCCTCTGTCGGCATTTTTTGAAATTTAACTTTATAATTTATTTCCAAGACAATACTGACATAAAGAATAGTTTTAGTTAAAACAGCAAACGAATCGACCAATTTTTCTGTTTTTTATAATCATTTGAATTTTTGGACCCTAAACTTTAATGGCTCCTTTCTCCTTCGGAAAACGTTTGGGACCCTTGATGTCCTATTTAATATTGTTTGGCTTGATGTGTACTATCACCCCTTAAAGTTTGTACCATGAATTTAGAAACACCCTGTATATAATCGTTAAAGAATTATATCATTTCAAATTTTAAAAAATTCGAATCCAAATTCTATCATAAATAAGTAACTCGATGATATACCATAAATAGTAATGATTCTAGGTTGGCATAACGATTACGTTCTATTTACAATATAGTTCTAATATTTTCGTATTACAGAATTTAATATAAATACTCGTAATAAATTTTGTATTCGTGCGTTTTTGCATAAGAATGCTACAGCTATTGCACCAAGATCTGAATATTTGTGAAAAATTGTAAACGTACGAACCCACCTCTTTTGACATGTTTGACGCAGATTGTCAACTTGTTATTATTCACGTTGTTTATTGCCACTTCATTTTAAAGTAATATAATTTGCCTTATTTCGTTTGATTTAATCTCGCATAACATAAAAAAATACTTAGTATGGAACGTTCCCACGTGTAAAACGTGGATTTGGACGAGTATGGTACCAAAAGAAAGATCTCGTCATGTACGTTAAAAAGTGTAATGGAATCCTGCCGTTTTCGAGATATCAGCACTTGAAGTGTGAATGCAGGGCTCCCAAATGGTCCGCGAACTGAACATCAGAATTTTTTTAGAGAAATTTTCTTTTTAGATTTTTCTTGCAAATTGTCAAGAAACCACGTTTGGAAGTTGATTCTAGCTCAAACGTATTATGAAATTTTCTGTTATAAAATACTGATGTTCAGTTCGCGGACCATTTGGGAGCCCTGTGAATGAATAAATAAATAGACAGGCAGGTATATAAATTATTTCCAGCCGAGCGAAAAATTGCCCAGGCCGGGAATCGAACCCGGATACTTGGCTTACAAGGCCAATGCTTTACCTGTTAAGCTATCTGGGCGATAGCCGGCTGGGATTTTTCGCTCAGATAACCTTATTGGTCGTAACATCTGGTCTGTCATTTGAAACAGCTCGCAGAAGAAACCGCAGGTAATGGAACTCCATATAACGATGGATACGTAGATATACTATTATTGTTATTGTTTTATTTTTTTATACTTTTTTTATATACTATTATTGTGTTAAAAACACAATCAAAACTGATTGGTAAAGTTATCATACGAATTGATTATTTCCAGCTGAGCGAAAAATTGCCCAGGCCGGGAATCGAACCCGGATACTTGGCTTACAAGACCAATGCTTTACCCGTTAAGCTATCTGGGCGATAGCCGGCTGGGAGTTTTCGCTCAGATAACCTTATTGTTCGTAACATCTGGTCTGTCATTTGAAACAGCTGGCAGAATAAACCGCAGGTAATGGAACTCCATATAACGATGGATACGTAGATATACTATTATTTTTAAGACAATCAAAACTGATTGGTAAAGTTATCATACGAATTGATTATTTCCAGCTGAGCGAAAAACAGGTAAAGCATTGGCCTTGTAAGCCAAGTATCCGCGTTCGATTCCCGGCCTGGGCAATTTTTCGCTCAGCTGGAAATAATCAATTCGTATGATAACTTTACCAATCAGTTTTGATTGTGTTAAAAATAATAGTATATCTACGTATCCATCGTTATATGGAGTTCCATTACCTGCGGTTTATTCTGCGAGCTGTTTTCAAATGACAGGCCAGATGTTACGACCAATAAGGTTATCTGAGCGAAAAATCCCAGCCGGCTATCGCTCATATAGCTTAACAGGTAAAGCATTGGCCTTGTAAGCCAAGTATCCGGGTTCGATTCCCTGCCTGGGCAATTTTTCGCTCAGCTGGAAATAATCAATTCGTATGATAACTTTACCAATCAGTTTTGATTGTGTTAAAAATAATAGGTACATAAATTGTTCGCAAGTTAAATGTTTCTTTTTCATTATTTTTAATCCTCTTTCCTATACCTTTTCCCAGAACCCTTTCAACCACACATTGCCGGTTGTTTCCCTTCTTTTTAGGCAGGCATTTCGCATTCTACGAAGTTTTCGCGTACGGCTGCACTTGGAGAATTTTTCCATATGTTTTTGTTATTTCCACTGTCTTGTTTTATGCAATTTTTTCGGCAAATGTGTGGCGTAATAATGGATAAATTGTATGTAAATATAGTGTCTAAAATAGAATGCTTTTCTTGGGCTGCCGATTATGTTAAATGCATAATAGCTCTGTTATTCTTATGGAAATGTGTGGTTTTTACCACTTCAAGGTCTGATATCTCGAAAACGGTTGGAATCGGACGTGTATTTCCATTGCACCTAAATTGCATCTTAATGCACATTGCATTTAAATGTACACTACGACATCTTTCATTTGATACCACACTCGTTCAAATCCAGAACTTACACGTGGGAGCGTTCCCTAGTTCGACTTAAGAAAGTGTTAGCAATGAAACAATCTGAATTTTTACAAAAATTAGCAGACAGACCACAAAAAATTAGGCCCCGACTCAATGTAAACAGACAACAGCTGTCAATTTATGACAACCTCAGTTACTTCACTTAAAACCGGTAGAACTAAATCACGTGTTTCCTCCTTTCTACTCATAGCTCTATTCAAATTTCTACCACTCTGTTTAAGACGTTATTTTGGTCTTAATTAAAGTAATTAAATACGACAATTTCTGTTTTTTAATTAGTACGCCTGATTCCCTTATTCGTCCCCGTACTATAAAGCCAGCGCCTATTTATAGACAACGAACTTAGGACGGACGACATTTAAAGGCAGTTTAGTTTTTAATACCAGTGATTCCGCATAGTATATATGCTGTATTTAATACAAGAATTTTACAATTAGACATGTCTATGCAAAAGAAAAAAAAGCCATTCGAATTTTTAAAAATAGTAATAAGGATTTCAAAAAAAAAAAAAAAAAAAAAAAAAAAAAAAAAAAAAACCACACACGCACGCTAAATGGAATATAAAATTGACAACCGTCCGCAGGGTTTTAGAGATTATTAATACTCTTAGACCATAAATTTACGATACATTCATGAACTAAAGACCAAATGTATAAAGCAAAATGTCTTATCTTCATAAAACATATGCTTAAAACATACATTCTTATCTTTAAAATGTTCAAAAAACGCTTTACTTTATGTAAACATTCAAGATAATAACTTACGAAAAGAGAATTTGTGTTTCAACACGAAAGTAATTTGTTTGGCTTGACTATTTTTGTATGTGTTAAGTAATATTTAATATATGAATAATGGGAATTTTCTTATAAACGGAAGTTTTTTTATTTCATAATTAAAATCTTTCATGAATTAATTATTTTTATTATTATTTTTGAGAATGCGTTAAATGAAGCATTTAGCTAACATTACAACGGCTGGCATTTTTATAAAAATATTTTACATCAGGATTTTTACTTAAAACTATTTAAATTATTTAACCTTCCTACTCTGTTCAGATTTTACTCAATGTTGATAAAAACATTTCACACCAGAATTGCTATGTGGAATATTTTAATATATTTAATTGACTTATTTCTCTGAAGCTGTTATTAAACTTTCTTTAAGAAAAAAGTTCTGGTTCGAATCGTATGAAACAAATTATAGTTATGGGTCGATTAAACCCATTCAGGGTAGGACGGTTAATACATTTACGTAGCGGCATATACATAAAATTTTTTGAGAAGAAATTTCTAATTGTGATCGAAATATATTCGTCTCGTAAAGGAGGAAAAATTTGCTACAGCCGTTTTAGGATTAAAATCAATAAATAAATACTGGAAAATAAGTGACCTTGACAAGGCATATTTAACAATCAAATATTTTCGTACAAATATATCTGAATGTTCATTTAATTTATCTTTCATTTTCTGATGAAATTCATTACAAATTACCGTAATTTCGGGTGTATAAGCCGCGGATCAAACAATTCTTTTTGGACCCAGAAATCTTATTTAGTGATTGAAGATAAATATTTTCGGCGATCTAACTCGTTATATTTGTTTCTTAAAAAATTCTGGGTCGAAAAAGAATTGTTTTAGCTGCGGCTTATACACCCGAAATTACGGTACCTTTAATGATTATTCGAACCACAATATTGTTAGTAAGATGCTAATATTTCTCTGTTATTATGTCAGAGCTGTCATTTCACCGGCTTTTTTCGATATCAGTATTTTTGTACAGAAAATATTTCTTTAATTACCGCAATTTCCCGCGTATACGCCTCGGCTTAGTTAAGTCTTTTTCAAAAGACAATTTTATTAAGGAAAACAATTCAAAAAAATGCTAAGTAGAAGTAATTATAATGCAGAGTTATTAAGGTAGTCGTTAGGTTTCCAGGCCGTGTGCCAGTACTTTATTTTGAGCATTTCGAGGGCGGTGGCTAGAAAGCACTAAGTAGCATTAGGTGGCACCGCCACCTAATTTTAATTGGAAAGCTCACCAAGCACCAAGAATATTTTAATAAAATTTTGCTTTTCGAACGCGCAAAATAGCGAGTTTTTATTTTCTAAGAAATTCTTTTTAATATTCGAGTGTCAAACAGCTATTTTATCATTTTATGAACTGAATCCTTCTGCCCCTGAAAGGGTTAAATAAATGTACTTCAAACGCGCGAAGTTTCGTCTTATTTAACCCCCTGACTGCCCGGCAAAAGGGTAAAATTGTAATGTTGTTTTCTCTGTAATTTATTAAAAATATTAAAAAAAGATGTTTTTTCCAACCTGATACAAAATATGTTATTATGTAGAGGTATATAATCTTTGAGTGTATTAATCCTAACTTAATTTTTCAAAACTGGGTTTTATTTGCAGAATTATATTAATTTAAATATTGCTTATGCTGCAGTGAAACCTGCAGGTTAGTGTGCGAAAAAATCAGCCAGCGGCAGTCAGGAGGTTAAAGAGAAATTTTCTACATTAAAAAATACTCATACCAAAGAATTTCCTGTACTTGAAATTCCATGACCCGTGCTAACCCTGTTTCAGAAATACGGCTGACAAAATTAGGAACAGTTTTCAGCTACATGTTTAAAAAGAAATACGTGCAATAATTTATATTGTTAAAGAAGACCTATGTAATCAAACGTGTTTATTAGAGAAATTACCTTTGTTGTATACATTTATTGTAAAATCTTGGTGGTTCTTCCTCTTTAAAAATTCAGTACATAAGTTCAATATACTAGATATAGCGTTATAATGTACGATTTTATTGGTTTCTGGTTCTCATACTGTCGAACATAAAAAAATTTTAAGCCTTTCCCGTGCAATGTGTCCAGTCTGCACACATCTAATTTTAATTCCAAACTTGGCAACATTATTATACGTAAAACCAACATTATTTTAATAAAATCTTGCTTTTATAATAAAAGTTTAAATTAAGGAGTTCTTATTTTCTTAAAAAGTCGTCTTTCAATTCCGGTGTCAGTCGATAATTTCTCATTTTACTAACAGAAGTGTTGCCAGATGGGCAACTTATTTTAAATTCAGATTCATGATTGGCACCACTTTTTTGAAATAGTAAAATACGTCTTATTTAATGACATATTAATAAAGGCGAAAACAAACGGAATTTTGTCGTATCAAAATAGTGGTGCGAATCCAGAAATCTGAATTTTAAAAAAGTACCCACTGGCAACACTGAAGGAATAGGTTAAAGGTAAGTTATATTCACGCTACTTTTTATCAATGTGGTTCAAAAAAAGTTTTTGCTCTCTCAGGGTTCGCACAGCTCTACCACTAAATTTTTACAGTATTTTCAATGTATTTCACAGAAGAAAATTATTGCAAAAATTACGAATTGAGGAGGTGTTTGCGAATTCTGTATCTTAAAAATTAAATATAATTTTTCTTATCATTAATAGTGATGCCGGAGTCCTTACAAAATATAAGGAGTGTGCGAACCCTGTCTCTTTGTACTTTAACAAAAAAAAAAAAAAAAAAAAGAGCAAATTTTTTTTTCTCTCTTTGTACTTTAACGTGGCCGAGAGGTTCTAACCTCTCAACTGGTAGACAGCAGGTGCTGGGTTCGAAAGAAAAGAAAGAAAAGAAAAATTGTCGACTTTTTGAATTTCAGAGATTTGAAAATTAGATAAAGCAATGATTACTATAGAAATTTAGTGGAATCGGGCAGCCCACAGTTTGAAATTCCTTTGATACACGCTTATCAACTACTTTAATTGTTCACTACTTTTTAAGAATTGTAATATCTTCTACTGCAGTTAGGTATGGTGAAGATTATTTTTCAGAGAAAATGGTCTTAAAACATCGAGTTAGTATTTGCATTGAAGTTGCAGTTTATGTTTAGTTACTTATGTATGCATATGCATATGTATTTTCATTAATTTTTTCATTATATTAGCTTTATGTTTTATATTTAGAGAGTTTAATTTCTCAAAAATAATTTTGTGTCGAAATGATATCTTTTTAAGTAAAAGTTTGAAAACAAGTTTAGAACTTGTTTAAAACTTTTCTTTTAAATAATTCAATTTAAAAACTTTTATAATTTTCAACATTCTCTCGTATTTGTTCTTAGTTTAAGTACAAATAGTGTTTTATTGTGGATTTAAGTAACGAATTTTTATTTCCGTTTTCTTTATTCACAAGTAGCTTTCAAAAGTTACTATTTTTATTCTTTCGATTTGAGATACGTACTTTTAAGAGCATGTGATGAATTCAAAGTCGTAGTCTAATTTATTTAATTATGTCTTCTCCCTTACATTTTTTAAAATATAGAAATCCGTAAAATCACGACGAAAGAGTTTTAACTTTAAATTCTAAATTATTAAATTTTGTTTTACTGTTTTTAATCGAATATAACCAGTATTTAATACACATGGTTAAACAGGAAATTAGCATCTACATAGTCCGATGAAAAATGAAACGTAAGCAAATTTATATATCGTTCTGAATTTGGTTTTATTACATACATAATACAAATACAATTATAATACATATTATACATAAATGTATATAATTATAATACATATTATACATAAACCTAATTAGAATTCAAATATTAAACATAACTGACAAAATGACTGCACAATTATTTGATGCTCTCGTCGCGAAGGGGTTTAACCCTTTCCGGCACGGGCAAAATCTGTATTAAAATGAGAAATTATCGTCTGACACCGGAGTTCACAAACGAATTTTTTAAATATTTTGAATTCCTTAATTTAAGCTTTTATTGTAAAAGCAAAATTTTACTAAAATATTACTGGTGTCAATTGCAAGTTTGGAATTAAAATTAGGTATCCCAGACCGGGCACAGTGTGCCGGAAAGGGTTAAAGGCATTTTGGGCAGTATCGCCAAATAATTATTAAATCAAAGAATTAATACAAAAATTAAAACAATTTTTACTGTCCCTTTGATTTTACAATCTCCAAAGTAGTTTACATCTTTTTATTATATGTACCAATACAAATTCTTGAGTTATTGTTAGACGGCATTTTACTCTAGTAATCAGTAAACAAGTTTCGGTGTTCTTTTTCTCATCCTAAACAGGCATGTTTGTTCGGCACTATCAGCTTGGCTTTAGCCTTAGTTGCAGTGCCTGTAACTTGGTTTTGCGGTGACAATACTGACCTTCGTTTCATCCTATAATTCCAATTCAATAACACACAGCGTATTGTCTAGCAATTGCGAATGAAGTAATTTGAAAATAATGCCATGAAGTTTTTTTTTTTTTTTTTTTTATCGGATCAACAGATTTTTATTACCGCCGGTGAAGATTTCCATCAGCAAACTTCAATAGAATATTACATCTGACATAAAAACCTTATTAATGTGACTTTTAGCTAAAATTTTCCATAGTATAGCTAAAAATTTTCATTCATTTTTACTGGCGTCAGTTTGCCCAGTCATTATTATCTTTTAACTGGCACTGATAGGAGGTTTTCTTGGTCGTCACAATATGGAAATGCGGAGCTTGACTACTTTCGAAGTAAACTCCCGCCAGTACTAGTAAGTACCAAATGTGGCCATTATTTTTGATTGAAATATCTGTTCTGAGGCGTTTAACACTAGAACTGTCAGAATTTGAGAAAAGCTTTATAAAAATATTTCTCACCAGAATTTTGATTTAAAACAGTTTAACCACTTAATAGTCGCATTAAATCACGGTTTAAAAATTAAAATTCATTATTGCCACCACTTTAAAAAAAATATTCATCTTATTTAATGGCAAGTAAAATGATAACAAAATAAAACCAATTACACTATTTTCTAAAACTGGTGGGAATCAATCAATTCTGAATAAAAGCCGGGTAGCTTGCAGCCCGTGAATCACTCGGGCGCGACGATTAAGTGGTTAATTTTATTATTTAGCTTTTCCTTCTTTGTTTTATCTTTTAAACTTATTTCGTAATCGAATCATCATAAACCGAAACATGATGGCAGGGCTCCCAAATGGTCCGCGAACTGAACACCAATATTTTTTAACAGAAAATTTCATAGTAGGTTTCTACAGTATTTGTACTAAAACTAACCTCCGAAGGCTGTTTCTGAACACTTTGCATCAAAAATATAAAACGAAAATCTTTCTAAGAAAATATTGACGTTCAGTTGGCCGACCATTTGGGAGCTCTGTGATGGCCATCAAGTTGATTGTTGACAACACTTGTAGTGTTAAAAAAAGTTCCATAAATTTTCTACATACTTTTTTTGGTTGAAGTTTGCCGCGGTGGTAATGAATTCATACAAAATTGGCTAATACCAAATAAGCGTAATTTTCCAGGTTACCTTGTGAAATGAAGTTTTTGAAAATTAAGAAATGATACATACAGGGCTCCCAAATGATCCGCGAACTGGACATCAATATTTTCCTAGAAAGATTTTCGTTTTATATTTTTCTAGCAAATCGCGCAGAAACCGCCTTCGGAGGTAAGTTTTGGCGCAAATGTTGTAGAAAACTATTATGAAATTTTCTGTTAAAAATTATTGGTGTTCAGTTCGCGGACCATTTGGGAGCCCTGTATATATATTTTTCTGCTTTACATTATTTTACTCCATATATTGGTTCAAAGTTGAACTCTTCACAGCACCGTGTGCCACATTTGGCACATATATAAAAACAGTATGATTCGCATTATGTACCACGAATTTGGCCAATATGGGCTGTATACCTGATCAAGATTAAAGACAATCCAAAGAATGGAATAACACTTATTTTGTCCATGTCAAAAAGGCTGCATTTGACAAAAAATTAGAATTCGTTCTTCGGAAACAAACAAATTAAAAAAAAAATCGATCAAGCTATTAAGGCAAAATTTTCGTTCATTTTTTTTTTACTGAATACTTAAAAACATTAGGCCCCACCAGTGGCCGAGAGATTCGGACCTCTCAACTGGTAGACGGCAGGTGCTGGGTTCGAACCCAATCGCGGCTGTCGGCCTAACCGTTCGGAGTTTTCGTGGTTTTCTTCGAACCTCGCGTAAATACGGGTTAGGTTCCCTTAGAAAGACCCCCACAATGGGCACCCCTCCTGGCCCTATATCCCTAGTGTAGATAATCGGGCGACAAAAATAAACCAAATCAAACCTTAAAAACATTAGTATAAATAAGTTGTAGGGTGTTAAGCAGATAAAATTAATTAATTTAATCTCATTTGTTCACAAAATATAGCAATACAATATTTAAAAAACAAATTGTGTACATAGAGTACACGCCATAAAATATCAAATTTTAGCTGAAAATTTGAAATTTAATTTCTTTTATTTTTTCCCATTATTAGACCTTTATCAAGATTTCAAATGTTGTTTTAATAAAAATTTTAAAAAATCATGCAGTGAAAGGGTAACGAATTTTTTAAAAAGTGTTTAATGCCAGGCTTTCACTCTCGTTAGCGGAGTGAGACATTTCACTCTCACATATTTCACTCTCGTCAACTTAGCTTCATATTTCATTCTCAACAACGGATTGACTTATTTCACTCTTTTCCAGAAAGTGGGAATTTCCAATCTTTAATGAATGTATTTTTATAAAGTTTACTCCAAAAAGTGTGAAAATGACTGTCACTCTTTCAAAGAGTGAACTTTTCATTCCCCCCAGTATTAGAGTGCGAATTCGCCGGTGGCATCTAAATTACAAAATAAATATTTGCTTTTTTAATGTTCTCAAAGGAAAGCTCTGACTAATTTTTAAATAAATATATTTATATATCTAGTGGCATTTAATTACTTCAACATTTTAGGGCAGAAACATTTTGCAGCTGACAGCATTACAACTAGAAAGATCATGAAGGTTCATTTTGACTCCTATCAAATGAATGTGATTTGGTTCGAATAAGAAATTTTCTTATTATAAAATGTGTTTAAAAGAAACTTAGTAAAAGTAAATAAGTTAAACAGTTTTAAATAAAAATTCTTGTATGATATCATCCGTCATTTTTTTGTTAACACTTTCCGGCACGGGCAACATCTGTTAGTAAAATGAGAAATTATCAACTGATACCCGAATTTACAAACGAATATTTTAGATATTTTGGAATCCCTTATTTAAGCTTTTATTATGAAAGCAAAATCATACTAAAATATTACTGGTGCCGTTTGCAAGTTTGGAATTAAAATTAGGTATCCCGGCGGGGGGGGGGGGGGGAGGACCGGCCACAGTGTGCCGGAAAGAGTTAATCAATTAAGTTAAGCAGTTATAGCATTAATCCTTTCAGGGCAAAGTAATTTTGTATTTAAAATTATTAATTTATTGACTGCCATTACACTTAAAGAATAAATTGAAATGGAGAAAATGTTTTTTTTCCAGACATCATAAAAACAAAGTTTTATTAACCTTCATAGGTGTTTATTTCGAATATACATTATTTCAAATAGGCAGAAGTTCCAAGTTTCCTACAATATTTTAATTCACGATTTTTTTTAAATTTAAATAGAACGTTAGAACAACAATTGGAACAACAATTTCTCTGAAATAATAGTGGTGAGCAAAATTCGTAGACTCAAAAACTCTGAATAAGGCTTTTGAGTCAAAGTATACCCGAGCACCTTAGCAGGGTTCAAAAGATTCTATAAAAATTGCACAGTTGTAGGATTAAAATACTGTGGGTTAAATAGTACCCTACCGCCATTCATAGAATTTAACTTTTTTGCATACTCAATATTTAACCCAGGAGAATTCGAGCATACCCAGGATACTAAATGGATGGCTCCCAAATGGTCCGCGACCTGAACATCAGAATTTTTTTAGAGAAATTTTCTTTTTAGATTTTTCTTGCAAATTGTCTAGAAACCACCTTTGGAAGTTGATTCTAGCTCAAACGTATCATGAAATTATCTGTTAAAAAATACTCATGTTCAGTTCGAGGACAATTTGGAAGCCCTGTAACTGCAGGGCTGCCACGAGATGTCTCTTTTTATATTACGCTCTCATTATTTTTGATTTAAATACATAATATAGAGAAAGTTATCGTGCCAAATTTGTCATAGCGTATATCAAAGCTTTTTGTTGTGAAAAATTGGTGCAAAATATAATTTAAAAATAGTCGCCGGTGGCAGCCTTGCAATTGTTTTTACCTTGGCCAAGATAAGTTTAAATAATAATAATCAGCTTATTTAGTTGTTAGACAATTGTTACAAATTCTGAGATAAAGCAAGTTGAAGATTACTTTTCGAAAAATCGTAGTGAGAATTGTGAAAACTGTACGCCTCCTAGGGATGTTATACCTGGCGTGATTGCTTCTAGAGTAACACTAGAATTACGGGAAATTTTACTTAACCTTTATAAAAAACTGTTAAGAAGTACATTTTATTTAAAGCCCTTTAATTACTTATTTAACCTTGTTTTACTCTGTTTATTTAAAACAAATTTCATAAAAAAATTCTGATTCGAACAGTTTTGAATTCATTTATGAACGGTCCAAATCTCCACTCACCGTAATTCTGGTGTTAAATTTAAAAAACAGTTATTTTTAAACAGCGCAAAATATATGAATTTTAAGCAATATTTTATGCAAACTTCATTTCATCCTAAAGAAAACACACACATGAATATTTATATATTGGTAAGCAGAAATAACATTCTAAAGATAAATCTTTATCTAGAAAATAAAGTTGTGTGTCAGAATTCTGCAGAAATTTTGAAAAATAATGCCTGCTTTAAAAATGCAATATATCTGAAACAACAACAGAAAAAACAACAACAAATTGTATTGGTATATGCATTGGTCGGAACGGAAGAAACATACAAAACACATTCTTTATGCGGAACAAAACTCAAAGTAATTGAGAAAATAAAAAAAGTTTTTCATCGAAGAAATAAAAACATTTCTTCCAAAACTTTGTTTAAGTAGTTTTATATTGGGAAAGTTCCTTGGATTTTCTTTCGATTTTCTTTCCTTTTCTTCATTTTGCAGTTGCATTCATAAAAGAAAATAAAAATTTAGGATCTTCAAAATCATAAAAGATATTTTAATTTACAAAACTTCCATTTGATGGAAACATGCTTTACAAAAGAAAAGCAACGATGCACAATTTAGGAAAACAGTATAATTCAAAAATAATTATTGTATTTGAGTTCGCTAATAATTCATTGAATACAGTTGTGTTCTTGGTTACTGAAACTGAGTTCAGATATTTAATGAATTAAGTTATGTTGAAAGAGTCATTATATTCTTGCCAATGTAGTTTTTTTTAAATGCTTGAATTTTTATTTTATTAAATCATCTATATTTTAAAAATACAATAAAAAAAATAATGCGAATTTGAAAAATTAATGCACGTCAGACTATTTGAAAATACAGTTACACAACTTACCAGATGTTTTGCGTCAAAATAAGTTATCAAAAAGTTCATTTGATTCAATATACTTAACATTAGAGCGGCCGTGAGCGGTGATTTTGAGCGCTACAATATGAATAAGTATCCATTCAAACGAAAAATTTCATGATAAAATAAGTTTAAAAGAAACAAAGAAGAAAAAAAATAAAAAAGTAAAACTATTTTAAATAAAAAATATGGTGTGAAACATTTTTACAAACCTTGACTCGAATTTTCAATAGTTCTAGTGTTAACCCTTTGAGATCTGATGTTAGAATTTTTTTACCATATAATTTTAATTCCGAAATGTCACAATGGCACCAGAAAATTCGACCACATTTATTTGAAAAAGTTTTAATGCATTTTTTCGCGTATATCGTTAACCGGTTTTTTTCTTTAAAAAATACGGGTGTCAATGTGACATTTTGAATAATGATGAAATTTACCCACCAGAGCTCAAAAGGTTAAAGGTCAGCACGGCGAGAGTCTGAATGAGAGAGAACTTCAAAAATTCTTCTGTTAAAAAAAGGTAATATTTACAATAAAACATAACTGATGAGAATAATGAAGGATTTTATGTACCTTAACCCTTTCTTCAGCAAAGTATTTCTGCTCCAAAAATGTTTAAATAATTAATTCACACTTCAATTTACGAACAAATGTATTGGAAAATAATCAAAAGTTCTTTTTCATGTAACTTATTTCTCGTACGTTCAGTAAATTTCTGAATAAGAATGGAGGCTAAACTGGCAACCTAGTTAAACGAAAGAAAATCCGTGAGACATGAAAAAGTTGGACTTCGCTAAAACAGAGGGACCTAATTTCTTACTCTGGCAACATCACAAATCTGAGAGCAGTTCCAGGTTTTTCTAATGAAAACTACACAGTTGAACGAAAAGTTTGCTTCACAAATACTGATATTTAAAAAAAGACAAATGTGCAGGATTTGATTACTAATGGGGTAAACTTCCATCAATAGTTAGGATTTGTAATTTGTCCTCATTTGCGACAGTATTTTCAAATGTAAAGTGAGTTTAAAAAAGACGAAAATATCCATTAAAATTTACTGGTGGAAGTTAACCTCGACAGTAACCAGGCTTGCCAGTGAAAACCCTAAAATGGCCGCTGGTAGCATAACTGCCAAATTTTACGGGTTTTTGTTACAACTAAAATATAAAAGATACTTTTTACTTCATTAATCGCACATTTAAAAAATTATTAAAAATAAAATTTACAGTTAAATTTTAGTGGAAATTAAGAAATTAAGATTTTAAGAAAAAATCGTAAAAGTTAGTACCGTAATTTCGGGTGTATAAGCCGCAGATCAAACAATTCTTTTTCGACCCAGAACTTTTTAAGACACAAATATAACTAATTAGATCGCCGTAAATATTTGTCTTCAATAACTAAATAAGATTTCTGGGTCCAAAAATAATTGTTTTATCCGCGGCTTATACACCCGAAATTACGGTAGCTATGTGATAAGTGCTCAGAAAAAGATTTTGTTTAGAAGAAAGAAAAATGATAATGTGATTATAGACGATAATAAATTTAAAATAAACCATTCATTTAAGGATTACTTCTTTTACATTTAAAAGTGGATTAAATACATAGTTGCCAACTTTCAACTAATCTTCCGCAATACCTGGATTAATTTGATCCAGGTTAAACTCATATCGAATCAGAAAAGTTATTTCATGAATATTTGTTTTTTTTATTTTATATTTGCAAAACATATTTACCGTAATTTCGGGTGTATAAGCCGCAGATCAAACAATTCTTTTTCGACCCAGAATTTTTAAAGAAATAAATATAACTAGTTAGATCGCCGTAAATATTTGTTTTCAATCACTGAATAAGGTTTCTGGGTCCAAAAAGAATTGTTTGATCCGCGGCTTATACACCCGAAATTACGGTAATTTCATTTCTTTGAAAAACTTCTGGTTTAAAATTTACTAAAGCAGAGTCGAATTACGGAGGATTATTGTGAGGTGAGCACCTATGCATATATATATGTATATATATATATTACAGACACACAAAAAAAGCTTTATATAAAGAAAAGATGCTAATTATATATATATTTTTTTCAGTAATGAATGGAATGGGCCACCAGGTGCCGTAGAATCCACAAAAGCAATTCCAGATGTTCGCCATGTCCGAGAAAAGCTCGATAGACAGGTAACATTTAAACCATTTTTGCTAGATTTACAAGAAGATATATTTATGTCAGCATTACAAAATATACTACATTCAAATATCGATTTCCTGGTTGAAATTTTATGTAAATTATTCCATTACATGCGAAATCTCTAACTATCAAAAGTATTGGATATTACATTCAGAAAACGAGAAAGTTGTAACAGATTCATCCTAATGATTCTTCGATATCCTTATTTTTTCCTTATACATCATGTGTTAACATTATATGTCACAATGAATCCATTATTTGTCACCTAACATTTCGATCGAAATATTGAAGAAAGCTAAAGAATGAACTGTAAAATATCGATATGTTGCTACGCAACATGGAAATATACGACATTTTTATAAATCATTAGAGTGAAATGAAATTAGTTTTCAAATATTATACTTAAATACATATTATATATTATATACATTTCAAATAGCACATGAAAATAAAAAGGATTTTAAAATATCCATATTAAAGAGTAATATATAAATACAGTGGTGGTCAAAATTATAAGGACAAGGCAAAAATTGCCATATCTTGGTTATATTTTGAGGGAGACTTATGCAAATTTAATAGCTGGAAACCAATGAAAAATGAAGATTATTTTTGTATGTTTTTATGGAAATATGTGGTAAATTCATATTCATAAAATGCATTATAAATTTATACAGCCATTGGTTTTGGACAAAACTATAAGAACAACTGCATTTGTGTGTTCTAAAAAGTAAAATTTGCAGGTTTTTTGCTCTGCACACGGAATTTCCAGACGATATAAATGCGTAGGAAGCGTTTGGGATCGTATTATTCTGTTTTTTAATCATGCCTCAGGGTGCAAAGTTTTTGGAGTTTCAGAAAGGAAAATTTGATGCATTTCAAAATTCAGGACTTTCTCTATGCTAAATTGCTACAAAGTTTAATAGATCAAGAATGGTTATTTACAATTATCTTTAAAATACCGGTAAACATGGACGGCAAAGACATACAAGCAGGCTATCTTTTGTTTCTGTATGGGGGAAAAGAATGATGATGAGACGAGTTTGCTCCAGAAAACGGAAAAAACCGTGAATGGAACTAGAATGTAAGTGCTCGAACTGTTCGTCGTGTTTTACAAAAAGAAAGAAAAAGGTTTGCTATAGTAAACACTTGTGAAGACCGCGTCTTACAAAAGCTCATAAGAGACTGTGGATGGAGTTTGCCAAAAACTGCAATATTATGGGGGAAAAAGTAACATTCTGTATTTTCCGATGAGAAAAAGATTAATTTGGATAGACTATGTTGTTTTTGCAACTTCTAGTATGATTTCCGTAGATAAAAAACGATTTTCTCAAAGCATGTATTTGAAAGTGATTCAGTAACGGTCTTGGGAGGTTTCACAACTTGGTAGAACTACTCCAATAGTTTTTGTGCAGGGTAGGAGGAATTGTGAGAGTTACATTGATGTATTGGGCGATAAACTTTTACCAGAAGTACTGTTAATAGCGATTGGAGGCTATTTTTTCCAGCAGGACAATGTTTCGGCTCATGTTTCCCAAACTTCAAACTCGTGGTACATTGCGAATTCTGTGAAACTACTTGATTGGCCGGCCAGAAGTTCTGGTCTGAATACTGTGGAAAAATCTATTGGGTATATCTGCACACAAAGTATGCAAAAATGGTATATAATCTCAAAACAAACAAGAACTCATGTCTTCCATCGAAAAAGATCACTCAAAATCTTCCAAGAACATTCTTAAGGAATTTTCAAACTCCATGACGTTAAGACTGATAAGAATGATTAAAAAGAAGCAGGAAGATTAATAATTATCAATGTATTTCAGACAAAAACATTCTTTGTCCTTATAATTTTGTCCAATTTTTTACAATGACATATTTTGTTACTTGTGAAAAAACATTCATATTTTGCATTTTCCAATGTTTTGCATTCTACAATGATTTCTAGCATAGAAAAGCATTTAGTGTATAAATTTCATTTTATTTAGCTGAGAAATAAAAAATTTTCCGCGCAATTTTCAATTGTTCTTATAATTCTGACCACCACTGTATATATATGTGTGATATATACATGCATATATATATTTAACAATTACAACCCAATACAAATTATCGTGAACAATTCTGAATATATACATTTTAATAATATTATAACGTTATATACAACGGCGTAACCAGCGTGGGTGCCCAAGTGCTCTGAATACTGGTAATTTTTTAATGTTCTGTTTGCTTTATCAGAAAATGTTTTTTGCTCAATCTGGTAGTTATGAAATCCCCATCATTTTATCTAATAATGTTAGAAAAGTCTACATCGGCATGACTACGCGGCAACTTTTAATTAGAATGAAAGAGCATCGCAGAGATATAAAACAATATAAACAGAATATACTGCCCTTTCTCGCTTCTACTTGGCGAACAAGGGTTGCCTTATTAACTTTGATGAGGCCAAAATCATAGTTCCGTGCAATAACCCAGTTCAAGGTAAAATAATAGAATCTATCGAAATCATAGCACGAGAAAATAAACCATGTAATGGTAATTTATCCTACAATATACCAAAAATATGGCATAACCTCATAAAATCTTAAAATTTTTATTTCATTGCAATATTTTAATTCTTACTCACGTGTAAGTGGCAACATTTTTAAACTTTTAATTCATTTTGATTTTAATTTATTAGAAATATTATCTCTCGATCAAGATGCAAACTTAGTCCTTCCATTATCATATTTTCCTGAAGACGCCCGCAGAAGACGGCGCGAAACGTTGATATTTTTATTTTGTTTTAATTGTACAAATGTATATTAAAATTCTTGTTTTGTGCACCACTGAGCAATGTGTTGTATTTTAATAAATACATTCTTATTAGTTGAAATATTTTTTTTCCCAGTCAAAAACTGTCTCAAAAACTTCTTTTACAATTTATGTGCTTTTTTTTTATTAAAATTGACACCACTTTAATGCACTGGCAGCACAGTATAATTAACTTTTTTTTTCAGGTTTTTCCATCTATAGATCGAATATTGCTATTTCAAAAAAGCGGTAACAGTCAAATCGGTGAACTTTTTTGTCCCCAGTCTCGTAACAGTACTTTGAGCTCTGATGGTTGAATTTTCTACCACTTAATTTTAATTCTGAAATGGCACAATGGCACCGAAGTATTCGACCAAATTTATTTCAAAACAGTTTAGTGCAATTCTTTCGTATGCCATAAACAGATTTTTTTTCTTCAAAAAATACAGTTGTCAATGTGACATTTCGAATTTTAAAGAAATTTATTCGTGAGAGCTTAACCCATTAACGCCCAGCGTCCTCTTTTGAGGACAGTTACAAAAAAAGGCAAGAAAGCGGTATCCCCACCAGTAAAGATGAAGATAAATATATACCTTATTTCGCGAGATAGAATCCTCGATTAATTTAGATAAAAGTTTATTTGCTTTTAAAAGTGGTGGGGAATACAAAATTTAATTTTTAGCGAAGAAAATAATTCGGGCGTTAATGGGTTAAAAGATTAACCAAACACTGTACAAAATGTTTTATTTTTTGGTTCTATGTTCTTTGTATACATATTTATTCCACAAATAAAAAACAATAATAATTACACTCATTAAACATAGTATACCGTACTTCAGTCAGTGCATTTTCAAATATCGGTTACCAAAATCCGAATATATATATTAACCCATTAACGCCCGAATTATTTTCTTCGCTAAAATTTAAATTTTGTATTTCCCGCCACTTTTAAAAGCAAATTAACTTTTATCTAAATTTATTGAGGATTCTGTCTCGTGAAATAAGGTATCTATTTATCTTTCTTTTTACTGGTGGGAAAACTGCTTTCTTGCTGTTTTTGTAACCGTCCTCAAAAAAGGACGCTGGGCGTGAATGGGTTAAGCGCTTCTCTGATTTGTCAGTACGTCATACGAGAAACGTGTTTTTTCCAATCACGATTTGCCCGTACCATGTACGGGAATTCATATTCCAATCATGATTTATTATACTTACCTGTTAATTTTTAATGTGAAATTTGAGTTATTTAATTTGAGTATTTTTCCTATTCAATTAGGCAAAATTTTCTGTTTTGAAAAACCGGTGATAAAAGATTAAAAATTCTGTGTAAAACATTAAAAAATAGGCATTATTTGAAACCTTTTTTTTACAAAAATATTGATCAACTAACTGGTTAAACAATAAATGATAAGTCTTTCAAGTATGCTTCATTGCGCACTAGAGGATTAATTATGGAGACTATTGTTATTCGAAAATATGATATCTGACACCCTGACACGCAGGGTCACCATTGTTGATATCTTCTTTGAAAATGAAAAATAACAGATACTTTCTTTTTTACGTTCATTCTCGTATGTCTAAGCAATAAACGATAGATCGAATAAATCAAAGCTTGCATTCATCGGTTATTTACAAACACGTTCATAATTTTCCTTACAGAAAAATTTCTGATTTGAAAAACCGGTAACAAAAGATTAAAAATTTTGTAAAAGAGATTAAAAAATAGGCATTACTTGAAAGTTGTTTTTTTCTTAAATATTGGTCAGTTAAGTGATTAAATATTAAATGTTAATTTTTTTCAATTATGCTTCATTGCGCACTGAAGGATTAATTAAAGCGAGTATTGTAATCCGAAAATATAGACAATAGCTGACACACAGATATTCAGGTTCGGCATTCTTCTAAATCTTCATTTAAAATGATAAATAACAAATGTTTTCTTATTATGTTCAGTCTCGTATCTCTAAGCAACAGTCGATATATCCAATAAATCACAGCTCGTATTCATTGGTTCTTTGCCAACACATTCATAATTTTCCTTATACAAAAATTTCTGTTTTGAAAAACTGGCGATAAAAGATTAAAAATCCTTCTATAGTAAAAAAAAACTAGCCTTAAAAGGAATGACTCCTGGAATGATGCTGATGTGGAAGATTTCCGGAACTAACGAATCCGGGTTGTCCACTCCTTCCATGAGTCGAATAGACCAATCAGGAAAAGGCTCCGTCTATGCATCGCCATATGGGTTACCATAAAGAGAGGAAAGGTTACCATCGCCAAGTTTGTCGCCAACTTGGCGATATATCGCCAAATTTGGCGACCAAAATTAGTTGTCAAAAGTGACGCCAACTTGGTGATAACTATAATATTTCGCCAAATTTTTAATTTTTTACAACACCAGTCGTTTGATACATCATTTGAGAGGTTTGCAACTGCTTATTCATATAATAGATGTCTTGTGTGTTATCCCCCATTCTGCTCCCCAGGGGGGACACATTTTTATTTTCTTTACAACACCAATCGTGTTACACAAGATTTGAAAGGTCTGCAACTGCTTATTCATATTATGGATGTCTTGTGTGTCACCCCCACACTCTGCTCTCCCCAGGGGGGGGGGGCGGTCACATTTTTAATTTCTTTACAACACCAGTTGAGTGACACATCATTTGAAAGGTCTGCAACTGCTTATTCATATTATGGATGTGTTGTGTGTCATCCCCCACTCTGCCCCCCAGGGGGGCACATTTTTAATTTCTTTACAACACCAATTGTGTGACACATCATTTGAGAGGTCTGCAACTGCTTATTCATATTATGGATACCTTGTATGTAACCCCCCCCCCCTCTGCCCTCAGAGGGGGCGCATTTTGTAATTTCTTTACAACACCAATTGTGTGACACATCATTTGAAAGGTCTGCAACTGCTTATTCATACCATGGGTTATTGGCGAGCGCAGCAAGCAGGGGTTGACAATAATTTGGAATCGCGAAGCGATTACGCGGGGGGTTGGCGAGCATAGCGAGCAGGGGGGCGGGGCCCCCCTAGTTCTGTAAAAGAGATTAAAAAATAGGTATTATTTGAAAGTTTTATATTTTTTAAATATTGATCAGTTAAGTGATTAAATATTAAATGTTAATTCTTTCAAGTATGTTTCATTGCGCACTAAAGGGTTAATTATCCGTAATAATTGTTATCCGTAAATATAGACAATAACTGGCACACTGACACGCAGTTTCGCCATTCCTGTCGAAATCTTCATTTAAAATGACAAATAACAAATATCTTCTTCTTGTGTCAGATCTCGTATCTCGAAGCAGCAGTCGATATATCCAATAAATCACAGCTTGTATTTATTGGTTATTTACTGACACGTTCATCATCTTCCTTAGACAAAAACGGGCGGAAATATTGATGTTTTATCTGACACATCATTTTACTTCCTATTCATAAACGAAAGATAATCTCCTATGTTCACACCATGGAACTTGATGACACAACTCTTAATAAGAATCACTGCTTTTATTTTCGTCTGAAAACCATAAGTAAAGCTAATAAATATTTCTGTGTTTCGTCCTTGGTTATTTCCATTCATAATAATTCAATGAACGGAAATAAAAACTATGTTAGAAAGATAAAAAATGGAACCTGCCAATAAATCGTCACACTTGGTCAGTGACCCACGACCTTGACTATATATAGTGCCCTTGATTAGTGGCCGAGCCCATTTCTAACCAATAGTCTATAGTACTAGTACCGTTACATGACACCTCGAGTAGCAAAAATCTCGAGACGGGACACATACGGGGCATTTTTTTCAACTTCTTCTGCAGATTTTTTGCAGAGTATTTTTTAATAATTTATGTATCTAAATTTTATTGTTATTTTATTTTGATATAATGGAAGTTTAACCCCTTGAGGGGCGGTGGGATAAAATATATCTCACTTAAGTTTAATTGCGAAATGCCACTTTCATACCAGAATTTTGAACTGAAAATTTTAATTTTATCAAGTACGTAAAGGTAAGCATTTATCTATTTTGAAATAAATTTGTTTTTAAATTCTGGTACCAATCAATCATTTCAGCATTTTAAGAATAAAGTGCTTTGCCCCTCAAACTGAGATGGATTAGAGTTTTTTCGCGATCATCTAAGAAATGCCTGGAATTCTTGTAAAATATTTTCATGTATCTCAAAGTTATAGCCATGCACACAAATATATATATTAAGTAACAAATGTTTTTAATATAACATAAAATATATGTATTTATTTATTTAAATCTCTAAGAAGTCCGTATCAAAATCAAAATGATATTAGTGCTACAACTATTTCCTTATAGTAATATTCGCTTTATTTAATCACATAATTATGACAAGCACAATGACTACCATCTTGTTTAATCGCAGAATTTTTGTTGTCAAACAAGCAAAGATTATAATACAGAAATGCTAGTAAGAAGCGTTCTGCCAGTATGACAACTAAATGAGTTGCAAGAAGGGTGTTCAATTTTCAGCGTGAAAGTCGTATACCAAATACAATTCCGAAAACTAATCTTCACCTGTTTTAATCCTTTCCGGTGCGGAGTAAATCTGTTTGAAACAATAAACTTACACCAGAATTTATAAACGAATTTATTACAAAACATGAGCGTGCTTATTTTAAAATATGTTATGAGAGGAAATTTTTAATTGAATTTTCTGGGTACCAGTAAAATAAAAATTATGTGTCATTTTCTAAAGACACCACCCTCGATAGGGTAAATTGAAAATTTTCTGTCATTAAATATGGCAAGTTTTTCAATTTTAACCCTTTCAACTTCGGTGTCTCTTACACAAATTTTATTCGGTCGGCACCAGTTTTTCAAGAGAAGTTACTTTTAATTATACATTATTAAATATGCTGTAAAATATGCTCAATAGTTCTCAACATGCTCTAATACGATTGCAAATAGTTAAATTTTGATGTTTTGGTGGATGTCGGACCACTGGCTGTAGACGACACCGAGTTATAAGTTTCATCATTTTTCCTAGAGCAGAAACTGAAAAATATCTAATGGCAATAGCATAGCGTCTGGGATAATCTGGATCATTTTACTAGCAACATTATTACATATTAAACTTTGCCTTATTTAATCCTAGAACTACCAGAAATTTTACTTAAATTTTATAAGGTAACGCCAAAATTTTTATTTTAAAATATCTAACTTATTTATTTAATTATTACTGTCAAGTTTATACATTTAGTTTATTTTAAAGATATTCCAGGTAAATAAAAATTTTGAATAAATATGTCGGGTACATTGGACCCATCTGGTGGGCGAAGGATTTATCTTTGTGCGCCACAAGATTAAATAAATTCAAACGTGGTACTTAATAATACTTTCAGTAAAGTAATACAGTATGCCGTAACGTTACGTCACTGTCTAATTTTAGAAAATATTTTACTTGAAATAAAGCACAATATTTAGACTTAACTATTTGAAGAGATTTGGTTGCTTTTTGTTCCACGAAATTTTAATTCCGAAATGCTATTTTGGTACCAGATTTTTTAAATGAAAATTTTCCGATTATTAAGAACGGGAAGAAAAGTGTTTACATATTTCGAAAACACTTGCTTGCAAATACTCGTATTAGCATTCATTTTCACATTTTATCAACTCTCTGTGTTTCAATGTTCCATCAAATGGATCAACCAAATTAATTCACAAATGCCATAATGATACCAGAATTCTGGTATAAATATTTCGTGCTTATTATGCATAGGAAAATTTTTTTTTCTTATTTTCAAATAAATTTGTACGTAAATTTCTCGTGTTCCAAAGTCATTTCAACATTTTTGCAACAGATGTGCTGAACACCTTAAAAAGGTAATAGAAGCACTTTGTCCCTGAGAGGGTTTAGACAGTGTCGTTGATCTGCAGGACTTGTACAACATTATTCTATTATAGAAATTTTCGCATCAGAAATTTGCATTCCCATCAGAAATTTCAAATAGCAATATCTACTTTATTTAATAACAGAAAGTTCCTATTTAAATAAAACTAAATTTACTAATGGAATTTTCTGATGGCAAATCAGATTCTCTTAATTTTATATATTTTTTAACGTATTCTAGCATGAGAATTAGAGGGTTAAATATGGCAAAAATATCTTTCAAATTTAGTCGCAGAAGACTGCTGCCCCGGAAGCAGTCAAATTCATAGGCACAGAAATGGGGATTGTTTATGTTTTCACAATATGGGGATATTGCAAGGCAAGATTACCTATGTGGCTTTCACCAATAAAAAAATAGTATCGTTCTCTCAATTATTATATAAATTCTGCATAAAATTGGCGTTTAAACAAGATGTAAATCGCTATTCAAATTTACTGCAGGGATTTTCTCATAGTGATAATTAGTCACTAGTTTCTCAGTTTAGCTTCTAATTGAATTAAAAAAACTTCGAATTCACCTCAAAATTTTCCAAGAGTTTTTACTTTTGGTAATCATGAAACTTTTATTTTCAACCCGTAAAGGTGCTGGGCACTTCCAATGCTAAAATGTTGAAATAACTGGAGGACACCCAAATTTACATGCCTTATTTGGAAATGAGAAAAAGACAAATCTGCCAAATCTCATGCTTTTTGGATACTGGTATTTTAATAAAGAAAATGTTCTTTTATTTAATTGCAACATTCAGGCGATTTAAAATATCAGTATGTTATCTGAGATAATAGTGGTGTGCAAAAAGCCAGAGATTTAGCAAGTGTGAAAAAAATATTTTTCCCATATATAATAAACAGAAAATATATATACCAGAATTTTGGTGTCATTGTGGCATTTGGGAATAAAGTTGGGTGTTCTATGTTATAGAACACCGAAACACAAAGGATTAAAGGAAAAGAAGACCGCGTGCAATACTATGGGAAATATGCGAGATTGAAGACCAGTTTTCTTAGAAACTACCAGATAAATTTTGATGAACTTCGGAATCCATATTCACTGGGTTATCTTTAAGGTATGTGGCGGACAGTTTGTTTCTGAAAAAAAAAAATTTCTTAGAAAAATGACATTTTTTTTAAACTTACAATTTTTCGATTTTTTTAAACTAATAAAATATTGTCAACACTCTCTGTTCTATATGTTCTTCTACTTATATTCTACCACCAAAAATTGTTTCATCGAAATCGATCAAGAACTTAAGGATTTAATGGGAATTTAGCTGAAAAGTACATTTTTTTGGAAAAAAAAATTAGAACTCTTCTAACTTGTGTAAAACTCTTGCATAGTTTTATCGAACACAGGAATTAACCCCTTGAGCTCTGCTGGTAGAATTTTCTACCACATAATTTTAATTCCGAAATGTCACAACGGCGCCGGAAAATTCGACCAAATTTATTTGAAAAAAGTTTAATGCATTTATCCATGCGTTTCGTTAATCGGTTTTTTTCTTATCAAAATACTGGTGCCAATGTGATATTTGGAATTTTGAAGAAATTTACACCCCAGAGCTCAAAGGGTTAAGGTATATATAAACACTTGGATAAAATTTAGTTGCATTTAACACTAGAACGCCCGGAAATTTTACTTAAGTTTGATAATAATATTTCACACCAAAAGTTTTATTCAAAATTATTTAACATATTTATTTAAAGTAAATCTGAGTGTTTTAAATTTAACCTTTTTCAAGAAAAGATTTCTGACTCGAATAGAAATTTAATCACATAATCAGAGTCGAATCGACTCCATTCAGTCGTTCTAGTGTTAATAAATAGGTATAAAATGTTAGTGTTAAATTAATGTGAGTGGGCCCGGCATCCTAGTCCTGTCTTTCCTTAAAGAAAACAATATAAAACAGAATATCTGGTTTGAATATAAAATTTCAGACTTAAGAAAATGGTTAAATATCGAAACCCTGATCAGTTCAAATCAGATCACAACATTTTGTGGATATGTAAATTTCCCTCTCTTCTTTGTCCCATGCATTTCTTATGGAAATCTGGCATATTACTTTAGTATTTGGGGATTAAATCTAAGTAGCAAGTACAATTCTTGCTGCTTTATAACCCTTGACCCTTTCCGGCGCAGTGTTACCACTCCGGCAACACCTAATTTTAATTCCAAACTTGCAAACCCCACCAAAAATATTTTATAGAAATTTCTCTTTTACAATGAAAGCGTGAATTTGGGAATTCTTAATTTCTATAAAAGTCGTTTTTAAATTCCGGTGTCAATCAACAATTTCTTATTTTATGAGCAGAATTTGCCTGCGCCGGAAAGGGTTAACCCTTTGAGGGGCAAAACACTTTTATCCTTAAAATGCTGAAATGATTGATTGACACCAGAATTTAAAAACAGATTTATTTCATAATAGATAAATGTTGCACTTCATAAAATTAAAATTTTTGCATCAAAAATCTGGTGTCAATGTGGCATTTCGGAATTAAAATTAAGTGGGATATATTTTATCTCACCGCCCTCCAAGGGATTATCGGTCTGTGGGATACATTTTATCCCACCTAATTTAACCCATTCGTGCCCACCACCTTTTGCGCAAATTTTATTCGGTTGGCACCACTATTTTTAAAAGAATTAAGTTTAGTTCATTAATTACGAAAATGTTTTAATTAAATAAAGTAAAGATTGCTGTTCTTTTTTACCGGTGCCAAAAACAATGCTACATGCACCTTTTGAAGCGTCCCTAAAAGGGGGAGCTAGATATTAATGGGTTACACAAAATTCTCAACAGAAACTGTTAACGAATTTTTATATTTTTTAGTTTGGCTGCACAATGTTGAAAAAATGTATTTTCTTATTTTAAAATAAAAATGTTCAATTTTACCTGTGAGAATTCAATGTTACAGAGACATTATTGTTTGCCCCTCAAGGAGATAAAGGGTTGAAATAATATAGAGAAAGAAAAAAGAACAAATGACATATTTTATTAATTCACTTTAAAATTGTGTTGTCTTTCTTTTTCTGGATCTATGTAATTTAATTCTGCGAAAATAAAAATATTGCAGATCCTCATATTCACTATGTATACATAATAAATTACGAAATCTTTCGAGATTCGACCGTACTATGTTTTTCTTAAAGTTTGTGTGACAAGCATATTTTATCCAATTTTCGCCGCAAAAAAATCTTTTTTCAACTACAGAATATCTTTTTCTTATTTTATGTAAGCTGACATAAACACGACTAATTTAAAAGAAATATTTCTGTCATTTTATTTTGCGCCATGTACTGATTTATGTTACAAAATATTTTCTATGGAGAAATATGCGATTCATCCATACAAAAATAATAAAGAAATCTTTTGTAGAGTAAAACTTATTTTCAGTATTTCTAGAATAAGCTGAATAGTATTATTATATGCCTCTTGTGTTCTTTATTATACCCTCTGAGTATTGGTATAGTACTTTTTTTCTAAAGATATTTTAGTGAGGGTTTTTTTTTCAGGACATATTGAATTAAAGAAAAATCGCATGAAAAAAGTTTTTTGTATATTTTCACTCTCAAATGAATATAGGATTTTTTTAATTTATTTATTAAAGTAAAAATATCTCAAAAAACATTGTGATTAATTGAAAAATGCATAAATCAGCGAAAAGTTTTTGTAACCGCTTAACTGAATTTTGAAAAAAAAATTCAAATAATGCCTATTTTTTCGTGTCTTTTACAGAATTTTTAATTCTTCATCACCGGTTTTTCAAAACAGAAATTCTTGCCCAATTGAATCTGAAAAATGCTCGGATTGAACAATGCAAAATTCGCAATAATAAATTTTTGGTGACAATAATAATAACAAATATATTCCTGAACTTAAACAAATCAAATAAAAAATGATTATGTTTTCCATTTGTTTAAAATTATGCTTCTTTACAACTTATGTGTGGGTGAACATTAATGATGAGAGAGGAAAAATATCTGAGTTTTATGTGTACAATGTGTACATAATTAAATGCAAAATGTTATGAGACTCGACTGTACTTTAGTTATGGTGTGAATTTTGTCACGCGTAATACGCATATTTATAACCTAATTTGGATATAACTCCGTGTGTACATAGTTACATACCAATGTCTTGACTGAGTTGTTGGCCAACTTAGTCCGCCATCTTGACTCAAAATGACGGACATTTATTTTTATTTTTTTAATTTAAATTAAAAAAATTCTTATGTGTTCAACCTGGATACAAAGATTTTGGAGCTATTTTTGATTCATCTATATCTTTAAAAAATGATTGAGTTATAGCATTTTGAATTTCTAGTGTGGCTAACATTTTGAAACGATTTTTTTTGTCATGCGATAATATGCGTATTTATAAACCGATTTAGATGTAAAATTCATTCCGCCCAAATTCATTGCCAACTTCATTTGCCATTTTGTAACAAAATGGCAGCCATTTAGGTTTGTCAGAAAAACATTACATGGAAATTGAAAAAAGGTTCTTCCTGAAGTGTTTTGTCTTAATACATGAATTCTGGTGTATTTTTTGTTTTGTGTTTATCTTAAAAACGGTTGAGATATAGCAGTTTTAATTTCTAATCTGTGTGACATTTTAAAAATAAATTTGTCTGCGACAGCACTCGTATATATCAACCGATTTCAATGTGAGTGTACACGTACATGAATTAAGATTTTGAACAAGATCATTGGTTTGTTTTACCCACCATGTTATTTTAAAATGGCAGGCACTTCACGTTATCGTGAAATTTGGCGACCTTATAAATCGCTGAAAATAAAATCAGCTTGAATAAAAGATGACTAATTTCTAAAAATTCAGATTAATATTCAGTAAAGACAAAAACTAGTATTGAATCTTATATAACAGAGTTCCACTTATTTGAGCTGCGTATGTTTGAACAATATAATTTAATTTAAAATAAATAAATAAATAAGATATATGAAAGCTACTTCTTCCTCCCGTTACTGGCCGGAACGACTTTTGCAATTTGTGGTGGTAAAAGTTTTGGAAAAAAGGATGAAGACCAAAATTGAACACATTTAAAAACATCAGTTTCAAAATTTTTGTGTATAATATAATAACTTTCAGCGCCTACGGTTTTTTGAAACCACTATTTTCGAAAAGTAACCTTTGCATTATTTAACTCTAGTAATATCAGATTAAAAAAGACAAAAATCATTGTTAATAATGGCTAACAAAATCGAAGGGTTACCAGTTACGAAATTTATTCATATAATTTTTATATTCGAACCATTCTTTCTTCAAATATCCAAAGAAAATAGAAGAAATAAAAGATTTTATTTTATTTTGTTAGAAATATTTTTGGATAAAATTATGAAAGCTAGAACTTTTAAGGTTGTGCAAACAATATTTGACAAGGTTTATGGCACAGTGCGTGCGGAATAAATGGCGAAAACTTAGAAGATACAACCATACTATTTTTTGAGAAATTGCTTAGTAAAAAAAAAAAGAAAAGTATATTCAATTTTGACCGCAAAAAAATCTTTCACTTGCAAACGAATATTTTCAAACATTTCTTATTCGAGTTCATGTAAAAAAATAATTTAAAAGAAATATTTCGGTCATTTATTCTGTGTCAAATACTAAAAAGAATATGCTAGAAAATACTTTCTATGCAGAAATATATAATTCGTCCAAATACTAATGTTATAGAATTCTCTTGCAGAACTAAACTTATTTCCACAGAGTGACCGCGAATTAGAGATTATTCCAGACAAAATACCAATATTTTGTTAGAGAAAAATTCACCTTGTTACCACCACAGCAACTACTTTATTATTTACTACAGTGCGATTAAATAAAGCAAATTTTTCTGTCACGAAATATTGGTGTTAACGATAAAAATTCTCTGACTGGTGTCCACTCTGTTCTAACATTCTTGACTAAAGTGAATAAGATTATTGAATGCGTCTTTTTCAATGTATGTTCAATTTATACATCTGCTATAAAAGAATCTTGTAAGATACTGAGTATATTTCGTGTCAGATAAGCATAAATAAACGTTCAAGATCATCCTCTTCTAGTCAGAGAAAATTAAGGAAGATAGGTCGGGAAAATATATTGAATTTTTTTTCAGACTCTTTAGATTGGATATGAATTATAAATGATGAAAGACATTTTTTATTCTGATAATATTTCAAATAACTTACAGAAATTTTATCTATATCTTTAGGACGATTTCCGTTAATAAAACTAATTTTTAAGTTTACAATATTTATAAATCGATATTTTCTACGGATATCAATCAATATGTGATAAAATAACCAGTTAAAAAATAAACTGATTTTTCTGAATACATTTTAAAACCTCTTCAAACTTAACATCTTTAGTCCTTCAAAGTTTCGGTATGTAAAATTATTTTTGAAAGTTAAACTTCGATTTTTCTTACATAGCCAAACTTAAACAGATTAGCTGGGAGATACTTTTTTACTAAGTTACTCTTTTAACCCTTTCCGGTACACTGTGCCCGGTCTGGGGTATCTAATTTTAATTCGAAACGTGCGAACGGCACCAATAATATTTTAGTAAAATTTTATTTTTGCAATAAAAGCTTAAATTAAGGAATTCAAAATATCTAAAAAATTCGTTTGTGAATTCCGGTGCCATTCGATAATTTCTCATTTTATTAACAGATTTCGCCCGTGCCGGAAAGGGTTAACCCTCTTCGACACGAGCTAAATTTGATGTAAAATGAGAAATCTTTGACTGACACCGGAATTCCCAAAAGAATTTTTTAGATACTTTAAAATCCTTAATTTAAACTTTTACCGTACAAGCAGAATTTTACTAAAATATTATTGGTGCCGTTTGCAGTTTCAAATTATAATTAGGTATCCCATACCGGGCACAGTGTGCCGGAAAGTGTTAATAATTTGAGTTCTCACCAGAAAATTTCAATGATAGATTTCATTTTGTTTAAATATAGAATGTTTGTTGTTCAATAAAGCAAATATTGCTATTTAAAATTTCTGTTGTGAATTTAGAATTTCCTAATAAAAAACTGTTAAATTCTAAACACTTTTACTAGCATTTTAGGGTTGCCACGCTACCGGGAATTTCCAGACCAAAAAATTCTTCGACACCAGTAATTCATTATTGAAAATCCCTGTTTAAGAAAGGCGAAAATTTTGGGTTTAAATTAGGAGATATAATTTTATATAAAAAATACTGGTAATTCGACTGGAAAATTTCCTGAAACGTGACAATCCTGCATATGTACCACCATGTTCATTAGAGAGTTATGGTATTCGGATCTACGATTGTTAATTCCTTCAGACCCGATGTTACTCGTTCGGTATAGAGTACGTATCGTTAAGTACCATACTATTTAATTAATAATTTAATGTAATTCAATTATATAAATCTTTGTCTTGCATATCCATAGAATTCTTGGAATAATGATCGCTAAATATACTATAAGGATTACTGGTATTCAAAAATGTGGTTAATGGTGTGAGTCCTGAAGAAATTAACCAAATTATTACAGGGTCATATACAGGGTGTTTCTAAATTCATGGTCCAAACTTTAAGGGGGGATACTACACATCAAGACAAACAATATTTAAATAGGAAACCAAGGGTCCCAAAGTCTTCCGAAGGAGATAGGCGCCATTAAAGTTTAGGGTCCAAAAATTCAAATGATTATGAAAAACAGAAAAATTGGTCGATTCGTTTGCGGTTTTCACTAAAATTATTCTTTATGTCAGTATTGTCTTGAAAATAAATTATAAAGATAAATTTCAAAAAATGACGATAGAGGGCGCTTTAGACTTTAGAGTAACGAACAACTATTTTTTACCGTTATTTTTTGCATCTCATTAAAGGTTTCGTAAGCTTAGACTTAAACTTAAATTTTGAGCTCAAAATCTGAATAGTTGGAAGCAGTTAAGTAGCACAAACTTAACTGTGTTCAGAGGGTTTTAAATTCAAATGATTATAAAAAACGGAAAAATTGGTCGATTGATTTGCGATTTTCACTAAAACTATTCTTTATGTCGGTATTTTATTGAAAATGAATTATAAAGATAAATTTCAAAAAATGCCGATAGAGGGCGCTTTAGACTTTGGAGTAACGTACGACTATATTTTACCGTTATTTTTCGCATCTCATAAAATTTTCTTAGAAGCTTAGACATAAACTTAAATTTTGAGATGAAAATCTGAATCGTTGGGAGTGGTTAAGTAGAGCAAACTGAACTGTGTTCAATGGGGGTGGGGAGGTTCAAATTTCTAATTATTTTAGAAAACGGAAAAATTGGTCGATTCGTCTGCCGTTTTCGCTAAAACTATTCTTTATGTCAATATTTCCTTGAAAATAAATTTTAAAGATTATTTTCAAAAAATACCGATAGAGGGCGCCTTAAACTTTAGAGTAACCAACAACTATTTTTAACCGTTATTTTTTGTATCTAATTAAATGCTTGTAAAAGTTCAAACTTAAATTTTGAGCTCAAAATCTGCATCGTTTTGAGTAATTAAATGCGGAAGTTTGAAATGTGTTCGAGGGGTGGGGAGGGTAACATTTTAACTCCTGAACACTGTTTAGTTTCCGCTTCTTAACCCCTCCATCGATTTAGAATTTGAGCTCAAAATTTAAATCTAAGCATTTGCAAGCATTTAATTTATAAGCATTATCTTTATAATTTATTTTCAAGACAATACTGACATAAAGAATAATTTTAGTGAAAACCGCAAACGAATCGATCAATTTTTCTGTTTTTCATAATCATTTAAATTTTTGGACCCTAAACTTTAATGGCGCCTATCTCCTTCGGAAGACTTTGGGACCCTTGGTTTCCTATTTAAATATTGTTTGTCTTAATGTGTACTATCACCCCTTAAAGTTTGGACCATGAATTTAGAAACACCCTGTATATCTCAATGATTACCTTTCTATTCTATTTGTACCAATTTTCGCAGAATAATCTCTACTATGCACTTACGCTGTGATATTTTATAGAGGTGTGTGCCACAATGTAACTTTTTCACAAATTGTGCATAAATTAGGTATTCTTCAGTTCCCTGAATAAGAGTTCTAATCCCTTTTAAAAAATGGTGGTTGTCGCGGGCGACTATTTTAAGCGTCAGTATGGTTTTTTGAATTATAGATACTAGTATAGTCCTAAAGCTTTCCTTGGCTTATTTAAAATAAGAAAAATAAAGCAGAAAAAAACTTTAAAAATGTATTGGTATTTCGATTATACAGACAAGATAAACACTGAAAAAAAAATTCCCTTCTTTCAAGGATGCCATTTTTGTGTCTGATTGAGGCCTGGTATTCAGGGAACAGGTATCATGAATAACAGCTCCCTGAATCATGGAACTATTAAGAAATTGAAAAGGACAAATCCTTAAAATAGTGAAGATTCAACAGTAACAGATTTCATTGCGTTCACTACCACCGCGAAAAACTTCCACCATTAAATTTAAGTAGAAAATTTCTCTTTATTTAAACGCCTCATTCATGAAAAATTGCATTGGAAAATAATGGAAAAAAGCTAGCATTCATTTTATCAGTAGAAATTTACTTCGGTGGTATTAACTCTACCACATTGCGAAAACCTACACAACCTGTCTTTGTGAATGAAAAGATGGTAATACTTTCCCAACTAACACCATTAAACGGAAATATCAATTTTTTACTATAACTGTGAAAGAAATTTCTCTTCAACAAGGGGCTTAAATTAGACAAAATTTTCGATTCAAGGTTACTCGTTAGTTTTTTACTAGCGGTACTCATAAACAGTTGATCCGATTAAAAGAAACAACCGCATGTTGAGACAAGCTTCTCAGTAACTTCACTCACAACTGCTAGACAATACTTTGTATGTCTGTTCTTTTTTATTCATAATCCCCCCCCCATTGTCTAAATAACATTTCTGAGTTTTAACACAAAAACGGTAGTTATTAAACAAATAAAGTTAAAAATATCTTTCAGGATTTGTGGTGGCAAACGTCGTTCAGCTAAAAAGGTGAAAAACTGAAACCTCAAATTTTGGAAATTAATCCCTTCAAGGAAATCCCTTCCATTTTTGCACAACTTAATTTTAATTCCAAATTAGCACATTGGCACCAGAATTTTGAATTAAAAAAATTTCCATTTATCATATACGTGAAGTAACGCGATTTCTTACTTTCAAATAAATTTATCTGAAAATTCCAGTATCAATTAACCATTTTAATATTTTATGAGTAGAAGTGCTTGGGTTAATGGGTTGATTGTGTCATGCAATTTTAAGTGAAAAATAAATGTCAGTACATTTTTATTTCAATTTGTGGTTTCTTGGGGGCGCAGCATAAAGATTAATATTTTAATACGGTCATGGAATAAAAGAATGAGTACATTTGGAATCGAAGCTAATTTGAGTATATTACGTATTTAAAATTGAGTACTTTACAGCCATGGGAAAAATTAAAATGACAAGCAAAAAGTCGCCAAATGTAGACGTAGCTTCGCTAGAAAAAAATTCATTAATATCTGTGTAATAAAAGTACTTGAAATGAAACATTTTCAAAAAAAACTTTGAGTTTGAAATTTGGTAAATCATTAGAAGGACACTATTTAACACTAGAACCGCGGAGACGGGTCATTTTGACCCGTACTCAATGAAAAGATGTCGATTCGAACCAGATAAATCTTCTTAAAATAATTTACATATAAGCTTCAGAAAAATTATTTAAAATAAATAACTAAAATAGACTTAAATAAAAATTCTGATGTGAATTATTTTTATAAAACTTGGGTAAAATTTCTCGCGGTGCTAGTGTTAAAAAGTTTTATTGGGTTACTACTCGGAAAAAATTATAAGGATACTTATCTCTTTTGGGACTGCAAACAATATTTTGCATATTTCATAATATCATAGAATTGTCAAAAGTACCCTAAAACTATTGTAAAACTGTTCACTCTCTCTCCTATTTCATCATACCAAAAAGCATACAACAATCTAAATTTGAAAAACAGAAAAATTATTGCTTACAGAAAATGTAGAATGATAAAATGTGAAACTGTAACGAATATAAACAGATCTAAAACATTGATTTATATATATTTTTAAGAATCCAATAGATTATGAGAAAAAAAGAAATACACAGGTAGGCCTGTATCTTTGTTTATGCGCCAGAAACATGGAATTGCGCGTCGAACTTGCCTATAAACAAATAAAACAGAAATTAATCTATCATGTACCAGCTGAACAAAACACAATGTTATGCAAAAGAATACCAATGTTAGATATGCTAAACTACGGTAACGTCCACCACTTACACGGAGCTGCCGCAGGCGACTAGTTTTATATTCTGTTAGTACAAGTATATTTCTAATATAAAATTTGGAATATATTTCGCTTGCAAATGTTCACAAAGGGCGTGTTAAGAATATCTGTTTTTAGAAATGGTGCCAGAGATAATAAAAAAATAGTTATCTGATGCAGCCCTACTTAAAAAATTGCATGATTGCATAGGCAGGTTTTGTAGCCCATGCAACAACAGCAATCGTGTTCGTTCAAAATCGAATGAATTCAGAATCATATGTTGATATGCTAGTTGAAAAAATATTGCCCTTTGCCGCAGATGGTGGTTATTTGTTTCGACAAGACAATGCAATTTTAAGTGTGTCTCGTGCATCATGTTCATTGTTCGATGCCGAATCTGTCCAATTTTTGGCGTGCCTGCCATAAAAGCTTTGATTAGAAACCACTGTAAATTTACGGGGCATTTTAGCTAGAGGAGAATTTAAGTATGGCCCAGAATATGCAAATTTAGACGATTTGACATCATTTATCTAATTTAGCAAATAAAAGATTTTTTAAACAATTTTTAACTGGACTTTCTGAGTTAATGACTGCAAGATTAAAAAGGGTCATTGGAAAAAAGGGTATTTGTAGACTTTTAATTTATTTCCAGGAATAGTTCATCATATCCTTATGATTTTCTTTATGTTTCATATCATATATTTTTATTAATCTGCAATTTGGAAATTTCATTGCAATTTAATTTCGTATTAATATCTCACTAATGTTCACTAATATTTTCTGATTAGGAGTAGTAAATTATGTTTCATTTTGTTTTCAGTTGATGATTACATTAACATAATTACTTATTTTTCAATGTGTCCTTATAATTTTTTCCATGGCTGTAAACACAATTTTGGGAATCTATTTTTACCAGTTGTAAAAGAAGAAATATTGCTAAACACTTTTATTTATTTTATTATGATACGAACACAACTAATTTATACAAAATATTTATGTTAGTTATCCTCTGCTACATATTAATTGATTTTAGAAAATATTTTGTGTGAAGAAATTTCCCATTCACTTAAAAAATGATAAAGAAATGTGCAAAACAAAACATATTTTTATTACTTCTCAAATAAAGTGCATAATATTATTATATGTCAATCTTTCAAAACATATAAAGTTTTTGTAACAGCTAAAAAAGAGTGCTTCAAGATATCAAGTATATATCGTGCCAGATATGCATAAATAAATTTTCAAGATTATTCTCCCGTTGTCAAAAGAAAGAAAAATATGAAAGATAGCTTTTGGAAAAATATATTGAACATTTTTTTCAGTCTTTTTAGATTTCGGATGAATTATATATTATGCAAGAGATTTTTTATTAAAATTATATTTCAAAGGGCTTGCAGATTTTTTCGATACATCCATGGCACTTTCTATTATAATAAAAAATTCTGTATAAAAAAACATTTCATATTTATTTACTTAGATCAGGTGTCACAAATAAAAAATTAAAAAGTTGACATGTTTCGGTTCATTCATAAGTACCGTATTCATAACATATAAAATCAGTAGAAAACTAAATGACACTGGATATAAATATAACTTAAAAACCCAAAACACAAAATATTGCGCCCCCTATGATCATGAATAGCCAATGCCACTGCGGTTCCACCTATTAGACCAGTATGATCAAAATATATTATATTTATATGCCGCGGTAGCAATGGCTTTTCACGATCATAGGGGGCGCAATGTTTTGTGTTTTGGGTTTTTAAATTATATTTATATCCAGTGTCATGTAGTTTTCTACTGATTTTATGTGTTATGAATACGGTTCTTATGAATGAACCGAAACATGTCAACTTTTTAATTTTTTATTTGTGACACCTGATCTAAGTAAATAAATATGAAATGTTTTTTATACGTAAATGAAAAAGGTGAAGTGATTTTGTTTTAGTTTTTAGTTTTGAAAAAACGAAAGCTAACAACAGTTTTAACATTAAAAAATTCTGTTTATACATTATTTACAATTCTTTTTTTTCATATAAAGATAAATAGATAAATGGCAATCAAATTGTTAAATAAAAAATTGAATGAAAACCTAATATTAAAATTAATAATTATAACAACCCCTTTTAAATTAAATTTCTTTAATTTTGTGAAAAATTTCAAGTATAAATTTGTTACAAATTTAATCCCAGATTTTTTTAACTATCCAAACATTGCAGAACAAATAATAATAAAAAAAATATTAACTCTTTTCGGCACGGACAAGTTCTGTTAGTGAAATGAGAAATTATCGACTGACATCGGAAACTGGAAACAAATTTTGAATCACTTAATTTAAGCTTCCAGTGTAAAAATAAAATTTTATTAAAATATTACTGGTGTCGATTGCAAGTTTGGAATTAAAATTAGGTATCCCGGAATAGGCACACTCTGTTGGAAAGGATTAAACTTAGGTAAATTTATGTTTGTCTTTAAATCCTTGAAACGGCGTTTTTTAGTGTAGTGAAAAAAAAAAATAAAGACTATGTGCACAATATATATATACATAATAAATTTCGAAATCTTCAGAGATTCAAATTTCTTGAAGTACGACAAAAAATTGTATCCAACTTTAGCTAAAAAAGCTACAGAATGTCTTATTTTCTTATTGTGTATAAGTGGACATCAACGAAATTAAACCTTTTGCACCCCTTTGTCACCGCTGCGTTGATATCATCTTTCCTTGTAAATTCGTTTTTGGCCCCAGTAATGAAAGGAAATAAATTCGATATTTAACCCATTAGTGCCTAGCGTCCCTTTTTACGGACGCTTCAATAGGTGCATGTAGCACTGATTTTGACACCGGTAAAAAAGAACAGCAATCTTTATTACATTTAATTGAAACATTTTCGTAATTAATGAACTAAACTTATTTTTTTAAAAAATAGTGGTGCCAACCGAATAAAATTTTCGCAAAAGGTGGTGGACCCAAATGGGTTAATCAAGCTATGTATTTGAAAGAAACTTTTTTTTAAAATGGTGCCGACCGAATAAAATTTGCGTGAAAAACACCGGAGTCCAAGGTTTAATTTAAAGCTTTCAACTTTACTCAGCATCAGATAATGAATTAATTTACAAAATCTCTCTGTAGAACAATCTCAATTTTCTATCTACAAATAATGAAGAAATCTCCCCCAGAAAAAAATATGCTTCTACAATTTCTTAAATAAACTGAATAATATTGCCGTATGTTTCTATATCGTAGTATGGGAGATTTATAAGACTTCTAAACAGAATTCGAAAGATATCAAGCATATTTCGTGTCCGCTACGCATTAATAAATATTCAAGATCATCCTGCCGTTGTCAAAGAAGAAAATATAAAAGGTAGATTTTGCAAAATATTTTGTACATTATTTCTTCCTTTTTACATTGGAGATGAATTATACGAGACACGTACAAACCTTAAAATTTTCGTGGTGTATTATTTAGATAAGAAATATTTGCCTACTATTTTTTAATCATATTAAACATGCTTCTGAATATAATCCCATAATTTCTGATATTTTATGGCCATCTAACAGATTTTCATCAGTAGCGAATATACGCGTTCACTTCGGGTATTTTCTTTATATTCAGAAAATCCTAATACGCACTATAAATTAAGAAACGAGAATTTTTTTTAAGCAGCCACGAAATATCTGACAATAAATATTGCTTTTCAGAATTTTTGGTGTGAATTCTGAATTTCTGAATAAAATATACATTCGTAAAATGAACGCTTATATGCGCCAATGTTGCGAAATTGGTTGATAAAATGAATTCTTTATAGTAAAATTTTTGTAGAACTGCACGCAACCTGATTAAATACGTTGCACAGCTACCAACTCTTATCCTTTGTCTTACAACCTACCTTTTTCAAAATTTAATAGTAAATTTTGCATGATTTAATTAATGAAATGTAAAATTAAATAAGGGAAAACAATGAGTTAAGTTAGAAGCATTAGAAAGACCTATAACTCGGCATCTATGATATTATTCATACGATTCTACTGATATTTCACTATAATTGTAGTTTTTTTTCTTTTAATTTTTGCAACAATTTTCAGCATAAATAAATATTATTCTTTACAATATGAATGTCAAGCTAAGAACTTTCCAGTACCATTACTTTTTTAAAGAAATAGTCTACTTGTTAAATCGCAGACATTAGATGGTTAATTGAGGTAATGATAACTATAAAATTTTAGTTGCTTCCACCAGCCACAATTTGATACCCATAAATTATAATATGCTCTTCGGATCCCACAAAGGATATAATGGAGAAGAAATCCACTTCTTCAAATGTGTTGAGTTGCTTACCCTCAACAGGAAAAACATATGCCATTTTAACATTTTTTATTGTTTAGATGATTATTACAGTGCAACACATTGTAGCATGCATTAGACAGCAGCTCATTAACTACTGAACAACTTTCATACAAAAGACTTCTAAAGTAATAATACAAAGCGTTCACAAACGTCCGTTCGCACGTTTTATAAGATTTGCAATACACAAAACACCGATAACGCACGAAGACTATGAGTGAAATGTCCCTAGTAAGTTTGGAAAGTCATTAAAGATTCCTGGTTAAAAAAGAGGGATATTGTCCTGACCTGATGTAAATAAAAACTTCCCTATGACGATTTTTTTTAAACTTTCACAGCAAAAATAATGCGAATTCTGAACATTACCGTAATTTCGGGTGTATAAGCCGCGGATCAAACAATTCTTTTTGGACCCAGAAATCTTATTTAGTGATTGAAGACAGATATTTACGGCGATCTAACTAGTTACATTTTTTTCTTAAAAAATTCTGAGTCGAAAAAGAATTGTTTGATCTGCGGCTTATACACCCAAAATTACGGTACTTTAAAAAATTGATAATTAACCCTATGGTGGGTGAATTTATTCAACATATCACCATGTCACATTGACACCAGTATTTAAGATAGAAAATATTCGGTTTATTATATGCACGAAAAAAATGAATTAGTGTTTTTTCAAATAAATATGGTAGAATTTTCCTGTGCATTTGTGTCATTTGGAGATTAAAATTAAGTGGGAAGAAATTTGCCCAACAGAGATCAAAGGGTTAAAATTGTTGCTTTTCAGTGTATTATTGTTTTTTAAATATTCATTAGCAAAATATTTTTTTGCAAAAATGCTGAAATGCATTAGTGCAGCAGCAGGAGATGCATATAACTTTAACCTCCTGACTGCCGCCGGCTGATTTTTTCACACACTAAGCTGCAGGTTTCACTGCAACATAAGCAATATTTAAATTAGTATAATTCCACAAATAAAACCCAGTTCTGAAAAATTAAGTTAGGATTGATGCTATCAAAGATTATACACCGATACTAATAACGTATTTTGCATCAGGTTGAAAAAAACATCTTTTTTTATATTTTTAATAAATTACAGAGAAAACAACATTACAATATTACCCTTTGGCTGGGCAGTCAGGGGGTTAATATCTGTACTATATTTGAAAATTGGAGGATTAAATACGGCCAATAAAAGAATATAATATCACTGTTAATACCATCCCCTGACTCCATATTCCTGTTAAAACGAATAACTAACACCAAAATGTATTAACAGTTTTTTTCGATGAATGCAAATGCTTTTCGTCATATACGTTACAAAAACTGAATTTCATTCCGGTACGATTGTCGCATTTAAGAATTTATAAGGTATAAAAAACACTCCACCTACCTAGAAATATTTAAAAAGAGTATATACTCGTATGAATATGTATTTAACCCGTTCCGACACTAAGTAATTTTCTTTGTAAAATGGTGAAGAAATTACAAACGGATTTATTACAAAATAAAAACTTACATATTTTCCAATACTTTATGAAAGGAATGTTTTAAATCAATATTCTGGTTGCCAGTATTCCTAAAATTTCCTGGCCTTTTATTGATGACAACACCTGCTAAATAATAAAGTTTGTATGAAAAGAATCAGCAGCTCAATTTAAATATTTAGAAAAACATTTAAATGTATTTTACTTGTGTTGCCATATTTTGAGCATTTTTCTTACTAATGTAATAAGAAGGCTTTTCACATTTCATTCGCAAATTCAGCGATTCACTAAGTCAAAAACTTCAATGATAATAACGTAAAAGTTGGCAGCCGTGATTTTATACTATCGGTTGTTGTTTTAAGAATTTTTAAAAGCAATTACTTCATTTTTTAAATATTTGTATTGTCACTTTAGCAAACAATCAATATCTTTCTCAAAGTTAATACCATCATACATTAATTTAAAAACTTGAATATTTTTTTAATTAAAAAATTACGTAGGTAATTATTTTTTGCTGATAAATAAAATTTATCTCGAAACAAATGCTGTGAATGTTATCAATGAAAATTTTTAGTTTTATTCAGATCTTTTTCAATAGCAAATCCAAATGTATAGTTCATTTGATACTGTAAATAAATTAGAGTGAAAAAATTTCCAATGAACTACCGTAATTTCCGGCGCATAATTTGCGGATCAATCAATCATTTTCCGACATAGATTTTTTTTTTTAAATAAAGTGTAACTTTTTAGATCGCCGCAAATATTTGGCTTCTATTACTAAATAAAATTTCTGGGTCGAAACAGAATTGTTTAACCCATTAGTGCCTAGCGTCCCATTTTTGGGACAGTTTTAAAAAATTCAAGTAATCTCATTTCAAACCAGTAAAAAAGGATTACAAATAAATACTCCCCCCCCCCCCCCCCCCGAGACAAAATCCTCGATAAATTAAGATAAAAGTTGTTCTTGCTTTAAAGTGGTGGGAAAATGCAAAATTTGAATTTTAAGGAAGAAAATAATTCAGGCACTAATGGGTTAATCCGTGGATTACACGCCGGAAGTTACGGTACATAAAAAGCTATTTCCATGCGAATTTGTTTGTCTGTTACATACTACGATTTTTGGCTACCAGTATTTAAAAGCGGGAAAATGTGATTTATTTTATTGAACATATCTCATCAATTGAATAAGGCAAAGCGAGCTTTTCGAAAAAAATGGTGGCAAACAAGCATAGCGATTTTTAGCTGTGTAACAGACAAACAAGTTCGCATGGAACTAGCCAAAAGCATTCTCTTAGCGCTTGTGAAGAAATATACAAATTTCATATTAAGAAAATGGAACAATGGTGCTAAGACTACTTCCCAGAGCTACCACTTTTTGATAATAAATTTCTTCACTTTAATTTATGAAAGAATTTCTGTCATTGAGTGCCACTTCATACAAATTGTGGTGTAACACCACTTTTTAGGAAAAAATAGTGACTATTATTGTATTAAAATAAAACATTTATGAGATTATATTAAGCCTCCAATGCATATAGTAGCATATATGCTACAAAAACATAAAAAATCTACATATGCCAGACATAAATATTTGCAGACGGGCTACTTTTTTAAAATTTCATTGGCAACAAATTTATTAAAGAATAAAATTCCCCTTGATTAACATGTCATTAAATAAAACAAATTTTAGAATTCCAAAAAAGAGGTGCAAATCTGAATTGTAAAACGTAGCAAGTCTGACAACGTCGGGTATGTAAATTTTTCAAGCTCTGTATGCTAACAACAGTGCTTCGAATGAAGCGGATTTTTTAATTTGCGGATATTCCAAATTCGTACCAAACACTTGAAGTAGCAATATTTACATTGTAACAGACGTTCCGTTTTTTAAATAAACCGAAATTTATTATTGAAATTTTCTGGACTGAATTCACATTCTGTGAATTGTGGAATTTTTAGAACGTATTATTCCCTCATGAGAATTACATGGATCGTACATGTCCCGAAATTTTAAAACCAGGATATTCTTCTGGACCATTATTTTTTTTATCGAAAATCTCTTCTTAAATAAGGAAAAATTTCGCACGTTTAAACTAGATATATTTTTCTACAAAGAAATGCCAATGTTTGTATTGAAAAATTCCCAGAAAAGTACGACCCCTGGAATTAGAGGGTTAAAGTACCATAATTTCCGGCGTATAATACGCGAATCAAACAATCGTTTTTCGACCGAGAAATTTTTTTAAATAATATGTAATTTTCTAAATCGCTGTAAATATTTGGCTTCAATAACTAAGTAAAATTTCTGGGTTCAGATTGAATTGCTTAACCCTTTGATTACGGGGTTGGGACATACGTCGTCCCAGAGGTTATTAATATATTTTATTCGCACCACTTTTTGTAAACTATTCTTAACCGATATACTTATAACAGAATAAATTCAACAGAAATCTACCACTAAGAAATTTCTTTGTAAATTGTGGTACGAATGATGATAAAAATAGTTGCTGTGCTATCCCGTAATCAAAAGGTTAAGCCGCGGATTATACACCGGAAACTTCAATATTAAAATGATGGATAGATTTCTGTTCTTCACCACTATCCATCCTGAACGGACAGAATAACTTGACATAACTAAATATGATATATGGAATTCAACTAATGCATTTGGATTATTTTCTTAACGTATGATGATATCAAAATTTTACTGGTGTAAATGCAGTTTTTAGAAGATGTACAGTATGACCATTTTTCAAATATTGAGAATTTGTTTATACGTCGTTTGTTTTTTATAATACTTTATTTGATTATACGTCGTAGATGAAACACGCATTTTGAGCCACAGTTTTTCTTTTGTAAAATATATATTACTCCCTTCTTTTGCTTATTTAAATTCATTTGTAAAAAAAAAAAAAAAATAATAATAATAATAATAAAAACTAAAATAAAAACTAAAAAAAAATTTAAAAAAAAATAAAAAAAATGATGTTAGAATCATAAATTGCCCAAAATTTCATACAAAAGATAAAAAAGCGATTTTACTGTTAATATTTGCACATTTATGAACTGAGCACATTTAAAATATTTTTTTATTTATTTATAACTTTTTTTGTACGATCTAATCTTTATATAAGTATAATTTTATTTCTAAACAAAAGTTACTTCATTCAAAAATAAAACTTTTTTCTTGTTTTATCTAAACAACATTGACTTATTTTTTCACTTTAAAAAAATGTCTGAAAAAAGCTACAAAACATATAAATCAATAGGAAGATTTATGTAGGCTTTCTGAGTTAAGCATGGAATAAAGATCAAATATCTGTCAGTTGTAAACATTTTTAAAATTTGTGTTACGATATATGATCTCTACTCATTGCATGCAACAAAACATTTTGACGGTTTATTTTATTCCTTTTACTTTCTTCTATATTTACCAGAAAAATTTATCGGATTCGTGAAAATTTTCGCATTTCCAGATATTCGACGGATTTACACGTGTTAGGGGTCAGAGATTCCAAAGAATATGTTTTTATAAAATGTCTGTCTGTGAATCTGTCAGTCAGTCTGTATATGACACATATTTTGTGGGCGCTCTATCTGAAGAAATAATGCACGGAATTTCACAAATTTTTAGGTTCAGTTAGACCTTCATATAAACTGGATCTGATTAGTTTTTGGCGTATATCACCTAAATGGTGGTACTGCTATGTTGCATTTTTCATGATTTCTACAATAGCTATATTTAAAAACTAATGGACGTATTTTCATAAAATTTCATATTCCTTTAGTCCTTGATATAATATGGCTCTAATTGCGTTTTGGTGCAAATTGCACAAAATTGCAATTCTTTAACGGAATTTTAATTATATGGTATAAATCTGAATTTTTTCGAAATAGTAGAAATTGTGTCGGGCCAGACTGGGCCGGCCTGGAATTTTTCTGACTGATATCTGTACGGGCCGGACTGGGCCTAGAAATGAAAAAAATATAAGCGGGGCAGGATCGGGTAGTACTGTTTAGTTATATAGCGCCCAGGTCTAACTAATTTTCCTTCGGGCTGGGTTGGGCCCGGGCCTGGAATTTCCGGCATGTGCGAAATTCAGATCTCTACCAGAGCATTTGGAGCACTGAATTATTCGAAACATCTGGCAACACTAGTCAGTGCTCTGGCTTTGTATTCAGGGTAGGTGGTTTATATGAAATTAACGTCACCAGATACTATGGTCGGCGTTACTTTTTTTCTAATCATAACATTTGCGTTTTATTGTAAAATGTATAACTAAAATTTGTATTACTAAAATTACTGTCAGGTTCCTAGAAGACATCTGCCCTGAATTAGAAAGGAATAACATTTCCTTATCTGAATATTTTATGTATTGTGGGTTGTGTATCCGTGAAGCTCGAAATACCTTTCTTTCTTTTCTATAATAACGAATGACAGATGTTGACACAGGTGTGCAGATGACGCACTCGTTGATGAATGAAAGTGAAGGCCGCGGGGCGTGCCTCAGCTGTCATCTAGCTATTGGAGTGATGTGTAAACAGGAGAGGTCATGACTCAAGGTTGGTATGCGGAATTGAACCAATGGAGGAACTCTAAGAGGCCCTGCTGGGGGAAGGAAGATCTCTGACAAGGTCAACTCTGGACAGAGAGGTTGGAGACAGTTCTCGCTTGGCGTGGAGACCGATAGGTCGCTCAGGATTTGTGGTCCTGTTGGATAGTGTATATTTTGAGTGTGGGACAAGGCGTCCCGGTGGATAGTGTTATAGGCCGAGAAGTGAGGCCTAGTACCCTTGTGTATTGAGATTCTGCAGTAATCTCTGATAAAGCGTATCTAACGTGCGTTGAGTGTGAGGAAGAAAGTGTAAGTTGAACGGTACACAATCAACGTTTATTGTAGTTAATTTAATGTTGAACCGGATCATCTATATCCGAGTTGTAATTGTAGATAGTTGTAAATATCGTTTCTTGTGTACATATCTATATCTTAAATAAACTGTTAGTTCAGTTCATTAACAGCGTCAGTGTTATTTTACCCAATCAGCAGGTGACCGATATCACCCATTAATATCGGTGGTGGCAGCTAAAACTACCTAGGGCATTCTTCAAAGTTTTGTGGACTGAGAGGAGCGTCCGACAAATTGTTGGCAGCGTCGGGATAGAATCGCCTGAAACCAGTGACCAGCGAGCCGTGTTGCAGTCTGTTAATGCCAGAGTATCCAGTGGAATTCTTGTGTGGTCGTGCCATATCGTCGAGTATGTGCTAAAGCATCGTGCCGGATCGTCGATTGTATGCTAAAGTGTCGTGCTGTATCGTCGAATGTGTGTAAAGTGTCGTGCCGTAGCGTCGAATGTGTGTAAAGTGTTGTGCCGTATCGTCGAGTATGTGCTAAAGTATCGTGCCGGATCGTCGAGTGTGTGATAAAGTATCGTGCCATATCGTCTAGTGTGGACTAAAGTGTTGTGCGTATCTTTATTAGAAAGAACTAAACTGAACTGTGTTGTGCCTGATTATCGCTACATCGTGGAGCTATCTGTGAATAGAAGAGTACCCCACCAAATAAAGTATAAGGTAAGGTGTTTTGATCATTCATTTCTTCTGACATCTCGAACCAAATTGTATTGTTGTATAATTAATAGTAATTTAAGTAAATTGTCTATGTAATTTATGTGCAATGAAATAATTGTGTTCAGATAGGTGTAAAGAATTAGTAACCATATTGCTATTGTTTTAAAGAAAGGTCATAATAATTTGAGATGATAATGGTATGCTATTTATAATGATATTAGTGAACTAAATTAATGCATTAAATCTAAATTATTGTTAAAGTAATTGTTAAATGAAGCAATACTGTTTAAATTTTAAGAGTTGCATTATCAAAATTCTAAGCAAATGAAGATTTTAATTGGCCAATACTAGTGAGGAAAAAAAAAAAGGCTCAAAAGAGAGCCATAGAAAAAAAAAAGGCTCAAAAGAGAGCCATAGTGAAAAAAAAGGCCCAAAAGAGAGCCATAGTGAAAAAAAAAGGCTCAAAAGAGAGCCATAGTGAGTAAAAATAAAAGTAAAGATTTTCAGTATATTTGTTTTAAGTGTAAGAACCAGTATTGAGTTCGGAAATATTTTATGAGGATAATTGTCGAAATTTATATATGCATGTTGTACAATTTTTCTTTATGTGGATTTTTTGATTGACATCAATACTTCTATTCAATTTCAACGTATCAGTATTATTATATAAATTGTATGTTGTTATCTAAGTGTATATATTGGAATCTATATTGCATAGTAATCAAATCGAATTACTCTTTTACCTTTTGTTTTATTGGAAGTATATTGTGTGATATCAATGGTTGAGGAAAATTAGAGTATTCAGTGTATTGATTATCTGAAGGGTATTAATTAGTTTAAAAAGTGGAGAAATATCTGTACTAAGTTAGAAATTTCGGAAATATTAATTTGGTAGGTTTAACTATTCTTGTGGGGTGGTTATAACAATCGGTGAAGGTATGGCTTTCTTATTGAAACTAAAAAAGGTTGATCTTCAGGTGATAGCTGAAGAATTGGGTGTTGAATTCGCGGAAGATGATACCAGAATTCAGCTTAAGAAAAAGATAATGGACAGTGATGAGTATGACGAGGGGGTTATTAAGGAATTATCTGACGCTATTGTTGCAGAACGATTAGAACAAGAAAAATTAGAGCGCGAAAGGTTAGAAAAACAGGAAAAGTTAGAACGCGAAAAGTTAGAAAAACAGGAAAGGTTAAAGCGTGAAGAAAAACAGGAAAAATTGGAGCAGGAAAAGTTAGAAATGGAAAAGTTAAGAATGGAACATGAATTAGAAATGGAGAGACTAAGGGTTCAAGGTTCGGTAATAGTTCTAATGTTAGGGAATCTAATAATGAAAGTAATATCGAAAAATTGATCAAAAGTGTTAAAACTCTATCTATCAAAGTACCAGAAGGGACTGAGGGATGGAATTTATTTTTCAACAGTTTAGAAAGGGCATTCCAAACTAAAGATGTACCGGAAAACCAGCAGGCCGAAATTCTACTAAATATGTTAGGAGATAAGGCGGATAATTTGTTAATTTATACCACTAAGGAACAAATGGAGAATTATGAGGAATTAAAGGAGTTAGTCCTAAGGGAACATGAGCCGACCCCGAAGGCATGTTTAGAAAATTTCCGGAAAGCTAGGAGAAATCCGAACGAAACCCATGTATTATTTGTATCGCGTTTAATAGCTACGTGGGAAAATTATTGTAAAATTAGAGGTGCGGACACTTATGAAAAGGTCAACCAGTTAATAGTTACTGATAAGCTAATGAGTACGCTAGATGAGGATACTGCAGCATATATTAGTTTAACTCACCAGGGTAAATGGTTAGAAGCTCCTAAAATTGCTAAAGAGTGTGATAATTATTTTGATGCTAAACATAAGTCTTATGCGGTTACGCATAAAAGCTTTAAAGGTAAAGTTAAGTACGTAAACAATGAAAAAATGAGACCGAGGAAGGATAATAAATTTAGTGGTAGTTGGAGGCAAAATGGTAGTAATAAGTGTAATTCTTTTCCGGATAGGAAAACAGAGTTTAAGAAGACGAATGATGCTTCAGGGCCTAAATGTTTTAAGTGTGGTTTGAGAGGTCATTACCAACGTTTCTGTAATAAAGTGGGTAATGAGGGAACTAATAATGGCAATAAAGGGCGAGACCAGAAAGCAGGTGTTCATAAGATTATGGTGAAAGAAAATCGAGAGTTACCTAATGGGGCTATTGTGGCTAGAATATCGGCAAAGGCCGAGCAGAAAACTAATGTTATTGGTGAGAAATTAAATAAACTTGAGAAAATTGAAGTTAGTGTTAATGGGCAAAAAGCAAAGGGATTGGTTGATTCTGGATGTGAGATTAGTGTTGTTCATAAAGATTTAGTACCGGAAGAGAAATTAAAGGGAGCGGGTAGTATTTATTTACAAGGGTTATTTGGTGAAGCTGTTAAATCACCGTTAGTTAAACTACCGCTAGCTATTCCGCAATTCGGGCAAACTAATATTATTCATCAGGAAGTACTTTGCGCAGTAACTGATAATATTAATGAGCAAGTAATTTTACATCCCGAGGTGATTAATGAGTTGTCAGGTGTCAATCTTGAGGAGCCATTGATAGAGTCCGAAGAATTAAAAAGTTCCGAAATTTTTATTGATAACTCGAATGAAAAGGAAGATGTAAGTAATGATAGCTGTAAGGTTTACGTAATAGACGCGAGATCGCAAAATGTACAAAGTCAGGATCCAGAAAAAACTGAAACGGAGGAAAATAATGAATCTATTGTTAGTAACTCAGATATGTTTAAGAAATCCCAGTTGGAATGTAAAGAATTAGAGAAAGCTTGGGAATTAGCTAAAAAGGAAAAAGGGGATTATTATATGGTAAACGGATTATTGTATCATAAAGAGAAATTGTTAGGCGAAACTATAGCGCAATTAGTAGTACCCAAGGTAAGAAGGGAAGAAATCTTAAAATTAGCGCATTCATCGGTATTTGGAGGGCATCATGCAGCCAAGAAAACGTTGCAGAGAATAAGGTATTCTTTTTATTGGGAGGGAATGGCAAAAGAAGCTAAACAGTTTTGTGAATCATGTTTAGAGTGCCAATTGACTAGAGAGGTTAAAGTAAATGATAGAGCTCCTATTTCCCCAGTGTCGCGGCCGGAACTTCCATTTCAGGTTGTTAATGTTGATTTAATTGGGCCTATTGATCCTAAAAGTTCACAAGGGCATCGGTATATACTTACTTTAATTGATCAGCATACCAGATGGGCGGATGCGATCCCTCTAAAAAGTTTAACTGCTAAAACCGCGTGTGAGGCGTTACTTCAAATATTTATGAGAACAGGAGTTCCTAATGTAATTGCCTGCGACAATGGAACCAATTTTACTGCCGACTTAACGAAAGAATTTGAGAAAAGGTTAGGTGCTAGTCCAAGATTTTCGACTCCACAGTATCCACAGTCCAACGGACTTGTGGAACGATTTAATCAGACTCTTAAACGTATGCTACATCATACGATTAGGGAAGAAGGAAAAAAATGGCATGAACAAATACCATTTATATTATGGGCGTATAGGGAAGTCCCAAATTCTACGACGGGAATCGCACCTTTCCAGTTATTATATGGTAGAGCGCCGGAGGGTCCGTTATCGATTCTTAAGTCGTCTTGGGCAGGAGAAAATAAGGGAGCGCAGTTAGATACTACGCTGATTCATGAGTACTTGGATAAACTTAAGAACCGCTTAGAAAGAGCCGCAAATGAGGCAAAATTGTCGTCTGAGGTTCAACAAAATAGAATGGCGTATCATTATAATTTAAGGTCAAAAGAAAAAACGTTTGAGGTAGGCGATAAAGTTATACTGTTAATCCCCGATTCGACTAATAAGTTATATTCTAGGTGGCAAGGGCCGGCAACTATTGTAGAAAAACGAAACCAGCATTCGTTTATTGTTGAGTTAGCCGACGGGAGTAGGAAGCATGTGCACCAAAATAAGATAAGAGAATTTATCGCTAAATGTAATATAGTTAATATTGTTTTCGAAGGTGATGAGGAATTTGGAGAAGTTGGGGAAATTCCTATTTTGAACCGGGATACAGAGATAGAACGGGATATTGAGAGGTTTGAAATAAAAGGGCTATCTAATAGTCAAGTCAAAGATTTAAAGTCCATTTTGAGGGAAAATAAAGAAGTGTTTATGGGTCCTGTACGACCAGCGGAAGTAGGGGAACATTGTATTGATCTGAAACCGGGTGTAGAAAGGAAAAAACCAAAGTTATATAGCGTGCCGGTAGCTTATAAAGAGGAAGTGGATAGGCAGATTCAGGAGTTATTAGAATTAAATCTAATCGAACCGTCGAATGCTGAAATTAGCCATCCAATTGTTTGCGTTGCGAAAAAAGATGCAACTGTCAGAATGTGTATTGATTACAGAGCTTTAAATTCTGTAACGCAGGTTCCCACCTTCCCGATGAAAGATTCCCAAGAAATTATGTATACCGCAGGGGCGGCTAAATATTTATCTTCAATAGATTTATTGAGGGGTTATTGGCAAATTAAAATGGATGAGGATTGTAAACCTCTGACAGCTTTTACGACGCATAACGGAACTTATCAGTGGCGTACAATGCCTTTTGGATTATCAGGGGCTGCTGCTACGTTTCAAAAAGACATGAATGAGGTTCTCCAAGGTCATCGGAGGTATGCAGAAGCATATATTGATGATGTCATCATTTTCTCCGATACCTGGGAAGAGCATTGTGAGCATGTCAGGGCTGTCATTGAAGAGTTGAAAAATAGAAATTTTACGATTAGACTAGACGAATGTAAATTTGGAGAGAAATTGACTAAGTTTTTAGGTCATGTTATTGGGGGTGGAACTCATGCACCTGATGAGGAGAAAATCGGAGCAATAAGGGACTTAAAGAGACCAAAGACTAAAAAGGAAGTTAGATCAGTTTTGGGATTAATGGGATTCTACCGATCTTATATTCCAAATTATGCTGAGATAGCTATACCTTTAACCGAATTAACCAAAGGAAATGTCAAAAATACTGTACCATGGGATGAAAGGGCAGAAAAAGCATTTAATACTCTTAAAGATGAGTTGTGTAAAGTGACGAGTTTGGCTACACCTATCGTAGGCCGGGAATATCAGCTTCACGCCGATGCTTCCGACCTTGCAGTAGGATGTTGTCTTACTCAAAAAGATGAAAAAGGTCAGTTTAAACCTATAGCTTTTGCCAGTCAGAAATTGTCAGGGGCTCAGCGTGCTTGGCCAAGTATAGAGAAAGAGGCTTGGAGTGTTCTCTTCGGGTTGCGGAAGTTTGAAAAGTGGACTTATGGATCTCAAATTGAGGTCATTACCGATCATAATCCATTAAAATTTCTCACGGAAACAACCCCAAGGTCGTCCAAACTCACTAGGTGGGCTCTAGCCTTGCAACGCTGGAACCTGAGCATTTCTCATCGTCCCGGAGTTCAACATTTGAATGCTGATGCAATTTCGAGGCTACAGAGAAAGAGCTGGGAAGAACAACCAGTTACTAGCCCATCAGTATCAATGTCAAAATAGTAGACAAGCTTAAAGGATGTGATCACATGTCTAATTTTTTTTTGTGTGTGTGTAAATATTTTTTTTAAGTTTTGTGTTTATAATAGTAAATTAGCATGTGTATTGTTTATGCAATAGTAGTATTAGTATAAGGTTCAGTAGAGATGTCAGTAGAGAATGTTCAGACACCTGAAAATGCCTATGTAATATTTAGAATGAAGAAATCTGCAAAGAGACTATTGAACTCTTCCGTAATATTATTATATGTTTGGGGAAAATTAGCCACTAAGAGGCATATTTTCCGCTAAGGTGGGGGTGTCAGGTTCCTAGAAGACATCTGCCCTGAATTAGAAAGGAATAACATTTCCTTATCTGAATATTTTATGTATTGTGGGTTGTGTATCCGTGAAGCTCGAAATACCTTTCTTTCTTTTCTATAATAACGAATGACAGATGTTGACACAGGTGTGCAGATGACGCACTCGTTGATGAATGAAAGTGATGGCCGCGGGGCGTGCCTCAGCTGTCATCTAGCTATTGGAGTGATGTGTAAACAGGAGAGGTCATGACTCAAGGTTCGTATGCGGAATTGAACCAATGGAGGAACTCTAAGAGGCCCTGCTGGGGGAAGGAAGATCTCTGACAAGGTCAACTCTGGACAGAGAGGTTGGAGACAGTTCTCGCTTGGCGTGGAGACCGATAGGTCGCTCAGGATTTGTGGTCCTGTTGGATAGTGTATATTTTGAGTATGGGACAAGGCGTCCCGGTGGATAGTGTTATAGGCCGAGAAGTGAGGCCTAGTACCCTTGTGTATTGAGATTCTGCAGTAATCTCTGATAAAGCGTATCTAACGTGCGTTGAGTGTGAGGAAGAAAGTGTAAGTTGAACGGTACACAATCAACGTTTATTGTAGTTAATTTAATGTTGAACCGGATCATCTATATCCGAGTTGTAATTGTAGATAGTTGTAAATATCGTTTCTTGTGTACATATCTATATCTTAAATAAACTGTTAGTTCAGTTCATTAACAGCGTCAGTGTTATTTTACCCAATCCTCACAGCAGGTGACCGATATCACCCATTAATATCGGTGGTGGCAGCTAAAACTACCTAGGACATTCTTCAAAGTTTTGTGGACTGAGAGGAGCGTCAGACAATTACTAAAATAAACTATAAAAAAAAATAGTGGTATTGAACATTTAGGAAATTTTCCATTGAAAATAACCCTCCATTCCAGAGTGCCAAATCTCTCGCTTTTCGCACACTTCTATTATCTTATTGAAAAGGTTGTTCTTTTAAATCTTGCAAATGTTCAGATTAAACAAATGACTGTCTAATTATGTTTTCAATTAAAGATTTTCTGTATTAAAATAACTGTATCCAAAAGCTGGATAATTGGAAGCTCTTCCACCCCAATTGCTATCAAAATTGTAGTCGTCTACTGAAACATTTCAGCATGAACATGGAACCATTTGTTCTACTGCAGTAGCAACGTTACATTCAGGCTCTGGTATCACAAGAATAAAATCCCACTTTTGTCTTTAAAATAATGGAACTATTAATAAAGAGCAACTGACTTATCATTAAAAAAGTGAAGTTTCAACCGTAACCGGTTTTGCTGGGATTGATTACTTAACCCTTTGAGCTCTGGTGGGCAAATTTCTTCAAAATTCCAAATGTCACTTTGGCACTAGTATTTTTTCAAAGAAAAATACCTGTTAACGATATACACGAAAAAAAAATGCATTAAATCTTTTTCAACTAAATTTGGTTAAATTTTCTAGTGCCATTGTGACATTTCGTAATTAAAACTATGTGGTAGAAATTTCTACCATCAGAGCTCAAAGGGTTAAAAGGGAAACTCCTACCAGTAAATTTGAATAGAAATTTTCTCCTTATTTAAACTATATTTTTATGAAATATTTCTGTCTTAAATGACGGTAAGAAAAGTTATTCATTTATACAGGTGGAAGTTATTTCGGTAGTAGTAAGTCCCAGTGTTTCCGCCACATTGTGATAACATAGACAAGCACCTCTTAATGTCAGTGGAAAATATTGTAATATTTTGGCAAACTGCCACCCCTAAAAATAAATTGAAAATTCAACTATATTTATGAGAGAAAATTCTCTTGGAGAAAACCGCTTGAAAAGGAAAATTTCCCTATTTAAAATTTAGTGACGAAAGTGCAGCATTCACAAGCTGTTGACCCAATGTAAATAATCTGCCACTTTGTTTTGACAACCTCCTCAGTTTCTTCACTTGCAACTTGTAGACAATGCACTCCATTTTTAAAATATTCCATAATTTCCGGCGTTTAATCCACGGATAACACGATCATTTTTCAACCCAGATTTTTTTTATAAATAAAATGTAACATTTTAAACCTCGGTAAATATTTAGCGCCAATAACTAAATAAAATTCCACGGTCCAAACAGAAATGTTTGATCCTCGGATTAAACGGCATTAAAATGCCGAATAGCTTTTTATTCATCTTCACTATCCATCCTGAAGGGACACAGTTACTTGATACAACGGAAGTAGCATATTATACGCAACTTCTTCATTCTGATTTATGTTCTTAACGTATAACGACATCATAATTTTACTGGTGTAAATACAGTTTCTAGACGATGTAGAATGTGACCATTTTTCAAATATTGAAAAAATTTTTAACCCTTTGAGCTCTGATGGGTAAATTTCTTTAAAATTCAAAATGTCACATTGGCACCAGTATTATGCAAAGAAAAAATTCGGTTCACTATATATGTGAAAGAATGTATTAAACATTTTTCAAATAAATTTGGTTCGAATGTTCCGGTGCCGTTGTGACATTTCAGAATTAAAATTAAGAACTAGAAAATTCAACCATCAGAGCTCAAAGGGTTAATAAACACAGGAGAAAATCGTTAGAACAATTTTCTGGAATAGTTTTTAAATAGGTAAGTTCATTGCTTGCCCAATGTTTATTTCTTTTGAATATCACGTTTCGAATAGCAATATTTGCCTTATTACACCCTTTCAAGTTTAAAAGATTCCTGTTGCGTATTTCGCTACACTTATGTCTGGTACGCCCGTGATAGATTTCAGGTGCAGTGTGTCGAGAGTTTGCAATGCCATAACATAGTATAGTTTGGCGCACGAAATACACACGATTTCAAGTTTAGTTTAACGCCATTACGTTCTTGTTTGGAAAGGCTAATTAGCCCCCATCTCATTTGCACACATTAATTTTTTCATGTGTGTAATTTATATACTTTTAAAACGAATAAAGAGGGAGAAAATTATTATTCGAAATTAGTAGCATTCAAATTTTAAAATTAAATAAAAATTGTTACTTAACTCCCACACCAACTTCTACGAAAGTTGTAGTCGTACTCTTTGACCTTCCTGCGGAACCACACGATAACTTATTTTATTGCATCGTCAAAGTTTCTTTTGTACTCAAGTTTGACTATGCATGAACAGTGTGGTACTTTATTATATTTTAGATTGCTTGAGCTCTTATACATGTTCTAGACAAAAATATTCGCCTTATTTAACCCATTGAGGGGCAGAACACGTCTATTCAAGAAATGCTGAAATGACTGAATGACACCAGATTAAAAAAAAAAAAATCATTTCAAAATAGATAAAAGCGCTTTTCTTTACGTACTTCATGAAATTAAAGTTTTTCATCTCAAAATTCTGGTGCCAATGTGGCATTTTGCAATTAAAATGAAGTGGGATTTATTTTATCACACCGTTCTGCGTTAATGAAAAATGAATTAATACAAAAAAGACAAGTAACAATCAAGAAATCTGAATAAAAATGTTGAGAACTAGCAACACAGTTCATTAGACTCTTCTGTTTTTCAGTATTCATTAACTCTTTGGCAATTTTTTGTTAAACACTAATAATTAAAAATACGCACTTGGCACGATTTTTTTTTTTGTGCTAAAATATTTCTCTTATATGGTGTTTCATATTCCTTAATTACCACCACTGTTTTCAAATGGAAAAATTCGTCTTATTTAAACATATTTTATGACATATTTATAAAAGTAAAATAAAGAGAATTTTACTATTTGAGAAAAGTGGTGACAAACCAGTGGCGTAATCAGGGTGGGTGACCAAGTGCGCTGCACACCGGTAATTTTTGAAAGTTCTGTTTCCCTCATCTAACAATAAAATTTACTTTTGTAAATGAAGGAGAAGAAAACCTTCAATTTTTCTGGTTTTGGGCCCTCACCTTGGTTACTCCCTTGCAATCATGAAATCTTAACATAAATAAAGTATCCCACTGGCAACATCGCCCTTATAAAATCGGAAAATGTCTGCTAAATAATAAAGTAAAGAATAAAATTTAACATTAAGTGTTATTGAAAGCTTTTAGTAACGAAGCAAGCAAATATATTTCATTCCAGCGGCGCGTCGTTCCGGTAAAGCTGATAAAAGATTAATGAAAGGAGTGTTGCTTATTTCCTGCAAAACAAATACAGATAAATTTCCAACAAGATCCATCTTTTTCATATATTCTGATTACCAGTAGCAGTCATTTCGGCGGATACCATATGGATATGCTTCGATTCTAACCAGAAATTTGATTATGAAATAAGTTTAAAAGAAACAAAGAAGAAAAAAAACCCCGCTAAAGATTAAAGATGTTTAAAATCAATATTCTGGTGTGAAAGATTTTTATAAAATATGACTCTAATTTTTGGTAGTTCTAGAGTTAAAAAATGCAAATATTATTCCTCGAAAATTCTGGGAAAAGTTTCTTGAAACTCCTTAACCCTTTCAGGGGCGGTGTTTGCAGTCTGCAAACACATAATATTACTGTTCCAATTTCGAACTGGCACCAGTATAATTTTAGTGCAAATTTGATTTTATAATATTCGCGAAAAACAGCTCTTGATTATTTTCAAATAAATCTGTTCTTTAATTGTGGTGTGAATCAATTATTTGAACATTTTCGGAGCAGAAATACCTTGCCCCTGAAAGGGTTAAAGCAAAACCTGTAATATCACTCCGACTTCAAGTTGTTAATCACAGTATTTTTATTCGATGATTATTTCTACTCAGAAATACTGGTTTCAAAAGTTAGCGACGTGGTTAAGTTTGTTTGAAAATGATAACAAATTTCAAAAAGTAACCGTTAAAATATTGATAATTATTGATAATTTTTTAGTTTCCGTTTTAAATGTTTATTTCCATAAAACCGCTGATACATTTTGATCGTCATTGAATTATAACTGGGGTTTAATTTTACGTTCTTTTTTTTTCAAATCTAGAGAATTAAAAAATAAGCACCCGTAGGAACACTATTTTCCACTAATAATAAATTGCCAAAATAATTACGAGTTAACTTATATTTCCTGTAATCAATACTGACAACGTCATTAGTTGAAATGGAACAACTGAAAACATACGTGAACACAGATGTCAATTTGATTACTTACGTTATGCATGAAATGTCATATGTTTTCTGAAATGCTTGTATTATGCAGTAGATTTAGAAAATGACGAAATGTAATTCTTTGAAAAGAAATACGTTGTATGGATTTTCTTTTACCATATCGTTCTTTTGTTTGCGGCATATCTCAAACACATTAAACGAATTACGTAAACACTTGTAAATTATACGTTAAATCGCCTAGAGCTAACAGGGTTCGCACCAGGGCTCGAAAAATCTACATGCCCGACATCAGTGTTGTTAGACGGCGACTTTTTAAAAATTCAGATTGGCACCACTTCTTTGGATTGGTAAAATTACGTTTAGTTTAATGACATATTAATCAAGAGGTATTTTATACTTTAATAAAAGTGGTGCCAATCAAATTTTTAAAAAGTCGCCGTCTAACAACACTGATGTCGGGCATGTAGATTTTTCGAGCCCTGGTTCGCACAGTTCTACCACTAAATTAAAAAAAAAATTCAAATTGTTTTACTGCAGAAAAATATGGTAAAATCCGTGAATGAGGGTTGGGATTGTGGATTCGATTTTTTTAAAAATAAATGTAAATTTCCTTGTTTTTAATAGTGGTGCCAGAGTCCTTAGAAAATATAAGGAGTATGCAAACCTTGGCTAAATATTACCGGCAATGTCTTTACTAAATATGATACAATAGAAAAGATACATGAATGCAGATTTCAATTCCATTGTTTTTTTTTTTAATATAGAAATAACATATCTTTTCTGACTTAACTTACATGAGTTAACTTCTATTTCCTATAATCAGTACTGACAACGCCATTACTTCAAATGAAACATCTGAAAACTTATATGAACGCAGATGTCAATTAGATTACATATGTTATGCATGGAACATCATATGCTTTCTGAAATGCTTGAATTATGCAGTAGATTTAGAAAATGACGAAATGTAATTCTTTGAAAAGAAATGCGTTGTTTGGATATTCCTTTTACCATATTGTTCTTTTGTTTGCGGCATATTTCAAACACATCAAAGGAATTACGTAAACACTTGTAATATTTTACGTTAAATCGCCTACAGCTAAACATTACCGGCAATGTCTTTACTAAGAATGATACAATTGAAAAGATACATGAATGCAGATTTCAATCCCTTTGTTTCTTTTAAATATAGAAATAACGTATGTTTTCTGACTTAACTTATATGAGTTTACTCATATTTCCTATAATCAATACTGTTAATGTCATTAATTGAAATGGAACAACTGAAAACATACATGAACGCAGATGTCAATTTCATTACATACGTTATGCATGGAATAGCATATGTTTTCTGAAATGCTTGCATTATGCAGTAGATTAAAAAATGACGAAATGTAATTCTTTAACAAGGAAATCATTTTTTGGATTTTTGTTTTATCATATTGTTCTTTTGTTTGAGGCAAATTTGAAACACATCGAAGGAATTAGGTAAACACTTGTACAATTTCCGGTTAAATCACCTGCAACTAAACATTACCGTCAATGTCTTTACCAAAAATGATGCAAAAGAAGAGGTACATAAATATAGATATCTATCCTTTTTTTTAAATATAGAAATGCAATACGTTTTTTTGAAATTTTTGTATCACGCAGTAGAATTACAAAAGGACGAATTATAATTAATTGTAAACCTATCTGAAAACCTTCAAGCGCTTTACGGCACAATGTTACGGGCACACTTAATTTTAATTTCAAATTTGCAAGCAGCAACAAGGAAATTTTAATGAAATTTTCCTTTTACAATCAAAGCTTAAATTAGGAAATTCTTAATATCTAAAAAAGTTGTTTGTATATCCCGGCGTCAGTCAATAATTTCTCATTTTACGAACAGAATTTGACCGCGCCGGAAAGGGATTTGAAATGGATTTTTTTAGATTTTGCAGAATTTCCACTTTGAACTTAGATCAGAAAGTTAGTTTGTTTCAAATACTATATAAATGATAATTCATTTTGCATTGTTTTAAAGAAAATAAATACATAGTTTTTTAATTAAATAACTAGATGGTAACCGTCGAAACTTGAAGGGGCAAAACTTAAAATTTAAATTTTCCGAGAAAAAAGGTACTTAATACCAGTAAAATGTCAGAAATGTTTACAGAATATTCGTTAGCAACAGTTGCTACGGAGTTGCTACGTCCGTACATTTAGTTTATTATGTTAAAAAGAGTAAAGCTGTGGGGGATTAAATTAAATATAAAGAAACAAATTCATTAATTTTTTAAATATTGGGAATGATAAGTTTTATTTAATATAAAAAATGAATTTTATTACTTATTATGAAATAAAATACAATTTATATTATTAAAATGAGATATCGGAACAAAATATCAGATAAACATCTTGTACCAAGAAGGAGTTGTTCAATACCGCCTTCCTTTTGGGGAACCAAAGTAACTCTATCTAACGCCTTAAGCCTCGGGCAACTGCCCTGTAAAATGAGCCAACTTCAAAACCGGTTTCCCACTCCGTTTAGCATCTGAAAAGCATCCTAAAATGTTAATTCTGCATACTCGGATCAACTGAAATTAGTATTAAGAATTGAGCTTAGTTTTAAATATATAGCTAGTTCTTCCGCTTTTATGTTTAGCTGCGAAAAACTACAGTAATTTGTCTGAAGTAATTCCGAATAGTACCGTAATTTCGGGTGTATAAGCCGCAGAACAAACAATTCTTTTTCAACCCAGAATTTTTTAAGAAACAAATATAACTAGTTAGATCGCCGTAAATATTTGTCTTCAATCACTAAATAAGATTTCTGGGTCCAAAAAGAATTGTTTGACCCGCGGCTTATACACCCGAAATTACGGTAATCTACATCTTATTTAGTTGGATATATGTCTAATTAATCAAAGCAAAAAATGTGTTTCAGAACTAGTGACCAACTATAGCAGTTGTTCATTGCCATTTGAAAAAAGGGGTGCCATCTAGAAATCTGAATTTTAAGAAAAGTAGCCCACTGCCAGCACTAATTCGCAGAATTTTTAACGATAAAAAGTGGCAAATATTACCTTTTTGCAAATACTAATACAAAAATCCGAAACGTTAGTTAGTAACTACTGCTGTATATCAAGTACCTTTTAAAAGTCACCTATATTTCTGGCTTATAATGCTCAGATGAAGCAACTTTATTTAGACCCAGAAATTTTGTTGTTAATTGGAGTCTTCTGTATATAGGAATTCGGTAATTTCCATTTTATGAGCAAAATTATTGGATCAATTAAGTTTATTATTAAGTAGATTTTACTTCCAAAATTACAGTAAAAGAAATAACTTATTTGAGCGTGATACTCCGTAAATAAAATTTCTGGTTAGCGCATAATTTCAAAACATAGCGATTGCCTTAGAGTATATTATTTTATTCTCTCCTCACTAACGAATACAAAAACGGACGTTAAAATTTTTATCTATAAATAAAGAGGCTATAAAACGGGTGTTACATTTTTTATCTGCAAATAAAAATGCTGCAAAAACGGACGTTCTAATTTATATCTAGAAGTAAAAAGGCTAGAAAACGGACGTTCTAATTTATATCTATATATAATAATGCTACAAAACGCACGGATTCTTGTTATTTACACGCTAGAATCGTCTAGCTGTCACTAACGTCTATTGAATACTCATCCCTGTTTCCAAAATAGTTTTGTTCTTGTAAAAATTTTCTGGCGTTGTTGCCGAAGAATAATGCAAAGATTTGCAAATATGGTATAAATGAATACAAAAATGGCCGTCGATAGCAGCTTTGAATAGGTCTCTTCAACCTGCCATACATGGGATATAGAGCTACTTCTACTTTAAATATATAGTATTTTAAATAGGGACATTTGACTACCGTAATTTCGGGTGTATAAGCCGCAGATCAAACAATTCTTTTACGACCCAGAATTTTTTAAGAAACAAATATAACTAGTTAGATCACCATAAATATTTGCCTTCAATCACTAAATAAGATTTCTGGGTCTAAAAAGAATTGTTTGATCTGCGGCTTATACACCCGAAATTACGGTAATTTAATAACAGAAACGATCCGAGCCACACCTTAGCCCTCGAGCACGGACGTCAAGCATGATACACCTATACTGCCCACGGTTTAGACAATTGTCACTATTACTTAAAAAAAAAAAAAATCAACTTGTTTTATCGTAAAATTTGCAACAATTGTCATCGAATAAATAAGGTGACAATTACATTGGTGACAAAGTAAAAACCATTAATACATTGCGCAATTTTGTGCTGTCAAAACACCCTGTGCCTGTCCTGGCGGGTCAGTTTATTTTGTTTCATTTATTAATATATATGGGGTTGGGGAAAAAGTAATTTCGCTTTTTTTCGTATTTTTCAAACTGAATTAATTTATATTAATTAAAAAAGCTGATCAGTAATATATGTGGTGTTTTGTTCGATGACCTTTTGTCCTTTTTCTGGTAAAACCATAATTCCGTCACTGTAGAATTTCTGCGAGTTCTGGGCAAAAAACTGAACAAGGTGATTTTCACAAGCCTTTTTGAAGCTAGCTTAACACCATTAAGAGAGTTCCGCAGAGGGTGTAACAAATGGAAATTGGTTGGATCTAGGTCTAGACTATACGGTGGGTACATCAAAACCTTCCAACCAAGCTCTTTCAGTTTTTGCCGAGAGACTAAACATGTGTGTCGTTTAGCGATGTCGTGATGGAAGACAACGCTTTTTTTATTGATCAATTTCGGACAGGTTTTTTTTTTTAATCACCTGCTTCAACTGCATTATTTGTTCATAGTAGATAGTTGAATTAATGGTTTTGCCAGGTTAGAGCAGCTCATGATGGACAATTCCTTTTCATCCGAACCAAACAATCAGCATTACCTTACTTGGCGTCAATCCGGGCTTTACCATCGTTTGTGAAGCTTCTACCACGATGTTTTTCGCACATTGTTGTCGTACGTGATTCACTTTTAATCACTCATAATCATTTGTTTCAAAAATGGCTTGATTTTGTTCCGTATCAGTAGCAATTCCCATTGGAAACTCTGTCCATTAAACTTTTTCACTGCAAACTCATGGGGAACCCAAGTATCGAGTTTCTTTTGGTATTAAATTTTTTGTAAATGGTTCAAAAGTGTTTCATGGTCGATGTTTAGTTCCGTAGCAATGTCGCAGGAAAAAATACGTCAGTCTAATTCGATTTTTTTAAAAATTGCATCGACTTTTTCAACGATAGGCTGGTCAGGGAAATGTTCGTCTTTAACATCGAAATTTTCGGAACGAAAACGAGCCAAACAAATTCTGACTTTGACGTTCACTTAAGCATCGATCACCATTAACGCCACGCAATTTTGGTTGAACCTGAGCCGCATTTTTCTCTTTTTAGAAATAAAAAACTAAAATGTGACAAAAATGATCTTCTGGAATCTCTCTTTTTAAAACGTAATAACTTTTGTCTGATTAAACAGATAATGATAACTTTACATTTAAAATGTGCTAGAGACTGTTACCTTTCAAATGCTATATAGTATGGCTTAATTGAGTAAGTAGTACTCGAGATATACGACTTTAAAATTATCTATTGGCGAAAAACGAAATTACTTTTTCCCCAACCCAATATATACTGAGTTGCCGAGTCTAAGACTTTATGAATACCGCTATTATCTTAGAGGAAATCTGGTTGTTTAAAATTGGACAAATGTTCTAATTAAATAAAACATATTTTCTGCATTAAAATATTGTATCCAAAAAGCCGGGGATTTAGAATCTCTGTATGAATATGGATACAGTACCACTTTTACCTAATTAAAACATTCGTAAAAAATATTCTGTCGTTAAATAAAGGCAAGATTACAAATAAAAAATAGTGTTATCCAAAAGTTCTGATTAATGGACAGAACTTTTCCATTAAAAATGTACCATTTTTATTCTGTAAAAATGGTACTTTTTACAGAATAAGACCTTCCAAAGTTGGTTTCTTGGCAATTTGCAAGAAAAATCTAAAAGGAAAATTTCTCTAAAAAAATTCTGATGTTCAGTTAGCGGACCATTTGGGAGCCCTGCAAACATTTTCTGCCCTAAGGTGTACGCGCAAACCTGTTGTAGTACGGAGAAAGATCATCTCTCAGAATATGAGATCAAAGACATTATACAGAAGCTTGAGCACTTGAATGAAAGAAATTTCGAAAATTGAAGATATTGACCTTGTACGATTGATTGTCTTTTTGCATGATGTAAAAGAAAAAGATGAACACTTTTAGCGGCAGAAAAATCTTATTCATAAAACAATGAAATACTTAACTGACACCAGGATTTACAATTCGTTTTTTTTTTTTTTTTTTTTTTTTTTTTTTTTTTTTAAATTAGTGGTTTTAAAAGTTTTCATTCAGTCTCTATAGAAACAGACCTTCCTGAGGCCTGAATTGTCTGCTTAGCTCTCTGTTTTTTTTTTTTTTTTTTTTTTTTTTTTTTAATTTGCGACGAACATCTGTTACGAGAATGCGGAGAGAGAAGTTCAATCGTGTATGTGAAAGAAATTTACATAGTGCTATTTGGTTTTGACAATCGATCGCGTCAGAAGAAATTGGTGCAAATGAGCGCTGACAAAATTAACACGTACAGTGTTATTTGGAAAATTATTGAAGAAATTTGCTGAGGAATAATTAATTAACTTATTAGCAAATATGTTTTTGTATTCAAAATCGGTTTTTAGAATGATATAGTTAAAAGTTTTTAATGTGTAAAATAATTAATAGAAATTTAACCACATTAGCGTCACCACTACTTTTTAGAGTTTCGTTCATTTTACGCAACAATTATCGTTTCGTTTCTCTGTCTGTCCGCCTGTCACAGACTCGTACTCAAAAGCTATTTAATTACAAAATCAAAAATCATAATCAAAAGTTATTTAATACAGATTTTTTTTTTGTATACACATCTGAACACCCACTGGCCTTCACAAAATGATAGAATTGTAAAAAAAAATTCATGCATTACTTTAATTAGGCGAATTCTTTTTTTTTTCGATTTCATAACATAATCTTAAATTAGCAAATTCCGCCGAGCACAGATGCCGTTGTGGTAACACGAAAGTTTCTCAGGCAGTAGACACTTGGTTTGAATCTCTCAGGCGAAACTTTGAAATTTTTATTTTTATTATATCACTTTATTTTCAGCTGGATTCAATTAAAAGAAAATTCCTTTCTCTTTTTCTTTTCGCAATTTTAAATGCTTATATTATTATTTTTTCAGTAGCAGTAATTTTTAAAATATCTTATTTCAGACAGAGAAAATCTGAAATTTCTATTAAAAAAATCCAGATATTCAAGTGACTTATGTTTTAAAAAAAGCACATTTAGTAAAAATTTTTGTTTACATGTCAGATGATATAATAAAACAATATTTAATATAAAAAATCCTCTTGTTTATTAATTAATCCGATACAAAGATATAAATATACGATTCCTCTGGACTTTTTTTTTTGTTTTCTGCTGCCAATTGCAGGCAAATTTTTGAAATAATTTACTTCTCATAAACATTTTTTTTTTCAAGTTGTTTATATGCACTATATAGTTATTTTAAGAATATTAGTTTCGTTTTTTAAAATCCTAATACATGTTAATATTCCTTTTGGCGTCATATAGCTAGTTTTAGAAAAGTGATTAAATTATTATGGACTTTTACAGAATTATTTCAGTATTTTAGATATATTTTTAAGCAATTTTTTGCTTTTAAAGGTATTTTCTATTTACATGCTAACTAAAGTTTTAAAATTGAAGAATTTAAATATATCCGAATTGTTTAATTTTATTTAAATAATTTTACTTCAATATTTTTAATTTGACTAAAATATATTTTCCAAAATGAAGGTTTCCATCTGACCGAAAAAATGCTCAGGACGGGAATTGAACCCAGATCGTTGGCATATAGAGCCAATGCTTTACCGTTTAAGCTATCTGGACCGTCAACCAGCAATCATTTTTCGCTGAAATAGATATGATAAATTTACCAATCTGATTGCGTTAAAATAACAGTTTTAAATTTTTATAATTATTCTAAAATTAAAAATAAAGAATGCTGCCATTTGTGCAAGATTTGAGAAATTATAAATTAAAAATTTCCATTTAACGATAAAGTTTATTAAAAGATATATTAAATGAAAACCTCTGTGCATTCTGCGATCAAACTCACTTGTTTTGATTGAGATTGTTTGATTACAACTCCTTTTTATAGTAAGAATTTTCTTCTAATTTAATTGAAGATAGAATAGTGCGAGAATAAAGCCCATTACAGTATTTTAAGGAACTGGTGGAAATCAAACAATCCAATTAAAATAGGTAGCCTACACTAACTACGAAACCCACTGGCTAGAGAATTAACCATTTGAGCTCTGATGGTTGAATTTTCTACCACTTAATTTTAATTCCGAAATGTCACATCGGCACCAAAAAATTGACCAGATTTATTTGAAAATATTTTAATGCATTTTTTCGTGTAACCGAATTTTTTCTTAGGAAAATACTGACGTCAATGTGGCATTTGGAATTTTGAAGAAATTTACCCACCAGAGCTCAAAGGGTTAAGGGGTTAAAACTTTCCGGCACAGTGTGCCCAGTCCGGCATACCTAATCTTAATTCTAAACTTGCAAATTCTACCAATAATATTTTAATAAAATTTTGCTTTTACAATAAAACCTTAAATTAAAGAATTCCTAATTTGTAAAAAAGCCGTTTTTAAATTCCGGTGACGGTCTTTATCATTTCTTATTTTACTAACAGAATTTGCCCGCGTCGTAAAGGGTTAAACATACTGGGAATTGTACTCGTGTTTTTTTTTTTAAATAATTCCCACGAAAAAATTTATACACTGTATTGCCATTGATTATGGGACACTTGCGATTTTAGACATTTTACTAAATATCTAGAAAAATACATGAGGAATCATCTCGAAACTCTTAGTGCATAAATATAATAGTATACGTCATACATCTCCGTGAAGATTTTTTACCGAAACTCCATAGGGGACCATCAACAAATTAAAAAAGAATGAATATCTTTTGAATAACCCTGTCAAAACTAATGTAGCAAAAGTGCTCAAACTCTAAGTTATGATTGAATGCCTTATTCTAATACACTGTGTTCATTTTTATGCAAATAGCATGCATACTCGCAGAGTAATTAAGGTTTTTATAAAAATGGTCCCACATTTTTCCAAGTTTTTTCCTTATAATTTTCAGAGTTCTTAATATAAAATGATATTTTTTTCAGAAAATATGACAAACAACATTGCACACAGTACCCTGTAATCAAAATTAAAAAATAATGAAAATTGTATACAAAATGAGTTGGTTTACTAAATAATTTTTTACTGCGCATGCGTCAACGATATTAAAATTTCATTTGCATATTATGTTAGCTAAATGTATAGAGCAACTTTTGTGAAAGTCACAAAATCATAACTTGAAAATTCTGAAAATAATTGTCAATTGAATAAGTTGAAAATCCGTTATTCTCAAAATGAAGCAAAAACAAGAGGGGTTGTATCCATATATTCATTGATTAGTGTCAATATAGAATACACAATACGGGATGTTACGACTACTTTTGGATAAAATCCCTCATTTTTTTGCTTCATTTTGGAAACAACGGATTTTGTCCTTTTTCTATAGACGATTACTTTCAGAATTTTCAAGCTATAATTTTGAGACTTTTACAAAAGTTTTTCTATACATTTAGCTAACATAATATGCAAATGAAATTTTGATATCTTTGACGCATGCGCAGTAAAAAATTATTTAGTAAACCTACTCATTTTTCATACAGTTTTTATTATTTTTTAATTCTGATTACAGGGTACTGTGTGCAATGTTGTTTGTCATATTTTCTGAAAAAAATATTATTTTATATTAAGAACTCTGAAAATTATAAGGGAAAAACTTAGAAAAAATTGGGGCCATTTTTATAAAAACCTTAATTGCTCTGCGAGTATGCATGCTATTTGCATAAAAATGAACACAGTGTATTACAATAAGGCATTCAATCATAATCTAGAGTTTGAGCGCTTTTGCTACATTAGTTTTGACAGGGTTATTCAAAAGATATTCATTCTTTTTTTATTGGTTGACGGTCCCCTATGGAGTTTCGGTAAAAAATCTTCACGGAGATGTATGACGTATACTATTATATTTATACACTAAGAGTTTCGAGATGATTCCTCATGTATTTTTCTAGATATTTAGTAAAATGTCTAAAATCGCAAGTGTCCCATAATCAATGGCAATATAGTGTATATAATTATTTAAAAATTTTATTTTCCTTTGTACGATTTATAGTTTATTAAACCTTTTGGTACGAGCGACTTTCACAGAATTTTCAATCTGTCACCGCCGGTTTTTCGAAACAGAAACTTTTGCGTAATTGAATCAGTGAAACCCTCGGATTAAATTTACAATAAAATTTTCATGGTGAGAATAATCAAACATTCTGTGCACTTTATGAGGCACGTATACCGGTCGCCCGTCCAGAATGGGTTAAGTGTAGAAATATCTAGTTCGAATAGAAATAGCTTCATTTGGTACTTCATAAATGACTGCTTGTTGGTATATTTAGCGTTAAGTCGCCACACTAATCACTGAAAAGACGCGGATGATAATGTTGAGTCTATGGAGGTGTTATTTTAAAATATCTTGCTCAAATTTTAATATTTTTCCATGATTTGTTTCCATAGGATAGCTGAAAACAATCCACAACCGGACTAGTTTTTACCTTTTCGATTTTTGAGAGATATATATTTGTATATATTGTATTAGGATAGTTTCAATTTCACAACCGGTTCTGAAAGTTAAAAAAACATCTGAAACCAAAATCGGAAAACTAAAAACTATCCTTGTAAATCGTCCTGAGCTGTTCTATGGGGAAAAATCATGTAAAAATTTTAAAATTTGAGCGAGATATCTGAAAATACCGCCCCTATAGACATAACATTATCATCCGGGTCTTTTTCAGTGACTAGTGTGGCGGCTTAACCGTATCCGCCTCAGGGCACTTCCATTGGAAATACTGTAATTTCGGGTTTATAAGCCGCAGATCAAACAATTCTTTTTTGACCCAGAATTTTTTAAGAAACAAATATAATTAGTCAGATCGCCGTAAATATTTGTCTTCAATCACTAAATAAGATTTTTGGGTCCAAAAATAATTGTTTGATCCGCGGCTTATACACCCGAAATTACGGTACCGTAATTTCCTGCATATAATCCGCGGATCAAACAATTCTTTTTCGACCAAGAAATTTTATTTTGTAATTGAAGGCAAATATTTACGGAGATCTAAAAAGTTACAGTTTATTTAATAAAATTTCTGGGTCGAAAAATGGTTGTTTGATCCGCGGATTATAAACAGGAAATTACGGTACATTGAAATGATTGAATAACATCGGAATTTACGAACAAATTCATTTCAAAATAAGAAAAAGTTATTTTCCAATGAGTAATAAACGGAAAATATTTGTACCAAAATTCAGATGTCACATTGTCTTTTTGGAATCATGTTTGTTTCATGTACTGGAACACTGTAACACAAAAAGTTAAAATATTCAAACAGATCAATTTTGAATGTCAGCATTACATATCTTCAAATTGGGTTCGCGAACAACCAATTTCCCAGTTTCTTAGAATAGAAAGTATTTCCGTATTTAATAGCAAAACTTTACGGTTAAATAAAGTGAAAGTTACATTTCAGTTAACAAATTGAAGGATGATGGTACATTTATTAAATATCTTTCTTTAATCCGAAACTGCTAAATTTAAGCCAGATTTCATTAAATTAAATTTTATTCTTTTAAATGTACCTGAAGAAAAACTATTTGTCTATTTTATACTATCTACAATCCAGCTACATAATTTCCTTTTACCGGAGAAGTTAAAGTTATTTTTTATTAAATAATAATTGTCTCATTGCTTTATGATTTTGAAGTCTGATATTGAGTTGCATCCAAAAATTTCTGGCAAGCTATACCAAAAACATGACATCTTACTGATTTCTGCAAAGGCCGATATCCAATGCTTACCTGGCTACGCCCTTTTAAATGTTTATTAATATAAAGTACTAATAAAATATTAATTCTAAGAAAAAATGTTTAAGGTGAGTAACAATGGTTGATATTTTCTTCAAAAATAGTTTATAAGTAAACATTGAAATCATGATACATCGTTCATAATATTTCTTAATTACTTCAAACCATAACAGTTTTAGCTTTATTTCTGTTATAAAAATGGACTTTTTTCTCAAACATTTGTAACTAATGTAATTTTAACACCACACATTTTCGTTTTTTTCATTCTAAAACACATTTATAAGCGTTACTCATATTTATAGCACCATTTAACCCCTTTCCTTTCCAATATTTTTAGAAAAAAATGCGAAAAATTACCTCCTATTTTATAATTGCAGTTTATTGTTTGCATTTCATATCACAAAACTTGAAATACTGTCCACCAAATTTTACCTATAATTTAATTATACATAATTTATTACATTATATAAGAATATTTTCTTTCTTTTTCAGCTTCAAGCTGCGTAAAAACGTGATAAGAAACAGCAATGGCAAATTGTACTACGCGCGGTTTTCTAGCAATATTAATTAACTGAAGTGTGTACAAACCCGTGATATTAACCACTTAATCGTCGCGCCCGAGACATTCACGGGCTGCAAGCTTCACGGCTTTTATTCAGAATTGTTTGATTCTCACCAATTTTATAAATTAGTGTAATTTGTTTTATTCTGGGATCATTTTACTTGCCATTAAATATGATGAATTTTTTTTCAAAAAAGTTGTGGTAATAATGAATTTAAATTTTTAAACCGTAATTTAATGCGACCATTAAGGGATTAAGTGAAAGGGTCAGTAAAACAATGCTCAGTGTTCGTGTATAAATTACAAAATGATGTTTAACCTCTTCAGACTTAAGGTGCACATTTGTGTACCTCTGATTTCAACTGCGTATCTCACTTAATATTTGAAATTTTTTTATTGAGACGAGTGGATGTTATTTGTGTACGTTAGCTTTTTCTAGTTTCAGCAAGAAATGGCGCTAGCAGTCTTAATTCATATGATTTTGGAGGAAAAAAACGAGCAATGGCAAAAAATATAAAATGTCGAAAAATTAAGTACATTTTTATAATTAGAAAATTAATATTTATTCATAATAACTTTTAAGAATGCTTATAAACTCTTCAGTATTGCATAAATCATTTAAACTTTTTAGCTAGATCATAATATCTGTTTAAATTAGTTGTAATTTGTAAGGTACACATATGTGCACCTTCGGTTTCAATTCTGTGTTTTTGGAAAGAAGTCATCTCACACAAAAAAATTGTACTGCATGACATCTACTCTAATTTCCTGCGTATAATCCGCAGATCAAACAATCATTTTTAGGCCCAGAAATTTTATTAAATAAAATATAACTTTTCAGATCGCCGTAAATATTTGGCTTCAATTACAAAATAAAATTTCTGGGTCGAAAAAGAATTGTTTGATCCGCGGACTATAGGCAGGAAATTAGGGTAATTGGTGCAGTGCTAAAGTTGTGGAATTATTAAAAAAAAATACTTAATAATAAATAAGAATTCATTTTGTTGATGTTTTAAATTAAACATCAATTTTTAAAAATCATAATTATTATATCTTTGTAAGAGTAAATAAACTGATGAGGCCAATGGGGATGGAGTCTTCTGGCAATAAAAATTTAGATGACACAGATATAACTATTGAAGATATTGCTCCAGTATCTATCCCGAATCCATGTAACAATAAAGTTTAACCTAAAAAGCCTTTGTTATGGAAAGCTGAAAATAAGCAAATTTTTAAAACTTGTGTTACAGCACAGTAGAATAATAATGCTGAGAATAAAACTTTATCTTTTCGCAAACATTTATTTAATCTTTTTTTCTTCTAATAGTATTTCGAGGATCATTGATTGATGATGATTATCTAAAAGCAGATTTTCCAGCATCGTAAATCCTTTTGAATCATTTCTAGATTCGTTAAATGAAGATTTTTGGGAAAAAGTTTCATATGAAACCAATTCCGTTCAAACAATTCCAATTCCGTTATATTCTGTTCAAACACGAAACCGTCGCTCAATAAATGCATCTAAATATGAAATTATAAAAGTTGCAGGCGTACACATACTCATGGGAACTTTAATATATCTCCAAGCAAGCTTCTATTGGCAAAAATACTGGTCAGTACTTAGAATTGCAGCTACTATGTCACGTGTTCGATTTTTTGAGATTAGAAAATTTCTTCATTTTGCAGATAAATCAAATGATCTTTAACCAGATGGCAAATTAAGGAAAATAAATCTAATCTTGAATGCAGTAAGAATTAAATGTTTGTCCCTGCCCAAGCCAAAACCTTTATCACTAGATGAACAGAGATCACTAGATCCCATTTGCTGGACGTTGTGGATCTAGACATTATGTGCCGTTAAAACCTAATCCGTTGAGTTTAAAAACTTTATTTTATCCGCCAGGTTTGATCATGGCCTTGACTGCCAAATATATCATGGAAAAGGAATTGTACCAGCTGATGATTCAAAATAATTATGATTAGGTCTAGGTGGAGGCTTTGTCAAATTGTTTTTTAAATTTATACCAAAAGACAACACACGGGTGATTTACTAGGACAGTTTTTTTACCAGTGTAAAATGTGTCGACTTTTTATTGAGGAACATTATCTACCAAACTGGAATGATTATGAACAAAAGACTTGGAGGAACAGATAAAAAAAATCAATGATCGAGATTTGTAACGCGGAGAGTGAGATGAGACACTAAGAGAAGGGAAGGATATGTGCATACTAAACTGGAAATATAGTAAATGTGTAACTTTGCTTTCGACTTGCATCGATAGCAATCTCGAGAGGAGTTGTGTTAGGTGGTCTAAAGATCAAAAATGTAAAATTAATGTAACACAACCTGCAATTGTCAATACAAAACGTGTATGGGTGGTGCAGATTTAAAGGATAAGTGTTTAGCTTACTACCATTTTTCTATTCACACAAAAAAGTAGTCAACAAGAGTTTTTATGCATTTTATAGATTTGGTTATTTCCATTTGTTGGATAATGTATATAAGAAATTGCAAAACAGATGAAGTTCCTCGAAAAGGCAGATTGTCTCTCCTGTGGTATTTTTAGAGATAGCATAAGTATTGGTGAAATATAAGAGCAAAGTAAGTGAAGAATGACGACCATGGAGACCACGCAAAATTTATTCATCTGAAAACGATTTTGAAGACGATTTTGAAGACGATTTCGCAAATAAATCACAGTGAAAACAATGTAAGGGTATTTAAAAGCCAATTTACTACATTAGATATGACAAAATTGAACAGTTTCCTCGTTATAAAAGGTAATTTTGCTTCAAAACGTAAGTATGAAAGTTGCAAATCAAGAACAAGGGTTATTTGTACAAAATGCAATATATATCTCTATATATAAAAAAAATTTTTTTTCGAAAATCGCCCGTAAAATAAGCTTATATGTATCAATTGTCTACCAAATTTCTCGTTTAAATAAATTTTTGAAAAATGAAGTGTTTTTTTGTAGTATGAACCCGAGGTGCACATATGTGTACCTGCTAGTAAATATAAACTAATAACAATTATTTTACTTTTTATTACAAAATTATGTTTCTATACGTATAAATAGATGGAACAAAGTGTTAAATAATTTTTACGATGGCTTAAAATGTGTCAGGTCTGAAGAGGTTAATGTTTCTAAACAATATTTCATATGCATGTTACTCTGATTGTATAAAATTATTATTGTGTAAATTTAAAAAAATAATATATTAGGTGCAAAAACGACACATCTAGGCGGAGTTACAGATAACCAAAAGACAAAAAAAATTGCATCTCCGGGTGTAAATGCATTAATATGGTGCAAAATAAATATATTTAAATTATCTTGCTTAAATCCGAAAAATATATTTTCCAACTGAGCAAAGATTTTTATCATTTCCTTCACGAGTATTTCAAAGAATGTAAGGAATATAAGATATGCGTGGAATTTCTTAATATTTTTCAGAGATTATATATATTTATTGTACACTCAAATATAATCCAATAAAAATATATTTAAAAATTGGGTATTCAAGGTTTAAATATGTTTCACGTACGTAAAAATGCATATTAATTTCTCCAGAAATTCGACATAAATAATATGGGATACTTTCTATGGTATTTTGAAAAGAAAAAAAATATATTCTAAAATATACGAATGAATGTGTTCATTTTAAAGTAAATGCATCATTTATAAATCCGTAAACATCAAATGTAAAATTATTAATTGGTTCAATAGAAATTTTGCACGAAATTAAAAAAAAGGGTATTTTTAAAATTTTTAGGTAAAAGTCTTTAATGTATTGTTTTAAAATTGTTTAAATCTTGGAACTATTAATAAATAGGAACTGACATATCCTTGAAACATAAAAGCGTAAGTTATAAAAGCTTTTACTCTGGTTGACTACTCAGTGGCAAACTTCCAGCAGTAAATTTAAAAAAGAAATCTTAACCTTTTTTTTCTTTTACCCTTTATTAACGTAACATTTTAGTCAGAAATAATTGAAAAAACAGCATTCATTTTTACTGGTGGAAGTTTACTTTGGTGGTAAAAAGAGACTGCGCTTTCACCAAAATTTGTACAAAGGTGCATGTGAAATTTGTTTTTGACAGCATTAATAAATAAATAATAATATATGAATTTTTAAATTAGAGCATTTTGGGTATTTGACAACTGAAGGGGACTGTTTAGAAACACGGTGCATTCCACATAAAATTTAGTAATACATGTTTGTGATTGTTTTTATAATATTTACTAGATTAATATAACTATATAAATAAAGTAATTGCTAAGAACTCAATTTTAAGTGATGCAGATGTTTATTACCATGCATTTAAGAATTAAGAATAGTATATGGATCCCCTTTAGATTTAATATATAGTAACACTTTTTATATGTAGAAGAACATTAATGCTTTGTCCTCCCACGATTTTTATCAAGACATGATCGCTTGAAAAATTTACGTGACTATTTTCTGAATTTTCAGAAAACGTTGACCGTAAAAGATTAAGAAATATGATACAATTTATGAGACCTTATATCTTCAATATGAAATTAATGCTTTCTTCAAGATGTAGAAAAAACATAAAACGCTCAAAATATAGTAAAAATGTAAAGCTGAAAATATTTCATTTAAAAAATAGTTTATACATTTTTATTTTAATGACAGAAAATATTTTCTGATATTTTACCACAACAATGTCAGACAATTAATAAATTGGTCAAACAAAGCTGATAAATTATAAATTATGGAAATTTATTCATTAATAAATGAAATTCCTGTTAAAAACAAATTACATTTTTTAAAGGCTTTCTTTTTAACCCATTCAAGAGCATCGGTACATTATGTATATCATCTAATTTTAATTTCCGAAAACCACATTGGCGCCAGAAATTGGGAAGTAAATTTGTCTCTATTAGGATGGCGAGTGGTCAGGGGAAAATACAGTCAAAACAGGTGTTAATTACCAGTATTTTATTAAATATAAAGTTGTCTTCTTTAATCCCTTTATATTATTCAGTGTATTTTCTATAAGTAAATGCTTGTGTTTTCTCATTTTTGACCGTGTTTTTTACTGACCACTTGCCACCCAGTTTATACAAAGTAAACGAAGTAAAGTTTTTGCTTATTTTCACATGAATTTATTTATGAGTAACGGTGACATTCAATCGTTTTAATATTTTACATATACAGTCAAACCTCGTTAACCTGAACATGCTTAATGTGAATTACTTTTAACATGAACTGTTTTCGCAATAAGCTATAAACACAAATACAAAGATTTGATACTGTTAAAATGAATTACTGTTAACGTGAACAACATTTTGATTCCCCTTGAGGTTCATGTTAACGAGGTTCAACTGTATAGACCACCTTTGCCTCTAAAACTGTTATCGGCAATGTTCGAAAAATCTAGATGCCCGGCATCGGTGTTGACAAACGGACTACTTTTTTCTTAAATTTGATTGGCACTATTATTTTAATACCCTAATTTCCTGCGTATAATCCGCAGATCAAACAATCATTTTTAGGCCCAGAAATTTTATTAAATAAAATATAACTTTTCAGATCGCCGTAAATATTTGGCTTCAATTACAAAATAAAATTTCTGGGTCGAAAAAGAATTGTTTGATCCGCGGACTATAGGCAGGAAATTAGGGTAATAAAATTCCCCTTGGTTAATATGCCATTAAATGAAACGAATTTTTACCATTCCAAAAAAGTGGTGCCAATCTGAATTTCAAAAAGTAGTCCGTCCAGAAAAACTGATGTCGGGAAAGTAGATTTTTCGAGCCCTAGTTAACGCTAACATATAATCATTCTTAATGCACTGTTGATCGATGATTTCCTACTAAAACTGTGTTTCGAGACAATGAAAGCTCGTCTTTTGAAAGTCGGTTGCCTAAATAAGTTTTTTGAGATTATCTATAAATAAAAATTTTTTAAATGTTTGGATTTTATATAAGATTTCGTATACTCTTACAAAAAATGGCCAGTTCTTTTGTATAAAGAATAATACTTCTAAAAAAATCGTGTTGATATTCTATTCAGGAAAAGTGGTGTAGGCGGAACTAAAGATCCAGCGCACAACTAATTGCTTTAAGTAAACGAATTAACCAATGCCATCGAAACCCTCAAGGCCTGAGGACAGGAAGCATGACATCATCGCTAATGGATCCAGTTCTCGCTAGCATTGGAATTGACACTAACTTGACTAATAATTCTAAAACTGATAAAATAAATAATTTTAGAGATTATTGCTTTTCATTTCCTAAATCACTTTTTTTTACTTATTTAACAAATTTTTGGAAATGAACTATCCTATTTGCGTGTATTCTTACCACATTTTCTAGATAATAATACACACCATATTTTATCATGTTTTGCTTGATTAAGTATTTCGAATATTTTTGTTCAAAAATGCGCCATAAGTGTTAGCCCGCTAATCTTAAATATATATAGATACATTCATATATTGCTTAATTTCAACCACCTTTTTGAAGTAGAAAGAATCTCCTTATTTAATGGCAAATTATAAAAAAAGAAAATAATGCGAAATATGCTTTATTTCAAGAATGTGGTGAAATGAAGCAACCTAAATAAACAAAATTTGAGAACTAAAACGCCCAGCAAACCAAAAATATTTAACCAGTGTTGACAGTTTGACCTCCTTTAGAATTAAAAAAAGTAGTATTTAGTATTTGAAAAAAAAAAAAAAAAAAAAAAAAAAAAGAATAGCTATGCTACTTAGTGGCGTAACCAGGATGGGCGCCCCAAACCATTAATATTATAAGATTTTCTTCTCTTTGATTCATAGCGGAAATTTTTCTGGTTAGATAAGGTGAACAGAACTTTGAAGAATTACCGGTAACCAGAGCACTTGGGCACTCTCCCTGCTTACGTCATTGCAGCTGAGCCGTAACATCGTGTAAATAATTCCAGTTGCTTTTGCATGAATTTTTTTTTTTTTAATATTTATTAGAAATTTCGGCAAGGCTTAACATTCTGCTTGTTTTTAAGAATATTTTAATACAGCGGTAGCAAGCAGTCCTCCGTGCAGCTTGATGTGTTTACATAATGCAAATAGTTCTATTTAGAAATATTTTTATCTAGCCAACCGTGGCTTTTGACGATTAAATAGATAAATGAATGATGTGTCACATTTTATTATCACATATATTTTTCTAAAAATTTCTATTATCATATATTTAATTGTATCATAATTATTTACAACGTTATTATATACAGGAACAATCGACATGAAAATTATGTGCGTTCATATTTCTAAATTTTACATTAATTACATATTTACAACAAAAGGGTATCAATGAAATCATTATCAATCTGATTAGTTTAACCAGGTATGCCTTACACTATTGTGAATCTCTAGAAAATTCTTTCACCTTCTGAAAACATATTTTACTTGCCAAATATAATCAAATTTAGCGACAATCTTTCATTCAACACCCATTTGTCATTCGTAATTTTAAAAGTCGAGTTTTTGACCAAATGTTGCCAATAACACACCAAATATCGCCAATTTATCGCCTGTTGCTAACTTTGCAGCTTCATTTAAAGCCAACAGTTCAGTTAATTGATACTTGTTTCAATTTTAATTTTAATAGAAATGCATTCATTCGAAGTGCATATATATATAATAATAACCGACTAATGAGTTTTCTCGAAAGTGATTACTATAGTGATTTTTTCGCAGCCAAATGGTCTTCTCGTAATTTTCCGAAATCATAAGGTGCAAAGTTGTGTCTCAATAGTTTCAGCTGTTTGTTAAATGAAATTAGTTTGACTCTAACTCCTTTAGGGGTATTTCCATGAGAAAATGTCGTGTAAGTTACATTTCTAGTAACTGCTAAATTGTTGGCCACTGTTATTTTCGAAAGATTTGCATGGCCTTATTCAATTAGTGGAAAATATCTGATAAAATAAGTCACATTTTTCCGTTCTAAAATACTGGTATCAAAAATCGTAGTACGTGTCTTACACGACATGTGATCATGGAATTGCCTATAGAAAAAAATTACACACTAATAAAATTTTTTCGAACATGCGACCAAGCTCAATGGTATCTCCATACCTTGAAATAGTAGGATACCAAAGTTTATGGAAATTGTTCGAGCAGCTTCTTAGATGAGATTGATTTTACTTGCCAAAAATGAGCCACTAATCTAATTATCTTCAACGTACGATTTAGTCCATTGCACTTGACACAGTCCAACATGGTAAATTTCAAAATTTAGTTAAACTCACTAGAGCATTTTTAGATAATAGTAGTTTGACATGTGGTAGTGAGTGAATAGTAGTGAGCCATGTTGACCTACTAATCGAATTTGTCGAATACAGTGAGCAAAAAATTATTTGCACACCAGGTAAATTTGTTGTAGCATATGTATAAATAAATAAAAAGCAACTAAGAATTAAAAGTACCAACACTTTTGCAAAACAAATAAACATATTTAAACATTTTACTGCCAAAATATATTTTCACACTAGAAATAAAAATAGAACTTGAGGAATTATTTATAAGTTAAAACAGCGCTTATATTAAGTATGCATAACCTTTCCTTCAATTACAGCTTGTAATCGTCTGGGCATTGATTCTATTAATTTGTGACATGTTTCATTGCTGATTTGTAGCCATTCATCCCTAAGAGCTTGGATAAGCTCTGATTTGTTAGAAATTTTCTTTTACTTATTTTCACATCCACAATATCCCATAAATTTTCAATCGGATTGAGGGTTGGTGGTTATGGTGGCGTTTTCAATTGTTTTTTTACATTATAAAGCAACCATAACCTCGTAATATATGCAGTGTGTTTTGAATCGCTATCCTTTTGAAAATAAGAGGAATTAGAAATTCCTAATTTCAGAGCACTATTAGATAAATGATCTCGAAATTTATTAATATACTGTTTAGCATTCATATTGCCTTCAATAAAGGTCATTTCGCCAACTCCGTTAAAAAACATGAATCCCCAAATCATTCCATGACCACCGCCATGTTTTACAGTTGGTTTCAAGTTTTTAGTTTGAAGAAAAGTTTTTGGCTTTCACCATACAGCTTTCTTACCATCTTAGCCAAAAATATTGAACTTGCTTTCATCGGAGAAAATAACAATTTTCCAAGACTCTAGTGGTTTGCTGACATACGTTTTTGCAAATTCAAGTCCTTTCACCTATTTGTTTCAGTAATAAATGGTTTTTTCGAGGGACTCTTCCTCGAATATTTGCATGATGAAGAATATTTCTAATTGATTGTGGTGTAACTGTTGTTCCCGACGTTGAAGCGACATCAACAGCCAATTCTCGATCACTTTCAAAAAGGTTTTTTGAAGGTTCTTTTATGATAGCTCTCCTTTGCCTGGTATTTAGCTTTCTTGGGCGCCAAGTTCGCGGTTTATTTACTGCCGAACCAGTTTCTTTTTTCTTCTTAAGTATATAACGAACACTAGAAATGTTAAGATTTAATTTTTTTAGATATTCCTTGGTAACTTAATCCAAATTGTTAAGAAATATAATCTACTCACGGGTAGCAACAGACAGTTCACACGTTTTCGGCGCCATTAGAACAAAAACTCCCCAGAATCCCTGCGCCAAGTAATATATTACGTAACTTTAAAGTGCGGGGCTAATGTACTGCGGGACTGATATGCTAAACATTTGCTTATTGTTCACATTTAAAGCCTTTTTTAACAGTCGTGTAAAACAGTAACACGTGTGTCGACAGTAAACTTCGTGAGCAAATACTTTTTAGGTATGAGGAAATATTCATTTATTTTTTAAAATGTGTAATATTACTATTTAAGGAAAATGGGTATAATTTTTATTTTCTTATTTAAATAAATGAATAATTAAGATATTAGTATCAAATTTGCTTTCTATGGTTACTTATGCAAAAAATCGTCTGCGTGCAAATACTTTTGTTACTCACTGTATATGACTTACTCCATTGCTATGCGCTTCATCTAAAATAATAGGACACAAAATTTAGTTAAAATCATTTGAGCTGTTTTTAAATAAAATTTGATTGACCTGCAGTGATAAAAAATGACGTACTAATCTAATTTTCTCGAACTTGTGACGTAGCACGACGGGTTTCTCGAGACCAAAAACAGCATAAAAAGACATTTGTAAAAATCGTGAATCGTTTGAGCCATTTTTGACACAATTAGCTTAATCATGATACAAAGTCAACGCCCTAAAAAAACCACTCACCAAAATTTTCGAGAATGTTATCAAACATAATTATCTTCTTGTACCCGAAAACGGTATAACACAAAAAATTTTCAAAATCGTTTAACGTTCTTTTCCAATAAAATTAGCTTGACCATGACAAATATGGATACAAAATTATCCAGTATCTAATTTTAATTAACATGTGATCCAACCCAGTTGACTTCTAGAGTCCGAAAACGATAGAATATTTATTAAATTTATCCCTTTGAGTTCTGGTGGGTAAATTTCTTCAAATTTCAAATGTCACATTCGCACCAGTATTTTGCAAAGAAAAAAAACAGTTAACGATATATACGAAAAAATGCATTAAACCTTTTTCAAATAAATTTGGTCGAATTTTCTGGTCCCGTTGTGACATTTAGGAATTAAAATTATGTGGTAGAAAATTCTACCATCAGAGCTCAAAGGGTTAAACAAAACCATTAGAGCCGTTTTTTGCATAAAATTAGGTTGTCCCTTAGTGGCCTAAAACGAATCGGAATTTTTGGAATTTTGTGATTTTTCCAATAACAGGGCTCCCAACTGGTCTGCGAACTGAACATCAATATTTTTTAACAGAAAATTTCATGATGGGTTTCTACAGAATTGGCATTAGAATTAACTTCGGTACGGTTTCTTGGTAATTTGAAAGAAAAATCTAAAAGGAAAATTTTCTAAGAAAATTCTGATGTTCAGTTGGCGGACCATTTGGGAGCCCTGCAATAATCTTCTTGTGTCCGGAAACTAAAGAATACAATATTTAATCAAAATCGTAATGACTGTTTCTAGACAGGATTAACTTGACCATAATGACCCAAAAATGACTCATTAATCACATTTACTTGAACATCTGATATAGTATACAGCCTAATGGTCTTCTCGCAATCAAAATCGACAAAATACAAAGTTTAATTAAAATAGCTAGAGTTGTTTTCTAGACAGAATTAGCTTGACCCACAATGACCTCAAAATGACCCACTAATACTATTTTCTCAAACATGTGACCTAGCCCAATAGTATTCTCGTGCCCAAAACGACTGGATACAAAATTTATTCAAAATCCAATGAGCCGTTTTTTAGATATAAATAGCGCGCCCTTATTCATAATGACCAAAAATGAACCACTAATCGAATTCTCTCGAACATGTGACTAAACCCAATGATTTTGTCGTACCCGAAAGCGGTAGGATGCAAAGTTTTGTAAAAATCGTTGAGCCATTTTTAAGAAAAAATTTACTTACACAGACAGACCAGTGTTGCCAGTGGGCTACTTTTTTAAAATTCAAATTTCTTGATTCGCACTACTTTTTTGAAACGGCAAAATTCCGTTTGTTTTCGTCTTTATTAACATTTCATTACATAAGAAGTATTTTACTATTTCAAAAAATGGTGTCAGTCAATAATCTGAATTTAAAAGAAGTTGTCCATCTGTTAACGCTGAGACAGATACATGCACGATTTGCTCGAATTATAGTATAAGACATATATATCTGTGTGCTTTATAATAATAAAAAAGAAAAAATCAATAAATTTATGCATGCTAATTCCTTTGTTTTGAATTTCTCTTGTTTCTTTCTTAATAAGATAAAATTCGTTATCAACAGAATGCTGTGTCTTAGACAAATGTTTCAAGCATAAATTCTTTGGATTATAAAAGGACAGCTAATTGAAAAGCTTTTAAAACAAGAAATAAACTCTTTGTTAATGCCACAAAAGGTTTACGACCATTGCAGATAATTGAAGCAAATATTATTCTACAAGTTATTATTACAATCCCTTTTAAATAATTCTCACATGAGTGAATGTATCTTGAAAGTTTTCTGCGTTTTGCTACTTTGTAATTAATCATCGAAATACCTTATGCGATAATGAACACGCATTCTAATTTGTATCTAATAAACGAATGTAGGTATGCGTGACTTCTTTGCCATTTCAGTTTGTTCATACATTCATTATGAATATTGTGAGAAAATATTTTAAACTTTCTTAACTGCAGCATCATTTAGCTTAAAATTTTTGACAGAATTTTAATTCAAAAATATATCTAACACTAAATATCCCGGGAATCTTACTCAAGTTACGTAAAAATATTACACACAAGAAATTTTATTGAAAATTATTTAGCATTTTATTTAATTTATTTCTGTTTGATTTATATTATATATATAAATATATATATATATATATATATATGTGTATGTTTGAAGAAATATCTCGATATTCCGAAATTTTTTTCATTTCGTACCAGCCAAAAGAACGATTGTCGGTAAATTTTATTTTAAATATTATACGGAAATTCTGTATTCGATAGAAGTATCAATGTTACAAGATGGGATTTTTTTTTTCGAAAGTCTACGGATGTTTACGAATGATAATTTATTGCTTTCTTTAACCTCCCAATAAATAAACCGACTAATACCATTTTGAATTAGCGGTAAATATGCCAATAAATATCTCAAATTTGGGATACTGAGTTGTGGTGAGCAGAATAAATGATTTTATTATTCAGTTGAATCTTTCGGCGCAGAAACATCGATTCCAACCACTGTGTATATATTTTATCAATTACCATATTTAACTTTGTAAAAAGAACAGAAGCAAAAGCATAGTTTCCCGTAGAGGTCTGCACGGACCCGTACCTGGTCGGTGGAATGATTCTGGATTTTCTAACGGGCCGTGCCGATAAAAAAAATTACGAGCCTACTGGCCAGTTATAAATATTTAAGCAGAAATGATAAAATATGAGCTATTTTAAATGAATATGGATATAACGAGAATAAGTATAAATGTTCGTCTTGAGTCGATACTAGTTTGACAATATCAATACAAAAATGTAACTAGTACAGTGTAGAGATCGGTATCGGACAATTACTTTGTGTGTAACCTAAGCTTAATATGTCTTTAGCAGACTTTTGCCGGGCCGATATTAGGTTTGCATTGTTGTTTTTTTTCATATAGACGAGCCGGGCCGAAATTAGACTTAATTGTTCTCAAGATGTGTAGTGCAGACAACACGATTTATAAAATTATTAATAGCGATAAAGAATTTATGTTAACGTAATCTTCGGATATCTACTCCTTGATGGTTCTTAAATTCACTTCTCAACAACGCGAAAGTTTGACGCTTTTTCTGACTAATTTTTAACTGTAAAAGTGTAGACTTGACAGGCCTGACTATTGAAGGGATTTAGAATCTAATAGCGTTTTTCAATTTTGGTAAATACGATACTTCTCTAAACTTGTTGAGATATAAGATATTATTGTCAAACGATTGCAAATTTTTCTCCCTTCCCATGCTAACGCGTCCGGAAATTCTATTCAAAACGCTAACTTTGGCAATATTTTAATAAATTGCTTGTATCAAAAAATGGATAACACCATTCGATTACATAGTTTCTGAATAATAACACCTGCTACTCTTACATGTTTCCGAAAAAAATATGAGTTCAGAAATGTATCAGAAGGAGCTCCTTTAGATTTGAAAATGAATATGAATTTGGAATCCTTAATAAAATGATATAAAAATATTTTCATAAATTTACTTTTATTATACAGTTTCAAAAATTACGATGTTTTTAACTTTCTCTCTTTTTTTTTTTTTTTTTTTTTTTTTTTTTTTAACTCTAAACCATATTAATTTTTTAATGAATCTTTATTTGAATGTTGAAAGTCTAAGAATCTAAGTTAAATAATCATTTGTGTTGCTAAAGTGTATTTTTTGTAAAAGTCTTGTAAAATCATTCTATAGATATGTATTCAGTATTCTTTAAAAGAATCTTAATTATATAACAAAAATCTGAATGTTTTAGAAAGAGTTGGAATTGTGTCGCGCTTGAACGGGCTAGACCTGTTTTCACTGATTTCTGTACGGACCGGGCCCGGGCCTGGAAATTCCGGACCGTGCAGAAATTCCGAACCTCCAGTTCCAATCTTCGATATTATTTTAATCAAATATTTTACTAAAATTGGAGACAAAAATGTATTTTTATGGGGCTCTTGAATTTCATAAAATTAAAATAAGAAACTTATATTTCAATTCAAAATTTCTGAGTAAAATTCAATAAGAAGAAAACAAACTTGGCATTTATGCTTTGCCGCATGCACGATCACATCATTCATTCTGCCCATCGCTAATCGATAGTAGTGCCATAGTTTCTAATGCATATATTATATATTTCCGTGTATAAGCTCATCCGTATATACAGGGTGGTTCAAATTAAAGCACCTCTGTTTGAGACGCCCTAGAAAGAGAAGCAGTGCATGAAAGAACTTTATATTTGGATCATATACATAACAGACCATGGGAAATTGATTGATGCAATAAAAAATTTTAGTTCAAACAAACGCCACCAGGGGATAAAAAAGAGCTGCGATCGGTTTAAGATAAGAAAAATGTAACATGACCTGGGATGTAAACATCTTGGTGCTAATGGGCTGATTTTCACCAATATATTTTTTAAATATTATTCATTTAAATTTTATTGTTATATGACCAATTAATTTTATTAGAATTCTTATTAGGCGGAGAATACTAAAAATGTAGTGGTGGAAATAGTTTAACAGGCGTCATGATTTGTACAACCAGAAGATGACACAATCAATAAATTACAGAATTCAAGATGTCTGTTATTAGCATTATTTTAATTTTTTTACTCGAATCATGTTAAATAAGAGAAAATAAGAATATTCCAATTCACACCTCGGTAAAATAATGTGTATGTAAAGATTTTTTTTTAAATATTACTTACTTACAACTTGTATTCTGTGCTTATCTACATGTGCGCGCAGTAACTGAGAATAATACTTGCATCAGAGGCAGAATAAAGGACTGTTGTAACAGATGAAAATGAAGATAAATAGGTTTGAAACATTCTGAGACCGCCACGATGGTTTTCACTTTTTCTGAGCCTTCTTTACTGCTAAAGCATTTTTACCAAAATAACAATAATACTGCATAGTGTTTCGTTTGTACCGACAGCGTAAAACTTTGAATACATGTCCAATGATAGTATGTGCTCTGCGACGTATGGTCAAACGCTCTCAGGAAACTAGCAGCTTTGCAGTTCAAGCAGGCCGAGGAAGAAAAATAATGATATCGCAGGTGATGGATGACATCGCAATCGCTGTAGTCGAGCAAGCCAGTACAAAAGAAGCTGGAACATCCGGTGTTCGACCTGTATCCAGTCAAATGGATATAGACCGTATGGAGGTGCGTGTGTGTAGCACTCAAGGCCTATCACAATAATATTCGCGCTTTCAAGAATTAAAACCTCGCGATAACGATGTTTGTGAAACGATCGCTTTGACGTTCTTGGAAAGGATGGAGATGGATAAGAATTGGCCATGGAACATTCTATCGACCGATGAGGCTTACTTTAAAATGTACGGAACAGTGAATACATAAAGCTTTCGTATCTGTTCTACTGAAAATCCTCACCATATCCAACAAATGCTCCTATATTCTCCGCATGTTACATTCTGGATCACTGCGACTTCTTTGACTGAACCATTTTCCATTGAAGAAAACATTCCTTAGCGATCAAAAACCTGTTTTGTAACTGCTGCACGTTATCGGGTATGTTGCAAAAGGGGGTCATTCCAGAATTCTAGGTTGCCTCGCTACAACAGCATTCCAACAAGGTGGTGCTCCACCTCACATTGGATGTGAAGTACAACAATTACTGCGATGCTATTTTATGGAAAATTGCATTATTAGCCGTGCATTTCCTACAAGATGACTTCCACGTTCACCTGACATTACGACGTGTGATTTTTGTCTTTGGTGTAACCTCAAAGATAAAGTTTACCGAGAAAACATAGAAAAACAGTCTAATTTGATGGTTTTGATTTTATTGGTTGCGTAACATTAAAGGGTGTTAAAATCGAGGCGAAAATTATTCAATTCCCACCGCTAAGATTTTAGTATTCTTCGCGTAATAAGAACATTAATAAAATTATCGCAGCATATGCTAATAAAATCTTAACGAATAATACCATTGAAAATTATTGCTGGGAATCAGTCCTATGGCACTAATATGTTTATATCCTTGGTCATGTTACATTTTTCTTGTCTTACACTGATACAAATTACACTGTACAAATCATAACGCCTATAAAACAGTTTCCGCCACTACATTTCTAGTATTCTTTGCCTAAAAAAATGCTTATAAAATTAATCGATCATACAACAATAAAATTTAAACGAATAATATTTAAAAAATTATTGGTGGGAATCAGCGCTTTGGCACCAATATGTCTATATCCTCAGTCATGTTGCATCTTTCTTATCTTATACCGATCGCAGCGCCTTATTATCCCCCTGGTGGCCTTTGTTTGAACTATTTTTTTTTTTTTTTGCACTATTCAATTTCCCATGCTCTGATATGTATATTTTCCAAATATGAAAACATTTCATCCACTGCTTCTCTTGCTAGGGCGTCGCAAACAGGGATACTTTAATTTGAACCACCCTGTCAGCCGAGTACACGATTTTTCAGTAAAAAATCGAACAAAATCTGAAATCCGTGTACAAACCATTGTTAAAAATCCCTGTCGGCTTGGCCTATAGGTGGAGGTAGATTTTGTTAAGTGCTCATTTCAACAAAAAAAAATAAAATATAATTAGAGAAAAACCCAGTCTAACAATTTTCTTTGGCCACTTTTGAAGAAATTTTAATTTCATTTTTCTCGAGCCGGTTTTATCAGAATTATCTTAAGCTAAATTTGGCTCAAATGCCCACTTTGACAGCATAGTCTGAAAATATTCCGACTTTATGAAATAGTTGACCAATATGGTAAATTATATAGTTCCTAAATAAGAAAAACTGCCAACTGAATGCATTGGAGAGCAAAAATGGTTTTAAAAATGAATTATAAAATAAGCAATTTGTTATTTGAATACATCCTCAAATCTTCAATCAGGATCTCTTCTTGAAATTTTGTTCAAAATGGCTACTTTGACAGCATTTTTTGAAATATATTCTGCCTTTATCGAAAAACTTACCAATACGGCACATTGTATAGTTTCTAAATTGGAGCACCTGTCAATTGGAATGCATTTGAGAGCAAAAATGTCTTTAAAAATGAGTCATAAAAAAGCAATTTGTTATTTGATTACAGCCTCAAATCTTCAATCACGATCGCTTCTTGAAATTTTGTTCAAAATGGCTACTTTGACAGCATTTTTTGAAATATATTCTGCCTTTATCAAAAAACTGACCAATACGGCACATCATACAGTTTTTAAATACGAGAACCTGTCAATTGGATGCGTTTGAGAGTAAAATGGTTTTAAAAATGAGTCATAATATAAGCAATTTGTTATTTGAGTACTTCCTCAATTTTTCTTTCACGATCACGTAGGGAAATTCAGTTCAAAGTGCCCATTTTACCAGCTTTTTTTTACAAACAAACTTTAAACTGATTTGATATCTATTTTATTTAAGAAGTTATGGCGTTTTATCGGTTTTCCCAAAACCCTCCCTATTTCCACTCCATTGGTCCGTTTTTGGCCATTAACACTAGAACTGCTGGAAAATTCATTCAAGTTTTATAAAAATAATTTTCACCGGAATTTTCATTTAAAACTGTTTAAATTATCTATTGAAAATGTTTTTTTCTCAGTATGCATTTAGCTTATTTTGTTAAGAGTTTTATAGTTCGAATCGACATTTCTCTATATGATACGGGTTAAAATGACCCGTCGTCGCTGTTCTATTGTTAACGAAGTTGACCGAGATTTTATGCCCCTTGAATTTATGTATCAATTTGACAGAGATTTGAGCAGAATTATAGAAATTATCGTATCCATAAAAAAGTGATATAGACCGATAGAGATAGATATATATAAACTTTTTTACTGACGGTAGTTTTGGGGTCTAGATGTCGTGATCGGCGTAGATCTGTAAAAAAATTTCAAAAATTCCAACATAGGAGCGACTGCAATAGGTAGTATTTCATACAAAATCTACCTAAAAATGGTGATGAAAAATTTAGCGAACGTAGCGCATTTTGTATTTAGATAAAATATATATATATATACTCTCCTAAATTATTGATCTCTTCTATTTGGGCGCGGAGCCAAAATTGTTTAATTTGATCTCGGTCATTCTGCTATGGATTGCTCGTTCATAAAACTCTACTATCTTACTTTTGGATTGAAGTACGACAAAAAATCACAGTTTAATCGTTCAAAAAGTGTTGCATCAATAACACTATGGATGGAACTGGATATGCTGCCAATTTGGAAGAAGGCTGCGATCGTAATGATGATGAATTAGACACTGTCAATATTCATAGTGGTTAAATATTCCGATGCCAATGTAACATTTCGGAATTAAAATTAAGGGTTAGAAAATTCAACCATGAGAGCTCAAAGGGTTTTAATGGTTTGAAATTAACTTTTAGTACCATGTTATGAAATGTTCATTCCTAGCGTATAAGAAATGATTTTTGCAGATACAAACCACTCAGTTAATCTAAAATAATCTTAAAGATTGTCTGTTCAACGCTCGATTGATAGACATGACTTTTTTTTAAATCAAGTACAGAATAGCTATAACATTACAAGCTATACCTCCCAACTGCCGCGCAGTGACTCGGCAAATATCAGCGAAAATAATATGTTGACAATCGAAAAAGACTCTCTAAAGTTTAATCCATTACAAAAATTTCTTTTAGAATTCTGTAAAAAATTATAGAAATTTTTTTATCTATTTTTCTGTAACCTAGTTTAACACTAGAACTCGCCAGGAAATTCTACTCAAGTTTGAAAATAATATTTCTCACCAGATTTTTTATTCAAAGTTATTTCATTGATTTGTTTAACGTAAATTTGCGTGGATTAAATTTAAATTATTTCAAGAAAATTTTTCTGTTTCGAATTGAAATTTAGTTACATGATTGGTGTCGAATCGACTCCATGCGGGCGTTCTAGTGTTAACAAAAAGTTAAAGAAACGTCTATAGAAATATGTGTAAAGTTTCTATAAAAATATACGAATGTATTCTATAAGATATTCTACAAAAATATTCAGATTTATTTTATAATATATTCTATACAAATATTTCGAGCATATTGCTTTAAAAAAAAAATCGGATTTTGCCAACACGCAACTGACCCACACAAGTATTACCCGCGCTTGATGTCGTTAGGGTTTTGAGACCGGATGAGTGTTTTTACCTTTAGCGCGTGCTGTAAGCAGCAGAGCTGCCATTTTTTGGCTTTGATCCAATGCCAGAAACATTCACCTAAATAGAAAAAAACGAAAAAAAAATACAAGGTTTCGCCCATTCCTTATATATGTTACAGGCCAAACCGGTCTATCCTAACGCCCATCGGATAAACTAGTTTTTCCTAGGCCAAACCGGTCTATCCTAACGCCCATAGGATAAACTAGTTTTTCCTAGGCCAAACCGGTTTATCCTAACGCCCATCGGATAAACTATTTTTTCCTAGGCCAAACTAGTCTATCCTAAGACCCTTAGGACAAACTAGTTTTTCCTAGGCCAAACTAGTTTGGCCTAACTCTTATAGGATAAACTAGTATAGCCTGCTGTTTATTGGTCTGAACTAGTTTACCCTAGGCCGATCTAGTTTATCCTAGGCAAATTCAATTTGGCATGATTTTATTGAATTCAATGACCGCCTCAGCGCCAACATTCTAGTTTGTCCTAGGCTAATCTAGTTTATCCTAGGCCAATGTAATTTTACGTGTTTTTAGCTCACAAGCGTCAAAACCTGAGAAATAATGAGATCGCAGGTTCTGTATGTACGCATGTACGCATGTATGTACGTGCGTATGTGCGTAACGCGGTAACTCTTGATAGAAATAATGTAATTTGATGTATTATTATCTCATCAGGCTACCAAAGCCTGAGAATGTGCCCGTGGGTTCTGTATCTATGTATGTACGTAAGTACGTAACGCAATAATTCTTGATAGAAATACCCGATTTGCATCAAACTTTCAATATAGGTTTATTCTGATGGAGAGTTTTTCTGATTAATTTTCGGAGGTCATTGAAGAAGAATAAAGGGGGGGAGGGAGATTGGGAAGCTGATTCGCCCCTTCCCTTAGTTCAAATAAAGGGATTTCCATGCATTATTTGCATATTTTATAAAAAATTTTTTAGCTATAGGAGCATTCTGATGAGGCGCCTCCATGATTAGTTGTGTGTGTTCATTGTTTAAGCATAAAGGGAGGGGGGAATAAAGGTAACGCCCAATAAGTTATGTAAATGCTTTTTTCACGGAGAATTTGCTGATATGCTTAAATTTTTGAAATAGATTCATTCTGGTAAGGTGCTTCCCTAATTAGTTTTGGCTGTTGATTGGTTAAGAACAAGGGGAAGAAAGGGAGGTTCCCTCCTAATTTTGCCAAATGGATTTTTCATGCAGAATTAACCGATTTGCTGCACATCTTTGATTTGTTCAATCTGATGACTCGCTTCACTGATTAATTTTGGTGGTTCTCTGATTAAGTATAAAGGAACAACGTACATTTTATTTCTTTCCTTAAATTAGATAAATTAGTTATAATACAGAATTGTCCAATTTGCTTAAAATTTTGGACATGAATTCATTTTGATCAAACGCTTCTTTAATTATTATTATTATTATTATTATTATTATTATTATTATTCTTTTAAGTATGATGGGGTAGTGCACGATTTATCCGCCTTCCTTAAATTAGATAAATGGGTTTTTAAGCAGATTTATCCGATTTACCCATTAAATTTTGAACATTGTTTTTTTTTCTATAAGGCGAATCCCTGAATAGTTTTGAGGGTCTAATGATTAAGTATAAAAGGAGGAATGGAGGATTTACCCTCTTTAAATCAGATGAATGGGTTTTTGAGCAGAATTATCTGATTTGCTTCAAATTTTGGATAATTGTTCAATTTTATAAAGAGTATCTGTGATTAGTTTTGGGATTCAATGGTTAAGTATGATTGGGGGAAATGGAAAAAGTAATTCCCCTCACTTGTTTTTTCGAGGGTGTTATTCTTTAAAAATATAAGTCTGTAATACGCAATTAGTGCAAACAGCTTGTGAATACAAAGCCACCAGTTTAACAGGGCAATATCATTTTTAACATTAATCCCAACTACTGCTCCATTCCTAACCTTGTGCAAAGTGATTTTGCTATCATCCCTGTATAATCTATTTTATTCGAAGGGTAGTAGAATACTGTTAGAAGTTTGCACGGGCTGGAATTTCGAAGCCCGGTATAAAAATTAAAAGTTCAGTCCGAACCCTGCCTGTACAAAAATCAGTGAAAAGAGACTTAGTCTGGCTCGATCTGGCCCCACTCAATTTCTGCAAAATATTCAGGTTTTAAATCATATACATTTATGATTCCTTTAAAAAAATGCTGCATGCATATTTATTGGATAAATTTTAAATGTATTTTTAAGTTACAATGTGTTCGTAGAATGGAAAATGCACAATGTATTATTGGTTATTTAGATTCTTAGTCCTTCAATATTCAAATAGGGATTCATTAAATAGTTAATGTAGTTTAGAACAAAAGACAAAAAGAAGAGTTATAAACATCATAACTTTTGAATATGTTTAGTAAAAAGTAGATTTGTGAATATATTTCTCTGTCATTCCTTAAGGCTTTTCTCAAATCAAAAAGAGCTACATCCTAACACATTTATGAATTAAATCCTTTTCGGAAATGAATAAGATTAACAAGCATTCTCACTCAGAAAATATGTAATCGAATGGCGTTAACCATTTTTCATAAAAGCAATGATTCTTTGAGAAAATACTATTAAAGCTACGTTTTGAGCCGAATTTCCAGTTACTACTTCACAGAAAAGAAAAACTTGACGCCGTGACAAGAATAGCTTATATGTCGACTGGTAATTAATTTCTCAAAAATGAAAAACGCTGTTCGATTGAAAATTATGTTCAGCTGCGATGTGGCTCGAATAATAATAATAATAATAATAATAATAATAATAATAATAATAATAATAATAATAATAATAATAATAATAATAGTAATAATAATAATAATAATAATAATAATAAAAGCATGTCTGATCTCAGCACGGCCTGAGTCTGAAAAAAAAAAATAAAAATAAGCAAACACCACGTCCAATACATCATGTCTCTACTGTGGACAAGTCAAATTTCTGCGTTGATGTTGCAAGCAATGACTTTTGACACACATTTATGCTTATTTTAGTGAAAGATTTTTCACCGTCACAACCCGATTTTGAGCCAAATTAGATTAGCACAGACCAAACTATTATATCCCAACGCCAATTGGATAAAGTACTTTTCCTACGCCAAACCTATTTATCTAAATGCCCATAGCGTAAACTAGTTTTTCCTAGGTAAGATGGTAATCCTTCATTTTTTCTTTCATACTTAACCATTAAACCCCCAAAACTATTTAGGGAATCGCTTTATCAGAAAGAACCTACATCCAAAATTTGACGCAAATCCGTAAATTCTGCTTCAAAACCATTTATTTAAATTAAGGGGGGGTACTTACATTGCCCTTTCTTTTATACTTAAACAATAAACATCCACAACTAATCACTTAGGCATTTTGTCAGAATGACCCTATATCTAAAATTTTAAATGAAAACTGATAATTCTGCATGAAAAATCCACTTCTCTCAATTAACGCTGGGGGATTTAGCCTTCCGTTCGTCCCCTCTTATTTTTATCCAATGAATTCTCAAAACTAATCGGAAAAGTACCTTATCAGAATGAAACTACATCCAAAATTTGAAACAAATCGGATATTTCTGTCAAGAGTTATTGCGTTACGTACATTACGTACGTACATATGAACAAACATGCGTACATACATGCGTGCATACATAAATACAGAACTTGCGAGCCCATTATTTCTCAGGCTTTGACGCCTGTGAGCTAAAAACACGTAAAATTACATTGGCCTAGGATAAACTAGATCAGCCTAGGACAAACTAGAATGTTGGCGCTGAGGCGGTCATTGCATTCAATAAAATCACGCCAAATTGAATTCGCCTAGGATAAACTAGATCGGCCTAGGATAAACTAGATCAGCCTAGGATAAACTAGTTCAGACCAATAAACAGCAGGCTAAACTAGTCTATCCTATAAGAGTTAGGCCAAACTAGTTTGGCCTAGGAAAATCTAGTTTGTCCTATGGGCCTTAGGATAGACTAGTTTGGCCTAGGAAAAACTAGTTTATCCGATGGGCGTTAGGATAAACCGGTTTGGCCTAGGAAAAACTAGTTTATCCGATGGGTGTTAGGATAGACCGGTTTGGCCTAGGAAAAACTAGTTTATCCGATGAGCGTTAGGATAGACCGGTTTGGCCTAGGCCAATCTAGTTTGGCCTAAAATCGGGTTTGTCCTGTAACATATATATTAAAAAAATGTATTTTATTTTTAAGAAACGGAATATGCAACCACCTGCAATATATTCGAATTTCGCAATATTTTTTTGCACTGAAATGCATTGAAAATATTGTTAAAATTTAGTGGTAGAGCTGAGCAAACCCTGAGTTATTTTCGTTTAGATCCACCACGGTTCGGAAGTATAAAAAGTGATACTTCAGAACGAGGAGAGTATGGAGAATTGTTTTTACCTGGACCACATATCGGCTTTTTTTTAAAACACATATTTTTTAAAGAAAAACTTCTTTATAATTTTCGCCGAAACCTACCACTGAGGGCACTTTTGTTACTAATTTTGCAATAACCCACCACGATTTTTCTTCTTAAAAATACTAATTTATAAAAAATGGACTAGTGGCAGCCATCACACGATCAGGTTATGTATTATTCAAGGACTTTCAAGGAAATTCTATCAGAATTTTTGTCACTTAATATTTGCCTCGTTTAATAGAAAAAAACTGCCTTCAAACACAGCGACCAGTATTCAAGAAATTTCTAGTACTAAATCACTGAAAATCCCACAAATACCTTGATGCGTACGACCCCTGTGTATGATAGTTTTCGCACTGATGTAAAAAAAATTAAGGGAAAATCACCGACGCTTCCGATTTTACACGTTTCAATGAATATTTACTAAAATTCCTGAAGAAATGTCCTTGAATTTTTAATATGAATTTGTATTTTATGTAGAAGATTTAGTCGCGGGACTAATTAAGGGACCAACAATAAATTTAATTAAAAATTAATGTTTGTGATCACCCGTGTAACGAGGATTCTCAAAAAAGTCAGTAGAAAATGACAATATGGCTCTCACAAAAAAAAAAAAAAGTAAATGAATATGCTAAGGAAAGCTGAGCAACTTTCATCGTTAAAAATTTATGCACTTTGTTAATTGTTAAAATAATGTTTATGAAATGAAAAATGAAAATGTATTCAGTTAATCTTTTTTTAATCAGTTCAAATCTTTTAGAAGAAAACTATTTTCGCTAATAAAAAGAACCAAGTGATAGCTAGACGCTTTTAGCTGCAGTCTAATTGAGATACAAGTCAAATTAAACAAACAAAAAGGAAATTTACAGCCATATGTTAAATATCGATTTTGTGATAATTCTTTGATGTAGGCTTTTATACTTGAATCTTTTCATGATTTAAATAAAAAATTAAAAAGAATTTGCAGCAGTCAATGGCTTTTTACTCTTTAATGAATTTTACTATTTATTTTTCCTATTCCTATTCCTTAACTCTTTCTTTTAGAATGCTTTTTTCCGTAAGTAATTAAAATTATTTAAGTTTTATTTTATATAAAAAATAACTAAATTTTTGAATGTTTGACAAAGGAAAGAAACTAAACCGTACTCAATTATATTTAAACATGTTTTTCATTAAAAAATGTACTGTAAAAAGCCGTTATTTTTTCTAACGATGGTTTATTTCTTTAAAATCAGTTAAATCTAAAATATATTTTCGGAAAATTTGTTCTTTTTTTATTTGCTAAGTTAAATAGGATTTTTTTTTCAAAAAGAAAAAGGTATTGGGACATCCGAAAAATTCTGTGGTATACGCCTGCTAAAGTAATTTTGAAATGACTGAATATCACCGAAAATTGCAAATAAGTTTTCTTCATAATAATCATAGGCTTTTCTTCACGTAGGTTAACAAAACAAAGTTTATTCGCAAATTTCCATGGAAATGTGTTATTTATTGGATAAAAATTTTTCTGATTCAATTAGGCAAAAATTTTTGTTTTGAAAACAAGTGATACAATAGACATTATTCGAAAGTTTTTCAAAAACATTGATCCGGTTAGTAGTTAAATACCAACATTTTCTTAGAAAGTTTTCTAGCAAATCATGCGAAAACCACCTTTAGCGGTAAACCCTTTGAGCTCTGATGGTTGAATTTTCTACCACTTAATTTTAAATCCGAAATGTCATAATGGCACCGGAATATTCGCCCAAGTTAAATTGCAAAAGGTTTAATGAATTTTTTTTTTTCGTGTATATCGTATTTTTTTTTTTTTTATTGCAAAATACTGGTGCCAATGTGTCATTGTGAATTTTGAAAAAATTTACCCGCCAGAGCTCAAAGGGTTAACGCATTAGTGCCTAGCGTCCCTTTTTAGGGACGCTTCAAAAGGTGCATTCAGCACTGTTTTTGACACCGGTAAAAAAGAAAAGCAATAATTATTTTATTTAAATGATGCATTTTCGCGATTAATGAACTAAACTTAAATCTTCTAAAAATAGTGGTGCCAACCAAATAAAATTTACGCAAAAGATGCTGGGCACGAATGGGTTAATAATGGCTCAACTGTTGTAGAAACCTTTATATGAAATTTTCTGTTAGAAATTATTGGTACACATTTGGCGGCCCATATCAGTCTTGAAACAGTCTGACAATTCTACCTGATTCAATCGAATTCGACCTGATCCTACCCTATTCAGTCTGACAGTGGTAGAAAATTCTACCATCAGAGCTGAAAGGGTTAAGTGGTTAAATTCTTTAAAATGCCTTCAACCTGTGGTCCGGGGATAAAAAAATATCTTTTATTTATTTATTTATTTTAAGAGCTAAAATATTTTTTATTTAATGGTACAAATTTTGATATTAAACGAAGTAAACATTATCTTTCATAATTTCTGGCAAAATACTTGATGTCATCTACTTTAAGGCTTTCAGTTTTAAACATGTTATTTGATCGAAAAGCAATTCATATAAAAGGAATAAAAAAATCCTTTAATGGATATCGTCTTACACGTATTGCTACAAGAAAAACATTGACTGTTTGAATATCGATTTATTTTTTCTTTTAAGTATACTTTTATTTCCTCCTTTACATAACACAACAATAAAAAAATGCACTACCGAGAATGAATTTTATGAGAATGTCGCTTCTCAAATAGCCTTATTATTGTTTTTGTTTCACATTTTTTATAGAAAGAGATATTTGTAAAAATAATTTTTAAAAGGTTTTATTTAAATAGTACCATTTTGAGTTTTATTAACCCATTAATTCTCGCCCGCGACAATATCACTGATTGAGATATTGTACGTTACTTTTTGTGCCCGTCGTATTTCCGGGCTAATGATTTAATTGCTGGAAAAAAAGCTTCTGCAATCAGATAAAATTTACTGGCGTTTCCATTTGAAATCCTACAATAGGGTCACTTGGATGTGGTTTGTACGATTTATATTTTGAAAAATTGTGAATTCTGATAAATTAAACTTCAGTTAAAAAACACACTCAGAAAAATTATTAATAATCAAAATTTAGTGTATATACGGTAATTTCCAGCGTATAATCCGCGGATAAAACAATTCTCTTTGCACGCAGAAATTTAATTTAATAAATGAAGCTGTATATTTACCGAGGTCTATAAAGTTATTTTTTTTAATTTATGGGTCGACATTTATTATGTGATCCGCGGATTGTACGCCGGAAATTACGGTATATTATTTCAAACATTATGTGTTAAAATTTGTAAATTTCTGAAAAAGAAAGGTCTCATTCGCATTAATTTGTATGGTGTAAAATAAGAAATAAGGCACAGAATTATCGCGTGATGTTTTTCTAAAAATGTAAATCTGTTCTTCTTCTTCTTCTTCTTCTTCTTTTTTTTTTTTTTTTTTTTTTTGCCTTAAAAAATTTAATTTCATATTTTATTTAGAAACTTTATGATTATTCAATTTCTGTAAAAAAATAGACACTTTTTTGATGGTATTTTTAAATATTAAACGATTCTTAAGAGGTTAATATGGTATTAATAAATTAAAAACAAAAGTCATGCGTATTTTAAAAGAAATGTTAAAATGTGTACAAAAATGTATAGTTTTAGATTATTTTATATCAAGATTTGAATAAAACATTTTCAGTCTGTGAATCACAGGACCAAGCCTGCTCAACCTGCCAGGTCCCCGAATGGTCCGCCAACTGAACATCAGAATTTTCTTTGAGAAATTCTCCTTTTAGACTTTTCTTAAAAAATTACCAAGAAACCACCTTTCGAAGTTAATTTTAGCGTAAAGTCTGTAGAAACCTATCATGAAATTATTGTTAAAAAATATTGATGTTCAGTTCGCGGACCATTTGGGAGCCCTGAACCTGGCGCCAGCGGAACACTACAAAATTCTGGCAAAAATGTTTGTCTTATTAACCCTTTATCTACCGACGCTACTTATAAGTACAATTAAATTACTTATTATAAAATTCTTTTAATACGCCAATTAGTTGTAATACTGTTTAAAATGAGTTACAGATACATTAGTTTATCTTGTTCCAAAAGCATTATTGATTACACAGAACAAAAATATTTTTTAAAAGATAATTTATTTTCCTTTGCATCTTTTCAGCTTTCTTGGCGCTGTGTGAGGGGGGTGGGGATTTTTTAGTTCGGAAATATTTCTATATTTATATTGTAATAACATTATATTTGTACATTTTATAATTCTACAAAATGCTAAGAAAACAATTTAAAATAAACGATTTCAGTTGGGTTATAAGTATTGCACAAAATCCCTGTAAATTCAAATTTAATTAATCCTTCTGAATCCTTCAATTCTTTTAAATTCCTTCAAAAATTTATTAAATGATTATGTAAATCTGTTAATTTAAACATTTTACGTAAAATGCTTTAGAATGTAATATTTTCATTTATTCGTAATTCGGTAGATAAAGGGTTAAAACTTCGAAAACGTCTGATGAAAACGCAGCCATCGAAATACTCAAAGTCGGAGAACACGGGGTGTGACGTCATCGCTAATAGATCAACTTCTGACTAGTGTTGTAATTCACACAGGAAAAATTTAGATAGTAATTTTATTTTATTTGTGAAATATCTATCATCTTATAAAAAATAATAGCTATTTAAAATTACTGGTGAGGATTTGGAATCCCCCCCCACAATAAAATATCAGCCACATAACGGCAATTCTGTGGCATTTCGCACCTGGCTTAATTTGTATTTAGAGATTCTTAATATTCAGCAATATGTTTAAACAGTTATGTATTTTATAAGATGATAGATATTCCATAAATAAAATAAAAGTAAATTGCTGTTTGAAATTTTCCTGTTTGAATTCCAACACCAGTAAGACGTCGGTCAGTTAGTGATGACGTCACATCTCGTGTCCTTTGGTCTTGAGTATTTCAATGGCAGTGATTAAATAAGTAGCATATTTCCGTAGCCGCCAGGTTCAATAGTTCTGCTGTAGATCATCTGGTTACCGGTACCATTTCGACCGGTTCAAAATAAAAATAATTCGAACAAGAAATTTCTTCACAAAAAAGCTAATGCATAAAAAGCCCCAAGATAAGTTAAATACACGACTAATATACAGGATTTTTGCATTTTCCAATGAAACACCAGTACTTTTACCTACAAAACGATACTAAGATAATCCCGCGATTTCAAAACTGGAATTTTTCTCTAAGAAAATACTGGTATTTATCTGACATAATATCAGAAAAAAACCCTGATCGGTAGGAACCCTGAAATATTTTTAAATAAAAATTATGGTGTTAAATATCTGGATAAAACTTGAGCAACATTTCTAGCCTAGTATCCATTTCAAATTCAGTCCTTATCTATAACATTGTTTACTCTGAGAAAAACAGAAATAAGGAAATATCAGTAATAGATTCCCTGCCACAGATAAATTTAAGATAACGGTGTATTTATACATGAGATTCTATAAAACCATTTCCATTATTACTTTTGTTTTCCATCTGTGTGTTACAAAAAATATCGATTTCCAGTTGAGTTTACAGTATCAGAAAACTTCCGAGATAATGTATACAAATCAAAACGATTTGCTATAACGTACATTGAAGAAGTTCAATACCATTTCAGTTTTTAAAGTTTTAATTTCTGTTCATGATAATCTAATTTCCTTCAAAAATAAAGTATTTTACAGTCTGAAATTTTTTTAATTTTATGTCTTTGAAGATGTTGGGATATTTTATATATAGGAATACCACTCCGCACGTATTTTGAATATCACATTTATTCTTTCTTATAAATTTTATTGAAATTTGCCTGAGAAAGCGTGTTAGTTTTTGTTATTGCAAAAAGCTATGTTGGAAAAATGGACAGAGGAAACCCCTGCGTATTCAATTTAATTGTAAGCAAGTTTCGGGAATTTTTAAACTAAGCGTTACTTTATTGGGGAAAAAAGAGGAGTTGGAGAAATTGCCAATCCTTATATTAACCCTTCGGACTCCGGTCCCTCTTACACAAATTTTATTTGATTAGCACTACTTTTTAAAAAGAACTTTCCTTGAAGTCGACAATTTCAAAAATTCTCTCATTAAATAAAGAAAATTTTGTTTTCCTTTATTACTGGTGCCGAAAGCAAATTTTGGAAGGAAAGATGATGTCTCCGCAGCGGAGACAACGGAGTGCCAAGAGTTGAAATAACATTTAAAAAAAAAAAAAATTCATATTTTCAAACATTAAAAAAACACAATTCGCTATCCCTTAAAATTTTAAAGCATGCCTGCTTTTAACCCTTTGCAGTGGAATGTCAGCAAACAATCGTCTAAGCTATATATCAGCGGTGCACAACCTTTGGACCGCGGGCCACAAAGATACCACTATTTTTATGCAGAATATTTTTCCTTATAGTTATGACGAAATCTTTGCTATTAAATAAAACAAACGACTATTTTCAAATATTCTGGTGGGAAACGATTTTCTGGCAAAAAGGTTGTGCATCACTGCTATATATGATTCTCTTTTTATATTCTATTCGCTCTGCTATGTTTTAAAAATACATTTTTCAGTAAAATCCTTTAGCACATATTGTCAAAGAGCAATTAAAAATATTTCTTAAAATAAAAGTGGTGCCAATGGAATACATTCGTGTAACACTGGACTTTGCCTGGGAAGTGTACTTCGACCGCGAACTGTTAAAGGGTGATAAAGAAAACATTATTAGCCCTCATTGATTCAGAGAAAATCTAGTTAAAATTTATTTATAAATGTTTTTCCACGCTAATTGGATGAGTGTGGTCAAATCGTCTAAATTTGCATATTCTGTCCCATATTTATGTACTTCCCTAGCTAAATGTCCCATAAGTACCCAGCGGGATTTAAATGAGAGCTTTTGCCGGCCACTCTAAAAACTGGACAGAATTCGCCTCGGACCGATTTTGCAGCTCGTAGAACAACACTAATCGTGTTCATTTTAGGTAGAATGAATTCAGAATCATATGTGGAAATGAAAGTTGAAAAGTTATTGCCCTTTATCACAGGTGATGATTATTTGTTTCTACAAGACAAAGCAATTTTAAATGTGCCTTGAGCATGATGGTCATGGTTCGAGGTGAATTCTGTCCAGTTTTTACATCATGCACGAGGCACATTTAAAATTGCTTTTTCTTGTAGAAACAAATAATCATCACCTGTGATAAAGGTTAATAACTTTTCAACTTTCATTTCCACATATGATTCTGAATTCATTCTACCTAAAATGAACACGATTAGTGTTGTTCTATGAGCTGCAAAACCTGTCCACGTAATCATGTAAGTTTGTAAGCAAGGCTACCACGGGTGAATATTTTACTTTTGTCAGGCCCTACTTTCTCGAAACAGAGATTCTTAACACACACTTTGTCAACATTTGCAAGAGAAATATATTCCAAACTTTATGTAGTAACTAGTCAGATGTGGACAACCCAAAACTTTCTTCTATCCAATGCATGTTAATAATAATTTGAAATTACATCCATATAAATGTTATTAAATTTCGTGCTTTTGTTTTTGAGAAGGAGATATAGAAAAGATTATGAAAATTGCAGCACAGCAGCGCAAGTGGTTAGATTGTTTAAATCAAAATATACTCAGAAACAAGTTATGTCAAATTATAACTGAATCTGAAGTTTTATGAAAATGCATGAATTAGTTTTTGAGATAGAACTATTGCAAAATATCTATAAAAAAACTGCATAGCAGCGCCATATGTTGGGTGATGTACACCAAAAACTGATTAGGATAATTTTTTTATAAGGTATTAACTGAATGTGAAGTTTGATGAAAATCCATGCATAAGTTTTTAAGATACATTTATTGCGAAATAGTGAAAAATGCAGCATAGCAGTGCCATTTGTAGTCCGATTTACACCAAAAACTAAACAAAATTAATCGATATCCAGGACTAACTTAATCTGAAGTTTTAAAAGATTTCATGCATTTGTTTTTGAGATTGAGCTATTGCGATAATCACAAAAATAGCACCATGGTCAATTTTTTAATTAAAAAATGATTACGTGGCTCGAGTTACATGAGTGCTGTTGTTTTTATGACGATCGATTTTCTGCACGAGGAATACAGGCCGGAGGAGGAGTGCCTTCCATGGGGAAGTCTTTTTAAGGGGACCTAACACGTATTCACGCAAGTTTATCCAAAGTTCGATGAAAATTCCAGGAAACTCCGAAAGATTAAAACGACGGGCTCGAATAGATTGGAATACAGCGCTTTCCGTCTATCTGCTTCGAGAGTAGAACCTGTCGGCCAATTATGGGGCCCAGTTTTGTGAGTGACTTCGTTAGGTGCTGGCTGTGCATTTCGAATCAGGCGGAATCCGGTAGATCACCAGGGTCATCTGCAATCAATTTTATTTTAGGCTTTTGAAAATAGATAAGATTGACACGAGCTTCAAGGATTTTGATGTCGAAAGATTTATGCCCTCTGTATAATGGTTTTGAAACAAACTGATAGGGTGGTACCCTTAGAGCGCCCTTCATAACATCAGAAAAATATTTCATGCGCGGGTCAATGTAGAAACTTAAAAGATCCCGAGCGAACATGTGCTCCGAAACGGGGGTTTAAGAAGCTATGCGAGTTTCGCTCAAGCATCACGTTAATAGAAAATTCGAATTCGGCCAAATTGTTTTACGGGAATAACATACAAACTACAGGGAATAGAAAAAAGAAAACGATTTTTTAAAATCGAAATACCTAATTCCCCCTTAACCCCTTGAAGGGCAGTGGTATAAAAGATGTAACACTTAAATTTTATTTGCAAAATGCCACATTGACACCAGATTTTATAAATGAAAATTTTAATCTTACCAAGTACTTGAAGAAAAGCTTTCATATTTTTGGAAATAAATTTGTGTTTCCATTCTGGTGTCAATCAGTCATTTTAGCATTTTAAGAATGGAAGTGCTTTGCCCCTCATAGGGTTAAAGAAGTTCAGACATGATAAGGTTAAAAATCTGCTAATTATTACTTTTAACAAAAGGATAAACCTTTAATTGATATTTCTTTTCGACAATATTCCATTTATTTGTCTTGAAATAAACCCGGAAGGTTTGAAGTTATGCATCACAATTATAAAAGTTTTCAAATGAATTAGAGAAATAATAAATTGAAAAGCAATCCACTGCAGAGTGCTTTAATATTTAAGATCAGAAAATATTCTGAAATATAATCTTTCTCAATTCATTCATGTTGTTTTAAAACTTGGGCAATATTCTCACGGGATAATTAAGCAAACTGACTAGAAATCTCTCTGTTTAATCGGCTACATCTAATGCAATATTTTCTAATAAAGCAGCTAATGCGGTATATTCAATGTCCCAAACCACTTTAATTTGCTTATTTGTGCAAATCCCTTGTTAATGCAACACACATTTTAAATATAAACCAGGTTTCAGAAATACATTAATTCTATAAATTCCAAAGTTTTCCATTTGTAATAATAATCATTATGCTCTTTTTCTTTTGAAAATATGCATTCGAAGCTATTTTTATAAATATTATCTTCACTTTGCCGAATCAAACATTTCTAATAGCAGGATACAGGGGCGTAAAAATCTAGGCGCCATTGGGCAGTCTCTCACCACTATATTTTATTAGTTTGTTTGCTGAAATTTTATTAACTTTCTTACAAAAAAAAAGACGAAATCTTGGACGAAAATTAACAAATAAAATTTGGTGATTCAAGACTGCACGCTGGCACCTTGATTTTTATACCACTGGTAAAACATCAGATTATTCGAAATCAACTTTACATGATAATTTTAATTAAAGAAATATAAAATTCTTAAGAAGAGTTGAGCACACTTTGAAAAACCCCGAAAAGTTACTGAAGTTTTTCTAGGAAACTGGGATTACTAGAATATTTTATGTAACAGCAACAACAAAAATTCATGTAACAGATATACACTTGCACTTCAAATGAAAAAATGTGTAGGGTTAGTGAAATTTTTATTAAACTGGGATGCTTAAAACTTTTTATGTAACTGTAATCCCGGCTTCAAGTAAAATTTAAATATGGTTACTGTAATTTTAGTAAATTTTTTTGTAAAACTACAGATTTCTGTAGCTTTATAAAAACTAATTTTGTTGATTTACATCTTTTCTTGTACAGTGTACAGATAAAATTTTAGTAAGCATTCAGATTTCAATAAATTTATATCTGTAGAATTACAGATTTTTTTTTACAGAGTATGAGCTGTGATCTGTTTAGTCGTTCTTTAGCAAACAAATTCCATTTTTTAAACAGCATTAATCTTTTTTATAAAAATCTCTTTCAAATGCTGTACCCATCTAACGCGAAGATTATTACAGTTACCATAATTTGCTGTGTATAATCTGCGGATCAATCATTTTTCGAACCGGAAATTTCATTAAATAAAATATACCTTTTTAGATCACCGTAAATATTTGCCTTCAATTACAAAATAAAATTCCAGGGTCGAAAAAGAATTGTTAGATCCGCGGATTATACGTTGGAAATTACGGTGCAAATAATGTAGAAATCTAGCACGAAGATTATTTCTGATGCAAATGTATGCAGAGTTGGACTGTTATTATTAGCATTGCCAGCTGTCCCGCGTAAATTGGTGCTTTAAATGCTCTGGACTCCTTCACTAATTTCTGTCAGTTTGTTTCACCATTCTAAACTGCAGATAATTCTGCCATTTGATAATGCAATTAAAATTAATTAAAATGTAGGTATTACAAGCTGGAGACCCCTTTTCCGCAAGAATGCTGGCAACACTACTTGTGAATATCTTTTTAGTGTACTACATGCAAGCTGACCCAATTTAATTCTTCTTTGTGACAACCATACTTCAATATTATCTTTTTTTCTTTTATTGAAGATATGCCATTGAATGATTTAAAACGCGAAAGATTACTTAAAAAAATTTTGTTAACAAAAAAGATTGTTTTTAGAACTCATGCATGTAACGTCCTAAAAAGCCAATCCGGAGCCGAAATTGGTTGTAAAGCATCGGTTGTACTGGGATAGTGCTGTTATAAAAAACACGAGATTTTGCTCGCGAACACGGGACTGAAATAAATACTGAATAAGAGGAGTATTAGTTTATCTAGATCTCTTCCCAAAATTAAAAAATAACAATAAAAAAGCTTTTAGAGTTACAGGTAACGTGAAATATTTTTAAAACAGATTATTACGTAAAGTTCACTTTATTTAACCCTTTGAGGGGCAAGCAATTGCGTTCGTGTAATTCTGAACTTTCACCGGAAATTTGTAAAAATGTTATATCAAAAAGAGGAAAAGCAATTTCACGACTGTTTTCCACCAAAGTTAGAAAAGTGAAATTTAATGATATTTTTCTGGTGTAAATCTTCATCAGTCGTAGGTGGTATATAATATATACCACCGCCCCTCAAGGGGTTAACCCATTCGTGCCCAGCATCTTTTGCGTAAATTTTATTTGGTTGGCGCCACTATTTTTAGAAGATTTAAGTTTAGTTCATTAATCACGAAAATGCATCATTTAAATAAAATAATTATTGCTTTTCTTTTTTACCGGTGTCAAAAACAGTGCTGAATGCACCTTTTGAAGCGTCCCTAAAAAGGGACGCTAGGCACTAATGGATTAAAAAAGACTAAATCTGTAAGTAAGAATCAAAAACAAAAAATAATTTTTAATATTAACAGAAAATTTTTGTATTTATTTTCATCGCGACCCCGCCAGTTGCTTTCACTTTAACCCTTTGAATACCGAAACACTTCTATTCATAAAATGCTGGAATGATTGAATGACACCAGAATTTAAAAATATACTTATTTCCAAATGGTTTTCAGTACGTACTTGTTAAAACTTTCATTTCAAAATTCTGGTGTCAATGTGGCATTTCGCAATTAAAATTAAGCGGGATATGTTTTATCCCACCGCCCTTCAATGGGTTAAACATTTATTTGGTACTATTTTGTTTTTTCATCATGCTTTCATTTGTTCAGCCGCTAACATTATGAGTGAATACAAAGTACATGTTGGTTTACATAATTATTAGATTTTCACTATCTGAAATCATCGTCACAGGTATTGCGTTGGAACCACTTTTTTGAACTGGTAAACTTACCCTTATTTTTGGCTTAATTAATATGTCATTAAATAAAGCGGATTTTACCATTTTCAAAATTTGGTGCCAATTAAAATCTTAATTTAAAAGGCAACACTACACCTGTAATCGTAATCGATTTGTAATAAAGTCTAGTAACGTGTTATTTTTTTTTTCTGAAAATAACAGTGGGATAACCAGGATGGATACCTAAAGCCAGTATTATTGTAAGGTTTACTTCTCCTCGATACATAGCAGAACATTTCCTTGTTAGGTAAGGCGAACAGTACTTTAAATAATTACCTGTATTCAGAGGACTTGGGCACCCACCTTCGATTTTTTTTATCAAATGGCTTCGTTTTTTTTAAAACACATTCAGAATCAAAGTACATTTGTTACTAAAGTGTTGTAATGATTTGATGCCTGATTTTTTTTATATGCAAGCATGCGAAGCACGCACGGTTTCAAAATATGAGTGAGCAATATTTGCCCAATTTCTTTTCTATTAGCATACCATTAATAATTCCAGTATTACTATTCATGAATGTATGTACACAGAGCCATGAGCTTCTATTCCTCACAAAATAGTCATACAGGGGGTCTAACGTAAATTTTGGTTACATCACAATTTACAACTTAATACTAATCCTACGTGCTGACTCAAAAATGGTGGCTGTCTCAGGTTGAACTTTTTATTTTTTTCTGTGGTGCCCTGAACTCAGACAACAAGTACTTTCTAAAAGTTTTCTTTAAACTTACTGAATCTTGTAAAAACAACACAGAAAAACTTCGGAGAATATTAAGTCTCTCAATTCAGACGACATTACAATCACTTGAAAAATCCGCTTACGAAAGCAGCCAATTTTATGACAGTGCTTAGGAGTAGTATCCTGAAGGCAGTGCAATGCCTTAAATCATTTTTATATGCTGTAATCAGTAAGTAAGAACGTCTGCAAAGGTCAACCTCTTTTCTGAAAGTCTTTAGCCGCTACCAATTTTAGAAGGTAATATTTGCGTTATATAATCGCAGTTTTTGTTATTAAAAAGACATTTTTTCAGGTTGAACGTACCTTGAGGCGGAATAAATTATTTCTGTAAAGTTCAGTCTAAAATATTAGTTTATCAGTATTTTTTTATAGTTGGAATTTTATTTATATCAAGTGAGCATCATTTTAATTTAAATTAGTTTTAAAAAAATGAATTTTCGGAAAACACCCATGTTATTGCATAAAGATATAGATCATTGTTGAAATTATTCGGATTTTTCTTGGGAAGATAAATATTAATTTTTTTCTAGTTAATACACGTTTATCATACTTAGAATTTGACCACTTTTATATCTATGATGATTTAAGAAAACATGTATAAAATATGCCTTTTTTCTGGAACTGTTTTATTGAAAGCTATAAAAAAATCAGGAAGAGGGCTTTCTATTTAAAAAATCAAAATTATTACTATTTTTATTATATAGGCTACTCTTATATCCCAAATTGCATTCATATTCGAAAATGAGACACGATTTCTTGTACAATAGCATTCTTGCATTTATATGGGAAAATAGTAATTAATGTATTCGTATAGGTTAATTACATGAAAATTTGTCATGTCTGCCACCAAGGGCGGCGCCAGAGGGGGGGCCGTGGGGGCATATGCCCCCCCCGTCGGGCATACCTGGCCCCCCCATCGGGGTCAAAATTCAATTTCGTCGGGGAAAATATTTTGACTTTTGAATTTCAGCCCATTCAAGTTGGGTCGAAATATGGAGCTTTTTTTTTTTTTTTTTTTTTTTTTTTGAAAGTTGGATTGACTAAACTAATTCTTTTTTGTACATCGGTTTCTGACTGAAGTTTGATTCTTGCAATTTGAGTTTACATAAACCCGAGTTTACATAAACCCGAAAAAAATCTGAATTTTTAAAATAAAAATCTACATGGATGACAGCATAGGATGATGCATGAATGACTCTATGCATGTTTATTTTTCAACAAAAAGATAAAATTTATACTAAAAATTAATTTTATGCTTTTTTTTTTTAACTACATTAAATTTGTGGATCAGTTTTCGCTTATTTTGGATTTACGATCGGCTTGGTAATGAAGAATTTTTAGTTCAGTTAAAATACGAAAACGAAAATTATTTTGTCGGGGTTGTCTTGGATAACAAGTAGAATGCTTCATCGTGTGAGGCAAACTGCACCTGACATGACTCGCAGTCTGGACCGGATCGGGTTGAGCCTAAATTTTTGTCGTTGAGTGTCGGATTAAAGTCGGGTTAACTTTGTTTCAGGTTCGGATTGGATGTTGATACTTATGGTTCTTGATTCGAGAAGAATCGATCTCTCAAAAGAATTTACAAAACTTATTTTAAGATGAAAAACTGTATTTGAATGTCAATGAATTTATGTATACTGATTTTTTTTACTTAAAATCTGAAGTTGTTACTGAACATATATTTGTAAACATATTCTTACATAACTGCATTACAACATGGATATATTTTTTCATCAGCTACAATTAGGGTTTGGTTGGGTTGAAATATTTCGGGTTCAGGTCGAAATGTAGAGATGTCTAGCTCAAATCGGGTTTCGGGTAGAAACCCGATCCTGCATCTCCTCGGAAAATTAAACTCAACTCGACTGGTGGTTTTAGTCGGACCTGGCTAAAGTTAATTTTTTTCGGAAAGTTTAGGATTGACTTCTATTTTTCGAGTCGGGTAATTTTAATTGTTTTAGCGCATGGGCTCGATTCTATCAGATTCCTCAAAAGTATCCCCAAAATATATTTTAAAATGAAAAATTATATTATTTGAATGTCAATGAGTCAATATACAGATATATCGATTTTTCTGCATAAAAAATATAATTGATACTAGACTACTTTTTCATTATTGCTTTACAAGATGGAATTTTGTTTTTTCATACTGAGTTGGGATTGCATTCGGAATGAATACTATTGATTTTAGAAGTTTTGTCAAGTTCGGGTTATCTTTTTTTTAAAAACTGGTACAGGTTGAATGGATATATAATTAATTAGCTCAGGTCAGGTATAAGCCATTCCGCGGAGGATTCCGTGCTCGGTAAACAATCCGTGAATTGAACTATCCCCCCCCCCCTCCATTGATTAGATTCCGTAAAAACAGAAAAAATTGCACTTTAATTTTGCCATTTCTACTCCACCTCCCGCAAAAAATACAGAAAAAACACCAAATACCTGAAATACTCACACCTAAACCGCATGTTCGTCAAATTACATGGGTATTCTGGCATCTGTGTTGCTTAGTACTATTCGTGTTAGAAAAGAAATTTAAATCCTTTTTATCTATAAATATGTAAAAATGAGAAATCTAAGATCAAAATTAAAAAAAAAAAAAAAAAAAACTTATGGCAGAAGGCAGAAATTAATTGAAATAATAGAAAAGATGAAAATCAAAGGAATGCTTCGGCAATGTTGAGCGGGAAATTTTGGTCCTCGCAGACCTCTAACCCGCAGCTAGATCTCATGCATAACCCGCAGTTCGAATCAGCGATATATTTATAATTGCAGATCGCTTTTCGCTGATATTAAAATAATTCACTTTTAGATTCCCAACTATTTTACAATTTTTCACTTCATTTACATTTCTCTTGGAAATTTTGTGTTAAATTTTTTGTTTCAGATTTAAATTCTGATCTTATCAAAATTTGGAACATCACACTTTGTGCATTTAATCAATATACACTCTAAAACAAAATGGAAATTGAAGATATTTTCCCCCATTGTTTTTATTATTATTTCTATAGCTAAAAAAGTCTGCTTTAATTTGAACATTTTTTCGAAAATAAAGAAAATTAATCAATTTAATGCTAAAACTACCTGAAATTCTCCAATATCTACAGATGCATTTTTTTTAATTAAAGGACTGTTTAATTAACTGTGCAACAACGCTGTGTACTAGGATTTTCTATTATAAACTGATTTTTTACTTACCTCTATTTTCTCTCAAAATATGAAAAATTCATGAATCAAATCTCAATTTTTTAAAAAATTCTACAATCAAAAGACAGAAAATTCTTCAAGTAATAGAAAAATCCGTGCGTTCCAGCAAATTACTGCATGTATGTTTTATTTTTTGCGAAATGTTTTTTGAGAGTTTATAAAATAATTACATTTTCTCAAAAATGACTAAATTAGAAAATGATGAAAAAAGTAAAACGCGGTACTTATAAACTCTTAAAATTTATATATTTCAAAAATTCTAGTTCGATTAATTACTTTCACATTAATTTCAAGGAAATTAGTATTTAGTACAGCAACGTGTTCAGATTTAACGAAAAAGGATATGAAAGAAATTTCAATTTTATACAGATTTTGTTCTAGCCAAGTATGTTGTTTCTTTATACTCGTATTCTTATTTAGATTTCAATCTAATGATGTTTAAACTGCAAAGAACAGCTGCGGTTCACCAAAAGGAAATGCATGCCTATCTGTTTTTAGTAGTTTTCAAATTCTGTTCTGCAAGTTAATATAAAACAAACTTTTCATAAAGAGATCGATGAATATGTTGTTTAGCTTCAGCAAACGTATTCTTGCTGATTGGTTGTAAAAAGAACCTTTATACATCTCAATGTTGTTGTGGGAATTACTAGAAAAACATCTGCTCTGATAGGCTTGAAGTATATTTCAGAGTTACATAAGGTGCAGTTCCCTATTATCGACATTTGTCCATTGACCACAGATATAAAAAGTTATTTTTTTTTCCTAATCTAGTATTTTTATTTAAAAATATCGAAATCGTCTATTTAATGCTTTTTTTTTACAAAAATTATATAATTAATGATACAGTAACCGTAAGAACAATGCTACAATGACCTTTTAAAGAACGAATCTGACTATAAAACAATGAAATTTATGACTTTGCAAATTTTGCATTTGAATTATTATTTCTACTAATTATAAATACTTTATGAGTTCAATCTTTTTACGAATGTGTGAACTATAACTATTTTTCTGCAGTACATAAAAAGTTTCAAATCTTTCATACGAGTAAGTTCAAATGATTTCTTATTTCTTTGCGTTTGTATGTAATTTGATATTTTTACCCGAGTGCTTTAATTTTAAAACTTCTTTTACGCAGAATTCGTAATTTTGTTGATAATAATAATTTAACTTTTTAAAGAAATTATCTAAGTTTTTCATTTGTATTTTTGCATTCAGTAATACATACAGTAGAGCACCCATTATTACGCCTCATATATTACGTACGACATGGATTAAACATTAATATTCCTAGGCCCAACATAAACAAGGTTTAAATGAAATTTCAGTTTTACAGTTTTCGGAACGGCGAATTTTTAAACTTCTAAATATCGCACATTTTAAATTTTTACACAGTGACATAGAGAAAAAAAATGTTCTTTTAAATGAAATTTGTTTGCAAACTTTACCACAATTTGTTTTCAAATTATTAGTATTTTAAAAGTTTTTATTACATTTTTTATCATTATGTCAACAGAAGTATTCCGTTTTTGGACATTAAATATGGACCAATCATAAAACGAATAAAATAAAATAAGTTCCGGAATTCAACCAATAAAAAGATTCAGATCTGTTTCAGATTTTCCAGTTCTCCACCGAGATCAACAACTATTTTCCAAATAGTTAAAAAAAAAAAAAAAAAAAAAAGATTAATTATTTTTGATCAGAACTCTTCGTGTAAAACAGTTTATAACAATATCGAAGTAAAAATTCATGTTTTGTAGAAATAGAGTCAAGTCGGGTCGAGATTTTAACTTTTTTTTTGGAAGGGGGGGAGGGGGAAGGGGCTAATATATATAATACTTGCTAGACCATATAAGCAGGACAACTTTTTAAATTTTACGCCGACCGGAACATTAATTTATTTTGTACGAACTGGGCCCTTGAAATTTTTGCCCACGCAATTTTTAGGACCTGCCCCAGCACGCGGGGACCTCTGATATATGTTATGAACCTGGCCCCCCTGTCGGGGATACAGTGCCCCCACGTCGGGCAAATTCTGGCGCCGCCCTTGTCTGCCACACAGATAAAAATCGTTATGCTTGTTCGCGACCGTTATTTTTGAAAAGTTTCCTTCGCCCCATTCAACTCATGAAATATCTCCAATAAAATAAGCCACATTTTTCCGTTTTAAAATACTGGTAGCCACAAATCGTTGTATGTGATAGACATGACAAGTTGCCATGGAATTAGCCTATAGTAATTTGTAATTACCGTAATTTCCTGCGTATAATTCGCGGATCAAACAATTTTTTTCGGACCCAGAAATTTTATTCAGTGATTGAAGACAAACATTTGCGGCGACCTAAGAACTCACATTTCTTTTTAAACAAATTCTGGGTCGAAAAATAATTGTTTGATCCGCGGATTATACGCAGGAAATTACGGTAAGTATTGAGGGGGATAATTTTTTTACAGATTTTACAGACTTTTTTCTTTTTTTTTTTCTTTAAATATCAAACAGTTTATTTTTAGTCAATTTATATTTAGGGGTTTCCGAGAAAATATGTTTGCGTGTAAAAATATGAAAGTGTGTATATATCTACAATTATTTGAAATGAAAAAGGAAACAAATTGTTAAGAATTGATTGAAGAAATTGACTCTATCGTACACTGAATTTATCGTAAGCTGACTGCATTGTAAACTGAATCTCTGATGAGTTCCATTTGTTTTATTACTGTATTCAGAAATTTTCGTGCTTTTTTATTTCTAAAATAGTTTTTTAATGCTATTAGGGACAAAGTACGTGTTGCACCACAATTAGCAAACAATATCTTTTGTCGATGTTACAAATCAATAAGTCATGGCGGTGTTCATGTTATTTATGACGGCCGATTATCCGCACGAGGTATATAGGCACTAGGAGAAGTGCCCTCTGTTAAGGTCTTTCTAAGCGAACCTAACGCGTATTGACGCAAAGGTACTCAAAGTTGAAGAAAAACAGCGGAAAACTCCGAACGGTTAGGCCGACGGCCGCGATTGTGTTTAAATTGAGCACCTCCCGTCTATCAGCTTCGATAGCATAACTTCTTAGGTTCTGGTAGGTCTCAGTACGTCATGGAGCAGAAAATGTTGCAAAAAATGTATTATTTTAATGTAATGGAACCAATAAGTGACAAGTAGTCATCAGGAATTTTTTTTTAATTCGAACTTTTATTTTAAATTAAATAATGATTAAATATTTAAATTATTGCAGTTTAAAATAATATTATAAAATGCATGATGTTTGCTTTTTTAATCAATTGAAGTTTGTATCTGAATATTTATCGTACCATTCCTTAAATATAAAATGTATGAAGTATTTTCAAAGCATTGTTTAGGCGTTTAGAGAAACGTCTTGATTCAACATAAAATTTTAGTTCGTGTAAAATATCATTTCCCTTATACAAATTTAAAGATCTACATCTGTGCGTCTCCATTTCAAAATACAGTGATGAAAATATAAATTTGGAGATAGATTGACGTATCAGTTTAGTGTTACTTTTTGAAAAGGAAATTGAATTTCAAAACAATTCTACCGCAAACTATTTCTTTGAAAAGAGAAATTTTTGGACATGAAGGAAAAGTTTTATTGAGTTACCTTCGTAATTTATGATTTATAAAAAGTTTTGATATAGAAAATTATAGCATCGAAATATATTTTAAACGTAATGTTTACAACGAAATGTTTTTTATTGCTAAGGATTAAGCAAAATATGCTTGCAAAACCGAAAACGAATGTCCTTACTCTTCCTATTTTTGGTCGGAAAAAAAATTAAAATGACCAATAAAACTCTTTTAAGTAACATATATAAATATGCCTAGTTTTTAATGAATTTTGCATTTTTTATTAAATATACATAATTATTAATTAATAATAAGTACGGTCCAAATTAACTGCCTGTGCCTCTGACCAAAACTTTTTATTTTCACATATAATAAAATGTATTTTATTCATTAATGACACAGAATGATTTTTTTACTATATGAATTTCATTTAACTAAAATGCATTAGGTAACTCGATTTATCTTTTATAACGAATTTGCAGAATTTTCATCAGCATTTTCGCCGATAACGAATTTTCAGCGAAACTCAGATTTTTTACCGATAACGAAATCAAAACAGAAATTTTGTTAAATGTCTAATTATTATCAATCAATTTGTTTTCGGTTTATTTTCAATTTATAATACATCAATGCAGTTTATTATGTTCAAAATCATATCTGCCAAATTTTACGCTTTTTTGTTACCACTAAAATTTAAGAGACATTTTTGTATTATTTAATAATCAGATTTTGTCTATTATATAAGTCACATTTACTGCTGAATTTTAGTAGTGAGGTTTTCAACTATGTGAAAATTAAGTTTTACCACTTTAACATTAGAACTACAGTGATACGTCATTTTGACGGGTATCGTATTAATATGTTTCGATTGAAACCAGAAATTTAATTATGAAATAAGTTTAAAAGATATAAAGAAGAAAAAAGTTAAACAATAAATTTAAACTGTTTTACATTTAAGTTCTGGTGTGAAATATTTTTATAAAACTTGACTGAAATTTTTGGTAGTTCTAGTGTTAAGGGGCAAAGTAGTTCCATTAATAAAATGGTTTATTGAAGGATTGACACCAGAATTTAGGTACAAATTTATTAGCAAATAAGAAAAAGCTATTTTTCACGTAAGTAATAAGCGAAAAAACTGCCATGAATTTCTGGTGCTTTTGTTGCATTTGGGAATTAAGAATAAGGGGTTTCGAAAACGTATCACCCCCCCCTACCCTGGAACAGTTACCGTAATTTCCTGCGTATAATCCGCAGATAAAACAATTATTTTTAGACCCAGAATTTGCTTAAAGAGAAATGTAACATATTAGATCACCGTAAATACTTGTCTTCATCATTAAATAAGATTTCTGGGTCCAAAAATAATTATTTGATTCACGGATTATACGCAGGAAAATACGGTAAGTAATGTAATCTATAATATATATGCAATAATGTGTACACCATAGTAGAATTTCGCTTTATTAATCGCATCGCGGAAAAAACAGTACAAAATCGGCGTCTAAATAAAACAAATATTTCTAATTTGAAATAATTGCCAATTCAGACTTACCACTGGCGACAATTGTTTAATTCTATCTCGCATCACTTTCCCAAAACGAATACTCTTCATATACACTTTGACCAATCGATGCAAGTGTGAAAGAGGGGGAGAGGGAGGGGGATCCTCAAAACTTATTTTTTAACCCTTTGAGCTCTGGTGGGTAAATTTCTTCAAAATTCCAAATGTCACATTGGCACCAGTATTGTGCAAAGAAAAAAGCCGCTTAACGATACACACACACACACACACACACACACAAAAAAAAAAAAAATGCATTGAAACTTTTCATATAAATTTGCTCGAATTTTTTGGTGCCGTTGTGACATTTCGGAATTAAAATTATGCGGTAGAAAAATCTACCATCAGAGCTCAAAGGGTTAATAATAGCGGTGGGAATATAATATAAAAATAGTCGCCAGTGACAGCATTGCCAGTAGTACCATAGTACTGTGAAAGTAAAAGGAGCATGCGCACCTTGCATGTTTCGGAGCGTCCTATTTTTGAAAAAAAAAGTTAGTTATGTAAGATTCAGTACTTGCTCAGTGGGAGTTATACCATTAGCCGAAGAACATTTCGCAAGTTATCTATAAAAAATAAGGCCTCAGCTTTCAAAGAAGAAAACAAATAAAAATAAAACTGCAAGTATGGCACGAGGAAACCCTAATGCAACAAAGAAAGTGTGCTGTTTAAGTAAAATAATCATGAATTTTTTGAAGTGGAATTTCGCTTTATTCTGATTATCTGAAAATTTCACAAGCAGAGTTTGTAAACATTATCTTACATGCAAATTTAGCTTATTATAATTCGACTGCAAGAACGAATAATTTGAAAATTCACTTACGAAAATATAGTTGGAAACAATTTTCTTAACCATTTGAAGTACGATGTTTTATTTATATGTACCACTTGATTTCATTTCGAAACAGACAAATGCGTCTGTTTGCATTTATTTTAATTTGGTATTTTGGTTGTTCCCACCTTTTAAAATTTGTATAATTGATCTTTACTTTGCATCATATATTCGTAATAAATTGGCCGAATATTTCTGCTAGAAAATGTCGTGACAAACATGTAATCTTATTTTTTTAAAGTAGCGAGCTGGCAACATTGCACTCACAATAATTTAATAGATTTTTGCTCTTATAATGTACGTGAAGAAATAAATTCATTGTTTTTCAAATAAATGTATTCTTAAATTCTGTTGACATTAAACCATATCAACATTTTAGACAACAATATATTTTATCCACATATCAGAGCTCGAAAGCTCTTAAACTCTTTAATAGCTTTATTTAATGCTGAAATTCTTGGATTAAATATAATAAATATAAAACGAAAGTACATTCAATGATCCTGATGCCATATCAGCTCTTAATGTGTTATTTTCATACTAGATAAAACATTTATTAGGAATATCGCTATAAAAATAGTTGAAATAGTATCGAAAAGATGGCAATAAATCTCAATTAACTAATAAAATGTTGTATAAATCCCCATAAAATCAAAGCAGCCAACAGGACGAGTTTTGGGCTGGAAAATATAGTATCCCGTCATCAGTCAAAGCAAACATTTGCCCATAAGATGACAAAGTCACAAATGAAAAAAAAGTGGGAAGAAGAGAGTTTGAAATGCGTGCGACCGGTGGCTCTAATAGTAAGATATATCTTGCCACAATTATTAAAAATTAACGAAAAAGAAAAGAGAAAATGAAATAAAATGAAAGAAATAAACAAAATAAAAATAATATATAAGATGTAAATTTTAAGACAAAGTTAGTTAAAATAATAATAATAATAATTATTATTATTATTAGTAGTAGTAGTAGTAGTATTATAACGAAGAAAAAAGAAATTAAAAAATTACAATAAAATGAAAAGAACTAAAAAGGAGTGGAAGGAATCGCAAAAGTAATCTCCAAGCTGAAGAGAGAAAAAAACCCACATCTATTTTTATTGGTTTTTAGTTTGTTAGAAACTCGTGTAATTTTTCAACTCTTTTCTTCTACCTTCTTTCTTTTATTAAAGTACTAGCAAAAGCCATGCTTTGTTTGGATTCGCGAAGCATTATTTTATAAAACAGATATTTGAAAGTAACAATATTTTTTCATTATTATTTTTGCATCTTTATTAAACAAAAACGTTATTTTATGTTTTGGCGCATTTTAATTTTTTATTTATGATGTAAAACTGGCATAATAAGATATTTTCGAAGCAAACTTTTACAATTTTTTTTTAAATTTTCAACTAAAAGCTCTTTTAAAGATGTTTTTACAATTTCAAGTAGCAACTGGTGTTTTTTAATTGTTTGAAATATGCATGTTTCCAATCTTTGTAATCAACATCCGATAATCTTTGATAGCTATTTTAGAATAATATATTTGAAGAAAGCTTGAAGAAAGTTACTTCTTCAAAATCCTATTTTCTGGAAAAAACATTTGAAATCTGCTTTCGTTGATACTATGAATTTTTAATTGTAAAACATTTTATTTTAATTTCTTCGTTTTTATACATGTTAGCGTATGAGAATTGCTGTAATTCTCTCCGCTTGGGAGAACTTTTTACTTTCTGCGAATGGCAACTCAATTAATGGAATTACCTTTTAACGAAACGCTCTCTCATTCTCGCAGTGACGTTTTCACGATTTGGTTGGTTGATTTTTGACGTCCGATTATCTACGCTAGGGATATAGGACCAGGGGGGAGTGCTCTTCGTGGGAGTCTTTCTAAGGGAACCTAACCCGTATTTACGCAAGGTTCGAAGAAAACCACGAAAACTCCGAACGGCCGCGATTGGGTTCGAACCCAGCACCTGCCGTCTACCAGTTGAGAGGTCCGAACCTCTCGGCCACTGGTGGGGCGACGTTTTCACGAATAATTATTGTTGTGTTTGCGAACTTATTAAAGTCTTATTTTTCTATAAAATCCTTCTGATTAATGAGTCGATATTATTTAGCCACAATACGACCGTCGCAAAAATATTTATAAAGAGCTTGAACCAACAACTTCATGCAGACCTTTTAATTTTTCATTTATATAACAAATTTAAGAATTAATTTTATTTGTTTACAATTATTTTGTTGCCAGTTTACAAAAAAAAAAAAAAAAAAAAAAAAAAAATCATAATACAATTCTTTTAAAATGTTTAAGTGTCATCTGTGCAAACGATTTTGCAAGAAAATGAAAACATGTTGATTTATTTAATAAATTAATCATGATTCTATCTATAATTATTTACTCCATGATTTAAACTTTTTTTTTCTGAAAATATACGCGTTTCATTTTTTATTTATTTGCTAAAATGCGTCCGTATTGGAAATGCATGTAAAATAAATTAATTAAAATAAAAAATTTTTTAACGTTTTACTGTAAAAAAAATTATATTCTGCAAATCTACAGATCATAATTTATTTTTGTGTTTAATTTGAAGTTAAAATATAGAATAGTTTTTTTTTTTTTTTTGTAAAGCGTACGACAAATTGTAATTTGAGTGGACTAGTAGAGGATTCGCTTCGCTCATCCTAATAAATAAATAAATAAATAAATAATTTTGTTTCTTTTTTATATTTTTTATTATTATCATTCATTAATTTACAAGTTGACTATTTTTATTTTATTTTATCTTTGTTAATTTTTAATAGAATTTTTTGTTGATGTTGATTAGTTCTGTCACTGTGGCAACCATTTACTCTTTTGCACTATTCCCTCCCCGATTGGAGTTTTTATCTCTGCTAGCACCACCTTCTTCTATCACCAACTCGAAACGTGTACTGTGAACTGCTTCGATTTTATGGTGATTTATAGAACGTTTTGTTATTTAATTGTAGAAAATTAGATGGATGTCAAAATACGTTATATAACGTTTAAAAATAAATAAACGCACAAAATTGTCCCTTTCCTATTCATTCCCTTACGTGTGCCACTGAAAACAAAGCATACGCATTCTTTCAAAGATTGCGGACATTGTACAAGCATTTTTCTCAGCGATTGTACTGTCCCTTAAATTTCAGTACCATTCTGTTCAAATAGCAATCTTCCCCTGACATATTTGACGACTAAATAAATAATCCGTACATATTAACGCTGAGAGAAATTAATCTAACTGACGTGATTTTTTTAAACTAACAAATAGAATTCTTATTGATAAAGCGGTGAGTTGACGCCAAAAGCTGACAACGAGCTACAATCATCCTTTTACTGTGGACGGTTAATCCAAAAAAAAAAAAAAAAAAAACACAGAGATGCTTATCTTTTGAATAACATTACTTACGAAAACTAGTCTTCGATTAATTATAGCTCAGAGTTTTTTTTTTTTTTTCATTAAAAACGGTGATGAGTACTATTCGAATGTAGTGGTACTTATAAATATGTATCTTTACGTCAGTAGCGGCTGGTCAGGGAGTGCTGCATCAATTTATTCACACCACTAAAATTGTATGGTTATTTCTGTTTTATTTAATCAACAAAATTTGTCGAATAATTAATATGAAAGATTCTGTTAAATTTTAGTTGTGTGAAAAATCGGATGCAGCACTCCCTGACGAGCCGCTACTGCTTTACGTACTTCTTTCTTCATCAAATTAACCCTAGATTCTCACCTTTGGGATCCAATCGCTTCATACCACCCAGACAACAAATCGACGCATACTACTTCTTAAAAGTTGCAATTTCTACAAGAATATTCAAAGGAGTTCAGTAAAAAATTGATTATCATTGAAAAAAAAAAGAAAGAAAAAAACCTTAAGTTTATTAAGGTAACAAAAGAACTTAAAAAATTTTGTGAATTGATATAGGAGTGTTAATGCAGAATAAATTGATTGTTTATAATGTATTCGTTATATTTTATTTACAAAAAATAAATAATCTGATAAAGTTTCTTTTTCTTTACAGGTAAGATTTCTTAAGATACTTTGACACTAATAAAGATATTCAAGTAAAAGAGAAGACTTCATTTATAATATTTCCATTCTAACGAAAGTAAGGTAAGATTTAGATATCGTAATTTCCGGAGTATAATCCGCAGATCAAACAATTCTTTTTGGACCCAGAAATTTTATTTAGTAATTGAAGTCAAATATTTACGGCGATCTAAAATGTTAAATTTTATTTTTAATCATTTCTGGGTCGAAAAATTATTATTTGATCCGCGGATTTTACGCCGGAAATTATGGTAATTGCTTTGCAAAGGTAGTCGATTTCTTAAATCGAAGAAATTCTCAGATTATTTATGTTAAAAATAACTACAAAAAAAGAGTGATATCCGATGGACCACAGTGTGACACTCCTAGTTTAAAATATAAATTCTGGAAGCAATTCATCAATTTGGTGTTAAAATTAATCAGTTTATCTTATAAACCACCGCTCTACAAAAGCTTAAAAATGTGAACATTATTTTTAGATGTAGTATCTTTTGGACTGACACACACGTCATATTATTGCAACATAAAAATTACAGTTAATAGAAATTAAAAACCTGTTTGTATTGTAATGTAAAAAACCGGTTTTTATCGAAATATAAAAAAAAAAAAAAATTTGTCTAACTATAAAAGTGTTTTTTATTGAAATATAAAAATTGTAATTAATAATAATAAAACAATTTTTATTGTAATACAAAAATAGCAATATAAATAAATTGCTTTACAGTAATGAAATAATTGTAAGTTAATATTAATAAAAAAAACTGTTTTTATAGTAATATAAAAAAATCTTTTTAAAGTCATATAAAAAAGAGGTTGCTATTGTTATATAAAAGTATCAAATTCCATGTTTTTATTTTCTTTTTATAAACTTCAAAATATAAGAAAACAGACAGAAAAGAAGAAGGATTTTATAATAATACGTACGTCGAAATTTTTTTTCAATTTAAAACTAAAAAATCTTTATATCTGATGCTAGAACCATTATATTGATTGCAAGTTACATTTGTTAAGTTTCTAATTTCTTTGTTCTGCTGAATTTAATAGTCTTAAAAGAAAATATAAGAGTTTAAAAGAAAAATACATAAAATACGTTAGAGAAAAAGTATGTTTTTGAAAATGGATTCAGCAGAAAGCAGTACTGATATAATCATACAACGGAAATCAATAGTCAGAAGTTTTTGGAAAAAAAATGTTAGAAATCAAGATATTTTGTTCAGCAACAGTTTTTGAATTTTACAGTGGCGGGCCAGTTTGAAGGGGGTAGAAAGCACTTTACACTAGTTACAAACAGCAATATTCACCTTATTTAATAGCCTAGAGTTTGTACAATTTCAGGGAATAAATACAGCAAGCTTGGATATTTTGGCACAAAAAATAATAATGTCTGGCAGCAATGAGTTAACATATAAGACCGCTACGCATAGCTGCTAACATCTTCCGCTTTTTTGGCCAGGAAAAACTTTACAGAAAAATTTCCCATTTCAAATCTCCGTAATCTGCCGATTAAAAAGGTAAAAAAAAATGCTATTAAATTTTTCCGGGCCAAAAAGTCGGAAGAGTTGTCAGTTATGCCGCTACGTTTAACATTCAAACATGGGCGGTTTATAGATATAAATAATACACAAGAAGCGCACTATATAAAAATCAGGTATTTAAAATCTAAATAAAATTGTAGTTTAAAAGGTTTGAAAGGAACATCTATGCTGTACAGACTCTGTCGACTTGTCCGAACAGTTCTTCTCCGGTAGTAAATGTATGAGATATTTATTGTTAAAGATTATTTCTTTATGATATTTTTGGATAAGATGAGTAATCTGTAAATGTTCTTTCCAAGGGCTATAGCAGTTTAAGTACATATTATACTGTAAAGTCTGTGTAACAGGGCTTCCAAATGATCCGCAAAGCGAACACAAATATTTTTTAACAGAAAATTTCATAGTAGGTTTCTACAGCATTTGTGCTAAAACTAACTTCCGAAGGCGGTTTCTGCGCAATTCGCAAGAAAATATAAAATGAAAATCTTTCGAAGAAATGTCAGAAGAGGCTTAAATGTCAGTTAAAACTTTAATCACTTAATCGATTAATGTTTTTGAAAAAAAAAAAAAGGGCTTTCAAATAATGCCTAATTTTTAGCGGATTTTCAGAACAAAATTTTTCTTCTAATTGAATATGAAGAATGCTCGGTTTAAATAATACAAAACTTACAATAAAAATTTACTGGTGAAAATAATAAATCATGTTTGGAATATGAAAGCCCGTACGTGGTACGGGTAAATAATAATTGGGAAAAACACATTGCCCATATTACTTAACCGTAAATCAAGTAAGCGGTTAATATATAGACGTTAACCTATGACTAATTTCCGCATGCAAAGTAATAGTAAATCTTACTCACCAGTTGTACTTATATCATTTTAACTGACCATTTCTGACAGATATAATTATGAGAATTTTCTTTTTTAAGACTATCCAATTATATATACATTTTAAAAATTTTTACATAATAATATAGCTTTGTTGAAACTTTAATAATGAATTCATTTAAGCGAATAAAAAATATAATTATACATGAACGTTAAGTTATTCTTGAATGCATTTTTTTCTTCTAAATGCGCCGAAACATACCTCAGTGCCCTACTACGAAAAAAAGTAATTTCAGAATTAATTACGAACTGTTTAAGACTTTCAGCTTTTAACTTTTTATTTAAAAAGACATTTTCTATTGAAGGAAGACGAAAAGAATTTTCAATGCATATTGTCTTAGACGTGTTACCAAATGAGAAAAAATGGACCCGTGTAACAATATTGATTTTGTAAAATATATTTGAAGTTAACTTTTATCTGCGCTTCATGTATAAAAGTAAAATAAAATGAACGTAGTTAAAGTACATTTTAATTTCAAAATTTTGCTTTTTTAAAAACTTAAATTGCTTCCAATCACCTGATTAATTTTTAATTAACCAAACCTTGAATTTTCATTAACCCATTAGTGCCTAGCGTCCCTTTTTAGGGACGCTTCAAAAGGTGCATTTAGCACTGTTTTTGACACCGGTAAAAAAGAAAAGCAAAAATTATTTTATTTAAATGATGCATTTTCGTGATTAATGAACTAAACTTAAATCTTCTAAATATAGTGGTGCCAACCAAATAACATTTATGCAAAAGATGCTGGGCACGAATGGGTTAAATAAAAATGTTAAGAAATAGCTATATATGTTAAGGGAGTATATTATTAAATAATTTTTCTGCTGAAATTATGTTTATTTGGTAAGGAAGAATATTTAGAATTTTAACAGATATGGCATTTTTATCATAATTATTCCATTATTTTTTAAAAAGTACTATTTGAAATTTATTTTTATCGAATTCAATTTTACGATAATACCTATCGAAAAAAACTTTATTTTGTATACTTATTTTAAAAGGGGTAGAAAATGTTTGGTTTGAAGATATATTAGGTCATGTATCATGAATTCCCTTAGAATAAATATCGCAGTTTCAAAGGTTCAGGGATTTTCACATCCATTATTTTCAAATAGTAATATACTCTTTACTTGATAAATTAACTCAGCGATGAAATACGGTGAAAATGCAATTCAAAAATATTGATAAAGTGCTGAAAATATTTTGGACCACGAACTAAAACACTAAAGCTCTTACTTTAATGAAGAAACAATGCCATTGCAAAATTATATATTTAAATTTACACAGGTTTTCTTATTTGTGTTAAATTTCAAACATATATTTAAAAAAAGAAGTCAATATTAATTTCTAGAAAAAACAATTTAGTGGAAAAATGTCTTGGACCAGTATATTTAAAATCTAAATTACACAAGTAAATAATTTGTACATTATTTTTAAATTCTTTGTTAGTTTAACAATTTCTCGCACGGGCAAATTCTGTTGGTAAAATGAGAAATTATCGACTGTCACCGGAATTTACGAACGATTGTTTTAGTCATTAACCTATTCGTGCCCAGCATCTTTTGCGTAAATTTTATTTGGTTGGCACCACTATTTTTAGAAGATTTAAGTTTAGTTCATTAATCACGAAAATGCATCATTTAAATAAAATAATTATTGCTTTTCTTTTTTACTGGTGTCAAAAATAGTGCTGAATGCACCTTTTGAAGCGTCCATAAAAAGCGACGCTAGGCACTAATGGGTTAAGAATCCCCTAATTCAAGCTTTCATTTTAAAAGCAAAATTTTATTAAAAATATTATTGGTATTACTCGCAAGTTTGGATTTAACATTAGGTATCCCAAACTGGGCAAACTGTGCCGGAAAGGGTTAATCTTAACATTGATGACTTCCAAAAGACGATTTGGGAAGGATTTGGCCAGGTTTTAACCACTTCCCTGATTCACCCGTAAGTCATACGGGCAACGTATTTTTGCCATTCATCATTTGCCTGTACCATGTACGGCATCCATATTCCAAGTATGATTTCTTATTCTCAGCAGTAAACTCTTATTGTAAATTTTGAATTTTTTAATTCGAGCATTTTTTTTTATTATTATTCAATTATACAAAAATTTCTGTTTTTAAAAACTGTTGAAAACAGATTGAAAATTCTGTAAAAGACATGAAAAATAGGCATTATTTGAAAGTATTTTTGAAAAATATTGATCAGTTAAGGGATTAACATGTGGAAATGGGCATTTGTGCTTCCATATTTTAAAATATATGATAGCAAATAATCCTTTAAGCTCTGATGGTTGAAATTAGTACCAGTTAATTTTAATTCCTTAATATCACAATGACACCGTAATATTGAATTAGATTTATTTAAAAATGTTTAATTTATCCGCCCCCACCCCGTGTATATTGTGAAACGATTTTTTTCTTTACAAAATACTGGTTCCAATGCGACACTTGAAATTTTGAAAAAAGTTGCCAACCAAAGCTCAAAGAATTAAATAACAATATGTAAAAAACATTCAAAAAAGTTCTGTTTCTGATTTGACAGTATCGATTTCTATTTAACCCCTTGAAGGGCACCGGTATATGTTATATACCACTTAATTTTAATTCCCAAATGCCGCATTGACACCAAAATTTAAGAATCAACTTTTGTTTCATATGATATATTCGAAGAAAAGCTTTACTTTGTTTCATATAAAATTGTTTATAAATACCGGTGTCAATCAATCATTTTAACATTTTAGTAGCAGAAGTGCTTTGCCCCTCAAGGGGTTAACTGAACAGGAAGTATGTATGAAAGAGTAATTATATCACTGAAACTTCGCTGTAACAGTGGTATTTACATAGTAGCCAACATTTAGTTTAATTTAATTTTTGGTACTACCTATTTAATAGAATTTTTTTCAATTTATCATGATCGTCGAAAAGTCTTTTTTCAATACTAATTACTGTCTGATTTTATAAGTCTGGTGCTGATACATATTTCGTTTTAATTTTGAAGGTATCCACAGTCAGTGATTTTTTTTTATAATTTTTTTCTTACGTTTCGTATAAGGTTGCCAGTTTATCCTCCACATTTATTAAAAAATCTTAATGTTAATCTTAACCACATAGCTGATATATATTTTGGAAAAAAAATTGCTAATAATGTTTAATTTTTTTATGTCTTTTAAAGAATTTGTAATATTTTTGCACCGGTATTTCCAAACAGAAATGTTTCATTAACTGAATCAGAAAAATGACCGGATTAAATAATACAATATTTACAATAACATTTTATTGGTGAGAATATTAAATTATGATTGGAGTATAGATTCTCGTACATGGTACGAGGCAATCATGATGGGCAAAAACACGCTGCCCGTAAGACAAACGGGCAAAACAAATGGGAAAGCGGGTAAGTGGTTACTGTACATAATGTTAGATTTTTCTGGATTACTTAAAGTAAAACTTCTTCAATAATTTCGAGTTTGGATTCGAAATTTCGGTATAAAAATGGAGACCAAACTGACAACCCTATTTTTCCTAACCTTGCTACGGTGTTCGGTACTATTTCGAGCCGAAAGCCACATTCAGAGTTTTTGAGTCTGCGGCTTTTTACTCACCACTATTATTTTAGATAATCTGTTGTGCTGAATAACTTAAATGGTAAAATTAAATAAAAGAACATTGTCCTAATTAAAATACTGATAGGAACCTGGGAAGCTCTGCGTTTTTTAAAAAAAGTACATTTGAAATGATTATCTCATGAGGATTACCCTTTGACTGCTGTGACAAAAATTGTGACATAACTACTGTGAGCAGTCTGTCAGACCGCTTAATCTAAAGATGAAAAAAATGTTACATTAACACTCAGAATACTATTTATATATTAAACTTTATATACAAGATTATTATAAATAAAATTCAGTTATTCAATAATATTTAGAGGTAGTAATAAGACGCCAAACTATAGAAAATTTGACCAGTATCTATAGCTAAACTAAAAATTACAAGTTAAGCTGTGAAATTTGAAAAACTCAACCGTCTCTGAGACCGCTAACAGCAGTTAAGGGTTAATGAAAATGCACAAATTTCACCTTTTCGTAGTCTAGACCAAAAGAGAAAACTTTTGGCATAAAAGTAAAGTTTTATCTTGTTTTTATGATAGAAACAATTAAAAAATTATATTGATTTCCCAGAAACAAAAATTGTGTCCCATAGTATAATCGATTCAAATTCTCTCAAATCTATTGGCATAAACTTGATGAACCAATGTTCCCCAGATTTTTTTTTGTAGTTATTGTATCAGGATTTTTAGATGGGATGGTTAAAATTTTGGTGTTGTTTTCAAATAACCAGTATAAAATTGACAGAGACTTGTGATTAGAAGCGTTATTTTGAAACAATGACAAATTCTGATTCATAAGTTCATATTTAAGTGGAACCAAATTATTATCAAGAATATATTGATAGTCAAATATGTACATATTTGTTTCGGTCAAAACTAAACGTGTTTTTTCTTTTGCATTAAATCCTGCTCAAATCAGGACTAAGTCTCCATCTTACACACGTTTTGAAAGTAGCCATGGCTCTATTGGTAAATAATACCAAAAATAACTTAAATCATCTGCGCCATCAAGAGCTAATGTTTTTTTCATTAACATTAGAACGCCCGGAAATTTTACTAAGTTTGACAATAATATTTCTCACCGGAATATTTATTCAAAATTATTTAATTTATTTATGTAAGGTAAATCAGCATGGATCAAATTTAAATTATTTCAAGGAAATTTTTCTGAACTCAAATTTAATCGCATAGTTGGAGTCGAATCGACTTCTTCCGGGCGTTCTAGTGTTAATAAAAACCAATTTGTGCAATAGGTTGGATTTTAAGCCGTTGGAAGATGCGAGTTTTATTGTCATGCGTCAGTTGCATATTGTAAAACTTCAAGCCCAGCGATTGCTAAACTTAAAACATTATAGCAGATCAGTGCCGCACAAAATACTACAATTGTGTCTTCATCTCATTATGCTAGGTTTAAAAGAAGATGCTCATCTTAAACTTATTTCTTTTTATTAATGCAGCAAGATTTTAACACTTGTAGAAAAAAAAAAAAACTTTTTTATATTTATTATTATATTAAGTTCACATATTGTTGTAGATATTTGTGTCTAAAAATTTAGGATATACAACTCTTTTCCGAGTTTTATTTATAAAAAAATTAGCGTGTGGACTTATGCTTCTTTTATGCTCTGTATTTAAATCCCTCAGCCATCTAATACGCATGAGTGCCGTGGCATAGTCAAGGAGGGAATGAAAAATTTTATGTATACCAGTGATATTGCAAAGTTATCATCTTCTGGATTAATATCAGACAGTTGCTGATTCATTAATGTGCACAGAACTTTATTGGTTTCAAGGACGGTGGCCCATTTTTGGACCACCTAACATTAATTTTTAGGTGTCACTTTTGCGCCCGTGCGTTGGAATGAAAATTTTCCGCTAATTAATCCTTTAATTATCGCACTCATGATATTGACGAGTTGCGAGCTTCACGGCTTTTATTTAGATTTGTTTGATTCCTACCAGTTTTATAAAATAGTGGAATCGTTTTAATTATGGAAGCATTTTGCTTGCCATAGTAAATGAGGTGAATATTTCTTTATCAAAAAAGTTATGGCAATAATCAATCAGAATTTTTAACCCTTTAACGGTCAAAGCATTTTCATTGCTAAGATGTTGAAATAAACGATTGACAACGGTAATTGTTAGCAAATATTTTTGTAAATAATAAAAAGTGATTTTTCACATACATAATAAAATAGGTTTTTTTATTTAAAATTCTGGTGTAGCGATTGCATAACGGAATTAAAATTTTGTGGTTTCGTAAAGAAACCAATGAATGTTAAAGGGATAAACCGAAATTTAATGATACCGTTAAGGGGTTAAGAACATGCCAAAGCGGTATTCAAAGTAACCGTCCTAAGATAAATCGGAGAAGTGCCCGCATGCTGCAGGCGGGGTCACATTAATCAAGGTTATATGCCACTTTGCCGAAATGCTGAACTACATTTGGTTTGGTTTTTTTTAGGACGGCTGATTATCAACACGTGGGATATAGCCCGAAAGGGAGGGTACTCTCCGTGGGGGAGTTTCTAAAAGAACCCAACTGGTATTTGCGCAAGGAAATCCGAGGTTTGAAGAAAACCACGGAAAATTCCGAACGATTAGGCCGAAGGCCGCGATTGGGTTTCGAACCTAGCACCTGCCGTCTACCAGTTTCGAGAGCAGAAACTCTGGACAACTGATTGAGTCCTAGCGTGAACTACAAGAGGATTATTAGGTATATTGTAATTTCTTTTGTATGAAAGACAATGAATCTTTTTTGTTGTTCTTATAAAATGTTACTTTAAAAAGTTCGTCATCCTTGTATTAAACTCGAAAACAGACAATTCAGTTTTTTTGCCCGGAACGTGTTATTCCAGATCAGATTAACCGATTTACTTAAAATATTGGGCTTAAGCTATTTGCCTATATGTCGTTAGCTACAACAAAATCTGAACTTAATCATCGCATTATTTTTGCTTAACCCTTTCCGGCGCAGTGTGTTCGGTCTGGACACGCCTAATTTTAATTCCAAATTTGCAATTTTCACCAATAATATTTTCATAAAATCTTGCTTTTACAATAAAAGCTTAAATTAAGGAGTTCTTGATTTTTTAAAAAGTCGTGTGTAAATTCCGGTGTCAGTCGATAATTTCTCATTTTACTGACAGAATATGTCCGCGCCGGAAAGGGTTAACATTTTTGTTAATCTATCGCCTACTGGTGTTGCGTTGATGCAACGGTAAAAATCAATGCGCATGTTTAAATTATATAACTAGCCACCATAGTTTTTCAATTAAAAAACTGCTACATTCAATGTTAGAAATATCGACAATTAAATAAATTGAAGATCATCTTTCAAAAATTGTGGTGGAAGATGTTTTTCATCAGAAACGTTGGAGATCATTGTCTTATAGTTTCGCTGATTAACGTGTTATTAAATAAGGAAATTTTCTACCCTTAAATAGTGGAAACTGTAACGCAGCTTGAAGACCCATAATATAAACGCTTTCATAGGCACTGACATAACGGGCTCAACGACAGCAAATCAGGAAAACTTCTCCGCTATTATTGAAATTATGTTTTTGTAGTAGTTTATGACAGGGATTTAATAAGGGGAAAATGTTATATAAGTATGCTTGATTTCCTACTACGCCAAAGTCGGCGGTCATGAATGATTTATGATTAAATAAAAATTTAAATTTTCACTTGCCGGTAATGCATAAAAGATTACAGGGAAGCGTGGATTAAAAAAAACACACTCTATTTCAAGATATTTATTTTGCAAACATATCCTGAAGAGGGATAGTCTGTAGCATGTGAGGGCTATAATTTTATAAACACAGTCTTAATCCTTTGAGCTCTGGTGGGTAAATTTCTTCAAAATTCCAAATGTCACAATTGCACCAGTATTTTTCGAAGCAAAAAAACGGTCAACGATATACACGAAAAAAAATGCATTAAACGAATTTGAAATAAATTTGATTGAATTTTCCGGTACCATTCTGACATTCCGGAATTAAAATTATGTGGTAGAAAATTCTACCATCAGAGCTCAAAGGATTAAGGCACATCTTTATATGTGCTGAAATATACAAGTCGTTTCAGTATCAGACCGACAAACTTACAGGATGTGTAGGTGGCACAGAGGCGGTTCGGAATCACATAGTAATGCAAAATCCAAAATGCTGTAGTTGAGGGTTATGGTACAAAGCAATGTTGCCATCTGGCTACGTTTTTTAAAATTTAGATTTTAGAAACACCGATTTTAGAAAACACTAAAATTCTCCTTATTAAATAATGTAATAATTAAGGTATATTAAGGAATATCTTACAATTAAAAAACAAACTGGTGCCGAACAAGAAATACGAACTAAAAAATACAGCTCACAGAAAACACTAAAAAAAAAAAAAAAAAAAAAAATAAAAACAGAAAGAGAAACACATTAATACTAGAACGCCCGGAAATTTTACTGAAGTTTCACAATAATATTTCTCACCGGAATATTTATTCAAAATTATTTAATTTATTTATGTAAGGTAAATCAGCATGGATCAAATTTAAATTATTTCAAAAAAAAAAAAAAAAATCTGATTCGAACTCAAATTTAATCGCATAGTTGGAGTCGAATCGACTCCTTCCGGGCGTACACAAATTTTATTGGAAATTTGTTTTACAGAAGGTGGTCGAAATTACGAATGGAAGTCGACAGGCAGACTTAACTGTGGCGCTACATAGAATTTCTTATGTTATGCAAGATTCCTGTCGTGTCGGATATTATCCCGGCTATTACACATATTCGAGCGGCGGGGTATTCAACTGAAGGAACAGCGGGTCGCTTTCAAAACTGTCTGACAACTTCATGTCGTTATTTTGACCACTTTTGTAGTACTACCTTTCAATAAAATGTTTTGTGTCCCATTAATATGTTGCTGTTTGTATTCTTTTTGTTTGTTTGTTTGTTTGTTTGTTTGTTTGTTTGTTTGTACCAGTGTTGCCAGTGGACTATTTTTTTTTATTATTAATCATATTTTTTGATTGGTACCGGTTTTTTGAAATAGTAAAATTTCCTTATTTTTGCCTTAATTAATATGTCACATAATTGGAGAATATTGCCATTTTCGAAGAGCAGTATCAATCAAGAAATCTGAATTTAAAAAAATAGCCCACTCGTAAAATTGCTCTGTACCATAAGCAAATACAGCATTTTGGAATGTGCATTGCAATGGGATTCTGAGTCACCTCTTTGCCCCCTACCCCTTCTGCAAGTTTGTTGGTCTGATATTGATGCACCCTGTACATGCAGTGTTTCCGTATTTGGCGGATTTTTTATTTGGAAAAATTTAAATTAATACCAAAAAAATTTAAACAGCAGTTTGAAATTATTTCACTTAACATATAAAACCAAACCAATACAGAGTAACTTTGAAACAATAAAAGATTTTAAACTTTAATGTACTAATATTTTATTGTAAGAATTCGGAATGCCTAAATTTTTAAATGCGGCAGAACAGTATATATGAACTCTCTTTAGATGGCGACCAATATAAATTGTATTTGTATGGGGGAAGAGAGAAAACGTATGGGTTACATAACTCAAGATGCATCATGATATCAGCTAAACTTTCCGAAATTTCAATATCGTAAAAAAAAACTATATCTGCGTATTACTCTATCAACATATGTTTTCAAATCTAACAAATGATAATATATCATAGGGTACATTTCATGCCCAACTGCATTATTAAAACTTTTCAACAGCTACATATTTAAAAATTGGTAGAGTAACTTTTCCTTACGAAATTCCGTTTATTTTCTTACATTTCCTGATGAGTGGGGCAAACTTTCATTGATATAAAGGGACAGATACTGTTATATTACAGTAATTTTTCATGAATACAGTGTATAAATAAAACGAAAATTTTAATTAGAATATACCGGTAGTAGTTTTCCATCAGATTGATAATCAGGTCTTATGATAAACTTTGAAAGTTTTGAAGCCTAAAATATGGCTTTTCAATCTTATTGCCTGAAAATTATTTGTCATCAGAAATTCGAAATGTTATCTTCTCTTTATTTAATTGCAATTCTTCTGTCCTTATCGCATTCACCATTACAACGTTTGCTCCGAGATAATTTGGGTGTCAAAGTATTGTTTCCTATACTTTCTGCTGGTAAAGTGGTTAATTGACATAAAAACATCGATTTATTTTATTAGACAATATGTTACCATGAAAATTTGTGTAAGAATAGCAGCAAAACTGATTAAAATATGCCATCTGCAGTATAGCACCATTGAACAGTTCATATGGAGGAAATGGCATCCCTCAAAATGGTTATGATTGAACACTAATTGGTTCAGCATAGCCTGATTACTACAAAGACTAACTTCCATCAGTAAACTTGAATACATTATTTAAACACTTTATTAAATGTTAAGTATCGGTGGTAATTATGGAAAAGACACTTATTCATTTTTGCTAGTGGAAGTTCACCAAAGTGGTCGATGGGCTTTATGGTTCCGCCATATTGGAGTGCTGCCAGTGAGCTACTTTTTTAAAATTGAGATTTCTTGTTTGACACAACTTTTTTCAAATTATTGATTTCGCCTTATTTGATGACATATTAATTAAGAAGGAAACAAGGATAATTTTATCGTTTCAAAAAAGTGGTATCAATCAAGAAATCTCAATTTTAAAGTAGCCCACTGGCAACACTGCAATATTTTCAAAACCTAAATAATACTCGGATAAATATCGGTGAATTTCATTTCAGTGACAAAAGTCTCTTACAAGTAAATTTGAATATCTATTCTTCCCTCATTTAAATGTTCATTCAGAATTTATGTCATAAATATCTCAAACATTTCTATTCAATTTTAATAGTGGAAGTTTGACCCGGTGTTATTCAGACTTTGGTTTGATGTACTACGACATGCCTAACGAACTACAGCCGCCCTCTTGTGAGTTACTCGCCCCATCACTGGCCGAGACTTTCTGACCTCCCAACTGGTAGACGGCAGGTGCTAGTTTCGAACCCAATAGCGGCCGTCGGCCTAACCGCTAGGAGTTTTCCGTGGTTTTTTTCGAACCATAGATTTCCTTGCGTAAATACGGGTTAGGTTCCCTCAGAAAGATCCTACGGAGGGCATCCACCCCTTTAGGCTCATCCCACGTGCAGATAATCGGCCGATATAAAATAATAAAACCTTGTGATTTGCTCCTCAATTATTTCACTCGTAATCGGTAGGCAATATGCCTTATGCCCTCTCTTTATTCATAGATCCATTTATGAGGTATTCTTTCAAAAACGCATGCGATGACGGACACGTCCTATGGCAGCTAACCGGTTAAAGAAAGCAAACTTTTCAATTCTTAAGTAGAGGTAGCTTCATGACAACATATTGAAGATTTCTATCCCAAACTAGGTTCGTGGGCTATCTCAAAAGGGTTTCTAGACGTTTTAGTACCAAAAGTTCCGTAAAACAGTTGTTGCTATATCCAAAAGTAATATATATATATATATATATATATATATATATATATATATATATATATATATATATATATATATATATATATATATATATATATATTAAATAAAACAAATAATTTCCTATAAAAATTCTGGTAAAAATGCTTGAACCTTTTTGAAGCGTACGAATCCAGTTAACCCATTAACGCCCGAATTATTTTCTTCGCAAAAATTTAAATTTTGTATTTCCCACCACTTTTAAAATCAAATTAACTTTTATCTAAATTTATCGAGGATTCTGTATTGTGAAAGAAGGTATATATTTATCTTCCTCTTTTCTGGTGGGAAAACCGTTTTCTTGCTGTTTTTGTAACTGTCCTCAAAAGAGGACGCTGGGCGTTAATGGGTTAAAGGTTTTGTCATATTGCAAATCACATACACAAAAAAAGGGAAAATTAAAAATGTTGCAGAATTCAAATGCTCAAAGCACTTCTATTTTTAAAATGCTGGAATGATTTATTGACTCCAGAATTTAAATCTCAATTTATTTCAAAACAAACTAATGCTTTTCTTTACATACTTGATCAAATTAAAAGCTTCATTTCAAATTTCTGGTGTCAATGTGGCATTTTGCAATTAAAATTAAGGGGGATATATTTTATCCCACCGCCCCTCAAGGGGTTAAACCGAAATTTACCCTAAAATCTACCATATATTTATTCAAAACGCATTTAATTTTTAATAAATTCAGTACCATTTCAGCACCATAGGGAATATATATTACCTCAATACTCATAATTTATGCCGGTAATTAAAAGTATTTTATAATACTAATGAAAATATTTATAACTTAATATTTTGCGGCGGTTATAAATTTAACATTTAAATCTGTAATATAAAAAACTAAAATTATTTCTAATTAAAGTCTATTTTATATAGCGATGTATTGTTATTTAATGAAGTGTTTGCAATGTATTAGAATTATTATTTTCTGAAAAAAAACATTTAAGTAGAATTTATGCATTAATCAAATTATGTAAAACTGAATGTTTTTCATGTGCGATGAAATTCGAGTTAGAGCTTCATAACTCAGTTAAATTAATTATTTTAACACTGAATACATCTTTATAAATTACAATACGGTTGAAAATTAATTTTTCATATCATTATCTTCGATGAAAAATTATTTTTCTCTGGATCAGATGTCATGTACCCCAGAGAAATTTTTACTTGCTTCAGGATTTGTATTTAACGTATTTCAGAAAATTTCCTTTAATATTTTCTAAGCTTGACAGATAATCTATAAGAGAATATATTACCTGCACTATGATTGATAGAGCTATAAACAATAAACGCTTTGCGATATTGTTTTGAAGACTGTAATATTCGAAATTTACACTACATAATGTTATTTTTTATAATGAGTGTATCATAAAAATATACTTAAATTTTCAAAACTACAATCAAATATCTTTATAAGCGAAAGCCAATTCGTCGTGAAAGATCACTTATTTTCTCATTTTATCTGAATTTGAAATACTTTATTTTCTATTTTTAAAATAATAATCAGCTAGAGCACACAAATAATGTCTGAATAAAGAATCGTATCAGATTGTTCAAATATTATGTTGTCAAGCAATACTTGCGTATTTACCGATTACTACTACTTGCGATCTACTTGCGTATTACTTCCGTAAAACTGTATTGATATCTCCTGCAGTAAATAAACAGTTTTTGAACCACAAATATTTTGTACTACAGTGTCTCTTCTTTCATTTTTTTTTAATTACTCAATTTTCTGGTGTAAAAATCACCTACCGTAATTTCCGGCGTATAATCCACGGATCAAACAATTTTCGGCAGAGAAATTTTATTTTGTAACCGAAGCCAAACATTTACCGAGATCTAAAAATTTACATTTCAATTTAATTCTTTTCTGGATCGAAAAATGATTGTTTGATCTCCGGATTATACGCCAGGAATCACGGTATTTGACTTATGTAATCTTGAAAGATCTTTCTGTATATTGTCGGTAATTTAACCCTTGGCACTCCGTTGTCTCCGCTGAGAAGACATTATCTTTCCTTCCAAAATTTGTTTTTGGCACCAGTAATAAAGGAAAATAAAATTTTCCTTATTTAATCTGAGATTTTTTGAAATTCTCTACTTCAAGCAAAGTTCTTTTAAAAAAGTGGTGCTAATCGAATAAAATTTGTGAAAGAAGCACCGGAGTCTGAAGGGTTAACATCCAAGTAACATCCATGTCAAGTATGGAGCTTGTGATTAAAAAACGGTAAAATTACCAGCGGGCAAATTTCTACCAATAAGAAAGTACAGAGTTTTTTATCTGAATCATGACAGTAATTTCTCTTGAATATGGCGTTTATATAAGATCAAAATTTCTGTTAAAATTTGCTGGTGGAAGATAGGTCCGTTAGTAATGACGAGTTTCATACTTGATTACCTGATATATACTTGTCAATTAACTGATAATTTCCGTAAAACAGTGTACCGATATTCCATACAGTAAAAATAACGTGTTTCGAACCAGAAAAATTATTCATTAACATGTACCTTATGTCATTGTTTTCCCTCCATAAATTTAATTATCACTCATTTTTTCCCATGTAATATTCATTTATTTGACCTTAGTCACGGTGCAGCAATTTGACGAAAATTATCGGTAAATTGGAAACTAGACCTGTTATTTTCAATAATTAAGCAGTATCTCTTCTTCATTTTGAATACCAATAAATTCCTACTTTGTCTTATTTAATGGCTAAATTACGACATCTAATCTAAAAATTTCTAGTATTCAAAAAATCCGAAATGTGCTATCTCTGCCGAATGAATAAATCTTTCGGAGATTAATTGAATAGATATATTAATTTATTTATTAGTATTTTATTAGATTTAGCCACTAAAATTAAACTGAATGTTTAAGTAAGCAACAAAAGTTTACAATCTCGAATGAAACATGCTATATAGCTATCAACTGTTGTGAATTTCACTTACGATCAGCTCTTTGAATAGCAACCTCCGCTATTCATGGGACTCCCAGTGGTCTGTTTCTTGAAAGCCAATATTTTTTAGAAAGAAATTCGTGGTTAATTTCTCCAAGAATTTGTGTGAGTATGTGTGTGTGTGTGGGGGGGGGGGGAAATTAAGAATTTATAAAGAAAACTTTTCTTTAAATAAAAGTAGTGTTAAAAAAACAAAAATAAAATAAAAATAAGTGGATTAGTGAAAATTTTGAAATCCACATAGCCGCTATTATTCTACTCATTTTTGTACAAAAGTTTTATGGTAAAATTTACCCATTTAACCGTTTCTTTCTTATTTTCCGCAAAAGGCATTTTGCGGAAAATTTTGCAAAATTTTCAGAAATACAGAAATGACTGTTGACACAGGAATTAACGTAGAAATTTAATTGAAAATAAGAAAAAAGCTGTTTTTACCATATGTAATAAACGAAAAATATATCTACCAGAATTCTGGCGGCCCTGTGGCATTTCGGAATCCTGTTGGGTGTTACATGTACTGGAACACTGAAACACGAATGGTTATATCACCGCAATCTAGGGTTCATACGCTCCAAAGAATGGAGTTATCAATAAAGAGGCGAGACATATAGTGCATTGTTTAGCAGTTGCTAGTAAAATACACAGGGATTTTATTCTTGGAGAATTAGTGAGGGAATTTTTGCAGGAGAACTACCAGTATGTTTTATAGATAAATAAATCTAAGTTAAATGTGCGAATTTTCGACTTTTTTTAAGATAAGACTTTCGTTAAGAAAACAATGGCGCGGCTGATTGAACGAACGCTGTGGATAGTATTTTGCTGTGTCATTCTATTTCGATTCTAAAGTCCATATATATATACGAAGATGGTTCAGTAATTATTCTTCCTAATGTATATAAAATATTTAGACTCTGCGATTGTTGATTTGGAATATCGAAGCTTAGAGTTAAGATACCTATACATTCAATTTCAGAATTATAGATGCCATATTTACCGTAATTTCGGGTGTATAAGCCGCAGCTCAAACAATTCTTTTTAGACCCAGAAATCTTATTTAGTGATTGAAGAGATATATTTACGGCGATCTGACTAGTTATATTTGTTTTTTAAAAATTTCTGGGTCGAAAAAGAATTGTTTGAGCTGCGGCTTATACACCCGAAATTACGGTACATAGTTTTGTAGGGAAAAGTAAAAAGGTTGAAGTGAGATGAATGAAGTGAAATTGGGTCAGACGTGACTATTGTCGTTTCAACTCGGGATCACTGTGATGTAACCACATCTCATCCAATGTCACAAATCTAGCCTCATGGAGCTCCAAACCACCTTTTCATCCTCATTCCCTCTTTAAAAAACTTTCAAAAATAGGTCTTTTAAATTTCACCTTTCCCTCCAAAATACTTTAACACTAGAACCGCCGGGTATTTTACTCAAATTTCATAAAAAGGGTTTCTCACCAGAATTTTAATTTTAAACTATTTAACTAACATAATTAGTCTATTTTTTCTGCTGCAGAAATTTAACATATCTTATGAAGAAAATTCTGGTTCGAATCAATTATTATCAATCTGGCAAGGGTCATTTTGACCCCTAATGGCGGTTCTAGTGTTAATATAGTAGCTACTGTTCCGAATTCGAGTATATAGGGACTTAAGACATCAGGCTTCGATATTCTACATCAATTGGCAGTAATTAATGAACCACTCACGTAGATCCGTCCACGAAATATTATTTTTTATTGTTTATGATCAAGTCATTTATTTGTTAGAATACTGAATTAAAAAAAATAAAATTTTATCATTTACTATGACAGATAAAAGTTAAGATAACGGAATATTTATACATGAGATTCTGTAAAACAGAGAAATTTCCATTACTGCTTTTGTTTTCGATCTTTGTGTTACCGAAGTATCGATTTCCGATTGAGTTTACACAATCAGCAAACTTCAGAGAGAAAACATGGAATACAAAATGATATTGACACTTTTGTCATTGAAAAACGAAACTACCACATTATTTTCTAAAGCGTTATTTCCGATCTTCTTAATTGATCTAAAGCCAGTCTAAGACATTTTAAAGATTGAACAATCTTTTTAAAGTATTCTTTCTTTAAAAGCACAGTATGAGAAGAAAAAATATAAAATAAGAACCATAACACATAGATGGTAACAATTTCGTATATAATACACAAATAGCAAAATTTTATAGTTAAATAAGATTAAGATTACTATTCGAAAATAATGGTAGTGAAATTTTACAAATTATGGTAACTATGATAATTTATTAAATTTAGATTTTAAGAAAATATTTTAAGTAAATAAAAGTGGGCACCTGAAATTCCGAAATCAATACCAATAATTTTTCTATAATATAAATAGATACAGAGAGAAAAATTTATAGTAAAGGACAGGCGGATCGAATCAGCAATAGCTGCCTACGGAGATTTACGGCGCATGCTCATTTAGTGCTACAGTGGTAGTCAGGATTGGCAGTACAGCTTTAAAAAGAATTGTCAAGTACACAAGCGAATCAAATGTCGATTTATATAAAATTTTTAGCTCCTGACTTTTCCATTTATGTAACATTTTAGCTCCGGATTTTTTTCGAATTGGGATAGCGCATGCGCGGTGATAGTTTTCGTAGGGAGCTATTGCTGTTTGGATCCACTAGTTATTAAAGGTACTATACCTCTCACTCATAAGGTATGGAGCTACAGCTATCAAAAAACTAAATAAAAACTAAATAAAATTATTCTTCAGTGTTTCCAGGTAGGCACTAGATGTTTAAATTAAGATATCATGAATGGCACCATTTTTTGTAATAGTAAAAATCGCCTTATTTAAGCTTTTTTAGTATCATATTAATTAAGGCAAAACAAAAGGAATTTTATCATTTCAGAAAAGTGGTGCCAAACAAGTTTTCTGAATTTTAAAAAAGTAGTCCACTGGCAAAACTGTTATGCTTTCTCGATTGACAAAAATTTTGTGATTAAATAATCAAATATTACTAGTCAGAAATTGTATTTAACTATGATTCACAGGCAAAAATATTGTGTAGTTTTAATGGAGAGATAATATAATTTGAAATTAGTTATTTAGTTTTTATTTATATTTACTTATTTTACAAATTTTTAAAAGGACTTTTTGGTTTATAATAAAAATATATTATCAACTATCTTTCACACAGTTTTTCTTCTTATTTTTTTTAATGGCTTACTGAATCGCAGGTTTGTTGGATTTTATAAGGTAAATTTTAGTAGTAGAAAATAATAACAAAAAAATCGTAAATTCCGGTATTTATTTTACTAATGATTGTTTGTGTTTGTTTTTGTTCTAGTTCTCATCCTTGTTAAAAAAAGGGGCTCTGAATGACAATAAATATACAAGCCTCAACAAGGATTCAAATCGACACCTCTAGGGAATTTGTCAAATGCCTGATTTTTACCCAACCAGGTTTTTACTTCGTTGTTAGGATTTAACGTTCGCCTTAAATTTCTTATATACGCTTTGTTATCGTTATGAGACGACTGTATTCGCGTAAAGTAGTTCGAAAATACTGTTGTCACTAAATTCCCTACAACACACTGGTGAACCAAAAATTAGTGACGATTCAGTTAATGTAGAGTTCGAACAAGGCAACAGAATGGACTGGTTAATCTCTTAACTGATCAATATTTGTGAAAAACTTTCAAATAATGTTTATTTTTTCATATCTTTTACCGAATTCTTAATCTTTTATCATCGAATTTTCAAAACAAAATTTTTTGCCTCATTGAATTAGAAAAAGATAATTAATGGATTAATTAAGATTAAATAATGAAAAATTTACAATAAAATTTTAATAATGACAATAATAAATTATGATTGGAGTATCAATGCCGGATGGGCAAATAATACGGGCAAATCATAAATTGGCAAAAACACGTTGCCCGTAAAACAGGAAAGCGGTTAAATAATTTTGATCACTGTCCCATATTTTCAATCTTGGAGATCTTATGGTAGTAGTACGATTTCTGTCGATGTGGAGAACTTTTGAAAAATGCTGCGTTAAAAAATATCATTCTTAATTTTTACACATCAGTGTACTTTGTCCATGTAAGTGTTAAGAAAATTAAATTTATCTACTATATTCTGGATATACGAGGAGTGATCCACAAGGTAACGACCATTCGGTTGAAAAAAATATTTAAACTAAACATTACTTCAAATAACTTGTTTTTCTGCATTCACCCCTATATTTAGGCATTTGTGTTTTCTCTTCAGAAAAGTTACAATCTCGGTGTTGTATTCAAATTCCGCCCGTATTTTATCAATCCAATTTTCACAGCAGTGTTTAATTTATCATCACTTCCAATCGTGCACAAATTTTGTTGCACTAGAGACATACTAATACAATTTCATCAAACAAAGAAAGTGAAAAATAACGTGGGAATGCAATGTACAACTCTTAAAAGGCCATGCTTTGAACAACTGACTTATTATTGGAGATTATCGGCAACCGCAAACAGCATGGAGATTGTAAATTTAATGAACAGATATGGTAACTGCATAAATTTAGGGGATGATTATGTGAATAACCGAAGTAAGCCTCAGTTATAAAAGGACTTTTTTGAAAAAAAAAAATTTCATAATGTTTTTACACTTAAACGGGAGTTACTTTCTGGATCAACTTCGTATTTCTCCGGAGAATACAATGACAGACCTTTTTACCTTTTTTAATATCAATCGGAACTTTTTTGTCATATTTTAATTTGTTTCGGAATTTTTAATATTTCGAACCAGAAAGAAATAGTAATTTAAAATTAAACTCTCCGCAACGGGGACTCGTAACAGCATTTTAATTTTTAAGTTATTAAAATGTTTAAAAGAAGTTATGGCAAAATTTTGCTATAATTCTATGATTGAGTCATGAAAATAAACCTTCTCATGGCAAGTGCTGTGAGATTTTGTAGTGTAAGTGACATTTTTGGTAACAGGTATTCTTGTTGGCAACCATCATTTTCGAAAAGTTTTCTGCACCTTTTTCATAATAGCAAAGCTCCTATAAAAACACATTTTTCTGTTCAAAAGTACTGGTAGACAAAAACTGTAGCATGTGACTTACTCATAGAATTAGTCTAATATTTAACCTGACAGGACTCGCGCCGGGTCTGACAGACCCAGAGTACGTATGGGTTTTTACAGTATTCACCTCTAATTTTTTAAAGATATCTTTAACTTATCGCAGAATTAGGAACAATTCTTCCCGATTAAATAAGGTGACGATTATTATTTGTATTTATTGTGGACAAAGAAAAATCAATTGTGAGTATACGCGCGATTTCCCGAGATAGATTTTCCCTTTATATTTATAGGGTTACCATGTTTCAGGGAATTTTCCAGGTTAAATACCAATATATTTTTTTTTTTTAGAAAAATAAATCTAGCGCAAAAGCATGAAATTTCACGTTATTTAATTTGAGATTCTTTATGCGAAAATAGTGGTACCGAAGAGTTTTGTGCTCTGGAAATTCCCTGACCTGTATCAACCCTGTACACAGATACATCCTATACCCCTTGAGAGACAAGCAATAATAATACTGCAATAATTAATTCTCACCGGTAAACTTGAAAAGTTCTGCTTAAAATAAGAAAAGGCAATTTCTCAACAGTTTGCCTTAAATTTATAAATATAAAATTTTGTTACAATTTTCTGGTGAGAATATCATTTAAATTAAGTGGAATAAAATGTACTCACAAACCCTCAAAAGGCTAACCATTTCCAGCACGGGCAAAATCTGTTAGTAAAATGAGAAATTATCGACATACACCGAAATTCACAAACGAAATTTTTAGATATTTTTAAATCAGTAATTTAAGCTTTTACTGTAAAAGCAAAATTTTACTAAAATATTATGGGTGTCGTTGCCAGTTTGGAATTAAAATTAGGCATCCCAGACCGGTCACAGTGTGCTGGAATGGGTTAAAACGAAAGAGTGGATTTGCCTTTTTATGAAAGAGGAATGGATCGTGAATGAGTTTTTTTAAACTCTTAACTCATCTTGATTTAAATTGCTTAAAACAATTCGTTCATTCTGTTTTTTTAAACTCTTTTTGAGAAGCTGACTGTCAAATCATGCTCAACTTGAGTTATTTTACGGCTCTCGTTATAAGAGAGTTGAAAAAGTTGAAACTTATACTTTTCAAAAATTAAAAAAAAAAAAAAAAACATTATTTAACACTAAAACGTCCGTAAGGAGTCGATTTGACTCCAACTATGTGATTAAATTTCAATTCGAACCAAAAAACTGTTCTTGAAATAATTTAAATCCGATCCAAGCAGACTTACGTTAAATAAATAAATTAAATAGTTTTGAATAAAAATTCCGGTGAGAAGTATTATTGTCAAACTTGAGTAAAATTTCCGGGCGTTCTAGTGTTAAAATCTGAATTTTTTATTCTAAAAATCCCCCCTGATTTGGTAACACTATTTCTTGTCAATTAATACTTCAAATACTCGTAACTCTTTCGCAATGGGAACAAGGTTAATAAATAATATCAAACATGCATCTGGTAAGAAAAAACTACATTTAATAAAATTAAATTTATGTTTCAAATCAAGCAAATCTAAGAAAGATCACCAAAATGCAAAACCTGGTAAGAAGAGGGTTAAAAAAAGAAATGAAAGAAAAGACTTAGCTTTAGAAGAAACCATCAGTATTTTCTTCTATTATCCACTACCTCTGCCATGATTTACACTAATTTCCCCACAGCGGCATTTCAGTTTATCTGATAGCGGTTATGTGTCTTGAAATTGCAGGTATCTAATTAAGAGTTATTCTGTTTGCGAATGTTATGTTCAATAAAATATTTATTAAAGATGTCTGATTTTTTTTCTGCTATTATAACAAAAGTGCTATTTCTCATATTTCGTTAGAGAATGTAACTTGCTAGAATTTCATTAGAGAATGTGTTTGTCCTCTAATTCCCAGATTTAGCGTTAATAATATTAAAAGTTACTGGACACAGCTATTTGTTATGTTTAGTTCGAAATTTACTGATGCGCAAATTATGGTAGAAATTCTATTATATGTATATTAGATATTTATTTTATGAAGCTACAAAAACATTGCTATGAATTAACATAATATGTTAAGGAATTCATTAAGCTACCAATATGGATTAACCCTTAAATTTGTTGCGTTTTTGCAGCATAACGAATTTAGTCTTCTAAATTATTATTAGAATATTATTGAAGGTCTAATACCTAATGTAGCTCATAAGTTACATGCTGAAAATATTTTTAAATAAATTTTTAACATGTGAATGGCAGCACTTGTGCCGTTAAGAACAGAGATATATTTATTTTTTCTTAGTGTATAGTTTTTTTCATTTAATGTGCTTTTTTTTCTTTAAAGCTTGCAACATATCCTATATTGTTCTGCAGTGAGCAAGTAACATTTATTCCTTATCGTAGTTCTTAAAATTTATGCATATTTAATACTATAAAATTTTTATAAAGGAAAATTATTTTTAAAATTAAACATAAGTTTTTTTTAGACGTAAGCCATTCTTAAAACACAAGACGATTTTTTAATTATTTTTTTAAGAAATAAATTTTAAAAATATTCTTTACAAAAAAATTTAAAATTTATTTTTTGAAAAATCACACTTGTCGGTTGTTTTTTGAAAAAGCAGACAGTTAATCGGCGGCACCCATGCTTATGCATTACAGGTATTTTCAAATATAATAATTTATCTTATAGGTAACTAATTTTTTTTTAATTAATTTTAGTAAGAACGTAAATTTTAATCAAGATACATCAACAAATCTTCAGCAGAATTTCTAATTTAAATTTATTCAACCTATTAACTGCCGAAACATTAAAAATTAAATCTTCAATTTTTTGCCGAAAAAATATTTGGCACCACAAATCTTGGAAAATTACCTTCGGCTTATTTAATGGTAGTCAGGTAAAAGTTTTTACTAAAAAATAGTTGTTATTTGATAATTATTTTAAGAAATATGCATGTGTTTTTAATGGTGTGAAAAACGCGCCAGTAACAGGTAATTGGTTAAACCTTTATTTACCTTAATTTCCGACGTATAATCCCCTAATCAAACAATTCATTTTGGACCCAGAAATCTTATTTATTAATGGAAGAAAATATTTATTGAAATCTAAAAGTTTACATTTCTTTTAAATTAAATTCTGGGTCGAAAATGATTGTTTGATCCGCGGATTATACGCCGAAAATTACGCTAAATTATTTTAGTTTAATTTTACATATTTTCTGAGGAATTCTCTCATTCGTATTCATATATTATTAATTTGCGTAATTTTTTTGATTCTATGAAGCAAGTATTTCTGGATACGAATATTGGTATAGGGGAAAATCAGGAAATTGGTAAATATGATACATACGCAAACACACATACCGTAATTTCGTGTAGCTAAGCCGCAGCTCAAACAATTCATTTTCAGCCTAGAAAATTCATTTAGTAATTTAACATAAATATATATCGCGATACAAAATGTTACATTTCTGTTTTGAAAATTTCTGGGTCGAAACAAGATTGTTTGATCTGCGGCTTATCTACACGAAATTACGATACATATTTACAGGGGTTCCAGTTAAGATGTCACATACGTCGAGGATAGGTAGGATACACTTAGACGTCTCGGAATCACTTAGAATGCCAGGTCGGAAACACATTCTTGATCCAGTAAGTGCTTTGACAGTCTTGCCATTAGGCTTACTTTAATAAAATTAAGACTTCTTGATTGGCACCACCTTTCTGAAATGGTGAAATTCCGCTTATTTTCGCCTCATGCTATTCACTAAAGCAAATTTTACTATTTCAAAAAACTGATCCCAATAAAAAAATCTGAATTAAAAAAAAAAGTTAATCCGCCGGTAACACTGTGCATTGTAATGGCTGTATCACAAAAAGATGATCTTTGGACCCATCAGAGTTGACAGTTTGCTATTTTTTTTATTTCAGATTTCTTGATTTACACCAATTTTTAGAAATTATGAAATTTCCAATGAGAGAGTTTTACCATTTCAAAAATGCAGCACGCTGCCAACATTGGAAATGCCCTTACTGGGTCGAGAAGTTGTTTTCAACACGGCAATCATATGTGATTCCGGGCTGAGAGCGAACAGCACTAGTTTTTATTACACTAAAAGAGCAATCAATCAATCTTTGTTTTCGAACGGAACAAGGGTGAAATCTCTTTAAATGATTTTTGAGGAACTGACCCTACCAAATTGACAAAGGAAGGGGAACTTTTATCTACCTTATCTTCAGTCGTAAAGCTGTCAACTGAATTCGCGTTAGATTTCTCTCTTGAAGTTCAGATTCAGTGCGCTAGAAGTGCAATTTATACATCAAAGCGCCGACACGAAAGATCAAAGACAGCGCAAGAAGTTAGTGCTATGTGCGTGGACCTTAAATTTACCCTGCCTTCCTTCATAGTTCGTTTGAAAAAAAAAAAATCTCAGAGACACCCTGTATATATGTGTGTGTGTGTATGTTCAGCTTTCGTACGGCTTCTGGAATTTCGGCAACCAGGAAATTCTTTGTACTAACATTGTTAAAAGGAAAGAAAATAATTTATGCTCTTAATCTAGATTTATTTTTCCACTAAAAAATACTGGTAACTCTCTTGAAAAGTTCCCTAATCCGTACGAAAGCTATGTAATGTATTGGTCAAATATACCGCTTGATTTTTTTCTAATGTTAAAAAATGCGAAAAATCATATTTAAAAAAAAAGAAAAAAAAAGAAAAAAAAACAATAATTGAACAATAAGCCAAACAATAATTGAACACCCCTGATATAAGGGAAACTGGAGATGATTGAGCAAAAGGGATTTGAATCACTGATTTTTTCAAAGTATTATTTGCTCGTAAACGGAAGATTAAAGTGTACTACAAGCTTTTTTCTACAAAGTGATGTTGTTTTTAAGCCAACTAATGTTTTTTTATTCTTATTTTTTATGAGCACCTCCATTCTTTTTAATTCAGTCAAAGAAAATATTTTTTAACGGAAAATATTGCAGTGCAAGCAAGAATGTTAAAAAAAAAGCCGCCATAGGTTTACAATTTAACCTGCGAATAAGGTCGCGTGACCTATGCATATTTTAAATCCTTTTACTATGCATTGCAGCAATTTATTACATACAGAAATTCCGAAATAATATCGGAAATTTTATAAGAGAAGTTTACATTTTACAAAAGCATGAAACGTCTCATTAAATAAAGCAATACTTTTTAATCGGAATTCTTTGTATCAATTTTGAATTTCTGAGTCAAAAACAAATTTCTGAGTTGACGCATATATGTGCTAATGATGTATTAAAGATTCTGGAGAAATATCGTACGGATATATTAATTTTAAATTATTTTAAATGAATCTAAATCCTAAAATAAGTTAAATAAAACTTTAAAGTTGAATAATTAAGGACTGAAGTTTGTTTTGCATTAAGTATTTGTGATAAATTTCCTACTGTAATGTAAAGATTTAGAAACTTTTAGAAAAGTTTAATCGCTCGATAATGAAATTTCGTCTTCTAATTTAGTATAAACCCTTTGATTGAAAAATTATATTTAATAACTTGTATGAGTTCCAGACTTTTGCTTCATCAACTCCTTTAGACGCACAGTAATTCTGATGATGAAGTACAGAAATAATTGTATGTACCGTAATTTCGGGTGTATAAGCCGCAGATCAAACAATTCTTTTTGGACCCAGAAATCTTATTTAGTGATTGAAGACAAATATTTACGGCGATCTAACTAGTTATATTTGTTTTTAAAAAAATTCTGTGTGGAAAAAGAATTGTTTGAGCTGCGGCTTATACACCTGAAATTACGGTAACTAAAATGTAAGGAGAGACATGTTTGACCATTTTGAAAAAATTTTCCTCAGATATATTTTCATATTTATAAAATCAATGCATGAAATTACATCAGTTAGAATCAGTATCATTATTATACCTACTATACACATAATAAGCATTCATTTCTACAATTAAAATTACAAATAAAAATTATTTTGTTGAATAATACAATTAACACTAGCACCCAATTGCGCCTTCGGGTCATTTCCGGTGTTAAGTAAATATGTTTGAAATAATTAGCTTACACTAGAGTTTACATATGAATTTATTAGAAAATTTCAACTTCCTTATTTTCAAAGGGGTTATAAAAAGAAAATTTTAATTAAATATTCTGGGTGCCAGTAAAATAAGATTTAGGTGTCCTTTTTTAAGAAAACAGCTCGCGAAATGGTTAATAAAGAAAACTTGCCATGAAGAATAGGTTAATCCTTTGCACTCGAGAGATAATTTTCACAAACCATCAGTGTCCCGTTCATACGTACATCCAGTGTTGCCAAATGGGCTACTTATTTTAAATTCAGATTTTTGACTGGCACCACATTTTTGAAATAGTAAAATTCATCTTATTTAATGATGTATTAATAAAGGCGAAAACAAACGGAATTTTGCCGTTTCAAGCAAGTGGTGTGAATCAAGAAATCTGAGTTTTTAGAAAGTAGCCCACTGGCAACACTGCGTACATCATACGTTGTCGTAGTGTTTCAATTTCAGGAGTTTTTTTTTTTTTTTTTACTACCTTGCACTTTTATGCATATTTGCTATTTTTATACATATTTGTTATTTTACATAGCCAGAGAAATAGACTATGAAATGATTTTTCAAAATTAGCGGTGAGAATAGAATATAAAAATAATCGCCCGTAATTGAAACTTTCAGATCCCCGACGTTTATTTCTCTTTGATGAGTTTCAATTTTCTGTAATGTTCTTATGCATTCAGAATTTTTTTGCTATATAAAATATCACCATAAAGTGAAACAGATATTCCTTTATTTAAAAAAATAATCCAAACTATTTTTCCGTCTAAAAAAGAAAAAAAAACAGACAAAAAAAGAGAGAGTCAGAAAAGAATTATTTCGAAGAACTTTATACTACTCTTTTCGACCAAATCTTTTTCCAATTCAAGACTTAAGGATCTGTTACTAGAACCTTAAGATTGATGTCAAATGACATTTATTAACTATTTTTCTTTTCCGTTACAATCAATAGACTTTCAGAGAAATAAAATCTGGTAAAACAAGAAGAAAATACATATAATGATGTCGAATCAAAAAAGAAAAACTTTTTGATAAATTTTGATAAGAATCAAATCTTGATATCAGCTAAAAAGTACAATACACAAAATCGTCTTAAAAAGAACGACTTAAAAATTTCTTTTATCAATTTCAGATTCTATTTCGATTTCGTTATTGTTGTTAGAAATGTATTCGGATTTTTATTTTTACGAATTGTTACTTGTTACGAATTTAGTCGAAATATGTTCCGTTGATTACGGACTTGGGACTTATTTCGTCCTGATACGAATGGATATAAAAATAGCCGTCATCTCTGTCCATAACCAAAAGATAAAATTAAGCTGAATATTTTAAAATATGTTAGAATTAATGTAGGGGACGTGCAGTTGTGCAATGATTTTTCAATAGATTTTTTTTAATGTTGTTTAAACGCAGATTTTTTTTTCAAAGTCTGAAGTTAACCGAAGCGATTGAAAAGGGAGCGATTTAATCCTTTCGACAACTTTGTGGAGTTCAACTCTAAAATGGTTGACGCTGCCGCTACTTCAAAATTAAACTCTGTCCATCACTAATTTAAGGAAAAAAAACCCTTAGAACCATATTTCAGTAACTGCCGACAACTGTGCTTTTTAAAAATCGAATGAAAAAAATTTCATTACGCAACTAAAATAAAGAATCTGATATCATTAAGTAGAAATTGCGGATGTTTTAATAAACAATGTTTTCGTCTTACAGTCTTTCGATATGTTTTAAACACTTAATTGATCAACCTTTTTGAAAAAAATTTCAAATAATATCTTTTTTTTACGTCTTTTACAGAACTTTTAATCTTTTAGCACCGATTTTTCAAATCATAAAATTTTGTCATATTGAATCAGAAAAATGCTCAGATTAAATAATGCAAAATTTACAATAAAAGTTTACTACTGAGAGTAATAAATCATGATTTGAAGCTACCCGTTTCTGGTGCGGGCTAATCATGATTGGCAAAAATGAAATTTCAAATGAAGCTTCTAGCATGCTTAGTTTATTTAATGGGACAGTAACCATACATTTTTACGTTTTACATAATGTTCCGTTCATTACGGTCATATGGGAAAATTCGTTTCAAATAAATTTAGAAATTGCATCACCATTTCAAACTATTAAAATTGATGTGCATTTATGAAATGCATTAAATATGCGGTACAAAGAATAATTATTATTCATTTACAGGGCCACACATATCCATTCCTTTACATAATGACATTGGGGGAATTGTTTCTGGATTGTTTTCCTCATATTCAACTATATCATGTACCCCGTGGCACAATGTGCGCGAGACTGAAACTTTTAAGGACCCCTGGCGCGGAAATGCTATAGCGCGTAAATTAAGCAAAATATCGGTGATGGGACGCAAAAATAGCTCTTATGCGTCCAGTGGGATGCTTAATTTCGTCAAAATATCACGGAATAAGCCCGAATGTCGTCCAAAAATCGTGTGAAGAAGCGCAAATATCCTCAAAGCATCGCGAAAAAATAGATTTTTTTTTTAAATCGCAAAAAACCCCGACAAATTTCGTCAAAAAATCTCGAAAAAGTCCAAATGTCATCAAAGGATCAACGGAAGAAACGACGATTTCCTCATAACAACACTAAACAAGGCAAATTTCTTTTAAAACCATTTAAAAACGGCAAATTTCGTCAAAAAATCGCAAAAATGACAGGTTTCGTCAAAAAATTGCGAAAAACGGCAAATTTCGTCGAAAAATGCCGCAAAAAACGACAGATTTCATCAAAAAATTGCGAAAAAACGGCAAATTTTGTCAAAAAATCTCGCAAAAAACGACAGATTTTGTCATAAGATTGCGCCAAAAATGGTAAATGTTGTCAGAAGACTGCAAAAAACGGCAGATTTTGTCAACAAAGCGTGAAAAAACGGCAAATTTTGTCAAAATATGCGAAAAAGCGGGCAATATTGTCAAGAGATCACAAGATAACGGACAATTTCAACAAAAGATCGCGAAAAAACCCACAAATTTAGTCAGAGGCACGGCAGGGTTCGCACACTCCTTATATTTTGTAAGGACTCTGGCACCACTATTAATGATAAGAAAATTTATATTTAATTTTTAAGAAACAGATTTCGCAACCACTGCCTCCATTCGTAATTTTTGCAATGCATTTATGCAGTGAAATACATTGAAAATACTGTAAAAATTTAGTGGTAGAGTTGTGCGAACCCTGCACGGAAAAAAATTAAAGATATTGCCCAGAGTGGATTTTTCTGTCTCTCTTTTTTGTAAATGATAGAAATAATTTACACATATGTTGCCGTAATTAACTAGCACTACAATAGCACAAAGAATGTATTTATGAAATACGTTGCATCTGCAGACTACTTTTGAAAATATTATAAGCGTTGCAAACATTTGTTCTGCCACTGGGATCGTGTATAATGAACGTGTTATACGCTGCTAAGGCTTAACAATAGAACGCCCGGATGGAGTCGGTTCGACTCCAATCATGTAACTAAATTTCAATTCGAACCAGAAAAATTTTCTAGAAATAATTTAAATACATTCCACGCAAATTTGCGTTAAATAACTCAATTAAATAATTCTAAATAAAAATTCTGGTGAGAAATATTATTTTCAAACTTGAGTAGAATGTCCGGGCGTTCTAGTGTTAATATAAATTATTTCATGCTTAACCCTTTCCGGCACGGGCGAAATCTATTAGTAAAATGATAAATTATCGACTGACACCGGAATTCATAAACGAATATTTTAGATATTGTGAAATCCTTAATTTAAGCTTTTATCGTAAAAGTAAAATTTTACTAAAATTTTATTGGTGCCGATTGCAAGTTTGGAATTAAAATTAGGTATCCCAGATCGGGCACAGTGTGCCGGAAAGGGTTAATAAGAAGTTCATAGTATTTAAACGGACACAGAAGATTTTACATAGTACTAGCTGACCCGCCCGGCGTTGCCCGGAACTGTATTAACAATATTAAACAAACTTGAAATTTGTATGATTTTATCATTAACTCGAAGCATGCGGAAATGCATTGTCTGAAATACATGGCAACTGACAGTGTGAAAAAGCTGTTTAAAAAACAACAACTAATATTAAGCTCTAAAAATACTTAAAATGAGCAATGAGAAACGCGGGAGGGAACACGTATCCAATGATTGCGTTATTTTCGTGTTAAAGTATTGATATTTACTCGTAAAAATCACTGTTAAGTCGCGTAACTAATTATTTTTTTCACATAGAAATCCCAAGTGAAATATTTTGAATTTTAAACTAATTATATCACTCTTAAATCCGACGACACCGTGTATTTGTGTCGGCCGATTATCTACGCCAGGGACATAGGCCCAGGGGGAGGGATGCCCTTCGTGGGGGGACTATACCGTGAATGAAATTATAACATAACTGCAATTTAACTTTAACCTAACTTTAAATTAACCGTGATCTAACTGTAACCTAATGTGAAATTAAATGAAATCAGACTTACCGTAATGTAATTGCAACCTAATCGCAACCCAAATGTTACCTAACCATATATTGGGTTCATGTCCATGGAAATTATTTTCTCTTGTTCGGATCTTGATTATGATTCATTAGAATATTTTCGTCGGGTTGAGATTTGGTTCGATTCAGATTTCAAGTATTTTTGGAAATTTGATTTAAATATTCGGGTTGGATTCGGGTCCATTGAAATTATTTTGCCTTGCTCGGATCCAGTTATGGTCTGTGAAATATTTTTGTTGGGAACAGATTTGGTTCAATTCAGATTTCGGCGTTTTCTTCAAATGGAATTTTTGGATTCAGGTCTTCCTGCGTGTCCACGAAAATTTCTCTGTCTGATTCGAATAAAGACATGCTTCTCTGGAACATTTTTGTCAGGTTCAGATTTGGTTCGATTCAAATTTCACGTATTTTTTCAAATATAATTTTTTAAGTTCGTATCACGTTGGTCCTCGTTGGACTCGAATGTCCATGAAATTATTTTATCATACTCGAGTCCGGTTATGATTCTTTCAAATATTTTGGTCAGATTCAGATGCGGTTTGGGTCAAATTTCAGGTTTTTTTTCGAATCGGATATTTTAGGTTCGGGTCGGGTATATACTCACGGAAATTTTGTCTATCAGGGATCGGAGTGTGGTCTGTTTTTTCTGGCTGGGATTGGGTTATGTGTTAATTATTCTAAACATTAAGGTTATAATCAGTTTTGCTATTATTCTTTAAATGGCTATTTCTGATAAATAATTTACTTTGCTATTTGATAATTTATTATGGTGTATGAATCGTTTGCGGATTCGAACAATTGTACGCCAAACAGCTATTTTATTTTTGTTTTAAAAACACATTAAAGCCATAATACAATTTTTAATTGAATAGAATACATTTAAATTTTATCAATGATAAAAAAAAAACTCTTAGAAAACTGTTGTGATTTTTTTACTGCAACACTGCTAATGACTCATACATTCTAATGTTCGAAATGCCAAAAATTTGCGTACAACCATACAGTAAAAAGAAATTAATTGAGTGGAAGTATAATGTCTTGGGGTGACGTCAAAAATGTAACCCTAAAATCTGCTACATTAAGTCCAAATAAGCACCAACAAAAACATATGCTTTGACACGCCAGTGAATTCAAACTGGTTTAAATCCGTATTTCTTTGTTTTTAATTTTTTTACCTTTTAAACTGTTTTTGAATATATGACTAAAATTTCGTTTAAAAAATAACGTTTTGTGCCCTTATTGGCTGTAATACATGATCGGAATGCATAAAAGATACAAATATATCAATCATCAAGTAAGAATATAATATCTAGTAAGAATTATTTGATTATTTTTCTCATATGACTTTGAAATATCAATATAGAAGCATCATTTAAGTTTTTGCTTGAAAAGTTAACATTCTTTCGTTAATGTCTTAAAATCGTCTGACTCTGAAACCTAAATTTTAGATTAATATTTGTTATTTAAGTTTTCATGCATGATTTTAAAAGAATATTTTCATCAATATATTTTATATATTGACATAGAATTATTAATATGTTATTAAATCATAAACATTTTTCATCTACGTTATAAAGTATAAAAAAGTTTTGAAAAAAAAAAGAAAACTTTAAGTAATACAATTTTTAGTTGAAACCAAATGTTTTCAATACTTTATTTAATTTTATTTTGACATTTAATTATTTCTAATTTTCCAATTTCAATTACCCTAATTTCCTGCGTATAATCCGCGGATCAAACAATTCTTTTTCGACCCAGAAATTTTATTTTGTAATTGAAGGCAAATATATCCGGCGATCTAAAAAGTTGCATTTCATTTAATAAAATTTCTGGGTCGAAAAATGATTGTTTGATCCGCGGATTATACGCAGGAAATTAGGGTATTTTAAAAAGCAAACTTTTTTTAAATAAATAATATAATAGAAAAAAGACCATTTAAAAAAATTATTATTTCTTCGTAAAATATGCTTCAGCTGTAATTCATTTAATTCGTCTTATTAATACAAAATCCCTTCCACATGCTTTTGTTTGGGACATTAAAATTTGAGCGTTGGTTTCATTTTGCAAACCTTTCTTGCGGTTTACTTCACCTCCACCTATATTTTTCCTCCATGGCGTACAACAGATGTGATAAAAAATCATCATTTAAACTGACAGTTTACCAGTCTATGAATTTTACAGGTCTGTCCAACTTTTTTAATTATTTCTGCAAAAATGTTATGCAACCAACCAACAATAAACAAATGAAAGGAAAAAAAAGAAGAAAAAAGACGGTTTTTTATGAGCTTTGGAATTTAATCAATTACTCAGCTAATAAATAGAATTTCGAAATTCTGAAGCTCAGGTACATGAGGAGAGATTTGGGGCTACTTTCAAAAAAATTTTCAGCTCAAAAAAATTTTGAGCAGACAGACAGAGCGTTTTGTTCTTTTATTAGTATATAGATATTCTATAAGAAGTAGTGTATATTTGCGATGATGGCAGGAAATGCATTTATAACTATGATATGCACTTTTAAGTTTCACTATGTTTATGCATATTATATGGTGTGTATAAATTCTATAGTTGGTGTATAGGGCTACACAAACGAGTTCGTAAAGGATACTGAATGTGAGCGTAAATTATTTAACCCCTTGAACGAGGGTGATACCTCCCCGGCATCACATAATTTTAATTCCTTTTTGGCACATTGGAACCCGAATTTTTAAAAGAAAATTTCAGTTTTATTAAATAAGCAAGAATACACTTTTACTTTTTTACAAATAAATTTTCATATAAATACTGGTATAAATCAATTATTTCAACATCTTATAAATACAAGTATCATGACCCGGAAAGGGTTAAAGGTGGTTTTTAAATGATTTATGCACTTTTATGCTGAACTACATTCAGTTTAATAAGAAATGTAAAGAATTGGCTATATGGCGGCCTATGAATGATAATTTCTGGAAATGTAATTTTATTTGTTTTAAGAGTGTTTGAATTAAATTTTAGCTAAATACTTACGTGTAATATAGGTAGTACATAAACTACAGGACTGAAGAAAAGTATTAAAGTATGTCTGAATCTATTAGTATAAATTTTCTGAAAGAGAAATTTTAACCGGCGTTATATATCTACTACTTACAGACCAAATACAGGGCTATTCAAAAGTATTAAAATACATATTTGGCTATGTACAACAACACATTATTTCCCTAAATAACGAAGTTTTGCTATGATTTCAGGAAGTATTGAAAAGTGTTTCATAATCTATGTTTAACGCATTTTTTTTACTTGTTTTAGAAAGGATATAGGGAAAATAATCGAGCAAAATTTTCAGGAGCGGAAAAATACACTCCGAAATTATGTTATGTATTAGAGAATAAAGCTACTCCATCACACTAAACAAGGACATTTTAACCCCTTTCTGGCATAGTGGTTCGCTCCGAGTCAATTTGATTTCAATTTGAAACTTCAATCGGCTTAAATAATATTTTAATAAAAATTTGCTTTTACAATGAAAACATAAACTTAGGAATTCTTAATTAATAAAAAGCCGTTAGTACATTTTGGTGTCCATCAATAATTTCTCATTTTTGAATCAGAATTTGTTTGTGCCGGAATTGGTTAAATTAACTTATTACCCGCTGGTGCGCCGTTCACGCAACACTCAAAATAAATGCACATATTTAAGTTATTTACATTTCCACCACTGTTTTTCAATTGAAAAATTGAACTTACTAAATTTCGAAAGTTTTTATTGACATAAAAACGAAAATTATCTTTCAGAGTTTGTGGTGACAAACGTGCATCAGCTAAAGAGTTTAAACTTTCAACCTGATAGTTTTGCTGGTTAATGGGTTAAAAAACAAAAAACTATTATTCATAAAACTATTTGTGTTTTAATGCTTTAAGGAAAAATGTCTATCTTCTACAATCAAACAACGAGGAATTTTTTAAAGCGGTTAAGAAAACGTAATCTAATACTAAATAAAGACTTTTTGCACATAAATTATTTAAAGAGTATTTTACTCAGAAATTTCTTCCACAAATTTTGACAGTTTCGAGTTAAAGCTAATGCTATAAATAATGTACCTTTGGTGAAAACTGCTGACTATAATTTAAAATACTTTTCTCATTTTATAAAGAATGATAAAACATTTCTTATCTGAAACAGGGAACGTTTAAAAATGAAAAGTGATTTATCTATAAAATATCCTTATAATTAAGTCATTTATCTATAAAATTTTTCTATTTATAAAAAAAATGAAATAAAAAAAATAGCAACACTGATATATTTTTTATTATAATGACGAATTTATTAATTTCTATGAATTTCTGAAAACTGAGAGCTTCTATTATTACTGTTGTTTTCCATTCGTGTGTTACCGAGATATCGATTTCCGATTGAGTTTTCACTATCAGTAAAATTACAGGAGAATACATAGTATGTAAAATGATCTTGGCTCGTTTCTCATTGAAGATGTATACTTCTGAATTAATTTAAAAGTTTTATTTCCAAGTCTGTTTAATTCATCTAAAACAAAGCTTTGACATTTTAAAACATGTAATTTTCATGAAAATTAATCTTTCTTTAACCACTTAGAAGATGATGAGTTACTTTATATGTTACTTATATTTAATTCAGATTTTCACCAGAAATTTTTTACAACTTTTTTCATACTTTGGTCAAATAATAACAATAATAATAATTCACAGTTCGATTCTTTTTTTACAAATAAATCTGAAAATTCTGATGTGAATTTCAGGGTTGCCAGTTTGACCTCGAATTTTAATCAAAAATTTCACATTCACATTCACATCAAAATTCAGAACGAAGAATTTCACCTTTGTATGATTGCTAAAAGTCACTCATCATTTGTCATTAAAATAGCGAAGCTTGATATTCGAAAACAGAGGAAACAAATGAAGTGCTAAAAAGCAGGTACATCCCTTATGACTTACGCAGTTGGAAAAAACTTTAACACTATCGAATTTCAAATGTATGAAATTTTTCGTTGCTGACTAGGTGTAACAATAATAGTGTGGAGAAAATGTCTAAGCCAGTGCCCGATCCCGGGTCATTAACGCAAGAATGACCTACAAACTGGGATGATACCTAACCTGACGTCCACTCTTATATGTAAGCCAGACTGCATATGCAGCACAAGACGAAATATTTTCATTAGCCGCAATATATAAGAGTGAGGAGTGCCAGGCTGGGTATAGTCCAAGTAGCTCAGTTTCAAAGTACTGTAATAGCGCATAATTTCTTTATAAACTGGGATGATATGCAGCCTGGCGTCCTTCACACTTATATGTTAACCAGGCTGGGTATCCTCAGAGTAGCTCAGTTTGAAAAGCATTATCGTAGCGCAGCAACGCTCTACAAACTGGGATGATATCCAGTCGGCATCCTTCACTCTTATTTGTCAGCCAGGCTGCATATGTAACACGGAGTAGAAACATAGCATCACAACAGTAAAATGTTTTGTAAAATTTTCTATTTATTTTATTGGTGTCAATTTGCGTGATGAAACAGCCAGTTTGTTTCACTAGCTGTAGCAATAAGGCGGAATCGCACGGCCTGAATTTGAATACTTTTACTGGTGGAAGATTCCAACGGAGGTAATCAACTCCTATTAAAACAGTTACAGTTGAAGCTTCATTATTTTATCCTTTTAAGGAGCAAATTACTTCTATTTGTGAAATACCGAAATGATTTTTTTAATGTAAAAATTGATGTAGGTCATAAATGATAATTTTTAATATGAATTTATTAATAAGTTTTATAATTAAATATGTCTTCTGAGTAAACAGAAAAATTATTAGAAAATGTTTCTGTCCATTCAACGTATCTCAACGACACACACACACACACAAAAAAAAGAAGAAAAAAAACATGAAATCTATTTGACAGAATGACTTCCCATTCTGAATCAATAACAAGGAAACATAATATGCTATCAAAATTTGGTGTTTATATTAAAATTTTATTCATTTGATAAAATTTCTTTATCAATCCTTAACGCACTTGCCAGTTTCCCGCTTTTTTTTAAACTTACATCCCATCAGAAAATTTATTAAATATGTAATGTTTCTTCATCCGACGAGGGTAGTTATTCGAAACCTAGATGCTTTCATTTATTAAATATATTCTCTTATCGGATGCATGCGTTGTTCATTTATAAAAAGCGGGAGGTTGGCAACTATACCCTAAGCATAAAACCTAGCATAAATATAAAGAAGACATTGGCCTAAATGCCAGCTTTTAAGCTTTTTTCATATCACTAAAATTTAACAGTTATTTTTCGCTTCAATAATCGTGATATTTAGCCGCCTAAATAATATGATGTTTACTTATTAAATATTAGTGGCAGGAAGAAAGCGTAAATATTGTCAACAATTCATTACTTGCGATGGAATGGTTATTTTTGTACCGTGATATTTTGGTGGATAAAATTTATAGACTACGTCTTTTTTATGATTAAACATCTTTTGTACGAGACCAAATTTTAATTAATACTCAATAATTAAAAGTTGTTGTGAATATTAAATTTCTACTAGTAACATCTTTGTAAGATGACACACAACCAGTCGAATTAGTGTGTGTGCATGTGTCTGGGGGGAAGGAAGTGAAGTCACTTTGCTACTTTTTAAATCAAGATTTCTTCATTACCACGATTTTTTAAAGTATCAATAAACGCCCGATTTAATAACAGATCAAATATTTAAAAAAAAATAGACGAATTATACTAATTTTGAAAATTAATCACGCTTATGGAATATGAATTTATAAAGAAGTAGTCGGTGGCAATACCTGCGAAGGATAGGGGGAGGGCGTATCTTACTATATAAAAAAGCACCATAACTACAAGCGATTTGCTGTTATAGTATCAACAAGGATAAATGGCACTTTTAGCTCGAGCTAATCGCACATTTTGGCAGTTAACCACTTGAAGGGCGGTTGGTTGAAATATATCAGGACTCGAAATATCTACATGCCCGACATCAGTGTTGTTAGACGGCGACTTTTTAAAAATTCAGATTGGCACCACTTCTTTGGATTGGTAAAATTACGTTTCGTTTAATGACATATTAATCAAGAGGAATTTTATCCTTTAATAAAAGTGGTGCCAATCAAATTTTTAAAAAGTCGCTGTCTAACAACACTGATGTCGGGCATGTAGATTTTTCGAGCCCTGAAATATATCCACTTAATTTTAATTGCAAAATTCTACATTGACACCAGAATTTTGAAGTGAAAATTTTAAGTTTATCAAATATGAGAAAAAAGCTTTTATATGTTTGGAAATACTTTTTTTTTTTAATTCTGGTGTTACTCAATAATTTCAGAATTATAAGAATGTAAGTGCTTTGCCCCTCAATTTGTTAACCGAGGTACACCTTACTATTAATTTTTTGAAATATGAAAAAAAGGTTGGTAGCTATGCTGTACATGTAATTTTTTATATTTTTAGTGAATAATTATCTTATCCTACATATTTATTTTAAAACTTTAAAGCGAGTTTAAAAAAATGGCCGCGAAGCTTGATTTTTTTTTGTCTTTTCTTCTTTTTTTTTCGCTTATACAAAGCACTGAAACGCACCTTAACCTCCACGGAAGAAAAAAAAAATATCAGAATTAATTACGAACTCTTTAAAATTTTCAGCCTTAAACTTTTTATTCGAGCGAAAGACGTTTTAACAGAAGAAAGGAAAAAAAATACTTCAATGCATATTGTCTTAGGCATATTGCTACAAGGGGAGAAAAAAAATCTGATGCTGGAAAATCGATTTTCCGACTTTCCTTTGAAGTTTACTTTTATCTGTTCCCGATAGATAAAATAAAAAATAAGGAAAATACCGCTAAGTTTATTCCTTATCAGAATTTTACTTCTCTATTAGCCTTATTATCATTTTTATTTCATCTAAAATATCTGAAGAGCTATATTTTTTCTTTTAAATTTTATTTTTTACATGCAAAAAGTGGAATTTTACTTTGTATATTTATTTAAAAGTAACAGTTCATATTTTTTAATTTTTTCGTCGAATTGTAAGGGAAAAAATCTACAGAGACCTGCACTGATCGGGTGTGTGTATCTTCACAATGTCAATTTCGCGAATTTAGCAATTGTTTTTGTGTTCAAAATATTTAACAGAATTTCCGAAAACTAATTTTTGCTTTATCTAACCACGTAATTTCTGGAATTATAAGAAAGAAATATTACTGTCAGGTGATTTGTTGCGAGTACTTTGAGTATTACACGAGCAAAATTTACAATACTGATCAACCCAATCCAAATACTTTATCCTGCTTAATGTGATAGTATAAAGTTTAACCCTTGAAGGGTACCGGTATATTATATATACCACTTAACTTTAGTTTACAACTGCCTTATTGACATCAAAATTTAGAAATTAAATTTTGCTTTACACAACGTATTCGCGGAAAAAAACCTCTTTTACTCATATTTAGGGAATTTTAATTTGATAAAAAATACCGGTGTCATTCAATCATTTCAACATATTAGCAACAGCAGTACATTGCCCATAAAAGGATTAATACAGAGAAAGTCGCGCATGCACATAGGATGAGTAATTTTTACTTTGTAACCACTAAAATTTATTAATAACTGCCATGTTATTCTACCTGAATCAATTGTTAAACACTCTATGATAAAATTAGTTGAACATTTCTTTCTTTTTTTCTTTTCTTTTTTTTTTTTTTTTTTTTTTTTTAAGATAGTTGGAGAAAAACTGTATGCACTCAGATAAAATAGCATGAACCGAAATTATATTATTGAGTCGTTCGAAAGCTGTATCCATTTGGGAAAATTAAATCTTACCGAAAAATTCTATCATTTAATTTTTAGATACTGGTTCCGATACCTAATGTTTAGTAATTGATTGGCACAAATATTCCGGTACGAATTGATTTTCCTAAACGGACACGACTTTCCGAACGACCTAATATATATAAATAGTTACACTTTCCCTATTTTTATAGTCTCCCCTATGTACCGTAATTTCGGGTGTATAAGCCGCGGATCAAACAATTCTTTTTGGACCCAGAAATCTTATTTAGTGATTGAAGATAAATATTTACGGCGATCTAACTAGTTATATTTGTTTCTTAAAAAATTCTGGGTCGAAAAAGAATTGTTTTAGCTGCGGCTTATACACCCGAAATTACGGTAATAACTATTGCTAAATGGTAATCTTTGCCTTATTTAAGACTAGAACCTTTTGGATTTTTACCCAAGTGTTCTAGAAATATTACATGCTAGAATTTTTATTAAAAAAATTTCACTTATTTATTCAACTTATTTCGATGTGGTTTACATTGAACTTATTTAAGAAAGACATTACAGGCTTGAATCTAAATATTTGTATTTGGTAGCGTTGAAAAGGAACACTACGGTGGTTCTATCTAAATTTCTGTTGCTATAAAAACGGCGACGATTATTATACGGAAGTAGTGACGTAAAGTGAAGTTAGACACCTTATCCCTAACCCTTCTTTTTACTGTTCAATCTAAGGGGTTGCTTTGCACCCCTTATTGAAATATACTTAGCTTTATTCGAAAATGATTTAAAGTTTAGAGGTTGTAATTAAATTCTTTTATATTTAACAAGTATTTATCTATTTCAATAGCGCAACAATGATTTTTATAATACCACTCCCATATCTATGCAAGAACGAAAACTCATGTATTTCAAGTAGAATATGAAACACTTCCACCAAGAAGAGAATTATATCAATAAATTTCACCTTTTTTAAAACAATGGAAAGATGTATATACAGGGTGAGTCATAAATAGCGAAACTATAGGCTATCTTCTTAAATATTGGCCCTGGACCCATACTACCAATTGCAAAAATTCATAAAAAAGGAGAAATTTTTGATATGTCTATTTGAAAAAATACGAAAATTAAATTTTTATACGGCCCCCGTAGGGCAAAATTCCCATTTAGGATATTATTCCTTATCCATTCCTAAATTGAACAAAAAAAAATCGTTTCCATATCTATAATCCTCACAGATATATTAAAATCCAAATTTCTCCAAAATTCGTGACTTACACCACTTAACCATGCCTATAAACGAAGAGTTTTTGACTCATTTTGAAAGTAAATGAGGAATTGACCACAAATTGTCTATTACTGAGTGTCGATTTAACCCTTTGAGGGGCAAGCAATTGCGTTCGAGTAATTCTGAACTCCCACCGGAAATTTGTAAAAAAGTTACATCAAAAAGAGGAAAAGCAATTTTACGACTGTTTTCCACAAAAGTTAGAAAAGTGAAATTTAATAAAATTTTTCTGGTGTGAATCTTGATCAATCGTAGGTGGCATATAATATATACCGCCGCCCCTCAAGGGGTTAAAACAGTACCTTATATTTAAACATAAATAAGCAGCGTATTGATTTAAAGCTAAACTTTTTTTCAAAATATATTGGTAGTCTGAATTGGAGGTCTGCATGGGTTGAAGTATGTAGGTACGGACCCAAACAGACCCATAGGGATAAAGTTCGGCCTTGCCTGGAAAAATGTTAAAATCATAACCCGGACCGACCCGAAAAAAAGTTTAAATAATAGCCGGACTCAGCCGTGAATTTCAACATAGTTTTTTATTTTGGTATGGTTAAAAGTTATTTCGTAATGAGGAGTTCAGACCAAAAATCCTTATTATAGCTTTTTGTTTTTCATATTTATATTTTTTATTGTTAAAGAAGCGCCAAAGTTTGTGATATATTTATTTTATCAATGAATCTCAATTTATATGTAAATATTGCACTTATATTTTAATATCGTTAATCTTTATTCCATGCGTTGGAGACTTTGAAAAATGTTATACAGTAAAAACTTTTAAGAAGAAATCACATAGGAAAGAAAAAATACGTTATAGGCAAATGCCTTACTTAGGAGGTATAAATGGAGTTTATTTTTTTCTTAGGTATTATTATATTTTGCATGCATCAATACATTTTCCGTTTAAAACTATATTCGGTCATAGACAGGTTTTTTTTCACTGGTTTTGTTATATTTCATTCTTTAGCCTTTGAATATGCTATTCTTTAACCCCTTGAAGGGCACCGGTATATTATATATACCACTTAATTTTAATTCCCTTATGCCACATTGGCACCGGAATTTTAGTATTAAGATTTGCTTTTTAGAATGTACGTAAAAAAAAAACACAGCTTTTACTTTCTATCACATAAATTTGTTTCTGAATTCCGGTGTCAATCAATCATTTGAACATATTAGGAACAGAAGTGCTTTGCCCCTCAAGGGGTTAAAAAAAGAATTTTAAAGTTTTTTTTAACCCCTTAACTGGTTTGCCCAAACGCCGTTTGGGCAAGACGAATTTGCTTATTTGGCCATTTAAAGCTTTTTGACACCACTATTATTTTAAAGAAAATTTTTATACTATTGAAAGGCGGAAATGTTCAGACTAAATTTTAAGAATATTTTACTTAAATATTAGTGGTGTGAGACCGCTATTTTCAATTTATTGAACGGAAAAGGATTAACCAGTTAACCCCTTGCGGCGCGCTGGTTTCATAGATATGCCACTTAATTTTAACTCCCAAACGCCACATTGGCACTGGAATTTTGCTTAAAAAAGTACGGCTTATTGAATGCGTGAAACATAGCGTTTTTTTATTTATAAGTAAAGTTGTTTTCAAATTCCGGTGTCAGTCATTAATTTCAACACTTAAGCAATGAATTTGTCCTGTGCCTCAAAGGATTAAGGGGTTAAATAAAGGCGATTTAAAAAATTATGTGTTTTTTGTAAAAATTTTGATTGAGTCAAATTTTACTTATTTCATTTACGTATTAGGTCAGTCAGAGACAATTATTTTAATACGGGCTGTTTCGAGACCGGGATTGAAAATTTCATGAAATGCAAATCTAGGACGAAGGAAGCACTCCCCTCCGGTATGAAAAATACGTTATGCCCGGCCAGGCGAGTCTTCAGAAAAAAGAACATTTTTGTCCTGTCCAGACCTGGGCGCAGAATACAGATTTTTCAGCAGACACTCCAGGACGATAAAAAGCCTAAAGTTGTGAGAGCTAAATTTAGAAAAAAGAGATTAATCCGCATCTTTGAAAAAGCATTGTTTTAAATAACTGACGGGAATTTAAACAGCACAGAAAGGAGATGGAAACAAGAAAAGTTAAACTGAATCAAAAGTTTGAACTACAGAAAGGAATTACTTTACATTTTTAATTTTTCAAAAAGCATTTAAGCATTTTATTGGGAATCAAACTTTATTTAAAACTTTAAATTCCATTTTCTGCATGATGAGTTTTTCTCCAATATTTTTCATCTTTAAATTGTTATAAGTCAAGAATTGTTAAAGAAAAAAGTGCAAACTTAAAACGTGTTATTTTTTATTACTTTACATTAGTTTTGTTTCTGCAAATTTGAAAAAATATTTACTCTTGAAAATGTGATTTTTTTAAAGGTCATAGTTTCTTAAATAAATATTTTTAATAGCTTTAAAATTAATATTGAAAAAAAAATCTTGGAACAAAACTAAAATTAGATTTTCATCTTCAATTAAATGGAAAGAAATTGAAATTCGATAAATAGTGTTTCCAGTTATAACAATTTTAAATTATCCCATTTAAACTAGTACTGACCATTTGAAATTTTTTAAAATTTTATGAGAAATTTTAGGATATGAATTTCTTAGCAAATTATGTGGCTAACCATCACAGGAATAGAAAAAAAAATCAAAATTTTAACTCAAAAGATAAATTTTTTCCATGTTTCCTAGAACTGTTAAATTAATATGTTTCTTGAATTGAGCGCATTTCAATTTGTGTCTAATCCCTTAAAACCTGATTAATTATTTAAACGGCTATAACTCTGCGAATTTTGAAAGTATGAAGATGCATTTTTTTGTTTCAAATTCAGAATTGGATAAGGAAAGTTTTCTTAGTTGGAATTTTTATCCTATGGGAGCCATATAAAATTTAATTTTCGTATTTTTTCAAATAGACCCCACATGGAGTTGCAACTTATCTTATCAAAAATTTCACCTTTATTTATGAATTTTTACAATTGGAAATATGGGTCTAGGGGCAATATTTAAGGAGATAGCCTATTGTTTCGATACTTACAACTTGCCCTGTATATGAATAAATAATCCTTTTGAGAGCACATAATTCAATAAAAAGTTGTTTTCTGTAATTGTAGGCCATATTTGGCAATGTTTGCGAACATTTGGTAAAACCATGTATATGATCGATATAATTTATGCAGATTACATAAACCATTGAAAAAATGATTAACTTAAAAATGCTTTCAAAAACAGGAAAGCATTGCCACTAATTATCTATCATAGTAAGTCCTGTAAATGAATTTTGTTTGTGTCGCTGTAAAATTACAATGAATGCTACGCAATTTATAATCTCTTGAAAGCATATTATAGTAATCCTTTAAAGTTTCATTATGTTTGAAGTATCATAACATTATTTAAATGCACCTCAAACACGCCATAGACCATAACTAAACACTGATAACTCTCTTCTATAACATATGTCGTATTTTGTACCGTATAACCATGGAACTATAAATAAAGAGGATGTGACGTACACACAAAATGGTGAAGCTTTAACTTTAACCAGTTCTTCAGGTTCTGATTTTCGAAAAAGCAAACTTTCCCCAGTAAATAAGAACGGAAATTTACATTTTATTAACTCATGCGATATTTATGTCATAATTAAATCAAGAATATCCATTCTTTTTTACTTGTAGAAGTCAGATCTAGAGATAGTCAGATCGTGTGATTTCACCATATTGTGACAACCTGAACAGTCTCAGCAAATGAGATTACTGCCTGCGCAAACATTCATTAGTAAATTTCTAAATAACTTTTCATCCTTATTTAAACGGTTCATTCATGCAGAATTTCTTTAATAAATATGATAGAAGTTTCTATTCGTTTTTATTGGTGGGAATTCGTCCATTCATAAATTAGAACTTAATCCATTGGAAATAAGCAACAGTTGCATCTTATCATAATTTCCTCAATCATTTCACTCTCGACCAATAGGTAGTATACTATGTATTTCCTCTTTTTTATTCATAGATTCATCCGTGTAACTAGCAAAAAAAGAAATTACAAGTAGAAATATTATTTGGTAAAATTTAACATACTGATGTGCCGAATTTACTTCCATCTCTTAACCCCTTCGCAACGGGTTCTTTTAAAGAAATACAGCTCATATTCAAAATATTAGAATAAACTTTTTTTAAGAAATTGAAAATATCGTTTGGTAATTTAATGTCTTTTAATGAAAATATGCAAACGATATTTTTATTAAGAACTTATTGTTGATTAAACTTACTTGTTATCTTAAATTTAATATCATTTTTGAAAAGATTAATTGCAAAAAAAAATTATTTTGAAAAGTCAAAATATTAGAATATTTATTCAAGTGGTTCAAAATATTAGAATATTTCACATTAATTCTCCTTTAATTTTTACCAATTCTTAACTGGTGGCATCATTGATTAAATTCAGACTATTTTATTTAAAATCAGTATTCTTTTTTGCAGTTTGTTTCTTTTTCGTCTTAAAATGGGCCGTGTGAGTGATATTCCTGAATCTACTAAACTTCGTATGGTTGATTTGTATCGGCACGGTAAAAATCAATGTTTTATAGCAAATTATTTACATTGTTCGCAATCGAGCGTTAGTAAAATACTAACACAATATTCAAAAATTGGAAAATTTCAAAATAATCGCCGAAATGGTGGCCGAAAACCAAAAACATCTGCTAGAGATGACAGGAAACTGAAGCGTATAGTTAAGAAAAACCGTTTTAAAAGTGTGCGATTCTTGCACCGAAAATGGAAAGAAGAAGGAGTTGAAGTTTCTACATAGACAACATTAAGACGTCTCCATAAATTTAAATTTGAATCTCGTGTACCGAAAACAAAACCTCTCATGACTGCAAGACAAAAGCGTATAAGATTGAATTGGTGTAAATCAAGACGTTTATGGAGCAATGAAGATTGGAAAAATATATTATTTAGTGATGAAAGTATGTTTTGTGTTTCATATGGTAATCAAGGTATTCGAGTTTGGAGAATGAAGCAAGAAGCATTTGATAAAGAATGCCTTAAACGTTCCGTAAAATTTACTGCTAGTGTCATGGTTTGGGGTTGTATGAGTGCAGAAGGACCTGGAAAGTTATGCATCGTCTACGAAAAGGTTAACTCTCTGATATATCAAGAAATTTTAGAATATTACATGATTCCATCATCAGAAGATTTATTTGAAGATGATTTCATCTTTCAACAAGATTTAGCGTCCCCGCATACCTCGGTGTCAACTAAGAATTGGTTCCGCCAATGCAACATTAAGGTACTTCCTTGGCCACCAAATTCACCAGATCTTAATCCCATCGAAAACTTATGGTGTATAATGAAGAAAAAACTTCAAGAAAATCCTCCTTCAAGTAAAACTGAGTTAGTGGCACGTATAAAGTCTATTTGGGCTAATACTGATAGAAATGTTTGTAAACACCTTGTATATAGTATGCAAGATCGATTGTACGCTGTTATGAAAGCTAAAGGGGATGCTACAAAATATTAACTACCATTTACTTCATATTCATAAGGTAATATTGTTGTGTAAAATAAAATATTCTAATATTTTGAACCAATCTAAATTTTATTCTAATATTCTGGTGTGTTTAAGGAAGCTGTATACCTAATTTATTGTGCTGTATTTTATATTTTATAAATGTTAAAATCTTATCTAAACATTCCAGATTTAATTTATAAGAAATTTAATTGCATTTACTTAGTATAAAAAATAAATAAATGACAAATAATTTTTTCTTATTACTTTTTCTCAATTATTCTAATATTTTGAATATGAGCTGTATTTAATGTTTTGTCACTGATTTTAAAAACAGAAATTTGTGCCTTTTTAAATCGTGAAAATGCTCTGGTTAGATAAGGCAAGTTTTACAGTAATTTTTTACTGGTGGGAATAAACAAGATTTCACCCTTCGTGACCAGAACCTTTTACGAAATTTTTAATGTTTTGTCACCGGTTTTTAAAAACAGAAATTTGTGTCTTATTAAATCGATATAACGCTCCGGTTAAAAAAGGCAAATTTTGCAGTAACATTTTACTGGTGGGGATAAACAAGGTTTCTTAAGCCTTTTTTCTGCGCGAATACGTGTCGCTCGTCCTCAAGGCTGGGTTGCCAGATTTGGCCTCTTATTTAAATCTTTTAAATCTGAAATTTCACGTTCACACCAGAAATTTTGTATGGTTTTGTTTTCTTTAATTAAAGACAGAAGTTTCATGATTACGCAAAATAAAAAAATTTCTTTCAGAATTTATGATGTGAATTTGAAGTTTTAAATTGAAAGTAGAGGCCAAACTGGCAACCCAGCCTCAAGGGGTTAAACCTTTTTGCGGCACGTATAAGTATCGCTCGTCTCCAAGGGATTAAAGAAAGTTTTAATTTTCTGTGATGCCACAGTCGCCTTTTTTTGTGTTTGCACCAGTATTTTTCTAATACAAATTTTATAGTTTATTTCTCTTGCAAATGTCGTCAATGTGTCTGTAAAGGATATCTGTTTTTAAAAAGTGGTGCTAGTTGTAGTTAAAAATAATAAAATGAAGTCGCCTGTGGCAGGCCTGATTTCTAAATATGTTAATTTACTCTGTGCGTTATTCACCGAATATTCAGTACATAAAACAGAAAATATATACGTATACATTATTTGCTATTTTTTACTTAAAAGTGCATTTCTTTGCGAACATTTTTGTAGTTATTTTTAATAGGGATAAAGTAAGTTTTAAAAAGATTCTCAACAAAATTCATAACAGATTTTTGAAAGCAAAGTAAAAAGCACACATATCGATTTTCGAGAACATATTCATCTGTGATATATCTATTTCAGATCGAAATAAATTATTTATTAATTTTGACTTAAAAGTGTATTTCTTTGTAAACATTGTTGTAGTTATTTTTGATAGTGATAGAAAAAAGAAAAAAAAAAGATCCTAAACAAAATTCATAAAATTTTTTTTTATAACAAAATAAAAGGCATACATATCGATTTCTGTGAACATATGCTTCTCAAAAATATCTATTTTAAATTGAAATGTATTATTTACTAATTTTACTTAAAAGTATATTTCTTTCGAAATATTATTACAGTTATTTTTATTAGTCATAGAAAAAATTAAAAATGATCCTCAACAAAACTGATAAGAAATTCTTTATAACAAAATAAAAAGCATACATATCGATTTTTCTGAACATATGCTTCGCTAAAATATTTATTTCAAACTGAAATTTGAAGACGACGTTGTGTTGTATCTTTCTGAAGATACTACGATGAAAAAGAAAAAAAAATAGATATATCCACAAGAAAAAGGAATATTGATTTAACAAATATTATTTTTATGATTTTTAAAAGAAAAAATTGTGTTTGGAAACAATAATCCCTGAAGATATGGCTATGAGTTGAAATTTCATTTGATAGAAGGAACATTTCAGAAAATTACTTTCAGATTTAATACTAAGCAGTGTTAGCTTTTGCCTTTGAATATCATTTTCGGTGTTCGGGATATAAAATTTTGACTAGTTTGTTTGATTATTTTCGTTTTTGGCGAAAATGCTATGCTGAAAATTCGGTTGCACCGAAAACTATCTATACCCCGAAAATCTTGTTTCTTCTTTTAGATATTATAACATTACTCATTGCTTTCATCTTTTTTATTTATTTTTTTTTTTTTTACTTTTTACTGCTTATAATTTATAGTCAATTAGTCAAGATCATGACTGAATTATGGCAGCATTTATGCCACAGTGACAGTTACTTATGATAGCTCATAATCCAGTCAAGACTGACTCAAGATATGAGTATGAATTATAAAGCAAACAATGTCTATATGAGTAAACTTTGAAGACGCTTTTCATGTGCCCATTAAATAAAGCTGCAAACTTAAAAGTAGTCCAGAAAATTTTTAATTTGAATGCGCAAAAGTGTTTTGAATACTTTTTGAGTAAGTTCTAGTATAACAGATGATTATTTCTAAAAATCATAGTACCATACAATTTGGGAATAAATGGTACAAGCAGCAATTATCATATGATTTTACAATGCATCATGCTATAGTATAGTTTTATATTATAGTTAAAAAAACAATATATTAAAAACTATCAAAACGGTTTATTTTAAGATTTTACTATGCACCATACTTTGAAATACCATACAATTTATGATGCAAACAATTATCTTATGATTTTACCATACATCATGCTATGAAACCTCATAGAATTTATGGCAAATTTCTTTCCCCGATAATTTACCATACACGATGCTCTGGAATACCATATAATGTATGGTACATACCATTAACCCATAACTTTACCATACACATTGCTCTGGAATACCATTGAGCGATGAATGTTACCATATGAATATAATATGTTAACATATAATGACATAAAAAAATTATGATTTCTATATAAAACCACATGTTCCCATAAAAATCCTATGCCAATTTTTGCTAAGGGAATTAAATACGGTTATGCTAAAAAATATATTTTGTAAAATATCTTACCTTAAAGCGTTTTATAAAATGTTAACACTAGAACCGCCGGAAGTATTAGTAAAGTTTTATAAAAAATATTTCACACTAGAATTTTTATTAAAACTATTTTAACATATTTAATTAATCTATTTCTGTGCTGCTTACATTTAACATATATTTTGAAAAATTTTCTGGTTCCAATCGTTTATTATCTATTTGTCAGGGGTCAAAATGACATCTAATGGCGGTTCTAGTGTTAAACTTATTTTTTTCGAATACAAAATAGGAGTAATATTATTATTATACCGCATTTAGGTACACAGGGTGGGACTAAGGAGGTGATTATGTACCACTGGCCAATTATCTTTTTTTTTTACTGAATCCTTTCCGATGTGGTGTAATTTTATTTCAAAAATAATGAAATGATGGGCTGACACCAGAATTTACAAACAGATTTATTCGAGAATAGTAATTTGTTTTTGCTTTCCCCGTAGTTTTATAAGAAAAATTTTAGTTAAATGAACATAGATTATATAAAAAGGGGGATAAACTCTTTTTAAGAGTGAGTGAGATTTTTCATTTACACCGCCCACTAAAAGGTTAATCAAGGACATATTTTTTTCTAATTTTTGACTTTAATTTTCTGATTTTAATTTCTAATATTTAATATTTTTCTTATAATTTTTATGTAAAGCAAAAATAGCTATTCTAAAATACTGGTACATTCTACCACACGCCAACCTGATTCTAGTTATGCTTGTGCTATATACGATATAAAAATATTTTAACACACAAAACTAATTTGTAAAATAAACAGTTTATTAAAAAATATAAAACAATGCTGTAATAAAAGTATTTAAATCTCATTCAATTTGATAAATATTTGATAAGGAAATCGAAACCACATTTATCGAATATATTTTATCATTAATTCATAAACAACCAATACTACAATTGTTGAGTTAAATATAAAGAGAGCGGAAGAAAAATGTTTTTTTTTTAATTTTCAATTTTTTTCATTCAATTTTAATTGATACATAATTAAATCTTGAGTAAATTTGTAAACATTATGAATGTTAAAATAAAAGTATAAAGCAATAAATTCTTTCATTTATAATTCCAAACCTTCTGTATGTTTGAAAAACATTTCTTCACAAGAGATTTCTTTCTTATCCAATTGTAGAAATTCGGCGTGCAATAAAACGGATATTTCAGCTCGAAAATACTATTTATGAAAAAAAATGTTGTCAATTATGTCTTCCGATTTTGCTTTCTACGTTCAAGCTAATGCAAAAGGAATTGGAAAGGGAACATTCTCACTAAGTGAATTAAAGGTAGAAACAACGTATTCACACATTCGCGAACACTGACGTCAATTCACTTTATTTGGATACCTGGAACACACCCTAAAGGCACTCATTTGTTATCTTATATGTTAAATAATTTCACAAAACTATGCACAAGTTCCGTTTTAGTATAATCATAAATGCCAACATCTTCCGCTTTTTTGTGCCTCAAAAATTTAACAGTAGCTTTAACTTTTTATAATCGCTGTTATTTACCAATTAAATAAAACAAAATATTCTATTACATTTTGCTGGCACAAAAAACGTAAAAATTGGTAGTAATGGATATAATCAGTGTATTACGTAAATAATTATATAGCATTCCCCTAGCGCAGTTAGCGGATCTATGTCACTAGCCACAAGCTTTTCATCCAATTGCAGATTTATTTTTTTTCATTCCGATCAAAAATAAATAAATAAATAGATAAATAAATAAATAAAAATAATAATAAACAGGAAAAAACATATCAGCAATTTTATTTTACTTTATTTATGAAAAATGCATCATCTTGTAAATTAAAAATGAGAATAAAAAATTTCTGGTAGGAATTCGAAATGTCTAATTGAAAATTCAGCCACACATCATGATGTACGCTACGTAATACATTGTCGGAAATGACCAAAATAACATGACATACGCTGTGTACGTCATAGAGCTCAAGTGGTTAAGAACTGATCTTCAATATACACACCGATTTGCAAAACAAAAACGATTCATAGAATTCTTTTTTTAATAATACAATATTGTAAGCTCAGCAAAAATTAAAATGAAAACAACGTCTTTCTGAAAAAAGACCAAAACATGGAAGCCAGAAGTCTTAACCCTCTGAGCTCTGGTGAGTAAATTTCTTCAAAATTCAAAATGTCACATTGGACCAGTTTTTTGCAATGGAAATATTCGATTTACGATATACCCGAAAGAATGCATTAAACCTTTCTCAAATAAATTTGGTCGAATATTCCGGTGTTATTGTAACATTTGGAAATTAAAATTAAGTGGTAGAAATTTCAATCATCAGAGCTCAAAGGCTTAAAATAAGTACACGAGGCATGCAAAGGGATTTTTTCCTGTATGACCTAAGTAATGCAAGAATAACTTCAATGCACAAATAATACTCATATAAGGCCATTAGCATTAATGCCAGATTTCTCCAGATGTGTGCTTTACTATTTTCGAAAAATAATTATTATCCTATTTACATAAAAATTTCTATCATTAAGTAAGAAATGTATTACTATTCGCAAACGATGTAGTCAAATTATTGGATTGTGATGGCAGTGAAAAAAAAGAACATGCATTTTAATCGAAAATAGTTTACAACATAATTACACCAAAGATGCTATTAAACTGCGAATATTATTGTCTTTCAGCATTTAAAGGAATTTTGTTAAATAGGACTACAACATGTCTACAACATAGTTTCCCAGTAGTAGTGTACTCCCTTTCTCCAGTGAGCTCCGGAGCTTTCCAGTAGGGTGTTGAATGGTCCAGGGGAAATGGGGGGGGAGTTATGATTGTCAAAAAGGGCGGCGGTTGTGTACTTAACTATTTTTTTAAAAATGACATAATAAAACTAACTGACCTCTCTTCCCTCCTCTGGCATTTCGCGCACCTATTATAAAAACCTTAAATATATATATATTAACACTAGAATGACGGCGAGGGGCCATTTTGGCCTTTACCAAATGAAAATATCTCGGTTCAAACCGGAAATATTTTTATAAAATAAGTTTAAAGGAAACAAAGGAAAAATGAATTCATTAAATAACTTAAGAAAATTTAAATAAAAATTCTGATATTAAATATTATTATGAAACTTGAGTAGAAATTCCCGTCTTTCTAATGTTAAATGAAAATCTATTTAAACGAGCCTAAAGTTGGGGCATCCCAAATTGTATTTCTTTTACGTTAAAAATATACGATGAAACTCGCCAAAAACAAAATATTATAGTGCGCTAAAACATCGTACCCACAATTTTTTCGTGAATGTCAAAAATTGCTATATTTGACATAAAAAATATTGGTTACGTATGGGTCAGCCCCTTTTCCAGCAGATATATCAATAATTTTTCCTGTAAAAATAAATAAATAAATAAATTAAGCATAGATTCGTTAAGACTTCGTTTCAGCATAGGTTCTCTTTGAGAAAATACTACTGCCGAAGAAGGTTGTAGTCTGCTAAATTCCAGGAGTCTCACGAACTCAGGGTTCGTACGCATAAGGGGATTAAGAAGTTCAGCACCTGAAATATCGTAAAATATTGCTCTGATTTTTTTTAAGTAAGTGAAATATTACTTTTCAGAAATTTTGGTAGAAAGTGCTTGAAAGTCCTTGTAGAGTACGAACCACGTTTATGAATTGAAAATCACGAAGTTAAAAATTAGCTACATTGGGTAAAAAGGACAACTAAAAGTAATATTCAGAAATAGATACTAACAATTCTGGCTTCAAAATCTACTCCAGCTCTTTGGCTTTCTACACTTGACTGTAGGCAAGAGTACTGAAATTTTTAATTGCGTTTCCATCATCGGATTTGGCTGAACTTAGGATATAAAGAAAATATCTGATGTAAAGAAAGGTATTACAGCAGTGTTCACTTTAGCTATTTTCGTCAATAACAGCAAATGTAGAAATTTAAGGCATGATTTTACACTTAATTAATAATCATCCTTTATTAAGCTGACAAGAAAAAAAATTGCATTCATCAACTTATAAGAAATTTTTTCAGTATTATTTGAAAAAGATTTGCCCCTTAAATGTGCACTCTTGTACAACCATTAAGGATAAGAGTTATCAGTAAAGTGTGCAATGTAAGAAAATGAAGCATTTTAGTTATAAACGTCACATTTGTAGCGACCGAACCTGTGTAGCATAGGCTTTACATTTTTCATATCACGAGTCTCTGCAAGAATAGCACTGGAACCTATCCTTTAACCCTTTAATTCCCATGATAGAACATATCCTAGAAATTATGTAGGTCAGAAAATCTGATTTTACACCAGAAAAATTCAATGACTAATTTAGTTTTATTTATATACGGAATGTCCTGTTATTAATTAAAGCAAATATTGCTGTTTTAATTTTCTGGTAGGAGTTAAGATATACGAATTAAAATGTCTCAAAATATCTCAAGCGGTTTGGGATCCAGAGGGTTAACCCTTTGAGCTCTGATGGGTAAATTTCTTCAAAAATCCAAATGTCACTTTGGCACCAGTATTTTGCAAAGAAAAAAACCGGTTTACGATATGCACGAAAAAATGCATTAAATCTTTTTCAAATAAATTTGGTCGAATTTTCTGGTGCCAGTGTGACATTTCGAAATTAAAATTATGTGGTAGAATTTTCTACCACAAAATTTTAATTCCGTAATGTCAGAATGGCACCGGAAAATTCGACTAAATTAATTTCAAAAAGGTTTAATGCATTTTTTTTTCGTGTAAATCGGTAACCGTTTTTTTTTTCTTTGAAAAATACTGGTGCCAATGAGACATTTGCAATTTTGAAGAAATTTACCCACCAGAGCTCAAACGGTTAAAAATGGTTCGCTATAGAATTGTAAGCAGGGTAGACAACGGTGATATTTGATGCATTTTATAGCTTCTTGAGTATAATTTTACTCTCCTTTCATTAGATTTTTGTATTTTTTCTGCAGCGTCATCCTTAAGATAGATACCTTTAATGTGGTGAACGTCTTAAAAGTTTAGGCTTTCTGCTCATTTTGTTATAGTTTCGAAGGACAGGTGATTCTGCGTATGGGGACAACGTCATTAGCTTGTCGTAAGATGAAATTTTGGCATACTTTATGAAACCGAAATGGGATTTCTTTCACATTGAGCGTACATCGTTTTATTAAATAGCTTTTTTGAAATATGATTTTCTATTGAATGCAGTTCTCTTTCCTCCTCATTTTCAGAGTTATGTGGTTAAAAACAATTATAATTTAATGGTATTCTAGTGACGTGCTTGCTAAAATCTCAGCATATTAAAGGGGTAATTTTTAAAAGGATATTGAATCGTCATTTTAAATACAGCTTCGGTAACGGCAGCGGTTTTTTCAAAAGCAGTTGCGCATTTTTCCACATTTTAGCACAGTGCTCTCTACCACAATCGTCGTTAAATATCTTTGAAATTTAAGTAATAACATCTATTTATAAGCAAAATCAATTCACTCAGCTAACACATAGTCCAAAAAATTTTTATTTATTCAAAACAAATAAAGTTAATTAGCTTTATAGTCTTTATTATGATCATGTTTTTAAAAATCAAAAATAATGTAACGAGTAGGTCAAATTCACATTTTCTTTAATAAAGGTTTAAAAATTTCTCAAAAATACGCAGGGTTAATTTTTCATTATAAACATGTGTCCTTATATCCTTTAAAACTGTAGCTAAATGGAAAACTTAGTATTATTTAATCATCACTTAATCGGAGCATTTTTCTCATACAATTAGGCAAAAATTTCTCTTTTGAAAAACCGGTGATAAGAGACTAAAAATACTGTGAAAGACTGTCGTCCAGAGTGGGTTAAGGGGGGGGAGGGGATAAACAAATGTATCTTTGCATATATAACCTTTATTTTTGATCAGTAATTTTTTTTTCATGTATTTCGTTTAAAAATGATATGAAAATGTGTTTTTTGACATAAAAAATAGGCATTAGTTGAAAGTTTTTTTCACAAATATTAATAAGTTGTGGTTATGAAAACTACAAAGATATAAAATTTGAGATTCTTCACAAACGACGAAAACAGAGCTGTGTTTAAATGCTAGTTTTAGTTATCTTAGGAGGTTTCCTGTTGTTCAGTTAGTGGTGGGCAAGATGAAGGATTTTAATATTCGAATGATTCATTCGAGCAAGCGTAAAACCATAACTGTTAACACTTGTTTTATGATTAATCAATTTCTACCAGAAATTTTTGGATCAAAAATATAAATTTCTTATTTTAATTAGCTATCATTTCAGAGCCACATAAAAATATAAAAATGTTTTATTTAAAAAAAAATTCTGAAAACAATTGATTAAAAAAAAGACTAGCAATTATGTGTTTTCTTCTATAATAAAATAAGCATTGTTTGACAATTTGTTTTAATATTGATAACTTAAGTGGTTGAAGAAGAATATAGTAATCCCTTAACGAAATTTTCTCTTAACTTAATCTCGGTTCATTTTCCATATTTGGAGCCTAAAGTGAAACCGGACGATAATTAGTAATTGCTCTGTAATTTTGGATTCTTCTTTTTATAATCTTTCAAAATTTCTTCTCTAGTGCGAAAAAAAAATCGCAAGTTAGAAATATTATTAAAATGTGAAAATTTACAACATTTTAGGCTAAAACTGTATATTTAGATACTAAACTGGAACCAGAAGTTATTTATTGAATATTTTAAAATATTGTGAGCATATTTCGGAGATTACCCCTACAACTTTTCAGCTCAAGCGAGAAAAGAATTTCGAAAAAAATATTCGTATGCTCTGTTGTAATCTACAATCGTGGAAAAAAGTCAACATCCTCTAATGACTCCTCGAGAAATTGTCGTAGAAGAAATTTACTGGCCCTGAACGGTTGGAAATAAAGTCTAATTTTAATGGATATATATATTAAATTTGCTTGTGGGGGGGGGGGCATCTATATATTAAAATGAAACCTAACTTCATTTTTTTCAATATCTATACCCAATTTAAACATTATATTTAGAATCTTCGGTTTTCACTGTGCTTAGACACCAAATTTCGATCATTCGAATGATAAGCTTCTGAATTATAAAAATTCTAAATTTAATGGTTCTAATTTTAAATTATTTTTTCATATTTTTATAAATATTTCCAGAAATTATAATTCTGAACTGCCAAATTTTTTATGTTTCAACAATATTAACCCCTTGAGGGGCAAAGGACTTCTGCTACTAAAATGTTAAAATGATTGATTGACACCGGTATTTATAAACAATTTTATATGAAACAAAGTAAAAGCTTTTCTTCGAGTATATCATATGAAACAAAAGTTGATTCTTAAATTTTGGTGTCAATGCGGCATTTGAGAATTAAAATTAAGTGGTATATAACATATACCGGTGCCCTTCAAGGGGTTAACCCATTAGTGCCTAGCGTCTCTTTTTAGGGACGCTTCAAAAGGTGCATTCCGCACTGTTTTTGACACCGGTAAAAAAGAAAAGCAATAGTTATTTTATTTAAATGATGAATTTTCGTGATTAATGAACTAAACTTAAATCTTCTAAAAATAGTGGTGCCAACCAAATAAAATTTACGCAGAAGATGGTGGGCACGAATGGGTTAAAATAGCCAAACTAATGAATAGCCAAGTTGTGGTTGTGAAAACTACAATGATATAAAATTTAAGATTCTTCACAAACGACAAAAACAGAGCTGCGTTTAACCCTTTGAGGGGCTGGACAAATTCATTGCTGCAATACGTTGAATTTCCAAGTTTAATAATTTTATGATGTTAATTATGAAATTAATAATAAAAAATAGATATGAATTGCAATCTACAATTTTTTATGAATTTAGATTTATTAAGTTCTGCTTTATGAAAATCCAAAGTTTCACATTTTTCTTTCATGTAGTTTTTAAACTATGCTTAAAAAACGGCCAAATGATGTCTTAAGTTGCCATTTACGATAGAAGTGAGTAGACATTTGTAAACTTCGTGTACTGGATTGTAATCTTGCAGTATTCATTGGCTGCTTGAGTAGCGCCTAAGATCCCTTGATCAAAAAGGGGCCTCTCTAAATCAACTATCAAGTAGCCAACTTTAATATGGATACAGCTTCTAAAATATGCTCGTTTCAAAATAAGTACCATCGAAAACTTATGGTGCAAAATGCATGAAAGTTTTTTAGGCCAATTGAAAGGTATAGAATCCATTTATGCTGTCAGAATTGGGTATTGCTATTGAATGAAAGAAAGTTAACCCATTAGTGCCTAGCGTCCCATTTTTGGGACAGTTAAAAAAAATTCAAGTAAGCGCTTTTCATACCACTAAAAATGAGAATAAATAAATTCTTCCCCTCTCGAGACAAATTTCTCGATAAATAAATATAAAAGTTATTCTTGTTTAATAAGTGGTTGCAAATACAAAATTTTAATTTTAACGAAGAAAATAATTCAGGCATTAATGGGTTAAGGTTTGTTTTAACGCTAATTGAAGGGTATAGAATCCATTTATGCTGTAAGAATTGAGTACGAATATTGAATAAAACAAATTTAAGTTTTTTTTTAAGATGAACATGGCTCACTAAGCAAATTTTATATACATCAATTAAAAGTAGACTTATTTTCTTCATTTGTTCTAGTAACTTTCTTTTACGACAATTTTTTTGCAGAGTTAGTAGGGGGAGTTTAATTTTTTTTTTTCACGTTTGTACATATTAATTAACCAGTGAACCACATTTTTTAAATCTAGGTTTCTTGGTTGACACACTTTTATGAAATGCTAAAATACGTCTTATTAAATAATAAATTTAGGAAGTCGTAAACAAGGAGCAGTTTGCCGTTTGCTAAAAGTTGTGCCACTCAAGAAATTCCATTTAACCCTTTGCGGCGCAGGGCAAATTCATTGCTTAAGTATTGAAATTAATGACTGACACCGGAATTTGAAAACAACTTTATTTGTAAATAAGAAAACGCTGAATTTCACGCATTCAATAAACCGAAATTTCTTGAAACAAAATTCCGGTACCAATGTGGTATTTAAGAAATAAAATTAAGTGGTATATCTGTGAAATCACCGCGCCGCAAGGGGTTAACACTGGAACGACCAGCTGGTGTCGATTCGACACCTATCAAATGATAAATATTTATTAAAATAAGGTTGTTTTAAATAAGTTAATTGTAACTAGAGAAAACAGTGTTAAATAAATAAGTGAAATTATCTTAAATTAAAATTCTGATGTTAAAATGCTTTTATTAAGTTTTTGGTAAAATCTCCCAACTTCTAGTGTTACAAAAATGGCCCATTTGCAGCATTGTTCAAAACGCTTGTTTATTTTAAATTGATGATGGGTAGAATAAACAAACAATTTTACAATCAAATGAATCATTCGGACATGAACAAAAACATTGCTTCCAATGTTTGTATATATTTTAACCCACTACAACCAGAAATTCCATAGAAAGAAAGAAGCAAATGATTTGTTTCCCGCCTTCGCAAAGATTTGATTGGATTATCTCAGAAATTTCGTAGATAAAAAAAATGATATTTTATTTGGTCCTGAAACTATTTCTAACCAAAATAAGAAACTTCGTTTTCGATTAAAAATCTATCTTATTGAAATCAAATGAAAAGAATATTGGCAGCTATGCTTTAGAGCACAAATGATTCATTCAAATAGTAAAATCACTAATGCTGGTCATCACTTGTTTAACCATTTGAATGATAATTATTACATTTCTGTAATATTGAATTGGCACCGGAAGATTTCAGATGTTTTTCTTTTCAAAATGAGGAAAAGCATTTTTACAACCCACCTTTTTTCTCACCAAAATATTAAATTTTCCGGTGCATATCTTGATGAAAATTAAGTGAAATATAATATATTTTACCGCCTCCTCCCTTTAGGAGCAAGTGGGTCAGATTTTTCAGCGTTCGATTCGCTGTAGAATTTAAAAATAATTAAATTATTATAGGAGTACAATCTTCGGAGGTTTTTATTTTTACTATTATCACTGTTTTTATAAAAGTAAAATTTCGTTTCATTATTCTCATATAAATTTTCATTAATTCTCTAATTCGCATAGTATAATGTGTTCTAGAAATTCATGCCAGAAATTTCCAATAAAACTTTTTGCTTCAATTACAAAATTTTTGTTATCAATTGAAGCAAATATTGCTATTTTAAATTCCTGATATGAATACAGATCATAATAATGATAATAATAATAATAATAAAATACTATTTGAAGAACTTGTGGTAGTATATATTCTATCATGGGTATTAGCGCGTTAAAATTAATTGGTATAGAAATATCCCACAATCTTCCAACCTGTTAAAAAGACTACTGTATTGTCGAATAAGAATTGCCTGTTTAGACTTCAATTTTAATTCGATAGTTCAGATTCACAACGAGAATTTCGAAAGAATAATTTTTATTTTAAGTGGTAGCTAAATGTTTTTAATTTACTAAAGCTTAAGCACTATTCTTTAATTCCGGTGTAAACCTAAAATTATTGAATAAAAATGGAGACCAAACTGTCAACCCTGTGTTCGACTATATATACACAGGGATGAAACAGGCGACTATATTTTAATTCTATTTCGCGCGAATTTTACCAAACAAAAATCTTTTACTTAAGCTTTGACAACTTTTTAACCGTTTCCGGCACGGGCAAAATCTGTAGTAAAAAGGCAAATAATCGATTGACACCGGAATTCCTAAAAGAATTTTTTAAATGTTTTGAATTCCTTAATTTCAGCTTTTACTGTAAAGGTAAAATTTTACTAAAATATTATTGGTGCCGTTTGCAAGTTTGGAATTAAAAGTAGGTATCCCAGACCGGGGAGAGTGTGCGGGAAAGGGTTAATCCTTTCCGGCACACTGTGCCCGGTTTGGGATACATAATTTTAATTCCAAACTTGCAACCGGCATCAATAATATTTTAGTAAAATTTTGCTTTTGTAATAAAAGCTTACATAAGGCATTCAAAACATCTAAAAAATTCGTTTGTGAATTCCGGTGCCAGTCGATAATTTCTCATTTTATCAACATATTTTGCCCGTGCCGGAAAGGGTTAAAGAAAAGAATGCCACAAGATGTGTTTTTTAAACATTTCAGCGTTCGGTGTCCCCCAAAAAAACCTAACTTTAAAAGTACTTGCACCAAAATTATTTAATTAAAATTTTCTTTTTATAAAGTATCAGCAAGTTTTTATTTTCTAATAAATTAGCTTACAAATTCTGGTGTCAGAGTACCATTTCAACATTTTACAAACAGAACAAATACGCGCCGGAAAGGCTTAAATAGTGGAATGAACAAAATATACAAATCGTTGCTTGTGGCAGCTCTGTATATAATGATCCCTAAAAAGGGATATTCTTTTTTATTTTCAGTTATAAAAGTTACAAAACTTTTTTTTAATTTCCACGAGCATTCATTATTGGATACAGCAGATCGATGTTAAATGTCAGTTTTTACACAGTAAAATTTCAATGTCAATTTCATTTTTATTAACAACATTAAATATAGACCATATAAAGTATTTTTTACATATTGTTCAGAAAAAGTATCGATTTTATAGGAAATTTTGCCTCGTGTAAAATATCCTTTTCCTTATAGAAATTTAAAGAAGTACATTTTGAGCATCTATCTCAAAATACGCGGATAAAAAAATAAATTTGAAAAGAGTATGGCATATCAGTTTAGTATTTTTTTTTCCTGAAAAGGAAATTGAATTTCAAAACAATTCTTCCACGAGCTATCTCTTTGAGATAGGAATTGATGTGAAAGGAACGCTTTATTGAGTTGTCATCTGCTTTGCTGAGAAAAGTTTCGACCATTTAAAATTAATGTTTGTTTCAAAAATGGAAACAAAATCGTGAAATCGAAAAAGTTTCATCTATACAGGACTGAGACTAGTGACTAATTTTTAATTCTATCTCGAACCCCATTCTAAAAACAATATAAAAAAATCACCTACTGTTTAATAACGTGTGAAAGAGAAATGTATAACAAAATTTATATTTAAAAAATACTGGTGTGAATAAAATATAAAAAAAAAGTTCGCTAATATCAGTCCTGTATTGGAAAATTAATAATTAATACTAGAAGCGCCGAGAGCAGTCCATTTGAACACTATCGCATATTTTTAATTTAATTTGAACCAGAAACGTGTTTTAAAAAGTTAAATATGTATATCATGCCAAAAATAAGTTAACTATATAGTTTATTTTTTTTAAAGAAAATTCTGGTGTATATCTTTTTTATAAAACCTGAATGAAATTTCTGGCGCTTCTTGTGCTAATCTGCTGAATATCAATTGAACATATATGTTTAAATCTTAACGCTAGTAATTAACCACCATGCTTATATTCTTTGTACATTTTGTTCTTGAATAAGATTATCACTTTTCAAAAATATTAATGTTCGTTTCTTTATCTAATCTAATATCTAAAAAGTCGTCGTTTGTAAATTCCGGTGCCCGTCAATCATTTCTCATTTTACGAACAGAATATTTCTTAGCCGTAAAGTGTGGAGAATATGTCAGTTAATCTTTATTAACCCCTTCGTGAAGGGAGCCCTTTACGAAATTTTTAATGTTTTGTCACCGGTTTTTAAAAACAGAAATTTGTTTGTTATCAAATCGAGAAAATGCTCTGATTAAATAAGGCAAATTTTACAGCAAAATTTTGCTGGTGGGGATTATGGATGTTTAAGCCTTTTTGCTGCACGAATACATGTCACTCGTCCCGAAGCGGTTAATTGTTCCATGCAACTTTTCTAGTTTGGAAAATTTCTAATGAGATATTCATAATTCATACCAGATATTAAGAATGGTAATTTGCTCTTTATTTAACGGCTGACATATCGTGATTTCCGAAAGGGAAAGTTTGTTATTTTAACCCTTTAACGATCATAGCATTTTCAATGCTAAGATGTCGAAATAAATGAATGACACCGGTAATTAAGAACAAATATATTTCTAAATAAGAAAACGAGATTTTTCACATACAAAATAAAAGGGATATTTTTAGATAAAAATACTGGTGTCAGTGTTGCGTATCGGAATTAAAATTTTGTAATTTCGTGGCGAAACCAATGAACGTTAAAGGGTTAAAATACATGTTTAAATTTGAACATTTGAAAAACAATGAAGGCAAAACTGGCTACCCTATTCACACGATTCATGTTATGTGCTCTGTAGTGTTATATTATAGTCTTTAATGCTAATTTTTGAAAAAAAAAATTCTGGTATTGGTATAATTCCTATCATTTCATTACGCTATTACCCAATTTTTAAGAATTTTAGAAACATAGTTTTTAATACAGACTGCTCGTAAAAACCCAGTTTAATTATAGGTACCCTGTATATTTATAATATAAATTGTACTTTCAAGTTCATTCATACAAACAAGACATCTAATGCAAGCAGTGAATACAATTTGATCAATGGATTGGATATTCTGCTCAAAATAATTTTAATGAATGCATCTGTATCAAGTGAAACACTTTTATGAATACTGTATAACAATGTCAATGAAATGCCTTTATCCTCTGAATAAGTAATTAGAAGTTATCCTTTGATGTAAGATCAGATGCTTTGTCATGCGCTATTTCCTTGATTTAGAAGTGAAATCGAAAATTTGAAGATTGCGTTTATAATTTCTTATAAGGTTTTCTTCGTTTTAATAGTTATAAAAAGATTTCTACAATTCGGTACTTGTGTGTGATTTGTATTATGCACATGGAAAATGCTATATGTATTTTAAGAATGCTATGGATGAAACTGCATTTAAAAAGTTAGGAAAACTTAAGATAAATGTTGATTTTTTTATGAAACTATAGATGATTTTACCTTTATCATATTGCATCAAAACTGTCAATGGTGCTGGTATATCACTTAACCCTTTGAGCTCAGATAGGTAAATTTCTTCAAAATCCCCCAATGTCACATTGGCACCAGTATTTTGGAACGAAACAGTTCGCATTACAAAATGTACGGAAGAATGCATATAATCTTTTTCAAATAAATTTGGTCGAATATTCCGGTGCAAGTGTGACATTTCGGGATTAAAATTAAGTGGTAGAAAATTCAACCATCAGAGCTCAAAGGGTTGTACCACTTAATTTTAATTAGCGATTCTTTTATATTGAAAAAATTTAGTTTTTCGATTAATATCTTTATGGAAGAACAATACTTTACGCACTTTTTAAAGAAACCGCTTAAAAAATAACTTTTATTTATGCTAGTTATTGTTATAAGCATATTAGATAAACCTCAATGCTTAAAAGAATACTTCAGGTCATTTTTGCATGAAAATTATAAAAGCTTGTTAAATTTTGTTGAATATTCTGGCGTCATTGTGACATTTGGACATTAAGTGGGTAGATGTTTGCCTTATAGAGCTCAAAGGGTTAAGAGATCCAAATCGTTAATAAAAAGTCTTTCAAATAATAAAACACTGAAATTAGATAAAATTTTACATTTTATTTGATTATATATTTTACCCAATTATTAACCAAGCCACGTTTATTTCCAACCCTTGCACTAGGATTTTAGGTGCAAAAACTGTCTAGCATTTAAGAGGTATCACATTTATACACACTGCCGATAACCTTCTCAGTCCTGAGAGAAATATTAAGAAAGACTGCCAAATCCAATTTAAAATTTCTATAAAAAATCTCTGAAGATGAATCAGTCAATACATCGATTTATTAATAGTGTCTAAAAATAATTTTATCAACTTTAGAAGCATTTACATTAATTTAAATAGTGTTCTTTAGTATATCCTACAGGCGATATCAGGACTAAGAAATTAAATGGTGCTTTGCCTTATAGAATTGCAGTGTTTTGCGATAGATATGCGTGTGTACGTACGTGTTTCTTTTTTAAATGGTAATTGGATAAACAATTTATAAAAAGTTTTTCTTATATATATATTTATTTATTTTCATATTAGAAAACAAATTTCTAACGGATTATTTTTTTTTTATTACAGGTAAGATGTTAAAAGCTACTATAAATTAAAGTACTGTAAAATGTTCATGGATTTAATTATAGATGTTAATGTTTTGAAACATTTTCATTAAACTCAAGACAAACAAGGTAAGACATAACTTATGTCTCACGCTAGCTATGTATACTTCTTTCGTATTATTACTTCTGCATTTTATGATTACAAAGTAAATGGACTTCAAAATTAAATTCAGTCCAATTATTTAAGCATTTACGTAAGAAAATGCTTGCTTCTTGTTATATAAACCGTTTTTCAAAGTGCAGAAAATCAGTTTTTTGCTATTGCTAAATATTCAACCAATTAGCGGTCGCATTAAATTATGGTTTAAAAGTTCAAATTCATTATTGCCACCAATTTTTTTTTTTTTAATTCTTCTTAATTAATGACAAGTAAAATGATACCAGAATAAAACCAATCACAATATTTTATAAAACTGGTGGGAATCAAATAATTCTGAATAAAAGCTGTGAAGCTTGCACCACGTGAATATCTCGGGAGTGACGATTAAGTAGGTAATTGATTGCATTTCAACTATTTTAAAAACAATCGTAAGTTTTAATAAAGTTATTTTATTTTTGTGGTATTGTTTCACAGAACGAATGATGATTAATCTTGGGAACTGAAAAGTACAATGATTTTGATATGCCAAAGGACTTCTCTCACTTTCAAAAGCAATAATTTATTTGAAACGTTGATATTCTTTAAATGGAATAAAGATATAATACGATAATATAGAATAATTTATTTTAATAACTAAACTAATTCATAAAAGTACATCATTTGAGACTTTAATACCAGTAAAAATGAGAGAATTTTCACATGAATAAAGCTAGTAAATATGGCAAAATTTTCAATGCAAATGTACTGGTGAAACTTTGTACCACTGATGATAAATAAAAATCTTTGATGTAAAAAAAGAAAAAAAAACTTCGCCATTTTGCGACTACGTTACCGGTTATTTCATTAGCAACAGGTAGACACGACACTTTATACCGGGTGTCCCAAAAATGACTCATGGATTTTAAAATTCAATAACTTGCAAACGGTGACTGCTATTTAAAAAAAATTGCAGGAGGGTTATGTATAATGTCAGGAGTTTTTTTTACTGTAATTTTTTGTTTTAGTTTGCATATCAAACAATAGGAGGCTTGACGGCGATTGAAGGCCAGGTGATCAGTGCTGAGTGAAGCGTCGACCTGGCCTTCAATCGCCGTCAGCGCCACCTATTCTTTGATATGCGAACTAAAATAAAAAATTACGGTAAAAAACTCCTAACATTATATATAACCATCCTGCAAAAATTTTTTAAATAGCTGTCACCGTTTGCAAGTTATTGAATTTTAAAATCCATCAGTCATTTTTGGGACACCCGGTATCTACTTCTCTTTTCCCACAGCTCCATTGTATACCCAGATTTGGTGACAAGATTCTCCGATCAGCTTTTTTAATGTTCTCAATTTTAATTAAATATATATATTTAATTGAATGCATTGACAATGTATTGAATTTTTGCAAAAATATAACATGCTGTAATTATTTAACCCATTAGCTGCCTATTGGTATTTTCAACTTTTTTGCTAAAAAACATTTGCTTGCACAAATTTTAAAGCATAATCTTCTCTCTTTTTAATAGTCATAATTTCTATTTTTAATTAATGTAATTTTTCCTTCAAAAATAGCGTTAGTTTGATACCAAATTTAAGCAGGAGTATTTATTTTTAACGTCGCACAAACGCGGTAATAGCAGGTAATGAATTAAAAACCATTCTGCCGTTGGAATAAATATTTATTACTTACATCGTCTCTGTGGTTCAATTGGCTATAGTTTTTGATCTTGTTTTAACATTTTCCTAAAATAGGCGAAGATTCTTTTTTTCGTAAACAGAAACTAAAAGTGAAACGCCAGTTTGCACTAATCTTCTGAACTAGTTATCGAATTAAGTATTTTAAAACTATTAAAATTATGATTATATATATATGTATATATACATATATATATATAAACATAAACATAAAAAATAATGCAAAATTATAATTTCGACATAGACTTAAAATATGATTTTCTTCTTTACAATGGAACTCCACTAAATCATTTTATTTACTTAATTTATCTTAATAATATACAGTACTTTCTTAGATATTTTTTTCATATCATTAGACTTCATGAAAAATAGCTTTTTCGAACACAAAAACTTTTGTACCCCAGAGAAAAATTCCCATGCTTTGAATTTGAAATCTTCTAGGAAATTTTCTTTTCTACTTTAGAACTTGACGGATAATCCAGAGCAGAATATTATACCTATGATATGATTGATTATGATAAAAACAATGAATGCTTCGCGATATGATTTTAAAATTCCAAAATGTGAAAGTTGCACAGTTTTTGTTGTTCATGAATATGTTGTAAAATTATATATAAATATTAAAAAAATTGCAACCGAATAGCGTATTGAACGAAAAATAAAATATCTTGAAAAATTGCATATGCATAGTCGCAAACTTGTAAGGATTTTTATAACCATTAAAGTTTATTAGTAAAGTTCATAAAATCTAAAGATTTTTAAAGATTAAACAATGCGAAAATTTCAATTACATTTTAGTGGTCACACAAAAACGTATAAAAAAACAGCTGTGCAGATTTATCCTTTTTATTTCAATAAAACAAACTTTAAATTTCTTTAATGATAAAATGTTGTTTAGTTAAACAAACAGTCAGACCGACAGAAAACCAAACAAACCGACAAACAAACAAACATACTGACAGACAAACAAACAAACCGACAAACAAACAAACAAACAAACAGACAGATAAACAAACAAACAAACAAACATGCATACAAATAAACAAACAGAGAAACAAACTTACAAACACACAAAAAGACAGACAGACAAACATACCGACAAACAAACAGACATACAAACATACATACAAACAAACAGACAAACAAACAAAAAACCGACAAACACACAAAAAGACAGACAGACAAACATAACGACAAACAAACAGGCAGACAAACAGACATACGAACATACATACAAACAAACAGACAGACAGATAAACAAACAAACCGGCAAACAAATAAACAAACAAACAGAAAGGCAAACAAACAAACAGATAACCAACAGGCAATCAGACAGACAAACAAACAGACAGACAGAGAAACAAACAAACAAACGTACGTACGTACGTTTGAATTTTTAAGGAAATGCTAGATTTCATTTAAATCTTTTAAGTAATTACTGTCCAAAATTTCATACTTCTAGTCACTTCAATAACACAAAAATAGCATTTTTAGAAAGTTTTTTGCTCCTGCAACCCTTTTGGATTCGTGGCATCGACAAAAGATATAGCTTAAATTTGATTTCTGGGCCACCATCACTTTGGTATAATTACTTTTGAAATCGGTTCAGTAGTTCCGAAAATTAGCCCCTACAAACAAACAAACAAACTTTTCTTCTTTATAATATAGGTATAGATTATAAGTATGAATGTAAATCCTTGTTTTATATAAATTTTTATTTTGTAAAACGTATCCCTTCAATGCATGAAATATTCTGATATAATTCTGATTTTTATTCCTATATTAAGGATTAGATGCAGTAATTTTAAATAGATTTTCAACTTAATTTAATAACATATTTTTTGTTATTTTTGTAGGATTAATGTATTTGTATAAAGATAGTGGTTGCTAAAAATCAAAATAATATCTCATGCTTCACTAACAAGGAAGGTCTCCACACGGGCATACTCAGAAAATTCTGAAAAAATTACAGAATGTTCTTCTCATCTGGATATATACGTTTGTAAAAAAAATTTTTGGCGGAACCCCGTTAGAACGTTCGTAAAAATATAATGAACATTTCTTTTATTTGGCGATTTATCATCGGTTGGCGACAAAATAAAATTTCAAAAAACGCTATTTTATGTCAAATTCTTTTTAAGGTAAAAGTGTTTCATCTTGAACTTGTTTAAAGAAATTTTATCATAACGTTAGTTTTGTCAGCTTTAATTTGTTTTAACTATATTTGCCATATTTGTCATAATGTATTTAAAAATAAAATTAACTGTAAAATTTTATGAATTAAAACAAAATTTAAATTAATTAAAATTGTTTCAATCTCAAAATTCATTCCAATCTAATTGAGCTCTGTCGATTCAATTTTGTTGCTATGGAAACAAAAACTTTTCCCATATTGAAATGCGTTATTGCAGCATTCTTCATTTTGTTATACGGTTAAATATATGAAAAAATACTTTTCAATATGAAAGTATTCTTTATATAAGAAATTATTTTTAAAGTGATAACATTAAATAAATGCAGCAAAAGCAACAGAAATAGGTAATATAAAATACATCTATATGTCAAACTCTCTCATTATTGAAATTTAAATTCATTAAATACCAATTACACGTCTAAAATTTAACTGACAAGAAATTTTCAGGTGCATTAAAATCGTTTGCTTTTGGCAAGGAAAAATGCTGCTCGCCAAATCGCGTGACCCTTTCATCTTTTCGCGCCAAATACTTAAAAGTATTTTATTTTTTTATTGAGTTTCTTCTGTAATTCCGCTGATAAATTTCACTGATCCTTTATTACATACATGAGTAGTTTAATCAGTAATTTTTTCAAAAAATTCTGAGTATGCCCAGTATGGAGACCTTCCTTGTAAGTATTTAAGGGTTATTTTAACCCTTCTAGTACTAGTTTCTAACATTTCTTTGAGGATTCTTAGTTTTACATGATTCAAATCAGAAATTTTATTCTATTATAAGTATTATCTTCTTAGGATAGGTACGTACCGGGTGTCCCAAAAATGACTGATGGATTTTAACCTATTAGTGCCTAGCGTCCCTTTTTAGGGACGCTTCAAAAGGTGCATTCAGCACTGTTTTTGACACCGGTAAAAAAGAAAAGCAATAATTATTTTATTTAAATGATGTATTTTCGTGATTAATGAACTAATTAATGAACGTGACTAATGAATTAATTTATTCTAAAAATAGTGGTGCCAACCAAATAAAATTTACGCAAAAGATGCTGGGCACGAATGGGTTAAAATTGAATAACTTGTAAACGGTGACAGCTATTTAAAATTTTTTTGCAGGAGGTTTATGTATAATGTTAGGAGTTTTTTTTTACCGTAATTTTTTATTTTAGTTCCCATCTCAAACAATAGGTGGCGCTGACGGCGATTGAAGGCCAGGTCGACGCTTCACTTAGCATTGATCACCTGGCCTTCAATCGCCGTCAGCGCCACTTATTGTTTGAGATGCGAACTAAAATAAAAAACTACGGTAAAAAATCTCCTAACATTATACATAAACCTCCTGCAAAAAAATTTTTAATAGCTGTCACCGTTTGCAAGTTATTCAATTTTAAAATCCATCAGTCATTTTTGGGACACCCGGTATTTAATTTCATGTATTAAGTCTAAATTATTCATTTTTTCTGGCTTAAAACATTAAAAATATCAAAACAGAAAATAATTGGGTTCAAATAAGACACCAATATGTTATTAGGAGGGTTAATAAAAAGACTAGAAATCGTTTATTATCACAAATACATTAAAAAATAGCCACATATTTTTATTTCAGATTCTATAAAAGAGATTTTCCATTAGTGCTTCAGTTTTTCAGCGATGTTTCCAAAGTATCAGTTTCTAATTCAATTTACAAAATCAGCAGATTTTCTTTCTTTGTTGCTAAGGCGCTTCGCCATTTTGTTTTTGTGTATTCTGAAGTACAGGAAACTAGAGTGCCTTGGGAATCACGACGGGAATTACGTGTTAATAAAGAATGATAAAAGTCTTCTTATTTGATGGAGTGGGCATCTTTAATTCCTCGAGGGGTGGTGGAATATATTATACCCAAATTATTTTAATTAAGACTGGCACTAGTAAGTTTCAATTAAATTTTTATTTTATAAATTTGGTGGAAAAAATATATAAATTCTTTTCTTTATTTTGAAGTAAAATTTTTCGAAAATTTCCGTATGAATACGACATTACTGAGACGTTATTACTTGTCTCTGAAAGAGTAAAATATAGATGGATTTGTCCGAAAAATATATAATTTAAAATTTCAATACAGATGCCAACTATTACACATTTTTCTTACCACTAAATTTTTACCTCAATCGGACACTTGCTTTTTATACGTGATTATATTTTTAATTTCTATTCCCACCACTATGCTTCAAAAGTGTTTTTTTCTTAAAATATTTTTTCTTGCACATGTCATAATAGTACAATGCAGGACTCATGATCTCACTGGTGGTATGAACAAAAAAGAGGGAATATATACTGTATTGTCTAGCAGTTGCGAGTGAAGTATGAGAGAAGGTTGTCAAAAGATAGCTGCGGCCACGTTCCCAGATTTGGCCTCTTTTTTAGTTTTGAAATTTTAAGTTTCCACCAAAAACTGTGTATGATATTGTTTTCTTTATTGAACGCCAGACGTTTTCTTTCAGTCTAAAGCAAAAAATCTATCAAAATTCTTGATGTGAATTCGAAGTTTCTTAAATTTAAAGTGGAAGCCAACCTGGTAATCCCGGGATGCGGTTTTTTTAACCCATTAGTGCCTAGCGTCCCATTTTTGGGACAGTTTTAAAAAATTCAAGTAAGCGCTTTTCACACCAATTAAAAGGAAGATAAATAAATATTTTCTTTCTCGAGACAAATTTCACAATAAATTAAGATAAAGGTTGTTCTTGTTTTAAACGTGGTGGGAAAATGCAAAATTTCAATTTAAACAAAGAAAATAATTCAGGAATTAATGGGTTAATAGGATCCACAGGTTCTGATTAACACCAGATATAAATTCCCCTGGTAAATTTGGATAGAAATTTTGTCCTCTTTATGTGCATTATTAATAGAAAGAGCGCTTAAATAGACTCTCTCCAATTATGGTAAAAAGTATCTATTTCTTTTTTTCTTTTTTTTTTTTTTTTTTTTTTTTTTTTTTTTTGGTAAAGTTTTGGCCCAATGAAACTTTTTTAATGACGCTGACAGGAAGTTGTCTTGATTTTCGAAATATAGAGGGATTAATATTTCTCACATAAACTTCCAATAGTGAAAATTCAGAAACAGGTAAGTTTTTGCCATTATTTTTGTCCGAACGTTCACCTTAATAAGGCATTTGAACAAAGAAATAATTTCTCCTTAAATTTACTGGTTGTTTTTCGCCCCAGCTTAAATGAACCCCGTTTGAAAGGGTAACAGTTGAAGCTTCACTATTTTAAATGTAGTCATTACCCCTTTATTAGTCTTTCAGATTCCAGGGTTTATTTTGAGTTTTTTAAATTTCATTTATCTTAATATTTCCAATACAATAGTACCAATAAGTTCAATAGTACCACCATGTACAACCATAGTAACTAAGCCCACTTAGAAAAAAAAGGATGATACATTCAATATAAAAAGGAGTATCAAATGTGTTTTATTCTTTCCATACTGAGCCACATCTGTAAACAGCTGGCATATAATGAGAAAGTATGTGGAAACAGGTCTGGATCAATGTGCCAGTGAATAAAACGGATTTTATGCAGTTTCTAAATGGACCATCTCATTTTGTTTTTCAAAATTAACCTTGTCTGCTATGTTGTAACCCTGCAAATAAAAATAATTTTACTTTTCTTTCTTTTTTCAATCTTTTTCTTTTTTTTTTTTACAAAAGTGGTTCCAACCAAGTAAAATTCGTGTAAGAGGTGCTGGCAAAGATGTCTGGTAGAAATTGGCATGCAACCGATAATTAATAGTGAAGGAAAAGTGGGCACATTGGGACAAATAAATAATTGAGTTCAAATAAATAATATTTTGTAGTCTACGCTCTTGGTAACCTTTAAAACCACCAATTAAACTCAAAAGTTATTTTATTATTATTATTTTTTATTTAAAGAGTACAATGAAAATTGTCATCCTAATGTACCACAACACGGTGTACATAGGCTACAATTGCATACAGCAATTGGTAGGGGGGCAGATTTTGGCGCCACATTCTTTTGAACTCTCAGAAAAAAAGTAATGCCTATTTATGGACAGTAATTTTAAATAATATATAAAAAATGTTGCAGCAGTTTTTGTATTGTTATCGGGCATTTAAATTTTCTATATTAGCGTAAAATTTCATGGTTATTAATGCCCTTAATGATGTTTCAAATACAGTTATGAGGTTATATATTGTGTTGCTAAGTTTAACAACAAAGTTACCGTTAAAAAAAAAGTAGTAAATGAATCATTGAGAAGTGGATTTTTTTTTTTTGTTATATTTACTCTTTTAACTGATAATTTACCTTCGTAGAGGTTCGCACACTCCTTATAATTTAAGAACTCTGGCACCAGTATTAATCATAAGAAAATTTCTATTTAATTTTTAAGAAATAGAATTCGCAACCACCACTTTGCTCTCAAATTTCGCAATTTTTTTTCAGTGAAATATTTTGAAAATACAGTTAAAATTTAGTGGTAAGTTTGTGCGAAGCCTGATCTTTGGTTCATTTTCTTTTGTTTTGTTACTTTTCAGCATTTGTGCAAAATTATGTGCAAGTGTTACAGGATCTGAGGAAACATTTTCCCAGAATTTGAAAAACATTCAGCCACTGAAAGCCCCCTTGACGTGTGATTTGCTTTGGCAAAAGACACACTCAGACTGTCCCAATGTACAAAACCAAATCTTGTCCCAATCAATTGCGTAGTGAGGGTGTGGATCCAAATGATTTTGAAAATGTTAATTTAGTAAAGTACCGTTCATCTCGCCTAAACGAAGAAGTTTCTGTTATTAATAGAGGCAAAAAAAGAAAAAAACCTTACAATATTTCTGGTATCCAAATAATGTAGATCCCCTCCCTTTTTAACTCTAACAAACTCTATTAACGACAACGAAAACTCTAATGACCGTATTTTAACACTAGAACTGCAATGAGGGTTGATTTTCACCCGTACCAAGCATATACTTATTGATTCATACCAGAAATTTCTTCTGCGAGCAGGTGAAATATTTTTTGCACAGCAAAAAGTGGAAAAAAAAAATTAAAAAATTTTGGGATGAAATATTTTTATTAAACTTAATAAAAAATTCCCGCTGTTCTAGTATTAATAAATATGTTAGACCTAACTTTTTGAACTTGGTAGGATACACTTTTGAATTGCAAAAATAACTTCATTGTATGTCTATTCATATTTTTAAAAGTTCCTTTTAATAACTTTCATTAATTAAAAGATAATCTCATCAAAAATTGACTTTGAAAAGTTACTTTTAACCCTTTCCGACACACTTCCACACACCCCTAGCCCGGGACACCAAATTTTAATTCCAAATTTGCAAAAGACAGCAATGATATTTTAATGAAATTCTGCTTTTAATGTGAAAGGTTTTCTTAATTTTTCAAAAAGTTGTTTCTAAATTCCGGTGTTAGTCGATAATTTCTCATTTTACCAACAGAATTTGCCCATGTCAGAAAGGGTTAGGCATAAAAAAAGAGTTGCTTACCTCGGGTGCCACTAGTTTTTCTGTAAGACTTGCAAACACATTTGGTAATAGGCAATACTGGTGCCAACTTCCCACAAATGTTTTGAGAATTTTTTCTCCGTGGATACTGTGAGATAAAGGATTTGTCCCAATGTACCCTCTTCTTCTATAAATATTGTCTTTCTAAATTGCAAGACTGATAGTTTGGTTTCCGATTTCATTAATCTTCATAAGGTGTTAACTTCGAATGTACATTATTTCAAATATGCAGAACTTCCAGATTTCCTACCAATACTTTAATTCAGAAAATATTCTTTTATTTAATTGGAGCATTTGAGCAATTTAAGAGAATAGCAACTTTTCTAAAATAATAGTAGTGTACAAAACGTTACGAGCTCAAAAACTCTCACTGTTATTTTTGGGTCAAAATAGGCCAGAACACCTTAGTAGGGTTAATCCTTTGAGCTCTGTTGGGTAAATTTCTTCAAAATTCCAAATGTTACATTGGCACCAGTATTTTGCAAAGAAAAAAAATCGGTTAACGACATACGCAAAAAATGCATTAAACGTTTTTCAAATAAATTTGGTAGAATTTTCTGGCGCCGCTGTGGCATTTCGGAATTAAGTGGTAGAAAATTCAACCATCAGAGCTCAAAGGGTTAATAAAACTCGCACTCACACCAGCAAATAAAAAAAGTTATTTCAGATTTATTTAATGTATGTGGAAATCTGGCGCAATCGATTGACGCCACAATTTTTTTATTTTACTTCAGTTTTCTAAAAATTTTGTAATTATGTCATTAAGTAAGCAAAAAATGACTACTAAATGTTGCTGGTATCAATTCACTGAATCTCTTTGCCAATTTTTCACCACTGTATTAATCGAGACTCTCGCAAAACAAAAATTCTTCTTCAAAAAATTTAGATCTGTACTCGAAATTTCGATATAAAAATTGATGTCAAACTGACAATCACTTAAATTGCGAAAATATTGAATTTAATAAGATCGAAACTTTTATAAATTATATTGGTACAATAAAAGCAGAATAGTTGGCACCCATGCATTTAAATTTCTTCATTCAAATAAACTAGTAGTAATTTATTGTCGACGAAGCATTTAAAAATGCAGTTATATATTTATATGATATTCTAGAAAACGGAGATTATATTATTGCTTTTGTTTTCCGGACGCGTGTTACCGAAATATCGATTTCCGATTCAGTTTACAATATCAGAAATTTTCTTTTTTATTAAAAGATAGAAAAGATTCTTTATCAGAAGGTAAGAACTTTTCAAATTAAATATGAAACTATTCATAAAATATCCCGTTTCAATTTTTAAAATTTATTCATAAGAAAATGAAATTATCATTATTATCAGAAATGTGTTTTAAAATAGTAACAGATTCATATATGAGATTATATAATAGGGAGTTTTCATTATTACTTTTGTTTTCTAACCGTATGTTACAGAAATACATCGATTTATAATTTAGTTTAAAATGTCAATTAATTTACTTTCTTTATAAAGTTGACAATTTCTTTATCTTAAACTTTTAATAAATATATATGGAATTGCACAGAGTACATCTTATTTAAAGTTTTCAAAATTATTCAATAAAGGAAAAACTGGAAAACATTTATTATCACCTGTGCCTATACGTTTAAAGATAACGACGTATTTATACAGAAAATTCTACAAATAGAGTTTCTTTTATTACTTTTGTTTTCCGAAAGTATGTTAGTAAAATTTCGATTTCCTATTGCGTTTACGCTATCAGAAAACTTCCCAGAAAAGGCATTGAATCCGAAATAATTTTAACGCATTTATCATTGAACGAGTGAACCAGCACATTGCCTTTAAAGTTTTATTTCCTACGTATCGTAATTTTTTCTACAACCAAAAGGAAGATTTCAAAACAGTGGTACTGAATACTTTTGAATAAAACTGTTCTAAAAATACGAAAAATACTTTTCGCTAAATTTGCAAAAAATGCTCTTCGCTAAAGCTGCCAAATTTTACGCTTCTTTGACGCCACTAAAATTTAATAGAGGTTTATGCTTATTTAATTATAATATTATTTTGCTATTTTTATAAAGAATGATTTTTACTTTCGTTACAAAGATTATTGTTTTGAATGAGAGTTAGCAGCATACGTAATAACGTAATTAAGGACACTGTTTTCGTAAATTTAGGTTCCCATTGATAGTTCTTGTAAAAAGGCGTGAATATACAATATTTCATATTTTGAAGTGAAAAAAACTTCTTTAAAACACCATAAAATAAATTAAATTGCGCAAGGCCTTTCGAAAGAACTTACTCTTTCTTCGTCAGGCGCAAAAGGTTTTTTTAGGCTACGGACAGCGTTTTAGAATAAGATTTATCATCAACAATAACCTCACGATTAAGATAAATAGCTAAAGTTTCAAGAAAATTTAACTCAGAGGTACTATTGGCATTAAAGGTAATTTTAGCAGTTTGAAAATTGAAAGTATGGCCGGAATCCCAAGAGTGCTTAGCAACAGAAGATTTAGAAATTTCTTGATTAATGGCACACCGAGAGTGTTCTTTTAGCCGTTTCTCGATATTTCTTTTAGTTTGACCAATATAAGATAAATCACAGACATTACAAGGAATATTATTAATTCCCCATTTTTGGAGGTTAGGGACAGGGGATTTCATAGAAGGAAATTTGAATTTATTGACAGGTTTAAAGATAACGTTAAAATTTAATCGTCTTAAAACTTTAGCTAATTTAAACCATAAAGTTGGATAAAAGGGGAGGACGACCAAATTATCAGGTTCAATTTTAACAGAATTAAAAAGAGTGGATTTATTAGACGGTCTATTGAATTCGTTCACAGCAGTATTAATGTTAAAAGGATTGAAACCTCTTTTGGCAGCAACAGATTTTAAGTAATTCAGTTCATCCATAAGGGATGCACAGTCGGAACAAATTTGAGATCACGATTTATATACAGGGTTCGCACACTCCTTATATTTTGTAAGGACTCTGGTACCACTATTAATGATAAGAAATATTATATTTAATTTTTAAGAAACATAATTCGCAACCAACGCCTCGATTCGCAATTTTCGCAAGATTTTTTCTGCAATGAAATGCATTGAAAATATTGTAAAAATTTTGTGGTAGTGCTGTGAGAACACTGATATATGTATTACACACCGAACTTTTGGTTGACAGGCTGATTTGAGAGAGCATGGGGTGGATTAGTGACAGAAAGAGCTTTTCTATAAACACAAGTTTTGAAAAAAGAATCACATTTGGTAACTAAAACATCAAGGAAAAGGAGTAGTTTATGACAATTTTCTAACTCAAAAACAAACTGAATATGTATATCAATAGAATTTACAGTTTGAAGAATGGTAGAAATATCAAAAACATTTATCGATTAAGATAAAAGTGTCGTCAGAATAACGTATCCAACATTTAAAATTAATCAGATTTAATAATTTTTCTTAATCAGATTTAATAATTTTTCAAAATATTTCACATAAATATCACAAAGAATGGGATATAAAGGATTACCTATACAACTAAATAACCCCCGATACAACTAATTTTTTTAAGTAGTCGACACCTTGAATCGCAGAGAATCCATCATGAGATAAATCAATAATTTAATAAAACTTTAAATTGAGTTAGTCTTTGGTATAAGCTGTTTGTGATTTTTTTTGTGTGTAAATCGCACAAGAGGTTGTTCTGCTATGCTGCATTTTTTATGATTTAAGAAATAACAAAAACTGAATAACGTACGCACGAATTTTCATAAAATTTCAGTTACAATTTAGTCTTTGATATAGCTTGAAACTGGCTACTTTTTGCTTTTAAATTGTCAAATAGTTGGAGCTTCTATGCTGCATGATTCATGATTATTACGTTAGCTCTATCTCAAGAAGTATTACACCAATTTTCATAAAAGTTCAGATTTGTTAGTCCCTGATATAAATTAGTGTTGTTTCGTTTTTGATGTCAACTCCCAAAAGTAGACACTGCTATCCTGCCTTTTTTCACGGTTTTGGCAATAGCTGTATCTCAATCATTAAGAAATAAGTTTTCATCAAACTTCAGATCCAGTTATTTCCTGATATAAACTCACACTGATTCGTTTTTGGTGTAATTCGCCCAATAGGTGGCACTGTTAAGCAAAATATTTTACGATTTCTTCAATAGTTCTGTATTAAAAATGCACTGATGTTTATCAAACTTCAGATTCGGTTAGTCCTTGGTATAATATGTTTCTGATTCCTTTTTGGTATGAATCGCTCTGCAGGTGGCGTTGCTATGTTGCTTTTTCAGGAAGTATTAACATGCATCAGATAAAAGGAAGTTTTCGGATTGTCACATCCGACTAGATCAGCTTCAAAAAGGTACAAATAAAAGTGAAGAGCTTGAATTGGATATTTTATGTATAAATTATTAAAACAGCAATAGTATGTCATAAAGAACTTTAAATATATTCTAAAGCACGGTGCCCATAAAAGTAACGATTACAAAGGGTGTCTTTGCTTCGTGTAAAATATAATATTCCTAATGGAAATTTAAACAACTACATTTGGCAAAAAAAGTATTTGTACACTTCATTTTTTTAAGTTATAATGAAATTAAACAAAAGATTTAAGCAAAAAATACTGTAATACATTAATTTAACGCATTATAATATTATAGAAGCAAAAACAAAATTAAACGAATCGATTTTTTACATTATAATAAACAAATATACAAAAATATAATGCAAAAAAAGTATTTGTACACTATATTAACGTAATATAATTAATGAAAATTTAGTAAAATGATACAAATTAATATTTTGTGCGAATTCATTTAGCGTTTATGACTACTTCTAGATGGTGTGACATGGATTCCATCAACTTTTTTGTATCGGTCTGGTTAATGTTATTCCATGACACAATAAGAGCTTCTTTAAAACTGTTTTTTACCAATACATATTTTTTTTTCGGATTTTTGCATCCAATAGCATCTGCAAATTTTCTATTGGATTCAAGTCTAGAGATTTTAGAAGAAATACCAGTCGTCTTGGAGTATTGTCGTAAGCATGTGCTGATGATTACAGCAGTATGCTTTGGTCTTTATCCTGCAGAAAGTGAAAAGCTTCCTCTATGCATAATTTCTTGGTACAGTTTAATAAATTATGGCGCGACACATCAATGTATGTTAAACCTGTCTTTCCATTGTCAATAAATTTTAAATGTCCTGCTCCATTAGAAGCTATGCACCCCAAAATTATAATATTCCCCCCAACATGCTTGATAGTTTGAAGTATACATTTTGGATCTAGAACTGTTTTATTTTTACGCCAATTT